>OX421908.1:12489449-13739449 GCA_949128165.1 Lathronympha strigana
TTCATTCCATTAAGGATTGTTTCTGTGGGTGTGTTATCGAAAGCACCTTCGACATCAAGGAAAGCACATAGAGCGGTCTGCTTATCCTCTAGGGTTTTTTGCACCTTGTCGACCAGGTCAAGTAGGGCAGTTTTTGTAGATTTCCCCTTTTGGTAAGCATGTTGATTTTGGCTTAGTGGTCTTGCCACCAAGTAGTGCGCTCTGATGTGCTGATCAATGATTCTTTCCATTGTTTTTAGAAGGAAAGAGGTTAGACTTATTGGTCTGAAGGATTTAGGCTGCGAGTAGTCCTTTTTTCCTGCCTTTGGTATGAAGCGTACCTTGACCCGAGTCCATTTTTCTGGTATATTACCTAGTGCAAAGCTCGCTCGAAATATTCTTACCAGGTGCGGGAGTAGGAGGTCCTGACCTTGCTGTAGGAGAGCAGGAAACACTCCATCTTCTCCGGCCGATTTAAAGGGTTTGAACTTACTCAAGGCCCATTTAATTTTGTTTGGTCTAAAGATGTTAGTTGCCAAATTCCAGTCGATGTTGTGTGCCCTGTGGGTTTGATTATTCCTTTGGGCGCACATTAGTTTATTACTGGTGGTGTACGAACCTGGGAAGTGGGTCACCCTAAGTAGGTCTAGGGTTTCCGCTTCTGTGTTAGTAAAAGTGCCATCTGGTCTCTTGAGGAGACCGAGGTAGTTGGTTGGTGTCTTAGAGAGAATTTTGTGAATTCTCGCTCCTTTGTGTGTGTGGGCGATTTCGTCACAGAATCTTCTCCAAGACCGCCTCTTGGCTTTCCTGATCTGCTTATTATATTCAGTCAGAGCTCTACCATACCGTTCCCACTCATTCGGCGTGGTAGAGTGATTGAATATGCGGCGTGTGGTTTTGCGGAGTTTTTCCAGCCTTTTATTCCACCACGTCGTCGTGTTAGTATGTTTAGTTACCTTCAACGGGCAGCTTTGTTTATAGGCATTGACCATGCCTTCTGAGATAAGGTCGACTGCCAGGTTGAGAGAGTCTGGTGTTTTTACCTGCTTATGAATTACCTTTAGACGGGTTTCTAGGTCAGTCCTGTAGGCTTCCCATGACGTGTCTTTTGGATTTCTCCGCGTGGCTATGTCCCTAACTAGAGAATTATCAACACCAAATATTATGTGCCTGTGGTCCGACATTGAATTTTCGCAACTGACATGCCAATTAGAAAGGCATTTGGCTACCTTTTCAGTTGCGAAGGTTATATCAAGTACTTCTTGTCTTGCCCTAGTTACGAAGGTCGGCGTATTGCCCCTATTTAACAGTTGCAGACAATTAGTAAAGATAAAATCAGAGAGTAACTCACCCCTTTTGTTAATTCCAGTGCTCCCCCAAATGGTGTGGTGGGCATTGGCGTCGCAGCCCACGATGAGTTCTGCCTTTTGTGCTTGAGCGTACTCTACAACCTTAGACAGTTCTTCTGTGGGATCTTGTTTATCTCCAGGCAAATAGGCGGAGCAGATCAGTACCTTCCGTGCTCCACTGCCCTTGAGATCGACGTAGGCAGCTACAGTGTCATCGCTGCTGATTTCTGTAACAGGTAAGAAGTTAATACGTCTGTTAAACACGATGCAGGCTCTTGGTTTAGAACCTTTTTCATGTATTAGTACCTTTCCTGCCCTGTTAAGACCGGCTACCATGGAGTTGCTGTTTATCCATGGTTCTTGTATGAGGGCGATGTCCAGGCCATTTTCGCCGAAAAGTTTTTCTACGACCGCAGTGGCCGCGATGGCGTGGTGGAGGTTGGCCTGGAGGAACGTCGCCCCCTTGGTTGTTTGAACAACGTTTTTATTGGCCGCGGCGTTGGGCATCACCTTGCCCTTGCTGGCGGCCTCTGGGTCCCCTACCCCTGAGGCGATGTTTGCCCCTGTGGTCTCCCCTGTTGGAGAGAAACCGCTGCTGCCCTGCGGATAATCCGGACGGCCCTGGTTTGGGATTTGGGGAGGACGGCACAGCTCGTGGTGGGCCCGGAGGCACCTTTCGGGCTGGCGTTTGGGATTGGATGGTGGTGGGGGCAGAGGATGTTGGTTGCGGTGGAGGGATTAGGGGTGCCGCTGTTCCAGGCTCCTGGGTTTTTGAGTGACCCTTTAGCCGGAACAGGACTTCGCGGAACCCGAGGTTCACTTTGAGTCCCATTTTCTTTAGGTTCTCCACAGATGCGTCGTCTATGGATAGGGTCACTAGTACCCCACCTTTCTCGACCTTTGTGTGGAGAACCTTCCAGAACTCTGTGTGGAGCCCCTGGTTCTGCGCGTAAACCAGCGATAGTGACTGCTGCACCATGGAGTCATCTATCTCTGGGATGAACACCATCCCTATATTTGGCTTGGGAAGCTCATTTTCCGGTATAACCGCGAGTTTGGCTTCCGGCCAAGGCTTTAGGGTTGGTGTTACCTCTTCAAGCCAGGCTTTAGAGCGTTGGTCGCTGCAGGTGATCAGCAGCCAGCCTGGCTTGAAGGAGTAGCCCTTGAACTTCGGTCCCTCGTCCATTCTCATTGTCGCGATCTTCTGCAGGATGTTTTTGCAGAGGGACTCCAGCTGAGCTACTGACATCGGGCTGGAGTTCCTGATCCCGACACGAGTCTGCGCGAGAACCGAACTGTAGGGCTGAGTAGGTTGGGGTTGGTCCGGGGGGGTCTCACTCACCCTTGGGTTTTTGGGTGTGTTACCCTTTGGTGATACCTCCTCCGAGCGGGGCCGTTTTGTCGGCTTTTGCACGGGTTTGGATTGTGAGGCCCCAAACTTGTACCCCATCTTCTTGAGCTCTGCAAAGCTCTTAGCGGCTAGTTGCAGCGCCTCTTCAGGTGCCACTCCCTGTCCTTTAAGAGCTTTGTATCGCCCCCTTGCAGACCCCGCCAATTTCTTGGTGGTCATCTGAGTGTTAGGTTGGGAAACCTCCGTTTGGCTGGTTGGGCGGCTAGCGCACCTTTCGGCCGGGTCGGAGTTCTCCACAACCTCCATTTCTTGCTCCGATGTGTGGGCAGAATTATCCGCACCTTCCATCAAGGGCATTAGTTCCTGGTAAAGGTCGTCCAGGGTACCTTCTGTTTTTTTTAAGTTTTGTTCCATGTAAGTCCCACGAGAAGCTAGGGAAAAGTGGTCCATTCCGGCAGAGCCCCGCTTGCCGGAATAAGGCAAAATACGCCCTCGAGGTTGCCCGGTATCGAGGGGTTATCGCTAGCGACTGAGCACCCCCTCAGCCACGCATCTCTCGGCACGATGGACCTTAGATTGGGGATTTTTAAGGAGGTTGTCTCCTCCATATATACATATATAGAATAAAGATAAATACACTATACTTAGATATAGAATAATCTTAACCTAAAGATATGGGAGAAGGCAATGTTGCCGGGACTCGCACCCGGGATCCAGGATGTACTGGGTTTATACCTGACATCCCGGCTCCCGATCACGATTCCACACTCCTGCCCTCTGCCATATCCGCCCTCATACTTAGCTGCTGGTGGTCCGGGGTAAGGTGGTAAATAGTGCGACGCCCATATGGCCACCAGCATTTCCGGGGAGTGCGACCCACCCAGTAGAACAGTCGGGGTGGGTTCGACCCAAGTCCGCGGCGGCAGACTAGGGCCGACGGGGACGCGTATGATGGACTTGAGGTTCGGCCCGGTAGTTCAGCGTCGCATACCTGAACGTAGCCGTCCCTCCTAACCCCCCATTGTATAAAATACTATTTTCTACTCCAGCACTTCTATCTGTCAATTAGATGACTGACAGCGATATTCAAAAAGTCTACATTATAACGTTGTCTATGGCATTCCATAAGAACACTGCTCCTATGGATTTTCATACAATATATTAGCACTGTTGTTGTTTTTTTTTAATTTCTATAGTGGGCACAACATCTTCCCTATTCTGCCACGTTTGTAGATTTAGCTTTTTACGCTATTTTAGCTGTCGTAGAAAAACTAGGGTATGCAACAGCTCATAATTGGGTCTTAAAACTCTCGGGTCTATTATTACAAAACTCGGCATTGCCTCGTTTTGTAACGGCGACCCTCAAGTTTTAAGAACCCTTATTATATCACTGTTGCATAATAGTAGTTTATGCAACAGTGATATAATAAGGGTTCTTAAAACTTGAGGGTCGCCGTTACAAAACGAGGCGATGCCGAGTTTTGTAATAATAGACCCGAGAGTTTTAAGACCCAATTATGAGCTGTTGCATACCCTAGTTTTTCTACGACAGCTATAATAGCGTAAAAAGCTAAATTTTGAAACGTGGCAGAATAGGGAAGATGTTGTGCCCACTATAGAAATTAAAAAAAAAAACAACAACAGTGCTAATATATTGTATGAAAATCCATAGGAGCAGTGTTCTTATGGAATACCATAGACAACGTTATAATGTAGACTTTTTGAATATCGCTGTCAGTCATCTAATTGACAGATAGAAGTGCTGGAGTAGAAAAATGAGTTTTTCGGAACTTACGTACGTATCACCTGATAGTTTCCAAAGCGGACCCCAGGCTCCCTGAGCCAATGCATAAGCCGAGAAAACGTTCGGAAAAAGAAGAGTATTTTTGTAATTCAGTGTTACACGATTAAAGCATTATTGTGAATCGTGAACTCAAATTATATATGTAAATTGACCGACAGTATAAAATAAATTGGTGAACATTTAACCTCCTATTTGTAATAAAATGAACAACACAAGTATTACAAAAGTTTTGTAATACTTGTATTGTTCATTTTTATCTTTAGCGTTAAGTTCCGTTAATTTGAAAGTAACTTCACGGAACGTTCTCGTAATAATACGAAAAAAAAAAGTTTTCGTTTTTAAATACCTGATGTAAAAAAATAAACGAATGAAAAAAATAAATGAAATCACAAAATATAACCCACTTCTAGGCGTTTTTATTTTATTGGTTTAGACCAACTATGAATATATTTTTTTCTTTTTTTTTTTCTTAATTGTTTTTAACAAAAGATATCCGGAATGGGAGGATTTATATTTTATTTCAGTAAGTTTATTATCAAGTGTACTTCTTGTATTTCTTTTCTTACTTTTAGCATCGACATATTATTCTTCCAAGAATTTCAGACAAGCATGTAAGTAGTTACCTACACGTGTAAAGAGAGGTACAATTTTGTATTATGTACTACATATGTAGTTACTTCCGTACTTTAGGAAGTCCCACGAATACGACATTGCAGTTTCGAAGCTTTCAGGGGCTTAATTCAAAAGTTCGTAACAGAGCTCATTGCCGCCAAAATTTGCTCGCTCCGAAAATTAATAAATTATGTTACTTTAATTTTGTGCCTATGTGATTTATTTTTATTGTAATACTTATATTAAATTTCAACGGTTAACACTCACGTATTTTATATGGTTAAATTATATGATTGTAATACTTCTTTTAGTGAATATATAATATACACAGCGTAAGATAAAGAAAACGAATAATTTAACCGCGTATTCCTGAGCTTGTAAGAAGCAAAAATATGTTTAAAGCATGAAAAAAAAAACATATTTCGACTTGGGTTCATATAATATTTTTTTAACAATCGCTTTTCAGTGAAGGGAAAAATCTTGAGGAAACCGGACTAATCCTAATAGGGCTAGTTTACCCTCTTGATTTTTAGTTAATTTATTGTTTGTCCTTATCCGTTATTTAGATATTTACGTTTGTTAGAAAAGGATAAAATATAAATAAATAAATATACTTAGTAAATTATTCAATCAGGCGTTACTTTGCGGAAATCCATTATCAATTTCGACAACAATTAATACGACACGCACGTATTGTATTACTAGAACCAATACGGGCGGGCCTGATAAGTTTGTATGAATAAGGGAGTTAGTAAATACAACAATCTATACAATACCACATATTCATTTAAAATTGCATGCCTGGGCAAAATATGAAATAGTATTTCATACTTTGCCTGACATTCTACAGAATACCTAGGAATTCTATATAATGGGTATTGTCGGAATATGAAACAGTAGAATTTACATTAAGGTGCAGTGTGTTCAGCGAACACAGTTTTTAAACATTTGTAGCGCGTATAGAAATAATAATGAGGATTTCAAAATATATGGATTGTAATTTGAAGGACTTAATTAAGGGACTAACGTGACTCAAAACATGAATTACAAACTTTCTCTCGATAGAAAAAAATCGCCAACATAGGTCTAAAACCCACTATTTCACATTCATAAAAAATATCCAATCTAGGTACCAACAGGGGAGTTATATCTAATTTTGCGTATTTTATTTTTTGATGAACTTCAACGATCACTTTTTGAAAATAAAAATAACTCAGAAAAATACTTTTTTAGAAAAATACCTTATTTTATAGGCTGGGCAAAAATGTTAACACTTTTAAAACTTGCTTAAAAAAAAACCTAATGGTTATTTCCTGATAATAGTATCCAGAAACAGGATTCAATGCATGATTAATAACAATTTCGCAGAGGTGACCATTTTGTCATTGGAAATTTGCTGAAGCATGGTGTATGGGACGCCATGCCACATAGCGGCTGTTTTGCTAAAATTGTTCTCGGATTTATTTGACTTTTAAGATATGCCAAGTATGCAAAAAATACAGACTGTTTTTATAAAACTGTTTAACGCAAAAAATGCTGATGTCGAGCTTAATGCGTAGCGCTCCTTAAAAATGCATAAAAATAATAATGTTTCATTTTCCAATTTTCTTTATTTAATTAATACCTATATTTGAAAAACATCTAGTGTTACTATGCATTTGTAAAAAAAATTGGGCCCCCTGTATTTATCAAGTAATATTTGAAACACGACAATGATGCACGGTGGCCAAGGAATCGTTGAATTTTTTGCTCGTCTCCTCGCATTATCTACACAGATACGATTTTAAGGCGTACACATCCTAGAACTGCTTTCTCCAGCTCCAAATCGCACAGATTTGTGGAAATTGTTCGTGTACATTATTGTACTTAAAAAGAGATAACTGTCTAACTATGCAAAACCGCGAGAGCGAATTTTATTCATGGAGCAAATTCGAATCAGATTATACACAAAGTCGAGAGCCACAGAAATAATTGAAAACTGGGAAATTCGAAAAACCACATGACCATTGTCAGATGAATTGTTTCATAATGGCCACGGCAGTTAATTATTACAGCCAATAGTTCCATGGCAGTTAATCATGTAAACTGCGGCCCTACACAAACAAAATACATGCCACATGCTTACCATAATGTTAGCGCTCAGCATCGACTACGAATAGGCACAATATTCACGATTATATGACCAAAATAATTACTAAATACTAAAATAATTAGTTGAATAGTAAGTATAAACATGCCTCACTTTTCTTTATTTACAGTAGTCAGAATCAAGTTGCACTACAAAAAACAATCAGTAAAGAGATTTGTTTATAAAACCACAACCAAAAACATACATAAACTGTAAAAAAAACATTACTAACGATGTTACAAACAATCCGTAAAATAGCGTGTGCGTGCGAAATTTGGCCACATTTTACGCGCCCACTCCCAGACGCACGCGCAGGGTTACTAAGGAGTCTTCCATACAAAGACGAATGCTATAGCATACGCGTCACAGAAAGGGGGGCACAATTTGAGATGTCACAGGATAATTTTTAACCGTCATAAACTATGAAATATAACAGTATGCATTCTGTGATTTTAGTGAATGGTAGAGGAAATGTTGGTTAATAATATTATACTGTGGCCAAGCGGATTGGTAAGCATACTGACGCAGAAATCTAAACCAAATAACGGATTCAATAGCAGGCGCGTCACCAGATGAAGTACAAAAACGGATGCTATGCAATCCGCGTCCGCGAACGTGTTAAGGTGTCCCAGAGGTGTGACCAAGCGTCCGCGAACGTGTTAAATTCAAAGTTCGGATACTTCCTATGTGCTGGTTGGTGAAGAAGGCCCTAGCCGTTAAATCCTATAAGTATTAGATGAAATATTACTTCTACATTACTTTATGGCAAAGAATTGATCATAGTTGTTGACGTAGCAGCTCACCCGAGTGCCAACCTAGTCGAATGCTATAACATGCGGTGTCATATAAGATCATATTTTGACTAGGTATTATATCAAACATGCATAAGCATCCGAATTGTATAGCATTTGGCGTCACATAGTGTAAAAGAAATGGTTTCATAATGACGGGACTTGCATTGCATTCGACTTGTATAGAATTTCGCGTCACATAAGAATCCTGATTTTAGCTTTGTTGTGACAGGTATGCAATAGCAGTCGTAAAATTCCCATACAAAATTAAGGTGTCCCAGAGGTGTGACCAAGCGTCCGCGAACGTGTTAAGAAAATGGTACATGTATATGCCATACTATTATTTTCAAGCAACGTCTGTTCGAGGTCATGATTTTTCCACTTTTGTGCCAACGAATGCCCGAAAAGGTAATAATATGTAATCCTTGAACAAAAAGGTGCTACTTTAATTTCTTTTAGCTTGAACAGAAAACTGCCACTTTGATCCCTCCTAGCAGAAAAGAAAAAGCTTTGTTCGAATAGGCGGTGTGAAAAAAATATTTTTTAGTTAGTGCACCTAGGTGAATGTAGTCGTGTCAATTTATTTAAGCCAAAATGCTCATGCAAACTTGATGATAAAAATAATAAAATACTAAATAGGTTAGTAGAATACCAACTTCTCCCGCAAATATACATAAAGATGTATGATAATTAAAACCTGACACAAAATATTTCGATCAAAGTATTTGTAAATTATCATTAACAGCCAGATGTTATCATACAATTTCTAACATATTATAGGTTCTTGCACAATGCGGTGCAAAAGGTTGCGTTGTTAGACTTGTTAGAATACCTACATGTCAATAAGTGAACAGGTTTACTTGAAATGTATTCGAACAACGCGAATTAGACAGCTCAACTCCGGGTTAGCGGCTAACTCTGGGTGATGCAAGTGGGCCTTAGATATAAGTGGTACTATGGGACAATATTAAAATTATAAAATCTTGATACGGTATCGGTATGATCTGGATACTCGTATGACTTGTTCCTAGGTGCGGGTGATGTGTCAAGCGTGTTGTGCCATTTGGCTCCTCTATTTTACTTTTTGGCGCAAACTGCAGTGTATCATACCAACAACAAACTGTTAAAGTTTTGAAGTTAGAATCCGCTTACTGGTCAGTAGTGTGATTTTGCACGATGCGCGAAAGCGATTTGAGCATTGTGGCAAGCCAGTAATGGCGGGTTTTTATGCCGAGTACCTAGTTATTACGGATCTAGAGGTCAAAGTACACTAGTTATAACCAAAACTTGACTCCGTTCCCGTTATAACCGACAAGTACAGAGTAGCTGCCACATTATGTTTAATAGCGCGCCAGGACGGCACCCAGGGAGGAATTTTTTGTTACACTGCTTTATGATAAAGCCGCGTACACGCATAAAGGTTAACGACGGACAGCCGCTATGAGCGATTAATTCATCCTCGACATGCTTTGCGTTTAGTGGCGATTTCGCCATATTATGCGCGTCAGTTAATCCCAACATTAAGGTAAGTTTAACATAATGGAAATATGCACTTAAGTATTTTATAGTTTAACTAACTACCTTTGTATTCTCATTTTCATCAATTTTTAATAACCAACTTTTAATTCTTATTATAATTAAGTTTAGACACCTAGTGCATAAACATTTTAGTGATACTAAAAAGAAAGAGTACCTATTCGAAGAATACTTTGTATTTGATATTGCGCAGTCAACAAATAAAAAAACATTTATTCTCGAAATATATACAGTAAGTGTAACTTACCTAACTACCTACCTACCTCTACCTACCTTAAATCTAAAGTAGGTCCTTGAGGCATTGTACCTAGGATGCTGGCGGCATTTCCTCGTTGTATCGCAATGCTGATACGTTGTGCGAGGAAGCCACCAGCTCTTCGGTCACCAGTAACATCAACCAGACGACAGTCAACTAAATTATTAACGAGATATTTCTGATAGAATATCGCGTCACCTTTAGACATAAAGCAACATGAGTCAACATTTTAAAGTTTGAATAACGCTGCAGTGCATGAAAGCAATCATCGAGCTGCTAAAGTTACAAGTACCTACCCATATCATAGCTCGTTGATGGGTTTGCTCTATACGCAGCGTAAATTCCGCGTAGTAACTTGACTGTTTTTACTTTTTTCTTCTATACTAATTGGTAACGTTCTAGAATAATTGTCAATATAATAACTAAAGTAAGCAGCTTAGTAAGCTATATCATGCTTTAAAAATGAAATAGATGAATGCAGAGCAAATCATAAGTCAGTGAAGCTATAATCAATTTCTGCAAAACATTCTCACTCGACGCGCCTTTTTATTCCGTTTTTCATGCGAATTTGTCCAGAATTTACAACGGTACCCTCAATAACAATGTAAAATTGAGGTGATTTATTTCAAAATGCTTCGTAAAAGGTAGCCGGGTAAAGTTCTATTTGAACGGTGACGCGATAAAATAAAAAGAAACGGAGGTAGAAGCAACGGGGTCTAATATGATAATACGAGTACGGACGACGATCGTAATTTACTTGTAGTGGTGGACATGCACTAGGTAGAGTAAAAGAGACAACGTCACACAACACAACATGCTTTTTTTGCTAATGCACAGGACACCGCAATTGAAACGAGATAATTGTTATTAGTTCAACAAGGGAGCGTTTTTAGGGAGCGATCACGTAGTAGTTCGAAATTGTTTCGTTAAAGGATGACTCACACTAGAACACTACATTACAATACATAATCAATACATGGCATCCGAGGACTCCGAGCTATCACGTGATCTTTTCTACAGAAATTGACATGTCGTCCCGTCCCGTCAAGTCCTGTCCTATTGTGAGCCATCCTTAAGTCGTATACCTAACACACGTAGCATAGGCCGGCAAAACGGCACTAAGAAAGTAGAAACGTTCACCTTATTGAAAATGAAGTGAGATAGTACCTTGCTCCTTTGACAATGAAGTATATTAAATATAATCCTTTTGTTCTTCAAGCTTGGGTATTAACATTTTTTTTTAATTATTATACTGAAACATTTTAAAATATAAATAGGTGTTATTAGAACCTAACCTAGTGTGCCGCCGGCACCGGGCAAAGCCCAAGCTGGCACTGGTTAAGACTGCAGAGAGAACAACCGAGAGACGAGTTATCGGCGCTCTACGTCCATATCACAATAAGGTGACAGACCAGAAAAATACTATAAGCGCGTGACTGGGCAGAGCACGCGTTACACTACATTAGCTACAAGTTGCATATACTACATAGAGTTTCTCGCAGGCGTATTTTCAAATAGACGTATTTAGTTAAAAAAATATGAAAATACCGTTTTCCGTCATTGTCTTGTCGCCTGGACTAGTTTATTTTCAACCGTAAGTTAAAAAAAAACTACTGGCTACACAGGTTTTCTAACAATTTACCCGTTTTGCTAACTTCATTTACCCCATGGGTGACTTTTATGGATTTTCCATGAACACCATAAATTAATACAACGTAGGTAAGTAATGGGGCACCTCGCGGTCCACAAGGCTGTGTTGAAGACTGTGTTGCTGGTTAATAATTATGGCATAGTGATGACGTCTATGTAATTATCTGTTTATGCAGAGGCAAAAACTTAAACATTATACCTACATAATGTAACTAAGTTTCTCAATACATTTAAACACACGTAATCATTTGACATGTGGTCGTTATTAGATCACTAATAACGACTTGTACTGCGAACACCTTTAAGCGCATACGAGGTATATAATTATATGGTGGAGAAATTCGGGGACGGGCATGTATCCCAGAGTCGCGGGTTCGAGTCTTGTCTGAGGTCATGAATTTTTCCACCTTTCCTTTCTTTCTAAGAGGTCAACCTGAACCTGCATTTTCAGGCAAAGTCAAATTTACTATACACCTAATATAATATTCTCATGTCAGAAGAAACCGCATACGTGCCGCGGTTAAAGCAGTCGTAAAAGCAATTTAAAACTCCACGGGTTCCACGAGTAAGAAAGTGCCATTATATACGTATAAAGCAGTTTTCTATTAGTTCGAGTAACCTGCATCAAGCTGCCCATTGAAGCTTAACTTACTGTGTATGCTTTCTCTGCATTTTACGAGTATAATGGATATGCTATTTCTCAGGGGTCATACTCAGAACTCTGAAAACATACATGTAAACAAGACTTTAGATTCAGTGGAGACATTGGTGGGGCCGCAAGGGAAGAGGAGTGCCGGTATTACGGGGCGCCGTTTTCCCTATCCTTTGCGGCCGAGGCGTGGTCAGCAGTGGAACCGAAGACCATTTCCACCGCTGAGCGCCGGAACCCTTCTGACGCCCGTGGCCTCCTTGTGAATAGATTAAGGTATTTATAAATCTAATATAAAAATGTTTTTAATGGGTTTTTGTACAGTTTTTCTACTAGTTAGTTATAAGCAATTAAAACAAATGCTACTTCATATTTAGATTTTTGGGTCAGTTATTTTTTTAATTTTGTATTAAGCAGAAACGTCTGCAAACGAAATTTACAATTTTATAATTGAAAGAAAAATGGAAAAATTCTCCGCGTCGAGCGGGACTTGAACCCACGACCTCTCTGAACACCGGTCAGATCGCTCTGCCAATTGAGCTATCGACGCCCGAACGACCCCGGCGAATATTTCCACTACTTCTTTCATTTGGTTATAGGCCTTAGGGAGACCCGTAGCGACATCTACCTTCTTTCAATTATAAATTAAAATTAATTGTAAATTTCGTTTGCAGACGTTTCTGCTTAATACAAAATTAATTAAGTATGGGGTAGCGCATTGTTATCGATTGTTATATAACATCGATGCCGTACAATTGTTGAACATTTTCGGTAGATGTCGCTACGGGTCTCCCTAAGGCCTATAACCAAATGAAAGAAGTAGTGGAAATATTCGCTGGGGTCGATCGGGCGTCGATAGCTCAATTGGCAGAGCGATCTGACCGGTGTTCAGAGAGGTCGTGGGTTCAAATCCCGCTCGGAGCGGAGAATTTTTCCATTTTTCTTTCAATTATAAAGTTTTTTTTTTGCATTTGGTTAATTGCAAAACACAACAATCTGAGCGACCTCTTAATCAGTAACAAATGAGTTCAAATTGAGCACACAGAATACTATTTCATAATATAATAAATGGAGCCTTGTGGAGGTAAAAAATATCATAATTTTTTTACCTTCGTGGGTATACCGTGTGCTTCATTAGCCAATACAGGAGTCCCACATAACCGCTCGGGTCACCCGTCGCACCCGAGTGGTATGCGTAAAGCGTTTTCCCCCTAAAAAAAAAGGTTAGGACCCACAACACTAAAGTGAGAAGTGACATTGAGCTTAGCTTAGGACTATGTAGATATGTGTAAGACTTTTCTTATTTGATATTTAATGATATTATACTCGTATTTAATAGTGTGACAAATGAAGATTGCTTAGGCGCTTAAATTGGACCGCAGTTGCAGATTGATAAAATGGATTTATGTCACTCAGAAGGATGGATGGTTAGGAAAAACGCGAGAAAGGTGTCTCGGCCAAGTTTCATCGGTAAAAAACATATCAGAAGTTCCCTCAACTGAACGAGAAAAGATTTTGAATTACAGAAATTCGAGTACTTAGTATATGTAAGAAAAGTAGTGTATGTAAGAAAATGCATATTTCAAACTAAACGCAAAATCCATATGTTTTAATATTTAACTGTTCGTCCCGGGTAAAACAAGCAAAACTAGAACAATTTCGGGTTACTGTTAGATGTTTTATTATTAAAAGCTTTATTGATTTCAATTTACAAGTTCTCTCTTGGTCAGCAATTAAACTGCTATAAAATGAGATAAATACATTTATTCCGGGTGTATTTATATAGAAAAAAGATATCGAAAACAGAAAAAACACATACCCGGTGTAGCATAACGAAGTGGACCATACTCAGCATAATGCTGGCATTCGCATTACCTAAAAGTCCGGCAACATTAACTCGCCCTGTATTTCAAAGCCATCCCATTTTCTGTACAGTGACATACATGTTGATGTAGCATAAGTACACGTGTATTATTAGATTCACAAGCTCGTTTGTAATCGAGCGTGTATTGAGCTGTAAGTTCAAACCGAGGCTGAGATTTAGTTGTCCCCGTCATAACATTACTAGCGAGCACTTGAAGCGAAACAATAACGGCCCGATAGCCGTTATTGAAACTGCATCAGGTTGTAGATAGTACTATGAGTATTGGTTTATTATTTCGGGAACAAATTGCTATGGCTGTGCAAATGAAATAATGTTGATTTAGATTTAGAAGTAGAAACCAATACGTGTTTTACAAAGTTAAAATATAACTCGAATTACTCTTGATCCATAAGCGGTTGAAGGTTTTTCGTTTTCACAGGGTTAAGATTAACATCTTAACCCTGTGGAATCGAGTGCTGTAAAGGGCTCGACACGTAGGGTGATGTTGTTAATAAACGCGATTAATCCGTTCTAAAGTGTTTAATTTCAATGAATAACGATCGCGGAAACCGAAGACAATCTCATGAGTGTAATTAAAGCATAATTATTTTGGTTCTAATATTATGTCCCCTACCCTCCTAAAGTCGGTCCCTAACTGTTAAGGATTGTGGCTATGACGAAAATGTCGCAATAGGCTTCTCCATCCAATCTTATGTCGGTATTATCAAATTCTGGCGGAATTAAGTCGCCCTTGTATTTCAAAGCTACCCCGTTTTACTTAAATAGGATACAGATCTAGTTTAAGTACGCGTGTATTATTAGATTCACAGCTCGTTTGCAATCGAGCGTGTATTGAGCTGTAAGTTCAAACCGAGGCTGAGCTTTAGTTGTTCCCCGCCATTCCCAGCGAGCACTTGAAGCGGAAACAATAACGGCCCGATAGCCGTTATTGAGGCAGCGCATATGGAGCTGGCTGGAAATATCATTTGAATTGTCGATAATACGATAAGTATTTTTTTGTTAGAAACAGGTTTTTAGTGAATTACACGTTGAGTTAAGTTTGTAGGGGTTCCGTACCTCAAAAAGTAAAAAGCGGAACCCTAATAGGATTACTTCGTTGTCCGTCCATCCGTCCGTCTGTCTGTCATGACCTTTTATCTCGGGAACGTGTGAAGGTAGCAAGTTGACCACGTACACAGGTTTTGCGGTTCTTTGAAGCTGTGAAAAAATCAAATCTCTACGTCAACGCAACAAAAATATACGGGCGTTTATGTCGCATTTCTCGTACATTTGCAATGGAAATCAAAATGTATAGGGTAGTTCCCCCACTGAGAGTTCCGTGCCACCAGTATTTTTAAGTACTAAATAGAGCAAAACCTATTTCACTTAAATACTTAGTGGTCAGCAGTGTAAACAAATAGCTTTCTAGGCACAAAAGTTAGTATATTGATTTGTAGACCGTAACATCATCATCATCATCATCATTTCAGCCGAAAGACGTCAACTGCTGGACATAGGCCTCCCCCAAAGATTTCCACAATGACCGGTCCTGCGCCACCCGCATCCAGCGGACTCCTGCGACCTTCACCAGGTCATCAGTCCACCTTGCGGGGGGCCTACCCACGCTGCGCCTTCCGGTACGCGGTCGCCACTCGAGAACCTTTCCGCCCCAACGGCCATCGGTTCTACGTGCAATGTGCCCCGCCCACTGCCACTTAAGTTTAGCGATTCGGAGAGCTATATCGGTTACTTTGGTTCTGCTGCGGATGGACCGTAACATATTGAATACTAACTCATCTACAAATCAATTTACCAACTTTTGTGCCTAGGAAGCAATTTTGTTAACACTGCTGACCACTAAGTATTCAAGTGAAATAGGTTTTGCTCTTGCAATTTGGTCTTATGCCAAAAGACATGGTGCGATTGAAAACTATTTCCTCTTGAGTCCACAGACTATCTATATATATATTTAAAAAGCTGAACTAATTGTTTTATTGGCGCTACAATTACTTGAGAAGCCAAGAATATTTTGCTGCAGCGTTTAAGAAAGCAAACACGTTAATTAAATAACCTCGGTGCTGAAGGACATTGGCGAGAACGACAATTGATTTAGCTAACAAATGAAAATTTAATTCTGTCTTAGTAAAAAAACAAACTTTTTGGAGTAGAGTAAATTTTTGTACATTTATTAAGACATGGCAGAACAAGAAAACAGCATCAACGGGAAAATTCTAAGAGTGTTAAACAGGATGTTGTTTTCTTTTCTCTATATTTAATTCACAAGTGTGCATTAATGTGATACCTACTACCTATGTCTAAGTAAAAGTAACTGATAATTGCATCTAACGCCTTTTAAAACCTGAATTAGTAATTGAATAAAAATGATTTACAAAATCGCTCAAAAACAATGTTTGTGGTTTTAAAACTAAAAATTAAGTGAATTAATACAAATAATATAAATCTAATCACACAAAAGTGATGCAGTACGAGTAATGATTTTGTGCTTTGGTATCAGGCTGCGCTGTTTTCATCTTTGTCCTCAACAGTCAAACGAAAGTGATGCAGCAACTTAATAACAAACCACGAAATGACTCATGGTACAAGACAAATTGTGTTAACCGTACTCAGATATAATCAACGGTTTTAAGTAGGATACCTATCGTGGCTATGGTATTATTTAGTCTGTCAGGTGCTTTATTCAAAGTGACCATTTCGATGGGATAAGGGGGCGCCTGGGGTCGACATAAATTCCAATGCTGGCATTATTGCGGTGTCCTCAGTTTGACGAAGGTTGGCTCGGAATTGTTGAGGATATCTCAAAGCAGATCGGGTTCCTAAAATTGTCCTACCGTCTATTGTTTCTTACAGATACGGACACGGAGCTAAGAGGCTTTCTGAGGCTGTTTTTTTTAATCCTGCAACCCCAACTTGACCTGATTCTTGTTTTTAATCGGAAATTGCGGGTACGGACAAAATGTATAAGTAAATTAAATAATTTTCCAGAGTCTTAGCTTTGACTTTATATAGGTAGACTATTCCTATTTGAGGTTTTTCCAAAAAAAAAACCCGAAAATCCTGATTCTTCCATATCTGGACATTCTGGACATGCTTCTCTCTGGCTCATTCGAATCAGATTCACAAGCTGGTTCGACCCTGATAATAAAAAATATTGTCCCAAATTTTCAATATAAAATTGAAATTTCCATTTCTTATTACCTACGTTCATGAATTTAAGTTTATTTTTATTTTTACTTTTATTAAATTTTAGTATTAGTTTATTTTATTGTAACTTTCGTTTAGTTTCCTATTACTCGGACTGTGTAATTGCGTATGTTCTCTTTAACTCATGGGTGGCCGGTAGGGTAAACTCGCATTATTTGGTGATACTTCTAATTCAGTGATACTACACAGAAAAACGTAACAAAAAGGTATTATTTTCAAAGTCATGTATCAATATATTATTTTAAGATTTCAACCTTGTTCCAGCGTATTTTAATATTTTTTTCGGTGCAGTATTACCGTATTAGAAGGATCCCCAAATAATGCGAGTTTACCCTTATTTCTACTCCTAGTTATACTTAGTTCGTTAGTTATACTACGCATACCCTATTTGATTACCTACAGAAATGGTTGGAGTGTATATTTACGGGTAACTAGTTCTGCATAGATAGGAACGACGCCATTTCATCGTCTGTTGCGTTATGCGCTAGAGGCCTACCACGAACAACTTCTTTCGTTCGTTCATCTATTTGCCTCTGTCGCTCTTGCATATTCGAGTGATAAAGAGGTAAATACGCACGAACGAAAGAAGTCGATGTCGGTAAGCCTTCTACTCTCACACTACCTTGTTGACTGGGTGACCGGCGGTAAAGGGGTGTCCATTTTAAACGGCCTGTTGACCGATTAACTAAGCAGCACATATGTAGGTATAACCTGACTAGAAATCGACGATTATTGTCTATTGGCATCAGTTAAAAATCGGACGTACGAAAGATATAAATATCTCACATCATCGCACTTACCCCTTCGACTGAAAGAGATGCATACCGGCAATATGATATGACAGTGACGACTGTCATTAAAAAATTGCCAGTGTAAGGAACTAGAACATAAACAAAAAAAAAATTATTTCCAACGAAAATCCGCAACATGTCGCATGATCATTCCCGCTCGGGATTATACGCATACATTCATATTTACGGATATAAAATAGCATACTAACACCTACCTACTCTCTCGGAACTATATTTAATGTGTAAAGTTTTTAATTTACCGTTTCCTATACGTGCAAAGTTTTTATGACTTATTTGTACATAAAAGCGCACTTCCTCAAAGGGGCTGTTTAGTGCCAAGCGAAAATTTAATCTCCTTAATGGATGTGTAGCTAACTAGTTAAGGTTCACAATAGGGGATAGTTGAGGATGAGCCACGCTAGACCGGGACGATACGAAGTGTCAATTTACAACCGACTTAAAAATTTCAAAAAAGAGGAGGTTCTCAATTTGTGTGTGTTTTTTTTATAGAAAGCATCACGTGATTTTCGAGCGAGCACGTAACACATCGTCAACCATTAAGTTAATACACGGACGTGGCATCATCGTATTTCCCCTCTGGTAAAAGAATATGCAGAAAAATCATATCATTGTATGGGCTGACTTAACCGTACAAATAGCCATACCATCCGCAAATGGCAGAATTTTTTTGTAGGAAATTTTAGACAAGCGTACTCCCGTTGTTGTTACAGCTCCATAACTCCCGTTATTGCAGCTCGCCTATTGTGATAAAAATACGTCAATTGAAATCGTTTAAGTTTAATAACATAGGTCGTCATAGTGTATTAACAATTTATAAAAGTAAAGATACAATTATATTGATTTTCAATTCTACGATAATTATTGTTATTTGAGCGTGTTGACTACGCGTACCGGGTAGTCACAAATTTTTACGTATTTTTTTTACATGCGTCGCAAAAGTTTAAATAAAAAACAAATAAAAAAGATATTAGTGACACCTAAACATATATTTTGTAACATAAATATTTTAAAACTCGACGTGTTTTGGTTTCTCTACGAAGTCCTCAAGGGATGCTGGCGATGTTTAAGGTTTCATGTCCTACGGAACCACCGAATACAGCCTTATTTGTTTCCAAGTTTGGTTCATTTACGAAAAGTTTACCGAACAGCAGGTTATTGGAAATTTTTGTTCGAAGTGTATTAAGTGATATATTTCGTACATAAATAAAATAAAAAAACTAATTTGTAGGGGTAGAGTTTCGACTCGGGACGGAAGTACCTGTTTGTGCCATTTGAACTCTTGAACAGGTAAAATGACTTGTTTTCGGGTTTGATTGGTGGACTTAGAGACGCAGAATATTCAGCTCAGAACAGAACCAGTCTCAGGATTTCAGGCACTATTGAATTTTCCAAATGGTTAGGCGTTTAATGTTAATAGCTTTTTCTATTCCGCTGTTTTGAGAGGTCTCATCGTTTCTTTATAAGAACTTCTCAATCAATCAATCAACCTCAATCAATTATTGCAGTTCACAGCTGGAAGTCGGCCTCCCCAAGAGTACGCCACAAAGTACAGTAATTTTTGACCAAACCAAACCAACCAAAAATATATGATTTATTTTCCAAGTGATCGGTCTACCAGACAGGGAGGCGTCTCGCACTACGTTTGCCAAGGCGTATCAAGAACCCTTTAACTCCAACGAGCATCGGTTCTACGATAGAAGTGGCCAGCCCACTGCCACTTCAGCTCAAGAATTTGTTAATAGATTTTATCTAATTTTCCACGGAATTATAATTAACTAAGTGAACATAAGCAAAAATTAAAATCCCTCTAGAATAGCATCGCTAAGATTAAAAGCTTAATTAGACTACTTACTAATTAAATAATATTTAAAACGAGTCGCTCACGTAATCTAGTCGATTTTCGCTCGACATATTTCGATTTTTACGAAGAGCATCATCGGGACGATGTTTAATAATATGTTCGTGTCTTACGAGATTTTAATAGTTCAAATGACTTACTAATTCACCAAAGATGAAGTTAAATGAAATTTCGATTAAGTGCTGCGTCAAAAGCTAAATAGGCAAAACAATTGTGCGAAACGCTAGCAAATTTTCCCTGCCTAAGAACATAAGACCATACAATAAATTTCAGTGAGTCAAAATTTGTAAACGTCCGGTTCAACGGATTCAATTCATAAAGGTAGGTACATACGTATAATGTGTTATAGACGTTATAGTAGAAAACATTTTGGTATTTAATTCATGTAGGTACAAAAAGAAAGCATGACCGTCATCATAACAGCATAAAGACGTTTTATTGCTCCCTCTGAACGTTTATTGAACTTCCAAGGATCTCCACGATGACCGGCAGTCCACTCACTCGATGACCAGCAGTCCACTCACTCATTTAATGATTCTCGCCCACGTTATGGATATCGTCCATCTAGTCTATTGGTTCTTGTGGGGCTATTCCTATTACGTTTATGCACTCGATCGCAACTCAAAAAACTTTCTGGACCAACGGCTATCAATTCTACGCGTAATGTGTCCCGCCCACTGCCACTTAACGACGGCTCAATCACCGAGCTACATCAATATTCAATAGTTATATTCATTGTATCATGTCTAATTCAATGTCGTAAAAAAATTAGCTTTAGGTCGGCATTACACTGGTAAGTTTTACTTACGTAAGTAGGGTCGCAGCTATATGCAAGAATAGGACATGAATATCACTAGCTTACCTAAATAAAAATTGGAAATTTTTAAGTTTTGAACTAAATCTAAGAAAAAATGGTGGCGAAATAGAAAAAAATCCTGAAACACTTTTTTTCTCCTACTAGGATCAAAAGAGCTCGCAATTCTGAGTAGAAAACATAAAACAATTTCCAATTTAACAAAAAATATTTTTATTAGATCCATTGTGTGCCACATTTGAGTTAAAAACATCATCAATGGCGACACACGTAAGTTGAATCAGGCGAGCGGTATTGTGTTGAGGTCCAAAAATATTACTTATATTAGGAAAGAAATTGCTTACTATTTTATAAAATGCCATTTATCTTGTCATAAAGCTAATAAAAGTAAGAGCTTTTCTTTCAACTTAGGTAATTAGTTAAAGTTTCAGTACGCAATTATCTGAGCCATATTCCCAAGAAACCTTTGAAGGCAGGTGATTTCAAAGCTTCTTACTTTTAATATAGGTATGTACCGTATCGTATATGTATTAGGAGTGTCGCCTTGTGCGTGACAATGTTATTATTCCGTGAATATAAAAGATATAAAAAAACTTTTAGCTAATATCGATGTAACGTTAACCAAAGAGTACCCATAAAATCAACAGCTTTTCCAAGTTAAACAAGAAATATCCATAACCTTAAGTTTAAAAACCTCCTTATACTAATAAACCGTTAGAAACTAGTACGACGATTTAGGTACTAGTAACGTGTAAGTAAGTAAGTAAGTGCGACATCAGTAAGTTATGACCGTAAGAAAGAACTTAATACATTTACTTATTGCTGCTATAAAAAAAAGTAACATTAATTTTCAATTCGTTTAAAGCACTAATCAAATCATTTTTTTTTTATAAATGTTTTTATTCATTTTTAAATGGTCACACTACTATGTATAAATTAAAAATTTAAAGAGATATCATATATTTCTGTAATATATGACATCTCTTTCAATTTTTATTAAGACACTTAAGAGAAAGAAGAAGAAGACTTACGAGAAATTCAAATCTGATTTAATAAGATTGCAAACCCTGTGTCTGTCATTTGTAGAATATCTTGCTTTAAGACTCGAGCTGAAGTAGCGTCGAGGCGATTAACGACTCTAACACTTTAATGTCTTCTACTTAGCATTTTATGGAAATTTTTGCATTCAAATCAAGGTTTTATGTAGTTTGATTAAACATTCTTCATTAAATTATGAGGTATTACATAGGTAATAAGGACTAAATATGCTTAATCGTATATAAAAAAATATGGCAAGGCAAAGCACTCATAATACAGTACTTATAGCCAATTAGCCATCCATTCATGGGTAAAGACCCATGACAATTGCTGAAAGGCCTTACAACGTCATGCTCTACGAGCATTGAGCCAACCGAACACAGAACCGAAAATAACAGTACCGAACCGAGCTCTTGTAGCAGTAGGTTGCACTGTTTTTTTTTTTTGCAAAAACAACAAAAATGCATAATAAAAAAAAGCAGTGCTTAACCCACATGTACATTCACAAAATGAGACAAGTGACAATCGAGTGCTCTTGTAATGTAGACTGTCGTATCGTCGTAAGTTAATTGAAAATGAATTTGTCTGTCACTTGGGATGTTTTAGGATCAATATTGATAATTCATGCATTTAAGGGTTAAAATCTTCATCACACTAGTACTTATTAAGCAGTCCTTCTAGCAGCAGTTTTGCCGGATAAATAGCTTTGAGAAAATCTATGCAAGAGCACGGAAAATAGTGTAGGCGAACAGTGTAATCTTAAGATCGTCTTTAAAATAGGAACGTACTCGTAGCTTGTTTAACCTTATCTCAGCATCCCATTTTCTGTTACACTGTTTCAATATGATAGGACAACGTAACCTGATGTCGCTGATATACAATTAACTGACAGAAACTGTATTAACTATCAAATCTTCTTTTTATAAGCGCCAAGTATTAGATATTCTACATTGGCTTTTCTCAAAAACGCAACATTTCATTTAGATTTTTACATTTTATTAATAAATAAGGGCTGAAAACCATTTAAATATCTGCAGATTAAAAGACATTATTTGAAAGACTATAAGTAGAGCAAATGTCTACTCAGTTTTCAATTTAAAGTTGTGGAAAATTGCCTTTTGCGCCAATAATTATTGCAAAAGCAAAATCGGCTTAAAATAATCCGGTCAATAATTCCATATAATCAAATTATTATTGCCTTTAACCGCATCTGCCGCGTCGAGAGTTCCCCTAATAGGTACAAAGGCTATCTACGTCACTTCACTAAATTACTTGGTTGTTTTTGTCGGTTTTTCCTTGAGGCTAGTGCCTTTTTTCGTACTGCTTGCCGCGTCTTGTTGGCGCTTTAACTAAATAACCCTCTTTCATTGTGTTTGAATGCAAAAAACACATTTATGAGATAAATTTAAGTCATAACAAAATGGTACGAGCTTGACCTCAATGACCTCAATGGCCTCAAATATTTGAGCTCAACACCGGGATGCTTTGAAGAAAGAGAATGTAAGGAGGCCTTTGCTCAGTAGTGGGACACGTTAGGCTCCTTAATAATAAAAAAATAATAAATCACATCGAACTAAGTAATATG
This sequence comes from Lathronympha strigana, assembly GCA_949128165.1. NCBI lineage: Eukaryota > Metazoa > Arthropoda > Insecta > Lepidoptera > Tortricidae > Lathronympha > Lathronympha strigana. The sequence goes on from OX421908.1 coordinate 12,512,748, forward strand.
AGTTTTCATTAATAAAATGAAATAGAAATGGTAATGGAGTTGCATTCAATGACTCTTTGGTTATTTCCTACAATACTGTACTCCCCTACCATTGAATGTTTCTCTGAAGGGGTTCCTCGCCATCCCCACCAAATCAGTGCCGTATGTGATCACAGTGCTACCCACAGTGGTTAACATTTCGTTCTTAGATGCTATTACTTTGAATGTTAAGTTGTTACAAAACTCGAATTCTGCTCTGCAGTAACTTCTTTCTTCTGATTAGAGTCAGTTAGTGACATCTTTCTTGAAGTTAAGGTAGTACGTATACAATCACATAAATGGTACGTGTTAAGGATGACTCACAGTAGACCGGGCCGGGACGGGCCGGGCCGTGCCTGATCTGACAATTCCTATAGAAAGCATCACATGATGCTCGGAGCTCGGACGTCACTTGTCACATTCTGTAGAAAATGGTCTACCTTGGGTCTTCCTTTTACAAGCTAGATTCCTCATACTAAACATAATTATTAATATTCATACTAACACAAGTGGAAGTACCGCAATGCATTTTCATTTTTCACATAATAGAGCATAAGTATTACTTCTGAACAGATCGCCGCTTCATATTCCCGGCACGCCCCTAGCGGCAGGTAATAGAATTCTCTTCATTTTCTTTATTCCTGGTTGAACATTAATCAGCGTGCTTACTGACCTTCGTCATGAAATTACATCATTCTTTCAGATAGTCTAATTAAATTCGGAATTAATTATGAATTATATTGCTTCACCAACTTACAGAAATGGAAATGGTTTCATTGTAATTTTTGAATCTTTTTAAAATTCTATCGGGAGTAAATTCGACAGATAAAAGTACGTTTTAGGCTATTCATTATATTTATTTAGACGTAGGTACTTGGGTAACTTCATAAGGCAATATTTTCCACAGGACCGTAAGGGATGAATCACACTAGAACGGGACGGGACGGGACGTGAAAATCTGTCAGTTTCTATAGAAAACTTCACGTGACATCCGAGGGGCCTGAGCTATCATGTGATTCTATCGAGTAAAAGCGTACGACTCGACCGGAGATGGGCGCTAGTAGCGGCCGCTCTGGCTTGTCTATGGCGTGGTACGGTCGCGTTCAGTATTATAATTACCGATTGGTCTAATTTTTCAAAATAATATATATTTAAGAATCTACATTTTGTGTTCTTGGTGTAATTGTTTGTTATTCTCTTTTTCTGTTGTACGATTGTGTTCATCATCATCATCATCATTTCAGCCGAAAGACGTCCACTGCTGGACATAGGCCTCCCCCAAAGATTTCCACAATGACCGGTCCTGCGCCACCCGCATCCAGCGGACTCCTGCGACCTTCACCAGGTCATCAGTCCACCTTGCGGGGGGCCTACCCACGCTGCGCCTTCCGGTACGCGGTCGCCACTCGAGAACCTTTCCGCCCCAACGGCCGTCGGTTCTACGTGCAATGTGCCCCGCCCACTGCCACTTAAGTTTAGTGATTCGGAGAGCTATATCGGTTACTTTGGTTCTGCTGCGGATGGTCTCATTCCTGATACGATCTCGCAGAGAGACTCCTAGCATAGCTCTCTCCATTGCCCTTTGGGTGACTTTGAGCCTTCTTATGAGGCCCATTGTAAGCGACCACGTTTCAGTACCGTATGTCATCACTGGCAACACACACTGATCGAAGACTTTCGTCTTCAATTCGATTGTGTTGTTAAAGTTAAATTGTTATTTTATTTTCATTATTATTCTCTTTATTTACTTTAATTCTTAGGCTAGGTTATTTATAATATGATTATAAAAGTAAAATACAAAAACACATACAAAAACAATACAAAATACATATAAAAATATTATAAAAAAACCTAACCTAGAGTGCCGCCGGCAACGGGGCAGGGCCCAGGCTGCCGGTGGTTAGGGCCGCAGAGAAAGAAACCGCCGGACTATACGCGCCGTGTCCAGGATTACCGCCTTCTGAATCTGACCCTTGATCCAACCACAACTTATTATTATTTTTTGTATTCATTCTTCAGTGTGTCGCCATCCGTGGTCTCACCAAATGGCCCCGACTGAAGATCAGCGCTAGCCAAACTCTAACTCTGTGTTGTGTATTAAGCCACGAATAAATACATTTTCTTTCTTTCTTCTTTCTTTCTATAGAAATTGACAGATCGTCCCGTCCCACCCCGTCCCGTCCTCCATATTAACTATAAGACACTTGCCGGAATCACGTCAACACCTTAGAGTGATTTTGAGGTGGTCTCATAACGTTTGGCTGGCATGACGTGCCTGGGGCGATTATTAATGGCCGGGCGTAACATTTTCAGTAGGCATGCCGAATAACATATTTTATCATAATCCGTGTGGTGAATTATCTTAAAGTTAAACCTATGGTAATGATATCCTACAGCCAATTTTTTCATTCCGGAGACTAAAATGACAACCTCAAATGTCAAACGTAAAAATAATGATACCAGCTTAACAACTAGAGCTGATCTTCGATTACGCTTATTTTAATATAAATGATCAAAAAGTGAGCTTTTTTACTGTTTTACGCGGACGAATTTCGTTTTTGTCATAGGTATACGTTTTAATTTTATATATCTTATTTTGTCTCAATTCATGACTACTTACCGAAGAGTTTTAATATTACTTAACTTTACCAAGACGTAATAAAACTAAAAACCTACTATTAACGCAACAATATTTAATATTGTTATTTTATCATAATAATTATCATTTATTAAGGGGCTACCCGGCATATTTCACTGTTTTTAAAGTGAATAGGCTTTGTTCAGCTCCAAGCACAACGCTTGAAAAAAATATGTAATGTAGCTATGTAGTATTTGGTCTACATTTGGTTCTACTAAATTGTCGAAAAACATAATACATCAAAATATTGTTTTCTGTTACCGCGATTGTTATTCATTGAAATTAAACACTTTAGAATGGATTAATCGCGTTTATTAACACCATTATCCTACGTTTCGAGCCCTTTACAGCACTCGAAAACGGATAAAAGAGGCAAAATGGGGTAGTTTTCTGGTCGCTTCTTTCTGCTCCATAAGCCAGTTAGGGAAGCGTTCGTAGGTTGTATGTATGTTAATTCTCACAGGGTTTAAACATTTTTTATTTTAATTATAGAATGCCCTTCAGGCTATGTATTACTAGCTTTATAAGCCCCTCTGGGCATTGTAGACCAACCTTTGTTTTTATTTTTAAATTATTTTTATATTTTTGTATGTAGGTAGTTTGCACAAGTAACTTTTTTGATTGACGGGGAGAATTTGCGGGTGACGGGGGCCAGTCGTGTAAGATGGCACTAGTAGTTTATAGGGTGGCGTCCTAGTACAAGCAGCTCTTCCTAGGTGACGACTTCTGCTTATTGACGTATTGTATAACCGGTGAGGAAAGGAAGCGGTAGGGGAAGAAAGCTCAAATCGCCGAGGTCATTGGGATAGGGGACGGCCTTAAAAATTTTGAACGTTTAAAGACACATATTAAGTTGCGTAGTAATTAGCCCCAAATCTTTTTGGTTAAAATCTGTTGTGGTACATCACTTAATTTATGAGATGCAATAAACAGACAACCCACGTAACGTCATTTCAGTATTCGGAACTAAAAAATTGTATTTAGATAGTATTAGCCGGGCATATACGTTCGAGCAATCCGTCGATCTCTATAGTAAGTATGTCCGCCGGGCATTCGCCAGACTAATTTACCATACATTGATTAGTAGATCCAGCGAAGATTCCCGGACGTACATGGCCGGCTCAGTACGCACGCTACCATAAACCATAATAACGTATGCACTCCAAATCAAAGTGTAAAGTTGAATCTGTTTGCCTTCGGTTAGCGTTTTAAAGAATTTTGATTAGCTATCTGCCTTACGATTTAGTAGCGGTTTTGAAAATGTCGAAATCGTGAGTAAAGAATTTGGGTGAAATTGCTATAATCGTTCAATTTAACATCCTTTCCCGTTCAAATAATGGAAAAAGTTTGCCAATAACGTCTATCCGAGAAATTCGACAGAATCCGCGAGAGTTTCTGCAAAATCTCTACTCGATTAACGGTAGTAAAATTATTCTTTAATATATTTTTTATAAGTTAACTCAAACCGAGGATGTTACGCTAATGGGCGTTTTTATTGTTTGTTGTAGAAAAGTATTTTTTTGCTAATTTTTTGCTTTATCTGTTTTCTCTAATCAGAGTCGAGAGATATTAATATACTTATATCGGGTTACTTACGTCTATAAAGTCGAAAATAGCTCGACATGTTTCGGAACGGTTCGCGTTCCATAATTATGAGTGAGAAGCGCTTGCGGCGGCGCTTGCTCTGCGCACACAAGCAGAGCAATCGCCGCAAGCGAATCGAGAGCTCATTTAATCCTAGTAGGTTAAAAAAAAGGGTCCTACAATTTCTATACATTTTCAAAGTTTCCATTGCGCTACTAGGTCTGTGAAAAATGGCGAAATGGAGAACAAATCTTGGGACACTTTTTTCTCCTACTAGCCACTACTTGGTTTGAAAGAGCTCGCGATTCTGAATACACATAAAAAAATCTAAAAAGAAATAAATGTTTGTCAGTTTTTTGTGTAAACTGTGTGTGTTTACATCGTATTATGTGTCTGGCTGAGACCTTTAGATGCCACATTAATCCCTTACGAGAAAAATAGAAAATTACCAATCAACCTGTGTAATCAGGTTTCATTAAAACTTTTTATATAGGTATCACGTTTGTAATATACACGCAGTAATAACAGTAACGTAACGTTACTTTACATGGATTACTTACTCACATTGCATTAAACAATTACTAACTTTCAACCCTATTTCCATAAGAAGTAGTTTTGTAGTGGAGCTTTCTTGACACTTGATGAATATTATGTATCTTTTTTTCATAATACCACGTCAGTGGCAAATAAGCATACGGCCCGCCTGATGTAAAGCGCTCACCGAAGCCTATGGATACCTGCAACTCCGGAGGTGTCACATGCGCGTAGCCGACCCATTAAAAACTTGTAGTGGTTGTGGTACTCCTTTCTTAAGGAGCCTTTCGCACACACACACACACACACTCACACTTACACAATTACACACACACACATACCATTAATAATTTTATTTAGTTTGTTTTCAATCTAAAATAGAATACTTCTAAAATTGTTATTATTAATAAGTACTTACGCATACACCTAAGATAAATTTTAAGAAACAACTTGTGGAGGAGCGGTGTTCTCTTAGCACAAGTGTCTTGTACACTTAAAAAGAGGCATCAGTGCAGATATTGTAACTACCCTTAAGCTACTGAATAAATTATTTTAATTTAAAAAAAAATCGTTTTATGCATTCTGAACGTATAAAGGACGTCCAGTTTATTTTTCGTACGAGTAGACCTATATTTACTTCTTAATATAACGTTGCACATTACTCGGCGGTTTATTAAAATTGTACATATTGTTTTTTTTTCATCTAAAATGTAATATTTAATTAAAAAGAAGATTAACAAACATTATCATGCTCTATAACGCATTTAATCGTAAAACAGTCTTATTTTACGGTAAAAGTCAGAGCAAAAATTCGGCACATATTTCGTAAACCAGTAACGAACTTTTACTTTTAATTGAAAAAGTAAAATAAGAATAACTTTTTTTACTTATATAACCGCCTGAAAATATTTTAAAAACGTTTGCCGGTATAAAAAGAAAACCTTAATTTATAAGATTGCTTTACCAAGTGACTATTTTTTTGAAGCAGTTGTATAAAAGCACCTACGAGAAGTGAAAAACTGCTATATACAAAACTACCACTGACGTTACCTACATATAAAATGATCTAACTTTAACAGCATGCCACTCTGTAATGACAACTGATACTGATGTTATTTCTCTGAAATGAGGTGCACACTCTCCTTGTTCATGCTTTCGAATCAATATTAATGCATCATACTCTCATTTTAGAAATTGAGCTTAGAGCAAAATAATGCAGTGATCAAACTCATATAGTTAAAATCAAGCATAATATAGATCATTTCTACATCTTATACTTATACTTAAAATAAACTAAAAAAAATATGGTGTCGTTGCATACTCGTACAGTCTCGTACAGTCATCCACACAGCTATGAATACAGCTAAAGTGCCGTAAATATGTATACACGACCTAAATGCTCAGTCAATAAAGTCTTGTATACATATTTTTGGCACTTTGACTGTATTCTTAGCTGTGTGGCTGACTGTACGTGTTGTCTGTCAGTTTATTATATGTACTAGCGACCCGCTCTGGCTTCGCCCGGGTTATTATTATACATATAAACCTTCCTCTCGAATCACACTATCTATTAAAAAATCCGCATCAAAATCCGTTGCGTAGTTTTGAAGATTTAAGCATAGAAATTAAACACTTTAGAACGGATTAATCGCGTTTATTAACACCATGATCCTACGTTTCGAGCCCTTTACAGCACTCGTTTTCACAGGGTTAAGATGATGACTGAGAGAATGCGAATTCTCCCCGTCAATCAAAAAAAAAAAAAAAGTTACTTGTGCAAACTACCTACATACAAAAATATAAAAATAATTTAAAAATAAAAACAAAGGTTGGTCTACAATGCCCAGAGGGGCTTATAAAGCCAGTAATACATAGCCTGAAGGGCATTCTATAATTAAAATTAAAATGTTTAAACCCTGTGAGGATGAATAACAATCGCGGTAACAGAAGACAATATTATGATTTAAGCATACATAGGGATATAGGGACAGAGAAAGCGACTTCGTTTTATACTATGTAGTGATAGTGATGATAAACGCGTTATAAGGCGGTTGATTTATTTATTTTCGTATATGAATCTCCGCAGCGATCCCGGTTCGTGTGTTCAAAGTGAAAAACCTTGACGAGTGCTCGAAAATTAAGGCGTGTATAATTAAATACATTTTAGTAAAGAATTCCTTGGCTTCCACTGAATTTTTCGTTAAGAATTTCCTCGTATTTTTATTAATTAAAATATTTTAGAGTGGATTTTACTAAAATATTTTCTAGAAATCGGGGAAATAAACTTAACGCATGAATATTTTATATCAAATAGAATATTAAATTATTTCTACACTAAATTTAAAAATGCCATGTACCTACGTTATACAATTGGATACGTTGAACTAAAACTAAGCAACTGCCACTTTTTTTTGTTGATAAAATATCGCTAAATTTGGCGTGTAAGTGTAAATAAGAATTCATGTTGCTAAAGGTACGTTTGTAAGAATAATTTAATCTTTAGTTAGAAACGGATTACCTACAGTCATTGCACATGCGCGACAAAAACAAATATTTTTCATTGTCACTTCGCAAAGATAGCGCATTTTCACAAACGATTGAAGTAGACTCCGGCTAGTCATTTAAACTTTCAAGTATATTATTTTCCTCTTGTTATAAAATGCAACTATTTTACACAGATACACCCGCGGGCCTACATCTTTGCATCGCTTATTTTTTGTACCATTTTTTGTATTGTTGATACCCTTAAATGTGACACAAATAATAAACAATATAAAATAAAACACACCATATCAACAAACAACGTTCTGATCAACGCAGTAGGTAACCTGAACAGAACTCTAAGGTCTCTAAGCAAAGAATTGAAAAGCTGACGCAAACAAAGCCCTGTAATTGGTCAAAAATCGTGCTGCTCGTGCGTCACATTTTACGGTAGACTTGGAAACCTAGCGCGTTTACCTAGAACAATAGAGAGAGATGTTTTCGTTTTTGAAATCCAAACAACAAAATAAAATAAAGCTTTGTTAAAACCCTAGGTTTAGAGGCAGCGTTTGTACGCAATTTGAACTAACATCAAAAGGGATGATTTTGACTGTATTGGATTGTACACACGCGTTCAAAAGTGCATGGGTAATTTACGAATGGATTCATTAATAAACTGCCCATGCAATTCTGAACGCGATAGTATCTATAAAGTTCACTTTTATTAAAAAAACCGGCTAAGTGCGAGTCGGACTAGCCGCCAAGGGTTCCGCACAACGGATGCTCCCCCAACGTTAGGTAATAGAGTCCGCCTATGCTAAGTTTCCTAGATTTTGAAAGCACAGACTGTGAAAGCGTTAAGTACACGTCATAGTTTCATAGAAATTTGACGTTTGACGTTTAGAGTAACTCTTTAAAGTTTTACAGTTTTTTTTTAAAGAGATATCGTGATTTGACTCTCGGGTCGAGATTTTATTTTTCCACAGCTTTAACTTGCTAACTCTACGCATTCCCGAGATATTAGAGTCTTGACAGACCGACAGACGGACAACAAAATGATCCTATAAGGGTTCTCTTTTTTCCTTTTGCTGCACGGAACATTAAATAGCAAAATATAGTTTGCCCGATTTAACGTTAGATTTACCTTTTACACAACTTAGAAGGGAGTGCGTAAGAGCCAACATATTTTATTAGATTATAAAAGGTGATGAATCAAATCGCCTTTTATTTCAGGGGTGAAAATATGCACGGCCCGGTGAGCGATTTCACGGGTAGAATAAGGGCGTGAGGAGGGACGGCAATAGAACAAACAATTTTTCAATGGTTATCCTGGGAATTGCTTCAGAGGAATATGATGTCAACAATTTACTTATTTGGTTAACTTTAGGGTCACTGAGGATTTGAAATTGGTAATTTTCATGTTGTAGCCTGAGATTTGTTATCACAACATTGCTAATGCTTAATCAGCAAGTTTCTTAAGTCTTAGTTTCGTATATAAAACCAGCGTTTAATTTATGACTTTTCGTATCGATAATGTTTTAATGTCTATCATATAGGTGAATAATAGAGACAAAAAGCACACACACACACACACACACACACACACACACTCTCACACACACACACACACACAGTAACAATATTACCTACATTACTGATGTTACCTACCTTACCAGACGACGAACTAGAGTTACTAAATAGAACTGTTCATTGTAATGGTCATTTCCTAAAGCATTATAGAGCACAATAACGTGTTAGTATTAATAAAACACTAAATCAACTAGAATATAATAACTAATATTTGAAACGGGATAATTACCATGTAATTGTATTGTATTGGTTTATTGAGCACCCGATATTTCATATCAGTTATAATGCAAATGACCATGTTAGCTTAAAATCGTAACTAGAATTCTACCAAAAAAACCTAACCTATTCCTAAATATTAAATAGGTACTATATTGAAAGCTTCAACTACAGCGCTACTAGATATATTAAATAATTTCAGGCATTCTTCTAGTCCGTCGAGTTTCAATTTACGCAGGGTAGATTAAACCGAAGTTTTCAATTATCGGAGCCATTATAGAAGGAGCGGTTTGAGGAAGCTTCATCAATTTTTATAGCGCCGAGACTGGAGATAAGCCTCGTTATATATCCGCGATCAACGAAGTTCATCATGCTAATGTTAATTTAATGAAGCTGAAGTGCCAAATAAAATTTTCAATTATTACATTGGTTCCAGAGTACACGAAACGACAAATTTGATAAAAGTGGATACATAGTTTGGTTACACTATAAATTATTAAACCGGTGAGCTCCATCTAAGACTCTGACTTTACAATCAGCCAGCCAGTCTTAACGCGATTCAGTTTAGGTTCTTAACTGTGCTCAGGGCCCTTACCATGACGTCTTAACACGATTCAGTGGAATTGAGTCGCTTCCATACAACTGAGCCTAAACTGAATTATGTTAAGACGTCATGGTAAGTCCCCTGCGGCCTTACCATGACGTCTTAACGCGATTCAGTTGACGACCTAAACTGAGTCGCTGCCATACAACTGAGCACAGTTAAGAACCTAAACTGAATCGCGTTAAGACGTCATGGTAAGGGCCCTGAGCACAGATAAGAACCTAAACTGAATCGCGTTAAGACGTCATGGTAAGGGCCCTGAGCACAGATAAGAACCTAAACTGAATCGCGTTTAGACGCCATGGTAGGCCCGCAGGTGTGACTAGAGTCAATCTCGAATCAGTTTAAATCCCGGCATGGCGCTTAGGATCTTTGTACCAATTCCCGCCATATTTTTAAATTTCTAAAAATTTTATTGACAAATTTTTTTTATCAACAAACTTGTTAACAAAATTTCACAGGAATTGGTTGATAAATGCGACCTGTAAAGGAGAACAAATGGCTGTACAGACAGCTGGACAGACAAAAGCAATTTTGCCCAAGCTGAAACAAAGACGCTTCACTCGCTCGGTCAATTTTTTTAAAATAAGAAATACCTCCTTTCTTGTTTTATTATCACAATATACTCTCAATGGTCTTAAGCGCCATAGACCTCAAATGTGCTTAGGACCTTTGTACCAATTGCCGTCATTTTGAAAGTTTCCAAAAACTGAATCGACATTTTTTTTTATCAACAGACATACTGGCAGCATTTCACATCAATTGGATGTTAAATGCGACCTGTAGAGGAGAGACAAATGGACAGACATACAAAAGCATTTATGCCCAAGCTGAAACGGAGACGCTTCGCTCGCTTCGCTCGCTCGGTCAATAAAAGGGGCTTTTTTGTTCAAGCTAGGAAGGATCAAAGTGGCACGTTTCTGTTCAAGGACTACACGTTTTTACGTTTTCGGGCATTAACTAGTGGCATCGTGTTGTTGGTATGAAGCTTTTTTTGGTTTTGTTTATTTCCTCTTATTTGGCGTGAAAAGCAGTATATGTGTCACACGGCATTATTTTTTTTTGTCTTAGACGTTAACGCTTGAATACCTCACTACGTTCGGAATTCTATTGAAGAATCCTTCGCTTCGTTCGGAATTCAATGTACGCCCTCGTCGGAAATATATCATTTTGATCCCTTGTATTGTAACACAAACTACTTACTATTATTTTCTTGGCAACTCAACCTATTTTTTTAATACTACGACGGTGACAAACAAGCATACGGTCCGCCTGATGGTAAGCGGTCATCGTAACCTATGGACGCCTGCAACTCCAGGGGTGTTACATTCGCGTTGCCGACCCTTGAAAAAAAAGGAGGATTCGCTGTGTTGACAGCTAAAGGGGCAACCTTTGCTCCGTGGGTCCCCAGCTGTCAACACAGTGAATCCTCTAGGAGCTCTGGCGACCTTACTCACCAACAGAAACACAACACTATGAGTAGGGTCTAGTGTTATTAAACTGCGGTTTTCTGTAAGGTGGTACTTCCCCAGATGGGCCTACCTATTGTTCCTAACCCCAATTATGGTGTGTGCTGGGATGTCGTACTATTTCGTGGTCATCGTAAAAGCTGTTAAGTAATTTTGTTTTTATTCAAATTGTATGTACTTTAATAAAAACAATGAATTTATTATCATTGAAAAACTTAAATTCATACAACCGGAACACTCTTTGAATATGTTGTGTGCTCTGTAACTGTGACGGTCCAGTATTATACTACAAATTTCCTATCCTAATGAAATACAGTTCCTGAATTTTACCTTGTAATATCAATTTGGCCAGTGATCGTGTAGTGGGGAAACGTTGTGTCGCGTAGTAAAGCTAGGTTCTTTTCATTCGATAAGGTTGCCATTATTTATTTACTCTGCCCTCTGCAATGTTGTCTACCACCTGTATTTTTAAAGAAGCTATGAGCTACTATCACTAAGTACTTTCATCTAAATTTGGAACCTAACGTGAAGGGATTGTAACTGTAGAAGACGTACGTGTTGTCAGATAATGTCACGCATGCTGTGTTTACCTTTAAGTAATTGTTACGCTTAGAAATAGTACCTAATGAAAATGTTTGTATCTACGCTAAGCATAGTGTATACAATTGTTGGTGAACCAATAAAGAGAAAAAAAAATAAAAAAATAAAAATAAAATAAAGAGTTGTCAAGCTGTAGGAAGGGTTAGTCAGTGTAGTATCACTCATATTACTCTAAATTATGTCGTTAATCTCATCTACTCTCAACCCGAACTCCTTAACTGTCTTGCCTGCATAATGTATGTCATTGAGAGTCTAGTCAGTTCTCGTAAAACGATAAATGTAGTAGATAAATGTAACATACTATTTAGGGATACTTTTGAGTTAGAGGGAGATCTTAAATCCATTCAATATGTTTCTACAGATAGGGGGAATAAAGGAAATATATTTTTCAAATCTAGATGTGTATACTTAGCTTTAGATTTCGGTTTCCTTATTGCGATAAAATTATATCCTTTGTCTTATTTTGAATCCTTGTATCCTTCCAAGAATGTAAATTAGTATAACTTCTCGTCGCTGATATCATACATCATTTAATTCCTTTTTATTTAACTTATTTAAACGGAAATAGTATATAATGTGAAATTTGTGTTTTCTTAGAGGCTTTGTTTGTCATTGACAGATGATAATTCCAAATAATTCAAATATCTTAGATTTCATATTTAAAAAGCATAGAGCATTAAAACTTTATGAGCATAGACGAAATTAGAGATTTAAGGCTAGCTATACACTACTCGTCAAATACACGCGTTTCTAATAAAGAATATGAAATAAGTTAAGGGGAATTGTAACAAATTAATATGTAATAATCATTTATGTAAACGGGAATTGCGTCCCGTTACAACGTGCCACATATAAATATTAACTTTTATTGAGGTTTGAACTTAAAAATTCGTGTCAGCTCACGCCATTTTACGGTACTGTGACAATGTCTATTTTCTCGAAATGTTCCGTCTGTGAATTACGTAAACTTTTTTAGTTCAGCTGCGTTCTGTTCAGTCCTATCCAAACAACTTGATTAACGAACGTTAGCCAAGAATCACTAACCTGTGCAAATGGCCACTCGTCCAGGTAAATTCAGGGAAATAAATTAGTAACACAGTAGAAATGGCATTCGCTTTTCGTGCGAGAAGCCAGCCCCTTGAATTAAAGTGGAAACAAACAAGAACTGAAATTTAGTATAACACCAAATTTTTCCGTCGAATGTTGTTGAATGTGTGTTGGAATTGTAGGTATATTTTCATTTTGTATCATTTGAAATTACATATTTATTGGGCCTATATTGAACTGCTAATTTATTGACCTACTAAACTTTCACGTCTTATTATCGTGACACTATGGCGTATATTTGCAGCTTGCAGCAAACCTATTTGATTATGACCTTAATTATCGAACGAGCGAGCGATGTATGTATGTGGGATATTGATGGGCCTCTAAATAAAAATCAATTTAAACGACACTGACTTTAATTTACCGCAAAAGAACTTATTATATTGAATTTATTACAAATAACTGCACGTTCACGCTCCACCATTAGAATTGTTCTCCCCGTCCCTTTCACTCACTCCTTCCGTCCCTCACTCTCCCTTGCGTTCCGTTTCACCCTATCTCCTTACGTTCCATTCCCACATTCTCGGCTGTCCTGCGTATTATATCTGCCCTCAGATATACTCTCATTCATACAACGTAGTAAAGGTAAATGCATGCTTACAATTTATTTACTTAGCTCTATCTTAATACTACTTATACCGGTCATGTACCATGCTCTTTAATATAACATCTATTATTATTTAGGAGTACATTCTGCCTCATCAAAACCAATTGAGCATTTTAGTACGGTATATAAAACAACTATTGAAACTTAGTAAACTCTACACAACATCATGGTACATACATTTTAACATTTAGGAAACAGCTGACATCTTTAACGAAATAGGCATATTCTTACACTAGTAAGTCTCTTTAAACAATGTAATTAAACATAACACCACAAGAAATGAGCATCTTAAGCTAACATTTAGGAACCAGAAATTTCTTACATGAGATCAGGTTAATACGCTAAAGGTCCGTCATTTAACACATAAAATTCAGTGATCGAGGATAAGGACACTTTCATACATCATTCATTAAACAGTGGAAGTGTTAGGCTTTACCTGTAATTAGTCGCAGTCCTCCTCAGGCCATCTCTTCATGAAGTCCGCAGATGTAGCTGTCTTATTAGATCCCTCCGTGCTGCTGGATAACTTCTCAACGTCATATCGGTCATTACGTTTTACCTTTATAACCTTGTAAGGTCCAAGGAACTTCGGCTTTAGCTTAAGCCCTGGCCCGAACTGCGTCCGCTTTATTGCGACCAGATCGCCTACCTCGTACTTAGAACTCGCCTTCCTTTTCTTATTAAAACTTTTCCTATTCTCCTCTTGGATCTTCTGTATTTGTTCTTTAGCCTTCTGTCTCAAACTATCTCTTTCTTCATCAAACTGGGATATGGTTTCTTGTTGTAACATGTTCAAGATCTCTACATCTTCCTTGCACTTCATCTTGGTACCAGTCAACAGTTGAAACGGTGAAGTATCTATACTTCTCTGGTAGGTACTGTTTATAGCTCTCTGTACTCGTCCGACGTGTTTGTACCACGTTGATTGATCCTCTATGCATAGCTTCGTTAGCATAGGCGTCAAAATACGGTGGATCCTCTCCACTTGGCCGTTAGCCCTTGCTATTCCAGTGGTAATCATCACATGCTGGATTCCCTCATCTTCACAGTACTTCTGAAATGCTCCGCTAGTAAACGCCGTACCTCTATCGGTTATGATACGTGTGGGGTTACCGAACGTCTGCTGCTGTAGCTGCAGCTTGCTTAATACTTCTGCGCTGGACGTCGACTTTGTCGGGTAGAGCCACACGAACTTCGTAAATGCGTCCACTACAGTAAGTATGTGATTATAAAGCTTCTTTGTTTCTGTCAAAGGTCCTATGTGATCCAAATGCAGGGTATGCAGCGGAGTTCCTTCTTTCACAATAGGATTCAGGAAGCCTTCTTGCTTTCCTTCTTTTCTAGTTGCCAATAAACATGGTATGCAACTTGCAATTACTTCTTCTATTTTTCTATCTATGTTTCTTATGTAATAATCCTTGCATATGGCTGCTTTCATCTTTCTCAAAGCAAAATGACCATTACTATGTACTTTCTTTAGAACTTCTTTCTCCATCACCTTAGGCACTACCAGCTGTCGCTGCTCTCCTTTGTATAGTATGTCATGTTCCAAATAAAAATCATTGTACTGTCCATCTTTCAAAATCAGCTGTTTAATAGCATTGAGCTCTTCATCTCTCTCTTGAGCTTGACCAATCTTCTCGTGTAGACTTACTACTGTAGCCACATATGGGTTTCTGCTAAGCGCATCTGCATGCGGCATCTTGGTGCCCGCTCGATGTTCAATCTCATAGTCATACTGGTCCAGTAGTAACACCCATCTTGCTACTTTTGGCGTCAAGTCCTTCTTTTTCAAAGTAAGCTCAAAAGCTTGACAATCTGTCACAATCTTAAAATGCCTACCAAATAGGTAGTGATGGAATTTCTTTACACTTTCCACTACAGCGAGAGCTTCCAGTTCATAACTTGAAAATCTACTCTCTGCTTCACTTGTGCGTCTACTTCTGTAGTATACTGGGTGCAGTTCACCATCTTCGCTTCTCTGCATGAGTATACCTGCCAGAGCCTGGCTCGACGCATCTGTGTGAAGTTCAGTATACAGCCTCGGGTTGAAAATCTTGAGTACTGGCTCACTTATTAACTTCTGCTTTAAAATATGGAATGCTTCTTGCTGCTCTGGGCCAAATACAAACTTTGCATCTTTTTTCATTAAATCTGTTAAAGGTCTTGCAATCTGTGCATAATCTCTTATATACTTCCTAAAATATGAAGTTAACCCGATGAAGCTTTGAATCTGCTTGACATTCTTAGGCTCGGGGTATCGCGCTACTGCTTCCACCTTCTCTGGACTTGGCTGTACTTGCCCTTCCTTAACCAGATGGCCTAGGTACTCAATCTCTCGGCATATCAGCTTGGCCTTCTTCCAGTTAATTTCTAGTCCATACTCAGCAGCAACCTCCAATACTCGCCGCAGTCTTAGTAATGCATCTTGCTCCGTCTGGGCTGGAATTATAATATCATCTATAAATACCATCATTATACCCTCCTGCATAAGATCCTTAAATATAATGGTTATAAACCTCATAAAATACTTTGGACTAACTGATAACCCGAACGGGGCCTTCAGGAATTCCCATTGCCCGTGATGGGTCACAAATGATGTATAGGGCACAGACTCCTTACTCATTCTTAAATGGAAGAATCCATTTTTAAGATCCAGCACGCTGAACACCTTAGCGTCTCTCAACCTGTCGATCAAATCCTCTATCAGCGGTAAGGGAAATTCATCTTTAAGCATCTTTTTGTTTAACAGTCTGTAGTCGACACACACCCTCGTCGAACCATCTTTCTTTTTTACTAGTACTAACGGGCTACTATACTCAGAAAAACTAACCTTTACTATGCCATTTTGAACCCACTCATCAACCTGCTGCTCTACGATCTTCTGCTCCGATATGGACAGCCTTCTGGGCCGTTGCGCCACGGGGATATCATCCTTGAGAATGATTTTGAGCTCGATTGGCGCCTCCTTCGTCTGTACGGGATTGTATTCAGTGACCAGCCGCTCGACCTCTTCCTTAACGGTAGCATCACGTACATCTGAAACAGCAACCACCTCACTCACACAATCCACACGCATCAACCATCCTTCATCCTCACGCAAGAACTTTACGGACCCATTACGCATAACCATAGTCACACCGTTCAGAAATTCCCGCCCTATTATAACCTCGTATGGCATACAACCGTCAGGTACAACATGGAATATAATATTATTATAACACTCATTGTCGATAGTCATAGTCCCGTAGAACTTTCCGTAGGAACGCACCTCTTTCATTCCGAGTCCCACGAACGCAAGATCGTCATCACCCATTTCCACTTTAAGTTCGTCGAACGCACTTTTGTTTATGAGATTAAACGCACTGCCTGAGTCTATTAACGCGGTCATATCCAGTCCAATCAAACTAATTAATTTCATCGGCTTATTCTCAATAGAATCCGTCGTAACATCGTCGTTTGTTGCAATGTTTACATCTCGCCGGCAACTGTCATCCGCCATGTTGACGTCCGGTTCGCCATTGGCCAGTGTTCCGAACATGGCCGACTGCCGCCGAGTATCCGCCGTCGCAGACTGCTTTACCGACGAAGTAGCTTGCTGACTCGCTCTCGCTCCGAGGCCGCTTATGCGAAACTGCTTTACCGACGGATCCGCACTCCCGGCACCGCCGCGCTCGTTGGATTTCGAAGGACACTGACTACTTATATGTCCGAAATCATTGCAAAAATAACATTTTACCCCCTTAGTGCATGTTATCGCCAAATGATCGTTGTCACCACATTTATAGCACCGTTTATGGCCTGTCGACGATGATGCAATGCGCTTACTTTCTTTTTCTAGCTTGTTAGGTTTCACTTCTTTATCTTCTTTTTTCGACTTCGTCTTGATTTTTTCGTATAGAAGCAACCTTTCCTTAAGCACGGGATAAGTAGTGGCCCCGTATAGGATCGTTTTGTTGGGTTCATAATCGGTGATCCCGTCGATTATATATTGGATGGCCACATAGTCGGGAAATCGTGCGCGTTTCCCCAACTCCTTCATCACCAGCATGTACTGATAGTACGATTCTTCTCTTTTCTTCCTTCGGTTGGACATAATTTCGTGCATCTCCTTCGTGTTAACGGCTTCTGGGAATTCTTTTAGAAGTGCTGCCTTCAGCTCGTCATATTTTTTAAAAGTTTTTTCAGATTGTAGCCACAACGCCGCCGTGCCCACCAACGACCTGCGCGCCACCACCAGCTTCTGTGCTTCAGTCCACCCGAATATTTCGGCATTATCTTCTATATCTTGCGCCCACTTTGATGCAGTGTGCGCTTTGTCGTCACCGCTGAAATTGCTGATACCATCAGCCATGAGGCTCCAGTTGAAGTGATTTGATTCGGCCGCCATTTTGCCGTGTACGATCTCCGTATTGAAGATGTTGAAAATACTTTTCTCTTCGTCGTTCATTAACCACAGTAATGATTTGTTTCGTCGTCTTCGTCTTCATGAAAATGAAGAACAACCCTTAGTGCCGCCGCCACCTTGCGCAGGCACTTTGAGCGCGACCACGTGCCACCGTACTTCTTTTGCAGATTTTAGAGGCTATCCCGGACGAGCCCCCAAAATTATGTGGGATATTGATGGGCCTCTAAATAAAAATCAATTTAAACGACACTGACTTTAATTTACCGCAAAAGAACTTATTATATTGAATTTATTACAAATAACTGCACGTTCACGCTCCACCATTAGAATTGTTCTCCCCGTCCCTTTCACTCACTCCTTCCGTCCCTCACTCTCCCTTGCGTTCCGTTTCACCCTATCTCCTTACGTTCCATTCCCACATGTATGTATGTTTGTTTGATGATAACTCGAGTATCGTTGATTGGATCTTCGTGTTGGGCAGGCGGTTAGATGACATGAATTAAATTTTTTATTTCGAATATGAGCCAAATCGGTCAAGGGGTTGCCAAGATATAGTGGTGGCGAATTCAAGTTCGGGGCGACCACTAATATAAATTGTATTATCGAGTAGGTAGGTATTGTCTACAATTCTACATGATAGACAAACCTCTTTATTAATCGAAGCGTAAGTTCTCCCAATCTACTTGGATAATCCGTCGTTTGTATGTACGTTCTTATTATATGCTTGTATGTAGGTTTGTATATTTGGGTCGAACACAAAAGGATGTTTGGAGTCGTTCCGATGGAATTTTCAAAAGTCCTTAAGGGCTATGAAGGATGATTTTCTTATTGAAATTTTTTTACACATTAAAAGTGACTCCTGTCCTGTTCTGTTGAATTGTATGATACAAAATATATAGTTTATTGATGGAGCGAATGAAGCGAGCGAAGCATCTCCGTTTCAGATTGGGCAAAAATGAATAAACTCTTTGATAGTACCTACCACGACATCCACCTACCTCCTACGAAATCGTTATGAGGTTTCTTAATTTTTTTTTTTAATAATAATAAGTGATAAATACTTTCGTATGTCCGGTTGTTCTCCTCGACAGGTCGTATTTCTCTAACAATCCTCGTGAAAGTTGTGTTAGCAGGTTTTATAGCTTTGTAGGATCTTTTTGAAGTTTCATTTCTTGGATAATACTTGAAATAACGGAAATTGGGACACCGGGATTAAGAGTCCAGTATAGGTTCAAATACGCGCGAGATGCTTTTGCACAGGAACGCGCAAAAATACAACATTTCTCGATTTGTACTGCTTACACGTTCCTCTGTACTCTCAGTCTCTCATCGTTGTAAACATTGTCAAAGCGCGAAGTGAGCCACAAGACCTCTCTCTACGAGCTCTCGTGGTGCACGGAAACCATTGACATCACGTCGCACATTTTTAGGGAAATTTAGAGTGATTTGAAGTGCAGTTTAAGTATACTCTACTCTACTATAATAATTATTGGAAAAAGTATAAAATAAACTTTATAAATGCATATCCATATTAATTTGTGGCGTTTTCAGGCTAAAGGTACCACATTGTCGGTTATCGATAAAGCTCTACTGTCATAAATAATCACTTATAAAACAACCGACAATGTGGTGCCTTTAGCCTGAAAACGCCACATTTATGTAAAAACGTGACTGTTTAGCCAGAAAACTTGGTTAATGTTCACGTATTTCGTTTATAGGCAAAAATGCTTCCGTGTGTCTCTCGCATTTATCAACCAATTCTTGTGAAATTTTGTTAACGTTGATAACATTTTTTTTTGTCGATCAAATATTTGGATTTTTTTTTAAATGGCGGGGATTGGTACAATGGTCCTAAGCGCCATGCTATCCATAATATCTACACATAAAACAATGAAACGCCACTTGCAGCATTCGGGTTATGTCAAATTCCATATTGAAAATCGCTTAAGTCGGGATTAGTTCGCAAAACCCAAAAGCTGCAAGCAGTAAAAGTAGATCTGCGAAAGGAATGGCTATAATAGCCCGTAGGCGGATGCCTACGGTCTTAGTCCGTCAATTCAAGTATTCAAGTGAAACGTATGTCTTGTTTAACTTTTCGGATTGAAGGTCATAGGACAGTTACTTCGTAAATACTAGCCTACACCTAATTTACATTTAGCATCCTAAACAAACCCCAGATTCCCTAAGACATGCAAAAAGCCAGGAACAGGATAATAGTGATCTTACAATTAATAATTGTTTTATTTTAGCACTTTATAATATACGAGTAGGTCTATAAATAAAATCCTTATGATATTATCTCTGGTTACTTAACTACTATCTACATTAATTGTTACTTACTCGAAACTTTATTCAAATCAGTTAGTATTTAATTCTATCGCAAAAACACGTTGCCGCTTTAGTTTGGGTTTTTTCGCCGATCCGATTTCTCCCGTGATGCCACTTACGGATTCAAATTTCAACAGCGAAAATTCGAAAATTGCAAAGTGATGGATAGCCGATGCAGAAAGAAAAAGAAACTAATTAATTTACGTAGCACTTTTGCCAGTTTTAATTAAAGCTCTTGCCAGTTTATTTTGTTTAAAGAAAATCGGTTTGCTAGGGAATTTACATATTTGTAAAGTCTTTTTCATTTGAGAAAGTAACAATTTTGTTTACAAATCGGTATTATCTTTTACTTTAAAGTAAAATTGTTTGGTCTTGCGAACGGCGTGCTAAAAATACAATCTTGTTGGAATCAAGCTTGAAAGAGGATATCTTGCAAGAAACATTTGGAGACACTTTGAAGGACTGTGTTTATTTTTTTGTAAACCACTGCGTTTATACAGTGTTTTGTAATTCGTACCACATTGATGTTGGTAGCAGGCAGTGAGACATTCTGCCCAGATTGTAGAAGAGATTTGGTAGTTATTATGAAAATGTTCAAACAAATGTAACTTTAAATGAGAAAGAAAGAAAGAAAGAAAGAAATTATTTATTTGGTTGAAAAACATTGCAAGGTTCAGGATAAACAAGTTGCATATAAATATACCAAAAGGGATGACACTCAGCATGAGCCGTGACACACCTAAGTGTACCACGACACTGGTTTTCAGGGCACCCACAAAATCATATAGTAAGTAAACTTAAGTTAAACTAAAAACATAACGTAAAAGAAGGTGGTTGGTTTCAAAACAATATAAAACAAGTAAGGGAATTTAAGTTAAATTATAAATAGAGTTCTTAGGTTTGTAATATTTTTGTAATGTTTGTAATTTTTATACCTAGGTAGGTATTTAATGTGACCGGTATGTTAGGTTAAGAGAGAATAGATGTATGCTGCATATATATATAATTATGTGTCTTTGTATATGTATGTATGTATGTCCGCTTAGTTATTGGTAGTTTGTTGATGAGTTAAATACTTTTTGAGGTTTGCCTTGAAGGAGGGTATGGATTTACAGTTTCTGATTGGTGGCGGTAAGTTGTTCCAGCATTTCGTCGCAGCATACTGGAAGCTGCCACGGAAAGCGGACGTATTGTGCTGTGTGCCTATTAGTCTAGGCGCGCCTCGTACTAGACACTTAGAGAATTTAAGTTTATGAAACAGGTAAGATGGTTGTTGTCTATTAATTACTCCAAATAAGAGGGTGGCAAAGTGCATGGTACGTCTAGCGGCCATATTTAACAACTTGAATTGATTTAAAAACGAAGTGTTGTGAGATCGACGAGAACAGCGAAGCAAAAACGCGTACAGGCATTTTGAATGCGCTGTATTAATAAGGAGGTACGCGCTAACAAGCACCCACCAAAAACGGCATCGGCGTAACTTAGTTTGGACAGAATAAGCGTGTCACAGAGGTTTATGCGTAGGTCGATGTTGATGAAATCACGGATTTTATAAAGTACCTTGAGTCTGTAGAAACAGTTACGAACTAATTCCGAAACATGTTCTTCAAAACGTTACCTATTGTCCATAATAAGGCCAAGATTGCGTGCCACTGAAACATACTCAAGATGTTCGTCTAATATTGAAACTTGCGGAGACATCAGATCACCTAATATTTTATCTGGACCAAACATCATTAACTTAGATTTACTAGAGTTGAGAACAAGGTTACCTTACACCACTGAGCAACGCGTTCGAGGTCAGAGTTTAATTGCTTTAACTTTAAAGGCGCATTATTTAGCTTAAATTAAGTTAATTTCTTAAAAACACTGGTATTGAAATTAGCTCATTTTAGAAAATAATCAATAATTAAATTTTACCTATCCCATATCTTGCAAGTGTGTACACAGAGCATGAGGATTCGACATGACATTGATATTTCATAGTTGACACTTACTTAGTAAAGTTAATTCTTATCCCCGTTTTACATTACCGGTTGATGGAACATGTAACTATGCCATTCCGGATCCTTAATGATACTAAGTTACATGCTGAAATTAAAGCAATTCAAGACACACACACACACAGTTATGACACAGTGTGTCATAATTATGTATATTCAGATTGATCGCTATCAATCAGACCCTTTCACTTTTCTCGTGTTTTTTTGTAATGATCTAACGTACTAACTTTGGATAAAGATCGTTGCCTTATTAAGCTAATACGGTTCTTATATTTGTTTGAAAGAGGCACAATGTGCCAGTATTTAGGGAACATGATTCCAAGTAATACAATGGGTCAGATAACAAAGAGAAGTCTGCGTGGATTGGCATTGTTACCTCTTGCCTCAAAAAGTGACATTATTTCCGTGACGTAAAGGGAAGTGATGGAAACCCTCGCAACCCTTACCTTTCCCAGGTTTTTGTTTATAAATCGAACGGATTCCTTTCCGAGATTGTCCCCGGGGGATGACGCTTTCGCAGTATTATTTTGTTTTTGTGAAATATATCTCTGAGGAATGCGATACTTTCATGTTTTCGACTATTCAAACGAGGATTTTATTACCCTCATTGAAAAATCAGTCGTTACATTTTTATAACGTTGCGCATATGGCAATTTATGAATGAATTCATTTATTAACTGCCAATGCAATTTTAAACGCTATTGTACCTACAGAAATGAATTCCAATTTTAGTAAAAGCTTGAATCAAGAATGAAATACAATCGTTTATTGGTCAGTAAAGTCTACACATATTTACGAGCATACACGAGATTTTAACATCAATTTTAACGAAATAACTCACAGTGAGTTCCATAAAAGTGTTTTGGGAACATTTCCCGTTTATTCCATCAAAAAATGCATCAATCTTGTCTACTGTAATGTTGATTGTCGATTCGTATTCCTCGTTGGATAAATGGTCGCATTTTTCACGAAAACAAGCCAATGTTATTCACAATTGTTACTCTTGGGTAACGTACAACTACGAACGCAAATGGGTATACGCGGTTTACGCTTCTATAAAAGCTCTGTATACTTGTGTTGTATTTTAAATTGTTGTTTGATGCATTCACCGTAGAGGCATAAGCAACGTATGCCTTTCCTGTTAAGTTGCATGTAAGTATTTGCTGTTTTATACAACTTGCTGGCAAGGAGTATTGTTCCTCACAGGTACACGGCACCGTTCCATGTAAACACGCATTTAAAAGTGCATGAGCAAGTTATAAATGAATTCATTCATTAACTGCCACTCCAATTTTGAACGCGATAGTACCTATATTATGCTCAGCATGCCAGAAATAAGAGTACTTATGTGTGTATGTAATGTGTTCTAGTTCAAACCACATGAATAGTGTGATAAATTACGGTCCTTTTTTGGTATAACTATTTCCGTCCCTTTTCCGTGACTTGCAAAATATCCTTTCTTAGTGGAGTTTAGGTACATACGCGTTCAGAATTGCATGGACAGTTAATGAATGAATTCATTCATAAACTGCCCATGCGATTCTGAACGCGATAGTACATTTACATAATTGCAATTAAGTATTTACTTAAAAAGTACGGACAATTTGTTTAAAACATTTGTCTCTTACCAACTATTAAAATTCCCGGAGCTTGACGTAGACAAATGCCATCAGCATCCACATAATTATGTTCTTTCGAGTGATGAAAAAAGTACGTTTTTTGAAGTTATTACCTTGTTTTAATTTGTAAAGAATTTAGGTGAAACAAGTATATTTGTACGATCAGAGGAAATTCTTGGATCGTTGCTATGGATACAATCGCAAAATACAACTTGTACAACAACACCCTCTGATTTTTACCCCTGTTTTCGGTTTATTTAAAGATATGTTTGTTTTTATTTAAGAAGCGAAATTGTTGTAAATTAAGATTGCATAATTAAATTTTATTCTCCTTACTGTGGATATGTATACAAGTTTCAAAGGTATTAAATATGTACAATTCAAATACAAATATATTTTTCTGTTATTTTAGGTACATAATATTATAGATACTTACTGTTCCTTGAATATATTATATACACACACACACAACCACATAAGGTAGAATATTTTGGCGCCCTCCCAACGTTGAGATAACTGAATTTGCTAATAAGAAAGTATTATTTTGAATAGGTTAGAGGACGACTCACACTAGGCCGGGACGGGACGGGACGGGACGAGACGGGACAGCACGGGACGGAATGGGACGGAACGGGACGGGGCGGGATGAAACGATCTGTCAATTTCTACAGAAAGAATCACGTGATAGCTTGGAGCTCTTGGATATCACGAAACGTTTTCTATAGAAACTGACAGATCGTCCCGCTCCGCCCCGTTTTAGTGTGAGTCATAAGTAATTCTTTATTTGCACAAAATTATAAAAGTAACAAACATTTTAACATATATAGAAAAGACCCCGTAAATCCCCCGCCTGCGGCATGGGTACTTTTGAATTGATAAAATCACGGATTCTGATATACAATATACATAATGCGAATGGATAGGTATGGACACCCCGGGCATTCCAGACAGACTCTCTTAGCTTAGTACGAGCGTGATTTTTTCCTCGTATAAATCGAGTCAAATTTTCTACTTTGAATAATGGCCATCTCTAAGAGTTGAAGTGCGGTTCCTCGCCAAATAATACCTCAGCTAAATTAAAATAAGGTTCCATTATTTACTAATGGCGGTTAAGGTTTACATTTACAATTTTAAAAGCAAATCATTCGTTAGCACGTCTTGGAGTTTAGAATTATTGAGTAAGCGTATTTAATATAACTGCCGTCATACATGTATTAGAAAGTTATTAAAAAAAGGAACAATGCACATAAATTATTTCAATAAATAAGGGTGAAAAAGAAGTTTTTACATAGGTCCCGATCCTGTAAAATCCTCAATGGGGTACCTCAAAGTAGCATTTTATTTCTAGTTTATATCAACCTTCCGAAATGCATAGGTCACCCATGTTTATCGCAAATGATGCGACAATTGAAATCCAATGCAGGAATAAAGATACATTTGAAGATGCTAACTGTCAATGAAATCTGCAAACTGTCATTATATATCTAAGTCAGAATAAATTTATAGTAAACCTAAACAAGACATCAGTAGTACAAGTTCGGACGTATAAAACAAATCCAATAAAATTAATTATAGGTTATAACTTTATAAGGGTAAGAAAATTGCAGAGGTTGAAACCACTTAATTCTTGGGATTCACTTTAGATAAACACTGTAATTAGAAAAGTTATATTGACTCAATTTGTCTGAAGATAAATATATTTCAATTTGCCCTAGACAGAACCACGTCAAGAAGCTTCTCTTAGTGATGTCTGTCATGCATACGTCTCTTCTATATTAAGATATGTTATAACTCTCTGGGGTAAATCCGTAGATGTAGATGTAGATGTAGATAGATAGATGTAGATAGAGCATTTAAGGCACAAAATAAAAGTGGTAATTAAATCAGGTTGCGTACATACAAGTAAGCCACTATTTACCAAATTGAGAATTCGAACGTTGCCATGCATATACAGGGGGTTTTTGAGCATTTGCTTTAACTTCGTCATGTGGCTTGGTATAATTAAGGAAACAGAATGGCATACTTAGTTTTATTAAATTCGTTACTTTTATTTTTTTAATTTCTCATACAAAATAATTACACGTTGCATCAACCGCTAATGTAAAACGGGACTTAGAATTAACTTTACCAAGTAAGTGACAACCATGACATATCAATGTCATGTCGAATACTCATACTCCTTTTACACACTTGCAAATACCATACGAGATAAATTAAATTAGTAGTTATTTTCTAAATGGAGCTGATTAAAATAATTTAAGCTAAAGAATGCACCCTTGAATTTAAAGCAATTGCTCAAAAACACGTTCTACATAAAAGAGTGCTGTCTGTTTGTAAAACAACACTCACACTTTTTCAAGACTAGAGCAGAGGCGTACGGCTTTAATTCTAGATAGAAACACAAGCTTACTATGCCTAAATCACACTAAGTACTATTCTATAAAAATTTATATTTCTTATAATATTGAAAGAGATGTCATATACTACAGAAAAAGTGACCAAGGCCCCCGGTGAGCAGGGCTGGGATCGAACCAGCGACCTCCTGCTTTCGCGGCAGACACCCTAATCACGGGGCTACCCGATCACGGCAGCCAGGGTCCGAAATTTCCTAAGCATATGCAATCCTTTCTTATTATAAACGTTTAAGATACGTTCCGCCAATCCTACAGCTCAGACTTACGTCTAGTGCTGCCTTCAAGATAATCTTTACAGATTATTTTCAACTAGAAGCGAGGGTGAGTTCACCATTCTATACAATTGTAAAGCACGAATCAAATTATTTATTAAATGTAATAAATGTTTTCATTCATGTTTTTTGTTTTTTAAGTAGTTTTGTTTTAAGATTTTTTATTTATTATGGTTGCTAAGTCATTTCTTGAATCGGGCGTTACTTAGCGGAATTCCATATTAATATGGAAAATAATGTTATTTTGCTATTCCGCCAAACGTGCTAATCAATTAGTTAGTGCCAACCCGTTATACCTATCTTTTTCACTTGTTGGACGCCAGAACGGGAATAGCAAGGTAACATTATTTTCATTACTATTGTTGCTATTTAGAAAATTTACTCTTAAATAAATTTGAATGTATATAGGTATATTGCTAAAATCAAAGCTAACAAAATTTATAATAATATTCCAACATTCCTTTACCAAAGATCTCATTACATCCTGCGACAGGTTCCTGCTCAAGCGTTATTTATCTATGCTATTCCCGACGCTTTCAGAGCGCTGGTGTTTATTCATACTTCAACATAGCAAGTATAACGATTGCCTCCTTATTTCAGCCATTATTGTGCCGCGGCGGCTGATGGAGTGGTGGAGACCATTGCGAGCGCAGGATTCTGGTCGAAGAGTGTCGTGCCACGGTGGTTCCGGGGCAACCTGCCGAATCATACGCCTGATCAGACGAACGCAACGCAGTTACGTCGCCTAAATTAAATTATATGTATTTCTTTCGAATGTTTGATGGCTCGCATTGTTTTGGTTTATACTATTGTTGTGCTGTGTACCGTTTCGAAATGAATTTAAATAAATCATTATTCACAACACAAGTCTTCCGCCAAAGAAATCCGATCGTGTCGTGCTCGTGCGCCACCCACCTATGATGTTTCCACGCGATTTTGACAAAATCCGGTTATTATGGCCATGATAAATGTTTAGGTGCAAAATTTATAATCAATGATGTGTAAAAATGTATCTTTTAAATCACGCGGTTAGATTAAAAGAAACATCCACTTCCCTTCTGTTTCCGCGATTGTTGTTCATTTAAATCAAACACTTTAGAACGGATTAATCGCGTTTATTAAAACCATGACCCTACGTTTTGAGCCCTTTACAGCACTCATTTACACAGAGTTAAGATGATGAGAAATATGATAAGGGTCATCATCTTATTCCTGTGAAAACGAGTGCTGTAAAGTGCTCGAAATGTAGGGTCATAGTGTTAATAAACGCGATTAATCCGTTCTAAAGTGTTTAATTTCAATAACATCAACTTCGTCAAGCCGACAAAGACACAAACATACATTAGCCCGTAAATCGTCGGCTAGATCACTATGCCTAAAGGAGTATTTACACGGCAGCGGTTGCTTAATGCCACCTTAATGCACTCAGCAAATCAAAAGTATGAGGGTATCAGGCAACCCATGAAATATTACAACAACCGAAGATAATTTTACACTTTCTTTCACTGAGGCCCTCGTTCAATATTTGAGCGGGATAAGACCAGGGATCGAACCTTGCGCGCGCTATCATATCATTAACCGCGTCAACATCGTTCACGCTATTACGCGAAGCGCCAACCCGGAAAACCGAAATTACGTAAACGGTACATTGAATTTTCCTATAATCGGGAGTCTGATGCGTAGGGTGACAATCTGTAAATGTAGCTAACAAGACTTCACCTTTGTGAACGTGGATATTCTAGTTACAAAGTAAAACGTTTCTATAGTAAAATTATGTCTGTAAAAGATCACTGGTTTCTTTTAGACATCATCATCATAAGTTTCCCGAGGTTCGATTGGCGACTTTTGACCTTTCATCCATAGCGAAAACTTCGCTTATCATACGGATATTTAGCCGGCAGCCGGAAACCGGTTTCCGGTTATTATTCCGGTTTCCTTAAGATGGCACAGTGAGTCTTCTTTTTAAAGCTCTTATACACAAACGGCACAATGGACCATATTGCCGAGGATAACAAATTTTATTTTAATTATGTAATATGTATGTTATTTTATACAATCACTAGAAATTAGTTTTAAAAGATATTTTCGATTTCTTCCCCGCTACGGGAACTGCATTTTTTTTGCACGTACTATTGAGAGTTGTGCAGCAGCTAGCCAAGCGCTTGAGGCTGGTCGACGAATGCATTTTCTAAGTCGGCAAATTGTTTTTTTTTCTGATCAAATGACTTAGTTTTTTTTAATGATTCCATATCCACTGCTGACCACTGGCCTCATCAAGCCCAGGCCTTACCCAGGCCCAGAGCGAGTTGAAAACCTTACACACATGTAGAATTGCAATATTTTCTTTTGCTAAAAAGCAGTTTCAGTGGCAAACCATCTACCAGCGGTAGGTAACCAACGCTAAAATACTTTTCGAAAAAATTTGGTCAGGAACATTGGTACAACAGCCGCAAATATCCAGAACTCTTTGAGAACTACCAAATTGTACGAATACAGGCTCCCAATACTCACGTAATGGGGAAACTTTTCTGCTGAAAACTGTTTTCCAAAAACGTTCCGCAGACATCCGGCTTGTGAGAGAAAAGAAGAACTTTTAATTAGTTCCCACTTGTAAATTTCATCTTAGAGACGGTGTTCAACATATTGGCTATGGTGTTCTCAATCATATTTCCTGTAAATAATTACAAA
Source organism: Lathronympha strigana (assembly GCA_949128165.1). NCBI lineage: Eukaryota > Metazoa > Arthropoda > Insecta > Lepidoptera > Tortricidae > Lathronympha > Lathronympha strigana. The sequence continues at coordinate 12,541,928 of OX421908.1, forward strand.
GTTTTAATGAGATTCAATTCAAATAATTACGGGACAAAATTGGTACCAAATAGCAGATAGACTTATTGAAAAAGATTCTCCCTAGTCGGTATTTTTTCCATTTTTCCTTAATTTGTAAGCAAAAGTAGAAACTTAATTGGAACCTATGCTGCAGATGTTGTGCATAATTATTGTCCTTCGTATTTTCACGGAAACGTCCGAACGTGTCACGCTATTTACAGTACAATTGGTTCAATTGGTCAATTGGCTTTACCGCCCTAGGGCGATAATGAGTGCTTTACGTGCCTGCGTCGAATATTCAAAGGGCCATATGTACTGTAAAACGTCGTACGATACACGTGCGAAGAGGTATTTCCTGTTTTTCGCCCTTGTATCGTAATGTACTATTCAGTAAGTGTCAGTACTAAAAGTACCGAGGTCGATTGAACGAGTGTTTCCTAGAAAATGCGAGGGTAAGTCATTATGCACTACATCTGTACATTCTGTACATGCATTAGTTTCAATTAGCGCAGGTACCTACTTTTGATTGTTTTAAATTACAAAACCCCCTTACAAAACATAAACTCAATATAGGTACATCATCCGTAGCAGCCATTTTCCATGGATCAATTATTAAGGGGGCGCTGCAAAATATAGATGTACCTACAACTCATAAACTTATTTATTTGTGTACATTGTTGCTTTTATACACTTGCTCCAAAAAAATCATAAAATAAACCACCACTGCATACAATAAAATAGCAAACTAGCGTATTGTAAATAAACCAATAAATGAGCGTTAAGTATTCTGTTTCGAACCACCCACTGTAATATAGTGCTATCATAAACAATGAACGCCTAAACTTTCTGTTGGTACAGTATCAAAAATCTGAAAGCCAACTAACTTTCTATAAGATAAGTAATCCTCGCGCCGGCAACTTCACAAGTTACTCTTATTTCCCTGACTACAGAAACTGATAACTGATTTCATTTCACGTCACAGATACGTCTCGATTTTCCGACCTTGTTAGTGCCGTAAAATCACCAGGGGGCTAATAAAAAAATATAATTTGATCAGGATCGAGTTGAAGGCCCTCGAGTCCCACGGGTAGATTGCCCCTCAAGATAATTTTCACGTTACATCGTGCGGAAGTATCATTGAAACCACTGTTGAATGATTTTGATAGCAGTTTTATACTTGGTCTCAATTACTTTGGTAAGTGATTCAGATACTGTCAGTAAGAACCGAAGAGGTATAAACTTCGCGCTAACGCTTAAAGAGTTACAAAGGGAGCAAAAGAGAAGCCTTGTATGTATATTTTAGCCTTTTGACAAACGTTGCTTTCGACATAATCGGAAAAAACTTAGTTATTGCCATTTAACAAAATTGAATAATATTCTCCATTTATTATTTTTGTATGTAGTAGGTACATATATGTTAGAGAATCCCTAAAATCGGAGCCCAACGGAGAAGCTAAATCGTCCACCATGATGAATTAATAGGGTTGTCAGCGCGCACAAGTGGCACAGGCGACGCTCAGGTACAAAGTGAACCCCGAGAGCTGTTCGCACTGCTGACAGACCGCAGTGAAGTTGCTACAAACCACTATAGCTATCTTCACATCAATTACCACCGCCATCTAGCGGCACCACTTCAACAACACCAACACAACTTGCTACTTAACTAGCTTCGCGCACGCCGTCTATTGGCAGGCAGGTCTTAACTCTGTGTAAGGTATTGGTTAGGTTCTAAAATCTAGCCAATCACACAATATTCTCCGACATAATTATATGTACTTATAAAACGTTATCTTTACATAGGAGCTATGGGGACGATGTGCTGACTGGGAAAGAGTGTTCCGTCTGCAGAAACGCGCGGTCAGGATAATCGCCCGGGTACCGGTAAATACTCCTGCAAGACCTTACTTCATAAAAATGGGGATACTGACACTGCCAGCAATAGTAATCTTTCAGATAGCGATGTATGTGAGGGCCAACCTAACAGCCTACAAGACAAACGGCATGATACATGGCTACAATACGCGTAATGCCCTCAAGCTTGCCGGTGTGGGCTGCAGGATGGCCAAGGCAGCAAAGCTGACTCATATCATGGGGCCCACCGTCTACAACAAGCTGCCCGAGAGCATCACCAGCGCCCAGAGCTTGGACAGTTTTAAAGGTCGACTCAAACGCTGGCTTATAGAGCACTCGTTCTATGACTATGAGGAGTTCGTAAATTGTTCACTTAAGTGATAAAAATATTATATAATAAGATTGTATCTTGAAATGTATGCCAATGTAACGACATATTTAAATGTTTATTTTCTTTTTAACGTGTAAATTGGTTTTATGAATAAATGACTTATGACTTATGACTTATGACTCATATTTTTAATAAAGTTAGATTTTTAATTGTAAAAAAATATTTTCAGCTTAGCATAAACTTTAAAAATAAATATATAGTAAACGCACATAATAGGCGGTGTATGGATAATGAGACGCTATATAAAAAAAAAACTACATTAATAAGTCGTTTATACTTTATGGAACCATTTTAACATTTAAACCGGTCATTCAGATGCTAAAGATTGACTTTTTGGTAATTTCTGTCCTGTCGGTTCGAAATGGTGATGGAACGAAAGAGGTTGGGTCGATATCAGCGAATTAAGCTTAAAATTACCATCACAATTACCGTTTTTAGGCTCGTAGTTTTTCATTACATTATTGAACTAGTGCGGTAATGAGATAATCTCATCAAGTTAAGTTTGACGAGCCAAAGTTACGTACACAAACAAAACATTAAAATTTGGTCGTGTTCATTGGTTTAAGATAGTAAGAAATATCTCCGCATTTAGTTGAATATAGATTAAAACTTTCTGATTTTTTTCATGTGTGTTAAACTTTATTAAATGAGTCATAATTCTCAATTAGTACTTTAAACATAAATTATTTCATGTTTAGGGCTCCGTACCAAACTGGTAAGTATTACTAACTCTGTCTGTCTAGCTGTCATATTGTTAAATATCTCGATAACCACTTAAGCTAGCGATTTGAAATTTGGAATATTTATAAATAAGATTAAGAAAGAAAGACAGAAAGAAAAAAAAAATATTGCCACGGTCACGGAAATATTCACAATATAGTGTGTACAATACAATTTCAGTATTATATAGGTACTATGCGTGACAAAAGGAACGGGCTCTATGTTACGTCAGCTTATAACTGCGCAACGCTGGTTTTCAGTCCGTCCCCTTTTCACCAGAACACATTAACATTTTGCTGCGGGTAGAAACAGCCAAATAAAAATTATTACTATTAACTCAGACACATTGCGACAGAATGTTTTTATACATATTAATTTATTTTTTATGTAAAATGCCCGATAAAGAAGGGGCGATAATTAAAAGTTAAGTTACTGAGTCATGTGGGATTTCATTTGAATGGGCTTAATTTGCACATTCTAAAACATTTTTTGTATATTTTTATTACAGTGAATAATTATTGATTTAGTCTAAAATGTAAAAAAAAATACCATTCCTCTCCTTAAATACCTCCGAAGTTTACAAAAAAAAAACATGTTCTCACTCACATAGGTGCAGTTGCAACTCAAAGTTTGTACGAAACCCTCGGCGCGCGAGTCCAAGTCGCACTTGACCGGTTTTTATTTTGGCTGTTTGGCGGGCTTTTCCTTCAAATTTGCACGCGCAACGCGGTTCGAACAAAAATGCGCTCCAGTGGCGCGGCGACGCGGTAACTTGTTTTACATACATAAAACATTTGTGTTTTTCTCACTTTAATAATATGATAGGTCTTCCGGTTGATGTCCAAGATGGCGAGGACGCGTCGGGAGTAGTTCTTTGTTTTTTGTTTGTTAAAAGTTGTTTAGTGCGTAATATTGGTGGCTTATTATACAGTGAACTAAGCAAGCATGCAGATAATGAAGAAATAGTACTGACACCTGTCGTACCACTCTTGGGACCATCACCCGGTTGTCCGCGCCACGTGGTATTTGAAATCAGCTACCATTTCAAATAGCAAGGCTTCTCACCGTACAAAGTCTCGCCCAAAGAGCGAATTTATTTATTATAACCGTACAATTGTTAATACTTAACTTTGACACTGGCGAAATTATCCTGCATTGGACAGAAGCCATTTATTTTAAAGAACTGAACTGAATAATATGATAAAATATAACTTTAAGATAGTTAAAAGATACAACTTGAACCACAAAACGCGAGTGTTACCATGAAAATCTAGTTGTAGTAGTGATATATACTTGAAACACAAAACGCAAGTGTTACAATGAAAATCTAGTTGTAGTAGTGATATACATATATATTACCATTTTTTATGTTTGGGCCTCAGGTGGATTTATTAGTTAAACATATACCGCCTTATTCATAAAAAAGTTAACAGAAGTTTTAGTTAAATTATGTTTTCTCCCATTCTGACAAACGCGATTGTCAAAGTGACAGGTAAGGACAAACAATCATTTAGCTAAACTGTTGTTGAAGTGCGTTTATGAATTATTCCAATAAAGTATAAAGTACTGTCATCAACTAACGTAGAAAAAGCATCGCAAGAAGCATCAAGTTGTCCAAAGGTCAGTCAAACTCATATGCCATTATTCAAAGAAATCCCCGCAATGGGCCCGAAATCGAATCATACGATCTTACCCTCAGTCGAACGCACCTTAACACGTTAGCATAACACAATTTTTATTAAATTAATTTGGAAAAATTACATCACAAATAAAGTGCATGCACGTTTTAATACCCAGGTACCTTTCATTAGGTTTCTATATAGTGTACATACTTTTTAAATAACTTTGTGAATTTGAAATGCTGTCCTCATCCTTATTCTAAAATAGGTGTTGCTAACCTTGCTTAATCCTTATCCAATTTAAAAATGGACATAAATAATAAGCCACTTTATTACCCATTTTTTAGCTAAAACATCTGAAACACACATTCCCGCTTGGTGCAGGACATATTTAATTGTTACAGATTTCATTGAATGAACGAAAATCAAGATCTTACTTGCTGATACTGCTGATAGTTATTATCTTAAGTATTCACTTATGATGTATGCCCTCGCTAAACTAAAATAGTGAGAAGAGTAGTCAGCTGATTTTCAAGTAGCCCTTATCTTATTTACTTATTAACCGCTTTTTATCAAATTAACTGAAAACTGAATAGCTGTTAGGGATTTTTTATATTATAACTAATAGATATGATCAGCTTGTTCATAATATTCACAAAGAAAATGAACGCATGATATTCGCTATTTGGTAAATATTTAATTCACCTTTATTACATATTGCATGACACCATATCTAATCATCAATGTTTGTAAGTATTTTAATTTGTCATGTGAAGACGTATCTTACAGGATCCAATAGGTACATAAAGTATTACTTAGTTATTTAGAATTAGATACAATGTTATACTATAGTACCTATTTTATACAATCGTGATATAATGAAGAGTTTTCCAGTCGAGTACCGTGTTTAGGCCACGAAGCTTGCTGAGTGGCCTAAGTAAGGTACGAGATTGAAAAACTTAATTATGTTACGATTGTATACAATACTTTTTCTACGAGTCATCATCATCATCATCTATGGAGGAACAATTTCATCATTCAATTTCATTGACTAAACACGGATGTAACACAAAAAGATGTAATTGCGCGCGACGGGCGCGGTCGGGGCAGTCGCGGGGGGCGCGGTCGGCGCAGACGCGGGCGCGCGCTCGGCACAGGCGCAGCGGCGTCATCGCAAATAAGTATAGAATTTGTATGAAGTTCTATTATAGTTGCCTACAGCAGCGTATCGAAATGAGATATTATAGTTGAGTTGGATTGTCTAATGTAGAAAAGTGTGAGCTTATAGTTTTGTCTATGTACTCGTAATTGACAGATTAAAGTAGGCGAGTAGAAAAAAGTTCTTTCTTTTCTCGTGATTCATAATAACTTCCCGCACCTATTGATCTCTGTTTGGCCCAAAGGTTAACTGGTAGAGAATGCCTTCTGGCATTAAGTTCGCCTTTTGTACATTATTTACTGTGCAATAAAGTTAAAATAAATACTTAAATAAGTATAAATACTTAAATTTATAGTTTTATAAATTTCGTTATCTTTTGTCTCGTCGTTATTCTTTGTAGGTATATTGCTTTTTACACTAGGACGGCAGAATTGTTCATATGTTACTTAATATTATTGTCAGGAAACAATGTTGAGCGTTCCCATTTTTTGAAGGAATAATAAATGTTCTGAAATTAATTCCTTAGTTTCATATTATTTTATTTCATTTCAATTACTTTACTTTCAAAAGCAATGTTATTACTTAAATTACTGAAAATGTCTAGAAAACAAAAGCTCAGAGACATTGACATGATATAAATCTATTTATGATTTGGAGTGTGTAAAAATTAGGTTGGGGTCGTTTTGTTTGTGACAAAAATAAAATAAAACAGACGGAAAAAATCTAAATATTAGACCAATACCTACTAGTATTTCCAAACAAACTACAAAACTTACTACAGGTTATTAAATTGGGATTGGGTTCTCTGTTCATAGGCGCTTTTCGCTACATATGCATTACTCCATGTTATCGGCTATGCTTGTAGCACCCTGGCACGTGCTGGCACTAAATGTGTTAAAGAATGATATTATTATAAATATTTTCAGTTTGAAGTAGACTGGCCTTGTGTTTGCATTTGAAATTTATTTCACATCAAAACGAGGCCAAAATTTAAGGGAGTTAAATACGTTTGGCACGCTCGGCAGGCCAGGAATGATGTTGTTTCGTAAATTACAAGGAAAGTTCTGCTTTGAGGTGGTCAATCCATCCTCTGCCGTCATGATAAAGTACCGCAAGTAATAACAGTAGGTATGCTCTCTTATAAAAATATATGGTAATGAAAGTTATTTGCATTAATTAAATAAATTACAGAAAACAAGTACATCTATAAATATTAAGTCGATATGTGGAAGGGCGGCTCCATCATCAACACTAAACCATCGTATGATGGCCTTGAAGTGGTAGCGCGTAGTGGCGCGTAGTGGCGCGTATTACAGCAATATTAATTCTTGCACGAAGCCAGCATAAAATTGTGCATAGGGAGCGGTTCCAACGTTCTGATATTGTGTTGTTGTCTAGAAAAGTCCAACGGATCTCGACACCTGACTTAGTATTCAGCGACGCCCTGAAAGTGCTGCTGCGTAAAGTTGTGTGAGGATTACATGCAGCTCCAATCGTACCAACATCGCTGTTTTTAGGCCGGCAATACTATCTAGTGAAACGAACCCGCAATGGAGTGTCATATCCGTTGCGGGTTCGTTTCACTAGATCGCTTACACAATTGGATGTTGCAGCGTGTTATCAGCATAACGGAAAAATTTATCTGCATGTTTGAGGCAAGGAAATTTGTGGTCAATATTTAATGAAATAGGTAACCAGTGTGTAAAATTTTATGACCCAGGGACTCGGAGAGTCTCGCTGGGTACTTGTAACAGGTATTAAAGAAGAATTTTACGTTGACTACTATTTGAAATGAATAACACCAAAGTTGATTAAGGCACTGGATGAACAAAATAAACGGCCAAGTGCGAGTCGAACTCGCGCACGAAGAGCTCCATTACCATTATCTATAAAAACGGCAAAAAAACACAAATGTTTATTTTATCTTCTTTGGTTGGATATCAGCAGGGTGGGCCCAGCAATTTTTAGTTTGGCTATAAATCCAATCATCCAAAAATTGAAACCAAAATTAAAATGTCTGCGTGCGGAGCCAAGATGCCAATCGCTCACGCTTACTAACGTATCGTAGCTACCTCTCTCTATCACTCTTCCTTATTAGTGTGACAATGACAGTTGCGTTTCGTTAGCGACTGAGCGTGAGCGATTGGCATCTTGGCTAGGCACCCTGGTACCTAGATGACGGGACCCTAGAAGACGAGGCGAATACTGTGCTCTGTGACTTGTCTCTTATTAAGAGTAGATTCAAAAATATTGGTTAAGAACTGAATTTCGCAAAATGCGAACTCTTGATTCAAAATTCATCTTGTATTTTTGCCGATTTAAAACATAAATTTGACGATCTGGCTTCTAATATCAAGTTAGTAGACAAACCTTCTCTTTGCCTCTTGGGCTCCCCTATATTTGAAAAATCTTTTCCCGATGATATGTCTAACTCAATATCAAAATTCAAAATTCACACGAATCGTTTACTTGAAATTAGCCCTCCTTATGCTCTTGTGATTCTTAAATTCTGTCTTTTTGTCCCTAAATTCACGTATGTGCTCCAATGCTGTCCTTTATTCTATCTAAATTTAATATCACCTACAGATGATTTGATCAAAATAAGTTTAGAGACGATTCTAAACATTCAACTGAATGAGCTTTTCTGGTCTCAGGCGTCCCTCCCTATTCGGTTCTGGGGTTAAGGAATTCGCAAAATTTCCAGTGTGGCATCCCCAGCCTTTTTAGCATCCACTCATAGCACAGCCGGTCTCATAGGAAATATTTTGAGGGCTTTGCCCACAAATTGTGAGATCGCAAGCTTTGAGGATGCTAAAAATGCTTATAAAACTGCCTGCCCGGGCAAAGACTTTCCAGACAACCCAAAATCACAAAGGAGTTGGGATAGTGTTTACTGTGATTTAACTTACAATACTCTTCTAAATAACTCTACAGGTCCAGATCACGCGAGGCTTTTAGCGGTCGAATCCCGGGAAGCTGGTTACTGGCTTCATGCCCATCTTTCGCCTAATAATGGTACTTTCTTGGATCCGGCCTCCCTTAGACTGGCGACTGGTTTGCGACTTTCGGTGTGTGTGATTGTGTTGGATTGTGTTGTAAAATAAGGGCAGGCCGTTTTTCGAGACATGCGTCTCTTAATGACATAATACGTCGGTCTCTTGCCACCATCAACGTGCCTGCTCTCCTTGAGCCGACTTATCAGGGATGATGGCAAGAGACCCGATGGGGTGTCCTTGGTTCCTTGCAGTTTGGGACGGATGCTAGTGTGGGATGCTACCTGCGTAGACACGCTAGCACCGTCCCATCTTCAACTAACTAATGTAAAAGCGGGCGGAGCGGCTGAAAGCGCCGAAATTTTAAAACGTAATAAATATGAGAACCTGGGCAGAGAGTCTTTTATGTACCTTTCGGGGTCGAAACTTTTGGTCGATGGGGTCCCAGCGCACGCAAGTTTTTCGTAGAAATCGCGTAACGTGTGGTTGATGTTACTGGTAACCGAAGAGCTGGTGGCTTCCTCGCACAACGTATCCTATATACAATGCCTCAAGGACCTATTTTAGATTTAAGGTAGGTAGAGGTAGGTAGTTAGGTATGTTACACTTACTGTATATATTTTGAAAATAAATGTTATCAATCTACTATTTTTTGTATTTGGCGTTCTAGCGGCCACAGACATTCATCATCAGTGAAAATTTCAAATGTCTTACTAATAACGGTTCATGAGACAGAACACAGACACAACGGTTCTGGTAACAGACAGACGGACAGCGGTGTCTTAGTAATAGGGTCCCATTTTTCCCTTTGGGTATGGAATCCTAAAAAGACTAGGGAAAGAATAGCAAATACTGAACTATTCATCTTTTTTCAAAATGTATGGTACCCCGGAAGGCATAGTACCTAATGATTCTAATAGCATACTGTTTTAAATATAAAACCTGCGCACGTCTGATTAGTCAGTGTGAAAATTTTAGTATCAAGTTTCGACATCAAAATGCCCACTTTTGCGTTAAATGAAGTTCCAAGTTGCGTAATGATTTAACCCCTTAACAAGATTAATGCTCCCTTTTTAGTTGGAAATGACTTGGGTCATTTAGCTATTAGATTAGTTGTCTCAGATGTTATATAGAAAACGTCAATGGCTGAGTGTGAGAGAATATAATATATTTCTTATTGTTAAGCAGTAAATATAAATATACTAGACTTGAAAAAGTCTTCGAGTGTAATTTATTTTTAAAATCCTGTATTTTTTTGTAACACATAAATAGCTGCCAACTATATTAATATAAAAGATATAACATGTGAGTAGATCTTGCAAGCCGGAAAAATTTGAGTAAAAAATCTAGTTCTTATTTGCTTTAACATACTACTTTCCATTTCATCGTTTACGACTTTTAAATATTAATATTATGATAATGTGACGATTTAACTCAAGTTTATTTTGCAGTTGACATGTTTCGTAGAGACAAGGTTTCGATCTTCAAGCACTAACAGTGCTATGAACCTACCTCTTATAGGAGGGTACCTCCTAGGTGCTTAAACCATATTCGACTACAGTCAAAAGTCGCATTTCCACAGCCTATAGAAACCCGTATGGAGGGCTATAATCCAGCTACTAGCCAGGACGTCGGTGCGTATTGTGATAGATCGCTAGACACAGTGAGAGCAGTCTGTTTGTCGTACCTCATAGTGTTTTACACAAATCCGCAGCCGAGCATTCCATGCCACTACCTCGAAATTTCAGCTAACGAACATTTGTATTTTACTTTCTATCGCACATATATTCGAACGACCGACATGCAGCTTGACATTTTAGAAGATTCGATATTCGCGGAGCCCCTCAACAAACTACCGAAGCGCACTTTATTTCGCCTACATTATATTTAACCATGTGTCAATAGCGAATGCGCGAAGTATTTGCAACTCGCTCTCACCAGTTAAGAATGAGCAAGATGGAAATACTTTTGAATCGCGCAGTCAAAAGCGTTTGTCATTCTACAGCAAGTCTGGTACCAATAATGCTCCGCGTTAGTTGTTGCCCGCATCGACAGTCTAAGATTCCTTTTCTATTTTGTTTTCGCAACTACCAATAACTAAGTTTACTCATTAAAACAAAACAGTAGTTCCAAAAACATTTCATACGAATGTTATGAAAATTTCCATTTATTTAAAGGCAAATCACCTAATATTGATCTATTACAGCAATATTTAAAACAAACAAAGTAAGTATTGCCGGCAAGCGTTAACGAAGTAAGCCAGCGGTTCCAAACTTTCTGACGGCTTACAGCCCCCTTTGTGAGTCTGAAATGAGGTTTACACTGCCTATACGAATTCCTAGCCACCTGTAAACTCTTTACATTTTCCCGAGTTCACTTCGTTAGCCGACTTATAAGTTTTTATGGCAAGCTCTTTTGAAATTGTTTCATCGAAATTCAATTATAACAACTTCGACTTTTCAACTTCCTCTGTTTGAATTATTGACTTGAGTATAATCAATTCAAATAAGTTTGTACCTTTGTGATAAGCAGTGTGCTTCTGAAGGGTGGCGAGAATAATAATTTTATAATTAATGTCGATTAACAAATAATGAGTTCTTTGATAGAGAAAATTGTTGGTTTACAGCCCCGCTTACTTACTTTTTAACACAGTAAAGGGAAGGAGTCCCATTAGACCAGTAATCCAAACATTTTGTAATTCTGTTACGAAATTCAAAATTTGTTTCCCGGCGACGGTCCACCCTTTCCCGGCGGCGTCGGTCCGCTCACAGAGGATTACCGCCAGGGGCGCTAGTGGAACATGGGTCATGCGGGAACATTTAAAACGTCACTGTGACAGTTCTCTCATACTAACACAGGACCCACGCATGAGTGGCGCCGCCTGGTGAGCGACAATACGGTAGCTCCCAATGGGCTTGAACCTGTGTGCTTACCATGAGTTCTACGTAACCGTAGGCCATAGCGACTAGGCAATTCGATAGTTTTTGTATGTTGTTCGTTCTTAACTGGTTAGGCAAGAAATCTGGCCCATCTTCACTTGTTTTATACCCAAGATACGCAAATATTTTTTCGAAGTTGGGAATACTGTTTTTAGGCTGAAATATTGAAGTATTCTAGATATCGTAGGATTGTAAGACCTGGGTGCGTAGACAAAATGCCAATCGTTAACGCTCAGTAGCAAACGAAACGCAACTGTCTTTGTCACACTAATAAGGAAGAGTTATAGAGAGAGATGACCACACTACGCTACGGAGCGAGAACGTTTGGCATCTTGTCTACGCACCCTCTTCCTCTAGAAGAGGTTAAATAGAAACGGTCGTCACGTATGAGGTTAATATGGCTTATCTACTTTATCCAGAGGCGTTCGATAAACACTTAGCTGCAAGCTAGGAGTCACGTATTCTCTTAGCGTGAACTAGGTACCTAGCGGTGTAATCATCATATGGGGTCGTCTGTTACCACACAAAATGTTATTCAAGATAAGGACCTAACCTATTAATAGATTGATTCATAGATCTCGTGGCTTCTGTCTTCAGAAGTTAGGATATTTTATATTATAAATTACAGCACTTGTAAATGTACTTATTAGTGTATTAGCTTTAATTCTCATGCTTAGTCTCACTTTTAGCGTGGTACAAAAATAAAACAATAAAACTTTGTTGTATTTTGTATTGTTTCTATCTCTTAATATTAAATATGTAGTATTAAAAGTTAAATTGTCATGTTATAAATAAGAAGGCTGGTATGAAGGGTTGTATATATTACGAGAGCGTTGCGTGTTGTAAGAGCGCGAGCGTGCGACTTTCGATCCGAAGGTCACGGGTTGAAAACCTGGCAGCAAGTACCAATGAGTTTTTCAAATATCATTTGATATTTACCAATCGCTTTCCGGTGAAGGAAAACATCGTGGGGAAACCGGACTAATCCCAATAAGGCCTAGTTTACCCTCTGGGTTGGAAGGTCAGATGGCAGTCACTTTCGTAAAACAAATGATGTTGTTGATGATGGTGATAATCGTTATCATAGCGATAACAAATCCCGTTGAAATATGTTGTCATTGACACTGATATTTGCGTAAAGTAGGTAACTAGTCATAACGTCTGCAGAAAGCTGCATAAGATAAGCGAGCGAGCGAGTTTGGAGCGAGCCGCATGCTAAATGGGCCGCTAGCCGGATAAGCATGGAGGCAGTGAGTGCGCCTGAGTGCTGCGAAATGGAGCGTGTTCCGATAAAGCAAGCTGTGGAAATTAAACTAGAGCAGCTTTCTTAGACTTTAAAGTATTTATGTAATGTATTTAAGTGACCTCTGTAGCCTATTTGAAAATGACCTTTTGCCTGTAAAGGAGGCATTTATTAGAGTGTTTGGATAATTGAAGGGATGTTTACAAAAACCACATAACTAAATATTTTTTTTCGGATTTGTGTTTTTGATGACATCTTGTTCGGGTTCAAAGGATTTACGAAAGTTGAAAAAAAGTTATTCCAAAAACTATTACGTTTATCAAAATATGCAATTAAAATATCCTCCATACTACTATGTAGGTACTTATAAATTTACATTAAAAACACTGAATTAACACGTTCGCGGACGCGGATTGCATAGCATCCGTTTTTGTACTTCATCTGGTGACGCGCCTGCTATTGAATCCGTTATTTGGTTTAGATTTCTGCGTCAGTATGCTTACCAATCCGCTTGGCCACAGTATAATATTATTAACCAACATTTCCTCTACCATTGACTAAAATCACAGAATGCATACTGTTATATTTCATAGTTTATGACAGTTAAAACTTATCCTGTGACATCTCAAATTGTGCCCCCCTTTCTGTGACGCGTATGCTATAGCATTCGTCTTTGTATGGAAGACCCCATAGTAGCCCTGCGCGTGCGTCTGGGAGTGGGCGCGTAAAATGTGGCCAAATTTCGCACGCACACGCTATTTTACGGATTGTTTGTAACATCGTTAGTAATGTTTTTTTTACAGTTTATGTATGTTTTTGGTTGTGGTTTTATAAACAAATCTCTTTACTGAATGTTTTTTGTAGTGCAACTTGATTCTGACTACTGTAAATAAAGAAAAGTGAGGCATGTTTATACTTACTATTCAACTAATTATTTTAGTACTTAGTAATTATTTTGGTCATATAATCGTGAATATTGTGCCTATTCGTAGTCGATGCTGAGCGCTAACATTATGGTAAGCATGTGGCATGTATTTTGTTTGTGTAGGGCCGCAGTTTACATGATTAAATTCAAAGTTCGGATACTTCCTATGTGCTGGTTGGTGAAGAAGGCCCTAGCCGTTAAATCCTATAAGTATTAGATGAAATATTACTTCTACTTTACTTTATGGCAAAGAATTTATCATAGTTGTTGACGTAGCAGCTCACCCGAGTGAACGGTATGACAGACATGCCAACATAGTCGAATGCTGTAACATGCGGTGTCATATAACATCATATTTTGACTAGGTATTATATCAAATATGCATAAGCATCCGGATTGTATAGCATTTGGTGTCACATAGTGTAAAAGAAATGGTTTCATAATGACGGAACTTGCATTGCATTCGACTTGTATAGAATTTCGCGTCACATAAGAATCCTGATTTTAGCTTTGTTGTGACAGGTATGCAATAGCAGTCGTAAAATTCCCATACAAAATTAAGGTGTCCCAGAGGTGTGACCAAGCGTCCGCGAACGTGTTAAGAGCAAAAATAAAATAAATTATATATTTACTTAAATTTAGAGAAACTTAGTGGATGTCATAAGAACATTTAATATAAAAAAATATTTTAGGAAAAAACTAATGAACGCTGGTTATTACCGTGGTTTTTTATTAAAATTAAGCTCCCAATATTTCGGCGATGTTGCAACCGCCATGTTCACGTGAAAACTGAAGTTTGCCGGTAGGTTGACACTTAAGGATATCCATTAAGAATCTACCCTCTTCCTTGTTCATTTATGTTTACCACTATTACTAGAACTTACTCAAAAGTCACCTAAAAAAAGCGATTGCAACATTGTCGTATTTCACCTTCATTTTAGTTAAAAACCGTGGTGTTCATTAGAATTATTTTTCAGTTATAAATGATTTTTAGAGTAATAAATATGTGTGTCATTGCCTACCAATGGTACAAGCTTTGCTTAGTTTGTGGTCAGGTCGATCCGTGCATATTGTCTGCAAATATTTCGTTAGATACATATTGATTTTTAATTTAAACGAAAGTTACCACATGTGAATAGTATTAGAATAGTTGCTACTGTTCTAATTTTGATTTTAATGTGCCGTTACCCGGGACAGTGACATGGACTAATTCTGAATCGCATTGAATTTAATGTGATTGCGTGGACGGAGAGCAGTTGCGGGCGGGGGATGTCAATTGCGACGGATCGTTCTGTATACAGAAAGTTGTTACACCTTTTATATATTGTTGCTTAATATGTTTGTCTTTTTATTATATATCGATATATTCGACATGAATTGGCAAAATATGCATTATTTTGTGATTTAAGATTTCCGTCCACCAATACAATACAAGAACATACCTACTTAACACAAATACCAACAAAAATGCGTTACTTAGTTTTATACAAGTGATTAATCGTATTTGACTAAAGGTATTTACCCGTCTTCAGATAAAATTACTATTCTACAGAAATATAGTAAAATACTTGAATTTTATATAACACCAATAAGTAAAGTATCAACACTGTGATTCTGTAAACAAGGGTAGATTTCGCCTTTAGTAGGTAACAATAACAAGAACAAAAAATACAAGTGTATTTTTCTTTTTCTTAACTGACAGAGGAAACTACAACTCGAAAATAGGAATTTGGGTGACCCCATTGCAATTAGAAAACATCACGGAAGTGGAACAATTACAGGGGGAGAAAATTCTTTCATTACAAGATCGACAGTCTCGTACGGATTAAAGAGGTTTTGTACCGGACCACTACCATTGTTATTTTTAACTCGTTCATTTTGCAAAAGCTTGTTAGCGGTGTCATACTTTCTGGCGGTGACATGACAACGAACGGAATTCAACCTTGACTCGCGCCTCACATAAAAAAAAACCGAGCGTGTCGGACTCGCGTATCGAGGGTTCCGTACAACTTTATGTTGCAGAAATTTGACGTCAGCCACATGTTTCCACAGATTGGGTCACTCTTTTTCACGGCATGGAGTTAGTATGCGAGTTTGTTTTTCCTTGATATTTTTTTACCATGTATTCCACTTTTGATAACTTTATTAATAAGACGGTACTTACAGCATGATATCACATAAATTTCATTTCAATGACGATTCTAGGAATAACAAATTTAGGTCAGAAAAGTTTTTATTTATTTAAAAAAATAATGAAGTTAAGGTCAATGTTATATTTTTCCTTTAATATTTAAGATAATTTTAACGTCGTGTACAAAATCATATATTTTCCTTCATAAACTTCGGAGGTAAAGGGGGGATGGTAATTTGTTTTACATTTTCATTTATAAAACCAAAAAAAAATCATTTTTAAAAAATAATAAAAATCAGCCTGTCAGGCTACCCTATTTCACATAATATACTGATAAGAATTGTTTTACGGTCTTGATATCTTTATTCATTAATAATATTTTTCACAACTGAGGCATAGTTCGCGAATTAATTTCAAAAAGTTTGATTGCTTAACTGAAAGCTTTTTCACTATCAGTCCAGTGGTAGAGGTCGAGAATTTGGAGAGCAAGGGGCAGGTGATCCAAAGCCGCAAAAACGCTGGAACGCTTTACCATGTTAATAGTCTTTTGCCAAATTCGCTGTTTTATATGCAAATGTTAAATGGCGCTAGTAACATTCCTCTAATCCCATCCACTTTGCGCTTATGCCCAGTTCAGCCCGCTTTTGCAATTAATTTGGCTGATGGTATTGATTTGCTGTTTTTTTAGCAATTTGCTTCAGCTGTGTTATTTAATTGTATATTACACTCTATTGATTTTTTGAAACATAGTAGATAACTGTAGGTACTAAAGAAAACAGTCCAATACAGTTGAGATTTACTAAGATTCAAAAAGGCTTCAGGTTTAATATCTCGCATCTGTATTTATTTGCAAATCAGCTAAAAATATCACCATTTTTGCAAAATAAAAAGGCAGCCAATTTATGGTAGCTTAACCCGCCAAATTTTGGCTATTTAAATAATTTTAGGATCATTTTACATTGTAGATATGATTGACTAAATAAGTACCTTATAATTTCCTTTTATAGTTACTATCTTATAAAAAACATTTCATATAAATGAAAATATATCCATACCACAACATCATCGCCCAGATTTTAGATTGTGTTATTTTTACAAAAAAAAAGTTACTGTTCGCCAAGCCTCAAACATAAATGGCCTAAGACATTAATATGGAAATCATCATTCGTCTGTAAACAAAATCCGCGCCATTCATATTTATAAATTCATAAAAATTCAGGGACCGTATTATCAGACGTAATAAAGACTGAAGTGGATAATTTGTGAGTCTCAGACATTCTAGTCTTCGTTCTCTGTCCTATTATATGAAGAAAGCAGTCTATTAGAGTACATAATAGGGCGAAATGCGTGGTGAGGGTAATATTAGCCCCTCCTGAGGGTCCTTTGTTAGGACAAATTACGAGATTACGGCTTTTGTGGCGCTGGCAGCTAATAAGAACAAGGTGGGACTGTATGTTGTATCGAGTTCTGGGCATTCAAAAATTAGAGTCCATTAGACTCCGACTAAGTTAAGTTGACGTAGATTCTGATAGCATAGATGATGAAAGTAAACGTAGCACCGTAGTAACGTAGCGTAGTAACGTAGTAGTGGTGATGGTAAACGCCATAATTTCATAAAAGTTTGACGTTTAAAATAACGCTTGATATTAGAGACATCAAAATCGACGAAAACTTCTTTACAAATAGTAATTTGCTCAAAACAATATCTTTGGGAATTTCGTACATTAGCAATCTGGATTTTTGATGTTATTTATGCCTGTATGAATTTCATACTTAGAATAATATTTGCTACGGATTCAATTAATATAAGGAATGAATTGAAAACCTCTAACATACGTACGAAAAGCCCGTATCCCATAATTGCCTGTCCAGTCCCGTTGTCTCCTAACGCTAGCCATGTTTAACTTGCATATACTCGCACCAGTCTGATTTTTACCCATCTTCGAGACAGGTTATGATTATCAGTCTATGTATGTGCATTTGTGTCATTTTCACCGAAGCGTCAAACCTACTCACGAAAATTTACTGAGAGTCCATCGATTTTTATGAAGCGGAGAAAATAGGCTACACATAAAGAGCAGACTTTAAAAATACCTTAAAAAATTATTCTGTCACATTTAGAATTTGCTCTGTATGTTATCGCGCAAAATACGTGCCCATGATAATAAATTATTCGAGCGAATTTTTCAGACACGTGTACTCGTGTAGGTTTCGCAAATAGAAGACTCGTTTCTTATGACAGCTCCCGCCTCATATTGCTCATTACATTTACATTTAATTTTCATTTGGCATAAATTATGGTTTCATTTATTTACTTCACGTAGGTATATACTTATATAGGTAACTAGTTCCACCAAAGTGAGTTCACGCAGACAACATTGTCGTGTAAGGACAGTGGATTTTTTAATTACAACGTGCTTAGCCAAGATGCCAATTGCTCATACTACGTGTCGTATCGTAGTTATATCTCTATATCACTCTTCCTTATTGTGCGACAATGATAGTCGCGTTTCGTTCGCGACTGGGCTTTAGCGATTGACATCTTGACTACGCACGCTGTTCTGTTTGTTCACACTATTTTTTTTTGTTGTTATAAGTACTTTATGTAATACCTACGTTCTGTGTGTATAATTTATTATTATACTATACAGCGTGGCTATTTGATACGGGCGACTAATTAATCCAGCTATAGTACCTGTTCATATGAATGGTATGGGATAATAGTTTCGTTAAATTGTGTTATTAATTAGGTGTAGGTAATGATTTTTCTAAGGTGCGAGAGAGCTGCAATGTTTGTCGTCCAACTTTGTTTGACATGATTGTCGCGCCCAGCGCGATGCACTATGGTAAGTGTTCATTCACTAAGTTTTGTAGTGAGGCAACACTGACAGCGAGAACGTCAGTCGAGATGGCGGGAAAAACACTATGACACGATGGTGGATAAAATACAGTGTAGAGGTAGGTGCATATAGGCGGTGGAACGGCGCTGGGTGCAAGGAAAGTGGCCTTGCATGAGCCTCCATCGGATCACAGGAGATTGGCCTGGTAAGCACTATGCACATTGTTTATACTATAACTGACATTCCAAGCTACATGAGGGTGGAACAAGGGGTTAACTAACGGACGTGGTTAACGTAGTTTCACTAGATCGTAGTTCAATCTTGCGGTGTACATATAGGCACCTAGACAAGCAAGGACATTGGACAGGGGAGCCCTGGGCTCCCCAGAGTGTGTACCGGATGCACACAGGCAATTAAGGCATGTAGTACGGTCGGTTATGAGTTGGAGTAAAAGGGCCGGGTCTAGGGGGTAGGCTTATGGAGGACCCCGTGGGGGCACCGCCCCCATGTCCAGCTGGTGCCACTGGGCACCAGGGTACTAGTTGATAGTACCTAGTCTGGAGGCGTAACCGATCGTACGAGAGAGTCACTCTGGATAGGCCAGTAGACCAGACTCTCATGATAGATATGTGCGATGCCAACTCTGAAGTAAATACACATTAAATTGCTAAGTCCAAGGTGCCCTCTTGTTCGACTTTCATGTAGCATATCATTGTGTATTTCTATCTGTATACTTTGTCGTCCTAGCGGATCTGTACCCAAATAGAATTCAGGCAACTATGTCGTTTATACTTGGGTATAGATGGCGCGACAATGATATAAATGATATGATAATTTATGTGGATGCAATACATTGCGGGCTGAATTTTTATGTATGAAAAAAAAAACATTTAAATTTCTTAAATAAATTAATGTAAATAGGTTCCCTAGGTCCAATACTAATCGTCATATAAAATATTCGCCCGTAACACATACCCACGCTGTATGAATTCGTCATTGATATGGATTTGACATCAAAATGATAATTGAATTATTAGTATTTAGATTATACTTTTACTCATTGTCACTTATTGTAAATGTTTGTACGTGCAAATGCTTTAATGTAATACTTATTGACTTGTAAAAGTGCCCTTGAGGTGTACTTGCAGAATACATTTTTGAATTTGAATTTGTTTTAATCAATGCCTAAATACTCAATGCCATATTCTGATTGTTTCAAAGTAAATCTCCAGTTGTATAGTTTCCGTAAAATATACAAGCATTGGAAACATTCCAACATTAGTTAAAAGTTCGCAATAAAATAATAGTGTTTTACTTAAAAACTCTAACAATAAAATATTATCGCCAAACTTTTTACACATTACACTTTTTATATCGCTTTTTAAACAATATTTTTATAACAAGGCGACATAACTTCAATTGCATGGCGGAACTATCGGCATCTATTGAATCGATTGTGGTCGAAACTTTCGTGTATCACTTGTTCGTATCATAAATCGTTAAAAGTTTATTCATGTCTGAAGTTGCGCTAGATTCAGTTGGAAAATATTATGTGAGTTTGATACAAAGTCTGAGAATTGGAATTTTATTTCGCAGAATATGTGATGTGCGGGCTTAATACCGAACTAAGTACATACTGGCATTGAAGATTAACTAACGTTGTAAATTTTGAGTTGCGGGACGTTAGCGGTAAATCAATAACTTGGGCTTTCGTATCTAAAATACATTTGTTTGCGACAGAATTCGAATGGCGAAGACACTATACTTGGGTAAATAGAATTTTAAGTCCATGAGGGAGATTTGCGAGTTTGTCAGCCCTAGCTTAAGCCCTGCATCACACACATGGCGTTCTTTCCTTGGCGTTCATAGTTGCATGGGCAGTTTATGGATGAATTCATTCACCGTCATCGTCAATACCATTTTACTAAATAAAGGTCGCAAAAATATATGACTCAGTTTTATTCATAAAGTCATTAGAGCGTATTACATATATTTGCGTTCTTCATAGCGCAAGATAATATTGCCGTTTATCTAATCTTATTCAGTTTTTCTCAAACTATCGAGGTCATTTATGCTCTAATGCATATTTAAGATATTTAATATTTTTCCAAATGATGATCTCTCATAACACTTTTCTTTGACAAAAGTTTCAAAATACCGTTGAGTTAAGCGAAGATCACAATTTACCTACAGACAAAACGTTCACAAAAGGTACCCAAGAATCCACCGATCCGTAAAGAGATCAAAACGCCACCCGGTAACAATAAAGCGGTTGACAATATTGAGAGGTGTCCGTTTAAATGAAGCGGCATTTGCTTGTTTACTGCCGGATTTAAAGGTTTGTAACTAATTTCAATAAATTAGGGAAGTGTTTGACATGTCAAAGGTATTATTTAATACTTTACCTACCCTAGTTTACCAGTTTAACACGTGGCGTCTGGTAAAAAAAAAAAATAACTGTTAATATCTGAAAAGCCCTTTCACTCGTCTTCTATAGTTAATAGTAACTCTTATTGTTCTGAATGAAATTAAATATCGGTAAAATTTGGACGCTCTTTACATTTGCTTATACAAGACATAACACATTAACCATGTTTTTCATTGGTATCAGGTATAAAAAATATATCGTTTATTTACCAAATTAACTTTATTTTCCCTCTCAGATTTGACAAATTTACGCTAAGTTTATGTAATACAGTTATTACACATAAATTCTACTCTACTGATTCAGTAGTCAGTAGAGTAGAATGTAAATTAGAACTGTATTTTTTTTCGTCTTCATTCTTTCACCCCATCTACCCTCCATGTCGAAAACATTTGGGTTTACGATTTGGCAGCTCTGATTGGGTCGGCATTCCCAGCGCTGAAACTACTCCGAAAATTCACTTTGTTTGTAGATAAACGAAATGTTATATCTTTAGTAACACCGTACAACCGATAGCCCGACGCACGTAGCACCGATGGCCGTTGGAGCGGAAAGGTTCTCGAGTGGCGACCGCGTACCGGAAGGCGCAGCGTGGGTAGGCCCCCCGCAAGGTGGACTGATGACCTGGTGAAGGTAGCAGGAGTCCGCTGGATGCGGGTGGCGCAGGACCGGTCATTGTGGAAATCTTTGGGGGAGGCCTATGTCCAGCACTGCAGTGGACGTCTTTCGGCTGAAATGATGATGATGATGATGATATCTTTAGTAAATAAATAAATTTGTATTTGTTTCACCAAAGGGATTTTAAAAAAGCGTTGACCATAAACTAGCAGTAGATAAACAAAGACAGGAATCCCACGAACTATTTTGTTCGGCGGTTAGAATTTAAACTTTTACGTGGGGTGCCTGGAATGTCGGGAAAGTTTGTTGGGTCGTGTTTGCCCGGAAAATATTTCAGAATACCCGGTGTGCCAAATATTTACGTGCTGTGAAATCACTCTTGGCATTTTAACATCGCTTTTAATGATGATTTGATTTAAAGTAAGTTACTTTATGATAGTTTTGAATTTATATTAGGGATAACTGTTTACCTCGGACAGTTTTTCTTTTATGATTTTTAGAAAAAAAAGTGAAGCTATCATTAGATAATAATAATAAACTATGCCCTTGATTGGCTACACCTACGCTCGTCAGTTATGAGATTGTACATCCCGCGTAGGTATCGTTATCTTCACTTTAACTTATTACTAATATAAAAGTGTTATTATGTTATAGCAAAACATGAAGTGATCATCCTTGATGTAAAGTTCTAAATACTAACTTTTCATGACACAATTAATATTTACCTGTTTTTTTTTCGAGATACCGCCCGCTCTCAAGTTTCGTTAATAGTTTTTTTATTAGTTAATTTTTAACGTTACAAATAATATAAATTAAATATTATAATTACCATGGCAAGGTAGAAATTTTGTCAACTGTCTGAGGTAAAACTAGGTTCAACAGTTTCCCTTATTTTATCCTTAGGTCTTTTTGGTGGTTAATACCTCGGCTACCCTTTAAAGCAAATGACTTATTCAGTTATAGTCTCCATCCAATGTATGTACCTACTCCTAATTGAGTTGGTATAAAGGTTCTGATCCTAATTTATTGTTTCGCATTGTAAAACCAACTTCTCTAACAAAATGTTCGTTTTTACAACGCTGCCAACAATCGGGCACAAAAGCCGATGAGGGTCACGATAACTCCATTAAGATACTTCATTAGGGATAATTGATGGGTACGAGTAATTAGCAAGTAGAACGTTAAGTGGTAGACGTGCGAGTCAACTTTGATCCCCGGAAGAACTGAGTAACTAATTAATAGTATTAGTTGCGTGTTGGAATTCGTTCCTACATGTGATTTTCATTATGTACCTGATGATGATGAGAGTGCTTTTAGATCATTAAAAAATCATTTACTCACACACTTGGCGATAGTGAGTGACCGATTTCAAAGTGATTTTAGGGTGCGATTTCAGTCGCTAACGAAACGCAACTGTCATTGTCACACTAATAAGAAAGAGTGATATAGAGAGGTAGCTACGATACGTTATTAAGCGTGAGCAATTGGCATCTTGGCGACGCACGCAGGATTTCTCTGCATACATGTCTGTCGTCTGAAACAAGTATTGTGAATGTCGTATATATAAACTAGTATGTCGCCGGTATCGCTGAGACCTTGCTTAAGGCATGACAATATTGTCGGTCATCAGGGTTAGTCTAGGAAGCCAAAACAGTTTGTAGCTAGCTATATTAAGAAGCGCGCTATAGGCCGGGGAGAAGAATACGGCTACGGTGTCTCCTGCTAGTTCTCCGGGGCGCAGACGGTATCAATCAGGGACTGCTATCATCCAAAACAAAAGGTAGGACCCACAGCAAAGGCAGCACCGGCGCGTTCCACTGAAGATTATACTGCCACCCTGATTGCGTCAAAGAGGATCAACAGGAGATCTTTAGTCGGTGAGAGTTCAACATAGCTTCTGCACTGGCCCTGAGGTGTAGAAGTATCCGTAATCGATTTAACTCACATTTTGAAATAAAAGCTTGATTTAAGAAATTGGCCTTATGGCCTACAAGAGCGAACTCTCAAGAGCAGGATTACCTAATTACTGCTGCGAAACTTTTTACTAAGACTTAAGTATTATTTGCTTTTGATATTATATGTTAACAAACTTCATTTACCCTTTACACAACACAAAACATTGAAAAAAAAGCAAACGACAAACGATGTCAATATCATAGAAAAACTGCTGTTTTGGCTAGTCACAAACGTAATCATTTTCCTCGCGGAAGATGTATTCAACATCATTTTTATAGAAGACCGAAAACAACGGTCATTTTTATTGAGAGCATCGAAAAATAGCGACTGGCTGGAATAGCCACTAGCGATGATTAAACACAATAATATTTCTTAGCTACACAAAAATAATGAACCAATGGAGTTCAACAAATCCAACGCAGATATAATAAAGGCTTTTAAAACTTGATGGTCGTCTTTACAAAGTAATAGAGTTTTAAGAACAAATTATGAGCTGTTGCATACAGTACCTAAGTAGTTTTTCTGCGAAAAAAGCGAAATCTCGAAAAGGGCAGAATGTGAAAGAACCAATATAATATAATGTAGGTATACTTTTTAATATCGTTGCCAGTCATTTTATTGAAAGATAGAAGTGCTGAAGAAGAAAAATACCTATACCTTCATATATAGGTCTGTGTAAGGAAAGATGATAGGTATTCATTAAAAAGTATATATTCATTATTTGAGTCCTATTCGGTTTATTTGCTAATGTTACTTTTGGTGTTGGTTTGTTTGCTAGTATTATTTAATGTGTACCTAATGGTTATGTGATTCTTAACATCAAATGCCGGTAACCCTTTTAGTACATAAATATGTACACTATGTTTTAAGGAACCAAGTTGATATTTATATTGAACTATTAAAACAAAAGTGTAAATATTACTATGACTCACGAGAGTTTAAATTGTATGAACGTAGGTAAAAAATTTTTTAATTTATCAAAATTACTCACCATCATGTTTGGATTTAAAAAACTCAAGAACGGACAAACTTGGTCGTTTCACTAATGAAATTTGAGATTTCTAATTTATTTTTAATTAATTATATTAACGACACAAGATGTTCCGTATTTATATTAAGAGCCAGGTCTCCAGCTGGGTGCGTACACAAGTTGTCAATCGTTAACACTCGGTAACAAACGAAATGCAACTGTTTCTGTCTCACTAACACGGAAAAGTGATAAAGAGAGTTAACCTTGCTACGCTACAGAAGGCCTAGTATAAAAATTTTACGACACTAACTCCTCGACCGCGTTAGCGTATCGGGAGTTCAAATTATGTTTGCCGTTTATTTAAATCATCCGGCAACTTTCATATTTTGGCCCCTCGATACGCTAACGCGGTCGTGGAGTTCATGTCGTACAATTTTTATACTAAGGCCTCTGAGCGTGAGCGATTGGCATCTTGTCTACGCACCCCGCGTGCGTAGACAAGATGCCAATCGCTAACGCTCTGTCGCGAACGAAACGTAACTGTCATTGTCGCACTAATAAAAAGTGATAGAGAGATCGCTACGTTGCGCTACGTAGCGTGAGCGATTGGCATATTGGCTACGCACCCTGAAAATAAAATGATATTTTAAGCTAAAATTAATATCAAATCATAACGAATACGGCTGTGATTAAACCGAAAAGATTACCTTTTCTAAAACTCAGGTTAGACATAGAAAATGATTGAAAGTTTCTGCTTATTACGAAGCTGTTAACCCCAATGATAATTATCTAATAAAATATACCGCCCTTATTTTGGCCCATCCTTATCTGGCGCTGTCAGTGCACAGTTATTAATAACGTTCATCAGGGGTCGCATTATGTTACCTTGATTGCCATCACAATCTCGTTAATTTTGATATTCTCTGCCAAATTTGCTTTAGTGGTACCTACTGAGGCCATACTTAAAATTCCTGATTTCTCCGATTTTGAGAAACTGTAAATATTAAATAGGCCTCTATTTTTTTAATCGTCATCTTTTTTTACTCTTTCTGACAATGTATATAAATTTTCAGTTCAGTAGAATCAACCTAGTAAAAAGCTCAAGCCCTATTTTTCCTAGTTCACTTTTTGTATGTACATTTTCAGTTCTCAGACTTTTGTATGGGGATCACGGGGAGTTCATTAAGATTTTAGCTTTTTTTCGTGACTCATTTGGGTACCTAAAGTTGAAAAGCGCTCAAGGAAGCTGTTCATTTTTTCATCCATAAGAAAAAACAAAAGTTATTAAATATGTAATGACTACTATATATACGTACATACAGTTTTGGTTTTATTTTACAAAAAGTCATATTTTCTTAGTAGGAGAGGTACCTATGTTTCGTAGTGCTGCGAAAATATAAATTTTTGCTAATTATGGTCCTGGTACCTACTAAAACCCCTCTAGATTTACAAATTGTGACGGACGGTTAACTACGAAACCTACCTTGATCGTGGCCCGACATGCTCTTGGCCGGTTTATTTACGACGTTTCAGCGCGAAGCGGCGTTACGTTGAAACGCCACCTCACCGCGTCGTCGCTTCGCCCGATAGTACACCGCTTTACTAGCTTGCAGGCTGAATTAGACCAACATCCCATTATTAGTTATTACTTATTACGTGTTAAGGCCCTTGTCATATAAATTTCTAAGCACCTTGTGGATGTGTCTGGCAACTAGAGGGCTGGCAGCTACTTTGGCCGGCGGCTAAGCCTAGCCATTCAAAAAGGCAACGCTCCCAGCCTTCTGGGCACCAATACACGCGACGATGAATGATTGAGCATTTTTTATTTATAGGTAATTTAATTTAATTTAATTTATTTATTTGGGAAACATACAGCACATAATTATACAATAAGGTAAAACACAGAGTTAAAACATAAGCCAAAACAGTTTCCACTAATAGCTAATACACAATTCCTTTGCTCCGAAACATGTAAAAATAAATAAGTTATTTCAGGTTTAATTTAGTTGATATTTAAAAACATATTTAACAAGCATGATTATACGACATGAACATACAACAATTACAATTTAGAACAGACAAAATTGAATTTAAAATACAATACAAGATACAAACAAGTACAATAAGGGACAACTCGATATAATTTTAATAAGATTTTTTGATGAGATTTTTTGTAAGTTTATTTTTAGTTTCATTTTCAGTTTTATTTTCAGTTTTATTTTCAGTTTATTATAAGTTATTGAGGCTTTGGTATTGTTATAGTTATTTTAGTTTGTCTAAATAAATAAATTAATAATATCAAATACAAAACACGTAATACCACCTTTTAGGTTTACTAACGACATGCATAGCAGGGGTTTGTTCGGTGAGAGTTAATTAATGTTTTGTCTGCTTCGCCCTTGTAACTAGTTAAAAATCCTGTTCTGGAAATGATTGCTTAATTATGCTGCTCACTTAAATACTGAAGTGTAATTTGTTTCAAAACCTGCAATTTAATTTAATTATAAAACGGATGTAATAAATTATGTGTAGGAAGAAATTTTAGTATTCTATTTTTTTTATTGTGAAATTCCGCCTTACTGTAGTCTACAAACTGCCAGAGACAAACGATTTTTTTAAATTAATAATAAGATTATAAAAGCATGTTATTCGTTTCAAAATGAACATATACAACTCGAATAATATAACCGAAAAATTGGGTGTTAGGAAGAAGTTGAAGTTCAAACCTCGATAAAAGTATATGTGGGACGTTAATTTATATACCTAACTAAAAATGTTTCGTTTATCAATGGTCACTTAATTTAATCGATTTTACGATAAATACACAACAATACGAAATCCCAGACCAGCCCAAGCCATAGTTGGGGTTAGGAGGGATAGGAACTGAGAAAGATAAATAAATAAATAATAAAATAAATACTATGGGACAATCTTACACAAATCAATCGTGAATAATGTACTGAAATCATACGATTATAATTGAAATCATTCAAGGCGATATTCAGTTCTACAGAGCCTGTCATTCATTCGACTCCTTTAATATAAAATAATATGTTGGCATACGCAACTAGCACAAATACCGCCAGGAACAGAAAATCACGTTGGAAAGCTATTGTCAAAGCTACCCACCCACATTTGTATTACCTATGTAAAGTATGCACCTACTGCATACCTTCACGAAAGCAAATATCAAAATAATAGATGAACTCAGGTGCCTACTGGGATAAAGAAACAAAAACCTGCCAAGAGCATGTCAGGCCATGATCAGTGTAGGGTTCCGTAGTTTACCGTCCGTCACAATAGGCGATCTTAAAACGGGTTTTAATAGATACCATGCTCATAATTATACGCCTTTTATAATAGAATAAGACAAATACACATTGTAAATATCCCATTTTAGATTATAATCTAATTCTTCTACCTAGGGTTTTCTCTACATATGCCGCGGTTCAGGGAGCTATGGGTCCGATTTGGCTCCTAATCCTAAGAGCAGGTGTTGGCGACAGAATCAAGCTTCCTTAGTTGTAGAATACTTTTATTTTATAGCCTTTTTACTTACATTGCTTTCGAAGTTTGTTGCTATAGCTACTAGATAAGAAACATGTCATGGCAAAGAAAATACGTTTTATTGATTTAAGTTTAGTAAAAATAGAAAATAATATACTTAAAATACATTTGAAACGTGTTACCGAGCATCGCCAGCGTCGGTAACATATCGGTTTTTTTAAATATAAACATTACAGTCCATCATTACAGTTCTCGCCAAACGACCTTCGCGTTGAAGTTACACGCTCTTACCGCTGGAAAAATAACCATGGATTTTTAAGAACAACATCATATGAAACTAAAAATTACACGAGAAAAATCGATGAAGTTTGTATACTAGTTATGTGTGCTAGTCCTCAACATTTTGGCGCTTCAATTGTTTTAATGTACTCCTTTTCAGGACTGACAATGTATTTGATGAGAACCTATAATTTGCTATAACCTTGTTGTCATAAGGATTTAGGGTGCGATTATAAAATTTGATAACTTCATTTTGTCATTTTAATCATGCTATTTGACTCCATTCATCCGAAAAATTGAAATTATCGCAGTGCCATTGTGTTCGGCAAAGGGGTATCAAAAGCCTGGCCCCTTTTATTTGGTATCACTAATACCCATGATTTTACCTTTTAATATAAGAAGTAATACTGCACCATGTTGGTCGGAGTCTTATGTTCACAAATTTATGCAATTGCTACAATTTCCAAAGGTTTTTGGTACCTTTAAATTCTACTAAATGCTGTTGAATTTTCCGGGGGCAATGTAAGCGCATTGCAAGTTGTTGAAACTAAATACAGTAACTATGTACAAAAGGCATTTACGGAGCGGTCTAGGGGCTGAAAGGATTTAAGATTGTAATAACATAGAATTTCTAATGCTTTCTGAAATGAAATGGTCACGAATGTTGTGCAGGCATAACTGTTGGCTCGTTAATTTGTACTTTAGTTTGATCGTTTTAATATATAGTATGTATCAGAACGAAAGGCAAAATAGAAACCCGTTAATATTTAGATCATAAATATGAGCATAATATCTAATTCATCAAAAATAAGATAGTTTTTACGTGATATATATAAATAGTACATTACTGCAGAGGCCGTGAAGTAAGAGATTGCAGGACGAGTTTGTGATAGACGGATTAAACAAGTCCTGCAATCTCTCTTCCGGCCGAGGCGTGTATAGTGCTTTTCTCAAACATTGTGAGAAAATATTAAAATTAAAATAACTACTGGGTAAATAGCTAATAAGGAAAAAAATGTTTAATTTGCCACATTTTTATTTTTTAAAGATGCCATTTGAATGAGCTATTCGTGCACCATGTTTAACCGCACATAAATATACATGGAACCATAGATTTTTTTTTTAATGTCGCAAGTATCTAATGGTCGTTGGGTGTATGTAATTTTTCCTTTGTCAGTTTAGTGTTAGTACGCAAAAAAAAAGTTAGACAATAATGTTTCATTCATACCTACGCCATACATTACTTCACGGCCTCCAGCCAAGAAGTAAATGGGGAGAGGAGCCATAAACAAGAAACTTCATGTTTCATGTCTTCATTTCGTGACATAAATGCATACATTTACGATCATGTTTGAGAAAATAATATTTATGATTATTGTTTTGCACCTCCCCTGTGTTATTTGTTAACAATCTTATAAATGACATCTCTTCAATTACGAGTATCAACTGACACACAGGCGTCAAACCTTTGTGACGTCTGGATTTTTACCTAGTTACAAATAAGTAGTTAACAAATCGCTTGCGCGTTGCCTATGACTACAGCCATTATTTAAATGAATACCTAGGTTACTTATAAACAGTACTCACAGCACATGTGCGTTGACATGACGACGTCAATGTTGATTAGTTGCCCCTAGCTACATATCAACAGTCCGCAATACGCATGCACTGTCAAAAATCAAAAACGTAAACAAACCTTACAATGTTACAAAAACCATGAACCTAGTGCAAAAAGAAGGTCCTCAAGAAATTAATTTAGTAATTTTATGCCATAATACATGTAGTTATGCACGTAAAATACACATCATTACAATGTGCTCGATCGAGTTCCCCGTCAACTAGTTTTAAAGTTTGCTCTTTATTGTGATGATATGGTAGATGAGTTCCCCAAACGCAATTATTCATTGCAGCTAATTTTCTTTTCGCCATTATTACTAGTCGTATAATTTCCCATTTTCAAAATTTCCCTGTCTAATTATTTATTGGTAGCGGATATTATGATACCATTTGTTTACGGACGCGTTTTTTCATATTCGTTTTAATGCGATGTAGGACATCGAAATTTGAAAAATACATTTTTTCACTTGGTATAGGTAACACATACAATAACGTGGCGAGGTCACTGTAGATAATGTAAGGCGGCTAAAAGGTTAGCTCCTTAGACCAAAGACTTATCGACTTTGAATAAAATTACCTCTCTTCCATATTTCGAAAACCTTGCGTGCTATTTAAAAATTATCTGCAGCTAAAAACTGAGACGAAAAAATGGAAGAAACGGGAATGACACGACTGTGAAAATAGTCTGTAGAGGAATAAAGCGAGAACGATAATCGCTTTTGGAAAAAATGCGAAAAGAAAATTAGCTGCACGGATATTAATAGTTTAGGAAACTCATCTAACAAATCCAGCAGTTGGAAGAAGCGGGACAGAGGGCCTGCTTTGAACCACTTCATTCGTTCGTCTATTTGCCTCTACATCGCTCGAATATGCGAAAGCAATAGAGAGGGAAATAGATGAACGAACGAAGGAAGTGGTTCGTGGTATGCCCTCAGATATACACAAGGGGCAGTTTTGAACCTTCACCTTAATTCCTAAAGTACAAAATGAAGGTGACCTGCGGCAATACTAAAACATGACAGCAAAACATGATGTATGAGTGTGACGCACTGACGGAGGCACTACTTAACTCGCCAATCAGCCGATCGTTGCCGCTCGGCGCGCCACAATGTGTTTTTGCGGTAGCCAATTAAAAATATTGCGCAATTTTGATCCAGTTGTGAAGCGAAATTCTATGTTTTATCGGATGGGAATTATATTAAGCGGTTAGTACGTCTATTTAGTAAATAAGTTAGCTTATTATGTGTAATGTAATACGTAGCGCGGTGTATTTTTTTTAAATATTTTGTTTTCATATGGCCGTTGGGGTACTTAGTTACAGTAAAGAGTGGGGCAGTTTTGAACGTTTCAAAGTGTCCCTTTTGTATATTAAAGTACCCACACACCATTTCTACGAAAATATTTACAATAATTATTTTTACAAATATTTACAATTAAGAAAGTCTTTCTCCGGGACCACGGGGGCAATGTCGCCCTTGAAACGTCGGAGGTTTGTTTTCAAAGTTTATACACGATTAAGCCCCGTTTTAGTAAATTTATAATTAAGAAAGTATGTTTGTTTTAGAAAATGGCGCGTAAATGCATATTGGTGCGTAATACAAGGGGCACTTTGAGACACTAAAAACGGGGCGGGGCACGTATCAAGATGTCCCAAGATGGTGTATCAAACCACCCCTTATTATGTTTCAAAGTGCCCCTCAGGTGAGGCAGATTGAAAAATATTCAATTTTTTGTGTTTCAAAATTTATATATCTCTGTTATTACCTAAGTATAAATTTGTCAATTTTTTAAATAATTTGTATACCTCAGTAAGTATACTTACTGTTAACTGGGTAGAAAAAAATTGTATTTTAAGATCATTTTAAACCTAAACTCAGTTAAAAAAAAGGTGAACCAATATGTCCGGCTTCCCCCTATTATCTTAGAAAGGAAACGTTATCTCTTTGTAGGATTCTGTAGTCAACTAGGAACCCTTATAGTTACGCCATATCTGTCTATCCATCCGTCCGTCCATCTGTGTTTTAGCTTAGTGACCGTTAATACAAGCGTTAATTTGATTTGAATATATAATATCAATCAAAGTGGTAAAATGTAAAGTCGAAAAACTTTTATTTCTAGATTACCTCCCACACACGTAAAGTGGGGGGTGATTTATTTTTTGTTGCGCCTCTTAAGTGTGGATAGGTATTTGAAAAATAATAGGGGTTTGCAATAAACATTTTTTAAAGTGAATATTTTCGGAAATAATCGCTCCGGAAGTAAAAGAAAATGTTGTTCTTGTTTTACTGTATGAAATCAAACAAAAGAAACATCTCATACAACAGAGGACGAATATGACGACTTTTGCTGCCACGTGTTTTTTAATAAAATAGTCCT
Organism: Lathronympha strigana; assembly: GCA_949128165.1. Lineage (NCBI taxonomy): Eukaryota > Metazoa > Arthropoda > Insecta > Lepidoptera > Tortricidae > Lathronympha > Lathronympha strigana. The sequence goes on from OX421908.1 coordinate 12,574,487, forward strand.
TATACTTATTTGACTGTATTGGTCTGTACAAAAAAAAACTCTATCTGTATTCGATTTCCGTGAAAATGGAGAATATTAACAATGTTTTGATACTTACTATCATTGTGCCTGAAATAACCATGTGAAATATAGGTTATATAAGAATAAGAATCATTTATTCGTGACGATCACACACAACACATAATAAAAGAACAAAAACAGGAAAACAGAATTGTTGTGTGCATCACGAAATGGACCCAACTCAGCATAATGCTAGATTTGAAGCCAGCGCTGGTCTTCCGTAGGGCCCATTCGATGATGCCACGAAAAGTAACACATAAAAGGACTAAAAACATAACAGTATACATTATTAAAATTACCAACATTTAAAACATCACAAAACCAAAACAAAAATTAAAAAGAAAAAAGACTACTCATTAACGCGACCATACCATCTGTCAAGCTTGCTTAGGCTATCTGTGCTTTTTGCGCAAGCGCAACTAGCGCCCAGCCACGGCGCAAACCATAAGCAAGTAATCTAAATGGCATAGTCGCTCCATTGAGAACCTTAAATTAAAACATATAAATAAAACGTATATATAAAACGTACAAAACGTATTCTCATTAACTTAGATAGCACAACACATGAAGCAGTAGTAGCAGAAAACAAGTTTTCTTTGTATTGCGTCTAACCAATTATAATCTTTCATTCCTCCCAGTTAATATTTCACAATACCTAAACCATTTATTGTAACAAGAAGACTTGCAATTACAAAAAGCCTTATAAGTTTGCGGGCAACCTTTTATTGAATCTAAGTTAAAAACTTTATAATTTCTTTGTAAAAGTTTGTATTCAAAGTGTTAACTGAGCCGTTGCAAGACCGAACTCGGCAAAGTTTCTCATTAAACACGTAAATTTTTACGACTCTTGAATTTCTCTTAGGTCCGTTGGACTCATAAATTGGTGGGTCGTTACGAGCCCTTTTAAATATTGAAATGTATGTAATTGTTGAGTTTTAAGTGCGTAACTTGGTGAATTTTTCAAACGTCATTGTTTTATTAAAATGCCTGCCAATTATGCGGAGTGCGAAAACATAAAAAATGTGGTTTTAAATGCTGTTTGTCTTCCAAAAGGTCTTTGAACGTGTTAGTCATGTTATTTTTAAAAGCTTTTATTTAACTTGCAAGTAGTATGTAAGTATGTTTGTTACGGTGGAATCTTTGAACTGAATTTTAAAGTAGATTTCTTCTTGGAATAAAACATTTAAGTATCCTCAAATCTCAAGTAGGCTAATATTAGTAGAAACATTACATTCTGGGGCCTTACCATGACTTCTTAACGCGATTCAGTTTAGGCTCAGTTGTATGGAAGCGACTCAGTTTAGGTCATCAACTGTGAAATCTACTGATTCCCACAACTGTAATGCAGCATAATCAATAAAGCTAAAGTAGTAATTGGAATGTTTCCTTAAAAGTAAATTCTGCTCAATATTTCTGCAGCGTTGCTTCTGTAGCGGAAAGCGGCCAGAGTTTAATGTTCCAATAGCGACATTATCGCAACAACGATAGCAACTTAATTTATAGTACATATAGATAAACATTTTTTTTCCACCCCTTATAAAGTTCTGCTTTGCGTTGCGCCACACCAAACTTTAAAAACTCTACTCCTAACGGCGCCCAATTTCCATGTCACAACCCCGTGGAAGCGTTTAACATCGTTAGTATAACGAAAACTTGTAAAGCCTTAAGAGAGCCTTGCTAAATGGGCTCTATATATTAAATCCGAGGCACTGTTTATTGACAAACGGCCTGTCTTTCCGGTTCAGTTGCTCCGGAGTTGCTTTCGAGGAATAAATCAGTCGGGTTTGTTGTATTGCATTGGATGTAAATGGAGACCCTTAATTGTTGGTATTGAAATTCTTATTTACTAAAGTAAATACGAGTGAAAGTGTACGTTAAATACATACACAACTCAATGGCGTTATTATCAACAACAACAACATTACTATTTATTTAATTATCGTTCTTACAACAAAATTACGTTACAGGCAGAAGCCCTGCAAAACTGTTTAAACATATATTGTCTTCTGTTACCGCGATTGTTATTTATTTAAATTTAACCCTTTAAAACGGATTAATCGCGGTTATTAAGACCATGACCCTACGTTTCGAGCCATTTACAGCACTCGTTTTCACAGGGTTAAGATGATGACTGAGAGGATGCAAATTCTGCCTTACTATTTTTACTATTCCAGTGTATTCGATATATCTTTAATTTTCTTTTAAAAATCCGTAGGTTTTGTTGAAGGCGGATGTCCGCATGTAGGTACAGTAACTCCGTGACAGGTTTTTGCGTATGGTAATATATAAGCTTGCAAACTGTCAGATACGGCGTACATATTTTGTTGTAGTTTACTTATTACCTCAATGATAAAAACTTGACAAATCTAGATACTAATTAAATAAGTACTAATAAAACCCCAACTTGCGATAAACTGCATGGTACCAAGTACTATCGCGTTCAAAATTGAGCATGGGCAAAAACAAATCAATCATAAATTGTCCATGCACTTTTGAACGCATGTGTACATCTAGCTTGCGCTTTTTACCGCTTTTATTCTCAAACTATTTAGATACCTTTTTAATTAACTACCAGACTTTCAAGGAACTTTCTAGATGTAAGAACCATATTTTATTCCCTAACCTGCGATAGCTGCGGGCGACGAAGTTGCAGACTCGTTTAATGAGTTGAAACAAAAGGTTGGCACCGCGTTAGAGCTAAAAGGAAAATTCATTTCATGCTACTATTATATAGTTTGCTCGACGCGGTGTTGCGTTTTAGTCTGAACTTTTAAATATACATGATGGACAATGTCCATAAAAACTCGTTCTTCTAACAGGGACTCCTCGTTCAGACTATGCCAACTTGGGACTCCAAATGCCGATTAAGCAGTACTTTCCTGGTAGATGTTGCTCGGGGGATGTCCTTAGGTCGCATGCGAGGGATATGGTAGAGAGGTTGGGGGCCACGGGTGTGTCGTCGGTGGCTCAGTTAGCCGAGCGATGGGTGTGTCCCAGAGTCCCCTTGAAAAACTATCAGTTAGTGAAGAACGCGACAATTTATACATACATGGCGTATCGGAAATATCGATGCTGCCAATGTGTTCACAATTATCTTAGCACCTCTATTACCAAGACCTTAGCCGCTGTTTCTGATGGCGAGTTTAACGATATTGTCAGACCTCTAGATTATTTCGTCTATGCTTTAACTAAACAATTTTCAATGTTCAAACAATTTTGATAGTACGAGAAGTGTGGATGAGTTAAGAAACAACTTACACAAGAGCACCAACGCAGGCGAGTGAAATAGCTGTTGTACCTAGTTATTCCCGAAATTGTTCGCGTGATGCGGTAGTAAAATTACTTACTCATTTCATAATATATTTACATTTTAATAAGAGTTTATCGTGAACTTCACAACGAGTGCTGCATAGGAGTAAAAAAATCAGAAGGTAGTGAGTATAACCATTCAATTTATGTATCTGTTTTAAAGTTATTCAATTTAAAGTCAACATATTGTATGTAAGTAGGTACGTATTTGTAAATGTTTTTAGTAAAGAGAACCAGTTTGTGGTACTAATGCCTTAAAGACTCGTTAAAAATGAAGCTAGTCAACAAACTACAAAGTGGTACCCTTTCACTAAAAACCGGCCAAGAGCATGCCGGGCCATGCTCAGTGTAGGGTTCCGCAGTTTACCGTCCGTCATAATAGGCAACCTTAAACAGTGTTTTAATAGATACCATGCTCAATATGCTTATAATAATTAACAATTCGATGATACTTTCGATCACACCCGTCCCGACCCCATCAACTCCGGAAAAATCTTAACAGCGCGAAGTAGACCACAGTGCCATCTCTCAGGCAATTGGGTTACTAATTTATACGTTTTCGGGGGTAATTAATTTTTGATCGCGTGAATCGATTTGAATCATTCTTTTCTTATTAGAAGGAAGATAAGTGCGGGATGATAAATTAAGTACTCAAGATAAAAGAAGTGTTTGTATATACAGTTAAATTACAAACTTAATTCAGAAATTATTTTGTACAATTTTTCAAAAACCGTTCAACCAATCAAGTTCAAAATAAATTTCCAAGAATGTTCATATTAAGTTCTACTTTTGTAATTTTTTTCATATTTTTTTAACTTATAGTTTAACAGTTAGAGGGGGGGGGACACATTTTTTTTAACTTCTGGAGCTATTATTTCCGAAAATATTAACTTTATCAAAAACTGTTCTTCGTAAACCCTCATTATTTTACAAATACCTATCCAATGATATGCCACACTCTAGGGTTGAAACAAAAAAAAAATAAACTCTAAAAAATAAACTATAACCACTTTTTATTTTACCACTTTGTTGGCGTGACCGATATACATATTCGTACAAAATTACAGCTTTCTAGTACTTACAGTCACTGAGATTATCCGCGGATGGACGGACGGACCAACAGACAGACAGACAGGGCGAAACTATAAGGGTTCCTAGTTGACTACGGAACCCTAAAAATGAGCATATTTTATAACAAAATAATACAGGGATAACAAGGGAAGTTTAACAATCATGATCTAAGTCAAAATAGCGATGGTTAGCCTCAGAGGACAACTCAAAAGCGAATATGAAAAATATTTGAACGTCGTGTGGTTGTAATGGTATCTGCGCACGATATAGGTCAGTCGACCCTCCACTGTCGGCAACCTCAACAATTTGCCGCTAATAAATGGGGCTGGAGCGAAGCGAGTTTCCATGTTGAAATATGAATTTGCAATGAATTTAGCACATGAACTATACAATTCGCAAAATAAAGATTAGAGAATACCGTAACTGCGTTTTTGCTATTAAAACTAATTTTAACTGATATAATTTTAAAACAGTTAAATTACAAACTTAATTCAGAAATTATGCCGCTAGCATTATGGGCACTTTTGCACCTAGAACGGTGGGGAGCGAGATGTAAATATACCTATATATATTTTTTAAGTAGTATATATTTATTTGGAAATAAATTTTTCATTTATTTTAAAACATATTTAAAACTAGTTTCTATCAAAGCGATGCGGAAAACCAGTTTTAACTAAGGAAATGCTATTTTACCAGAAACGGTTATTTTTACCGTTCGTGACTCAGCGGTAAAAGCGGTAACACTTTCAATCCGAAGGTCGTGGGTTCAAACCCCGGCTCGTACCAATTGGTTTCTCGGAACTTATGTACGAAATATCATTAAATATTTATCAATCGTTTTTCTGTAAAGGGCAACATGGTGAGGAAACCGGACTAATCCCGACATGGCCTAGTATACCCTCTGGGTTGGAAGGTCAAATGGCAATCGCTTTTATGAAACATGCCAAAGCGGACCCCACTGACCCCAGGCTCCCTGAGCCATGGCATAAGCCTCACGCTAGGCAGAAGAAGAAGAACTAGAAATGGGTTTTACGGTAGCATAATTCAATAAAATTCTATGATAGGTATACTGCGTTTATCAATTATTTCTTATAAGTTAGGTGAAACTCTTAAAGACAATTACGTCTTGAGAGCTAGAGACCTGCATTTGTAATTAAGCTACCAGTACTTAACACATTGGAACTCATAGGGGTGACAATCATCTCGTGACATCGGGTCGACCGCCGAGAATCCTACCTTTACTATCAGGAAACGCCATATTTATATACAACTTTTGGCGCTAAAACCCACCATCTATTATGTATTATGCATCATCTGTTTGGCAAACCGGACAATAAAACGAAAAATAGTGCTATAGAAGTTACGTTTCATATTTATTTTAATACGTCAAAAAATATGAAAATATTGAACGTCCAGTATTCTACTATTCATTTACGAAACGACATGAAATACGATATGCACATGCAATAATTTTAGCACACGATTGAATAGTTGCCAATACCATTGTACCTTCAAAATTATTGAAACACATATTTTAATTCAATGAAAAAGAAGAGGCCAGTATACTTTATTAACGAATTTGCGCAACTTTTTGATAGGAACCTACTATATTGGACCAACTAACACGAATCCTGTTAGTTTTTTAGCATACTACGGAAGATAATTTCAATTCGCATGGAATATATGAACTTCTCTGTTTTTGTTTTTTAATAATACCTAAATCGGGCTATTGATTTTTGCTCGGAGTGGTAAATACACTGCCCAGTGACGACATGTAATGTAGGTAGTTGCTAGCAGTTGATGGCTGATAACTGACGGCTTCGATTCGTGCAAGATAAGGCGGGAGAGGTAAAGTAGGAATCGCACAGTAGTTGCGAGTTTGTCTCGACAGGTGACCGACAAAAAAGCTGTGGGCAAACTTTAAAGGCAATACATTCAGGAAATAACTTGGAATATACGCGTAATTATGTAATAGTCTATTTTCAAAAACTTAATTTAATAAAAAGTTAAGTTAATAATTTGTGTACTTTTAACAACTCCAAACATAAGTACTCCGCGTTGGGACACGGAAGATGAACAACAAGACTAAATTACAATTGTTGATATTTTTATTAATATATAGTAAATCGATTTAAAAGCATCAGGCGTCTATGCAAAACAGTGTCTTACGATATGTTTATAATTTATTTATGAAGATGTTGCTTATTAATAAAAATCTGACATAAGCATACTGACAGGTGGCAGTGCCAACATTTTGAGAAATTACCACCAAAAGCATTAAGCATTTCGAAAACATGTCGCGCGTAGTTTGATTAATTTGAACTTAAACCGTACATGTATACTATTATATCCAGCTATTTAATGGACACATAGTTTACATATTTATTACACGATAACGTCAACATTGTCATCACTCACTTTCACACAATCTTTATTACAGTTTCCCAGCTGTATCTCCTCTGTAGAACTAATAAAAGGTCTATAAAAAGATATGCTAACTTCCACCTTACCTCGTTTTACTAGCGACCGACGTATTTAATACTATACAGGCATAAACCTTACAAAAGGGAGCTTCAGACCAGATAGTCTAGAACAAGACAGAATAATATTACTTTTAAAAAAATTAGAATTTTTGAGGCGAAAAAACGTAGAAGATTGTCGTTTCAGAGCACGTTCAATAAAAAAAGGAAATAATAATTTAACACACAAAAGAAAAATTTTAAGATTTTCATTTTTTTGCTGTATTTTTGCTATCAAAATACGATTGTTTCTTCATTATGAAATGCATCACCACGTTTTATTTTTCTGTATTTATAAGTACATTAGTAATATACCTACATTATTAATGTCCTTATAAATACCTAATTGTATAAAAAAAATGAAATGCAGTCTATACTACGAAAAATGAATGAGTATGTATGATATTATTTATATTCATACTTAATTTTTTTTGTAAAAACCACAGTATTTATGATCTTGCACCGCCTCCAAATTATCTGTTTTGTCCAAAGGTTGAGTGGTAGAGAATGCATTATAGCATTAAGCCCGCGTTTTGTACGTTTGTATTTTCTTTTGTGCAATAAAGATAAAATAAATAAATATAATATATAGTAAAACAATGTGTTGTCTTGACTTTTAATAGCTAAGCAAAAGACATTTCAGTATTAAAAGGCAAACAGGATATTATTATTTACGTTTTACCATTCCATTGAATCTGACAAACAAAGATGTCTTCTCAATCTGTGAGACTCTTTATATTAAAATATGCAGAATAGTTTGAAGATACAATATCACAATAAGTAGGGTGACAAACCGTTCGCTCATATTTTGCATTAGAAACGAAATTAAAATACGGTGAAATATATTTTATATTTAAAAGCAAAGCAGGTGCATTTCACGAAAATATCCCTTGCTTTTGCCTTGTATGGCAACTACTTCAATGAAATCCGTGAAGCTCGAGAAAATACTACCGATTGGCTAGCCAAGTCATGAAATATTATCTGATAATAGCTGTATATCAGCTGTATATATGCATTATAAAAACTAACCTGGTCAAAACCATAACTGGCTGGTAAGAAAACGCATCACACAGGCCCGATTTTAAAAACTCATGAAAAAAGTTGTAAGTAAGTTGTTTTTGTCAGTACAAAGTACCTAAATAAAATTTTACCTAAAATAAAACGTTAAAAACTGGGATTTTGGACATAAAAGGAGAAAAAAGGAAGATACAAAATCAAGTGACGACATGATTCCACTTCCAGTTTATTTTGTGTCCCTATGAGCAACATTTTTGGCAAGTTTCATGCTTTCTGCCACACGGTGCCATACTTTATGCTAAAGACTCGGTACTATATATTTAAATGCTTAAAATAGTGATTCATTGTCTCTAATCAAACAAAGTTGTGAAGAACTTATTTAGTCACCAGAAGAACGTGCCGGGCCCGGTAATCTTAATTCGTAGTGTGTTGGCACCGCCGCCGCCTGCAGCTTGAAATGGTACGTATATGTGGGTTGGTTTATTTTTTTTATTTTATTTCACAATAAAGTTATAAGTGACATTACAGTTAAACACCAATGCGTCACAAAACTTAGACTATTACTAATCGATTATAGTAATATTTCATAATAAAATATACCTACTTAGGTAACATAACAAATTAACACAAGAGGAAATTATATTGGAACAGTTGAGCATCTATCGTCCATCGCCTTACAGAATCTCAAGCATTCATTACACAATGTCGCCCATCGCCACGCAAACAGGTCGCACTCTGGTGTCGATGCCAGGAGCGCATTGAGGTGTGAGAGGGTGCGCGGGAGCGGCGAGTTCTTGCCCGACACGTTGCGCGCCGGCGGCACGGCCAGCAGGTCGCGATGTCGCGGGCGGAGAGCTATCCTCGAGACATCGGGGACGAACAGTCGCACGAAACCCTCTACAAGCTCGGGACAGTCCGACTCACCACGTATGGCTCGACATGCCGTGATGAGGGCATGATAGTTCCGTCTGACCTCTAAGGAGTTATACCCAAGGGAGCCAAGAAGATATTTGGTCGGGTATAGATACGGGTATCTTCCAAATATTTTTTTGTACAGAAATCTTAAGAACGCCTTCTGGACCTTTTCAAGGAGTAAAGCATACGTTGATTCAAATGGGTTCCATACAATCGACGAAGTTTCCAGCTTACTCCTTACTAAGGCATTGTAAACTTTATGTAATGTTGTACGGGGAATAGTTGAACTAGCTTAAGTAATAGTGATCGAAGGCAAAATACGGAATAATAACATTTTCAGAAGTAGGTAAGTATTATAGGAATCGCATTTCGTAAGGGACATTCTCGTGTAATTCCCCAGCAATGGTTCAAATACTTCGATAAATTAGCTTGCGAAGTGGCTGGAATGTGAGCGATCAGGCATTGAGTGTTCTGCACATCGGGTGTTCAAAATATGTTAGACTCGGTAATTACGAACTGGTAATTTGCGATATTGGGATACTGGATATTGGGACAGGAAACGTGTATAAACGCGCAAATATAATATACGGTTTTATGACTAAAGGCGCTCTTTGAACGTGACTTTGTACAGTGAGAGGCTTTTCTTTTTCTAAAGTTGTAGCTGAATCTTTACAAGCAGCCACGAGGCGGCCACGATCCCGGACTACCAGGTAATAAACAAAATAACCAAAGAGTGGTTAAACACGTTTCAATAAAATAAAAAAAAATAGCTGCACACTTATTCGTTAGTTCACTGTAGGTATAATAAGCTATCAATATTACACATTTAACAACTTTTAACGAACAATAAACAAAAAAATATTCCCGAAACAACTTTATCGTCTTGAGTATCGACCGGAAGTCCCTTATTCGTGTGACTGTTATTTCTTAAAGACTGTTGTTTACTTTCACAACTTTTCGACAGAATATAATAGGTATCTAGAAATATCCCAATTTCAGTCGGTCCGATGGTTTCAGGATCTCATCTTCATGGAATCCAGTCATTAGAAAATGTAAACGTAAACTAATCACCAGCTCAAAAATCGAATATCGTGAGTGTAGTGTGTCGATAGTCACATTCCTAGTGGTCATAACGTTCAAGTGCTAATCAACACCACCGTGCGGGTAGATAGAAAATCCACGCGGCTAGAAGACATTGCTGTCAAGTTGACTTCAGCTAATAGATATAGAATAAAATAACTGGATATCCAATCAGCCAAAAACAATGACGCCATAAAAGGGCTGCAGTTGTTACAATTTTTTATATAGTCTTGTATGTAACGTGACGTTAAGTGCCAACAACCTTTCAAATTTTAAAATTCTAAAGTGTTGATAGTTCTGTGTATGAATTTGATATTACGTGAGTAAGCTCTTTTTCGTACGAAAAATTTATCGTTTATATCAACATCAATACAAAAGTGTTCGCTAATGTCATTCTAACCCATTTTTGATCTGCTTTGTCTGTTCTTTTAATAAGGCCATGCTTCAGCTAGTCTTTTTTTCGGGACCACGTGCGCTATGTCGACCTTAAGCAATGGTGTTCGAATTCGGATGTAGCTTTTCTCATAAGAAATTAAACATCAGTCTTAATTACAAATTTTATTAGAAAAAAACCTAACACACCTTGTCTTTGTTACGGACCCCTAAATATTCTTTAGGTATTCTAACACGCCCTAAAGCCAAAGGAAATTTTCACCTAATATGCGTCCGGTTAATTTGTATCTCATCGTTTATTAAATTATACATCAGCGGGCAGATTGCTCGCTGTGAACTGAATTTATTCAAATTCATTCGTCAATCATTTCCAACATTCAACGATCAAAAATAAAATATAAGTATATTGAAATAACACACCGCGTATTTATTTTCATAATATTTGTTTTTGACGCTCTACGTATTTTTTCTAAGATTTTTTTATTTTTATATTCGGTTGTAGGGTCTTTTAATTTTAACCTTTAGCAATAATATGCAATAAGATTTAAAAAAAGATCACCCGAGTCCGGACCCCGAGGAAACGATCCCCTTCCCTTAGGGCTGACTGCGTTCCTCTTTCGAATCGCTATGGGAATCAATTAGGCGACGTGAAGAATATGGCAGCCCTACTACCCTACCGACGCTCGGTGACCTCAATCAACCTCTAAATCTAACTACCCTGTGAACGTTTATGTTATTTTAAACCTCAGAAGGCCTAGTGTAAAAATTGTACGACATTAAATATTAAATGGACCATGCCCTATTCAGAACACAACCCGTAAATATTATAATCCAGCCAGAACTTACTGCTTGTATGGAAATTTTATTATTTTGAATAATTTATAATAGAGAATAGATACATTTTTTAGCGTAACGAATATATCGTGAGTCTAGTACGAGTATTATATAGGTATAAAAATCCAACAAAATATAGTTACTTGCTAATCGTCACAAATATATACACACATGTTATCTATAAAAACGTTTTTCTTGTAATATTTTTGTGTTTATGTTTTTTAGTCGTTTTAAATGTATCGGGCCCGGTTTCTACCTATTACCATTTGTTTCTAGCGAAATAACACATGTATGACCCGTGTCGTACATTTTGTAGATTAAACTAATTTAGTAAATAGTAATTTGAGAAAATCAGGCTATTATAATTTAATGTTTGTGAAAACCGTATTTTTCCTGGGTTATTCTGAAAAGTTTACAGATTACAAACTAATACCAATTTAGTTACAACATAAAGCTTGTACGAAATACACCATTACCATAGAATCAATAGCAACAATATATTATATTGTTTTAATCAAAGCACACAAAGAAAGCCATTGACTTTACCCTCGAGAATTAATACGAAATATATTAACAGTAAATAATATCTAGTTCAAAGGGGAGTGCTTTGCGAAGCAAAAAGGTCACAAAGGTCAAACCCTCAATAATCGTACGATGTCAGGCCTTAGCAACTTGTATAAAACCAATATAACTATTATGATCGCGCAATGAAGCTTGTACAGCCTAACGCGATTTCGTGAAATATTGAGCAATCTCGGTATTGATCAAAGTGTAGGTAACCAAGTATGATGTGTCCTCTTATTTGATGTTGCCGAGTGTAGAGCGTATGAGTAATGAGATTATTATTGAATCTTGCAAACCATTTAGGGGGCCGACCGCTCAGTGGGCCCCCATTAAGGGTATATATATATTGTGTTTTCTAATAAACCAGTCCATTTTTTTTCATGAATGTGTATTTGTTACAACTCACCAACTTTGTCCCGTAAATAGTTACATTATCATTTAAATAGCAAATAGTTGCGCCAGTTTTTGATTTAAATTATCGTAAATTTAATTATGAATAGGACTATAGTTCATCACTGGTGAATTAAACCAAAATAAATTGATTTATTTCATAAACAATCTTAATTACAATGGAGAGGCAAGCCGAGGACAAGATTAAAGCACGTGTTTTAAACGACATGGAAAGAAAGGGAATGAAAAATTAGATGACGAACGAGAGAGGCCCCAAGTGCACAATAGGATATGGCCAAGCCAATGGTGAATTAATTATGATTATTATTAAATCTTTTTTTACTACAAGCGAACACAGCATGATAAGGAAAAGCCACGTAGGTGGAACCGCGAGAACAACTAGTACAGCATAAGCAAACCACACTCTCTCATTATTTTACACTCGAACTATTTCACGCATGCAAATTATTTTCAGTGGGTTTGGATCAATGTTTAGATTTGAAGTGGACGCCACATTATGAAATGAGATTGCATACGTTAGTTTCAAAATATTCCTCTGCAACATGTTTTGTTTTATTATGGTTGCAATTAAGTTGCATATTTGCAGGGTAAGTGTGTGAATTTGTAGACAATAATATTTAGTGTTTGTAGATGGACAAACCATGTTGGATGTACACATGTGATCCATGGATCAATAACAAAAAATGGTTTCAAAATTTGTTTATTTTTTATTTTTATAAGCTTTATTTCTAAATTAATATCTAATGTCAGTGTAGTGGCGTGCTTGGAATTTCACAACTGAGCGCTTAAATAAATGGTGACAGACTAAAATACCATAAGTGACTATTAGTGTATGCAAAACTGGAATATCATGGTATCAGTTTTGGTCATTTTATAAGTCATAGAATAAATTAGATGTTACCTGCATACTATACTTACATTCTAATAAACACATGTTGTCAAATACAACACGATGAAAATATTACGCAAACCATTGTTTTAAGCATGTAATATCGCGTTCAAAATTGCACTTTATAACACATGTGTACAGTGTACAGTCACGAACAGGGACTGTTGAGCCACTTGCCATTTTTCGTAATTTACCCGTATAATAATAAATGACCGATGCTGTCATTAGAAGACATTTGCCATACCGATTTGAATAACTTAACAAAACAAAGTTAGAAATATATTTTTCAGTCCTCCAGCCGGTAAGCGCCATTTTACGCAAAACTAAATTGCCGCCTGCCGGCTCCGTCGGGCAGAAAAATAGTATACAAACCTCGGCCGTTAAATGGGAAAGCCTCGGATCACATGTTAGTCGACCTCGGCTTCGCCTCGGCCGACAATTACATGGGATCCGGGACATTTCCCACTAAAACGGCCTTGGTATGTAATGTACTATAAGTTGCTCAGCAATCCCGGTTCGCGACTGTACCTACATCGCATAAAAGACAAGTTTAACGCCTGCTTTCTATGTGCAAACTTCCTTGTATAAATAGGCGTTCCACTCAAGATTCGTTACCAATGAAACATACAAATGTTTCCATCATTAATAGCACGGTACGTATCTACAGGCATAAAACGGCAGCGGGAACTTCCCGGCGGCGTCAGGTGCGTTAGCAATCATTCTTCACAGGGCTATAACGTTGCGTGTACAACGCTACCAATTTCATCTAGCCATTCGCAAGCGGAAACCGAACGGAACATCAACGGAGTAAGTACTAAAATCCCTTGACAAACTCACATTTAACCAACAATATTGTGGTGGGTAGGTATTGACAAATAAGCCTTGGTGTCACTCTGGATAAGCACTTGACTAGTCAAGGACACTAAGAGACCCTCTTTAGCCTTCCATGAGGAATTATTAAGGATAGAATTTGTCTGTGACCAATCACGTATTTTGACAAAGAATGATAGATGCGGCTAAATTGCGAACCGTTTGTAAAAGTAGATTCATGAAAGCTGGCGAGGAAAATGTGTGAAACTTTCATTCATTCTATAGACATTCTGTGCGAGCTTTCGTTAATCGATCTGGTTTTAATTAAGTACCTTACCAATCTTACCATATCATTAAACTGTTATAGCTAAAGTATCCATAAGTCTCTCTAGAATTTTATGCAATAAACACTTTATACTATTTTAATTGATGACTCATCATCATCTTAACGCTGTGAAAACGAGTGCTGTTAAGGGCTCGAAACGTAGGGTCATGGTGTTAATAAACGCGATTAACCGTTCTACAGTGTTTAATTTCAATGAATAACAATAAAGACAATTTTATGCAACAGTTCAGAAAAACCCTAGGTACCAGCGTTTTTTGGCTTACCTATATAACCACCCTTACCAGGCATGATTTTTGTCTGTCATGTATGCGGTCGGCGCTGTCGCTCGCGTATCGGTCTTACGAGTCGTTTACGTAAGTGCCGCACTTCTTCGGACGCTGTTTAGACCATCACTCTGTTGATGTAAAGGCCAATGATGATGATATAACTTTATAACCCCATGCCCACTCTTATACAACGTGTTTTTTTTTTACTTTTACTTCGGGATAGAGCTACGTACATTTAAGGAACACAATATAACATATGTAGTTTGTTTTATTAAATACGTGATATTTTTTTAAATAATATATTGCATCAAACGCTTATGTATACTTCATGGACATTACAATTAACTTTACTAAGTAAGTGACAAATATGATATATCAATGTCATGTCGAATACTCATACTCCATTTACCCACTTGCAAATACCTTATGAGATAAAATGAACTTTGTGATAATCTTGATCTTAATTTAAGTTAAGGAATGTACCCTTAAAATTAAAACAATTAAAAAAAGGACCGTGTATAAAAATGAAAAAATAAACAATCGCTTACTGCTTGGGCTATACCGGGTTTTTATTATCAATTTAAGCTTCCTTTTAAACACTATTGAAAGCTACAGGTACCTAGTAACACACTATAATTATATAGAAAGGTTAAAGGACCACTGACTGACATCTACTTTTTAAACATCATTTTTAAAGCTAAGTGACATTGGTAATAGTTTATGTTGGTGTAATAGTATGTATATTACTGAAGACACCAGAAAGAAAGGCTTGACGGCCTTAACGAGTGAGTAATAGGTGGGTATGTATAGACGGCTGAGCGAAGCGAAGCACGTAGGATACGAAGCCGTTAAACTCTTTTCACGGCAAGGCATGTATAGTGCTTTTCTCAAACCTGCAATGAGATAAATAAAATAAAAAATTCCAAAAATATTATACGTTTATTTCTAGAGCAACTACAAATTGACTTGACGAAACAATATATCTAACACGAATATTACTATTAAATTCGTGGAAATTCCAACGACGATTTAATAGAAAACAGATAATCCATGAATATTTTCATGATCTATAAATATTTCGCAATGTAAAATGTTCGAAAGCACGAATAGCACTTGTTATTCTGAGACAAATTATAACCTCATTACACATTTTGGTTATTCCTACTTACACTTAGATAGATAGACACAGTTCACTTATACAAGAAACCAATTTAGTCTAAACTGTCGGATTATCGTAAAATTAACTAAACACGCATGCATTTCGGGTTTTCGGATAGCCATACCTTCCTACTTCGCGTTTGACATTTGTGCCATCAAGTTATTTAGAGTCAATTCAATTCTGCTTTCGCATTTCGCACTCAATTCTGGTGGGGCGCCATGAATATTCGTTTTTTCGTCGAAACTCGACAAAAGAACATAATAATTAAAAGTAACAACGAACAATAAAACCAATGAAACAGAATGAAAGAATCAAAATTAATCAACTTTGCCTATAAATTAATGAAAAGTTACCCATGCGTTTCTTCGTAAAACTAAATATTTTAAATGTGTATTTGTTATGTTCATGTAGATATCGATTTTCCAGTATTAAAACTGAAAATATTGTTACGCCGGTCATGTGAACAAAACTTCAAATGTGATTTTTCATGCCTTAGAAGCGTTTTCAGCAGGCTGAAAAGTGATTTCAGGCCGTTTTAGAGGTGCCTCTTTCACATACTAGAAGATTCAAAATTTACCCCAGTTACCGTTGTTTTCAGGCGCCTGAAACATGTTTTCAGTTCGTTTCAGGCCACCCTCTACCAGATGGCGCAATAACCTGAAAACCCGTTTTCAGGCGTTTTCAGGACCCCTTATGGGCCCCTGAAGTACAAATCAGTATATGGCGAAATTTCTCGAAGGAGTGAAAGAGACAGCACTCTTAGAAAGAGATAGCTATACAGAGCATTCGAGAACTGTGTGAAAGAGACCACCCTTAGAAAGAGATAGCTATACGGAACATTCGAGAAGGGTGTGAAAGAGAAATATAGAAAGAGACGGCAAGAGTCGAGAATGTTCTCGAATACTCGCGGACACACCTGCCTAGTACCCAGCCGCGTCTAGAAGCATCGCGAGAAGTACTTAGGTACCTACTCGCGAACTTACTACAATCGAAGCCGACCTGTCGAGGCAAGATTTGGCTGGAACATTCTGGAACCATCAGGAGTACCGCCGACGAGTATATATAGCGGCAGCCTGCAGCCACAGAGTAGTCCAATTCTGAATGCGATACGGTGCGGATCAAGAGCGAATCGGAGTGAAAAAAAAGTGACAAGTGCGATAAACTAGTGTGTGATAGTTGTGTTCAAGTACTGTGTTTAGTGTCTTGTAAGTAGCAATAAAGCCTCAGTTTTAATTAGTGGTTAATTAGTGCATTTTTTATAAAGTACCCACCCCTCAAACGTAACAATATCATTTATTGTTTTTTTTTTAAACGCGTAGTGGCCGGATGTAATAATGACCCAAAATGTCATAATGAATAAAAGCCATGTTGCTGTGTCACAAATCTATGTGAAATAAAAAATATAAAAATATTACTTCCCGGCCTTCTATGTTGTAAGAAATTCCATTACAGTTATCTCAAGTTGCTCCGCCGGAAACGTGATATTTTGAAGCCGTAATGACGACATTTCATTGCATGTTTGAGAAAAGTTGTTTACACGCAATTAGTTTTGGAAATTTTACAGCACTAATAAGTACTATTGTGGGGAATAGAAAAACATATTGGTATCTAATATTTTGTGTTCTTATAAATTAAAAATGAACTTATACCCTGAACTTTATTCTGAACTTTTAACAAAGGTACATGTATTGCTGTTGATGCCCCAAATAAATAAAATAAATAATAAATATTTGAAGTCAAACAAACAGAAAAAGAAAATAGATTCTGGTCAAAGCTTATTTGTCTAGGCATGATAATAAGGTGATGAGCTCTAAATATATAGATATGTAGTGTAAAGGATGACTTACACTAGAACGGGCCGGGACGATATCATATTTTGTTCAATTTTCTGAACGGGGTCCCGTTCAGAACCCGACGTCACGCGCGGGGCGAGTAGATCGGGAGATTCGGCGACACATTCGTAACAAAACACCGATTTAATATCAGAATCTAATTTTTCCTTCTTACTTTTCGGCCTGAGAAATCATTAGTATGAATTAGTATTAAATCATTAGCATGACTAATTAGTAGAAAATACCTTTTTTATAAGGGACTAGGGTGAGAGTGAGAGTTGAGTGTTTAAGTATTAAATTTTGTTTACTTTGATGCACCGCCGCCCGCTCGCTGTCCATGATTTATGGAAATTTAGGAAAATTTTGAGTAAAATTATGGTACACTTTTTTTATTGATTTGGGTTCTAAATCAGCTATATAACCACCTCCGTAAATATTGCACTCTGTATATAGATTGACAGATCATCCCGTTCCGCTCCGCTCCGTCCCGTCTCGTCCTAGTGCGAGTCATTCTTAAACCGAGCCCATTTCCGATAATATTTCGGAGCCCTTTGTTTCGTCATCGTATTAATCTAACTCAGCCGGTAGATGGCCTTTGACAACAATGGCCTTTTGGCAACGTATTGTTGTCAAGGTAAGTCTCGTAATTAGAAGAGGAGCGCATTAGTCGAATAATATAAGATAAAAAAACGCCTGCATTGTCATTAGACAAATAATGGTGAAGCAGGATATTGGTGAAGGTTAGCAGGGTTTCGTATATTTTTAACCGACTTTGATAATTCGACGTTTTGTATGTTTGTATTTTTCTATGTATGTTTACCGATTACCCCAAGCACCATCGTCCGATTTAGTTGGTTTTTTTTTGGTCCAAAGAAGTACCTCCGATTGGTCCCATAGAAATTTGGTGCTGATCTGATGATGGGATCTATGAGAAATTGAGGGAACTGCTCCATTTTTAAAGGAACATGTATGGTAATATCGGCGTTTTCTTAAGTAAATAAAGAAATTTCATGCGAAAACCATGGTTTTGGTAAGGTAGAGCTGATGACCAGGGACAGTCATAAGCCGATAACTCCAAGTTCCGTCGTCCAATTTGAGCAATCCAATCCTTTTTTAGTTAGAAAGAAGTTGCCTCCAAGTTGGTTCCATGGGAATTAGTTACTGATCTGACGATGGAATTGATGAGTAGTTTAGGGATCTTCTCAATTTTCAAAGGCACATGTTTCTTCCGTAAAACCATATTAGGTGATGTAGACCAGGGGAGCCCTGTGGCACTTAACATATTTAAGCTAATAATTCCGAACTCCGCCGTCTGATTTGACTAATTCGTTTTTCCGATTTAGTAGTACTGCGATACTCATACTAACAACAAAAAAAAAACTGAAATTCAAAAACTGAAAAATAAATGGATTTTTTAAATTTCCTGTAAGGTTTGAAAAAGGTTAGTATTCAAACAAATGGAGGTGACACCAACGCGCGCTAGTACTACCTGAAGAAGTTTAAAGTCGGTGCCAAGCCATAGTACTATTTAGTGCAGCATCGGTAGAATGCATACCATCCCAGTTTTTTTTATTTTCTACAATATGTATCATAAAGTTATGAACAACTCACACAATAAAAATAAGTAAGAAACTGGTTTAATAAAGGGTACAAAGTAAAATCCTGCTTAATCAACTACCCACTTCGCAGCAATGCTATTTCCTTACAAATGTTACCCTTACAGCTATTTTAGTTGATTCCAACCTCAGATTTTACAGAGATTTACCGAATTCAAAGACATCAGAGACAAGTAATTCAAAGGCATAAAAGACATTTAACAGTTCTATGCTGAAATTGCCAAATAATTTAATCAGTCATTCGAATAGGTACGGTTGGTGCAAGCGATGGACTGATTCGGCCCTTTAGGTCTTATTTTTAAACCATTTTTTTTTAACATATTTAAGAGAGATATTTATATTCAACTGATATGCAGTCTCGATTTTGCATTTCTGTGTAACTTTTTCTTATTTAGATATAACATCATAGTACATATATGTATATACTTTGCCTTTTAAAAGCTGGTTGAAAATGCAGACAACTATTTTGTTCCTATTCCGATCGAGCACTTAATAAAAAAAATCACAATTCAGACATAATAATCACACTGTATTGATATCCGATTTGGATTTTACGTAGTGCGGTCCAAAAGTTTCCGGCCTTACAAAGAAAATAAGTAAATACATTTACTAATTTATTATTATTTTTCAATAATAGTCTCCGTCTATTTCAATACACTTTTCAGATCTATGAATTAGCATTTCAATCCCTCTATAAAAATACTCCGAAGTTTTGTCCTCAAAATGGGCGTATACTGCACGGGTCACTTCATCATCAGAAGAAAATCTTCTTCCTCTTAAGTCTGCCTTAAGTTTGGAAAACAAATAATAGTCACTCGGAGCCAGGTTAGGGCTATAGGGTGGGTGACGAATTTCCTCGAAGCCATACTTGGCAACAGCATCCTTGGTGATTGAAGCGGTATGAACGGGAGCATTGTCGTGGAGTAGCCGCACACCTCTGCTAAGTTTACCTCGACGTTTTTCCTTGATTGCCTCTAGTAATTGTTCAATAAAAGTAGCATATTACCTACCGTTTACAGTGGTATTACGTTATTTTATGGCTATCAACAGTATTCCGTGACGATCTCAGAATATGGTAGCCATTATCTTTTTGGTTGATTGCGTAACCCTGGCCTTTCTAGGTGGCTTTTCACCAAATCGACGCCACTCCATCGATTCCCTTTTGGAAAGGGGATCATATTATAAAACTGTTGTTTCGTCCCCAGTAACAATTGACTCCAAAAAACTCTCTCCTCATTTTTATAAGCATCTAAAACTTCCTGAGAGCATGATTTTCGTTAACTCGTTGCAAGCTCGAAAGAAGTTTGTGCACCCACCTGGCACTAACTTTATTCATGTGAAGATGTTCATGAAGGATCCTAAGAACTAAAGTTTTCAAAAGCCCTGTTCTTGCCGCTATATCCTTGGTCTTTAATCTTCAGTCACTCAGAACTTCCTCTTCCACTAACTTGACGCAGTCGTCGGTGACTGCCTCCAGAGGCCGACCGGAGCGAGGATCGTCGTGGATGGTCTCCCGTCCTAAACGAAATTGCTTACTCCATTCTTTCAGGGTCGAAAATAAAGGAGAAAAGTCTCCGTAAATAGCATCTAATTTTTTTTTTATATCGGTGGAACTGACCCCTTCCTTTGTAAGGAACTTGATGACAGAACGATATTCCAACTTATCCATTTCGAAAAATTTTAGACTTCCTGTTATTTTAAACGCCGTGAAATTAAAACCGCAAGCGATAGAAATCTAAAAACTATAAACGAAAGAGCAGAATAAATGACGATCACAACGACATATTTTTTATTTTTTTTCAAATCGCCAAATTTCTCCAGCCAGTAACTATTGGACCGCACCTAAATACGGGCTCTAATCAAACCGATGTGGTTAATACAATTATATTCACGCGCATAGTGCTAAATTAACGTTGACTGAGACCACATCTGTTATACAAACCTACAAGGCATGCAATGTTGTCTATCGATAGTCCATACTCGTAGAACAATTATTGATTTATTGTAAGAAACTAAAACATATTAAAAACAAATTTAAATCTAGAAGTATAACTAAACTAGAACTAAAATAAAACTAGATAAAAACTCAATTTAAAACTAAAATAAATTGTATTTAGTATTTAAATTGTTAACAACAACATTATATACAACAGTATCACCTTTCCCACTCCACTTTTGACTTCGAATACGAGAAAAGTAAAATATTGTATGTATTTGATAAAACAAAACCAAAGCAAAAAAATAACTTCTTACATGTTAATGGGTGAAAACAGAGTCCTTTAAATTTTAAGGATAGTCACTACATAACATGTGAATGATCTTGATATTGCTTCAAATTAAGAATCTTATGAGATAATCGTGAAGTCAACAAACAACGGTTGGATTATATTCAAGATTCCGAGACTCCGTGAAATACGTGATGCAACCGCGTATTCTAATATGGGCTAGATAATAACGCGAGGACTACTGTAAACGAGTATTTTAATTAGGAAGCGGCAAATGTTTAATAAAGAAGAAATTATTTAAAATGGTAAGTTGTTCTTGTTTGTTATGTTATAAAAATGGGGCTTAGACGTTCGTGTGAATCTCATAATATGAGAATGTAAACTAAAAATAAAATAAAAAAATCTTGTCAACAAAAAATTAAACTTACTTCAAAACGAGCAAACTAAAAAGTTCCTTTTTGTATGCACTACCAACTGTGATACCTTTGAAGTCGGTGCATTTCCAAACGATACAGCTTGAATAAGGGCTAGGAGCAAATTGTTAAAAAATATTAGACACACAAATCAATTATTTCCGAAAATAAATAAACCGAAAAAAAATCAACACTAAAACCTGCGGATGTTTATAGGTACCTGCAGAGGTGATGAAATCCTGTTTGCATTGATTAATAAATCCTTCTTATTTTAAAATTAGAATAATGTTGACTTACAAAAATGTTGCTATGCAAATAATAACTACTCGTATTCGTTAAAGGTTCCAGGAGATTTTGACCAATCCTTAGTTATAACCGCGGCGCTGCCGTCGGTAACCTGCGAATATTACAAAAATATTAAGAAGGAAAACCAGCGAATGCATCTAAAGAAGACAACAGGCGTGTCTTTTTGTTAAATCGAGATGGAAAACGAAAGGATGATATGGAGAAATAGCCCTCTCACGTCTCAACTCAACCTCACATCAGCAGTTCACGTCGCGCTCGAGGGCCATAAACGGGTCCCATTTGCAGCAGCAACTTGTCCTGCACTTCGTTATTTAGCAGCCTGCAGTCTAAGTGCAGCAAATGGATGTTAATGGCGGTAACGGCGCGGATGTATAAAATGTATTAGATTTAGTTAACTCGGGAAAGGAAAGCTCTAGTTAAGGTACAGTGACTCCAGTGTAACGTATCGGCTAGTGTTACGGCGGTTTCAAGTTGAAACTTTCAACACGCTTGCATGGGCTTTAAGGATGACTCACACTAGAACGGGGCGGGACGTGTCCGGGCCGGGTCGATCTATCAGTTTCTATAGAAAACGTGATCTATAGAAAATGACATATCGTCCCGTCCCGACATGATGCATATACGTGCATTTAAAATGCTAGTTTAAAATCGCTGCGTTGAGCTAGTTACATATTTATAAAGGACTAGATTTAGAATTTAAGTAATTTACTTTGAAAGACAATTTTTGTTTTTACCTTATCTGGACTGAATCATTAAGTTATTAGACACTGCACCAGCACAGCTGTTACTGCAGATAGTTTATGATTCTGTTTTTGAGAACCCTCGGTAGTGCAAGTAAAGTTCACACTTTACCCGTTTTTTTCCGGTCATTATACAAAAATATTTAAAAAACTTGTACAAACAGTGTCAAATTATTGTCAAGAGTAGTTTGTAAACTTTTATTACGACTCTATTGTGGCATTCTAATGTCATCAGCTGCTTATAAAATACACTTTTATTTTACATATTTCGCAGTTTTATTCTCTAGAGGCAATGTATCTGGGTATGTGTATCTGTCGACGAAGGCAAAAGTTACAAAACAAATTACAAGCAGAACCGGAACTGCGGGTAGCCTCCCGGGTGGTCTGTTGTGCAAGAATATTTATAATGGTACAGAAACGTGACATCCTGAAAATGTTGAAAACATCCCACTTATAACAGAGTACATGCGTTGTAGGTGTAAGGTTTGCCAAAAGTTTTCTTATTGCAAAGATGAAGTGGAACCGAGATAAGAAGAAAAATTTGAAGTTAAGTTTTAAACAACTGCACTAAACTTTAAGGCATATTGGAGCCAAATGGAAGCTAGGTTTGTAACACCTAGTAATTTATTTCAGTGGCCGACAAACTTCAGATTTATTACTTTATTATACTATTAAGGGCCGCTTGCGCCAGCCAGAATTAGCCAACTAACCTGTCAAATTCCACACTAAAAAATGCTTAACTCCGGGATAGTTGTAGCCAACTATCCCGGAGCCTGAGCACCCTGTTTGGTGCAAGTGGCCCATAATGGCACATAATAAAACTAGTTAAAAGTGAGGCGGTATTATGAATAAACACACTTTAGCCTTAAGCGCCCCCCTAAGGCGCATACAAGGGATATGGTGGAGAAATTCGGGGCCACGGGTGTGGTCTTGGTAGCTCAGTTGGAAGAGCGATGATCTGGTATCTCAGAGTCGTGGGTTCGAGTCCCGCCCGAGGTCATGAATTGTTCCACTTTTTCTTTATTTCTGAAACAATAAAAATGAATAAAAACCGGCCAAGTGCGAGTCGTGCTCGCCCATCGAGGGTTCCGCGCAAAGGATGCTGGGCCATTTATGACCTTATGTACTTAAAAATACTGGTGGCACGGAACTCTCAGTGTGCGGCAATTATACGGTTTTCAGATTTATTCCTGTATTTGTGTTACAAGCTCTTGCTTTTTGCCAAATTCTAGGTCAACGGAAAGTACCTTATAATGGGAAATGCAACATAAACGGCCGTATCTTTTGATTGCGTCGACGTAGAGGTTTGGTTTTTTCACAGCTCTTAGGGACTACAAACCTGTGTATGTGGTATTAATTTCAATTCGCTACCTTTACGCGTTTCCAAGATAAAAGGTCTTGACAGACAGACAGACGGACGGACGGACGGGCGGATGGACAACAAAGTGATCCTATAAGGGATCCGTTTTTTTCCTTTTGAGGTACGGAACCCTAAAAAGAGAACTCCGGGGCAGTTGGCTAACCCTAATTGGTGCAAGTGGTCCTTAATGACAATGACACATAGTAAAACTGGTTAAAAGTGAAGCGGTATATTGAATAAAAAAAAGAAAACGAGTGCGAATTCGTTCGTTATTTAAACTAAACAAGGTTTTATCCTGCAGTTAACTGTGTCGTTATTACAACTAATGCGTTTTTGTAGTAGGTTTTTAGTTTTCTATAAATAAATAGTAATACCTACATATTGGTATTAAAATATTCATGAAGTCTTTGATCCCTCAAATATAAAGAAGAGTCCTTATTGACTCTTATAAAATACAAAACAAACTCTACTTCTTTATATCTAACAGATACTTGTACTCTACAGAGCTTCCGAATTTGCGTCAACTTATAACAAAGTTTATAAGACAGTTTGACAACTTTTGTAACCTCGTTTAAAGTTGGCTGTTTGTGTTTGTGTGCTCCGGAGGTCATTAGAGATGTTTATTCTCAAAGTGTTGCTGGAGGGTAAGTCGCCCGGCGCATGTTGCATTCTTGCGCATGATCGAATGCAGGATCGCGGCATGCATTTTAGCTATAAGTGTGGCGTTTAACGGAAGCGGTTAGTGAACAATTTCCGCTGCGACTTTGTTTTGTTTTCACAGAGGTAAGCTTAGTTGAAGGTCTAAAGGAGACGATTTTGTAACAGAAGTTAGCTCAGTTTTAGACAAAAGGGAAATTGGCATTTTGTACCATGAGTGTATTACAATTAATGTAGGACACCAACATTGGAAAGCGTGTATAGGTCGGGCTATATAAAAACATAACCAGCGCATGTAAATAGTTAATATAATATGCTGATTGTAAAAGCTTAACATTGCACAGTAAATAATGCAGCCTGGTTATTTACAAGTTAAATATTTGCGGTTTACTTATTGATGTTGTTTATTTTTGTTGGTAATTGAATAAAGCACTTGTTAATAATAATAGTTGTACTTCCGAACAAAAATCATAAAAATGTGGTTTGTACCGTACGAGGTGGCTACAATTCAGCTGTGCTGTTAGCTAATGCAATTTGTATGTCGTGAGGTTTTTGCTTTTCTTCTAAGATAGTTAACTGGAAAGAGTTTTTTAACGGAATATAATACTTACCATTTTTTTAATGTATGCCTTTAGTCAGAAAGTATTTAGTATTCAATTATACATATATACTTATCGACACTACTTAAATATCTCTAAGCCTATTGGAACAATCCATCGTTGTATGTATGTTCGATAACGGACAACAACTTGAGTATTGTTGATTGGTTCGTCGTAAAATTTGACAGGTGACCTTTTCGCCGCCGCGTCAAAAAGTGCCACCAATGCCAAGCAACAATAGTAGTTTATGCAACAGTGATATAATAAGGGTTCTTTAAATTTGAAGGTCGCCGTTGAGCCGTATGAGCTGTTGCATACCCTAGTTTTTCAACGA
The DNA here is from genome assembly GCA_949128165.1 of Lathronympha strigana. Lineage (NCBI taxonomy): Eukaryota > Metazoa > Arthropoda > Insecta > Lepidoptera > Tortricidae > Lathronympha > Lathronympha strigana. The sequence goes on from OX421908.1 coordinate 12,600,212, forward strand.
CAGCTAAAATAGCTTAAAAAGCTAAATCTAGAAACGTGGCAGAATAGGGAAGATGTTGTGCCCACTATAGAAATTAAAAAAAAAAACAACAACAGTGCTCATATATTGTATGAAAAACCAGTGCAGCAGCAGTGAGCAGTGTTCTTATGGAATACCACAGACAACGTTATAATGTATACTTTTTAAATATCGCTGTCAGTCATCTAATTGACAGATAGAAGTGCTGGAGTAGAAAAATCAACATAGGCAATTTCATACTTGATATGAAGTCGTGGTGTGTGGGGCACGAAATGTACTGACTTAGTCAATGGCGGCGAAAAGGAATGAAATAAATAAATATTTTAATTAGGCAAATCGGTCAAGGGGTGGCCGAGATTTAGAAGGTTATAAGTATCACCAGACATCATATAAATCAGGGGAAAATGTAGGGAAACAAACGATCCCACAAAGTTAGGGGGCAAATATTGTTATTGAACTCAGTGGATCTTATAACCATAAATTATAGTTCAAAAACATGGTAATGCCATTTTACCATCCATTCTATTTTGAGAGCTCCCAAGTCGTTGAAAGTGGAAGCCATATATTACGCCTTAGTGCATGTGGAAACTTTTCTCTCTAGAGTGCACAAATTAAGTAGGAAACGTTATTCAAACACTAGAGAATGCGATTTCCAAGACTTGTCCGATAAAGAAGTGATTAATGTTGCGAGAGAATAATGACTTGTCTCGGATAATGAGTTTCCTACAGTTAATTTACTAAACAGTTTCAGTAACTGGCATCGGGTTGTTTTGATTACTTAAATGGTGGTTAATCACTACATATCACTACGTAGCACTCACCACACAAACAACACAACAACAACAACAAAAAAACAAACAAGTCAAACAAAGTAACAAGTCGCTTCCAGCCTGTCTGTCCCTATGTATGCTTAGATCTCTAAAACTACACAACGGAAAAGAGGCGGTTATCAATTTGTGTGTTTTTTTTTTGTTTTCTTTTTTGTTTGTTAACTCAGAACTCCGTCAATACTGAACCATTTTTTTTACTGAAATTAGATGATTCCAGATTGGTCCAATTTTTTCCAATTTATTACTGATGATGGGATCCATGACGAATTGAGGGAACTCCTCAAATTTGAAAGGTACATGCATGATTATTTGGGCGTTTTCTTAAGACACTTGACAAACTAAAAGTCAAATGTAAGAAAGAGAAGCATCTGTCCTTTAGTACTATTACTTATTTTGTGCTAATATTGCTCCTATTGGTCTCTTCTACATATAAGTAAAGACCTATGTGTAAAGTTCATATTATTATCATCCGACACCAAACAAAATGTTTTAAATAAAATGCACAGCGGGAAGCTAATGGGTCCTTGGAAATTTACACAAAGACTAATCCTGATTCTAAATTATTAGTCCCTAATCATATATCGAAAGTATTAGTCCCTAATCATATATAAGTATATTTGACCACATGCATCTTTTTGGGTATCGTAGTCTTAGAGTCTGTTTCGCAATGTCCAAGTAAAGTCCTGAATAAACCACTTGAAACTTATCTGACAAATAAAGTCATCGATGGTGTTTCACTATATATGCTTAACTGATAGATGAAGTGCTAAGTAAATTATAGGTAAAATGTCAGATAAAGAAGTTATTTGGCGGTTAGCGGTAGTTGATAAATCATTTTCAAAACAGAGTATCGATTTGGCATGTACCTACTAAAATCGAAAAATATTCAAAACAGATTTCACTTTTATGAGACATTCATTGAGGTAACATATGAAAAAATAGGTCCTTAATATGCAGTTTAAAACTTTGGAGATGGGTTAAATAAAATAAAAATGTTTGTGCTCTCGCATGTACCTACTGTAAATCGATACGTCAAAACGTGGTGTTGCCAGACACATAAAGTTCATGGTTAGACGTTTCTGAAACTGAAACTAAGTCTTATAACAGGAAGTTTTATCTGGCAGTCAATTTATATATTAAAGTAAAATCCGATTATAACGACATCGAAGGGACCGACAATAATTACGTCGTACTAACCGGAAATCGGACTAAACAAACTGTCAATTTGTTTTGTATGATAAAGTTTTTTAGACTTTGTGAAACATAATCTTAAACAACAAGAATGGGATAATATTATCTACAAGATAAAGAATATAAAAATACATAATTTAGAATATACTCGGTAATGGGAATGTTCATCGGCTGAGATTATTATGATAAAAAACTATAGCTCAAGTAGTACTTGAATCTATCCAATGTCGCGTACGTAATGTTTTGTTTCTTTTAGCAATTGATATCAATCGAGAAACACAACGACCCCAAGGCGTAACCAAGCAAAATACAGAAAACAATAAAACAAAACTTTTGCACGATCCGAGCATAGTTTATGCGAAGGAAGATGTATAGTGCTCCGCCTGAATTTGTATCCTAATATTTAGATCAGGCAAGATACCATTTATTTTTATTAGGGGCCCCATATCAGCATACGAATGTCTAACAAAAAGCACGGAGCGTAGCCTCAGAGGCGGGTAAGTAAACAATAAATTTACTTTTATTGAAAACAAAAGAAGATACTCCCCGAATTAGACACAAATGCTTAGTATGTCTCTTTGGTCGTGCGAACGTTTAAGAAATAAATAGGTACCTAATACTGAAGCGTGTTTTCCTCTGAATCAGCAACTTCCGGGCAATACGGAAAATATTTATTGTCGAGTGTCGGCTTTTATAATAAATAAGCCAGCACAGCTGCATTTTTATTTTAGCCCCGGTTAATATAATAGCCTATTTACAAGATAAAAGCAATTAAAAATGCATTGTATACGATCGTTTCGTGCCGCTACGGCGAGCTCCACACATCAGAACCAACGTGTGGCAGGGGGTTATTTACAAAACGTGACGGAGGTCAAAGCATTAACGTTCTCATTAACGAGAATAACCCCCAAATGTGGTCGTTACCGCAGCCAAAACGACCAGGAAACCCAAAATTCAGGTTTGTTATTATGTGTAACGTCGTGTAACTGCGTTACGTACAGATGTAGGTAATGCAAGAAAATATTAAATAAATTGTTTGAGCAGCGTACACCTCTTCAAAAGTGATTCAGAAAGTGATTTCTCTTGCGGTCATATCGCAATATAGTACATTACATACCAAGGCCGTCATTTGATGAAAATGTGCAAGCAAAAATACAAAACTGCCTTCATTATATCAAGGCTTCAATATATATTAAGTACGTCCTTTTGTAATAAATAATTTTTCGGTAAAAACTCAAAAACGGCTTGATCAAATATGATTCAAATTAATTTTCGTGGTAAGTTCGTCTGATAATCCATATTCCTGAATTTTTTTGGTCCTCCCGTTCAAAAGTTCGTGGGGGACACAGTTTGTCAGACTTTTAGAGCGATTATTTCTGAAAATATTCGATTAATCAAGATTTTGTTCAAGGAACCATCACTTTATTTTTAAAGAACTATCAGATAATGTGCCACAAGTACATATTTGGGAAAAAAATGTTTTTACTTTACTTACATGTATAGAGCGCCCCCTAAAAACTTTTTTTTTTCGCAATAAATATGTAAAACTAAGTAGCAGCACACCAAATCTCTGCACTCGGCACTCTGGTTGTAATATCATTGCCATATTATTATGCTTTTTGTAACTGATTAAAACCGCTGTGACATACGGACGGACAAACAGACAGACGGACTGGACAAAACTATAAGGATTACGTTTTTGCCATTCTGGCTATGGAACCCTAATAAACTAAGGCAACCGTTGGCAGATGTTTTTAAGTTTAAGTATTTTTTTACTATCACTGAAGTGAAAGTCAATATTATTTTGTAGACGTTGATTTATTCTTTAAAAGAATATCTACGGGCGCTGAGTATTGTTAGTGGAGGGTACTGGTTGCTGACAATATCATGAAACTTTAGGGCGATTTTTTCATTCCCAGTAGGTAAATGCGCAGTTGCTTTTTTACTAAGCGTGTGTTGTATAGGTAATAATAAATGAGAAAGGTCCGTCTATTTAACTGCTATAATTCCACGGCTGATTAAAAAATCCGCCCACAGAGGGTTCTGCACAGAGGATGTCCCCCCCCCTTATTTATGACGTTAGGTACCTACTTAAAAATACCGGTGGCATGGAACTCTCAGTGTGCGCCAATTATACGGTTTTCGGTTTTTTTCCTCTACTTGCTTGTGCTTTTTGTGAGGTCAACGGGAAAAGCCCTATACATTTTGATTCCCATTGCAAATGTATGGCCGTAAATGGCCGTATCTTTTGATAGCGTTGACGTTGAGGTTTAGTTATTTCAAAAATTTAAGGGACCGCTTGCAGACATGATTAAGTATGTGGTATTCATTTCAAATAGCCTCCTTAACGCGTTCCCGAGATAAAGGGTCTTGACAGACAGACAGACGGACGGACAGACAACAAAGTGAGACTATAAGGGAAACTTACCGTTTTTTCTTTTGAGGTACGGAACCCTAAAAAACTGAAAATTATGTTTACTTTGCACTAATTCTGCCCGGAAATCCGTATGACGTGGTATGACACATACATTATTTTCGATATTTAAATATAAATATTGCAATCTAATCTATCGTATGGTGAAATCCTTACTTATCTGAGACCTAATGGAAATGTATAAACAATCAGGTATTTTTAATACATACCTTTTAGTATCTTATCTTTGTCGTTATTTGTATGAGTAAGGCAACAAGCCGTCCGCGGGAAAAACGTCTTAAGTACACCACGATTGGGAATTACTAAGACCTTTTTCAAATTTCGAAGAGACCGCTCTTGATGAATATTATCACTTTTAAAAATCATAAATAGCGATGACTGAAATATGATTAATATTTATTAGATAATAGATTTACATTTATATCCAGACCACTGTTCGTTGTCACCATTTATAGTTGATTTTGTTCGAGTAGATATTCTTATCCTAACTTCGCAAAATGTTCAGAATATTTGGCGTTATAGCTTTGGCGATTGCCTGTAAGTGATCTAAGTTTATAATAAGTCTGAAAATTATTAATTTTAGGATATTAAGTGAAGTTAATAATGGCGTCATCTTTATTTCATAGGCAGTGCAGTGTCAGTTGATGTGAACGATGCAGCGAACAGAATTGCAAATGGCGCAGTTTCAGCGAATCTTCAATTTCCATATGCGGTAATAAACATTTTACTAAGCATCTTATAAAAGCTGACATATAATTTCAGAAATAATAGTACATTACATACCAAGGCCGTTTTAGTGGGAAATGTCTCGGATCCCATGTAATTGTCGGCCGAGGCGAAGCCGAGGTCGACTAACATGTGATCCGAGGCTTTCCCATTTAACGGCCGAGGTTTGTATACTATTTTTCTGCCCGACGGAGCCGGCAGGCGGCAATTTAGTTCTGCGTAAAGTGGCGCTTACCGGCCGGAGGACTGAAAATTATTATTACCGACCCCTTCAATTAAAGAACGTTTGTAACGGGGTTTGAGTTTTACTTATTTATTAAGTACCTACTGTTGAAAGCACCGTTGTAAAAATATCTTAATTGTACATTTGACTAAGAAAATTTTCAAATGTGGTAATTTTTTTTACGAAAATTATAAAAAAAAGTGATTCCAGTCATTGCATGTAGGTATATGATCCCAAGAAGATTTCTTCTAAGCACCGCTGAGACATGAATGCAAATTATAGAAGATATAATAATGATCATACTTTGCTTAAAGAATGGCTCACACTAGACTATGAGCCCGTTTCTTGGAAGCTTGCTGCAATACAAGCGGAAACTCCTGTCTAATGGAAGAAGCCAAACAGAGCCTTCCGCTTACATCACAAGTTACAAGCTTTCGGGAAACGGGCCCCAGGCCGGGACTGCGCGACCGTGCTATCACGTGATACTATCTATAGAAAGTGACGCATCGTTCCGGCTTCGCCCGTCCCAGCCCGCTCTTTCGTGAGCCATCGTTTACGTCAAAATATATGTTTTATAAAAATTAAATTAAAAACAATTTCTTCATAACCATTTTTAACCAGGTCTCCATACAACTGACGACCAATAATTCACTAGTATCAACTAGAGGGCACATGTGCGGTGGAGCACTCATCACTTTACAGCACGTGTTGACGGCAGCGTCTTGCATGTTTGTGTGGAACGCTAATGGGTAAGTTTAATCAACTTTTAGAGTTTTGCTTTTACTTCCAAACACACTAAAGGATGACTCACACCCGGCACGGGACGGGGCGATCTGTCAATTTCTATAGAAACAATCACGTCCGAGCTCAGAGCCCTCAGAGATCACGTTACGTTTTTTTATAGAAACTGACAGACCGGCCCGGCCCGTTCTAGTGTGAGTCATCCTTAAAAGAGGCAGTTAGCAATTTAAAACCGATGCTAGGTTTCGTAGAGGAACTAGGGTGGTTAGAATAGGGCTATCTCGTTATCACGCAAAAAAGACACAGTGGATGGCTAGTTGCGAAAAACAAACAGCAAAACTAACTATTTATTACTTTTACTCGTGTTTACAGAACTAGAACTCCAATCAATACTGCCAACTACAGGGTGTTCGCGGGAGCACATTTACTGTCCAACGACACATCTGCTGAAAGAGTCAGGAGCATTGCTCAGTACACCGTGCATCCCCACTACCTCGGCATTCCGTCTTATGTTAACGATATAGCTGTTGTCTCTGTGAGTACCTATACCTATACATTTATATTTAATATTTATGCTTGTTTATACAAAGTCTAAAATCAGCCACTGAAAACCACAAACAGTCCATATGTATAAGTCATTCCGAGCTACTTTTACTTCGGGACCAACCCGAAAAAGAAATTGATGTATTCATACATTTTGGTTGTATGATCATTTTGTATGGGAGAGTATTTATTTTGCGATTTGGGGGTTGTTCCCATAATAATAATAGCGAAGTATGACTTATACTTGGTAAGTATCTGAAGTTTTCACTGACTGGTGTTACACCCTGTATATGTGTCTCTACTACTACTGGATATGTTGGATGTAGATATTGCCTAATAGGTACTGATGCCTTTGAAAAATGCATCCTAGAGCGTCCAGACAGCAGGAAAGAGTGCTATACAAAAGCATTTTTGCGCAACCTGAACCGAAAACGTTTTGCATTCGCTCTTTGTTGCGTCAGTTTTTTTGTTGTATTTTATATGGCTAGACTGAACCCATGGCCCCCGGTAGAGTAAATCTGTTTAAACCCTGTTTTTATTATTTGCCGTTAAATTAATGAGGCGATTTTTTCAGGTTATATCGAGTTAATTGCTCTATGAAACTAGTGTCTTAACTATTACAGTTTTTGAGATATTGAAGAAATTAATTTATTAGCTGAAGCAGTGTAAAAGGTTACTAAACCACAACCACCATTTGTCATACTTGACACTTACTTTCGTGTAACTCTAAAGGACCTTTTACAATTTAAAAAGTATGACAGGCAAAACAATTTTTTTTGTTCGAAATCGACAAAAAGCGATGTATTAAGCAGCTTTCATTAACGTATAAAGCAACGTGTCTAATTTAACGGAAATCTAAAAAAGCCTCGCTTATTCCGAAATCCGAGGAATTGAGAACCTGCTCCTTTCTTTTGCAGTTTTTCAATTAAACTTCTCACTGTCCTTGCAGTGCTTAAAATTTTAACTTAATCCTCTCACATGCAAATAGGAACTACATATTTAGGTACATAATTTTATAGAAACTGCCATCAATAATCCACAGCTACGAGTATTCATTCATATCCATTAAATATCAGAGATATCGTCAAATTCATAGAAACAGATGGGGACACGACTAATCCATTTGCACTGTTTGCTTTAGATTAAGTCATGGATGACTGATTAGATACCAAACTACTAACTGCAAATCAAACTGTAAATTAGTAATAGTTATGATAACTTCATATTGACATTTAATATCTTCTCTCGGAATAACTAATTACTTTTTAAATAATGGGGAAACCTGGTGAAAACTAAGCAGTAGTTTGAATAAATTCTTCTGTTGCTTGAAAGACATATAAAGAAAGTACACCTATGTTTAAAATTTTCATTCCATGAAAACGTCAGAACCAAAATGCTAGGAGGCTTTTGAGGTGTCATCTTTCGAATATATAAAATCTTCAAATAAATTTCATAACTGATACAAACATTACAGAAAAATTTTGAGATCCTCCTTATTTTCAGTAATATAAAATATTGACATTTTAGAATATTGAGAAATCTAAATTGTCAGTGAGACATTTAAGTTTTAATCTTTAAAAAAAACTGTATATTGATTTTGTATTATGCATCACAGACTAAATATCTCGTCACTCACTCTAAAGACTTGACAATAATGTCTTAGTGACACCAACACACAAAATTCTATAAATACGAATAAAGCTCAAGTTACCGTGCAGTAACAATTTCCCTGCAAGATTATTATGATCGCGTTTTATTGTGATACCTTGGATACGACAAGTCTAATATTTCCGTAACAAAAGTACGTAATAAAAAAACGTATGAATGGCATAGAGAATAACTTCTTTGGAATCGCAAGAAAAGTTTTTGTCAGATTTTTTATTTTACTGTTGGTCCTTTTTTTTCAATAATTAGCTTAGTTTTTCTCTCATCTCTCTAATTCAACTAGAAAAGTGTAACAAATCCACACAATTCGTTTGCGTTGTTTTATCACAAAATTACTACACAATATAAGGAAGATGTTTCATTACCCAGTAGTTCGACTCCGAACATTTTTTTAATTCTCGGTCGAAATTCAAAATATCAGCCGCAGGGCTGTGCTAGGGCATTTCTTTCATTATAAAATTCCTTGATTATATTAATTTCAGTGCATATATTAAATATGATTATGCGTGTATATATTAAATATGATAAATTCAAACTGACAAGAAGAAGGTGAAATTAACTAGCAAAATTTGATTACAGACAGACTGCAGATGAAACTAAATAGAACCTTATAATAAAAAAGTCATTCACACCTTTTGAAAGTGTGAAGTCAGTTAAAAAGAACAACCAAATCGATCAAAATCAAGATCAATCGTTTAAAATGTTGTCTTCGAAGTTGGTAAACATTCTTAGTATATTCTATTATTTTTAGTTGGCAACACCTTTCTTAAATTCGACGGTGGTGCCTCTCTCCTTGCCTGCGGCTAATTACAACCCTGACGACTTTACCGATTGCGTCGTCGCTGGCTGGGGTTCTGCTGCTGCCGTGAATCTCGTCACAGTAAGTAAAATTTACTTTATGGTTTCCAAATACTTAATTCTAGTAGTAAAATACTTTGTTGTACAAAAACAGAGAAGAACAAAATAAGAAAAATAACACAGATATAATTTGTACAAAGCGAACTTTTTTATTGTTTTAAGGGTTCTCTTAAATTTTATTTTACATTATAATTTACTTTTAAGTAAGATTGCTGTCAATGGAACTTCTTAACAATGTAAACAAACCGCCATATTGATCGTAATAACCTTACTTTTGAGTTTTTAATTAAATCTCCAAGATTAACTTATTTATCTCATGTTTTGTATGTTACGATAATAGGTACGACCGTTTCAGTAGTTAATAGCTTCAGTGGTGTTTGATGAGGTAGTGTGCAAATACAAGGAGACAAAACGTGTGACGCCTTTTGTTTACATTGTTAGAAAGTTCCATTGACACCGATTTTAATGAGGATTATCGCGAGTGAATTCGCCGCTAGTGGACCGTGGGTCCTACGAAAAGAGGTTATATGTCATTTTCAGTACATTTCTCATTAGTTTTTAAATTAAGTCGCACTTATTTCGAAAACTACTTATGCACTTTTAGAGGGACAATCACATAGAAATATATTAAATACTAAAAGAAAATTATTTTGGCTGTAAAATAAGCTTTAAATTGAAAGTGTTACATAACGCTGCCGTAAATTACCGTACATTTAGAGGTTACTTTATACAAAACCGTTTCTATTTGTCTAAAATATTATTGTTATCAATCTAGAAACTGCTAAAAAGTAACTAATAAATAATACAAATACCAAAAGAAACAGTCAGAAGTTTTTAACATAGAAATAAGTACAAACCTTAAGTGTAATAAATAATATTAAAAATGTGTTTAATTTTTATGATTTTCCGTTAGCATCCGTATTCCATGGGCATCTTTAGGACCGATATTAACATTATAATTACGCAAATGTTGATTTTAACCAGGTTAATTTATTAAAGAAATATACTTCTTTGTATAAATAGCGCGAATTGTAATTAACTAACTGTTTTATCCAATATTCTCACACAAAAACGTCACATGTTTTAACATGGAAATTAATGAAAAATAATCAATTCTAATATTGGTTTTGCGCCATACAAACTCTACTAATGGCGCTTGACAAGGACCCACGCATGAGTGGCGCCGCCTGGTGAGCAAAAATACGGTAGTCCTCATTGAAGAAGGATTAAAGTTTGGTCATTCAATACTTAGAGTTTGATCAGAGACTAAAAAATCAGCCTGTATAATTGCCAGTGCCACTAGTGTACATAATGCTAAGGAAAAGAATATAATTCTTAGCTATAATTATAATATATTAATCTTTTTTATTTCCATTTTAGGCCAACGTCGAGCAAAAATATTTTAGTAAATACATCTACAATCAGGAACAGTGTACCTCAGTCTACAACGGCATGTATGGACTACCTAACATTCTACCTACCATGGTGTGCGCAGTGTCCTATGACATAGTTTCTTCAAACTGCGATGTGAGTTATATACCTACTTGTAATTATAAATACTTTGCTATGATTTGATATATATCTTATGGACTGTTTGTGATCGATTTGTGAATGCACAAATCAAGAGAGGCGAATTTTGACACTCAAATTGTAGAAACTGTGAATTAAAAGTGTTTCAGTAACTTCACTTTTTAGAAATTGTAGCGTTAGTTTTTTTTTTATCGTGGGTTTTCAAATTATTAATTTTATATGACAATCACGGTGATAATCTGAAATGTCAAAAATCACCCTCCTGGGGCCTTACCATGACGTCTTAACGTGATTCAGTTTAGTTTAGGTTCAGTTTGGGCTCAGTTGTATGGAAGCGACTCAGTTTAGGTCGTCAACTGAATAGACGTCATGGTAAGGCTTCTGGTGTTTTTTGACATACTAAATGCAATACAATACCCGACTCAAGTCCCGATTTAACGTATTCAAGGCTTGCAAGGTGTTTAATATAATTATGCTAATTATGCTTTTAATTATGCTTTTTAGCGATAAGACCGCCTGTTGTTTGCCTCTGTGTTAATCAAATGTTTGTACCTTGTAAATGTTTTTTTCTTTCTCATGTACCGAGGTGTGCAATAAAGAGTATTCTATTCTATTCTATTCTATTCTATGCCAATTACAAATTATTATTATCATTTTAATCCCGGCGATTGTGTAGAAAGCTTTACTATAGAAAGCTTCACAATATGATAGCTCGGAGATCACGCGTTACACTTTCTATAGAAATTTACAGTTCAGCCTGGCTTGACCCAGCCCAGTCTAGAGCGCCTCATGATTTAATAAATCATTAATTTCCAGGGTGACGAAGGAAACGCCCTTGTATGTGGCAACACTCTGACTGGAATCCTAGCGCGACACAGCAGCTGTGCTGCCTCCTCGTACCCTGAGATCTACACCAGGGTTTCCAACTACACCACATGGCTGACTCCTATAATCTCCTCGGCGAGCACTTTCTCTTCTGCTGCTACCGTTCTTTTATTCCTTACGTTTATGCAAATAGTCTTCAATAATTTGCTTAGCTAGATTCCTACTAGATTACTTTAGACTATGAGCAGGTTGACCAAAATTTAACGGTAAAAACTAGAATAAGAAAATTAGGTAGTTAAGCTAGGAAATATGTGTATGATACTATCTGAGTTAGATGTTATCAATTCAGAGTAGTCATTTCATGAGAAACAAGTTATTGTTTGTCTAGTATTAATGTACATTCCCTTCTTATAAACATATTTATATTGTGATAAATATTATCGATATCTCGGATTATCGCAGACACGAGTAAAAGTTAAGTAAGCCTTGGCTGAAGTCTTGCAAAAATATGTTATGATAATAGAAAACGTAAGGTAAAATAAAAATAAAATAAGCTGATTGTCGTGCTTTAATGATATATGTTTAGTGTGTATTTTATTGAAGAACACAATACACCCCATTTAACCCGAGTTATGTTTGTTTAATTTTAAAAGAACAAATATCTAACATGGGTGTAGATATAATATGGTCGTTCCATCGATTGACACGTGGCACCTCAAATCGGGTCAGTAGTATCGGTACTACAGTATATTTGATCTGTGGTACTACGGTGAATCGAGACGCAAAATGTAATCCCGGAACGCGTTTTTCATAAACGCACATTAAACACAATTTTGCTAAGGTTAAGGTTTCACATTTGATAAGGACAAACAATAATTTATTTGAATTATTATTTTTAATTTTACCATTCTCAGACAAGGTCTAGAAAATGTCCTTAATGTGCAATTTAGTGAAGCGCAGTGGAGCCAGGCAACACTTCCTATTCGCTACGGAGGTTTAGGAATCCGTAGCATGAATGATGTCGGGATCATTGCTTTCCTTGCCTCTTCTCATGCGTCGACAGATCTTGTCACTAAGATACTTTCTTTTAATGGTGGCAATATTTGTCTTCCATTTGTGGAGGAGGCCCTACATGAATGGTCAGCTCGCTGTCCCGGAGGGGTGCGCCCTGACAACCCCGCTCTGCAAAGACCATGGGACAACACCATATGTGAGCGCACATACACATCGTTATTAAACAGTGCTCATACATCAGAAGATGTGGCCAGATTAAAAGCAGTTAGGCAACCCGAGTCAGGTGCCTGGTTACACGCTTTGCCATCACCTCATTTAGGAACGTTACTTGACAACGACACTTTAAGAGTTGGAGTTGCCCTAAGACTAGGTTGCAAGGTATGCGAACCTCATCTTTGCATCTGTGGGAAGATAGTCGAGGCCAACGGGCACCACGGCTTAAGCTGCTTGCGCTGTGCAGGGCGAATACCGAGACATTACGCCATTAACGATTTAATTCGCCGTGCCATGGTCTCGGCTAGTGTGCCCTGCATCCTAGAGCCGCAAGGGTTAAGCCGCACTGATGGCAAGCGCCCGGACGGTCTTACGTTGGTACCATGGGCAAAAGGCCGCAGTCTTGTTTGGGACGCCGCTTGTGTGAGTACTTTCGCCCCGTCCCATCTTTATCATACTACTAAGACTGCAGGCGCGGCAGCAGAAAATGCCGCCAAAAGCAAGCGTGCAAAGTACGCGAACCTTATACCGGCGTACGATTTTGTCCCCGTCGCTATCGAAACGGCCGGACCTTGGTGCGCTGAGGCCAAGTCCTTAGTCCGAGCTTTGGGGCGGCGTTTGAGGGATAGGGGCTGTAACCCCCTTTCTGGTTCTTATTTGGTCCAACAAATTTCACTTGCCGTGCAGCGCGGCAATGCTGCAAGTATATTCGGCACTTTTGGACCAGAGTACCGTAATGGGGCACAGCTTAGTAATTAGTAAGCTTTTTATATATACATTTTTTTTTTAATTTGTTTTTTTAAACTAACGTGTTACCTATGACTATTTCTTGTTTACTAAATAAAGAACTTTATTATTTATTTGAATTGTAATATCCCTTGATAATCCTTCATTTTGACTTTGCCGCATTCGATATTCAAACACTTGTGAACCAGTACGCTTCGTATGCACCTTTCCAGCATACATACATACATAAACTCACACATGTATTTCCAAAATGTGATGGCGAAGCATATGAAACTGCTCAAGTTCCAGTGCTATTTCTAACAACCAAGGGGATTACAGATGACTAAATTGTGATATTGCAATGTCAGGTTGCTAGCCCATGTTACACACACACACACACACACACACACACTTGGGACTCATATACTACAGTCGATTTCTACGATACCCATGGGAGGCAAGCGAAGTTCCCTATGCCACTGGCCCACGCTATGTACACGTAAAAATACTCCAAAAAAGTAGGCATCTTAAAGGCTTGCACCTTAAACCTTTGGTATAAACTATCTTATAAGTAATTCGAATATGAGTACTAAAACACATATTGTGAGGTACAAATTAGCCCTATTTTCCATGAACATTATTTTCGACATTTACGTTGACTTTATTTTTTGCACACAAAAACCACTCATTCTGTTTGGAAACTAATCAACCATTACTGAAGTTTAACCTCATAGCGTTCCACTTTTCGTCTTTTATTTACCTCCAGAAGTTTGGCATCGAAGGCGGTCCACAAGCGGTATTGGTAGCACGCATACAGGGGTTTCCGAGATCGTATCTAAACCGCTATAGTGCTAACAAACTTTGCCAATTAAAGCGTTCAAGCTTTGAATTTTAACGACCCACCGAACCGACTTAAATACAGAAATCTCACCTCGAAAATTACAGGATTGCGCAATTTTTCCCTAACCATTAAAAGAGCAAAAATAGACCCACGAAAATTAATGCGTAATGCGAGGTCATGTCCGCCTTACAAAATGACTAAAAGGTTAAAGGTGTTATAAATTTTGAACACGTTCATTAGAGCCCGCATGGATCCCTCGCCCTAGCTTTTAGCCGACGACACACGTCGGAATTTCGTAATAAGATTTCCTTAATTTAAGACTTCCTCCCTTAGACTCATTAAAGAAGTGTTGGGCCCCTCCACGGATCAACACGGCGGGGCGTGAAATTACCTACTATTACGATAGCCAAATTGGATGTGGTTTCTCCAGTGAGCTAATATTCGTCAGTTGAACCCGCACAGAACATTAGGTGCGCAACATTTGGAGCCTTTTGTTTTCCCATTTCATCAAGGTTTGGGTAATATCATGTCTCAGAGGAATAAAATAATTCCGGGATTCCCCTTTATAATACGTTCTTTTTAAGTTCCAGGTTGTTGAAATTTCCAGTTACGGTAGGAGTAGACCATATTTTTACATCTTTCAATGTGTACGTATTTCTTTGCGATGAAGCTAGCAAGATAAGGAAATATTATTCGTACCATTTGTGTTAACATTTTCAGTCTTATAGATCTACGAATGTCCGTCTAAATATTTTTATTTATTTACGTTCTTCGTATTTTCTACGTATAGTAATCTATTAAGGCTTTAAAACGTTACCTAATTTTAAGTCTACATTAGTCAAGTTAAATGGAGAAATTTCAGTGCAGATTTGAACGGAACGCCGAGGAAACTTGGTTTATGGGGCAGAAACATAAAAGTAACGAGCCCATTAACTTCGGATCATTGCACCCGGTCAGCCGTAGTTTTATTTGAATTCAGAAGTCATTTTATGCGGAACCCCTTTTTACCGCGGCATGAGTCTGTCGTCATTAAATTGCCATCAACAAATTGCCGGGGTGTGGTGATTGATGTAACAATGTCTTTCTTGTGCTGAAGTAGAAAGACTTTAAATTATCGGATGCAAAATCGAACATTTTAATGTAAAGGCCCTAAGGGCCAATATAATGTGCTGAAGTGGAAAGACTTTAAATTATCGGATGCAAAATCGAACATTTTAATGTAAAGGAGACACATGGCCCTAAGGGCCAATATACTTATTATATTGGCCCTTAGGGCCATGTGTCTCCTCTGATAAAAATTCCAATCGGAGCCAGGGTTTAATTTTTAAGTTCTCTGTCGGTACCTTTTTGACATACTAAAAGTCTTCCAAAACCTACCAACGGCAAACACGATTTTTTGGGCGACATCTTGAAAAAACTTAAAAATAAACAAAACAAGTCGTGTAAGGTATCAAATTAAAGGAAATTACATGCTGAAAAAGGTTATAACGTTGGTTGAACAAAACAATAATTTTACTGGATAGAAAAAAAGAGAAAAAAAACTTGAAAGATAAAAAAGTAGGACAGCAAAACTGTGGATCATGTAGGTATCTAGAAATGGTTGACATTGCCAAGGTTTGGGCTGAACAAACTGGAAAAGCATTTGCGAGCTGTGGAGCACATGTTGCCTTTCTTTGCCGCTGCGGGGCACAATAAAACTATGCAAAGTGTGCCAAATCATATTTACAACAAATATGAAAGAAATGGAAAAAACCATCGAGTGCTGGTTATATTACCCTCCGTCAACATATCCGATTATGGGCTGGAATATGAACTCACATATTATGTTTCAGATCAATAAAAAGCCAAGGTGGGATAACACGTGGAAGGAGCTTATATGGGCGATAGTTTGTTTGTTTGTTTGTAAGCACTTTATTGTACACAAATATAGTAAAAATAAACATTTTGATAAAAACAAAGGTACAAAGGCGAGCTTATCCCTATAAGGGATCTCTTCCAGCTAACCTTTGAGTAACTGAGAGGAGAATCTTCGAGATCTAGATAGACAAACAACAAATACAATAATGTACAAAACAACAAGGAAGTACTTAAGTACGTAAAATACAACAAGTTATAATAAATTACGTATATATTTATATATAACAATAATAATAGTATATATCTACATTTCAACGAGCTTCATGGATAATTTGCAAGCAATCTGACTAATATTTCGCGTGTTAAGAGGCTGACAACAGCTAAATCTTCGCGCACTGTCTATTAGTATCGGAGTAAACGAGATCGCACTATGACCGGCCGGCCTGTTTTTAGAAGGGAAATACACGAAAACTATTAAAATAAACAAAACAGTGGACTATTTATGAAATGTGACGCGTCTAAGTTTTGGATATGAGTATAATAGATTTGTGATTTTAATTGCAAACGCTTAGGTCAAAACATTAAAGACATAGAACCGTTTAATGATGAATTTAAGACCAATCTTTGCAATTATTTTCTATCGAGCCGATTTCGTTAAATTAAAAATCGGCTCCGTCTAGGGTCTTCGAAATATGATGAATTTTAACATATAATTTTTCTGCATTATTAAAATACCTAGTTTTTCTTAAAACACTGCTTGAAAAACATGAATTAGGTGTTGTCAGCCCCTTAACAGCGAACAGCACATTGAAGTATCCGATGCTCTAAATTCTTAAGATGCGAAGGGTTTTTCGGTATAACTGAAATTTGGTACAAGTTCCATATATGATAAAAGCAAATCAATCGTATCGTCATATCTGTAAGTATCAGAAGCAAACAGAAAAGATATGATAGACATACGTAGGAACCAAGGCACTGGTATCACTGTACGGTGGAAATATAACGACAGAAACTTTAAACTTACTACGCTACTAACTCTATTTCAAAAAATCTCTACAGCAAAAGAGGCTTAAGCCCTGCACCAGAAGTATTATTAACCACGAGCCGATGGACCTGCAAACAAATACAGCTAAGCCCTGTGGTGGGGGCAGCCCTGTGTGCGCGTCGCTATGGCGTCGAATGTACAGAGTTATATTTCAATAGTTCCGGAAGATAATGCACAAATTGTTTGAATTAAGTAATTGATTCAGGAAAAACTGAGGATTTTTAGAGTAAATACTTACATTGAATCTTTCTATGATAAATATTTCTATAATATGTCAATAATATACAATCAACGAACTAGAAAACTCAAAATCCCGTCTCTTGCAATTATGACCTTCGCCATGCAATTATGACGAGAATGACCTTCGCCTTTATTTTTTCGTACCTTTCCTCTACTACTACCCTATCACGTTTTCGTTCGAAATTTAAATCTCGGTTTTAATTTGCATTATTATACCAACATGCGCGCCCCTGCAAAATCATGGCCAAGGGCCTCAGACATCGAAGAATCGTCGTTATGCATCTCTTTCGCTCGTATTTGTAAGTACTAATACAGAAACGCTGTCACTTCTTTATTAGTGTTTTCTCTTTTTCTTTTGCTTGGTACACTAAGCGTTTTAATTGGTAGTAGGTAGGTACATGTACTCTGTTAAGAGTCACTTGCACCATCCGTGTAACTCAGGGTTAGTTGGCTAACCTGCGTGCGTAGCCGAAATGCCAATCGCTCACGTAGCAGCGTATCGTAGTTATCTCTCTGTCACTCTTACGGTTAGCCACATAACCAGGAATTAAGCGGTTTTTTTGTATGGAATTTGAAAGCTTAACTCCAAGTTGGCGGCTAACCCTGGGTGGTGCAAGTGGGCCTTATTTACGTAATTAATTGAATCAGGCGTTACTTTGCGGTATTCCATATTAACAACGAAAATAACTCTTATTTACCTTTTAGTGTGACAATGACAGTTGCGTTTCATTCGCGACTGAGCGTTAGCGATTGGCATCTTGGCTACGCACTAGGCGTTATCTTTCAAATTCCGTATGACATAAACGTTTGACTTCGGGTAAATTGATTAACTACGGTGGTGCATTTGACTATGGTCAAATGCACCACCGTACTTTCATGTGAGTTTGTTGGCAGTTTCACCGTAATTTTATGAAATATATAGGGATTTTAAAAGATATTGTGATATCGAAGATTTAAAAAAATCATGTTTCTGTAAAACATGTTTTTAAATAAATTTATTTGCTATCGGAATTTTGTTATTTATTATGTATTTCAAAGTTCTCTATTAAATTTCACATTTTACAACATAATCCGCCAACAAAACCACCATCAAAACTCTTTTATAAATTACTTAGAAACACTTTTAAAGCCACCTGCCACTTCTAATGAAAAACTGTCACATCATGAAATTGCCTTTACTGAATCTGAGACCCGTATGTTTGCATGTGATTTCAATTTCGTCAACGTCAGATTCAGATCCCTTGCTTTGCTCAATGTGCTACTTATCTCGTCATACAAGACCATGATTGATAGATGCATAATTGTTTCGACCGGTAGGTAGGTTAGGTTAGGTACTCTACTGCAAAGGGGCAAGTGCTTTTATCAATCAACAGGAGTGTGATTCGACGTATCGTAAAATGGGGTGAGTATGGATTGCGAGGGTAGGTGGCCATAAATGGGGAGAATAGGGATGGTAGAGGGGTGAGTTGGTATTTTTAGACCAGAGTTGTCATATTGTTACAAAAATACTTTATTCTCTTGGCAAGTCGACCTATCGTAATATTGTGTCAATTATAGCAATGTCCCATGTCACTCAGTTTTTATCCCTTTTAACCTCAACTATTCTCCTGACTCCTGATCTGCATCTCATTTTCTCCTTTTTATCATTGTTATTTTTATCTTATTTATTTATTTATTTTCCCTCTCTTTATACCTATCTGTTTACCTCTGTCTTTGCTATCCATTTTTTCGTCTTGTCTCTTCGCTCCTCTTCAGTGTAATTTATTTGTATTTATATTTATTTATGTTCTTCTTATTATATGTATTGGTATTATGTATATATGTTTATATATTGATATTGTTTATATTGTACCTTGTTGTACATGTTGCTTTACTTGTCTGCCTTATTTGACCGCTTCTCTCAAATATTCAAAGGTTAACTGGAAGAAATCCCTTAAAGGGATAAGTTCGCCTTTGTACATAACATCTCTATTTGTTAACTGTTTTTATTTTTCTCAACTGTGTTTGTGTACAATAAAGTGTTACTTACTTACTTACTATAATTGGTCTGGTTGGTCTATCATTGAAAAAACAAATCATACAAGTAGAGTATAGGTATGATGTGGAGAACTATCCCCTTCTGACAAATTAGTAGTTTGAAATGCGCCACAAGACGTACTCGCGTAAGTATTTAGAATTTAAGGTTCATCCAGACGGGACAGTCAAATTGGCAATTAATTAGCCAATCAATATTCTAATAAAACATAATTTTATAAGCAATAAATATTACGGAAATTAAAATATTGTTTTCTATCTAGGAAGGCAGGCAATCAGCAGGTTAACCATTAGAAATGCAAGACAGGGCAGCGTTTGCAAGTTTATAATGTTTGCCTCGCTTTCTAACAATAACGTTTTGATATAAAAAAACGTGCATTTTTCGATACATGCCAGAACAACATGGCAATGGTAATCGTATTCAGGCAGTACAATAAATCAATCTGATTTAGAAAAATATAATGTAACACGCGTGTTAAATTAGATATTTTTGTAGGTAGTAAACGCATATATTATACCTAGTGTGTACAATGCACATCATAGTAATTTCACCTGCAAATAGAGGAAATTTTTATTTGATACTTAACAAATTATAATATATAAAAGTTTGTATGAAAATATTGAACATACATACTCTTTGGTTCCAAACGTTTTAATGTCTAATACTACATCCGATATCAAATCGGATAGTGTGAAAACACTGTGACAGATGTGTCGAATAGAGGGCGTAACGTAACGTCACGTAACGTAACGTTTGTATAGAAATTGTTATTTGTTGCTGGCTGTACAGTTAACAACACAGCTGTGAATACAGCCAAAGTGCCAAAAAGATGTATACACGACCTTAATTCTCTGGCAATAAAGTTCTGTATAGGTACATAATTTTGGCACTTTGGCTGTATTCACAGCTTGAGCTGTGTTGTTGACTGTGCCATCTCAATTAGGGATGACTCACGTAAGTTTTTCTCATGTAAAAGCAAATAGCTAGTTTTTTACTCGGCAGCGAGGCGAGGCTTTCCTTGACAGTTAGCAGATAGGTAAAATGCTTTTAAACGAGAAAAAGTGGATACTTATTTGTTTTATATTGTTTAGCGGCCATGAGTAATATTTTTAATTATGATCAAAAAATATTGTTTTTTGTGTTTAAGAATATAAAAAAAGCTAACGAAAGACAACATTAGGGTTGAGATTTGGGATTCGTAGCTGTATTAGATATTTTTAGGGTTCCGTACCGCAAAAGGAAAAAACGGAACCCTTATATGATCACTTAGTTGTCCGTCTGTCCGCTCATCCGTCCGTCCGTCCGTCCGTCCGTCCGTCAGTCCGTCAGTCCGTCCGTCCGTTCGTCTGTCTGTCTGTCTGTCTGCCAAGTCCCTTTATCTCGGTAACGCGTAGAGGAACCTAGCAAATTTAAATTAATACCACTTACACAGGTATGCGGTCCCTTGATGCTGTGAAAAAGCTAACGTCACCGTAATCAAAAGATACGTCTGTTTATGTCGCATTTCCCATACATTTATAATGGGAATCAAAATATATAGGGTACTTGGGTAGGGTAGGTCAACACCTAGAATCATGAAATTTGGCAAAAAATCAAGCGCTTTTAGAACAAGTACAGAAAAAAATCCGAAAACCGTACTTAAAATTGCCGCGTACTGAGAGTTTCACGCCAACAGTATTTTTAAGTACCTACCTACTTAACCAGTATTTTTAAGGTCATACGAGTAAATGGGGGAGAGCATTCCCCTTGGTGGGCGAGTCCAACCTGCACTTGGCCGTGTTTTTTCAACTTATGCGACATTTTCTACTTCGTATTTCTTTTTAAATTTCAACATGGCTGAATAGCAAGCGTACAAAACAGTCTCTACTAAAACTCTCCTGAAACCGCGACACAATACAAACTCAGGGGCAGACAAACAGTATTGGAATTCAACGCGATTGCATCACTGTCGGAAGTGAAGTTAGAAAAATGCGGTGGATATTTCCTTTTAACCGTCTACGCTGACATTATCGAACTTGTAACTGCGGTTGCCGTGGTAAGATATTCCTGATATTTTGAATTTTAATGAGTTTTAGACGAAGTTTTTATTTTCTATGTAAGCTCTTACTTATCGCTGACTTACTATATACTTATCGAAGCGGTTTGAACAAACAGAACGTTAACTTTTTGTTGACACAAATCAATTTTTTTTATTGAATTTTTTTTATTTGTTATTAAAGTAGTAACACTACTATATATAAATTATACATTGAAAAATATGTTATATACTAAAGAAAAAGGCCAATCCTCGGATTGGCCTTCATCGGTGTTGGTCTATAATGTTGCATTTAATTGATTAGGTAACAATAGATTTTTTATGAATTCTTATGAAATCTTATGAAAGACTTTTGTTACAACATTACAATTTGACATAGACAATATATCATTATTATTAACAGTTAGGTATGTAGTGTTTGGTAAAGGGTACCAGTCTCAACATAATTATTATGCTAGGATATTATATACCCAGCATTGATTTTCAGACTGATCCCTTTGACAGGGTATATTATGGTCACACTACGAGACATTAAATTAGTAGGTATTAGTTAAATAGTTTCTCCCATTACATACATACATACATTTTAGTTTAATACATATTTTCTCCCTATCTAACAAACGTAAATGTCATACTAACAGATAACAAATAATTATCGATCTAGCTAACGTTTGATTTACTTATATGAAATATGAATATGAAATACCTAGTGGCATTGATTTAGATTGAATTATTACTGTGACTATTGGTTTATAATATGAGTAGTGTTCGTCCAATATTAAGCGGTATGACTGAGTTAAAGGAAAAAAAAAAGATTATATAGGTATATACGGTGTATAAACTTTAATTTTATGTTTTTATAAAATATATATAATTACATATTAAATAAATTGTGGGTGTTTTACTTTTGCTGCTGCTTTCACAAGTAGCTAGATTTATTTAAATATATATGTCTATCTCTGCAAAGGGATGTAGAAAATGTTTACCAATGGAGTATCAGGAATAGACTGGCTTTTAATACTTCTAAGTGTGCGGTCATTACCTTTAGTAAGGCTCGCAGCCCACTCCACTACGAGTATCTGCTGGGAGTAGAAAAAATTGTCCGTGTCAATTCGATACGGGATCTAGGAGTCACCCTAGATACCCGTCTAAATTATCATGAACATATTTACTCCTTGACGCGTGACTGCTATAAGAGACTTGGCTTCGTTATAAGAAATTCCAGAGAATTTAGCGATATCAGTGCCATCAAACTTCTTTATACTGCTCTTGTCAGGAGTAAATTAGAGTCAGCGTCCGTCATCTGGAACCCCTATGAAGCCTCATACATTTTACTTCTGGAGCGAGTTCAAAAGGCTTTTTTACGTTTTCTGTACAAAAAAATGTACGGATACTACCCCTTTCTGTACCCAACCAAATTTTTACTGGGTTCTTTGGGTTTTAACTCCCTCGAAGTGAGACGTAATTTTGCCCTTCTTACTACTTCTTGCGGCATACTTCGCGGGGAGTCTGATTGTGTGGAGCTTGCCACGCAATGGGTAAGACTATACGTCCCTCCTCTGACTAGGATTGATTTTCGACCTCGTGATCGTCCCCTGCTGGCAGTGCCTCACTCTCGAACTGAGTTTCGTAAACAGTCCCCTCTAGTACGTTCCTTGCAACTTCTGAATGGGCTCTTAGCATCAGCACCGGAGTGTGATTTGTTTGCTGGCAGGAATAATTTAGTGCGTGATGAATGTTTGGCGTTTTGTGAAAAGATGGATGTGCGTCCTTCTACTGTTCAATAGTGCTTGCCTATTATTTGCTTTTTCTAAATTATTACCTATTATGTTTAAATTATAAGTTACAATATGTGTACCTACTATGTAGTTTCGCAGTGCCTTAGTTTATTGACTGTTATGCTGTGTAACTAAATTTAACAATAAAATAAAATAATAAAAAATAAATAAATAATAAATAAATATAAACATTAATTTTACAGCCATTTTATGTCACTGATTTGCACTTTTTGTGCGCGGTGGGGCTCAAACGAGTACATTTTCAGGCTATTTTACGGCTTTAAATATTTTAAACTCAAGAATTTCGAAAGCAATGATTACAGTCAGCAAGAGGTGAACTATTTTCATCTAGTTTAATTATTTAATGACGGATTTGCGACTTAAAAGGGGGTAAAAGTAACCTCTATTAGAGACATACCACTATAATCGCTAAAATTACGAAAATGCATGCCTAAGGAAATATGTATTTGTGTTAGCCGACCTACAAATCTCGCATGTAAATATACATAGAGACCATACTGTAGATTGTATCGCCAGGCATTAATAATATTGTTTATCGTCGTCTTGGAAGTGAGGAAGCCTTAATGTCGTGGAATTTCACATTTTCATACAAATTTTTTTCGCGCGCCATTTCCCATACTAAGAAAATCAATTCTTAATTTTTTATTTTTCTTAAATGCAAGAAAATTTGGCAAAAGTGTTTAAGTTATATTCCAAAATGCAATTTAAAATAGGTATATGATAAGAATGCATTCTATTTATAGCTTTCGTGTAGGTATCTCAAAACTTTCCTAGTACCTTAGTACTTAATCAGAGTACCTACCTAATAAATCACAACATAGTATAAAATAAAGTCGCTTCCCGCTCTCTGTATGTATGTATGCTTAAATCTGTAAAACTACGCAACGGATATTGATGTGGTTTTTTTTAATAGATAGTGTGATTCAAGAGGAAAATTTATATGTATAATAAGAACCCGTGCGAAGCCGGGGCGAGTTGCTTGTATTCTTATAAAAATGTTATGCCAATTGGATAAACAATACTCACAATAAATAGTAAATTCTACCCATCGAGCGTTACCCAAACCAGTCGTGAGAGTAGTTATAATGAAATCATACAGAAAGCCCCAAATTGCCTAAAGTAAAAGAACAATAACGTTACAAATATCTCACAGTACAAAATGAAAAGAGACGCTGCAATAATAAATAGGCTTACGCACGTTCATACGCAAACCGACCATTTATTTCAACAGCTGAATCAAAAGGAACACAAACATGCCGCGAAAGGCGAAGCAACTGCTGACAGATATATTTACTGCTAAACGCTGCGCCCCGTTTTTGGGACAAGCCGACTAAACAAAGCAAACGTTGATACGTTATATCCTCTAAGAAATATCTGCAAATCTCTGACGCACCCGCCTCAGCCGCTTGGGAAATAAAGATTACTACAGAAATAACTCTTCAGAGCTCTCCAAGATGTTTTTTAAGATGTATGAAAACCTGCACCATTACTCTTTATACAGCGCCTTACCTACTTATTTCCGCTTTACAGACAGATTTATGTTGTTAGTTGGCTATTATATTTGGGACATAAATAGTGGGAATGTAATTGGGTTGTTTGCGAGTCTGTAACGTTTATTAGCAAAACTACTACGTTAGCTGCCGACTAATCCAATAATAACGCGGGTTTATACAGGTGGGTGCTTACGGATTTACATATCATTTCAGAAGGGCAAAACAGACAAAATACTGTCGTTATGAAACTTTGTGGTGCGAACGAATTGTTAGAAGTTTATAGCAGCTGTTCTGATTCGACGGTCGTCGATTCACGGGCAGTTAACTCTGGGGCACAAACAGCGGCAACGCGGACGGCCGATAGGCTTATCGTCTGAAGTTGGCGGAATCCGTTTATTGGCTGTTCAAGGTAAATTTATCGAGTTAATAGAAAAACTACGGATGAGGGAACATTGATTGTGTTCTTTGCTGGGAAGTTAAAAGCATAAAAATTTAGTTCAAGTCTGATGTGCTTTATTTATTTCGACTTTTACAAAAGTGCATATATTATTATTTATTATTATATGTACCAATTTGTTTGGCATTAATATTGACAAAAACGGTTAAACCCACGAAACTCACGATTGATTATAACATGCGTGACATGTTTCGACTGCATCGGACACTCATCGTTGGACAGAGTTTAACCGTTTTTTCAACATTACTATCTGTATGACTCATGAAAGTTTAAATTACAAAATATAATTATACAGTAATTTACATGCTACCTTCAATCTAAAATAGGCCCTTGAGGCATTGTCGTGTGTTGAGCAGACAGTACCATTTTGTACCATTTGGGGTTGAAACTCTAGGTCCCAGCGCACGCAAGTTTTTGTAGAAATCGTGAAACGTCAAAGCCGGGGAGCGCAAAATTACAAAGCGGCCTTTGTACAGAGCTTCGTCCTAAATAAGACCCAGTATTTCAAGCCCGGGCCTCAAATGAGTTGAGATAAGTACCACCCAATTAGAATAATAAGGCCTACTTAAATGTATGACCCGACCGCGTGAAGTGATAAACAGCTACCTATAAATTACTGAGACAACACTTGGTTGCGGAGATAGCAGGAAAGTAACTGTCACGTTGGGTAAAGTGGAAATTCATGTTTTAATATTTACTTTTTAACGGTAACTATATAATTATGCGTACTCGTATTATACAAGATGGCTTCATATAACTGCAATAACTTTAACTGTAGGCTCATCCTCTTCTTATCTTTTTCCCGGTTTTTGCCACGAATCAGGTTAGGGAGTCTCAGGTCTGCTTGACAAACTGATCCCAAGATTTGGTGTAGACGCTAGTTCTTGCGGAAGCGTTAGCCATCAGACCTTCCAACCTAGAGCGGGAACTAAGCAGTCTGGGTTCTTCACTATGTTTTCCTATAGATCCCAGTGCCTAAACTTATTTAACATACTAAAATCTAGTTAATCTAGGTAAAATCTAGTTAGTGCGTCTATTAGATTACTTATTAAAAATTTCGTTCACCTATATTGTTCGTCAAATAAAAAATCACGAAAATACAGTGCATTCAAGTTTCGTGTGACGTCACAATTCTTACATAGTAGTGACGTCACACGCCTCCACTCCGCACGTCCCGATCTTCGTAATTCTTAGTCAGCTTAAATAAGAAAAAAATACGTGTCTAATAATTTTGGATAATCTAAATGACGGACGAAATAGAAAGATTTTTAACCTAGTCGTGATCCTTAATGTTATCTCAGAGCGAAATATAGTGTTGTACAAAAAGCTACTAAATATAGGCACACATCACATTATATGGACAGCAGATATACGACCTTAAAAAAATTATCAAATTTACTTTGATTATGAACTAAGCAAACATATGAAAGAATTGATCCATCACAAAGTTTATTCCAATGAAGTATCTGAAGTGAAGACATGTTTAGGCCACGCACGTATGAAATATAGATCAGTAAATTCATAAATGACACATTTCGAGGGCCGAGACCGAACTTTCTCCAACTTATAAGGTTACAATAAAAATGTCACATAAAAGGCCAAATGTTGCAATTTATCGCACAATAAAGTTGTGAAACTCCAGACGTTAGGGAGCGTCTGTTCGAATATTGTCTGTTGCAAATGCAGATAAGATAGTTAGTACAGTAAATTGATTGTTATAGGTTGGCAAGCCATTTACATCATAAAAATGTGGCACATTTGTTATAACCCACTGAAAGTATGGATTCGACGTACATTTTTTCAGACAGAAGTTTGCCAGGGCTAGGGTTACTCACAAAAGGATGACCTACATAATCAAATATTGCAGTTTAAAAAATTATACTTTGTCCTATAATTTATTATTTCCGATCACCGTATATGAAATAAATAAACAAGTCAATTCGAAAAGTTAATAAACCCGACTGACGTATTTAGCGCCAAAATTATCGGCTAAACCCCATTGGACCCTATACCGACCGGCCCCATACTAGTAAGTACTTAAACCCCATATCTACCTAACCAGTTACATTTTGTAAAGTTTTGACATATTCTTTGTCAATAACTAATTTAATTTCAATATGAGAACTTGAACTGGTTGGTCGTGTATAACTACGAGTATTGCAGAATACGCCATTATTTTAATTGGTGTCGCGTACTACAAAAAAGTCCTAAGTACTAAAACAAAATGTAGGCGTCATGTGATTGCTCGCCAAGTTTTGGCAAGTACGTTGTAACCGAACTAACTAAACTTGCGTATGTTCTATCCATCTTGAGCTCAGACTATAGGCTACTTTCAAGAGAGTTATAAGTAGTCTCAAAGTTTCTAGTGGATTTTTATTGGTATACCTAAGTTATCAAAAGTTATTTTTTTCATTTATTTAACAGTCCAATACTTTCGTAAGTGCCTAGTAAGGGATGACTCACACTAGAACGGGACGGGACGGGGCGGGATGGGACGATCTGTCAGTTTCTATACAAAACGTCACGTGACATCCGAGGGCTCCGAGCTATCACGTGATTCTTTCTATAGAAATTGACAGATCGTCCCGTACCGTCCTAGTGTGAGTCATCCTGAAAAGTTGTTCCATATTATTCCATACGCCTTGAGATTTGAAAACTCATAAGAAAATAGTTTACCTTAACAATTAGCCTTAAAAAAGTTCAGTACGCCGAATTGTTTTTATTTTAATATTTCGAATTCTTTTGTTTCATAAAATAACCTATTATTTTATGCAATAGATCGATTGAAACGAATCCTTTAAATATGTACAATCAACTTTAAAAAGTTCAGATTTTCCAGGATTATTAATGGCAATGATATTTCAGAGAACACCTGGGCAAGACCATTAGTTGGAGGGATCTCACTTAATTAGACGCTTGGGAGATTGTAAGGCATTGCCCTGCGGCTATGAATGGTCCCATGGCGCCTTTAATGCCCGTTCGTTTTATCTATTCAGTTAACCGCAAACCAAAATGCATCAAAAGCCTTTCACTATAAAACCGGAACTGAGACAGTGTTGAGGCATGAACGGCATTGTGTTGTCTTTTAAATGAGACAGAGCAAAGGGTTGATAAAGTTGCAGTGATTCGGAAATTGGCGCTGCTTACAAGAAGGAGCTGTTTTCAGTTTACTAAATTAGGCCATAACATGACGTCAAAACGCGATTCAGTTTAGGACCTAAACTGAGTCGCTGCCATACAACTGAGCACGGTTAAGAACCTAAACTGAATCGCGTTAAGACGTGATGGTAAGACCCCAGAAATTATTTATTGGGACTTAGTTAGGAGTTGTTATATAGTTGCTGATTTAATGTAATATTTGTTAATTTAACCACTCGGTGATAGCTCTTGCACTACAAGCCCTAGTATTTCTATCAATTTTACAATTGAATGGGAAAATATTGGTGGTACCTTCTTTAAATTAACCTACGAGATGATTGCAGTCGGTAACCTAATGTTGATGAATAATTTAGACTAAGAAAGTACCTATCTCAATCGCTGCTTTTCGTATTCGTCTAAAATTCTGGTAATACTACATATAGGTATGTAAATAAAGCATTCAATACAATTGTCGAGTTTTAAACGCAATATAAAGCTATGAAATACAGGTTATGTCCCTTTGAGCTACGATATCGAGCGTGTAGTTTCAACAAGGTTATATTTTTCTCATACGAGACTTACTTATAAAAGGGATGACTCACACTACAACGGAACGGGACGCGGTGGGAGGGAATGGTCTGTCAGTTTCTATAGAAAACGTCAAGTGACATCCGAGGGCTCCGCGCTATCACGTGATTCATTCTATAGAAATTGACAGATCGTCCCCTCCCACCTCCCACCCCGTCGCGTCCTAGTGTGAGTTATCCTTAAAGCAAAAAACTCGTACCATGGCCAAGAACTTTTACTTAGTGTAGTAGAAAACTATGAAACCCCTATTCCATAATCTACATACCAAATGAAATGTAACGGTGACATTGTGTTAATTATTTCTATCTTCACAAATTTTATTGTAATTGTATTTTAATATGTGACAAGCCTACAATGTTTATTTTTTTTTTTTTTATTTAACAAAAAACATGGGTTTACATTTTTTTTTACACATCTAAGCCACTATTGGAAACCTCGAAGGTTTATCCTATTCATACTGGTAATTTGGAAGCGTCGTAGCTCACCCCCGTCACGGTAGGGTAGTCAGGCTCTTAGACAAAGAGCAGTTAACCTCTGAAAATAGTAACCATTTTGACATTTACTATCCTTATTACAATCTCATTAAATCCTGACGTCTACCACTTGATACTGGCATATTTGCGGCAACAGGATTGGCCAAACGGCCATTTATTTAAAAGAAGAAGAAATAATCTAGGCGTTTCGTAGCTATCCATCGGTGGATAACAGAAAGTCAAGCAAAAGTTTTCAGTTGAATAAAATAAATATTTTCTATAAGTGAAAAGTGACAAAGTTATTATTAAATAAACAATAATGTGTGAGTGTGTGATAAACAATTATTTTAAAAAAAGGGAAGGAAAAAGGAGAATGAATACGAATAACATTACTGTTTTCTCTGTCGAATGAAACACAAAAGTATCCGGGACATAATGTATTTCATACTCTAAAACTTGCATTTTTCATTGTGGCCTGCATTATCTGACCCACACACTACACAGACACTGCATTTATGAGACTATACAAAAGGGTTAAGGTCAACACACATGTGCACAATTTTACCTGTAAATTTCTACGATTCTATAAGTGTAACCATAGTCCAGATCATACTATAGACGCGTGACGGGGCGGAGCACGCGCTACTTTTCAATTAGCAACATGTTTCACATGCTCAATAGAGTATCTCGCAGATGTATTTTCTAGAAAACGTATGTAGCGATAAAAATATAAAATAAGTAAATAAGGCATGTGTAATAAAGTTTAAAATAAATAATAACAAATACCACTCTACACCATGTTATACTACATATACAATATTCCAGGTTCACCTCTAAAACATAATAATTGCCGATCATTTTCACAGAACAGATCGTAAACGTGGCTGCAACTGAAATAAACCGTCGCGCTTCCATACTAATTTAATAGTGGAATGCGGGATGTGCGGTTGTGTTGTATGCTCTGTCTAGTAGTTGAGGTGGTCTGTGCTCTGACCATCACCGTGGACCTAACCATCATAGTTGCCAGACGCCACGGTTCAGTTATAGCTATAGCAAACTGACTAATTTCGTAAAACGTGCGCTGGTGGCCCAGTCCAGCGGTATGGTATGCGACTTGCAATCCACACAGGCCTTACCATGACTTAACGCGACTCAGTTGACGACCTAAACTGAGTCACTTCGATACAACTGAGCCTAAACTGAACCTAAACTGAATCGCGTTAAGACGTTATGGTAACGCCCCAGCGGGCCGAAGATGGTTATTCACGAATGTCATAGAATAATGCTATAAGTTGATAAACTGCGGATAACGCGACAGAGACAGCTGCCAAATGCAAAGACATTTGACAGAACTGTTTAAAATTATCAGAAATTGTCAAAACGTTCCGACAAACTATCGTCGTATCCAGCAATTATCAGGATATCAGCTTGGCATCTTAGCCCCGCAGGTCACGGGCCCCGACTCGCACCAATGAGTTTTTCGGATCTTATTATGTAGGTACGCAATATTATTTGGCATTCACTAATTTCTTGTCGGTGATGAAAAACGCTAGGAAGAAATAGAACTGTATAATTCGTTTCCTCTTCAATTTTCCGGGGCCTGCTCTCCGTGTATCTAGCCAGAGCCATGCGTTATCCGTGACGTGTGCTTGGGCCACTGCGTCAAACGCAGGACAATGTAACACATTGCATAATATACGAGGGCTAATTGGATTGGTCTCTCGATAATCAAACTCATTTTCATAAAATTAACGGTACTATGAAAATATTAATTTTAGGTGAAGAATTTAATAGTTAGTTTGCACGTAAATAAAGCTTCGTTAATTTTAGCATGCATCCAAATTTAGCACAGGCAATGTTTGTGTAACAAAACATATTTTTCAAAAAAGGTTCGCAGATATAGTTTCGTATACGTTTTGTTTTATGTCCCTCTGTTCCGTTCCGATGTCCGAAGGTTCTTAACCGATTCTCATGAAAATTCATTGATGCCTATCAATGTATAGTTATATTAATTATATGTAGTTATAATAGCATAATATGTAGTTATATTAATTTACATACATAAACATCACATTCGTGGAATCCAAAAGTTAATATTTGCCGTTTGTATGTTAAATATAACGGTGTTGTCAAATACTACAAACAAGTAAAATAAAAAATTATTATCCGTAGGTATAATATCTTCCGGAGTTTGGACGTTAGAGTTCGAAACGTAAACATTCCAACAACTCCGTTTTTTGTAATATAACCTTTTATAGAAACGCGATTTATCCGTTCTAAAGTGTTCGCGGTAACAGAAGACAATATAACCTTTTATAGTTATCGGATTTTTTCTATACGTGGGCATTTGATATGAATTTCAATTTATCTTCACTTATTGTTGAGAAAAAGGGTCTTGACATTCTTGACAAAAAGCTTTTCCTATTTTGCTACGTTTTTGTCCTGTAGGGTTTCCAACCCAAACAACCAATTATACATATAATATGAAAGTACAAAATTGTGTGGTGTACCTACATAATTATTTTTTAATTTAAATCACACAATTTTTTGGTTTTATACGAAAAACTATGTATATGAATCAGAACAAGTGTTTAATTTCAATGAATTACAATCGCGGAAACCGAAGACAATACCTATACAATTTTTTAAATCAACAACATGTCGAAAGTTTTAAAGTTTGGATGTGTAACAACGCTGAAGATCGGCGAATACGAATATTCGTATTACATTGCTTCTGTCGTTTATTCGTTTCGAAATAAACACTTATAACTTTCTTGTGCTCATCAACAATAAGCGAAACACTAATTCTAGTTCCACCAAGTACCGAACTAAGTTTATTGTCTACATGCCATCCACAGGGGAAATACGTTAGTCTGTATTGTGGTCGATCATTGCCCAAATTAAATTTACTGCCGGCGGCTGTACCAATTCAGAGTAACGACACACCACCCGCCATTCATTGCCAATAAATATCATTTTACAGGGGCATTTCGCAGGGTCTTGTATCGTTTTTCAAAGCACTTGACCCGTCGTAAATAAAAAGGTTTAATTGCGTATGTGGACGCAGGTTTCTTTATTAAGGACCTTAGTTTTGTTCAATTTATACACATACATACATATACAGAGTAAACATGCGGGCGCTAAGCAAACTTAGGGGAAGGTGGCTCAATACGGGCACCTTAACGGAAAGTTAAATAAAAATTGTTTCCGCTCCAGCACTTCTATCTATCTGTCAATTAGATAACTGACATTGCGTTAAAAAGTATACATTACAATGTCTATCATATTCCATAAGAACAATGCTAAGCGATGCTCCTATGGATTTTCATACAATATATATATATCCATGCCGTAATCGGCAACGGCGACCCTGGTTAATTTCGAGCGTGAGCTCTGATATGGCTGGCAAAGCCAAACTTATTCTTAAAAACCCTATCGCATGTGGAGCAGTAAAGTTAACCAGAACTATTGTATGTATAGTTGTAGGAGGGTTTCGGCCGAATTTTCCGTAATTGACGTTTCGTATCAAGATCATCGAGCCGAGCGTCTTCAAAATTCTTCACGCTCAACCTAACACGAGAACGCCATTCTGGCCGCAGAGAAGCATACTCCTCCGACTTGTCAGGTGGTATACCGCACGCAGTTAGGTGGCGCTTGAGCATGTCCTTGTAACGTAGGTGCTGCCCACCTTGCTTCCGTTTACCATTTGATAGCTGGGAAAACGGCTTTTGGTAATCTGCAATCACTCATACGCCAAACATGCCCACACCACCTTAGCTGACCCTGCACCAAGAGCACCTCCATGCCAGGCATCTTACAACGACGAAGAACTTCAGTGTTAGGGACGCGATCTTGCCATTTTATATGCAGAATGGAACGCAGACAACGTAAGTGGAACGTGTCTAGCAAGCGAATGTCATCTTTGTACAAACACCATATCTCCGAAGCGTACAAAAGAATCGGAAGAACCATGCCTCTGTACACCGACAACTTCGTCTGCAGCTTTAGATCATGCGACCCCCAGACACGATGCGTTAAACGACCGAAAGCGGACGCAGCCTTAGCAATCCTACATGGGATCTCGGAGGCTAGTCTGTTATCCTTCCTGATATGGCTACCAAGATACTTGAAAGAGGACACTTCTGTTAAAGGTTTCCCTTCTATGGTTAGATTGGAAGTGTCCGCTTCGCAATCCCGGGCTGGTTGTTTTAGCACCTGAGTCTTGGATATGCTTATTACTAGGCCAAATCTAAGGCACGACCTATGTAGAGCATCCATGTAGGATTGGAGCGCCTCCATACTATCCGCCATCAAGCAAACGTCGTCGGCATACAGAATCTCCAGTATGGAAAGCTGTTTGGTTTTTGTTCTAGTTTTGAAACGAGACAGGTCGAAAACACCTTTGTCAGAACGAACGCTTAGCTGTATTTGTCCAATAGTTTATATAGTGGGCAGACATCTTCCGCGTTTTGCCACCTTTCGAGTTTTTGCTTTTTTCGCTATTTTAGCTGCAACACACAGTAACCACATGTGGGGCAAAGAAATCTAATTCCTATCACTTACCACCAGTCCAGTATAAGTGAGTCCCCCCCCATAGTAAATATGCGCAATCGGAGGTCACACCTTAAATTGGTCATGTGATCAAGTCTTATCCCGCACTTGGTAAGCTGTTGGCAATATCTAAGTATCAAGAGCGTACTTACTCTATGACAAATTTTGAAATTGATTTTTGATGGTTTCTTCAAGATAACTTACATGTGGATAAGATTTATAATCGTACGTAGTCTGTATTTTCCTCGCAATAGTGAGGGGGAAAATGTTGTATTACACTCGGCGGCAAAGTTTGTTCAACTCTCGTGCCTTGAGACCCTCGTAAAGCTCAAGATTCCAGTTATTGAACAACTCGCTATGCTCGTGGCTCAATTTTGGAATCTTTCGCTTGCTCGGGTCTCAATATAAGCCCGAGAGTTAAACAACAACTTTGCCCCTTGTAATATAATAAATAACTATTGCATTTCAGTGCAAGAAGCTGTGAAAAAGCTATTGTTTACACACCTTACAAACAGTGCCAAACCTATTTCCAACGAATCAAAAATCTAAAAAATGATTTGTATCTATTTAGCCCGATTCCCTAAAAAAGAAATGAATCCAATATTATGGAGCGACAACGTGTCAATTTATTTTACACTTGGTCACCCCCTGAATGTCACGGGTGAGATATACGAGCGGATTTTCTACGTGACTGGCATGTGATCCACGTATCCAATAGTTACATTCATCAAATTTGATTTTATTTTGCAAGATATTTTGCCGTCAAACTATACAGGCTGCTCCATAAACCAAAGATAAACCTACGAAGGAGACTGATAGAGCAAGCTTATAAGCCATCGATTTAACCCTATGTGCTCAGCGGTTTATCCACGTTTTTATTTAGTACTAGCTGGCGCCCGCGACTTCGTCTGCTTTACACAAGATCTTTATAAATTGTAGCGTATGTGGTATTCTGATGTGTAAGCTATAATTATTGTAAAGTTTCATTAAAATCCATTCAGTAGTATTTACGTGAAAGAGTTACAAACATCCTTCCTTACAAACTTTCGCGTTTATAATATTAGTAGAATAACTCCTTATAATATAGTATAGTGCTTCAGTTGTCTACAAACATTGATAAACAGAGAAGAGAGAGAAGAGATAATTATTTTTTTCGAGTTCCTTTATGCTAGTGGTCATCCAAACAAAATCAGATACGTGTTTTTTTTTGTTTAGGTACTGCTACTGATGAAATGCTGATATAAATCTCAAATAATATTTGTCAACTGCTCAGTAGTTATCCGAGGCGCCTAGTTAAAGGTCACGTATGTAAAACTTTCTCAAATATGTTGTAAAATAATGATTAACAAATAATTTAAATCTAGACGAACCCCCTAACTGTTTACATTCTGTATAATTTTTTTAACAACTTGGTAAATTATACAACATTTAATCGTCCGTTCGTGTAAATGAATTAATTATGATCCGTATTCCATATTAGTAAATATTCAGTGTTGGCTTATCAACAAATAGTTGGATTGGATCATATAATTATGAAGTATTTCATTTATTATGCGTATTTACAGTTAAAATAAAGTTAACAAAACACAATGTGACCAATTTGGCCAAATGACCAATTACCCAATTGCTTTTTACAATTTCTTAAAACCTAAATGGAATATGTTTGGTAAAGGTATACAGTCGTTCTTCTCTTCTCGTGTCTTCTTTCTAGCGTTTTTTCGGCTTGTGTTGTGCCACGGCTCAGGGAGCCTGAGGTCCGCTTTGGCAACTAATCCCAAGATTGGGCGTAGCGCTAGTTTTACGAAAGCGACTGCCTTAGACCTTCCAACCCAGGCACAGTTATAAGCTTTGCCAGGAAGCTTGCTCCTAAAACTATATTTTATCAATGAGCAGACAAATGCGCTGGGACACCCATCTCCGAGAGCACCTTCAACATGTTTTGCCATCTAACGCAGTCAAATGCCTTGGCGTAATCTATGAAACATAAGACAAGCGGCTTGTTCCATTCACGACATCTCTCGATGATCTGACGCACGTTAAAGATCTGTTCCCGTGTTCCCCGCCCAGCCACAAAGCCCACCTGCTCCGCAGGTATTTGCCAATCGAGGAACGTAGCCAGTCGTGAATTTATAATGCGAAGAAACACCTTACTGGCATGTGATATGACAGACAAAGTTCGGTAGTTTTCACACTTAAGTGTTGAGCCTTTCTTATGGAGAGGTATAACTAGCGATTCTGTCCAGTCTCTCGGCCACTGGCCAGTTCTCCACACTTTGCAACAGATCTGGTGTAGAAACTGTGTTCCTTCGGGGCCTAGTTTTTTTAGGAGACTGGCACATATACCGTCAGTTCCCACGGCGTTAACTTTCAAACTTTGGATAGCGTTTTCCACCTCAGAAATAAGGATATCCGGTTCCAGACTATGTTTAGCGTCATTACGAATCAAAAGGTGTTCCTGTGATTCTCTGTAAAGTTGTTCCGAGTAATCTCTCCATCTTTTCAATACTTCGCCGAGATCTGATAAGGTCTGGCCGTCAGTACCGGCTATTTGCCAACTTCTGGGTTTGTTGTCGCGGGTGAGTATCTTGACTTTTTGGAACAAGTCTTTGGTATGGGAAGTTACAGCATGGCTTTCGATTTCGGCACACAAGGCATGGATCGAGTTATTCTTATCGCGTCTGCAAGCCCGTTTGACGCAGCTGTGAAGTTTAGAATATTCCGTCCTTGATATTTCCGTGATAAGGCCTTGTTCTTTAAGATTCCTCCGTCGCTCAATAAGTTCCCAAGTTGCCTCCGTTATCCAGGGTTTCCGTCGCACTGGGGTCCCAGAAGAGGGAGTGACTTCATTTGCTGATTTTGACACAACTGCCTTGAAGCTGTGCCAGGTCGACTCTGTGTCTTCAAATTTCGTTCCTTTTTGACATATTGTCTGCTCATTGATAAAATATAGTTTTAGGAGCAAGCTTCCTGGCAAAGCTTATAACTGTGCCTGGGTTGGAAGGTCTAAGGCAGTCGCTTTCGTAAAACTAGCGCTACGCCCAATCTTGGGATTAGTTGCCAAAGCGGACCTCAGGCTCCCTGAGCCGTGGCACAACACAAGCCGAAAAAACGCTAGAAAGAAGACACGAGAAGAGAAGAACGACTGTATACCTTTACCAAACATATTCCATTTAGGTTTTAAGAAATTGTAAAAAGCAATTGGGTAATTGGTCATTTGGCCAAATTGGTCACATTGTGTTTTGTTAACTTTATTTTAACTGTAAATACGCATAATAAATGAAATACTTCATAATTATATGATCCAATCCAACTATTTGTTGATAAGCCAGTGAAAAAGCTATTGTTTACACACCTTACAAACAGTGCCAAACCTATTTCCAACGAATCAAAAATCTAAAAAATGATTTGTATCTATTTAGCCCGATTCCCTAAAAAAGAAATGAATCCAATATTATGGAGCGACAACGTGTCAATTTATTTTACACTTGGTCACCCCCTGAATGTCACGGGTGAGATATACGAGCGGATTTTCTACGTGACTGGCATGTGATCCACGTATCCAATAGTTACATTCATCAAATTTGATTTTATTTTGCAAGATATTTTGCCGTCAAACTATACAGGCTGCTCCATAAACCAAAGATAAACCTACGAAGGAGACTGATAGAGCAAGCTTATAAGCCATCGATTTAACCCTATGTGCTCAGCGGTTTATCCACGTTTTTATTTAGTACTAGCTGGCGCCCGCGACTTCGTCTGCTTTACACAAGATCTTTATAAATTGTAGCGTATGTGGTATTCTGATGTGTAAGCTATAATTATTGTAAAGTTTCATTAAAATCCATTCAGTAGTATTTACGTGAAAGAGTTACAAACATCCTTCCTTACAAACTTTCGCGTTTATAATATTAGTAGAATAACTCCTTATAATATAGTATAGTGCTTCAGTTGTCTACAAACATTGATAAACAGAGAAGAGAGAGAAGAGATAATTATTTTTTTCGAGTTCCTTTATGCTAGTGGTCATCCAAACAAAATCAGATACGTGTTTTTTTTTGTTTAGGTACTGCTACTGATGAAATGCTGATATAAATCTCAAATAATATTTGTCAACTGCTCAGTAGTTATCCGAGGCGCCTAGTTAAAGGTCACGTATGTAAAACTTTCTCAAATATGTTGTAAAATAATGATTAACAAATAATTTAAATCTAGACGAACCCCCTAACTGTTTACATTCTGTATAATTTTTTTAACAACTTGGTAAATTATACAACATTTAATCGTCCGTTCGTGTAATTGAATTAATTATGATCCGTATTCCATATTAGTAAATATTCAGTGTTGGCTTATCAACAAATAGTTGGATTGGATCATATAATTATGAAGTATTTCATTTATTATGCGTATTTACAGTTAAAATAAAGTTAACAAAACACAATGTGACCAATTTGGCCAAATGACCAATTACCCAATTGCTTTTTACAATTTCTTAAAACCTAAATGGAATATGTTTGGTAAAGGTATACAGTCGTTCTTCTCTTCTCGTGTCTTCTTTCTAGCGTTTTTTCGGCTTGTGTTGTGCCACGGCTCAGGGAGCCTGAGGTCCGCTTTGGCAACTAATCCCAAGATTGGGCGTAGCGCTAGTTTTACGAAAGCGACTGCCTTAGACCTTCCAACCCAGGCACAGTTATAAGCTTTGCCAGGAAGCTTGCTCCTAAAACTATATTTTATCAATGAGCAGACAATATGTCA
The DNA here is from genome assembly GCA_949128165.1 of Lathronympha strigana. Taxonomy (NCBI): domain Eukaryota; kingdom Metazoa; phylum Arthropoda; class Insecta; order Lepidoptera; family Tortricidae; genus Lathronympha; species Lathronympha strigana. The sequence continues at coordinate 12,639,053 of OX421908.1, forward strand.
AAAAGGAACGAAATTTGAAGACACAGAGTCGACCTGGCACAGCTTCAAGGCAGTTGTGTCAAAATCAGCAAATGAAGTCACTCCCTCTTCTGGGACCCCAGTGCGACGGAAACCCTGGATAACGGAGGCAACTTGGGAACTTATTGAGCGACGGAGGAATCTTAAAGAACAAGGCCTTATCACGGAAATATCAAGGACGGAATATTCTAAACTTCACAGCTGCGTCAAACGGGCTTGCAGACGCGATAAGAATAACTCGATCCATGCCTTGTGTGCCGAAATCGAAAGCCATGCTGTAACTTCCCATACCAAAGACTTGTTCCAAAAAGTCAAGATACTCACCCGCGACAACAAACCCAGAAGTTGGCAAATAGCCGGTACTGACGGCCAGACCTTATCAGATCTCGGCGAAGTATTGAAAAGATGGAGAGATTACTCGGAACAACTTTACAGAGAATCACAGGAACACCTTTTGATTCGTAATGACGCTAAACATAGTCTGGAACCGGATATCCTTATTTCTGAGGTGGAAAACGCTATCCAAAGTTTGAAAGTTAACGCCGTGGGAACTGACGGTATATGTGCCAGTCTCCTAAAAAAACTAGGCCCCGAAGGAACACAGTTTCTACACCAGATCTGTTGCAAAGTGTGGAGAACTGGCCAGTGGCCGAGAGACTGGACAGAATCGCTAGTTATACCTCTCCATAAGAAAGGCTCAACACTTAAGTGTGAAAACTACCGAACTTTGTCTGTCATATCACATGCCAGTAAGGTGTTTCTTCGCATTATAAATTCACGACTGGCTACGTTCCTCGATTGGCAAATACCTGCGGAGCAGGTGGGCTTTGTGGCTGGGCGGGGAACACGGGAACAGATCTTTAACGTGCGTCAGATCATCGAGAGATGTCGTGAATGGAACAAGCCGCTTGTCTTATGTTTCATAGATTACGCCAAGGCATTTGACTGCGTTAGATGGCAAAACATGTTGAAGGTGCTCTCGGAGATGGGTGTCCCAGCGCATTTGGCGTACTTAATTGAAAATTTGTATGCCGAAAGTTCTGCCAGAGTCCGCATCGAGAATACGCTGTCTGATCAATTTAAGCCAGAAAGAGGAGTAAGACAGGGCTGCATACTGTCTCCGAAACTTTTTAACATCTACGGCGAGTACATCCTTCGTAAGGCCACCGAGGGCTGGGAAGGCGGCATTTCGATTGGCGGGAAGACAGTCTGCAACCTGCGTTTTGCTGACGACACGACTCTCTTGGCTTCTAGTGAGGAGGAGATGAGTAGATTGTTCCGACGAATTGAAGCGGAGAGCATCAAATTAGGACTTCATGTCAACCATGCTAAAACCAAGCTAATGTTTATTAATCGGACCCAATCTCCTTTGCGAAGCTTGGAACTCCAACATCTAGAGTGTGTCAGTTCTTTCGTCTACCTCGGCTCACTCATAACGAATGATGGTGGCTGTGACGGGGAAATAATCCGGAGGATCTGCATTGCGAAGGGAGCTATGTCACGTTTGGATAAGATCTGGAAGGATCGCAGCATACAGAGGCAGACCAAAATCAGACTTGTGCGTTCCCTGGTGTTCTCAATTTTCCTGTACGGTTCTGAGACATGGACTATCCGTGCTAACATGAGGAATCGTATAAACGCGTTTGAGATGTGGTGTTGGCGCCGGCTTTTACGGATTCCATGGACAGCAATGCGTACTAACCAGTCCATACTTGACGAGCTACGCATTAAACGCCGGTTGTCAACGATATGCCAGGACCGCCTTCTTACGTTCTTCGGACACCTCTCTCGACGTTCCCCAGGAAGCCTAGAGAGAGTCATAATGACGGGAAAAGTTGAAGGCAAGAGACCCAGGGGCCCTCCCCCTACTAGATGGTGCTCCCAAATAACTACACCCATGCAATTAAATCTGCACGAGACAATGCATTTGGCGAGAGATAGGAACCTATGGAGGAATCTGGTCTTCAAAAGAATGACATGATGTCACGATCCTCAGCATTGAGGGAACGACTGATGATGATGAACCTCACCAGCCGATGTCCATAGACTACCTGGCTGACCGCAACTCGCAGATTTGGACGCCCATGCGCATGATCTGCTCACTGGCTGATTCTCTTCTTTCCATCGGCGCAGTTAGTAGTACGTGGTACTAATGTGTCACGGGTTCCGCAGCTAAAACAGATTCAAAAAAGCTAAAAGAGATTTTAAAGATTTGAAAGATTCGGTACTTGTAGCAATCTTCAACTTTATATACGCGATTGCCAAAAAAATTACAGTTCTGAAAAATTCGCACGACTGGAACCCAGTTCGTGGTACGAGGCATTTTGCTGTCGGTTTTATGGCCGTCATGGAGTCTTTTCAGTGATATTCCGCCTAGGATCCTGCATAGCTGTGCTTTTGTAAAAATCATGTGCAAATTTAGTTTTCTGCTCGTTTACGAGTATTTTTATCGGGCTATTATGTGTTCTATGACAGAATCCGGTAATGACTTCTTTATTCAGTTACGCCTTTGAAACTTGCTCTATAAGATTCTGCATACGGGACCGCTTTTGCTGCAGTCTCCTTGTCGCCTATTTAAATATTTGGGATATCATCGAAGTACCTTGCATAACATAATAAAACATTTATATTCGAAATATATATACACTAAGTGTAACTTATCTAACTACCTACCTCTACCTACCTTAAATCTTTTATAAAATTTTAGTTGTGTAATAAGTACATATGTAGACTAAATTGATTAGTTTGATTTACATTAAAAGTTTATTTTCATCTTTTTAGGTCACTTAAATAAAAGCTTGTTTTAATAAGTTTTTTACAGTTAAATTCTAATAATTCGGCTCGTGTATCATATGTAGATATTTATACCTATAACCCTTCCTTTTGATTCCATCGTAGTCGGGCAAAAATAGGCTTTAAACTTCCCCGTGCAGTGCCGAGGGCACGAGTAAGTGGCTATTTCTTTGTTCGTATCAAGTGTGGCTGAATAAGGTTTTGAGCACGTTTTAGATATCGGGCGGCGCGTCACGGCTCCCACGGGAGCTATGAGTGCAGCTTAGACACTTACAGATGGCCCTAACGATTGATGTCATGAGCAATCCTTCAGAGAAGTACCTACTTATAGGTATAAAAGGATGAAGGTATGGGCATTTCTTTTTGATAGCTAATTTTAGATTCAAATTTTTATTTAGGTACCTAACATTTATTTTTAAGTCTATATTGTAATTTGTATAATATACTGTAGAGAGAAACTTACGATTATAATTAGCCTTTGGAGAAAAGAGGCGAATTGACGCAAATCCTGCTGTCATAAACACAATACAAAGGCGGATGGGTGGCTTCACAGTTATTGCCTACGGCTATAGGCTACGTCATTCATTATTATTCTCTTTATTTAAATGTCCTTAAGTGAGGTAATTAACAATATGATTATAAAAGTAAAATACATAAACACATACAAAAACCATACAAAATACATACATATAAACACATGATAAAAAACCTAACCTACAGTGCCTCCGCGCCGGCAACAAGGCAGGGCCCAGGCTGCCGGTGAGTAGGGCCGCAGAGAAAGGATCCGCCTGACTAAGCGCGCCGAGTGCAGAATTAACGCATTCTGCATCTGACCTTTGATCCATCTACCTAGCGAGAGTCTCTCAAGACGTTGATCGAGACTTCGGTATGAGACCGTTCGCTGAAACGACTATCGGGACAATGATCGTCAAGTCAACATCCCACATGGCGGTTATGTCGTGGCCCCTACCAGAGACCATACCACAGACTGTGCAGGCCGGCCACGGTCAAGGCAGACTGTAAAAGGAGATGGTGGGACGACCTGGATGCGTTCTGTGCAGAATGGAAGAGGTATTCCCACAACAAGGTCGAGTGGAGAAAAAGAGAGGAGGCCTTTTCCCAGGAGTGGGGCACTAAAATAGGCTAATAAAAAATCTTCTCTTCTTCCTCGTAACCTCAATGCTGAGGATCGCGACCACGTGCAGCCCGTTTCCACAGAGTGCGGTCATAGGCCATGTGTACGGCACGGTGTAAACTGCCACCAGCCGACCTCTTTATCACGTCAGTCCATCTCGTACAGGCTCTACCCTGGGCACGAGTGTTATCCATTTGGCCCAGAATTATGTGCTTCTCCATATCATGTTTTGATGACCGCATAAATAAAAAATACGCATATCTAAACCGCCAACGACTCACATTTCGCAAATAGTCCACGTTTTGTTTCTTTAAATTGATTTAGTATTTTTACCTTCTAAAACCAGGCCGGCCGGTGATAGTGCGATCTCGTCGTCCCTCCCTTTTAATATTTCCGCGAAATAAAATATCTGTTGTGACACTTCGACTTGTATTTTTTCGCACAACGTATCAGCATTGCGATACAATGAGGAAATGCCGCCAGCATCCTAGGTACAAGGTAGGTAAGGTAGGTAGAGGTAGGTAGTTAGGTTAGTTACACTTACTGTATATATTTCGAAAATAAATGTTATTTCATGTTTTTTCTATTTGATTATTATTTATTTGCTTATAGCTACTGCTCAGCTATAAGAAATTTTATTTAGGAGCCCTTATTGCTTTTAAATGCTCATTTGCTCATAAATTTATTACTTTTTGAGTGTGATTTAACGTGAATTTTAATTTTTCTTCTTTCTTATACTATCTTAAATATGATTGTGGCCTAATGGCTGATGCCGTTATTCATAAACGCTCATCAAACCTCCGTTAAGTAATCTATTGTTTGTCTTTATCAGTTTGATATTTGCATTTGTTAAAAAGGGACAAAGCATATTTTACCTAATTCACATAAATACACATTGTAATAAGCCAGACACTTTCTGCCTTATTTCATTAAATATAAAATTATATTTTCATAATTTTAAAATAGTTGGTTTCACACGGTAATAAATTTTGTTTAAGTTCGCACTCTTCAAACCATATCTTTACTTTTTTCCGTCGCACTGTGGCACATTCATCTGCATACCTTCGAGGTAGGCAGATGAATCAAGCCAAAGGGCAAGTTTAATAGTTTCGGCTCTGCTGTGTCCTGTATCCGTCCCTATCTACTGAGCGCAACTGTTTCAAATATTTAAAGAAACACTAGATAACCCAGGTGCATTAAATAAAAACCATCTATGAATTGAAACAAATCTGAAGAATGCTTACGAAAATTCCCAAACTTACTTTGCTGTTTCAGACACTACCAACATCAGTAAATTTTAAATGAACAATAGATTCTGCGATACCGCTGCCGGAATATTTGTACCGAAACTCCGCTATGTGGCTGCCAGGATCAGTTTAAGAAACTTTTTTATTGTTTTATCTTTGATTTATCGGATTAAATGTCACACAAAAAAATATTTAACCTTTTAGGAAGACTCACGCTAGACCTGCCTATCGCGTATCGCGTATAGGCGCATACGCTTTCACGGCCCGGTCTAGGGAGAGTATTCCTTAAAGGATTTTTTTTTTTTTTGATATCGATAAATCAATAACTCGTATTTTGTAATAATTTAAAAATCAGTCATTGTTGACATAGGGGAGAGTCGGCTATATCGTATCGCCAGTTAAATCGTACCACCTCGAGATTTCCTACTTAACAACCTATTTTACTTGTATATGGGGCACCTAACCGAGCGCCTATCATTAGTTATCGATAAAAAATTACAAAAGTCAAGAATGTACTTGAGAGAGAAAATGATTGATTTTCGTCGGACTCGATGTAACTTTTGATGTGATTTAGTAATTGTATAACTTGTGATCTAGATAGATTAAAAATACAGAAGTAACAGTATTTCATTAATTTCATTATAATATTTATCAGCTTAACTGAGTGTTATTTACAAATTTTCAAAGATTGGGAGTTATATATTCAATATTTTTTATTTAAAAAACACCTGGTCGGTTAATTGTATTGCTATAAAAATGGGTATTTGAATCTAAAATAAACAATTAACATTCATAATGCTTAACTAATGCGGTTTGAATGGTACGGGTACGATTTAACCAACTGGTCCGCTAAATCGTACCGATGGCAGTCCCTTCGTTTTTTTTTTTTAGATCGTTAATTTAATCCCATGATACTCAATTTAATATATGACCTAGCCAAGGAACAGTCACATTTCTATCTACTCCCAGAAAAAAGTTATCCACGTTTGAGTAATGTTTATATAGGTAACTATTACTTTTAAAAAGTACCATGTTCTTAATGTGTCTTACCTCTCAACTATGAAAATGATATCGCGAACTTAAAAACTCGATACTTTATTTAAACTATTCCTTCGTATAGTTTAACTCAAGTGGCAAGTTTTTATTTATTTTGTGAGACTAAACATTTCATCCAAAACTGCATAGAAATCCACCGCACCGTTTACAAATATTTACTATTTTATTTAATCCTACCCCTTTTAAAGTTGCGCCGCGCGCGTAGCTTCGTGTTATACAATAAAGAGAATTTGTATTGTATTGTAAACGATATGACGTTGCCTTTACGTTTCAATTAAGCCTCTGCAACGTGCCAGTTCTAATCTCTCAGCGAATTAAGTGAGTTGTCACACACACAATAGGTACCCGGTATAACGTGCATTTTTTTTTCTTTTTTTGTACTAAAAATACAGCAATCGACTTATGGGGGAATTATTCGATTACTACACGGATTAAGAACATAAAGCATAGACATAGTATAAAATTTGTATATATCCATCCTTAACTTACTTCCCAATGAAAACACGTGTCAAAAAGAGATGAATATATTACGTTTGCTATTTCTCAATTGCGTGGAGTATCACTAGTTAAAAGATATGGTTGGATAATACTTGGGACGAATTCGAAGTCCAAACGTCGATAAAAGTTGATATTTTTATGCAAACACCGGATTGACGGGTATGTGTAGGTAGGTACTGACATTTAATAGTGAGAGGACACATTTAACAAATTTTATTAGTTCATATCGATAGAATGACCTACACCCGTTGTGTAATTTTAAGAATTTGAATTAAGAAGAATACGACACACAAAAATAAACTTTTTGAGGAATATATTTCTCTAATATTCTATATAATTTTCACAATATGAATGAATGAATGAATGAATGAAAAAATTTATTTCAGGCAAAGCCCATAAAATTATTAGTATTCCTTAGCTCAACAACAAATAACGATCAACATTTTTTTTTTACATATTCACACTTTAATCTTCGTCGCCTGGGCGACAATATCTATTTTAGTCAAGTCAATGACCTTTCAAGGTCAATTATAGGTAGTAGGTAATTGGAGCATTTCAGAATTCAATCAATTTCTTGTGTTGATGAATGTCTTTTACCTTGAACATTCAGTTATATTTCTTTTCCAGGTGCCAAATCATTTTGTTTTTAAAATTGAAATTAGTTGAAGTTGAAATGTATGCCTTAGTTACGTTAATGATACATAGTTAGAAGTCGCTTTTTATCGATCTCCATAAACTAAGTCCATTTTTAATTAATCACTAGTACCCGTATATGTTTGCCCCGTCAATCCACAGTTTGTTTATATGTGGCATAAAAAGTGTTCCGTTCCGGTTGTATGAATTTTAGTTTATCATTTCATCTCATGTTATTTAATTTCGTAGACCTTACGATAAGCACAAAATAGTACGAAATCCCAACTCTTATACAATCCCAATAGTTCGGATTAGGAGGGATAGAAAACGAGGGAGATGCTAGACACAATATTACAATACGTTGACTTGCCTAGAGAATTAAGTATTTTTGTAACAATATGACAACAAAAAAATGGTATGGTATGGTCTAAAAATACCAACGGGGTGAGTTGGTGTTTTCTACCATCCCTCTTCTCCCCATTCATGACCCTACTAACCTCGCAATCCCTCCTCACCTATTTTTACGGTATTTTATTACTATTTCTAAAATTGCTTATTTTGATCGTATCAAAATTATCAAAATATTGCTAATTGAAATGTTTTACAGGAACATTAGACAATATCTTGGTCGTAACGGAAATGAATGGCCGGAGGCGTTTGTTGCGGAAACGCCATTTTTCTTCCGTCTCTTCTATTTGATTTTCATGACGATAGAATCAAGGAAAATAAATCTGTACTATAGGTACACATATAGGTACAACTAACCACAGTCTACCCTTTGAAGGCGCTTTACATTTTAAATAAATATATATTTGACAGTTACACTAAGAAATAATTTTAGATTAAAAAAAGACGTTTAAAAATCGCCAGGTGAGATTTCGAGGTAAAAATTAGGTTCCGAAATTTAGCAGAATTTTCATTTCACAACAAAGATGTAATATAAAATGTACCTAATACAATTCCTATTCCGGTCTCGAAGTACCTATTTAGGCGCTGCCACTATACTGCGCTGACAGGTGTGACCATTCCTAAATTTACTATATTACTGGCGTTTTAGGTGTCCATGGTCTACCACTTACCATCGGTCAGGCTGCGGGCTTGTTTGCCACCACATTGATATTTTAAATAAAATCGCCATTCTCCGTTACTAAATAGGAAATGGTTTTGCTGAAGATTTAATGACGATTGTCACTAGAAACGATAGTATTTTATTTAAAAAATCGGCGGGTTTTGACATGAGACTCTTCCTGTGTCGGAATTTTGTGACCGCCTGCAACATCAGTAACAATGGTGCTGACAATTGTTACACTTCTCACGGTGGATAAATAGGGGCCTCTCCTCTACCTCTGTTTATGCATTTACAGTCATAGCCTCTATATAGTGAACCTGACTGGTCATGCTTTTGGCTATAAATAATTTTAGGTCATATTACCTGTATTGCTTAAAAAGTCTTTATTATTAAAGTACCCTTCCATTGTACTAAATACACAGTATGAAACCGCTGAGCTCAGCTTGTTTTATTTGTTTCTGTATAACAAAGTAAGGCTTCCCAAATTTTCAGAGAGCTGTTTGCTGTGACGTTATGTAAACTAAATAAGGCTCAGCAGTGTCTGCAAGAGAATAATTTGTCATTGTTGAATAATTACTTGTTAATTTCCGGTTGTCATGAAAAATAAGACGGGTTACAAGAACTACTCTATTAAGATTTCTAGAATTTTGACAGTGTACTATAGAAATGTCTAACGCTGTCTTTCCACCAGAAATAAATGAGGATGTGTTTTAAGAACCAGTAGAATCAGAATGGTTCTTATCAAACATATCCGTCACAGGGCATCCTCGGAAATATCTAGGCATTTGAGTGGTCGTCGTCCTAAAGTCCAAAAACGTGTTAACTAGAGTATATGTACTACATGAATTTGAACCTTAGTACCATGACGATGCTTTTTACTATATTATTTATTACCCTGGTGCGTGGCAGAAGATGTAGGTATACTATCAAAACGCAGTTTAAACTAGATTTTATTGAATTATCGTAGGTATACAATAATTACACCGTCTTTACAATTAATATCAATTTAATGTAACCAAAGACTTGTTTGTCATTCCAACCGGCACTTTAATTGGCGTGGAGATTTCCCTTTTATTCAGATTTCAGTGATCTTGGATTACAGTAAATTCCCTTTAAGTTGCGCCCCAGGCCCTGGGGGCTTCCAAGAACTAGCTCTTTCACTGACCAGTGTGATGACCGCCTCCAGAGACATTGAGCGCGATTTTGTTATATCAAGTTCAAAGAGAACCTCAAATATAAATGATTGATTGTAATTATAATTTTAGTTGAAATACATCTACTGCTGGACATAAGCCTCCCTAATTATTTCTGTAATGTACAACCGTGCGAAATTCGCATCGAACAGTTTATAGCGATCTTTACCAAATGTATTGATGAGAACGCCTTCTCTCTCGCCATACCGGAACCCCTAAGGGAACACACCCAAACTACGTGACCCGTTTAGTGAGGGAGGGGGGTCGTCAATGTAGGTACTACTCTTGGTCACCGGGGGTCTTTTTAAGGGGGGGGTTAGGTTTCTTGCGACGTCGCCGGTAAAATATTTTTGAGAAACATTGAAATCAAAATCAAAATATTTTTTTTCAAGTAGAATTTTAATTGAAGCGACCTCACGCGCCACGGTTTACCCCATCACTAAAACTTCTACAGTTTTTCCACATCACTAATTTTCGGGAATCGCTCAAGGCCGCCGGTCGGCCAATTAGCCATTATCTTTTCAACTTTCCGCAGTAAAATATTTATAATAGATACTACGTGAAAGGGGGAGGGGCAGGGGGGCGGGTAATCGGTCACGTAATTTGGGTACGTTCCCTATGTTAGTTTGGCTGGTAGTACGAAGCAATGGAAATTGTACTTAGAGTACAGACACAGGCGTCTTGCCTGTCACCAAGACTGACCAAATTGCCGGTTCGTCTTCTTTGGTGCTTTCTGAGACCACGTCTTGCGGTACATAATCGCAGCTTGAGATTCTTGGGCGGTGTAACTACTATTAGGTACGTGGGCAAAAGAACGCGATGGCGACGCGGTGCGTTGCGGTGACATTTGAACGCGACGCGGCACGGTATGCCGCATCGCCTTCAAATGTCATGAAACAAACCATTGAATTACTGAAGGCCTAGTATAAAAATTGTACGACATTAACTCCTCGACCGCGTTAGAGTATCGGGAGTTCAAATTATGTTTGCCGTTTATTTAAATCATCCGGCAACTTTCATATTTTGACCCCTCGATACGCTAACGCGGTCGAGGAGTTAATGTCGTACAACTTTTATACTAGGCCTTCTGATCGGAGTTTCCTAGGAGGCGATGCGCCGCTTTGCGTTCACATAACGATCGTTCAGCGAAATTTTTTTAATGCTTGTTTACATCGTAAACGGCTTAAAAAACTCAGATGTATTTAATGTATACTGCTCACTCTTTCTTTTTGCTCTGTATTTATGTCACTGTGTAAAAACTCTGTTTGCCAGGAAACAAATATTATTTAGTAAAAAAATGGCGGTAAAATAAAGTAAGTACAGTGTGACAGAAAAAGGTAGAAATTAAAAAATGGCAACATCGTAGTCGTCCCTTTCAAATCGATATATGAAATGCTGCCTGTACATTCTCAGGCTCTCGGCCGAAACTCTCGGGCTCTCGGCCGAAACTCTCGGGCTCTCGGCCGAATGTCTCGAGCGATTGTCTCATGAAACCATTTAGACTCTCGTTTTGAATGACGAACGAATGAATGAATGCTTAGTTTCATAGTTTAAAATTTGTATTGAGATGACACCTGTTACCTAACCGAAGCTATTTTAGACACCTTTTAACTCACCGAAACTACCTGAAAAAGCTTAAAATGTATCTGGTCTGAGCCTCGCCCGAGGTTCTCGAATGAGTGTGTACAGGGTTCCTTCGTCCAAGACATTCGCCCGTAACATTCGGATGAGAGTGGAGAGACGCCATAAGAAAACGGGACGACTCACGAAAGTCAACATATATAAGTGAAGACAGACTCTAAGACGGAGCTCATCGGTTCAGTAATAATTTTAGCCTTAAGATTTAAAGAGACCGAGGTCGTACGTCGAGGTTTTATAAAAGAACCATATACATACATACAAGATAATATATATATATATATATATATATATATATATATATATATATATATATATATATATATTTATAGGGTTCTTGGATTTATCCTTTAAACAGTCGTACATAATTATAATAACTGATGTGAGTTATTATAATTATGTAGCAGTGTAGAAAGTACACCATCGTACAATCTTTACAAGAAAAGTTACTTATTTGATGTGTATATAGTCATTTTTAAGCTCAGTTTGCAATGGTTTTTATTTCCTAGAAAACAAGGCAACGAAATTACAATAAACTAAAAATCTGATACATATTAAGCGAATCAGCAATGAATAGAATTTGGCGGAATGCCAAACGTTAAGAGTTTTTTTTTCGAATAGCGTTGTTTGCAAAAGCGAGAGTAGTGTTCCTGCATTTTGCAAAATAAACAAGGGGTGACAAACAACGGATGGTTTACGATACCTAGTCATCGGCGATAACTGCAATTGTTCGGAAAAATACTTGTTTTTAAAAGAGAAGACGTTGATTCAGTTCGGTAACTTCGAAACAGTTCCAAAAACGAAAGCAAACACTGCTATTTGAGTGGTGTAAACACAGAATCAATTTGGCAATGTAGGTATAGTCACAGTCTTAAATAAAATGTGGAACCATTTATTGGACAGTTATCTTATATGTATATGTATAAATATATATTTCGGCGACGTTGGAAATCGCTCTAATGATTTCGATGAAAATTGGTATGTAGCGGTTATAACAGGCGATACATCGATTTATCTTGGTCTTATCTCGAAGAAATCGTGGCTTTTCGAGTTTAAATGTGTTTTCTGATCTTCGTTCGCTGGCCAAAATAAATCACGTATTTTAAGTGTACTTAACTAAACTAGCTTGAACACTATTTCTATTAAGGATAAATATCTCAAATAATCAGAATATCACAAAAAATTCGTAAGTAAATGGAGTTTTACTTTGAAAATAAAATTAGGTTCTTATTTAACTTATTGAGCTATCACAGCGTTTTAAGATAAATAGTTCTGAAAGTTTTTGTTCCAACTGTAAATCTATGTTGACAAGTAAACACCTACTTGTTCAAAGTTGTCTCGTTCGTTTATCGTAAAACTTGGAAGTTGCTTTCTTGAAATTACTCTCGTAAATAATGTGTCTATTGTCACGAAATCCATCGCGGCGTAACTTGGATAAATGTTGGGATAAAGCAGATGGATAAAGGAAAAGGGAAGGCTTTAAAGTCAAATCAAGTCTGAATATTTTAGATTTATTATTCTCAGAGATCATATGAAACTCTTAAATCTCATGTCTATTTTTTTGTATACCACGACGATGGCAAACAGGCATACCGCCCGCCTGATTGAAAGCGGTCATCGTAGCTTATGGACGCCTGCAACTCCAGGGAGGTCGCATGCGCATTGCCGACCCATTAAAATCTTGTACACTCCTTTTTTGAAGAACCCCATACTGTTATCTTTCGGGAAAACCTCGGCTCATTCCACAGCCGGAGCGTCCGCGGGAGGAAATTACTGGAAATTCAAAAAATAGATTACAACAGATTTTTATTTTAGGCGACACATAATGTATTAAACGTATTATCTAAGCGGTCCTCACACCTTGTAATAACACCATACACTTTAATGGACCTAAAAAATATAAGGACGTAATCTCGTAAGCCAAAACTGTTTGCATGATGTGTGAATTCACCTACTGTTTATGCACGACACGCTTACTTCCCAACTTGTAGGGGAGTGAAGATTAATAATATAGGTATTACTAGTAAATTCATAGTAAACTACGTAATTCTAATAAAAATTAAACCCACCAAACAATATAATTGAAGATAAAAAGCGTATACAACACAAACTATAAAAGCGCCGCTATATATGCTAAGGTATATCCCGTCTAGAAGGTTTTTTTTTTTTTTTTTTTTGCATGATCCCCGTGACGTTGCATCTCTGTACCGCTATGGCGATACGAGTACGTTGATAGAGGGACCAGCCCAACGGTCTTCCGCAGTGTCAACGAGCCGAGTTGCATAAATGCAAATTAAAATTAAAATTATTTATTTCAGACTAATACATATTATGTCCATACACATTTTAATTAATACATTAAATAGATACATTATACGTTTTAGTACAAATTTCAACAAAATAATCTTAAAATAAAATACATTTTAAAATATATATTCCCCCCGCGGCATGGCACCGTAGACGCTGGCAGCGTTTCCTCGCTGTATTGCAATACTAATACGTTGGGCGAGGAAGCTGCCAGCTCTACGGTCGCCGGTAGCGTCCACAAGCCTCTTTGATATATCCTTAAAGAGATTGAGGGCGCTCGAATCATACTAATTAATTTGTATTATAGGGTTTGTATACATAGAACAAACAGTATTAACAGAGACATAACATAAACCTTTGTACATACTTGAATGTTGAATTATACAGTGCCTTGGTTTCTCTGTTTTGTTTTTGTTATACATTAATGACTTGCCTCATATTACCAAACATCGTTGTACATTGTTCGCTGACGATATCTCTGTAGCCATCACTAACAACCCTGATTGTGACTATAATGATAATATAAATAAAACAATACACGAGATTATAGAATGGCTAACAATCAATAATTTATCTGTTAATATTAATAAAACGAAATTTATGCAATTTATAAATCAAGGTGCAACTAAGTCAAATCTAAATCTAACATATAACGGTGAGATACTAAATGAAGTCAATGACATGAAATTTTTAGGCATAATTTTAGATGATAAGTGTAATTGGAAACCACAAATAGACAAAGTATGTGCTAAAATAGATCGCTTTCGGTATGCCTTATGGAGACTAGCACAAGTAACGAATGAAAAAACTGCGCTTACAGCCTATCATGCTTATGTAGCCTCAACTTTGCGATATGGTGTGTTACTGTGGGGCAACTCATCATATCTTGATAACGCTTTTGTCTCGCAACAAAACAATCTCTCCGGGCTATTCGTAATGTCGACCATTTAACTAGCTGCAGGCCTCTCTTTCAGCAGATGAAGTTGTTAACGCTCCCATGTATTTATATTATGGAAATGTGTATCTTTGTGAAAGCTCATCCTGATTTCTATGTCAAAAAGCAAGATATTTGTAATTTTAACACTAGGCACCCCGATAGATTAATATTGCCTAGGATAAGAACAGCACTATTTGGCAAAAACTGTTTTGCAATGTCAGTCAAAATATTTAATCATCTACCAGAGAGCATGAAATGTCTACCAGTCAATAAGTTTAAGGGTAAATTGTACACCTGGCTCGTTAGCAAAACTTTTTATTCCTTAAATGACTACTTCCGGGATAACCACAACTCATCATATGGTTGTCTGGAAGAGATCGCTCTTTAGCGATAAGACCGCCTGTTGTTTGCCTCTTTTTCATGTGTAATCTATACCAGTTTGTGTTATTTTTGTTGTTTTGAGGTGCAATAAAGAGTTATTGTATTGTATTGTATTGCATCATAGGCTCTCGTTCTTTTTTTGTCGGAATGATTATATTATATTGTTAGAATGATTATATTATACATAGGATGGCTTAAGTGACATAATGGATTATAATATGTTGAAGTAGTGGGTATTTGACATATGACATTAGTTTTTATTTAATTTATTTGATTCATTGGATTGTTGGATGGATAATCATAGATCTTACGTTTCGATCCTACGGCTCGAAACATAATAGGGTCATGGTGTTAATGAACGCGATTAATCCGTTCTAAAGCGTTCAATGAATAACAATCGTGCAAACATAAGACAGTATGTATTTTTATGAAATGTGTGTCCAAATTTAGTGAGCCTTAGTGGCTCAGCGGTAAAAGCTTGCTACATTCAATCAGAAGGTCGGTTCCAATGAGTTTTTCGAAACACATGTAGGATATATCAAATTATATTTACCAATTGCTTCTCGGTGAAGGAAAACATCGTGAGGAAACCGGACTAATTACCAATAGGGTTAAGTTTACAGTCCATATCGTACAACTAGCGCCTACGCCAAATCTTGGAATTAATTGTCAAAGACCCTAGGTTCCCTGAGCCGCGGCATACGCTGAGAAAACGCTAGGAAGATACAGAAAATGTATTTGACATAGGTATTTTGACGCCACACTACCGGACTCATGTTTGTCAGTCTATTTACTTAATATTGTCTTCTGTTTACCGCGATTGTTATTCATTGAAATTAAACACTTTAGAACGGATTAATCGCGTTTATTAACACCATGATCCATGTTTCGAGCCCTTTACAGCACTCGTTTTCACAGGGTTAAGATGATGACTGATGGTGATGATGAGTCATCATCTTAACCCTGTGAAAACGAGTGCTGTAAAGGGCTCGAAACGTAGGATCATGGTGTTAATAAACGCGATTAATCCGTTCTAAAGTGTTTAATTTCAGTCTATTTACTTGTTTCCTATGTCATGGTGGTGGTAGTAATATAATAGCATTAATAGCACATATTATATAAACGTTCATAAGAACAGATATTTCATAGAATAAATAAATCTTATATAGGACAATCTTAAACAAATCAACCCAGTCCCACAGTAAGCTCAATAAGGCTTGTATTATGGGTACTAGGAGAAGATACATATAATGCATACATACCTGTATATTAAATACTTAAATACATTGAATAGAAAACGTCCATAACTCTGGAACAAATATTCGTGATAAACACAAAAAAATGCCCTGACCAGAATTCGAACCCGGGACCCCCAAGCCTTCGTAAGCAGGGTCATTCTAGGAGGCCATTCAAGAAAGCGAATACAAACCGTTTAGAATATTACGCAAAAAATAATTGTCGCTCGGCCCCCCTCATCCCCGCACAAACGCTAGGGTTGCCTACGATACGAAATAGTTTATTTATAATACTGACGCTGCGTGCGCCGGCGAGCGGTGTATTTGTATGGCCAGCCCGTTGATAATGTCGTTACAGACACAAGACAAAAAATACAATTGATTCGAGTTCGCGTGGAGAGTTCCATTTCCATAGGGCTGACAATAGGAATATTATAATTAATATAATCCTTTCCCTTCCCCTAAACATTGTAAGATAGTAGTAGGTAATCGTGGAATTGGGTGTGAAGTGTTGATTTTAAAATACAAAACTCGGATAGAATGTAAATTAAGAAGATGCTTTGTTTTTTCGTGATTAGGTTAGGTTTAAAGACATTTATTCTCATATAAGATATACATCACTTCCATGAGAACATAGTTATTACATAATTACATGCATTTAATTAGATTTTTGTCACCGCAAGAATGCAATATTATATATAGGGTGATTTCATATCCTTCTTTCTTTAAATCGTAATAGGCTCAATTCACACCGTATCACGTCACCATACCGTACGAAATACGAAAACGAAACGGTTAAGTGACAACCCCCCCCCCCCCTTCCACAAACACATAGATATTTTGTATGCAGGGGGATCACTTAACTTTGCAGCTGACTGTAATCAATTACCCAGTTTAATTCTATGGAGAACATTTTGTGTCTTAACTTCAAACTCGGGTAAATCCATTCGACCAGCAAATATCTACCTTATTAGTCTTATTACCTTTTCTTAATACCAATATCGCATAATCTGACAGATGAATTTACCCGAGCGAGATTGAAGTCAAGTGACTCAATTATATTTACGAACCCAAAAAGTAACACATACACACATAATTTTTCACAAAATAATTTCAATAACTAATAACTAACCGGTAATAATACGAAACTGTGCAAATACGATGAAAAACCAATATACAGTACAAAAAAGGTAGAGTCGTAACTTGATATGGACGTTACTAAAAGCCCCTAGAGATCCGTTTGTTGAATAAATGATATTCGATACCCGACCAAATCCCAAAAAAATGTCAGAAACTATTTAGAAGCCATATGAAAAATTGTTCGGGAAAAAATCGGTATATACTTAAGGCTAACTAGGGATGTTACGGAGGTGGTTTTATTAGAACCAAGGTCGAAACCGTAGTTTTAACGGAACCGAAATTGGCAGAGCAAACATTTTTATTTCTGTATATATATATATTTTTTTTTTAAGGTATTTTTTTTTAAGGTAGTTTTTTTTATTTTATTCTTAAGGTAGGTTTTTCATTTTTAGGTAAGTACCATAATTGTTATTTATTTATTATAATAAAGATTTTTTTTTTTTTTTTCGCCTTCGCAGAAGACGTGAATTTTTCTTTTGCACTTCTATAAGCAGGTGCCGCTGGGCTTCGGCTTTGATGTAAGTGTGTAACTACCGCTTGAAATTAACCGGAACCTAAGTCAAAACCGGAGGTGCGATATCAACCGAGAGTTTCAGTAATGAAATCGGATTCGAAACCAAAGCTCCGTAAAATCCATATAGCTGAACCATGTTTTTTTAAGTCAGAATCAGTGCTTCCATATTTAAGACTGCGAAAGTTAAGGTATACATATGTTCCGTAGAAATACTTTTACATTCATTTGATCTTCTCTATTTTCAGTTTGAATGAGCTATCAAAGACGCATAAGTTTCTATACCCTGTTCACGTTAACAAGCTAGTACAGCGGCCTTTTTTCGCATTGTTGTATAGATTTCAGATGGAAGGGACAAAAGAGAGTCGGTGGTGGAGAGCGTTTTTACCAGAATGTCAAGAACGATAGGTTTAGCGCGGACTATTAAATAATTATATTCTTATTTATTATAGTATGATTTTTAAAGTGAGTTATTTTCATGGTTTAGGCATTTATTGAATTCAAGAATAGTTGATAGGTAATCAACATATTGGGTTAACTAATTGTATACTTACTATAAGAGTATAAGAGAAAAGAGAGCACTATAATAATATTAATGGTGCTCTCTTTTCTACATATTATGTCGGCACCGTACAAGAGACAGATGTTGACTGAATTTTGACCACCATGTAAACTTGTAAATTAACATGGACAGGGTATAGCTAGAGGAAGTACGTACTTATTAAATAGAAGCTACGACACCCAAAAATACTTAACACATTGAGTGCCTGCGAGTGCTACGCTTGTAGCTGATTCCATATTTTTTCTGCTGCTAAGCGAAAATCACCTACGAACAGTGAACCCTACATTCAACCAACGGAACTGGCATTGTCTATCATTTTGATTACAAAAAAAACCTGCCGATTTTTGCGGATGAAGGGCACCTCAAATGTATAGCTATTCGTACGTAGGTAATGTACAAATAGCTGTCAGATAAACGTCAGTCCATACAATGAACATGATAATTGGTCTTATGCTTTCGGCAGAGGGGAACTGTCAAATGCCAGCGCGATTGGTGACAATGTCACCAGTAAACCGCCAGTAAACCGACTATTGCTTAGACTATGTCATAGTCTAAGCAATAGTCGGTTTACTGGCGCTCAATGTGTTCAAACTAACAAAAAATTATTCGCAGAAACAGTGTTAATTAATTACATGTGTGTAAATAGTTTAAAACTGTTACAAGATTACCTTTTTAGACTGTTTTAAACAGTTTGCTAATTTTAAAGAAAAATAGTGTAGGTGAATATCTTTGAATATCTTTGTACATACCTACATTACTTATAATTAAATTGATATGCCTACTAAGTAAATTTAAATAAACATTATGTGATTAAACAGTCTTCTACCAGAAACTAACATTACACATACCAGGGGCCTTACCATGACGTCTTAACGCAATTCAGTTGACTACCTAAACTGAGTCGCTGCCATACAACTGAGCATAGTTGAGAACCTAAAATGTATCGCGATAAGACGTGGTAAGGCTCCTGTGCTCGACGCTGCACTAGTATTCAACATGGGCACTTTACGTCAAAGTGACAAGGTTGAAATTTGAATATCTTAGAAAAATATTCGTTGTTCAAAAGCTTTAATAACTTTGGCATAAAGTGATCATGTCAAATACTAGTGAAGCGTCGAGCAGTACGACTACGTTATTGTGTTCTCTTTCTTTCTTGGTAACCCCACAGTCATGCACCACAGGAATAGAGTCCGACTATGCTAAATTATCTACATTTTTAAAGCACATACTGTGAAAGTGTTAAGAAAACGTCATAATTTCATAGAAGTGTTAAAGTTCATTTTCTTGGAAGAGATAACGAGGTTTGACTCTACCTGTGCCACAAAAAACCGCTACACCAAATTCGATTGCCGCCGACGCTACCGTCAACCATAGAAACAAATAACTGATTTTCCAACGAAAGCAACGAAACCACGAAGCAAATTGCAGGGAAACTTGCGCGTACATTTTTCTGGGGCGTTGGCGCGGTTTTTGTGGAAGCGAACAATTGACTTAAAGCGCGCGGCTTTTGAGGTTTTCTTTTGATCTTAATTTGCCATCACCCGCAGTACACCAAAAGATCAATAGATTGCCTTTGTTAACGCTTTGTTTATCCTAAGCAAACAAATAATTATAAGTACTTGTGTATTGTATAATAAATAATCAATATAAGAGACACTGCGAACCAATTAGGATAATCTCCCAGCTGATATCGTCATATAAATATTAGAGAGGTTGCGGATACGGGCTCCTATTCCGCACATCAAAAAAGAAGTTACTTATTAAATGTATGGGGTGATTTTCAATAGGTACATTGTTGAAAGGTTGAAATGTGCCATAAATTATGGCATATTTCAACTTTTTCATTTTTCATAGTCGAAATATGCCATAAGTACCTACGGTATAAAATACAATGTCGGTAATATAATGTGATTTTTTTGGTAAAATCTTAAATTGATAACTTTGCTTCCAATTAGATGCATACTAGTCACATAGAGCAGTTGTTAGAACTTTATTATTAATGAGTAAATGTGTACTCGTACACACTTTTCACAATATTTTTTTTAAACCTTTTAAACCTCCATCGCTCCTATATTTCTGAGCAATACCAAATTTCTTGGAAGAGATAACGAGGTTTGACTCTACCTGTGCCACAAAAAACCGCTACACCAAATTCGATTGCCGCCGACGCTACCGTCAACCATAGAAACAAATAACTGATTTTCCAACGAAAGCAACGAAACCACGAAGCAAATTGCAGGGAAACTTGCGCGTACATTTTTCTGGGGCGTTGGCGCGGTTTTTGTGGAAGCGAACAATTGACTTAAAGCGCGCGGCTTTTGAGGTTTTCTTTTGATCTTAATTTGCCATCACCCGCAGTACACCAAAAGATCAATAGATTGCCTTTGTTAACGCTTTGTTTATCCTAAGCAAACAAATAATTATAAGTACTTGTGTATTGTATAATAAATAATCAATATAAGAGACACTGCGAACCAATTAGGATAATCTCCCAGCTGATATCGTCATATAAATATTAGAGAGGTTGCGGATACGGGCTCCTATTCCGCACATCAAAAAAGAAGTTACTTATTAAATGTATGGGGTGATTTTCAATAGGTACATTGTTGAAAGGTTGAAATGTGCCATAAATTATGGCATATTTCAACTTTTTCATTTTTCATAGTCGAAATATGCCATAAGTACCTACGGTATAAAATACAATGTCGGTAATATAATGTGATTTTTTTGGTAAAATCTTAAATTGATAACTTTGCTTCCAATTAGATGCATACTAGTCACATAGAGCAGTTGTTAGAACTTTATTATTAATGAGTAAATGTGTACTCGTACACACTTTTCACAATATTTTTTTTAAACCTTTTAAACCTCCATCGCTCCTATATTTCTGAGCAATACCAAATGTTTTATGGTTTTCTACTGCTAAACAATAAAAGTATAACTTTCTCAATTAGGCTTCTTGTTTATTCCGCCGTTTCTTCACCAAAGTACCTCTTTACCTCTGTACAGTATTTTTGAATATTTTATTACCTTTGCCTAATATTTTACTACGAAAGAATACGAAGTAGGGCACAATTCACGCCAGAAATTCACAACTAAACAAAATATTCATATTTGTGTATGCTTACCAAAAATACCTTTTTTTTAATTTTATGGTTATTTTTTTCAACCGACTTCAAACGAGAAGGTTCCCTTTACGTCTGTGGGTAGGTTTTTTGTATGTTTGTTCCCATGTTAAATCTGCGTCTAGTCCATTTTCAATTGATTTTGATAAATATTTTTTTGTTTAAAATACTTTCACAATAGTACCATTGGATTCTGATTTTAATATAAGTATGAGTAACAGGACGAAATTAATTTATAGTTTCGAAATGATGATGATTTTTGGTATTACTTGCTTTTATCTATATACGTGTCTTTATTATTCCTCGGTCTTTTAATGGCAAAAGTCACTACCAAAAGGTATGACCACCAACCAAATTCACCTTATAACTGTCTTCTGTCTGGTTCGCTGCCTCAGACGGGAATCGGATTTACAATTACGGAAATCTACAGTTTTATTTGAAATTTTTTCTACACTTCCTATTTCATTTCGTTTCTGTTTAGCACAAAATATAGACGCTATTTCTAATGAGGTCTACTCCACTTAAAGGATGACTCACACTAGGACGGGACTGGACGGGAAGGGACGGGGTGGAACGGGACGATCGATCACGTGACGTTTTCTATAGAAACTGACGGATCGTCCTGTCCCGCCCTGTCCTGTCCCGTTCTAGTGTGAGTCATCCTTAAAACAGCTATAACTATCAATTGGACTTTCCAGAAAATCTACAAGTAGTGTAATCGGCAGCAACAGTCCAAAATAGCATTCTAACATTTAACTCATTACGGAGCCACTGTTTCGTAAAACAGACGTACTAATGAAAAAACTTTGAGAGTAAAGCTAACCGCCAATCACATAGCTCTGTAGCTTTGTATATCCAAAAGTTTGTATCCGTTGTGATATTGGACGATCGCAACCTTTTATTTAGTAAGTCAAAGTTAGCTGATGTTTCTCTTGGGAATTCACAACATTTTCAGAATTGTTAACTTATTAAAAAATGTTTTGGAGTATTAAGGTTTGATGGGTAAGTACTTTTGAAATATTTGGAATATGTTTTTCATTATAAGTAATATTGAAAGTGTTAAGTAACCGGCTTACATCTTCAAGCAACACGGTCTTCCGACTCGTCGGAAGGGAGAGGGAGAGAGACAAGCGACATCACCTCCAAAATACTCTGTAATTTTTTGAGAGGAAAACGTGCACAAAGACGCTCTTTTCACACATTACATCATTGACTTGTTAAAAGAAATAGACACACAAAGCAGAAAAAAGACGTCAAAAAATGTGAGTCAGAATTACATTAGCGAACAATTTTGTATTGATGATGATGCAAACGATAAATACAAAAACGAAAAAATACGATGCGACACGATGTGATACGATGCGTACGAAAAAAGCTTACTAACGTAAGCATTAAGTGTCAAATTTATAAATAGGAATAATTTATAATATAGGAAGCAGTTTGTCAAACACGGAACTTTTGTCTCAAGGGTTTATACAACGCGCTCGGGTGTTAGCCAGGGATCGATCCTAGGGCCACTGCTGTTTGGAATTATGATCAACGATCTTGAGGAATCCGTTGAACATGCCAAATGCCTACTATACGCCGATGATCTTAAACTAATTCTTGATATAAAAACTATGGCTGACTGTATTAAGTTACAAAACGACATCGATTCGGTTTACAGTTGGAGTACCACTAATAAGCTGCATTTCAATGTTGCCAAGTGCGCTGTGATGACATTTAGTCGAGCAAAAAACCCGATACATGCTGAATATAAACTTGATTCTGAGAGTGTGAACCGTGTTTTAGCAATCAAAGATCTGGGAGTTCTGTTTGATAAACACCTTTCTTTTCATGACCACATAAAACAGCTAGCCGCTGACTGCTTTAAAAGGCTGGGATTTGTGATTAGGAATGCTTGTGACTTCCAAAATCCAAGCGTGGTTAAGCTACTCTACACATCGCTAGTTCGGAGTAAACTTGAGTCTGCGGCAATAGTTTGGAATCCCTATGAGAGTAGTTATGCTTTACTTCTGGAGAGAGTACAAAAAGCCTTTTTAAGGTTTTTGTACAAAAAAGTGCATGGGTACTATCCTTATTTATACCCAACTAGATTCTTGCTTGGGACTCTCGGCTTCAACTCTTTAGAGGTAAGGCGTAACTACAAACTTTTGACATATGTATGTAGTATACTGAGGGGAGATAGTGAGTGTCCTGACTTGGTATCAAGGCTAGTGAGACTTGCCGCAGTGCCGTTTGTGCCTAAAAACCAACTCAGGCCCCGGTGTACCGATCTCTTGGCTGTTCCCCAGGCGCGTACTGTATCCTACAGGAACTCTCCAACGCTTCGAGCCTTGAGGATGATTAACGAGTTCTTGTCATCAGCACCTGAGTGTGATGTGTTTGCTAGCAGATGGGTAAATGTGTGTCGTAAATGCCTGAGATACTGCGAGATGGCGGATGGATGTTAATGTTATACAATAGATATATATATATATTATTATTTTTTTGACATCAAACTGTATTGTTAAATTGTATTTGTAATGTCTGAATTTTTCCAGCGCTTTGGTGCAAACTGTAAAGCTGTGTAAAATGTTTGTATATAATAAATAAATAAAATAAAATAAATAAATAAACAGAACTGGTTACCAACACTGTTTAAACTTTATGCGCCTTTAGCACTTAACGATACGTCACGATCCAAACAAGACTATGAAAAACGCTGCAACTGCAGCACTTTTGTGGCGTCATGTTTTTCGGCTGATTATGTCCAGTTCTTTTATTATATATCACATGCATTACAGACTTTTCGATATCAGACAGTCTATGATACATCAAACTCAACTATAATATTTCATTAAGATTTAAGATACGCTGTAGTCAACTATAATAATCTCAAAATTAGAACTTCATACAAATTCTATGCTAATTGCCTAATTTGCGATACCTGGCACATTTCCCTGCGTTTTAAACACATTTTTTTTTATCTGTCACGTTACCGGCCATTCAGAGACAGTTTTGCAATGACACTTTGGTTGGAGTTATTTTGAAAGTATGTTGATACAATGCTGTTGTTTTGTTGTTTAGTCGATGTACCCCTCAATCATTACTAAAATTATTATTAATAATCTGCATTAGTAATGGATATGCAGATTATGAATAATATTAATATTATATATTAATATTATAAATAACTAAAAACCAGTAGAAATGGCCAGAATGTTGTGACATTTTATATATATTACAATTGTTCTTTACAAGTAGTTTTATTTGTTTTAGTTCATATATGGATGGAAATACAATTTCAGGGCAATTTAATAATCGCTAAAAAACACCTAACCTCGAAAATTGTTTAAACATAATTATTAAACGGGTCTAAAGCGAATTTACTTATTTACCTTATTTACCGACGTTTCGACACAGGTTTCACTGGTCATGGTCGCGGCTAACTGATGTCCCAGCAAAATGTCAAAACAGAGATTTATGTAACTACCCAACGAAAAGTCTATGTAGAAATTTGGGGTAAACACACAATTTTTAAACTACCCACAAAACATATGTTAATTATTGTCAATAGTCCGACACACGACACTCACAATATCCCCGCGCACATCCGAAGATATATCCCTTGGCTGCAACTTCTGGATCACTGGTCCCCAAGTTGGTGATAAGTTAAAACCATCCTCCCTATTAAAATTTCTAGGGTGGTTCTTGATTTCAATTGCCTCTCGAACTACTCGAGGATAATAATGGCGTTCAGTGGAGACAATTTTTGGTTTATGGAGTTCAATCCAGTGATTTACGCCAGATGTAAGAAGATGTTCGGCGATCGCGGATTTGTGTACTTGGCGGTTTTTAACTGCCGCTATGTGCTCCTTCACACTCTCTTGCACGCTCCGTTTAGTTTCGAAAATTGTTTTCAAAATTACTCCAATGAACGATTGCTATAAGTACTTCTCATATTAATTTAATCTTTATTGCACAAAAGGCGGTCAACCTATAGGCAATGCAGAGATTGTGGGCGGTGCTACAAATACAAAAAAAACCCGGCCAAGTGTGAGTTCGACTCGCACACCGAGGGTTCCGCACAAAGGATGTCCCCCCCTCCCCGTCCATTTATGACCTTAGGTACTTAAAAATACTGGAGGCACGGAACTCTCAGTGTGCGGCAATTATGCGGCTTTCGGATTTTCTCTTTTTGCCAAATTTCGATTTGATTTGATTTGATTTCAACTTGTTGCCTCGATGCGTCCCCGAGATAAAGGGTCCTGACAGACAGACGGATGGACGTACAATAATAATGTGATCCTATAGGGAAGATTTCTTATGGAAGCATATAATATATGGACGTAAATTAAATGATAAAATTCTTCCTCCATAGATGATGATGATGATGACTCGTAGAAAAAGTATTGTATACAATCGTAACATAATTAAGTTTTTCAATCTTGTACCTTACTTAGGCCACTCAGCTTGAAAATAGTCATGTAAAAAAAGGATGCAAAGTTGTTATTTACATCTATTATTTAAGACACGAGAAAGATTATATTTATAGTTATAAAATGAACCACTAAATCGTATTAATCGCGTGTTTCCCCAGGGTTGAATGATGACGCCATTTAGCGAATACATGCGTTTAATTTGTTTTAAAGTGTTTCATTTAAATAAATAAACTTTGTTAAAAAAGGTAGGTATATTACTTGAGCGAAGGTTTCAAAGCACTAGAGCGAACATATTTCGCTGCCGAATCTAATTTAAAATTAACCTTAACTACTCACCTTACCGATATTTGACAAATTTTCTGAAAGGGTGTGCACCGATACTCAATGTCATATTTATTTAGAAACGAGGAAAATTCTTCCCAAGTGTCATTTAGGAAGACTCGACCATTTTATTTTAATTCGCCCCTAACCTGCCTGCCCTCGCAAATAAAATAGTTTGTTACGCAACGGTGGCAACTGCGGTCCATGAGTCCGCTGGCAGAGGTGGACATAATAGTACATTTCGATGCTAGTGCGGAAAGTATGTCATTACTTCACGAGTCCCGAGGTATCTTGCCACGAGCCGTAGGCGAGTGGCAATACTCGGGACAAGTGAAAAATGACATATCCGCACGTGAATCGAACGACGTTTTTCAATACAGATGCGAAAAAAAAATTAAAATACATAAGAACGAATTTAGAGTTTTTTTATTATATCCGTGACACGATTGTAATACAGTTGATATATTAAGAACTTCTTCAAAATGTTTATCTTATATATCTTCTTTACTTTCTCATTTTCAATCTCATAATAATAATTTTTCATAAACAAAATAATAAATCGCATGTGACAAATCGTATCAACATGTCTTAGAGGCCCTTCCAACATGTTTACCTGGTTGAAAAACGCCTCTACTTTGACTGACGTTTCGTAGGCTCTGTTCCGTTTCATACACACAGATTTATAAGAACTGTTTTCAATGTTAATATTTTTAATGAATGATCATTAGTATGATAAAGAAGTAATTATTCAAATATGAAATATCAATATCTTTAATATTATTGCGTTAATAGTGGGTATTTAGTTTTATTACGGCATTTACGGCTCGGTAAAGTTAACGAACAATAATACTCTTCGGTAAGCAGTCGTGAATTGGAACACAACTGAATTTAAAAAGATTGGAAAAGTAAAAAGCACTAGTTCGCAAAAACAAACTTTGCGCACGCAAAACAGCCAAAAAAAGGGCACTTTTTGAGCAACTGTATTGAAAAATAGTTTATGCCATACCTGGCCATAAAGTGCCTTTTTCCGCACGCTACGCGTACGGAAAAAGCCGATTTCTGCCCAAGTGTAGGCATAAAATGATGTACCTGACACGTGAGGTAATAAATAAAGCCCTTGATCGCATATTTACATCCCTCGCTTGCAGCTCGGGTCGCAAACATCTGCGATCTCGGCCTTTCTTTGTTTTACCGCACTAGTTAGGTAATGTACTATTCTGATAAGGGTCTAGCACAAAACGTAGGTGATTTAATTGCTGAACGTTTTTATAGAGCACAATTTATAGGAAAAATGTGTTGCTGTATTTTTCACTATTTTCCGCGTTTGATAGTTAGTTTATTATATTTCATGACATTTTTTTTTAAATACTTTATTAGTTATATTCATGTTTTGTTTTACCTACCCGTTACTTCTAATTGTATTGTATAAAAGTCAAAATATTTTCAGAAGTTGCTGCTCATATAAATAACGTTTTCAACACACTTGCTCGTAACGAGGTTCTTATTGTACCGCTTTTAGGCTCATAATCCTAGATATTAAACACGCGTGCTTTTTCATTATATTATTGAACTAGTGTTGTAATCAGATAACCCCATCAAATTAAGTTTGTAACCTACGAGACTAAGTTACGTACACAGATAATACATTCAAATTTTGTCGGATTGAAAAGTTTTTTTTTATTTTTTTTTATTTTTTTTTTCAAATAAAGTACACAGTTTTTAGCCGCATAATAAATTATGCCTTAAAAAGCAATATCTCCGTATTTAGTTGAATACATGGATTAAAACTTTCTGAATTATTGAATTTACGTGAAATTGTATTAAATTATTCAAAATTCACAATAATTTGTGCTTCAAACACAAATAATTTAATTTTTTATTTTGGCTGTTTGGCGGGTCTTTGCCTCAAATTTACGTGCGCAACGCGATTCTAAAAAAATACACCAATGGCGCGCCGCGGTAACTTATTTACGTAAAACATTTTTGATGGTTTTCTCGCTTTATTATTATGATAAAATCCAACTATAAGAGAATTAGAAGTAAAACTATAACAATATGTGGATTAGGCTCCTCTGAAACTACAAAACGCGGGTGCTATCATGAAAATCTAGTTGTACTTAGTAGTGATAAATATACCTACTTATTTGTGACGTTTGGGCCTTAGCTTCGGTATTTATTAGTTGAAAATGTAAAATATTGTCATCAACCGACGTTGAAAAGGCATCGCAAGAAGCTTCAAGTAGTCAATAAAGGTTAGTGAAACTCATATGCTAATTACCATGTAGGCATTCTGACATGATTCTAACAATTAAGTTAACGTATTTAACAAAAGTTAATAACCTCGAATTAAATTTCGATTTTTACTTACAAGTGTGTTGAAAAATGTCGTATGACACGTGTGTGCATGGTCATTATACACATCGGCTTTCTTATTGCGCACTCGCTTTCAGCTCGCGCCCACAATACCGCCTCGTGTATAATAACCATCATAGCACACGTGTATCACAATGTACTATTTATTTCTCGTCTTTGTTCTATCTTAAGTATATACTTATGCTAACTTGGTCTATAATAGTTACTCGTATTTTAACTGTTTTACTTCAATATTTCTAAAGGAGGAGGTTCTCAATTCGTCTGTATTTTTATTTTTAAACAACAAAACGTCGATATTTTTTTATTTATTGTGCAAAAATAATAATAAAACTAGTTTTGAACCTGAGACAAGAGAACCCCATAAAGAACATCGATAATAATAAAAAAATATGAGCAGGTTTCATAATCAAGTAACCTAAGCAATTTTATATTCTTAAGTAGGTATATTATTTTATTATGTACAACGCAAGAGAAGACATGCATTTGGTCAATTCAAAAGGATAAAATATTCCTTTGAGCCTTTTATAAGTCTATAAATCGTCCGTACCTTAATATGGGCATTCAATAAGAAGTTGGCGAGCAGATGCCGCTGGTCGTAAAATGAACCGACACTAAAACACTTTAGGGCAGTTTTCTTGATTCAATCAGAATTGTGACATTATTTTATTACTCTTATTTCACTGACTATTACTTGAGTGACTTATTTCGTCTTATTAAACGCTTTAACATTTTTTTACTTTCTGCGTAAATCCTAAGGAAAGGTAAACTAAAAATGTTTATAAATCTACGCGTATATAGTATAGTATAGTATTGTAGCTGTAAATTGCTTTCTGAATCCACAGGGCACCACCGGCAAATGTTACCGAGTCCACGGCGAGATAGAAGTAATGAAAGACGCCTTCAAAGGGAAAAAGTGTAGCAACACTGAAATGTTTGTTTGTTCTCCGTTGACATAGCAACTGTAAGGACGCGTTTGGACACCGTAAGGACGATTGGTTCTAGATGGAGCGAAGTCGCTCATTTTTAGGGTTCCGTACCTCAAAAGGAAAAAACGGAACCCTTATAGGATCACTTTGTTGTCCGTCTGTCCGTCAAGACCATAGATATTTTAAATAACAAGATTTGTAACGAAGCTAAGTTATAATGGGTCCTACTGTCTCCAGGGGACGGTCCTCTGACCACATGCGCCGCGCGCTTTAGCCAATCACAGAGCGTCTCTGCGCGCGGTAAGCGATCACGTAATGTGTCGTTAGAGAGGAGTGTAAGTCGATAAACTGTTATCCATCGATATTTCATACGCTCAGAATATTAAAAAATACAGTAAAATACTAGAACAACCGATACGGTCGTGATTTAAAAAAATATTACAGTGGACGATGTGTCAAAAATAATTATACTTAAACATGACTATTCATGTTTAAGTATAATTATTTTTGACACGTTGTTTTTGAGGTCGTCGTCTTTAACCTTGAAGTTAAGTCTGTGTGTGTGTACTGTGTATACGCATACGCATCGTGTTTCGCAGGGGTGCATGGCACTTCGATAAAGTAACCACAAGATGAGATTGTATTCCAGGTACCAAACGTCGACTGTAGTATGGGCCATTATATTCACTGGTCTTACCGCCTTTTGAATGATCTATTAGCTCAAACCACGACATATCTTCCAAGTAAATGACATGTCAAACTTAAAGGTGTTATTTTAACCCTCAAAGTTTTATGAAATTATAACGTTTACTCACTTTCACAGTCCGTGCTATCAAAATCTATGAAACTTGGCACTGACAGATCCTAATACTTTATAGATCTAATCTTAATGTTAATGAATGCAATCAACTATTTATGATTCAGAATCATTGCGTAATGAACCATCCTCCAGCTAATATTAAAATTAAGTTGAAGATTGAATCAAATTACTTTGCACTCCTGAGGTATACAAATGTTAACCGTTATGAGCAGGTGTGAGGCGAAACATTTTTATGGGATTAAAAAAAAGCATTGCAATTTAAAGTACTTTTATTGAAGGTTTACTGGCCAGTAAAATGTATGTAAGCACTTAACAGTAGCAGGGCGGAGATTATTCATTCTGCATACAGGACCCTGGAGGAAAAGTGCCTTAAAACCTTAAGTTACCTCGTATGGTATGACTCAAGGGGAATATAAAATAACAGCTTTAAATTTCAGTCAGTCAAATCCAACACAAATTAAAAGAAAATGGTTTTTTATTACTCTTGACGATACAGTTAATGTCAGTTTTAAAGTCTTATACTTGTCTGTCGGACAAAAAAAACCTCAAAATTGAATAGACAATACAGAAATCGTTTGTGTTTGTACACTACACACTACCTATGTAACTAAAAAAATATCTTTGTATGTAGTTTTGTTTCTTTTCAGAAATAAAGGAATGTCTTATTTAGGTAAAATGAACTGACTTAAGGTTAAAGGCACTTACCCTCCAGGGCCCATTAACATTTTCCAACCTGTATATTTACGGACCAATTTGCATGATTGTTAAATTTACAAATAAAAATGCATTAATTTAGTTTTATTCACAATCATCAATAGGGGTTTAGTTGTTTATAATGACATTCGAATTATTGCCGAGGATTAGATAAATACAAATATCTAAAGATAAACCATAAATAAAGACGTATTAACAAATATTTACATTAACAAAAAATTTACACATTAAACTTAAAAACGTTTGGGTTTTAACATACTGGATGTCTCCCTTGATTTTTTTTAATGGATAACAATACAACAATAAATAGGTTGGTACAACATAAATTTGTTTATTACACAAACATGTGAAAATGTTATTACTTATATGAGTACAATCAAGCCAAACATTTATCGACGCACATCGTGCATCGGCACGGGTGCATCTCTAGTTCCCGGCAAGGCACAAGCGGCCGTACCAGGTAATAATCATGCGATTGTGAAGATCGCTAGCAATTCTATACATTGCGCGGTTGCTTAACAAATCGCCACGCGACACAACTTGTTTGCTATTCTAAACCGGCAATGTAAAACGCATATACAATTTGTCCAACCAATTAGTCCGATAGCGAAAATTCATACGGCACTGAATATATTTGTAAAAATGCACGATTTTATCAACTAATAACTAATAACATGAATACTTATATATGGTAGGTGATTCTATAGTCCTTGAAGTTTTTGTTTTTACTTCTATTTTTGCAGGTAACAACGCAGCAATTCGGCATTTCTCGAAAATATCGGAGCACATTTTACGGTCGCGGCTAAGTTGTAACTGGCTCGAGTTGAATAGTAATATGGCCAACTGGCCTTATCGCTGCGACACGCGCTACGCCTCCGTGCGATATCTATTCCTTATGATATCTATGGTCAAGACCCTTTTATCTCGGGAGTGCGTGGAGGTCGGAGTTGAGATTTAAATTATATACTAAGGTCTACGGTCGTTTGAAACCGTACTCCGCGTTTTGCGAAGTTCATCCCCTAAATGATAAAAAAGGGGGTTGAATGTCCGTCAAGACCCTCCCTTCCGTCAAGACCCTACATTTTGGGAGTGCGTTAGAGGTATCAAGTTGAAATTTAAACAATATACCTACTAAGGTCTACGGTCCCTTGAAACCGTATTCCGCGTTTTCCGAAATTCACCCCCTAACGTAAATAAAACGTAAATAAAAATAAATATTTTTATCCCAAAAATGAAACCCTTTGTGATACGGATTTAAGAGATAAAGGAAATTGCTTACTGAAATTTAAATCAAGATTCTCAGGTCCGGCATGAAATTTCATTTCACTTCATTACGCGGATATAAAGGATTTAAAGGATTTTTTGAAGTGAACGGAGATAAAAATGACTACGTAATTTTTCTTATGCTTCCCAATTGGAAATATTTATTTGATAAAAGGAGCTCACCACTGTTACAAAGATTTTACCTTTCTCTTTTTATTCTTTGTAACGCAAGCGAATTATGTGATTTCAAGTGCCCAAACACAACAATATTAATGGAGGAAAAGTCACAACGACTTTTACTTTGATGACTTTCTTGTAAGATTTTGATTATTCTTCCTATTAGGTAAGTCTTTAAATATACTCTTTGTATCTGTTAACCTCAAACAAACGCTCAGCTGGGCTATTCAGTACCCAATTTCGAAAGGTTAACGTAATATTTACACTCTTATACCCAAATTACCTTGCAAAGTTGTTACACGTCGGCAAGTACGGCAGAAGAAAACAAAATTTACAAAATTAGGTGTAATCGTTTATGAAAGAAATTGTGTCTTCCCTTCGTGTGCCATAAAGGAATAAATTAACATGGGAAGAAAAGAGAATAAGCATTTACTCGCCAACATTAAAATTCGAAGCGAGATGTAGGTTTATAAACTCTGTTCAAGACGGTTCATAAAGTGTATATATAGGTGGAAATGTATTTAAACAAACAAATGATATTGTGATGTACCTATTTACTAAATATTAGCACTGTTAATATGCAAGTAACCCTTAACATCTGATTAAATTGCCGAAAAGGGCTATGCGTGTTGGCTTCGGCTCTACATATGCCTCCCAAAGGTCCGGAAGACCATTGTTCCGTGATGGACTGATGGAATAGATTTAAGTGTAACAAAAATACACTCACAATCCACATTTAGTCTAACTTTTCTTAATACATAACTTAATAAAAAACTGGAATATATTTTGATACATATCAGCAACATTTGATACACACCTACATATAGATACTGAACCCAAAGTAGGTACAGAAAGATTCACATAATTTTTCATGATATGAGCCAACGTCGTCGTATTGGGCGGACCCTTATCAAATGTGGCAGTGATAGCCTAGCCCGGCATAAAGTAACAGGTTACATACATTGAATAACCCACATTTTCTTCCAGACGTGTGCCTCCCTTCCTTACCGCTTATTAAGGTTATTTCGGTATACTGGTCGCCCAAACAGGGTCATTCTTCCAATATTGCCTTCGTTGACATAAGTTAAGACAGTTTCAATAGACACTAAAAGTTTTTTACAACCGAGAGACATTAGAGCACTTAAAGAAGACATCGCAATATGCAATTCATCCAGTAATTCTGTTCTCCCAAAGGGAGAACAGAATTACCGGAGCATTTCCTTATAGACAATTTTTATATAAGTGGACGTCTTGAAAGACATTCCTTTATAATATTGAGATCGCCATTCTATGAAGATCTCCGTACGTATAAGGCAAATAAAGCACAATAGCGATCCGCATGACGGCTGAGTAATAAGATACCGAATATCAATACATTCCGATTATACTGATGAAATTATCCCTCCGTATAACACTCATAATCGTATTAAGCTCACA
This sequence comes from Lathronympha strigana, assembly GCA_949128165.1. Lineage (NCBI taxonomy): Eukaryota > Metazoa > Arthropoda > Insecta > Lepidoptera > Tortricidae > Lathronympha > Lathronympha strigana. The sequence goes on from OX421908.1 coordinate 12,672,986, forward strand.
AACTATAAACGACACGCGGCACAAAAGGCGAACTAGATAAGAGGCACTTTGCTCGGATTTAAGCGTTATCGGCAGACTTTTATGGTTCATAAATAGTTAAAGAAGTTCTTCCGAGCCCCCAGCCAAAGTTGCCACGCAGTTTTTTCCCCCACAGATATAGAACGCTGCTTCAATCCATTGGAGCTTCGATCAATCACCCCCAGTCTGTAGCAGGCTATTATATCGCAATAGCTCCTTGGAGGTGAACCTTTTGTAAATAAGTTTTACCTATCAGTCATCAATAGTTTCTTATCGATCAGTAATAATCAGCTTATGTCATAGAGCATTCATCTTTAATACGGCGATTCTTTCCATAGTAATCAAAATTAGATTATGTTACTCATAGCATTGCCGGTTTTTTTTAATAAACATAAATACCTAAATCATAATATTATCAAATTATCACTAAGCCCCATACACAAGATTGTCTATGGCTCTTTTATTTCTTTATAACTGACCGATAGAATGGTATTCAGAGTTTGAAAAAAGCACAGCGCCCGGTTCAAACAATTATCGTTAGCCGAAAGAACGGCGATGCGGAGATCTCATCAGTAAAGAATAGGCAGATTAGATCTCGTTTGTTCAGTCTACTCGTAATCTTAATTAGCCTATTAAACCGGTTCTTTCATGGACTTGAACTGGAACGTGATTTTTAACGATGAAAATTTCTCAAAACGTCTTATTTTCAATTAAGAAGGAAAAAATGGTGGAATTTACAGAAGTTTTTGAAACTCTCTTTCACTGTTTAATAAATTTTGTACTTATATAAAAAAACCGCCCACCGAGGGTTCCGGACAAAGGATGCTACCCCCTCCCCAATTAACCTTAGGTACTTAAAAATACTGGGGGCACAGAATTCTCAGTGGGCGGTAATTATACGGTTTTCGGATTTTTTCTGTACTTGTGCTACAAGCTCTTGCTTTTTGTCAAATTTCGTTATTCTAGGTCAACGGAAAGTACCCACATATTTTGATTCCCATAGCAAATGCATGGGAAATGCAACATATACGGCCATATATTTTGATTGCGTTGACGTAGAGGTTTTCACAGCTTCAAGGGACCGCAAATTTGTGTAGGTATGTGGTATACATTTCAACTTGGTAACTCCGCGTTTTCGAGAATCCCGAGATAAAGGGTCTTGACACACAGACTGACGGACGGACGGACGGACAGACAGACAGAATACAGAAAAGAAAGTGATCCTATAAAGGTACCGTTTGCTCCTTTTGAGGCACGAAACCCTAAAAATATAGGATGTAACTCCCAAGACATAAATATCTTACTGCAATTTATTAGACTATAAGCGAAACAATACCTACGCGTTACCTATATGCGTCAATTATCATAACAGGTGGGAAGAACCCGATCTACAAAAGTTCGCGAATATTGAAAAAAAAGAAGGTTGTATTTTTCGCAATCGTATATTCAACGAATTTTCGTTTTCTTTTTTATGTTCGAGGTAGGCCCTCTTTGTCTCTGACGAGGATCTTACCCTTAAGGCGGGTAATGGGCATTTATTGTATTTTTAAAAATAAGGTTCTAAGGTTCACAGACTGTTTCACACACTGGCGTGTTAATCCAAAGGCCTCTTTATAAAGAACTTTTGATGTAGGGAATGCAATGTGGATCGTTATCAATACATTCGAGTTCAAAGGCTGAAAGCAATATCTCACCGCCTCTCTTCGCCCCATGATTATGTAGCTGCAAGCAAAATAATATGCGTTACTTCTATGCGTCAATTATTTTGTTGGTTTTCTATCTTTCTGCACATTTTTATAATACAATAAATTTTAAGGAAAAAAAACCGACTTCAATTGGCCTTCCCCGTAAAAGTTAAAATTTGAGTAAGTATGAGGTAACTGGTTAACTTCAAAAATATCCAAATCACGATGCGTGTAGCTTTGAAAATTGTGGAGCTTTCTTAATGTCTTATGGATTCCATCATTAGATCTGAAGTAACATTAAATAGAACTACCTTGGAGGTACCTCCTCACGAACAAAATAAGAATGTCTCAAATCGGATGATAGAGCTGGAAATGATCTAGCAGTTCCACTATGCCATGCGTGGTCTTCAACATCAGGTCCACTCCAGCCAAATAATGGTGTCAGTATGAAAACGCTTAAGTTAATTATTAAAACCCTCCAATACCAATGCACGTGCCATTCACATTTAAGGAGTTCTCTGAATTCCTCAACAATTCCAACGTCAGAATAGAAAAAAAATCAAAAAGATGACTATCACAAATATCGGATGATACCTAGAGCTAGGTTTACCGAGCAGTTCCACTTTGCCATCCCTGGTATTGTATGTATGTATGTATGTATAAGCTTTATTGTACAATAACACAAGAAATACAAGAAACACAGTAACATAGACAATTTGATACAACAAAGGCGAACTTATCCCTATGAGGGATCTCTTCCAGTTAACCTTTGAGGAAATTAGATAAAAACAGGCAACGATGAAAGACAAACTAAGAGCAAAAATTGTACAGTAACAAAACTTCAAATAAAAAGTAAATTTTGAATACACATTGTAACTACACTATAAATAAATACGCAATAAAAATATATATATAATATTTACATATATAAATATACACTAAACAACAATACATATATACATATATTAAATAATAAATATATATATAAACTATTAAACAGAGCATAAAGGACAAACTCCAATCAAGGGTCGGAAAGCCACAACTTCTTTAGCCTCTCCTTGAGCGATGCTGCAGATTGCGATTGCCTCACAGACACCGGCAACTCATTCCACAACTTTACGGCATGGACAGTGAAAGATCTACTGTAAATACGCGTCTTGTTGGACGGAAAAGTGAGAGAAAGGTTGGTGCTAGAACGTAAACGGTGACCACTACCGGAAGCCAGGAAACTGAATTTCTCAGATAGATAAGAAGGAGAAGCAGGATTGAATAACACACTGAAAAGCAATGACAGGACATGCACATCTCTACGACGACGAATCGGAAGCCAGCCAAGTTGTTTTCGGAACTGGGATATATGATCATACTTACGCAGACCAAAGATATATCTGATACATACATTTTGCAAGCGTTCGAGTTTGTCAAGTAGCTCCTCTCTAAGATCTACAAAAACAATATCACCGTAGTCTAATAAAGGAAGCAGAAGGGACCGAGTAAGAGTGATTTTAGTATGAAGAGGAAGGAAATTTTGGAGACGTCTTAGTGAGTGCATAGATGCGAAAAGCTTTTTACTGATCTCGGCAACATGGGGAGTCCAACTTAAGGTTTGGTCCATGGTGATACCCAAGTTCTTGACTGTACAGGAGAAAGGGATAGTTACTCCGTCAAAGCGTAAGTCGGGTACCACCAGCTCCGACAATTTGGACATAAAATAAGGACTACCAATAACAATAGCCTGCGATTTCCGAGCATTCACCTTTAACCCAAAAGGTATTCATCGTGAGGTTCACTCCACTATGATGGATGGTTTCCGTAAGAAAAGGTTCAAGTTATTTAAAAATCTCCAAATCATATTCATAATGCATGTGCCGTTAAAATTTCAGAAGTTTCCTGTCTTCCTCATGAATTCCATCACCCGAATAGAATTATAATCTAATGGGACTTCCTTGAAGGTATTTCCTTACAAACAAAAGACAAATGTCTTAAATCGGATCAAGTTTTGATCGTTACAATATGACGTGGAAGGTGGAAGGAATGACTGTTGAGGGAAGTAAAAGCCAAAAGGCATGACATGAAAAGATTGAAAAGAGAGGATGTGAGTGATGAGATGACGGAAAAAAAAAGTACATGTTGCGCCTACCCCAAGTAAATGGGACAAGGGCAAGCGAATGATGACGACATAACTTAGCTATCCTGGAGAATTATTATTTGTCTTAGTATAGCAATTCATTTAGGAGTGTTGTACGCTATAATCTACTAGGTCTTTATTCGAAGTGTTGCGTAAACAGATAAGAAGCGCCCCCTTGCTCTTAATAATCTCTTCGGCTCTTAAGTGCTAAAGACACCGGGATATCTTGCTGAGCCTAAATATGTTAATACTAGGCTCTTCGCTTCCTTTTAGAGCTGTTGGCAAAGATGTTTAGATTTTAAGTTGGTAGTTACCCTGTCTACGAAGCTAGAAGTCCCGGGTTTGAATCCTAAGGGCATTTATTACATCTATAATATTTTGCATAATAATCATATTTATTATTATTTGACGGCCCACTTGCACCACCCATGTCAAATACCATAAAAAAAAACTTAACTCCAGGTTATGTGTTTAAGGTGGTGCAACTGGCCATTAGTACCGTAAAATGCGCCAACTTTGCCACCAGGGGTTGCCCAAAAACACATTTTTAGACAAATTTGTTTATACAGCCCGATGTGTGCAAGCTATGATAACACTACTATTTTTGGCATAAAATAGGTTATATTTGTAATAATACTATATGTATACCATATTTGGTGTTTAACTTACTCAAGAATTTTCCGCAAGCTAAAATTTGTGAAAAATGAGATGCAAGTATAAAAAAGTGAGACCCCTCTTGAACATTAGGCGTAGAATATTTTTTCATGATTGGAACTGTTTAAGGGGCTACCCGGCATATTTCACTGTTTTTAAAAGTGAATAGGCTTTGTTCAGCTCCAAGCACAACGCTTGAAAAAAATATATAATGTAGTTAGGTATTTGGTTTACATTTGGTTCTACTAAATTGTCGAAAACCATAATACATCAAGAGAAAAAAAAATAACCGTAAACCCTTTTTTCTACCTTAAATCTGTATCTACTCCCTTATTATGCATCGTAAGTACAAGAAACTAAGACAAGCAGTATATATTTATGTTTACTTTAAACGCATCTACTGATTTTTGGATAGGTTTTGTACTTTTCGAGAAATTAGAGCTATTACACGCATTTTTCCGAAAACGCCGGCTCGAGATGCCTGCGCGGGCGACGGGGGCCAATCGTATAAGATGGCACTAGTAGTTTATAGGGTTGCGTCCTAGTACAAGCAGATCTTCCTTAGGTGACGACTTATGCTTATTGACGTATTGTATAACCGGCGAGGAAAGGAAGCGGGAGGGGAATGTAATTTTAACCCTGTAAAATTGTAACCCTGTAATGTTCAGACTTAATAATGACAACATAACATAGCCCAACATGGTGTACGGTTGCAGTCGGGGGCCTTGATATATAAGTATTAGTATTTTCCGTACTGAAAGGACCTCCGATTGCAACCGAAACAAAATATAGTAAAAGGACGAGAGCCTATGTGTAGATACACTCACAGTAATAAATCTAAAAAAACTTTTTTGGTTTATTATGTCATTGGAGTATAGAAAAGCTTTGTGTATTTATGACCGTAATTTAATTTAAACGCATAATTTAATCAGAATTCATTACATTAAGGAACTACCTGAAAATTATTTACGACTTTTCATTTTGTTTTTTTTTATTTAAATTATTTTTAATTATTTAAATTTGCGTACTAACACTAAACTGACAAAGGAAAAATCACATATAGCCAAAGACCACTAGATACTTGCGACATAAAAAAAAACTAAAATATTTACCTGGTAGTTATTTTAATTTTAATATTTCCTTACAATGTTTGAGAAAAGCACTATACAAGCCTCGGCCCGAAGGAAGATTGCAGGACTTGTTTTTTAAAGTCAAATCATACTTTTTTCGATTTTTAAAAACTTATACATTACATATCACATCGTTTTTTATGCAGCTGTTTTACACAGTAAATAATGTACGTAGTAGTAGTGTATGTAGTATGTAATGTGTGTAATGTGTGTGTGTGTGTTTTTAAAGTTAAAATTAAATATTGGAATAATATGTATGTACTAACAGTAGTGAATAAGAATGTACAGTACTAAAATATCTATGGGTCCTGCCCGAAATAAATGATTATTTAATTTATCCGTCTATCACAAACTCGTCCTGCAATCCCTCTTCACGGCCTCTGCAGTAATGTACTATTACATATTTGCCGGTTTATTTATTTGTTTATTTTTGTTTTCGTTCAGTACTAAGCAATTTCAATGTTAAGGAAGTTCACGTAGAGGGCCCAAAAATGTACATACATAAAACTCCTAGATTTTACACTTATCTTTGAGCAAAAATGATTAGTAGGTAGGTATTCGCTTGAAAATCTTGAAATACTTACTCGTAGTACAAGAATTATGCTTAGGTATGTTATGTTACTCATGTGTTTGCAATGAAGTTGAATACCTATAAACAGTTGTTTTTAGTAAGTAGGTATATTGGTTTAGGATTAGGTACACACCTAGGACATGCATTTTTAAACGAATGCAGCTCAAAGTAAATGCTAATAGATACTTAAACAACACTTAAACGTGACTTGAACCTACTCATAGTCATACCGCAAGTGAAGTTAGTGGCCGTAATAGTACATTACATACCAAGGCCGTTTAAGTGGGAAATGACTCGGATTGCATGTAATTGTCGGCCGAGGCGAAGCCGAGGTCGACTAACATGTGATCCGAGGCTTTCCCGTTTACCGGCCGAGGTTTGTATACTATTTTTCAGCCCGACGGAGCCGGCAGGCGGCAATTTAGTTTTGCGTAAAGTGGCGCTTACCGGCCGGAGGACTGAAAAAACATTTTACCCGACACGTCGACAAATGACTCGGGTGATTTCTACATTATGCATTATTAACTGTAGGTAATTCTGCCATGAAGGTTTATCTTAGTTATTTCGTGTTAGATTAGGGCTTTTTGTTTGTATCTAAGTTGATTTAAATAAAGCTGCTTTAAGTCCCGAGGCGGGTTACCAAGTGAACTGAAACGCTATCGCTTTTATATTTCGTAAATACGAGTAGCGTTGAGGGAATTTTGTATTATACATCCGTAACGGAAATCAAGTGGGTTTAAATTTGTATTACAATATTCGTGTCGGTGGCATGAAATGAAATACACATGCTATGTTATTTTGTTTGATGTGACACTGTTTACCTAAGTTAAAATAAAATAGATTATTTCATCCATGCTGGAAATAAAACACGAATATTTTAGGAAAAAGATACATATTGGGCATGATTTATAGTTAGGTAATAAATTTGAAAGACAAGGACAAGCAATAATCATTCTCATTACGGAGTCTGCTACGACGGAGCAAAAGTGATTATTTTAAGTTTAGACTTTCATGGTGCTTCACAAAAATGGCGCGGGCCGCGTAAAATTCGGCTTTTGATAGCGATTGTTTACACGTATTACGGATGTCTGGGGTAGGTGATTAACTTCAAAAGGCGGAATTACTTGCAAATTCTTGCCGGTAGATTTTAATTGTATTAGACGGTTACTTGGTGTGCCATACCTACATTCGACGGAAACTTTGCCAAAAACTGGGTTATGTTAACTTTAAAATGCAAGTAAACTTTCCGCTTTCTTCTTGAGTGCTTGGAGTGGTTTATTTCCGTATTGCTGGAATTGTGTTAACCGTGTTTTATTTACAATACCTACCAATACAAATGGCTATTTTAGAAACGGTCTAAAAACTTAAGTTAAAATATGGCTAACAGGAGACCTATTCGAACGCGCGAAATTATCTCTCTAATGTTTTCCCAATGCTGGGCGAGAGATCAACCAGGAAAATGGTCAACGATTTGGAGATCAACGAAATAGTACAATACGATACAAGGGCGAAAAACGTGTATCGTACGAGGTTTTACAGTACATAATATGGCCCTTTAAATATTCGACGCATGCACGCAAAGTGCTCATTATCGCCCTAGGGCGGTAAAGTAGCACCATGTGTACTGTAAATAGTTTTTTTTTATATATTTCCTTACTTATTGGATCCACTGGCGATAATACCTACACGTGTGTCCGACCATCCGCCCAAGAATAGTCAGTGGTCTGAATGGTGTTAATGGTGGCCAAGCTCTAATAGCTGACCAGCAAACGAACGCAGTAACAAATTGAAACCCATCTGATTTCCGTTACGGAAAAGTATCAATCAATTTTTTGGGGTGGTAATACTAGCGTTAGAAAAAGCCAGTATGATGCTCTCTCACGTACTGTTACTGCGTTCATTTGCTTGTCAGACTATAATATCATACAGAATGCGACTAATTTGAAAACATATTCCAAATCTTTGATGTCGAAGGCTTATTACACAGTAGAGGACTATTTAACAGACAAACATGCATGGCCCATACCAGAAACTAACGAAATCAACAAAAAATTAAATTGAATGTACTGCTTATAGAGTGAAGGACACAGTTCACGAAAAGCCCCTCATTCACGGCAGTCCGCCGGCACCTCCGGCACGTAATATAGCATCGTGAATGTCGTTGCCGGATGCGTGCCGTACGGCAACATCCTGCTAGCTCCGCCCACCTCCTTGCAGTCCGAATTGCACTAAATTACGGTAATAAACAATTGAGAATTGTGGCAATGCATAAAATATTTATTTGTATGTCTTTCCCATCACGGAACAATGGTGTTCCGGACCTTTGGGAGGCGTGCGCGGAGCCGAAGCCAACACGCAGAGGCCCTTTCGACAATTTAATGAAATGTAAGGGGTACACCGAGCGGATGTTGCACCTGCCCGAGTCATGGGACGCACGCAGAGGCAGCACCCGCCAGGGTGTATAGACTATTGAGATTTAATGGAATCTAAAATATGCTGGACTATTAGGTGAAAGCGGTGGACTAAATACTGGGTTATGGAGAATAAAATCGGACGTCTGCCTAACAAAACGGTAATCAATTTTATTTCCGGCAGACAGTGACTCGCCCACATAAGATGGGCCCCCACAAAAAGCGACATCTAAGATGGCTCGAGGGCAACACCGGTATGAGGGCTGGGGGTAGAGAGGTGTCACTGGACTTTAAACATATAGCCAACTCGCCACTTAGGTTTCCACATCTACCCTCGAGAACACAGCTCTCGCGACCCCACTCTGGACGGCCGGTTAAGGCAAGCCAGAGGCGGAGGACTTGGTCGGACGACGGAGTCCCCCAGGAGCGCTCAGGTACGTGGGGTCGCTACTCCCCAACAGCTCGCCACAAGCTGCCCTGCGTTGACTGATTGCACCGGTGGAAACCAGTGGGCGATGGGGTCGTCACATCCCTACGCCATTAAATATTTATTATTATTACTATAAATTACATACGAGATGGCGGCGATTTTTAAAATTCGAGTACAGCGTATGCGCTACAACGCAGCGCTGCGCATCTTTCAAAGAATAAGTGCGAATTGGACTGCCAGGCTGGGCCACTTGCACACCGTGTGTCCGCTACATCCAGCCATGCCGGAGTGCCGGCGGACTGCCGTGAATGAGGGGCTAAAGAAATCATATCAAATGTTGTGTATATCGTGTAAAACCGTTTAATTTTGTTTTATTTTGTTTATTCTGTTTTATGTCTTTCTGTTTCACTATTTTCTTTTGATATGGTTTCTTGTAGAACTACATATTGTAAATATTTTTACTACTTTTGTAATTTGTTTTGAAAAAATAAGTCCCGCCGAGTTTCTTGCCGGTAATAATCTTCTCGGGCTGTGGTGTAGGGATAGAACCGGTAGTAGCTTTTTTTTTGACGTTCATAAGTGCATTGTAATGTGCCTTAATTGAAAAATAAAGATATTTATCATTTATTTATCATTTATCAATAACCGCGAAAACCTAATGTAATGAAAATGAACGATGTGTCTCTTTTCTATCGCACTTGCATATTCAGGCGAAAGAAATGTGACACGATGATTTTGAATTAACGATGTTCGTGGCAGCCTTACGGTAGGGATGGAATGGATATACAGAGCGACATAAAACGGTAGAAATAAAAAAGTGGCAGCAACGTAGTGTCGTCCCTTTTTCTTACATATTAATATTGATTTGAAAGGGACGTCACTACCATGTTGTCACTATTTAATTAATATCTTTTCTGTCGCACTGTACCTACCTAGTTTTATTTTGCCTACTGTTGGGGCATTCGCACGGGAGCTTTTTTAACGCGCGTTCAATAAGCGCTCGAATTGGACAATTGATACCCATGTATGAGATCACACGGAGGCACTTTTTAAACGCGGCGCTTATTTATCGCGCACTGTTGGATTTTAGGCGGTGGGTCGAATGGTAGTTACCGTATTGTCGCTCACCAGGCGGCGCCACTCATGCGTGGATCCTCTGTCAGTATGAGAAAATTGACAAAGTGACCTTTGAAATGTTCCCGCAGGAGTCGCAGGACCCACGTTCCACTAGCGCCCCTAGCGGAAAAAAGACTCGCGGTAGTCCTCAATACGAGCGTTTAAAAAACGTCAACGCATCAGTTGACCGTGTGCTAGAGATATTTTCGCATGAGCTGTATTGCGGCAATCATGTAACCAAAAGTAAAATTTGTAGGGGTAAGGGCTTACCAACCGTAGGAAATTTGAATTTTGCGACAATCCACAGTGAATTTTAAGCGTTCGTATGAACACAAAGATTGGAAACGCGTTTTAACGCGACGCTTTTTAAGCTCCCGTAATATTCGTTGCTCCCGTACTAATGACCTCCTATTGTGTGGTTGTAAATTGGTTGTACCTTAATGTAAATGTAAGATTTACTTTGAGTTATGAGAATAATTAAGGCTTTAAAAGTTTAGTTGACCAGGATATCGCTTGTTCTAAATCTCGAAAGCATCACGCATCTCCCAAGGTCTGCGGATTAAACTTGTCTTGAATAACATTACTACGCTGACAAAATGACTTTTGCATCTGCTACTGTCAGTGTCACGTCACAGTCAATGTCAACTTGTCTGTTGTCAACTGTGAAAACTGTCATTCCCTAATTCTTCACTCTGCTAGCTACCATTCAATTTTATTCAATAAGAATATCAAATAAGAATATAATAGTTTTAGTCACATTACTAAACAGATAAAGCTGGGATGAACTCAGTGAATCTGTAACAACAATGTGGTATATCATACAAGAAGATCCGCCATACCTGCTATTAGCTAAAGAAAGAAAAAGCTATGAAATTTACATTACAGACTACATCTCGATATGGTTTGTTTACTACAAGAAAAATGAATTTTTGGATTGTTTAAAGGTAAATTGTAATATTTTTAATATGTTGTTAAATTAGTTTGAACCACTTCAGTTTTAGAGCCAGAGTAATCGAGTTGTATTGTTTATTATGTACTCATATGTTAGAAAAAGTCGCTACAATGTTTGATATATTCAATCTCCATGTATTAATTAGTCGTTTCTACTTACTGCTCTGGCGGAGCAACCTAAAATGGATCTTGGACTGACTGCCAAGCAAATAGAAGACTGCCAAGCTTCTCCGTCCAATGCTGTTTCTGTTCAATCAACGGCACATTGCTCATTCAGGTCTTTTTTTGCCCCCACTGCTCCCACGTTAAACACTTTGCGAAACTATCTTAATTAGTGTGTGTAATTATTTTCAGACTAGTAATGTTGGTCTAGAAGTGGAAGCAGACGAGTTAGTTAAGAAAGGTACTGATCTTTTAAAAAATCCAACCAACCTGAGGAAATATGAAGTGACAAAAGGTGTTTCCACCCTAGAACTCTCCATGACAAAGTGGTTTGAATACCCTTTGCAATTGAAACTGAAACTTGCAGAAGGATCTAAAGAAATGGTAGGTATTTATATGAAATCATAAGCCATATTGTTGACCAAAAGTTCAATAAGGGCTACCATATTGTTACTCACCAGGCCACTCATGCGTGGGTCTTGTGTCCATATGAAATGTTCCAGAAATGTTCTATGCCAGACCCACATTCCACTAGCGCCTTAGCAGTGAATGGACTTTAGTTAATCCCTGTATTATTAAGGGAATGGACAAGGTACTAAGAACTTGATGAGATTGTCAGTAATTTAATTGTAACTTTTTCTGTTTATAACATCTTTGGAACAGTGGATTATGCAAAAATTATTTTCAGTTTTTTCAAAATGTGACCTATATGCTAATGAAAACAGTATCAGATTTAAAGGCTAGTCAGCAGGAACTTAGGAATCTGTTGAAGAAAAAAGATGATGAGATAGAAGAATACAAAAGTGAAGGAAAGGAGATAGCATTAAGTAAGTAAAATTTGTTAACTACCCACTTACACCATACGGGGTTAGCCAACTAATCCAGAGTTAAGTGTTACTTTTTAGAGAAGCTGTGTTTAAAGATACAGATTTTATAATCTTCGCTGCATTCATATATGTCTTGTTACAAAAGTCCGGAATAATACTTCAACAGGTGATAATGTCTGCGTGTCATGCAAGTGGGAAAAATTCTAATTTCGAAAAAAAATTATCACTTTGTAGATGCATTTTCGATCACCTGTTCCATACAAAATGAAATAAAATATTGAATCTCGAATTTTTTCCACTGAAGTAATTTCATTTATAGCTGTTGAAGTATCATTCGGGACTTCTGTAACACCATTTGGGAAGTAATTTAGTGGTCTTATGTTATCACCACAGTCTCAAGTTACTCCATTTAACAATAATTTCTTTAAAAAAAAGCTATTAAGTGGGGGTGGTTAAACCTCTTAGGTGAAAAGTTGGGTTCTCTAAATGACCACCGAAAATAATTTTGCCGAATATTACTTCCCCACAAACTAATCGCAGAATTTAATTTCGACGAGTTTTCATTTGCCAACTGCAATGTTTTGCAGACGTAAGTATCTTTCGCATATTATCATATTCCAAGCTAACCTAACCTAGTTGGCAAATGAAAATTTGGCCAAATGAAGGTTGGCTAATAATAATTTGGTAAGTGTTGGCATGCCCAGTGAGTCATATAATATTAATATACCATGATTAATTTCGATATGTTATGAAATATAATATTATTAACATTACCTTTAAATGTTACAGGATATTTGAAAACCAAGCAATTCAATGATGAAGAACATATGAGCCAGCATCAAATGGAGGTGGAATGTGCTGATCTGTTGAGTATTTCAAATTCAATGTTAGAGAAAATGGCTGCTGCTACCCATAAAAATGAAGCTATGTAAGTATAAATTATTATGTGACTTTTTCAGGCTAAGCACCACTTGCAGCATTTGGCTTTAGCCATAATCCGAATTTATACCTGTTCATTTGCTAAACCCAAAAGTTGCAAGTGGCGCTAAATGTAAACCACATTGTGAGTTGCTGAGAAGGTTAATTTAGAAAATATTATTTATCAGCAGCAGACATATCTAAGCAGGCAAGATGTTCAAAATTATTGGTCACAGCTGTATTTTAGTGACAAATAGAGTGTGTCAAGATCATTTCGAACACCCTACCAGGGCAGCTACTTCTACTGCTGACTGTAGTAGAACCTTATCAACAACTGACGGTAGCTTTAGCTTGAAAACATCATATTTATTTTGATGTGCTTCTTATGTCACCCATTTGGTCTTGCCTTTCCTCCTCCTGTCCTCGTAGCTGCGCCCAGCGCCTTAGCTTTGCATGCTAATATGAGAAAACAAGACAAGACAAGGAAAGTGAGGTGAGAGGTGACAAAACAAAATGACAGCCGAAAGCACAGTTGCAACTGCTGCCAGTTATGTTGTTAGGTGAGAGCAAGAATGACACCTAAAAGTGAGAACCGGTGCAGGTAAAATCAAAGTCACAGTGTTTAAGACAGAGCAAGAGTGACCAATAAAAAATAAAATCCATGAAATGAGTGTGAGACCATTTGCGTTGAGGTTAGGACAAAAGTGACAAATAGGGTTGCCATATCGTAAACACCGGATATTTCAGTGAAATCGCGTTTTCTCTCCGAACACTAAAGCAATCAATAAAAAAAATCCTAGGTTCTTTTTAACCCTTTACCGCATGCGGTTCCAAATTAGGAACGCGAAGAAAATACCCTCATTTCTCAACTTACGCGATATTAAAGTCACTTAGTGGGTAATGATGTAAAACTATGCACCCTACAGAACGTCTTCTGTATTGATAAGAGGTTTTATCTAGTATCTAGTCCACGGAATATTGAAATTCTCTCGGCGTTCAACGATTTTTATGCACACTCGCGGTTGTGAAGTTTAAAATTAGCTGTTCTTCGTCAAATTTGGAAGAATTAACAAAATTTAAGTGCTGGGTATTAGAAAAATAGATACAGTAACATTCTATGGAAAAATTCGCAAGTATTTTCATTCAAATTATTATGGTTTTAGGCCTTTAAACTTTGTTCCAAAAATGGATCACGATGCATTACGGGCTGCAACGCTTGTACCAAATATGGAACACTATGCATTAGTATATATTTTATCAAATTGACAAATATGGAACTTCATGCACTAAGGGAAGTGGCTATTTATATTTTATTCCAAGGAGGTAAATATTATATGATAATGTTGATACCCTTATACCAAAACCCTACCCTTATACCTTATGTTACCCTTATAACAAAAAATATCGATTTATCATGTGTCAACAGCTGGATTTTATGGCGTCGGAAACTGAACCAAAAAAATGATCTGACATACATGCCCTTACTAGACTTTAAATTGTACATCGCTGATGTACTGATGCGAGAATCGTCCCAGGTTTTCACACCATCAACTCGTAAAAGGGGGCGTCCCGTCTCTGACGCAGCTATTGAAAGTGTAAAAAAACCTAGAAGACGGCAACTAGACATGCCTCCAAAAGAAGTAGCAGAAGATGGCATAGATCATTGGCCGGTTTGGGGGAATGAAAGACAGAGGTGCAAAATATGCAGCTTAAAGTCGCATATATTGCAGCAAATGTGTCTGTTTTTTTGTATTAATAAAGACCGGAGTTGTTTCCAGAGTTTTCATGTAAAATGACTTGTAGTAATATATTCCACTTAATACTTATTTAATAAATACGAGTAATACCTAGGTTGACAAGTGACCTCATATATTTTTTCTTTTCTATGTTAGATTTATTCTTAGCTGTCTGTTGTTAAAATTAAACATGACAAATAAAAATAAGTTTTTTTTTTTAAGTAAACTACCTTTTCATATCTATTACTGCATGTTGTTCCAAATTTGGCTACAGAAAAAAACACACGTCGCGTGACCACAAATGCATGCTGTTCCAAATTTGGAACAAGTTGTTTTTTACCAATATTTTCCACTGGGTTGACTGAATTTTTTTTTTCAAATTTTTCTTATGTTACATTTGTCGCACTTTATATTATATATTTTTTTTGGAGGAAATAAAAAATCCATGCGGTAAAGGGTTAAGTTACAAAATTCCGGGACTCGCCCAGCAAAATTTTAATTCCGAATGCTCAGGTCGGGTTCCAAATCCGAGGAAAAAGTGCGAAGTAAAAGCGAAAACCCTTGGTTTTGGCACTCATTCATCAATAGTTTTGACTATCCATCAAGCTATAATGACTCCTGTCATGGAGTACCTACGCATACAAATACTGAAAACTGAAAATCGACTCGACTGTTATTTAGGTTGTTGAACAGTTGTTTAGGTTGAGCAAGAGCGACATTTTATTATTACTTAGTGAACGAAGTAATACACACGCGCGCGTATAGGTACCGTTGTTGAAGCTTTGATCTTCATTTGTGTCGTCTTCAAATCTTCAAGAAAAGAGCGCACTTCCATCTTAGGTAGCCTGTGTGCGTGTAGTGAGTGTCAATTAGCTGAATTAGCGACGGTAATTGCTTACCATCAGACGATCCGTCTGCCCGTTTGCACCAAAGTCATAAAAAAAACTAACGGTCTATAGCAGTGAATTGCTCGTTAAGCATGTCAAGCAAGTAATCAATTTCATTTTATTTTTCATAGGATATTTGGTTGTTGTTTATATTAAGCCAAAACTATATATGAGCATGCATATACCTACCCATAGCCGACTATATACGTTCGGGCATATCCGCTGGATCTGCTAATCAATGTCCGGTAAATTTGTTCGGCGGATGCCCGGCGGACATGCCCGCTATGGAGATCCGACGTAGGTATTACCCGAACGTATATGGCCGGCTTATACTTCAAATTAGTATAATTTAGTATCCTATACTTCTAGGAATTCGACGAATGCAGGTAGGCTATAGTTTGGCAAGGATCGGGGGTCCTGCCGTGACGTCTTAACGCGATTAATTTGACGACCTAAACTGAGTTGCTTTCCATACAACAGCCTAAACTGAATCGCGTTAAGGTCCCTGTTCTCATTCGTGCATATTCGGAGAGAAATATATTATATTTTTCCTACCCCAAAAAGGGTTGGATACCCATCGGTTTGATCCTACTGTTGTTTGAACTTGATTGGTCAAACTATATTGATTACCTCTACAATATTAAACGGATTAATTGAAACTAAACATTAACCTGTTTGGTTTCAGGTCTAGACTCTGCGCAGACGCTGTTCTGTGCCTGAAGCAAACTGTCCGCCATTACACCAATAGACGAACTCCTATCTATGCGTGTTTCCTAACCTTTAACAAAACCAACCAAATACCGTATGACAAACTTTGGCAGAAAATGAGATCTGAGCCCGTCGTTCCGGACGAAATCGTTGTGATGCTGGAATATTTTTACAAAAACCAATTAAACACGAGACCACGACCGCGGCTCTTTAATCCGTACCTCTACAGCCTCTTTGAGGATCTCAGCAGCGCCAAAGTCGGATGCTGTATACAAGGAAAAATCATAAATCACATCAGTTTTAAAGACCATTTGGTATTACTGGGTCCTTGGCCTAGTGCTATAATGAAACTCCTTCAGAAATGCGAGGATTATGCTAAGGAGAACGGATTTAGGTTTAATGTAAATAAGAGTAAACTTTTGGTGTTCCAAAGCCCGCGGGGTCGCAAGATTACTATGGTACCACATGTGTATCTACATGGTACAATTTTAGGAAAAGTGTCCCGATACAAATATCTAGATCACTGGCTGTCTGAGTATCTTTCTGATAGTGATGAGTTTACTGATATGGATAGCGATGAATTTTCCAACAGCGAGAACTTATCGGACAGTGATGACTGAACATATTGAGCATTTACAATTAATTCAAGAGCTATTGTAACTTCCTGTGTTAGTAGAACTATTAGAGGTTAATTAAATTAATTAAATGTGTATATGTGCATGCGAAATTAACATGCCATGACGCTGTCTGTCTTAACTGTCTGTACTTAACTGCTGTGCAGTTTCCTATTTTGTAAATACATATTTGTTTATTTGTAAGATTATAACTAAAGTTTGAGAATGGGTGATTGATAGTGTTACGACAATTAGTCATATTAACAGCAAACATTTTAACGGGCCATCAGTGAATCTTATACTATTGCAGTAAGGGTTTAATAATAATCAATGAACACTTGAACAGTGTAGAATATTAATCTAAGTACTTGTTTCGGGTTACTCACGTCAGTATCCTAGTTGTGACATTCATCTTTTTGGTTTGATTTCTATTCTGATGATGGAGTTCTTGAAGAATTCAGAGAACTCCTCAAATTTGAACGGCACGTTCATTGTGATTAGAGGGTGTTCATAATTAGCTTAGGCATTTTCTTACGGTGGCCATCATTTTGCTGGAGTGGACCTGATGTTGATAATCAGGGATGGCATAATGAAACTGCTCGATAATTTACAGTCTGTCATCCAATTTAACACATTGTTATTTTGTTGGTTTTAAAGGTCTACAAGGGAGTTCCGTTTGATTATACTTCACATGTAATGATGGAAGCCCTGGGACATTAAGAAAGCTCCTCAATTTTCAATCGTACACGTGCGGTGTATTGGATATTTGTGAAGTAAACTGGCTAACTCAAACAAATTTAAAATAAAATTTCACTTTTACCGGGAACCAAATGAAGTCTGTTTTTTTTTCTTAAAAATTATTAGTGAGATGCGCTCATGGCGATTGCTCTGCGCACACTGCAAGCACATCTCACTCATGAATAAGGGACGCGGACCGTTCCGAAACATGTCGAGCTATTTTCGACTCTATTGACGTGAGTAACCCGATACAAGTAGAGTAATACGTCTAATACTCACGGGAGTTTTCTATTTAAAAGTGTGGAATATTGTACTATTGATAGTTAATTGACGTAACACAATGGAAATTAATTACTCAATTAAGACCCTTAATAAAGGCTCAATTCATACCTTTTTTTCAGATTCATCCAATCAATAATAATCATTGTAAAAATCGTACCCTAAGAAGAAATATAATATAAATATATAATCTTTAGACAATTTCGTATTACTTACATAACTAAATTCTCCAAAGGGACCGAAAATTCCAGAATGTATAGGCCCGTGACTTCCAAAATCATGAATAAATTGTTGTGTGTCTTAAATAACGCTTATTCATTTATGTCGGGATGTTGTCTAACTATATTTTGTTCACATTGAAATTTGATAAAACGCCCCCAGGACCCCAGGGATCCATTTATCAAAAGCTTGTAACTTGTAAAACATGTGGATGACCCTATCTAATGTAAGGAGTAAAAAAGAGACTTCCGATTGTTTTGCAAGTAACAAGCATTTGATAAACAGGGCCGCGATACACCTAAAGTTACGATCATGAAAAACAATAACCAAAATTCATGTTTGATACCACTTTGATTTCAAATAATGATTGGAGTCTTAATAATTATGAATTTCCCTCTATTCTCAAAACACGATGAACAGGTAGGTTTGTTGATACCATTTGGTTTTCTTATTTTCTAACTCCAATAATTGACGATTGTCTTATTAATTTTCAGAGAGCGCGAAAACTTGGAAAATCAGAACGTTAAGCAGGAGCCAATGACGCCAACGGAGAGCCAAAGTGCACCCTGCCTTGCGTCCGGCGACGTAAAGAGGGAACCCAAGGTAGAACCTCGGAACACCTCGGTCAGTCCGAGAAAAAAACGGAAACAATTGCTAAATTACTAATATTTGTAGAAGTATAGCCTGACCGGTTAAATTAGTCTGCAGTGTGGTACAGTCACTTCACTACACACAGTGAATCACGCGGGCTTTGTGCTTGTTAACCACGGTTTCGATAATTTAAATAAAATCGTACTGTATCGAAATAGATCATTTTTTGGTAAAGACTACGAGAAACAATATGAGACTTAAAGAAATTTTGGTAGTTTTTTTTTTTAATGCTATAGGTGGCAAACGAGCAAACGAATCGCCTGATGGTAAGCGATTAACGTCGTCCATGGACACCCGCAACACCAGAGGTGTCGCAAGTGCGTTGCCGGCCTTTAAGGTGGGAGTACGCTCTTTTCTTGAAGGTTTGAAGGGGAGGTTTGAAGGGTTTTGACATAAGACTCTTCATGTGTCGGAATTTCGTAACATATGTCGTGTTCCTTGTAACAATTGTCAAAAGCCCTTCACAAAAGTATTCTTTTTTAGTGGTAAAATTGATGTTTAGATTTATAAATGACGAGGTGGCAAACAAGCACACATCCCACGCAATAGTAAACGGCGCCCGTAGCCTATAGACGCCTGTAATACCACTAATAATTATGCTGACAGTTCTCACACTTGCACCACTCACACAACGTGGTTAAATAGCGGCCTGCAATAGTATATTCCGATATCAAGGCCGCAAAAATATGTGACACGTTCTTATGGCTGTATAAATAAGATTGTTTCAGATTTGTTTGCAGCCTTTATAGCGAAAGATACTATTGCAAGCGACTGTACATTTGTTGGTTCATACAATTTATTCTTGTAAAACTTATAATGATGTAAATTCAGGGTTTTTCAACTTTGAACCCCCCAAGAGGTTCTCCATTGATTGTCAATTTTTTGGAAACATACCTAGCATGACGACGAGTAAGTATCTAACAAAATTTATAAGGGCGTCGGGGCTATAAGTTTGAGAAACCCTGGATGAATAAAACGCAAATAGCTTTTTATAATAAAATTTTACTAGGTATATAGAACTGTATAAACTAATGATTTAGTTGTGCTAGTGTAAAACTTGCTAAAAATGCAATTCATTGGAGATAGGCTAAGCTTGATTAGATATGAATTTTCATTACTGTCTTCACAATGAATATCAATAAAATGTTAAATATTTTTTTTTTGTATTATTCAACTAAGCATTGTCTGATGTCTGATCAATTGGGATTACATCGAGTCGATTCACCGCTAGGAGCGCTAGTGGAACATGGGTCCTGCGGGAAACATTTCAATGTCACTTTGACAATTCTTCAATTCAATCTCAATTGACACATGATCCACACATGAGTGGCGCCACCAATCATAGCTATTACATTAACTATATAACATGTAACTTGCTGCTACAGCACCAACAAATAATCCTAAGTAACGAAATTTTTATTGTTTTTGACTGTCCAGCAGTATATCTAATCTAATCGGAAGCTGCCCGATTTGCCTGGCACCAGATTAAAACTGGATGCCCACCAGAAGATCTTTTGCCCTTAACATGTACAGTCAGCTGCAGAGTTATGTCTGACAACCCAGCGAGCGCAGTAACAGTAGGATAGAGAGCATTATACTGTCTTTTTCTTATGCTAGTATTTTACCACCCTGAAAAAAGGGATGGATATCTGACAAGCGAGCGAGCGCAGTAATAGTAGGACAAAATAACTATTTTGTCCTACTGTTACTGCGCTCGCTCGCTTGTCAGACTATAAGTGACCCTTACTGCATACAAACTGCAGCTGACCGTACATATCATGTGTTTCATATCATTATTTATTGAAGTTTACTTAATGCAATCAAAAGCTTATAATAAATATCCAATGTATTGCATTGATTGCAACTTGTGATCATTGATGAATATGAAATTTTATAATAAATACATTATTAGAACCATTTTATTATTAAATTCGTACTTATGTGCAGTTAAGAAGATTGAGCGGGTTATGTGTAGAGTCCGACTAAGGTAAGTTTGCATCTATTTTGATAGCACAGAATTTGAAATTGCTAATACGTCATAATTTCATAGCAATTTGACGTTTAAAATAACACATGTTCAGTCTTTAGTGTCAAAATCGATGAAAACTTAACTTGGTGTCCCTATGTCAGTCAGTTGTAATAATATCTTCCGCAATGAAACAAGCAAACATATTTAATACGGTCACATTTTTAGAATAAAAGTGAGGTACCTACTTACATATTTTAACAGTTTCCGTCGTGCTAGACAATATTGCAGGTGAAGTAGGTACAGACTATATATATTTTTATCTGACTTGGAACAGTGCGCCGGTGGTTGAAATACGCGATCTACAGTGCGACAGAAAATTGTAGAAATTCAATCAAGTGAAACTAAACGCAAACAGTGGCAACACCATTTCTCTTGTGCATCTCATTATTTTTGTAAACAAACATGTATCAATTATATATTTTTTTTTAAGACTTGAAAACATTTATTTTCGAAATATATACAGTAAGTGTAACTTACCTAACTACCTACTATTATAAATTGAAAGAGATGTCATGTACTACAGAAAAAGTGACCAAGACCCCCAGTGCCCAGGGCTGGGATCGAACCAGCGACCTCCTGCTTTCGCGGGTCTGTTTCCTGAGCACTGGGGGCCTTGGTCACTTTTTCTGTAGTTTAAGACATCTCTTTCAATTTATAGAAGTATGCCGCCGTATGCCTACTTAAAAAAAACATGAATCAAAACATTTATTATATTTAATAAATGATTTAATTCATGATTTACAATGTAAAACACGTAGGTATCAAACAGTTAATATACTACTCGAACTTATGCGTAAGAATGAGATGCACAATATACAATGTTGCCTGCTAAAGCTAAGACGCGCCCTTCGTAAATGTAAACTTTTTTCTGTCGCACCGTACACATCGCTCCAGTCGGTGAGTGAGATAGCGCTTTCCACAATTACAGCGGTGTCCCACTCACACCAGAGCGACATACGGATATGCATTGATAGCCTCTTATCGCCACTTGAACCTTCTGGGGTACCAAGTAACCCGGAGTTAGCTGTAAAATTCTATATTTAAAAACGCTTAACTCCGGGTTATAAGTATTTATTAGACGAGACGCGCTTTTCCCAATGCCTAATATTGTTTAGTACCTACCCGCTCTCTCTAGAATGTAGGTAGAATCTGAGCAAGTCAAATAGTATTTTTCTATTTAATACATGGCAACAATAGCTTATTATATTTATTGGACACATCAGATAACTCATTTAAAACGGGTTTAAAAATAAATAAAACCTTGTGGGTTATAAACATACCACAGACTCCATGGACTTATAACGTAATACGTAGATATGGTCATAACCCACAATTCAAATTATATAAATCCCATTGAAGTTATAAGTAATAATTGATATTAACTTAAATATAAGATAGCCGAAATGACACAACGATCCTAAACGTACATAGATTTGAAAACTTTGAAGCGACAACACAACTATGAAACACTAAATCACCAATAAGCCATATT
Source organism: Lathronympha strigana (assembly GCA_949128165.1). Taxonomy (NCBI): domain Eukaryota; kingdom Metazoa; phylum Arthropoda; class Insecta; order Lepidoptera; family Tortricidae; genus Lathronympha; species Lathronympha strigana. The sequence continues at coordinate 12,695,340 of OX421908.1, forward strand.
TGATCTTACACTTCTATTTCTGCACGCAGACAGCAATTGTTCCCTAATCGTCATTCATTACTTGTGACTTGTGACGTTTTTATCCTAAAGATACCTCATCATCGATTGTTGATGATGTTTATTTCTAACTGTTTTTTTTTACAGTAGCGCTTTATAGACATATGACAATGATACCTTTAGCCTGAAAGCGTCTTTACGTCGTAATTTTAAACAACAGTCGCCGTTAGTCGTAAGTGCCAAATAAAATAAAATAAAACCCGATAAGGATATCACGAAAATATAAACCCTATGTTTGTCACATCTCGATCAAATTTTAAACTTTTCAACGCCAAAGACGGATTAATTGGTCTCAGACCACAGAGCAACATAGACCTTAATGAACCCTCATAAAGTTCAACTTTAGTTTTGACACTTCGGTGACGTGGTGTCCGAGTGAATTTGAGTTTGTATTGACATGGCGTCGAAAAGGTTAAAATCCTTTTCGGGTTTGACCGCCCGACTCTTGTTAATGTCCTTGAATAGGTAGGTTTAGGTGAAGTTGGGAAGAATTCTCTAAAACGAATGATTTCTCCACTGATAAACGTATGTACTTATTAGCTAAGTTTCGTGCTTACAATAAACAAACAAAGTACCTCAAATAAACGGCTCTGCATTCTTATGGATATATCGGTTTAATTTTATGAAACTAAATTGTGCAGGTGATAACAAACACATACTTATACCTTTTATAATGAATAGTCTATAATTAATGAGACTTGTCTGTGGCATTTAAGCTCCCAAACGAAGTGAAGAGTCCGACTATTCTAAAAGTTTCCTAGATTTTGATAGTACAGACTGTGAAAGTAAACGTCTTAATTTCATATAAGTTTGTAGTTTAAAACAACACTTTAACTTTGCTTGAAAGAGATAACGTGGTTTGACCCTAGTAAACTTGCCACATGGAATTCCTGTTAGAGAATAATCCACAGCAAAATACGAGTAACCTATCAGACATGCAAAACTTTGTAATGTATAGGATAACGGTTCATTATTGAATAATACTGACGTCCTACACTAGACGGTGCATACGCATGCGAGAGTGTCACACGCAAGATAGCACAGCTAGTAAATACGCGCTAAGCGAACACTAAACTCTTTACCTATTGTCATTAGAATATAAACTGCGCCTTGTCATAGTTTACTGGGAAAGCTAGTAAGATTTATATGTAGTTAAATCTTATATTCATAGCAGTCTGAATACATTCTTCTTCGTGTGCCTCTCCATTATTGAAGGTTGGCAGTTGCTCAACGGTCTTGATTCCTGTCCACTCCCGGATGTTACACAGCCATGACATCTTGCATCGTCCTGTTTTTCGCTTTCCGGATACTTTACCCATCATGATAGCCTGAACAGATATTCTACTTTGGATAATAGTTATCCTTCATCGATCGCAAATGTTGCGACGCAGAAATGGAGTATGAACTAAGCGACAAAGAACTGCCATGGCGCTAAGCCTTTTTCTCCTTTCCAGCTTCGACTGCTTACCATACTCATCCAGGGTATTCCTGCAGCCTTTGGCAGATTATTTCAACATATTGGACTTGAAGTCGTCATTCCAGATGTCTAACAGTTAGCCGAATTGGCTATTCTGCCAATCGCCTCTTTGCCTGCCCATTTGCCTATTACTTTCTTGGCTTTGCCATATATCTTTCTTATGTGAAACATGAGTTTCCAAAATCTTTCCCTTCGTTCAACGTTTACAACGTACTTACCTACATGAAATTGAGTATTAACTAGTATGTATAACATATTAATATCTTTCGCAATATACTGTGTCAAGTCGCACAATAATGTTGGCATCTTAAATACAGACTAACCACCCCACGGTTTCGCCCAGTGGGGTGAAACAAAATGTCTGTACCTAGATTAAAGCATACATAACTCAAATTGCAGCCGAGCAAGTTCAAGTTAACAATAATCGGTAGCTAGCTGTGGGCTGTATAAACTTACTGGCAGTGCATCTCATTCGCACTGATAAGCATGATCTACTCACAGTTTACACGAGCTCTACCGAAAACAGCCACGTCAACGCCACTTCTTTTTAGACTTCCTTAACCCATTCAGCGCTAATCACGACGACACGCTATCGTTACACCTCTACGCGCTGTTTTCGCTACAAAGCGGGACATGCATGTTATTGGCTACAACGTCGTGCTACGAGAAATCCTTAGCGGTGAATGTGTTAAAGTGTTGATCCCAGGTAAATACAAATACAAACACAAAAACATTTATTGTATGGTTATGGGTTTACAGTGATCAGTAAGTGTATGTTTCTTGGTACTACAAGTAGTTAAATGTTTTGTTTTAGGTAATAGAGGCTGCTCGATTTGCTTGAACTTGCCCGCTACAATTACAATTATTTTAAAGAAATATACAATTAAACTGGGTTAACAAGAACATTTTGATACGTCTGTCTCGGAATCTGATGGTTTTATCACACTGTCTCTTTCCTTCAGCTCAAAGGCATCCGCCTGAAAAAAGACAAATTGGACACACGTTAACGTTATTCGAAGTGTATAGGGCTAAATCAAAATAAGTACCTAAAATGTGTAGGCATAGTTCATGAGCTCCCTTTGAACGCCAAACGGCGAAGAAATATGCCGTGCCCCGGACGCCAGGCGGTTGCGATTATTTAAGCGAAATTGCACTTTACGGAGCACCGCGTACCTAAGTCCTTATTGCATTAACGAAGCTGTCGGCTGAGGCCGTCATTGTGTCTGAACTGTAGCACAGTACAAATAGTAGAAAAGGCATGATAGACTAATCTTAATAAACCAACAATCGAACACATAGAAAAACGATATTATTTATTTTTAGCCGGAGGGATATTTACCTTGTTTTCTCTGTATTCCCTAATTTTTCTGGCTAAAGTCAAAAACGCTTCTTCAATATTAATGTCGTTCTTACAGGAAATCTCGAAGAACGGCATGTCGAAATCGTCTGCTATCTGAAATCATAAAATTAATGCCTGATTCATTGATTATATTGATTTTGCACTCAAGAGAAGAGTGAAATATACCCTAGTCAGCATAGAATGATTCCTGCGCCTGTGAGAATGATAAGGTAAAAAAACAGTATGAAAACATTTGCTCTTTTGTTTACAAAGGCGCTGAAATTAGACAACTTACGCCTTAAATAACAGATGAGCAAATAATACTTATTGACAATATAATTACTTGACCCAGGTATGGGTTTGAAGCTAACACACGTTGACTTCCTCAATTTGCCGTTACTATCCACGGTAATCGTGGTTCGCCCCGAACATAATCTCACGACCATTAAGTATAATATATTGCAGGTACCTACCCCCTGACCGATTAGGCTCATATTTGATCGTAAAAATAATTTTATCTCATTAAAGCACTTGCCAAATTTCATGATGGTACATACAAACGCAGGATTGCTCCAATAGACTTGTAGAACTCATTCGCTTCGCTCTTTCTTTCAATTAAGTATTAGCAACTACTCGTACAGTCACCTGCAATAGTATATGACGCTATGAAAGCCGCAAAAATATCTGACACGCTCTTATGGCGGTACAAACAAGACTGTGTCAGATTATTTTGCAGCCTTCATATAGTCATAAAGAAATAAAGAAAGGCCTAAGCCCTCCTACGTGTACACATACAACGAAGCGGGTCAACTCTTCTGCCATGAGTGCAGAAGAGTTTTTAAGAGCAAGTTCGGCCTAGCCTATACGAGCCCACAATAGGAGAAATCCATAAATTCCTGAGGTCGCCGTCATCGAAATCGATGTGGAGGACTATATATATATATAGTCTTATAGTATTGCAGGTGACTGTACATACAGACAGGTCTCTGTTTCATCATGACGATACTTTATATCACGTTGCGTTTGGCGTCTACGATACTTAATATATGTATAAGTGACATGCGACATGCATGTTATGAGTAGGTAAATAATAATGGTGTGTTTATTACCTTTTGGCCCCGGTCTTTGGGTACTGCTCGATGGTTTTCGTGTACGTCGCATTTATTGCCAACTAACACTTTTATGACGTCTGGCGAAGCGTACTGAAAATTATGAAATTGTACAATGAGATATGGACGAATTAATTTTTTAGCAGAAACATCTGCGAACGATAAGTACCATTAATATAAATAAAGGATAAAAGAAAAATTCTTAACTCGAAGATATAGGTAGTGGAGTGGAGAAGTTCGCAACCAACGGGTGAATTTCGGTAAGAAGATCATTTGCTAGAGCGATAGGCGTGTATCACAGAGTCACGAGTCTGAGTCTCACACGAAGGCCTGAACCAGGGGTTTTTAGTGAGGATTTACCATAGTAACTCAAATCTACCTAGTTACACTGCTCTTAAACTTCATAGCAAGATCCACTCGATTGTTTCATGCCTGCTTAGAAGTGAACAGTCATTTCTAAAGGTGCCTACTACAAAAATATGTGACACGCTCTAATGGCTGTACAAATAAGATTGTCTCAGATATTTTTGCGACTTTCATAGCGGATAATACTACTGCAGGCGACTGTACCTATAGTCGTACTCCGCAAGGGGTTGATCTAGGCCATCTAGGGGGTGGGTCTTCAGAGGTATATTCGCGGAACTCTTCAGGTGCTTACAGGGACTACCAGCAGTCCGCGGCTAAGAACTACTTATAATACATTTCTCCTCTCAAGTGTGTTAGGATTTGGGCTGTAGTCCTCACGCTGGCCCAAAACGGATTAGAGATTCACACACATGTTTGAATTTCTTCGGATGTAGGTACGCAGATTTCCTCACAATATGTTTTTCTTTAGCGAAAAGCAACTCGTAAATATCGAATGATATTTCGTACATAACTTTCGAAAAACTTATTGGTCCGAGCCGGCGGGATTTGAACATTTTGAACCCGAGACCTTCTGATTGAAATCGGGATAAACCTTATCTATATCACTTGCAAAGAGTTATATAAAAAAACATTTTATTCTAATAGGTAATACTGTGAAAAACTTATACATATAAAACTAAACAGGTTATTTAATAGTGAATTTATTTATAGATAGCTTATTAAGTGACTAATTATTCTAGTTAAAGCATCCTTTGTCTGCAAGGTCGGCTTATTAGTAAAGTTATAAAAAAATCCCTTTAATGAAATGCAAAAATCTCATTTAAGTATGCAAAAGTACAATAAAATCAAATTCGTAAGTATTACTACGTCCAATCTCATAAACCTAATAGTTTGTTTTACATAAGTATCCACTTTAACAAGGAGCTTAGTGTGACATCTGGTATCGTTTTAAACGCTGTTATAATGCTAAAGTCTCATGCAAAAGGGTCCGCACTCCGCCGGGTTGGCTCCTTATTCCTAATAATAGGTATACCTACCTACACAAATGTTACAAACTTTAGCTCACCTCTTGAATATTCCTCAGCCAGTACGACAAATGGTTGAACGATTCTAGATTGGTGACGTCATACATGAGAATAATGCCCATGGCGCCTCGATAGTAGGCGGTGGTCAACGTCCGAAACCTCTCTTGTCCGGCCGTGTCCCATATCTGGAGCTTTATGGGCACCCCGTCCAAATTTATTATCTTTTGTTTGAAATCTATGCCTGAAACAGATGTATGAAACACTTTATTGAATGTTTTGTGTCACAAGATAAAGGGTGGGTAAACTTTCAATTTACCTACGATCATGAAATTGGTCACGAAATTTAATGACCTAAACTCAATGTGGCTAATTCCGTCATAGCGGATATTCCGTCTACAGCTAGCCCGCGTTAAATATAAGCACAGTACACAGCGCTACCGTCTCAGTCGATAAGTAGCAGGCTATCCTGAGTTCATCGACTGAGTCGGAAACATCGTGGGTCTGTGCCTATAACTATTAAATACATGCAAGCTTTAGATGGAATAGTCCCTATAAAGGAATTAGCCACATTGATCTTAGATGCATTTTATACGCGTCGCCGGACGCCAAGTGATCGCGATTGTTTAAGCGAAATTTAAGTTTATGAATTCCCACGTAAGTCCTTATTTCATTGGCGAAGCTGTCGGCTGTAGCCGTTATTGGCGTCCGTGGCAAGACTTTCCGATGACGGCCACGGCAGACTATGGCAGTGAATTAAAACTGTTCGGATTAGACAATGACAGTTGTCTTTCTCGACCGCGAGCTAATGTCACGGCTACTGGCACGTATATGTTTGGCGTGTCACGACAAAAAGTTAAAACCAGTCAAAACTGAGTAGACATTTACACTGAGTAAGTACCTATCAAGCGATTTATTATATTACAGGGCAGTGGCATTATAAAATTTATATCTAAGACCAGAAGGCCATGTTGAAAATTTATCAATTCTCGCTAGATTCAACGTTCGTAGATTGAAAAGACATAAGGACTAAAAAGCGCTTTTGTCACCACCTATCTTATCTACTTACTATCCCAAAATAGACAAGACTTCTCTATTAAGAATGCAGTTGTATTGATCTAGAGCGAGAATGTAAACACTGTTGAGAAACAGCTAGAAATGCAATGTTGATGTTGGGACAAGTTGAGGCTTATTTAAATGCAAGAATATTCCATTAGGCGGAGTGGTAGGCCTACATACGCGTCATCTCATCTATAAAACAAAGGCATGGCAAGCCCTCTGCTTTTTTACTTCAAATAACTACTAAGGTACTTTTAGTTATAGGTCTTCCTTTCGTGGCACAAAATGAAATCACATCCGTTGTTACCCCTAAAGACAGCAACACCTGTGACAAAGGCTCGTCAAACTAAAAGTAAATATGCATGTACTTACCTATTGTGGATATGTAAATATCGTAGTATCTCTCGTCACAATATCTGTGCACAATACATGTTTTGCCTACATTAGAATCACCTAACACTAGAAGCTTATATGTGGCCGAGAAGTCCAAAGCCATTTCTGTTTATTTTGCTACTACACGAGCGTTCACCCAAAACATCGGCTGAACTGTCAAAGTTAGAAAAATCGATGAGGATAAGAGCGCATGTGCGGAGACATCCCCGTCTCGCAACAAGTAACTATAATTATGCGTCTCCAAGCTGTTTTGACCCCTATCCGTAAACGCCGTTTTGTGGCAACGCGACGGATTTAAATGCAGAACCGTCGAACAATAAGGTTGAATTTTGGGCGTACGCCGTGTATTACGGTTTGACAGCTGTGTTTCTAAACCCACTGGGCTCCAATTCAAGGTGTATTGACACTCGCGGGACAGTCTACTTAGAGCTATAGACACGTTATTGGAAATGACTAATCAGACCTCGATTTACCTGTTTAGGTGGATGGCAGTTGGTACCTACCTTTAGGTAATGCAATCATTATCGAATACGAATGGTATACGAAATAGTAAAAAAGGGACCCTTATGGTGCGACTAAGTCTGTCTGTCTGTCACATCGATAAATATCTCGAGAACTACTTAAAAATTAAAATACCGTTTTGAAATTTTGAACAGTTATAAACAAAGTTAATCCAGATACTAGAGAGGACTTTTTATACATTTTAATTTATTTTCAATGAAAAATGCCCGATAAAAGAAAGGACAAAAATTTAAAGGTTAGTTACTGGGTCATGTGGGGTATCATTTGAAAGGGCTAGATTTGCACATTCTAAATATTAAAAAATAACTAATTTTTTTTACTTTGATTTTTTTTTTATTAACTAAAATGTACCAAAAACTACCATTCCCTCCCCCCCTTCTTTATCTCTGAAGTTTAAAAATATTTTGTACTTCGTACATAGGTTCCGAAAAACTCAGTGGTGATTTGACCTCCGACTTTCGGAATAAAAGTTGCAAGGAACCCTTATAGTTTCGCCATGTCTGTCTGTCTATCCGTCCGTCCGTCTTTTTTTTTTATCTATAGGTGGCAAACGAGCAAACGAATCGCCTGATGGTAAGCGATTAACGTCGTCCATGGACACCCGCAACACCAGAGGTGTCGCAAGTGCGTTGCCGGCCTTTAAGGTGGGAGTACGCTCTTTTCTTGAAGGTTTGTCTGTCTGCGGCTTAGCTCAGTGGCCGTTAGTGCAATTAGAAAACAGTAATTTGGTATGAATATTACATATCAATCATGCCGACCAAGTGGTACAATAAAAACTTTTTTTTTGTGTACCTTCCATACAAGTAAGGTTGGGTGTATTTTTTTTTCGTTTCAACCCTTAAGTGTGAGGTATCGTTAGATAGGTATTTGTAAAAGATTAGGGGTTTATTGCTTCAAGCATTTTTTGATAAAGTAAATCGCTTTGGAAAAGTTACAAAAAAAACGTCTCCCCCCCTCTAATTTTTAAACCGCAAGTCCAAAAAATATGAAAAAAAATCACGGAATAGAGCTTTATGAAGACTTTCAAGGCAAATTATTTTGAACTTGGTAAGTTAAATCATTTTAGAAAAAAACGTATCTTCGTTATAAGGGCGTATAAGTCATAAGAGTTGCGTAGATACTCCTATTTAGGTTCAGGTACGTAGACAAAATGGCAAAAAAGGAACCATACATACCTGGAGATATGTAGACAAAACTACTGTTCAGACGATGATGAAGTCGATCTCGGCCAAAGTACGATTTTTTTTACATAGTAATAAATAAAAATAAATATTTGTAGTAATAATCTAATAAAAATACACATAAATTATGTATTATTTTTAATTGTTAGCTAAATTTACCTTGTTTCATTAAAAACTTAAAAATTACAAGATCTTCGTTCCGTGCCAATTCTATATGAACTATACCTTATATCATTTTATTCAGTCTTTAAACGTTTGGCAATGGCAACACATTCTGCGGCTTTTACAAACCGATCTTTGAAAGTTATTAAGTGATTGCTTATTTTATACCTAAGTACCTAAAGTACATGTAACGTCATGTCAATGTACCTAAAATCAAATGTACCTAAAAATGTTTTGTTGTCAGTTTTTAAACAAAGAACCGGTCACAAAAGTCTACTAACATACGGTTTACCATCATCAACAGTTCTACTATAGCCAATTTGGAGAGGGATTGTTTTCAGTCTACATAAATCATTTAGGTATTTGCATAAACTATGGTACGGTACGGGTAGGTAAGGTACGGTAAGGAGTTCGAAAGATATTTCTGTACAATCACATATTTTGCTAGTTAGGCTTGCAATTATTTTAATTTATATAATAAGTAAGGAAATTAAAAACATACATGAATTAAGTCATGCGCAATAATTAGTTTGTAACAAAATAATTAAAGTTTAATTTCATTAATAGGTGTTTTAACATAACAGATACATCATCCTAAAGGGCACAAAACTATCAGACAGACAAATAGCTGATTCGTTTGGCTCCGGACGTTATTGCCAATTTTATTATGTTATCCGGAGCCGTCTGCAGTTTTATTACGGAAATAAAAATATTTACTGCCGCCGCCTTATTTAGGTTTATTTATTCACCAGACGTGAGAAAGGGAAAAATATTGTGGGTTTAATTCAACAGGTATTTTAAATATAAATTCATAAAACATAACTGAAAGCCGTTTCTAACTTTGAAACTTGAACAGTTTTTGGTTGCTTAGTGCCACTTGCGCTTGAAGTCAAGCGTGTTTTAGTATGGAATTTGACAGCTAACCCCGGGTTCGTTGACTTGACCCTGATTGGCGCAAGTGGCCCTTCGGGTTACTTGCAACACCCGGGTTTAGCCATATACCCGGAGTTAAGAGGCCACAGTGGCCAAATTGTTATCATTCAGACGTCTAGATCTCAATATTGATAACAACTAGGTATGTGATATTCATACACATAAAACTTCAACATATTTCCTTCAAACTGGTACGTATATAAACGTGAAAACATGATTTTTAACAAAAGCCTCGATACTTTTATTTTTCAAAGATAGGTCCTTTTTTACATGTTTTTGGTTAGAGCGTCGAAACCCTTGAATTTATAAACATGATTTTTAGTTAAATAGTTAAGTAATAACTAGTTCTTAAATCTGGTAAAAGCTTTTATCTACAGAAATTGTAGTTTACGTGTAAATAGCAATTATCTGATTATACAGTGTATTTTGACGCGCCCGGCTTCTATCGCCTTTTCATGTTTCGCGTGCTTGTGCAATTAGGTCTATCCCGCTCTCTTTTGCTCGCATATGTGGACTCTTAATTGTTTTTCTTGTATTCTATTAACGGTGATCTTATGGAAAACCACAGACAACGTTTTAATGTATACTTTTTTAATATCGCTGTCAGTCATCAAATTGACAGATAGAAGTGCTGGAGTAGAAAAAGTACCTAGTCTTGTCGAGATATTTCAGAACACCTTACTCGTTGCGATATATCTGATGGCGATTAAATTACAAGAACAGTCCATTCTGTGCATTAAGAGCTCCATTTATTTCGTTTAGTGAACGTTTAGTGCACGATAACGAGTATCTCGTCGATGCATCTCCACACGCGTCGTGTCGTATTTAAATGTCTTATGTTTTTGTATGAATGCCTGCAGATCTGTTATCATGGGCACAGTGCAAATAATGTTGACAGTACATTGTCGGCTTTTGGTTCCTGACCTTCCTAATACCTAATGTGGTAAGTTTACATGTCCATCCTGTCAGATCCTATGAGTATGTCACCCGTCAACAACCCGTCAAAAGCTGTAGGTATGGTTGGATATGTTTGAATCAGGCTTGGTGGCTCACTGGCGATTAAAAAATACTTTACTAGAATATAGGTAGGTATTTCAGATTTCTATAACTACCTTCAACTGTTTTGGTCGGTCGCGTGTTGTCCGTCAATCTCTTCTGACGATAATGGAGATATGTAGACATATAATTGCTCCTGTGTTGTACCCTCTTTCTTTTATTTATATAAGCCTCATTTAAGAATGTAAAACTTTTAACCCTAAGTTACAGTACTGATGATAATAATTACTGTTTTCACAGGCTTTGTTTGCTTCTCCTTGTATTTTAATCCTCTTGTAGTTCAAGGCTACACGTGAGTGTTGTTTTTTACATTTCCTGCTAGGCGCTTATTATTCTGCACGTTTCCATTGGATTATAAAATTCTTATTGTTCCTATTTCCTGTACTTTATCTTTTATATAGGGGGGAAAGTAAATTCAAAATATTTCTTGTAGAAATTTCTGAAAGATGAGGTCATAGATCTAATAGTGAATATGCCTACATGTTTTTAACACTGACATATAAAGCATCTTAAGATGGAGAGGACACATGGGCTTTCAGAATTAAAGACATAACCAATGTAAGTACTTACTATTGTATTAACTGTTTGTCGCCATTTTAAAGATCACAAAAGCGATGCGCTTTAAAAAAAATATTTATTTTTTGTACGGACAGGTAGGCAATAAGCAAAAGCTAAGTTAAGCTAATAGTCAGTGATAGTACGTCTAAACGTATCTAAGATAATTTTAAATTGTGATAACTGTCTAAAACCAGACTATAAAACACAAACAAATTGCACCTAATTTACTTTACTACGGTATAAAAAACTTTAGGTACAAATGACATATCACTCAAATGTCATCTTTACTGTGTTGACTGAGTAATTAACTAATTACGTCATTAATTTGACTTGACAAGATTCACAGAAGCTGTCCTTAATGCCTTATTTCAACAGCCTTTTGAAATCGAGAAAGGGTGACTGTTGGCTTTACAGATTATAAATCAAATTTGCATTGCATTACGACATAGACCCACCTGTCTCATTCAAGGTCGTTTTTTGCATGACGACTTGCTCATAGTGATTTTACCCCTAAGATATAGAAGGTGCTCATTTGTTTAAGTCCTGCATGCCGTAATGACCCAAAGAGGATCCGAATTGAGTCAAAGTTAGGTTCAAAAATCTCCTGTTTTATACTAAGTAACTTAAAGGTCTAAAGTAGGTACAGTCAATTACAAAGATATGAATACAGCCAAAGTGTCAAAAATATGTATACACGACTTTAATGTTCAGGCAATAAAGTCCTGTATACATATTTTTGGGACTTTGGCTGTATTGTAGCTGACTGTACTAATCCGAATAATGGGACAAATATTTTCTTCCGTAAATGCTTCATAGCAGTCAAGTTTCATACTTTGAGATAAATAGCCATACGTTCGGGCAATCCGTCAGATCTCCATAGTGGGTATGTCCGCCGGGCATCCGCTAGACAAATTTCGCATACATTTATCGGCAGATCCGGCGGATATGCCCGAACGTATAAAGACAGCTATTGATTTGCAGATACGGCGGATACTCCCGAACGTATATGGCCGACCTATGGTTGAGATAGGTTAGTTAAATTTCCGGGTTAGCTTTCTACATATCCTTTTTGATATCTATTAGCTGTTTCCCGCAGCTTCACCCGCGTAGGTAGTTACTAAACATAATTTTCAACAATAACGTAATTTAAATAAAACTCAGGTCTTGGCGGCTCTGGTTCGTTATAAAGAACCTCTTAAACCCTTTGATATCTGCCAACCGAGTTTTATTAAGAGTCACAATTTTGGCTTCTGATTCGTTATAAAGAACCTATTGAACTCTGTGATCTATAACCAACCGAGTTTTATTACGATCAAAACTCTCGAAATTCAGTTGCCAGTTGTTTCTCACAATTTTAATTTCTCATGCCTTATAAGTTATAAAGAACCTATTGAACTCGGTTATAGTGGTGATACATATATAGGGACCTACCGAGTTTTATTACGATCAAAACTCTAGAAATTCAAGTTGTGCGGCCGTTACTCACGATTTTGACTTCTGATTCCTTAGAAAGAACCTTTCGGATTCTCAGATATCGATTTTCATCACGATCAGATCATAACTGAAGAAATTTAAGGTGCCGGTCGTTTCTCTCAGTCATTAGTGCAGTGACTTCAGATTCGTTTTAAAGAACCTCTCGGATCTTCTTATCTCAACTATTAGAAGGTGAATTCTAATTTATTAATGCACCCTACACCTTAATAAGAAACCTTCGTGTCAAATTTGATTTTTTTAGAAACAGATATAATCAATAAAACGACACCCATATTGATACTTTGAGATTTCAACCCCTATCGCGGAGCATCGCGAACCTATGGTAAGCCGTGTGAACTAATCCTTATAAATTTGTAGCTAGTAACATTGACATGACAAACGCCTTTGGCGCCAACCGTTAGACAAGTAAAAAGAAAATGGCGATTAAAAGATCTAGTTTGTGCAAGTGGAAGTGGTGTGTAGATCTTGAGGCCCTCAGACTCCTGAAACGCTAATTAATTTAAGCTAAGTATTAGACTGGGTTAATATATAACAATAGTAAACAAAGATACAGGTAAATGGGATCCCAAGTGCTATGTATGTAAGGTTAGTTGTAGTATGTAAAAGAGGGAGTTAGACTCCCAAGATAACCTCGTCTATGCTTAGTGCTTATTTTACATTCTATCAACAGGCGGTGGAAATAATCTCCAGGCATCAGCAGATCGTAGCGAAGCAGATCATAGCCCTCAGAGGGGCGACTGGACGTTCAGGTGGGACTTGGAAATATTAACTTATGTATACCGCCAACATGTTAACGCCAACACCTAAGTTGATAGTATAAGAAGTAATAACCTCAATTTAATAGTAACAAGAAAGAATTAGAACAATATATATATATAGATATAATTTAAAGGTAATTTTATTCTTTGGCGTCATGGTGGAGAATGCTCGGGATATTTCCAGGTCCAAAATGAACGGCTATAAGTGTTGTTTCGTTTTGTTTCGACATTTGAAGGTTTGTAACAAAATTAGATTTTTGTTATAAACAATTTGTTACATTTTATGAACTATTTTATGTGTTTGTTTCGTGTTTGGTTTTCATTCCGAATTCGAATAGCACCACTCATTTCTTTGCCATCTCTAAAAAAAAAAAGAGGTGTATTTTTCTGTTTCAAATTATTTATTACTAAGGGCGGAATAGCGCGCCGTCTATCGATTAATTTTAAGTATGCGATTTTATCTTACCGATTTGGTAGCGACCAAACCGATTAAGTATATCGATTATTGGTGTTTTGTGTGTCTCAGAGTAAGTCGCTGAATATTAATAATGTAATTAAAAAGTCAAATAGTGATGCGACGTGGTCCATCACCGAAGAATATAAAATTAATATGAGAACATTAATAAAACCAGAAGTTCGGAAGTCAAGAGTATAATAGTCTCATGTAAGACAAGATCTTGGGTCTCGTAATGCAAGTTAATTGGAGCCCCGTCTACGTAGTTTATTTTAGTTTTCGTCTGTTAATTCTGTGTAAACCCTGTTGTTAGTGACCCGACGTGCTGGGTCTGAGTGGTTTCGTTTTCGGCCTGCGCAGAGGCGCAGGTTAAGAACAGGTAACAGTCCTGCGACCCGACGTGCTGGGTGGGGCCACCTTGGGGGTCTCTCTTGTTTTGACGCGGATATTTATAGGATCTGTCGACCCGACGTGCTGGGTGGGGCCACCTTGGTGGTCTCTCTTGTTTTGACGCGGATGTTTATAGGATCTGTCGACCCGACGTGCTGGGTGTGGACGTTTGACGTTCGCTCACATTTGACGCAGATCAATGTGTACCACCGTGCCTGGGGCAGAACAATGTGTGTTGTACGAACAGCAGCGTTTTGTCAGACACGGTGGATAGTTCCGCTAGCGACCCGACGTGCTGGGTTCAAATGCTAGAGTATTTGGTCATGGTCAATTTGACGACGTTGGCGAAGAACAGACAAGAGTCCAGCAACTAGTTTTTAAAAGGTGATAAATATTCACGTGCTCGGACTGTTAGTGACGTGACGGGGTTAAATACTAGTTATGCAGAGACCAGCGTTTTAAGTAACTGGTTTTGATGATTTTGGATATCTATATCGATATTTGACGGTGATATTTCATGGAGCAGATTAGGGTAAAGATATTTTGTACCGTATGTACTACACTTATAAGTAAATTAGAAATAATGATCGATGAACATCGATTTTGAATTATCGATTATTGTAAAATTTTACTTAGAAAAATACTGCTGTTTTTTACATTTCCGAACGCATTTTTTCCGTTTGCGCGGGATTGTACTGACAAACGTCAAAGTGAAAAAATTTCTTGTGTACTGCCGCGACTAATGTTTGAGTTTGGAACAGTTTGCATTTTGCAAAGGAAAATCCATGTAAAAGGTTATAAAAGCTGAAATACCGTGTATTGAGTGATCCAACGTACTTGGGTGTGTAGTTATTCACCCAAATTTCGTGAATAAACATTGGGAATAAGACGAAGCGCAGCGTAGCCATCTTAATGGTGAGTTCAAAAGGAAATCGTATTGATAATTATTTACTGCGTTGATTTCATTTAAGAATGACTTAAGATTGTTACGAAGTGTACACACGGTCATTAGTTACGGTCTATTACAGGTTGACAAACGAGTTAAAGATGGAACAAATATGGGAGAATATGTTGAAGCTCACTTGCGACAGGCTTGTGCAGTTAACCGCCACAGCCAAGGAGATGTGTGAAATCAGTAACTCTCAACAGCCTCAGCAAAATGAATTAATTGAAGCTGAAGTAGCAGCATCGAAGTTAGGAGGCGTGCTGGTGAAATTAACGAACGATTTGAATAACTATTTTAAATATGTGAACAATCCGTCGGCGGACGAAGTCTCACGTATAGCCGCATTACAGTTGGAGGCGGAAGAGGTCCTGAGCGAGCTAAAAATAAAGAGTGAATATGCCAAAGCTAAGGTTCAAACAAAAGCAAAGATACAGACAGGTAAACTGCCTGTACTAAGTCTGCCTACGTTCAATGGGAACATATTAAATTGGTATCCTTTTTGGGACCAATTCAGGTCTCAAATAGACCAGAGGGATCTAACGGACGTCGATAAGTATTTATACTTATCGGCTTCGCTTCAAGGAGAAGCAAAGACTGTCATAGAAGGGTTACAAGCCACAAATGCTAGTTACCAGATAGCTATTTCTACTCTCAAGGAGCGGTATGGAAGGGATAGTTATATGAAAGACGCACATTATGCTGCATTATCACAAGTTACACCGGCAGCAGATAATAATACCGACTGCCGCAGAGCGTATAATGAAATAGAGAGACATCTGCGTGTTCTTAATGCACTTGGTGAAGATGTGTCGCACAGTTTTTTTAGGACACTAATATATTCCAAATTTCCAGAACCAGTAGTGTATGAAATTAAAAGAGTAATTAAAAACGACTCAACAGAAGAAATCAGAAGGCAACTTTCAAAATTACTAACCGATAAAGAAGAAGTATCAAAAGCCAAACCAGGTACCAGTACCACCGACGCAGAGGGTTCTTCAACATGTGGTACCTTTCAGGCAGTTGAACAGACTAAAAGGTATGGTCAACAATTTCATAGGAAGCGTCCATTTAAATCTTACAATGATAATGTTATTGAAAAGAAAAGGCCTCGAGCTCAGTGCTGTTTTTGCAAGGAGTCACACTACAGCGATGAGTGCCAGAAGTATGTCACATTGAAGGAGCGGAAACAAAAACTGAGCAACAGGTGTTATTTGTGCCTCAAGGATAACCACATTCTAAGAAATTGCAAGATGCCCTTTAAGTGTTATCATTGTAAGGGACGACATCATCGCGCCCTTTGTCCAAAAAAGATGAAGTCTGTTGCACCTCAAGCAGTGGCTGAAGGTAAGGATAAAATTTGGAGCCCTGTAAGGGTTAATCAAAAAACTGTAAATTTTAGCTCAGTGTGCTGTTATTCTTGTTTGCAGACAGCAACTGCAACAATAAGGAATGAAGCTACACGGGATATTCCACAGTCATGCCGCATCTTACTGGACTGTGGAAGTCAAAGGAGCTATATCACATCTAAGCTAGCTCAATCCATTAATTGTAACACGGAAGATGAAGACCTGCTGATGGTATACACATTTGGATCAAATAAACCTAAGGAAATTAGAAGCCCGGCAGTAGAAGTAATCTTACAAACCAAACGCGGTCTACAAAAGAGGGTAAGAGTCAATGTAGTTCCACATATCACCAATGCTATCCCAATGATTAACTTTCCGGACAAGATACCTGTAGATGTCATAGCCGATGATGACTCATTGGGAGATATCATTAATGTGCTGATTGGAAATGACTATTATTTCTCTTTTATAAGAGATAGCCGTCACTATTTGGGAAATAATTTACATTTAATTGATACCGACTTTGGTTGGATGTTAACAGGAAGTACAGATGGGAATATTCATGACAATGCTCTTTCCATAGTAACATATTGCCAGTGTCACGGACCTAGGTGCCCTTACTTTACAGAACCAGATTTACCATTAAGAAATGTTGATGTCAAGTTCTTGTGGGCACTAGAAAGCATAGGAATTACCGACTCTCCAAAAACGACTAGAGAAGAAGAAGCAGTAAAGGTCTTTAATGATACTGTCAAATATGGCGAAGGACGGTATGAAGTAAAGTGGCCTTGGATAGAGTGCCCTCCGGATATACCAACCAATTACCATCTGGCTTATGGAAGATTGAAAGGTCTACTAAGGAGATCTGATAGTGCGACATTGACAGAATATGATCAGATCCTGTCTGAACAACTTGAAGCTAACATCATTGAAGTTGTGGAACCTCAAACAGTACCGATATACCAGGTGAACCCGCCTATTCACTACCTTCCTGGTCATATAGTAAAACAAGAAGGAAAAAGGGGGCGTATTGTATATGATGCTTCAGCTAAAGTAAAAGATAACAAGAGCCTGAATGAATGTATGTATCGTGGACCATCAATGTTAGAAGATTTAACCGCTCTACTTCTAAAATTCAGATGTGGAGAAGTAGGAATAACAGCAGATATAGAAAAGGCTTTTCTCCAAGTTGGTCTTCAAGATGAAGATAGGGATGTCACACGATTCCTCTGGGTTAAAGATCTGTCAAAAGAACCCACTGAAGACAATCTTCTTCATTACAGATTCTGTAGAGTACCGTTCGGAATAATTTCAAGCCCGTTTCTCTTAACTGCCACAATACGACATCATTTATCTCAAGATGAAACACTTCTTAAAAATATTGCTGATAGGTGTTATGTTGACAACCTTGTGACATGCGCTGAAGACAATAACAAAGCTAACACATTATACGAAGAAACAAGAAGAGTCTTCAAAGAGTTGGGCATGAATATACGAGAATGGATGTCAAATGATAAGCAGTTTATGGAAACTATTCCTGAGCCTCTAAGAGCACCACAAAAGGATCGAATAAAGGTTCTTGGCCTTATGTGGAATGTGGAGAAGTACAGTTTAGAACTAAAATTTAATGAGAACACCGTAGATAAAAACTGCAATGAAAAGCTTACTAAAAGGGATGTATTACGCACATTAGCAAGGGTATATGACCCATGTGGTTTTGCGTCACCACTCGTTCTGACAGCAAAAATATTTTTCCAACGAATCTGTGAGATGAAGATTAAATGGGATATGAACTTACTACCGGAGCTGGTACAGGAATGGTCAAAAATATTAGAAAACCTTAAACTTACTAGGGAGATTGAAATACCAAGACATGTAGGAAATGTATCATCAAAGTCAAAGGTAAAATATGAACTCCATACATTCACAGATGCTTCCATGAAAGCATATGCTGCAGTGACATATCTACGTATAGTAGGAGAGAGAGAAATTAAGATAGCATTCCTTATGTCAAAAGCAAGGATAACACCCTTAGAAGATAAAAAGGATTTGAAGATACCCCGGCTGGAACTGTTAGCATATTTAATTGGTAGCAGACTGATGAAGTATGTGAGAGCAAACATAGACCTACCCATAGAGAAACAATACTTGTGGACGGACAGTCTCGTTGTGCTTGGTTGGATCAAATCGAATAAACTGCTATCTCCGTTTATTACGCGTCGTGTTAACGAGATCAAGGAAAACAAAGACTATGAGTTTCGCTATGTAGACACAAATAGAAACCCAGCTGATTTAGCTACTCGACCTGAGCTGTGGGAGAGTAAGAAAGGATTATGGTTTGATGGGCCTGAATTTCTTTCTAAAGAACCAGTACACTGGCCAAGTACTACACAAGCTGAACAACGACAGACCTTTCTTGTTGCTGGGGAGGGCCTGGATGTCATTGATGAAATCAATGATCCAGGGAAGTCAGTAGACGATTGTGAGAAAGTCATGCCTGAGATTCAGCTTGATACGGATCTTGATGGTCATAATACAGCGCAAGAACAGGGACATGCTATTCAGGATGAACCTGATAGTAATGAAGATAAAATACGGTTAACAGAACTTATAAACCTACAAAAGGAACATTTCCCAGAAGAGGTGAGTGGAAAGGAAACTCATTTGACCCGGAATTTAGGACTGTATCTGGATGTAGACGGATTGCTAAGAAGCAAAGGCAGATTGTCGAATACACGTTGGTCCTATGATATGAAACACCCAATTCTTTTACCACCTAAATCTAATTTCACAGACAAGGTTATCCGTGAGACCCACGAAGAAAACTACCATGTAGGAGTTTCACACACCTTGAATATTGTTCGTGAGAAATACTGGATACTTCAAGGTAGACGACAAGTACAGAGAATACTTAAAACTTGCAACCAGTGCATTAAACAGGGTGGAGGACCGTACAAGCTTCCTCCTACACCAGCATTGCCAGCAGAGCGAGCAAATTACAGTGATCCTTATACCTATACAGGTCTTGATTATTTTGGTCCGGTTTTGGTAGCGACTAAACTAGGAAAGGAGAAACGATGGGTATGTTTATTTACCTGCCTTGCTGTGAGAGCCGTGCACATGGAAATAGTAAAGGATTTAACAGCTGAAGAATGCCTGCTCGCGTTGAGACGTTTCATAGCCTCCAGAGGAAAGCCGAAGATGATACTGTCAGACAATGCATCTCAATTCAAGCTGACATCAGAGCTTTTAACGAGCTCGTATTGCGTAAAGAACAGCATCAAGTGGAAGTTTATCCCGCAACTGGCCCCATGGCACGGGGGCGTTTATGAACGGATCGTAGCCTTGGCAAAGCATTGTATGAAGCGCACATTGGAGAAACACCTACTGAATGACAACCAGTTACTCACAGTTATTAAAGAGATCGAGGGAGTCATTAATACAAGACCTCTGACGTATGTTGGCACAGAATTGGATCGTGTGCTGAGACCAGTAGATTTCCTGAGATTAGGTAACTGCATAGTACTTGAGCCAATGGAGATAGACAACATGGGAAAGATTACTGCCACGAAAGTAGATCTTATTGCGAGCTGGAAAAGAGGTACTATGATTCCAAGGGAGTTTAAGGACATGTTCATAAAACAATACCTAACGAGCCTAAGGGAAAAGCACAGATATTCTGTCAAACAGCCAAGATCAACTTCAAGTAAATTACCACAGGTAGGGGATATCGTTCAAATTTATGACGACTCTAAGAAAAGGATAAATTGGAAAGAAGGGAAGATAACAACCTTGATCAGGAGTCAAGATGGACAGTGTAGAGTAGCAAAAGTGAAGGTTGGAGATATGGAGTTTACCAGATCCATCGGTCACCTATATCCACTGGAAACTGACTGCAGCGAAGAATCATCAGGAGTAGAAGTTCCAGTTGTCGAACAAATGGATCTTACCTTACCAATAGATCAAGCTAACATTGAATTTAATATCGCACCACCTGAAACTAGACTTGAACTGGGAAATAATCAAACCAAGACGCAAGAAAACATGGAACTCATGGAAGTTCAAAATGAAGCTAGTACAGAACAAGCTGAGGTAGTTCAGGGCACCGAATTGCCTTTAAACGAGACTGAGGTTACTGATCAACAAGAGATGAGTGTTCAACAAGAGTCAGAGGATATTCCACAAGAGGGCGAAGTGAGTGACTTACCTGCTGAAACGAGACCAGAGCGAATTGCAGCTCAACGAGCCCGAGAGAAGATTGCCGAGTGGACACGTCACTTGGCAGCCCTTCTATAAGCTTTCTTTCTTCCTTTTGATGTCGGGAGTATCGCGGAGCATCGCGAACCTATGGTAAGCCGTGTGAACTAATCCTTATAAATTTGTAGCTAGTAACATTGACATGACAAACGCCTTTGGCGCCAACCGTTAGACAAGTAAAAAGAAAATGGCGATTAAAAGATCTAGTTTGTGCAAGTGGAAGTGGTGTGTAGATCTTGAGGCCCTCAGACTCCTGAAACGCTAATTAATTTAAGCTAAGTATTAGACTGGGTTAATATATAACAATAGTAAACAAAGATACAGGTAAATGGGATCCCAAGTGCTATGTATGTAAGGTTAGTTGTAGTATGTAAAAGAGGGAGTTAGACTCCCAAGATAACCTCGTCTATGCTTAGTGCTTATTTTACATTCTATCAACAGGCGGTGGAAATAATCTCCAGGCATCAGCAGATCGTAGCGAAGCAGATCATAGCCCTCAGAGGGGCGACTGGACGTTCAGGTGGGACTTGGAAATATTAACTTATGTATACCGCCAACATGTTAACGCCAACACCTAAGTTGATAGTATAAGAAGTAATAACCTCAATTTAATAGTAACAAGAAAGAATTAGAACAATATATATATATAGATATAATTTAAAGGTAATTTTATTCTTTGGCGTCAACCCCATCACACTGCACACCCTTACAGGGAAGATGGTATCTTACGTCCACCTCGTTGGATTTTTAAATGGTTGTTTTTCGTAATCAGCGACCCGGGAAACCATTAAAACGATACCCATGTTGTCTTTTAGGGGTTGTATTCTCAAAAAACCTGAAATACGTGTTAACTCATTTATCTTTATAAATACCTACTCCTGTAATGTTTCAAATAGAATAGTCCAACTAATCTTGTTTCCCCATACAAACTATGGACCCCCAAATCACCCTCTTAGGGTGTGAATTTTGGAAATATTTTTAGTGCACCTCTAGATTTTAAAAGGACCTACGTGCCAAATTTAGAATCTCTAGGACCAGTGGTTTGGACTGTGCGTTGATATGTCAGTCAGTTAGTCAGCTTCTTCTTTTATATATTTAGATAATGGGAATGGGACAATCTTACACAAATCGACCTAGTCCCACGGTAAGCTCAATAAAGCCTGTGTTGTGGGAACCAGACGACATTATATATAATAGATACATAGATATAAATACTTAAACATATAGAAAACATACATAAGGAACAAATATTCGTTATAAACACACAAATAAATGCCCTGACCAGTATTCCAAGCGGGAGGCTTCGTAAGCAGGGTCACTACCGACTAGGCTAGGAGGCCGTTATTATCATTGATGCTATCAAAAGCCATACAATATTCATTTACGCTATGTTGCGACGCCATCAATACTAAAAACGTAGATAGCTCATGCATGTACGACACTTCAAGTGTGTACTCGTATAAACACAAATTAATGCCTGCTCTCCGCACTGAATATTTATTAACCAACGAAATTATCGTAACTCATTTGTGATTTATGTCTGTAAGTCATTTTTTTAAATGAAAAGTAAATCTAGGCAATTTATTATTATTTCACCGTATTGTCGTTCAAAAAACATGATTTGCTGTGTCCAGGAGAAGTGGATACTGGAATTAATTCAACTTATAAATCTAGTCCCATTTAGATACTATTTTCTTGATATAAATGCCTTGGCGCCTCTTGTTGGCGCCACCAGGTGTATGCAAAAACAGCGCCATATTTGACAAACTGACAAGAAAGTTAGTAGACGGCGCCTGATATAAGAAACGTAAAGGGTGATGATCTGATGATACGTACTATTAGTCAATTATTTTTAAGACAAGATGGTACCGGTATATATAGAATGGGATCCGTCGGTATTTAAATACCGCTTTTGTAAACTGAAAAGTCAAGATACTTAATATTATTATTGTCTTCTGTTTCCGCGAGTTTTTCTCATTTTTATCCTGTCTTTTATTGGAACCTTCGTATGAATTCCTTAGTAAAAAATAGTAGATTGTGTTACAAGGGATCAAAATGATATATTTACGATACATTGAATTCCGAATGAAGCGATGGATTCTAAAGCAGAACGCCCAAGACGAAAACAATTTTGATACCGTGTGACACATACTTACTGCTTTTCACGCCAACTAAGAGGAAATAAACAGAACCGAAAACAGCATCAAACCAACACCACGATGCCACTAGTTAATGCCCGAAAACATAAGAATGTGTAGTCTTTGAACAGAAAATTGCTACTTTTATGCCTCGTAGCTTTAACAGAAAATACCGTTTTAAGAAATAGTTGGTGTGAAAAAATTATAAGTACTTTATTTGGTGCTCCGTAATAACTCTTTTATAACTACTCATTCGCAGTAAAAAAAAACTCCATTCTAAATAGTACTTTCTAAAATTGAACCCTGACACAATTTAATTTTTAATAAAAAGGAAATCTCTATCACTTCGTTTTTAATAATTCCTATCTAGTTGGTCGAGATTTTATAGCCTATCATCGTGGCTGTCACATTAGAACAAGTTTAGTAAGTGCAAAAGTAGTGTATGATACGATACGAGTAGACTTTGAAAGCGCAACCATCATAACTAGTCAGCATCATTACAACTGCCTAGTTATGTAATCAAGTTTTTCTTCGCTATTACCTTAACAACGGATCGTTCACGTTCTCTGTACAAAAAGGCAGCAAGAGAAGGATTTAGATATCGATTACGAGTATGATACATAGGTAGTCTTCTCGTTGTAAAAAGTGACAGTTCCCGAGATGATACGAATATGAGTAAAGTCAGGACGTGATCACAATCATTTAGAAGCTTGATCTAAGTACGAGTAAATATTAGTCTGCGTTATTTTAATACCTAATCGGTACCTACTAAATCGTCGCTCACGAATATGGGGCGGCCACTTTTTGTACAGGTGTAACAAAAATGCTGGTGATCCGTTTAAGGATTTATCGTGTTGTGTATAGGAATGGTGTGAATATAAAAAAAAATATTATGCCAAAAAAAGAAAATTTGTTGGTATGAGGGGTTTCTATTTATTTGTACGATCTGCCCCATTCAAAAATCAATATTTCATGTTATTATTTATTTTTATTTTTATACTACGACGGTGACAAACAAGCATACGGCCCGCCTGATGGTAAGCGGTCACCGTAGCCTATGGACGCCTGCAACTCCAGGGGTGTTACATGCGCGTTGCCGACCCTTTAAAAACTTTAACACTCCTTTTTTGAAGAATCCCATATTGTAGTCCTTTGGGAAAACAGTGGCAGGGAGCTCATTCCACAGCCGGAGCGTATTATAAGATTTGTATTTTATAAGATTTTTGACAAAATATTTAGCGGGACATACACGTTCGGGTATATCTTTCGGATCTGCCGATAAATGTATTGGGAATTTTGTGTAACGGATGCCGGGCGGACATACCCGCTATGGATATCTGACGCATTTAATGCCGATATTTAATGTAAAGTTAAAAACACTAGCTATCATATATATATTGTTTATCAGATACTATTCAGAAAGTGTCTCTTAACTGTGAATGTAGGATATCTAAATCTGTTAGATATACTCGTAGAACACCGAAGAAATAAGTTTATTCCTTGATTAGAAACTGTAAACTTAAAAGTCGCGACTTTTTAGTTTAAACACTAATTTCGACTCAGCATCATAAAATCCCTATTTCCAACTTGTAGACGCTCGGCGTACCACGGTGTAGCCAATGACTTCATTTGTCAAAGAACCGCAAACTCATTTTAAATTCCCATTGCTTACCGAGTCACTAGGGCCCTGTGTATCAGAAGTTTGTAACGTGTAAAACAAGCGGAAGTCTCTGTTTTACTCTGTTCATTAGATAGGGACATGATTAACGGGCCCTTGTACTTTGACTAACAGGTACTATCGCGTTCAAAATTGCATGGGCTGTTTATGAATGAATTCATTCATAAATTGCCCATGCACTTTTGAACGCGTGTACGTGTACATATACTTTCAAGCGACCTCACTTGAAAGATTTCAGTTCGACTGTTTTTATTCAGATGTTTGTCTTCAGGGCCCTCAGGCAAATAACACAATCTCAAAGACAAAACATTAAGGGCAAACTGCCCCACCTAATTCATATGGAATTTGACAGCGGCCGGCCGGGTTACCCAGCTACCTCGGAATTAAGCGGGTGGTGCAAGTGGTGCTAAAGTATGTACATCACCTGCGGCATAAAAACAAATCGATTGACATCTATCTCAGTCACGAAAATCTTACTCTCAGTGGAAAACACGACACAAATCCACATAGGTGTGTGAACTGCTAAAATAATATTAGCTTGAGTTTTCGACTCGGTAAGCAAGTGAACTACTAGTCATGCGCTTGTCTTGACGCATGGTAAATAGCCACAATTCTGACGTTTGCATTGCGTTTCCCATTCAACCGGACCGCTACTGCTTCTGTTCCTCTATAATTTACCTTTGAATGACGAATGCTTATAAGCTGTAATGTGTTGCCTGAGGTAGTCAGGTGCGACGGTGCTTTGTGCAAACACCTACACACGGAACTGACAGTATTTATACTTTATGCTGTTGAAATAGGAATCACAATTGGTCAGTTAATGGTAGCGATGGTAAGGCCTCAATTACATTTAAACAGTCTTTTAATTATTCTGTAATGGTAGTTTACTTGCTTATTGTTTGTACACTATTGCTTAGCTTGGTATATTATTTGTTCAATAGTAATGAAAGTGCTGGTATTTTATACACCACGTACTATTCATTTGTATATTTTTTTATTTTATTTATCTGATTTACATTTATATTTCTTACGAGCTCCGCCTTTGACTTCGATTGTGTAGATGGACATCATCAAACTCTCTTCCTTTTTCCAAGTGTACTATATGTAAGTTATATTTTATTGGAAGCGTTAACTTAACTCTTCCAACCTCAAAAGGATAGATTTTGCGTTTTTTAGTTACCATAAAACTCCCCAACTATATTCCAGTACTACAACTCTACTATGATCCACAATTTCTACACGTGCATTTATGCATCAATGCGATGTATTTTTTTTGGTTTTATGTATGTTTTTTCATCTGTTTATTTAAGTCAGTTGCCCATAAAATGCGCAATTCAATTAATAAACCCAGCTAAACTTATGTATTCGATCATGTTCTTGGACCATATTTGGGAGCTTTTAGACCATGGTTGAAGAGTATTACGGTACCTACCTACTTACTGCTGTGGCGCAGCGACCGGAAGTGGATCTTGGATCTAAGGGCCGCCAGGCTTCTGTCCAGCGCCATTTCTGTCCAATCGACAGCACAGAGCTCGTTCAGGTCTTTCACGACCTCGTTACTCCAGCGAGGGCATCCAATAGGTCGTCGGCCAGTCAGACGATCCGAGTACGCTCTCCAAACCACATGCCCGAGCCAGAAAAAATAAACCCAGTCACACACGAAAAATATTCAATAATTTCCTACTCCTACCTGCACATATGTAAATGAGTACAAGGCTCTAACTTAATTAATCAATTATGCAAGAATACCAGCTTTAATATGACTCAAGTTGATTGATGGCTCAAAAGCCTGATGACTGAAAACAAATGGGCTCTTACAAAACCTATAATGGTATCACACGGAGGTCATCAGCAATTCACGGTACCGACGCCTTTCTGTCTTGAAAAGTGATTATGTTTACTTTTTATTTTTACTTCACTTTAATTGAGTCCAAGTATTTAAAGGCAAGACAACTGAATGGCAAACCAAGTATAAAATATGTCAATGCAATTAAAGTATTTTTTTTTATTGGTGTTTCTTTTAAAGCAAATTAAAGGATAGACCTGAATTACTTGAAATATTTACTTCAACCGTAGGTTCCGCTGCCTTATTTGTCTTAAAAATGTTATTTGAAATAAACAGTATATATATATATATATACCTTAAACGGCCACAGTCTCGGAGTACCATGGAATAATATACTCGGAGTGTCGATGTCGTGGCGCTTGCAACAATGCCAAAATATCAGGTACTCAGAAAAACAAACATACGTCGAAAATATCCTGTTTAGATTGTAGTTATCATACACCGATTGTTGGTGTTATTATACCACAGCGCGGCCTTGATATATGAAAAACTGCTGAAAGTTATTGAATTATTTTACTTACAAAATCGAACATTTGTTAATACTTTCTGTTTTTTGTAGTACCTTCTGGAATACGTGGTAAATTTATTTAGGTTTCCATTACTCATCTTGTATTAAAACTTTACAGGTAACCCCAAGAGAATTGCCATGAAAACAATATAAGTGAGGTTTCAGACAACACTCGCACAATCCCTGAATTCGTTTCGCATATGGAGCATCGTACAACCACAATAATTTATTGAATGAAATATTTAGGCACTGTTTTCATAATAAATTTGGTGTCGCCAGGACATTTCTGTCTCGCAAAGAACATATTTTATACAGCAGGATTGTCGTCTAGAGGTGCCTTGGTTACGCCGACTACTTTGCGAGATTAAAGTCGTGATCTTACGTTTATTTCTAGAAACACCTGAATTACTTCCTCAAATATTAAATGTGGTAACCTAGTGAAATAAATCAGAGATTGCTGCTAACTCAGGACTAGGTACTAGCGTAGAAATTTTATTCTCAATGTTTCTTAATGATTATATCACTGGGTTTCTACTTTGTGCTGCTAGGGCCTACAAAATAAGTTATCGGTTAGTTCGAAGATTTAATGATGTACAGTATAAAACTTAATTTATAATTTATATCAACTGCATCATAAGCACAAAAGTTGTTCTTCTAGAATATACTGTCCAACTTACCTACTACATCATTTTATTGCTAAGGGTGACCCCGATTAATCCAGTTTTAGACAGAACAAAGAAACTGGATGCATCCATTCAAATATAACAGACACGTAGCTGAATCTGCTTTAAGCATGTAATATAAAAAAATCTGTCTTTGAATCAACACTTTGCAATAGGTAAATTATTTTCCGTGCAATCTTGAACCGCATTCCATCCAGCCAGCAACAGTTCTCAGAACCGTGCGTCATCGGTACATTTTTAATTTCATCAGTGACTGGACCACCAATTTGCTATCGTCATCTAGCTTTAATATCTATTATACTATCACTTTCGGTCGCTGAGTGCTCTATTGTCTGCGATATTATCTTCTTTTTCTAATGAGTCCGCAGATCCGGCTGATCGTTACCTAATCTGAACGATCAAATTCAAAAAGGCTGTAAGATGTAATATAGTCATACAAGTATAATCCCTTTGTAAATGTGATTAATGCTCAAGTGACGCACTTGTGGGAACTTACAGTTAAGCAATTACTTATGGATGAACTTTATTGCAGTGACCAAGTGGGCGGTATTCATATCGTAGGTGTAGTAACAAGTGTAATAAAATGTGTGCGTTTTTATGTTCGGACATGTCCTCAATACGATGTTAGTTTTGTTTACAACTCTGTTTCAAAACAGTTTCATCGTTCTAAAAAACAAATTATATTCAGATTTGCAGCTTCCCAGTAGTATGTAACATGTTCACTTATACGTAAAATGCAAGATCAACGTATTAAAAAATAACTGGTAACAAGCTCACAAGTCGCGTCCTAAGTCCTAACAAGCTTAGATCGGACAAAAATAATCAAAACACATACGAACCTGCCGGCAAAGGCGTATAATTTGTAACCAGCGTACAACATGAGTGATTGTTTCTTTCTTCACGGTAAAATTGCCGAGTTGATTCATCAATTACCATCCTACGATACCCGATGCGCATGCGATGAGATTCAAATGCCATCTTTTAGATAACGACCTCTGTGGTTACTTTCTTTTGATAGGGCTTTATTGCTGGGTATGAAAACATAACCTCCCACGGGAAAGTCTTTTCATTCGACGTGTTAATTAATAAAAACCATAGTCAATTACGCCCACACGTTAACCAATTAATTAAATTATTGTTAATTAAAAGAAATGACACATTCGACTTAAATGTTAGCAAATCACATACTTTAAATAACATGTGATTTGAATTGTGTTTAGAAAGTCTAGTGCTATAAAATGGTATTTAAAACGGCTTTGACTAATACGTAATTTCAATTTAATTTCAAAATTCTTAGTGGAATACCAGGGTACCAAAGTATTTAAATCCAACAGTAGGTATAAGATGTCAAAATGTAAGGCGTTCTATCTATCCTAGCGTTCAAACTTATCCTCTGTCCCTATTTAGACCTAGGTAAAAAATGTTCCTCTTAACTTATCTTACTTTTTGATTACTGATTATTAAATTCCATGGTTCCTCAGTTTTGAATAATGAAATTTTGCTTCAAGCTATCAGCAAATGATTTCCATAATACGTTACAGGAGTTACAATAGAAGGTGATAAACGTACGTCCGTCGCTGGACGCACACCACGATCAACTTATCATATTTGAGTGATAAAGAGGTATATTATGAATTAACGAAAGAAATGGGTCGTGGTCTCCTGGCCCTCGATCCTCAATATCACTTGAAGAACAATAATAAAAACCGAATGCATGTATCGACATCTAATAAAACCAAATTGGGTTTATGGCAACAATTTGTATCGATCCTTTGTTATCCAGAGGTCAAGGCGCTTGGTTCCGGGAGCTGTGACAGCGTATTGTTCGCAAGGTCCCGTGTTAAATGTCAATTTACCCGGCGCCGGCGCCGGCGCGCCGCTGCACTCACGTTTTAATGCTTACCGAGTGCGAGGGAATCGTACGGTTAATAAAACCAGTATAACTGTAACTTTCCATTACCTATTGGTGTGAAGCAACTCCAGATCACGTATATTCTGGTATGTCTTTCACATGCTGCTCGATTTGTCACGTGAATGTGTAGCAGGAAACACAGACGAGACGGTAAATATTTCTTCCCTTAGATTACAAAATGTCGTAACTGAGAGTATTCAAATAGTAAGAGTCGTCCTTTTTTAACAGCATAGCGGTACTTGTGATAATTTCATGTTACCTAGTACAAAATTAAAAGGTGTGATTTTAAATGTTCATAAGTGCCTTCGTTTCGAAGTCTTGTTTGAGTTGTCACACATAATCATGAACAGGATATACTCAGTATAGAAACAAACAAACTATATCTATATTCATGTCATGAATTAATAAAGTTCTAGAAATGTAAATTGGATTTTATAGATTAAACAATTTTAATGTCTGGCCAAAACAATTTCATCCAGTAGAAAAAGAAACGATTTTTTTTTGGACGACCTACTCTTCAAATTTCATTTAAGTATTCTATTTTTAATATTTTTATGGACGAAAGTCACTTGCTTAGCACGAGTTTGAAGTCTTCCATCAATATCTTTGGTCGCTAGAGTCTACGGCAACGCACTGTCAGTGTCAGTGCATCTTGCACATGCACGCACTTACGCGCAAACAGTGGGATTTCGTTAAATTCAAAATCGGCTTCGTCTACGGTTTTTGAAATATCGTGGGTTTTTTTTGCAGTATTTAATCAAATAATTTTTCTTAAAATATTGCTTAACAAACATGAATTGGGTGATGTCAGCCCCTTAATTCTTAATTATATTCGATAAATTGGAGCACAAAAGACAACAGAGCGACATAGGTAGCTAGCTATATTTTATAGTTTACTTAGAAACACTAATTATAGTAATTAAGATTATTTTTATTATGAAAGCATAAACCTGCTAACATTCACAAACCATGCTCGGTCTGATTGTATTCTTAGTATACGATTCGTTACAGGCTACTGTGAAATAATAGCATATCATTATAGGCAATCAAACAATTCTCTTGGAAGTAAAGATAGTTTTTCTTCAATTATTAGGATCATTATTAGCAATTTGTATGTTGCCATTGGGGATAGAGGTAATTATATCCCTTACTTATTGTGAACATTTGCAAGTCAGTATGTGCATACGTGCGTTAGTAAATTAGAAGTGATACGAGTATTCTTTATTTATGTACAGTGTAGGTACATAAAAAAAAATGATTTATTCATTAACTTAAAAACCTTTACAAAAATTCAGGTTGGCGTCTCTTTTTAAGTATACAAGATACCTGTGTCAAGAGACACCGCTCTTCCTTATTGGTTTGCTAATGCTACTAACAAACATTGGAAGCAAAAATGCAGTAGGTAATTACTTTATTATCTTTTTGCTTAAATTTTTATTTGATGTCTTATTTTATAACCTAGGGCTCTTTGATTAGTTACTTTGTTTTACTCGGCGTTTCGACGTAGAAATCTGCATTACCTAAATGCGTTAACGCTAAGTCGCGAACGAAACGCAACTGTCATTGTCGCACTAATAAAGAAGAGTGATAGAGAGAGAAAGATAACTACGATACGTGTGTTACCGATTGGCATCTTGGCTACGCACCCTGTAGCCCTGGCACAAGAGTGCTGCGACAGTATCATCTCGCGGTCTGACGATACCTAGGTGGTTTAGGTACCTAAACATGCGGATAGTTTTCCTGCCCGCTCGTACCAATGAGTTATTCGGAACTTATGTACGAAATATCATTTGATATTTACAATCGCTTTTCGGTGAAGGAAACATCGTGAGGAAACCGGACTAATCTCAAAGGCCTAGTTTACCTTCTTCTTGGGATTAGTTGCCAAAGCGGACTCCAGGTTCCCGAGCGGTGGCATAAGCCGGAAAAAATGCTAGAAAGAAGAAGATGGAGATAGTTTTCCCTTTCAGCTGATTCATTTTAGTTTCGAAACAGGATTCTAGCTACATTTTCATACAGTCCGTTTAATGTAGGTTGTCTTCTATCTATAATCTCTAATATATAAATCATTGCTAAAATTTGGGTTTGGTACTATGTATAGTAATCGATCAAATATAGGTACTTCCGATTAATAAAAAGCGTTTAAAACTTACAGTGCAGTTACATTTCTTACCTATAAGTCACATTTTCTTCCGCGATCAATGTAACATGTGCAGCGAACTAAATACACACCCAATATAATCTAATCTAAGTGCAATTTAACTCATTCTCAGTACATAATTTAACGACATCCGTCCTTTTAACGCTTAAATGGGTAGTACATCAAAGTCCGACTCGACTCCTCAAAGGGAAGTATAATGAATGCGCATTCACATTTGAGGAAGCATTCGAATGTCAAAGACAACATTAAACTAGATGAGGTAATACATGTAGTAAATTATCGGCGTTGTATGGCTTCACCTATTGGTTGTGTTGTGATTCATAAATTATTAGTTTACTGCCTATTAAAAGACATGGTTTCGTTGTATGTAATTTCTGGACAAATAGTCTGTGGGAAATTACAAATTTAATTTACAACACACTTAAAGCGAAACAATATTTTACTCTTCGTGTTGCTCTGTATGAACAACTCGAACATGAGTTCAGTACAGGGCCTATACCACAAAAATTGAACTATTGCGGATTTGTACCTCCATCTCTGTCAAACTTGCGTATTGGAGTGACAAAGAGGTTTTCCCGTCAATGCCAATTTCCGATTTTTGTGGTAGGAGTACAGGTCACGTTTGGAATCAGAGTATGAATTTCGAATGTAGGTAATTCATACCCTTGATTTTATTAAAACAACCTGACAGTTCCACGTCTCAGTATATCCCTGTCCTTCTCTATTGATAGTACGTCCTATTCAATAGAGCAAATTATCGACAGCGTGATCGTCGCGGAAATGCAGCGGTTATGACGGGGCGTTCTGCTTTGTGCCGCTTTGACCTGCAGTAAATCAATGGCTGCCATTTGCCACAGTACATGGACAACCAGTTAAACACATAGGTAGGTACATACATAGCAGATACGAAGTGGTGGTAGTATTACCAATATTTCCGCTTTACTTAGAAAGAAAGAAAAAGTGGAAAGCTCATGGCCTCGGATGAGACTCATACTCGTTACTCCGTGATACACGCCCATCACTCTACCAACTGAGCTACCAAGACACTCGGTGGCCCCGAATTTTTCCACCATATCCCTCATAATTCGGGGTTACCGGGCGTGTCTCGGTAGCTCAGTTGGTATAGCGATAGGCATGTATCCCAGAGTCGCGAGTTCGAATCTCGCCCTCAATAACCATCTTTTTTTTCACTTCATAGTTCATAGGTAATTTATAAACATCAAAATTGGTCTCTAATATTCATTAAATTATTTGTTTTAATTAGTTTATATCATTATCAATGATTTTATCATCGTATAATTTGTGAGCACACCTACTGAGAGTTTTGTCTTGATGCTTCGTTAACACGCAATGACTATCAGCTATTTAAAAATTGAGTAAACACGTTTCAAAGGTTGTTTCGACGTACATATTCACTTTTAATTATACATTTTACTCTTAAATTAAAGTTAAAGTCTACCTTTCTTGACCACGCATACCATGACCAAAAATTATGTGCATTGGCAAAAGACAGACATTCATAAGATTTTGGCCAATACACTTTCATATACCGACCTTGGTCCTTTAAAGTTTTCATAAACATTGTTAATACATTTTCGAAAGCAAAAACCATGAATTTACCTTTATTGCCCACTTACCAAGGGAATGACAAGCGTTCCCACGAAATATCATAAAATACAAAATATCTGCGACAGCAAAACTGCCTTAATGAGTTCGGTGATATTTAAAACTACGACAGCTAAAGGGGTGAATAATGCCGTACGGTGAAAAATGCAGTATCCGCGTGCGTAGCCAAGATGTCAATCGCTAACGCTCAGACGCGAAAGAAACGCAACTGTCATTGTCACACTAATAAGGAAGCGTGATAGAGAGAGATAACTACGATACGTAGCGTGAGTGATTGGCATCTTGGCTACGCACCCTGACGCAAGTACAGTCGTGGCCAGATAATTAGAGACAATTTTTTTCCCTACAATCAGGGCTTGAATACCGGTATTATCTCCATAAAAAAGTACCGGTATTATTTCGGTTCTTTGCCGGTACTTTGATTTTATATTTATTTTGATGGGGTTATCTAAATATCCGAAGATGTTACTTAAATGCATGATTGAGTCCTACAAAAAGAGCATAAAATAATTCTGAATATTGGGCGATTAGGAGGTTTTAAAAAATACCGGTTCCAAGCCCTGCCTACAATTGCCAGCAAATAGGACTTTGCAAATTTGATAATAATTATAAACAAGGTACATACACTCGAATGTATTGCAAAGTTCCCTTAAAATACCTAATTTAAAAAATATGGATGATTAAATAAACACTTCAACTTAATTAGGGACATATTCATATTGCTTAGCAGTTCTACCAAATAATAATATTTAATTAATGTGTGGTGTATGCCAATATATTATCTACATATAAACTACATATGTCTCAACCATGTACTGAGTTAGTCTGTAATCCGTGCTTGAACAATAAACACATGTAATCTATTCGTATTTTATTAATATAAATACGTCCATCCGTACATGGCGACCCTAGGCCAGTTGCCACGCGCCACGCGTGTTTACCTTAAAAGTCAGTGATCGGACCAAATATGGACGCCACGGGCGAGAGGACATTGGCACTAGATGCGGCCTCATTCGAACAATTAATACATTCAACAATTTTTAGTGCGATTGTTACTTTAATTAGATTCCAGTGCACACGTTATTCAAAGTTTTGAAGCAAGATGGGCTCCTCAACTTCAAGTGATAAGAAAGAAGAAGTGATCATTGCGCAAAACGCAGCAGGAGGCAACAATAACGCGGATTTAGAACAGTTAAAATTTCACGTCTCTACAACCAACATAATATTAGCCATTATATTGCTGATTTCTCTGTTGGTTATTCTATATGGTATTTTTAAAATTTATCACAAATGCCATAAGAAGATGATTCAACGGGAATTGAACCACCACGTCATGTTCCGGAGGTCCTACAGGAGAGAAAAGCGGCCCACCGACGACGGCGTTTAAGAATGGCTACAACAGCTGCAACATAAATGGTGATAGTGCCGTAACCAGTGAGTGGTAGATTAAGCTTGTGTGTCCAAATTATATTAACATCGGTTTAGGAACAGTAAAACTAAGTGATCCCATTAGTTACCATATGTAATGGTTGAAGAACTTTCAAGTGTGTTTGAAAAAATTAAAGGACAATACATTAAAATTAGCCAAGGATAAAAGAACTTTAAGTACATTACAGAAACATTTAACTAATGCTAGTGCGTTGTATAAGAAATATCTTACATGTTCAGAGAAATTAGATGCGCAAATATCTAATAATTTAATCAAGGGCAGTGATATAGTACGCGTCAAAGAGATTTGTATTTGCATAGAAAATCTGTACTTCAAAATAGAAGAGTTTTGTACGAAACAGGGTACTGAAAGCCAAAACACAATGGAGAAATTTAACCTTAAAACCGCAGTGTCATTGATACCCGAAATTACCAACGACGAAGACAGCGTTAAAAAATTAATTGATTCCATAGAATTATATAGTGAAATGATCGATTCCGAGAGTCAACCACTTCTCATTAAATTTGTTCTGAAAACACGACTTACGGAAAGTGCGAAATTACGGTTAGCGTCTTCATATACTTCTTGTAAGGACCTCGTATCTGATATAAAACTGCATTTGCTAACAAAAAAATCCCCTACTGCGCTTCACGCTCAACTATTTAAAGAAAGGCAAGGGACCAGTAGTATAGACGAATATGGCGAGAGATTGGAAAAACTATTTGTAGATCTAACAATATCGCAGGCCGACGGTGACAGCAATGCTTTCAATGTGCTAAAACCAATAAACGAAAAACTAGCTATACGATCTTTCACTGACGGCCTGAGATCACGTAATCTAAGTCTCATACTGACAGCTCGTAACTACGCATCCCTCAAGGATACCATAAGAGCCGCCAAGGACGAGGAGTTATCCACGTCACGAGCGCAGACACAGGAGGAGATTTTTGCGGGATTTCGAGGAAGACCAGGTGAGTACTACAACCGTCCCTTCACAGGCCGAGGCAGAGGCGCATGGTACAATCAAGTAGGCAGGGGGCAACCGAGTCAAAACCAATCATTCGCGACGCGCAATGATTCGAGTACGACATATAGTTCGGGCAGCCGCGGGCGTCCGCACTATCGAGGACACATGCACCGAGGAAATCGCTACGAGCGCTACGCGCGTAGCATGTATCGCGGTAATTATACTCGTCCGACTGTGAACTTTATAGACGATAACAGTCCACCTAATTCAGGCGAAACTACTAACAACTCTGAAAATTCGTTAGAATTTTTTCGTGAATAACATATTTTCGTGCGACAGCAATGATTATGTAGAATTGCCAATTAATGGTATTCCTTATACGTGGCTCTTAGATACAGGCGCGTCGCTTTGCGCGGTAAATCTTGAAAATATAATTAAACTTGGCATGCCGATTACCGAAGACAGAATTCTTATAAATGGACTTGGAGGGCAAATTTACACTGAGGGATACGTTTACCTGAGTTTTCTTATAGATGATGAGGAATTTATACATAAATTTCATGTTATAAAAAATTTGCCATGTTGGACAAATGGAATAATTGGGCGAGATTTTTTCAAAAAATACAGTTGCAAAATAGATTATGAATCTGAAAGTGTATCATTTTTGAAGCCAGGCTCAGATAGTAGATGTAGGTTATCAATGTGCACAAACAAGAAGGACAATCATAATTATTTATGTATACCTCCACGATGCGAAAAAAGAATGTACATATCGACAAATTTGCAAAATGACTGCATAATAGAACCAAAAGAATTGTGCGATGGTGTATTTATTGCCGGAAGCATTAGTAGACCCATAAACGGTAAAATTCCTGTACAAATACTTAACACCCGAGAAGACAGCGTTAACCTTAGTTATTTCAGCCCAGAAGTAGCTACTTTGAACGATTATAACATTTGTAGTTTCGAACAATGTGATAACGTAAATAAAGAACGGGTTCGTAAAATGTTTGAGTTTTTAAACTTGACTCATTTACATGAAGAGGAAAGACATTCCATCCAAAATATTTGTGCGAAGTATTCAGATATATTTCATTTACCTGGTGATAAACTATCAACTACAAACATTTATGAACCCAGTATTCCCTTGAAACCTGACTCCGCTCCTGTTTACGTTAAACCTTACCGCTTGCCGCGCATTCACAGAGATGAAATAGATAGACAAGTTGGAGACATGTTAGCGGACAAAATTATCGAACCATCTAATAGCGAATGGTCTAGTCCTGTATTATTAGTTCCCAAAAAATCAAATTCTGATTTAAAAAAATGGCGGTTAGTAATTGATTTTAGGAAACTTAATGATCGAATCGTAGATGATAAATTTCCTCTCCCGAATATAACAGACATTTTGGACTCTCTTTCAGGGGCAATGTATTTCACACATCTTGACCTCAGTCAAGGATACTATCAATTAAATTTAGACCCTAACAGTAAGAAATTTACGGCGTTTACTACACATTCAGGGCATTGGCAACTAACCAGATTGCCACAAGGGTTAAAAATTAGTCCTAATTGTTTTTCCAGGGCTATGACTATCGCAATGGCAGGGTTAAATCATGAAAAATGTTTAGTATATTTAGATGATTTGATTTGCTTCGGTCGAAATTTACAATCACATAATAAAAATCTTTTAGACATATTTTCGCGGCTTCGGAAAGTTAATCTTAAATTAAACCCCAGTAAATGCAACTTTTTAAAAAAGGAATTATTATATTTAGGACACATAGTATCATCAGACGGTATCAAACCCGATCCGGAAAAAACGAAGGCAATCGAATGTTACGCAACTCCAGAAAATGCCGACGAGGTCCGCAGATTCGTTGCATTTGCAAATTATTATAGAAAGTTTATCCCTTCATTTGCAGAAGTCACTTTACCATTGACAAAACTATGCCGTAAAAATGTATCATTTAATTGGACAAGCGAGTGCAATACAGCTTTTAATGAAATTAAAAAGTTATTAGTTACTCCACCCGTGCTGCAATACCCGAACTTTGACGAAAATAACACATTTATCTTGAAAACAGATGCAAGTGGATATGCTTTAGGTGCAGTTTTGAGTAACAGCGACAACAGACCTGTAGCTTATGCCAGTCGCACTCTCAACAAAGCTGAAATTAATTACCCAACTATTGATAAAGAACTTTTATCCATAGTCTGGTCAATAAAATATTTTAGGCCATATCTATATGGTAAGAAGTTCAAAATCGAAACCGACCATAAGCCCTTAGTATACTTATTTAACATGGCTAATCCAACAAGTCGTTTAATGAAATTCCGATTAGTATTAGAAGAATATGATTTTGACGTAGAATATGTAAAAGGAGCAGACAATGTAGCAGCCGATGCACTTTCTCGTATGAAAATTAGTAGTAATGAATTAAAAGGAATGCACGAGAACATTATAGCCGTATTAACTAGGGCCCAACGGAAAATAATTAATAGTAATGAATCCGACCAAACTCTTCCGATAAGTCAAACACCAGCAACTGGTGAGAGGACTTGTCACCCACGAGTAGTAGACATGGTTAGAGTTCCAACTAAGTACACAGAACTTTTATTACATTTACATGACAAAGAAATTAATGCGTTACAAAACAATGTAACAACGGAAAGCGATGAATTCGCATTTGTAGAATCGAAATCGTTGATTTACGTCAAACCAACCTCCCAATCACATTGTGCACGAGCTGCCTTTGCGAGGGCGTTGAGTTTATTTTGCGAAAATATAAATATAAAAGACGTATATATATTATTAAATGGAAAAACTAATGAAAATGTTAAAGCATTAACACGTTCTATAAAAAGATTACCTACTTGGACCGGCCCCCGGTTACACATTTTAAGAGGTATAAAAAGAATCACTGATAGGGACACAATTCGTGTCATAATAAATGACTATCACATGCTGCCTACGAGTGGCCATGCCGGCATAAGGCGTATGCTAAATAACATCAAACAGCGATTCTTCTGGCCCGGCATGGAGAAGGACGTCACGGATTTCGTAAAAAAATGCAGCTCATGTCAGAAGCAGAAACACAGTCAGTATACAAGAGAACCAATGACAATAACTGACACAGGTAAGTCAGCTTTTAGTAAAATATTTTTAGATTTAGTTGGTCCCTTATTTAAGGATAATGGTAATTATAGTTATATTCTAACATTACAATGCGACCTAACCAAGTATGTCGAAGCGTACCCTCTCGCAACAAAGGACACGGTAGCCGTCGCTACTGCATTTGTAAACAACTTTATATTACGCTACGGCATACCGGGCGAAATTGTTACCGACCGAGGAACAGAATTTATTTCTTCCACGATGCAAGAGGTATGTAAACTTTTAAAAATTGCACATTTAACCTCCACTGCTTATCATCATCAAACTATAGGCGCACTAGAAAATAGTCATAAAAATCTCATTTCG
Organism: Lathronympha strigana; assembly: GCA_949128165.1. Classification (NCBI taxonomy): domain Eukaryota; kingdom Metazoa; phylum Arthropoda; class Insecta; order Lepidoptera; family Tortricidae; genus Lathronympha; species Lathronympha strigana. The sequence goes on from OX421908.1 coordinate 12,734,651, forward strand.
TTTCTACGTATTCAAACGGACAACGCAACACACAATTGGAGTACATGGTTACCATACTGGTGTTTTGCTTTCAATACCACTGTTCATACCGAAACGAAATACACCCCATTTGAACTAGTTTTTGGAAAATTGTGTAATATACCGACAAATTTGACATGTACATTAGATCCATTATACAACCATAGCGATTACCCATATGAATTAAAGTACAGGTTACAAAAGTCGCAATTAGATGCTAAGAACAATTTATGTAAGAGTAAAGAGATAAGAAAAGCCCGCTACGATACTTATGTACACACTGTAAACTATAAAGAGGGCGATTTAGTTTTAGTAAAGAACGAAGCCTGTTCCAACAAGCTGGACCCCCTGTATTTAGGTCCATTTAAGGTAGTTAAGGACATTGAACCAAATGTAATCATTTTAGATAGTAAGGATAAACAAAAAACTTTGCACAAAAATAGAACTAAACTGTATTATTCGTAAAAAAAAAAATGTTTGACCATTTTTTTTTAATATGATAAGGGGGCGTGTGGTGTATGCCAATATATTATCTACATATAAACTACATATGTCTCAACCATGTACTGAGTTAGTCTGTAATCCGTGCTTGAACAATAAACACATGTAATCTATTCGTATTTTATTAATATAAATACGTCCATCCGTACAAATGGCTTCCAATTATATGTTTAATTATAATTTTTTTTTTCAACCTCGAGCCACATGAATAAAAAATACCTAAATAAATAAAAACAAACCACCATAACTAATACAAATGACACGTGCTTTGACTCTCACGAGGCATCTCACTAATTTCAAGCACAATTATTTAATAATATAAAATAATAAAATAAATAAATATTATAGGACAATCTTCCCGTCAGTCCCACAGTAAGCTCAATAAGGCTTGTGTTGTGGGAACTAGACGAGGATATATATAATAGATAAATACCTACATATAAATAGGCACTTACTTAAAGTAAATACATAAAAAACAGCCATAACTACATTTCACTTGTATCAAATTATAGATAGGCATGTATGTACTAGAAACTAGTTGACCAAATAACACATAACTATCGTGTTTTATATAACGTTATATTTGACATTTATTTCAATTAAGGCTGGTATCATAAATTAGAATTGCGCATGTAGGTTAATACCTATTACCCACCTCTACAAAATCCAGTTACCAAATAAAATGCATATTTTATTGTTGCAATATTTTAGCAAAAATATCGATATTGGTCAATTAGCACTTAAGTGCTGTTGCGTAACGATATTTCTTAAGATTTATAGTATTATCATACATTTCGATCACGTAAGAAACGAACCAAAGTCTGGTTTCCAACCATAAATCTTCCTAGATTCGCAATAAGGAGACAAATGACTGTCGCAAGACATAACGTAACTTTATAATTAGGAAAAAACACGACCTATCCTACTTACGAGATCTCTTCCGATCTAAGTTATCGATCATGGTAAGATACCGATCTGTAGCTATCTTGTAATCGAATGGTTTCATATTTTAGATAATAAAAGTCCTTTAAGCATTACCTACTTATTTGTTAAATGTCTATTTACGTGCTTACTAAGTGGATAATGTAACTCCTATATACGTTTTATTCGGTCCCAGAATGATACGTGGTAGATTTTATAAAAGCAGATAGTTTAGATTATAATTTAGGGCTATTCAGGGACGGTCACAAATCTCTGCTGTTGACTGTTTTTGGAACCGAACCAAGCGGTCTACTGATTTTTTTTTCATTTTGAGTAGACAGCTTCTCACTCATCTACAAAAGCCAATATAAAGAAAATTTATCTTTTGGACATATATCACGAGTTTGACACTCATATTCACAAACATGCTTTTTTCCCTCTACTTTGTCATTTAGATACTTGCTCATAAGGCCTTGCTTATAAGTAAGTAGTTAATACAAGCCAAAAACAAAAAACTCCTACACCACCCTACCTTAATGATTAATAATGATGTTATAAATCGGTCTACGTGTGAAAAATATCTAGGCTTACTATTGGATGACAAACTAAGTTGGAAATGTCACATACAAAAAATAAAATCAAAAATATCTGCACTAACAGGAGCACTAAGAAATTGTACCGGTTGTATACCGCACAAAGCTCGACTATTAATTTATAATTCACTGGTAAAGTCACATTTACAATACTTAATTGAGGTATGGGGCTGCGCAGCTAAAACTAATCTTAAAAATCTACAATCATCGCAAAATAAATTGATAAAATCTCTTTTCAAATACCCACAGCTCACAAGAACGAAATTACTTTACAAAAAAACAAAATTATTAAATCTAAAACAACTGTATACATACTGCACCTGCATGCTTGTCAACAAATTACTCACGCAGACTATACACTCGCAGCTAATATTAACCAAACGGATATTTAGGCCCAACTTAAGAAACACAAACAAAATTAAATTATTTAGACACAGAACTGGGTATGGGAAAAAAACTGTTATATCAGAGGGATTATAAAAGAACCGCAAGAACAGAAAGCATGTTTAAAACTAAGTTAAAAGAATATGTATATAATAATGTTTAAGTTAAGATGTGTTGGAATATTAAGTTACTAAATTTATTTATTACATGTTTAAAATCATTATTTATAATGTAACAAAAAGCGATAATTAACTAGTAATCCGCAACGCAGGCTTCGTCAGGCATGGCTACAGAAGACAATCAGCAACAGGCTTCGTCTCATACAAAACAATGATGAAATCCGCAACAGGCTTTGTCATTCTTATTCACTAATTAGAGTCAGTTACAAGAACCGCCCCGAATCGTACCCGGCCCAAATGTGCCCATCACACTGGCAGCGTTACCGCGCTGAATGGCCAGTGAGATCTGTTGCACCAGGTACGATCCGGAACGAGGGTCACCTCCCCTATCCCTTAGTCGGCGACCCAAATCCCTCACAAATTCCTTAAGTTACTTAATAATAATAATGATATGATCTCATGTAAGTGAACTGCATGTTCTTTTTGAGAAATAAATGTCTTTAAACCGAAAATAATATTTTCAATACAGTTGCTCAAAAAGTGCCCTTTTTTTGGCTGTTTTGCGTGCGCAAAGTTTGTTTTTGCGAACTAGTGCTTTTTACTTTTCCAATCTTTTTAAATTTAGTTGTGTTCCAATTCATGACTGCTTACCAAAGAGTATTATTGTTCGTTAGCTTTACCGAGCCGTAATAAAACTAAATACCTACTATTAACGCAATAATATTAAAGATATTGATATTTCATATTTCAATAGTTACTTCTTCATCATACTAATGATCATTCATTAAAAATATTAACATTGAAAACAGTTCTTATAAATCTGTGTGTATGAAACGGAACAGAGCCTACGAAACGTCAGTCAAAGTAGAGGCGTTTTTCAATTAGGTAAACATGTTCGAAGGGCCTCTAAGACATGACGATACGATTTGTCACATGCGATTTATTATTTTGTTAATGAGAAATAATGGTTATGATATTGAAAATGAGTAAGTAAGTAAAGAAGATAAGATAAATATTTTGAAGATGTTCTTGATAGTTTAGTTACAATAGTGTTACGGAAGTAATAAAAAACTTTCAAATTCGTTCTTATGTATTTAATTTTTTTTCGCATCTGTATTGAAAAACGTCGTTCAATACACGTGCGGACATGTCATTTTTCACTCATCCCGAGTATTGCCACTCGCCTACAGCTCGTGTCAAGATACCTCGGGACTCGTGAAGTAATGACATACTTTCCGCACTAGCATCGAAATGTACTATTGTTTTATATAATCACGTTCTTTAAACAATTACACACATGAATAACAAGCAATCATTGAAATCATTTAAACTGACCTTTTATAGTTGACAATCTGTCGCCGTTCAAAAGTAGGTAAGGAAAGGAAAGGCCAATAGTAATATTATGCAATATCCGCAGACCATCGCATGCGCATCTTCAAATCGCGAGTATATCGCTTCATGCCCAGGAGTTGGCGTTTATGTCATAAACCCATATTATTTGCATTGCGTTCGGTAATAAGAATAATGGTTTGTAATGAATGCTAACAGTTTCGTTGACAGACCATTTGATGGCGGATGTTTCATTTATTTTCGAAAGGGACTTGGGCATTTTTTGTACAGCGAACTTTTATGCCGAGCCACCTAAAGTGTTTTGTGTTTCCCTAGATATCACATGCACGTTGCAGATTTTGCAGACACGTAAGGTAAGGGTATGTGAATTTTCGCAGTTCCTTCTCGAAAGTTCTAGGAACCTAATACCACGTGCAAAGTGCAAGATGAAGAAACAGAAGAACTGTCGAGAATTTTGATATAGATTTTCTGGTTACTTTGACAAAATGTCCTAGTGGGAGCTAGCTACTGTCGTGCAAAAAGTTAAATATGTATAACAAGTACATTCAGATCGAGTGTTCTATAAAAGTCTCGAAAGATCTTATGTATCAAATCATCATATCTTATATATCAAGTCGTCGTCTTCTTACAACTGATGTTAAGCAAACAGAAGTTTTCGTAAATAACGTAATTCGGAACGATCTAATAAAGCCCTAATTAGTTGACATAATTACTTATTTAAGAGATGTCGTAACCGCTGTTTATCTTGCCGAGTAATTTACTAGGTTTACAGGTCGCAAGGCCGTTTCCGCGGTAATCCCTGTGACAACCGTGACAAAATACTTCCTATCGCTTTTGAAAACTCTATGCTGTTATAAGACTGTACCTCGAAAATCAACCGTATTTAATACACGCTAATGTTCAGTTACGAATGTGATTTTATACAAGAAAAGAGCTATAAACAGTAATTAACCCAAAATATTTGCGGTAAGTAGAGCGAAGACAGTGAGTCAGACTCTTATAGAATAAAGTTACCTCTATATTTGTATACTTATGTTTTATTACATTTCAATCATATTAGAAAGTATCAATGCTGATTACAAACATATTTATTAGATGCTTGTATATTCATTTAATAAACAACATGGGACCATGTTACAAAAATCGAATTAATCTAAGCCTTGTGTTGCGGGTGCTACGTTACGATTTATGTGTTTAAATACTTACTTATGTATATACATAGATAACATCCAAAAATGATGACTCACACTAGAACGGGACGGGGCGGGACGGGGCGGGACGGGACGATCTGTCAGTTTCTATAGAAAACGTCAAGTGACACCCGAGGGCTCCGAATTATCACGTGATTCTATCTACAGAAATTGACAGATCGTCCCATACCGCCCCGTCCTAGCGTGAGTCATTCTTAACTCAGGAAAATATACCGGTTTTGGAACTCGTGAAAGCATGTAGTATCAAATAATATCAGAACTACTAGGAAACGGAAACTAAGTCGTTTAAAAAACGATTCCAGTGATGTGATCATTCCCGGACCATACAAGTTACGTACGTAATAAAACTAATAAACATTGTAAAAGTACACGAGCTCAAAAATATGGGGAAATGTAATATTATAAAGAAATATGTTTACAAATGTGTTATCGTTTCCCACATTAATTTGGTTTTTTTATAGTAATCCGATTATAGGCAATTTCTTACGCGTAAATACACGCGTAAGAAAGTGAAATGAGTATTAGAATATGAAAACGATTTAAGTATCGAGTTACATTTTTGGTGGCCCAAAGGTGAGTTCACCCACCAAACAGCATATAAGTAGATATGGAGTCCATACCTTACTGATATGCTGTTTAGGTCCATACTATTGACTGAAAGTTAAGTCGGCTTCACATCCGGGTTTCTGTAGAAAATAAATATTTAGAGACAATATACTCGTACTGTATCTTGTGTTATTCTAAAATAATTATATCGAGTTACGTCAATAAAGTCGGCAATAGCTTTTAACGGCCTCCTAGCCTAGTTGGTAGTGACCCTGCCTACGAAGCAGGAGGTCCCAGGTTCGAATCCTGGTCAGGGCATTTATTTGTGTGTTTATCACGAATATTTGTTCCTGAGTTATGGATGTTTTCTATGTATCTAAGTATTTATATGTATCTGTCTATTATATATATCGTCGCCTGGTACCCACAACACAAGCCTTATTGAGCTTACCGTGGGACTAAGGAGATTTGTGTAAGATTGTCCCATAATATTTATTTATTTATTATTTATTTAATAGCTCGACATGTTTCGGAACAGTCCGTGTCCCTTATTCATGAGTCATGCGTCTGGCCGCGGCGGCTGGTTTACGCTCACACGAATATAATTCTATACCTTAAAATAATATAGTGCTTAGTATGTCTGATATTCACGGGAGTATTCTAATTAAAATTGTGTTATTCTGTTTACTGTACATAATATACATATGCCTTGGGGTTGGGAATAAATCAATAAATATTTGGGGACAATCACACGCAGATCAACCAAGTCCTAAACTACTTATGCAAAGCTTGTAATAAATATGGGGACAGGGCGATAATATACATATGTTCTTCTATAAATAAATGCATATATATTAAATAGAAAACGTCCATAACTCAGGAACAAGAATATTCGTGATGAACACACAATAATTGCCCTGGCCGGGATTCGAACCCTGAACCTCCAGCTTCGTAAAATAATAACTAAACCTTAGAAGATTTTCGGGGACAATTAGTTAGGTCAGACATGTCTATATTACCTACATAATAAGTTTTGTATAACTAATAAGGAGTTAGGAAAAGCTGCTTTGAAACCGAATGTCAAAACGGAGCTACAATATTATATCTACTATAAACGTAGAGGGAGGCTCATGTCCCGCAGTGCAGTGCAGTGTTAAATAGGATGATGTTTTATTATATCCAAAGTTTACCAATGCAAATGCTGCCATATAAAGCAGAATAATAGCTCAAGTGAATGCAGACGATAAGCATTCTTATCTTCAAAACCGTTTTCTTCATAAATATAGAAACATTCAAATATCATGATAATTTTATTTACAAAATTGGATTTGAATCGCATTAAACGAGCTCTATGGCGCTGCGTCACTTGTTAAAAGGGGCATAAGCGCCGTTAGAATACTTTAGACTTAAGCTCTTTTGAGGTTAGTTGAGTAGATCCCGGGCATATTATGCTAATGCGCCATTGAAGGGGACAAGCGCGCTGGCGCGGCCGCCGGGTCTGCGCAGGCGCCACCTGCCCACACCGCGCGCAATTACTTGCTACAAAACCAATCGAAATGTATTTCAAACTATGTTCAGAATTGTAGATCATTTACATTTTTATAGTCGTACACTGAAGAGAAAATTGTTATGCAAAATTAGTCAAATAAGGTACAAACTTTGGTGTGTTCATTCAATTGAAATTCAAATAAATTTTGGTGGTCACAAAGAATTACCGACAAGTTTGTTATCTCATTTAAAAATAATTAAGGTACTTATATACTTAACAATATGTTGTTGTAGAAGAAACCGGACTTAATCGAAAAGAGGGTATCTATCAATTAATAATCAAAATAAAATAAGACGACTTCCAACTTCCAAGGTACATATTTCGTTTCGTTTCGCTCTAGAGTAACTTTGCGCGAGAGGCGCTTTATGTATAAAGAGTCATGCTTTTTGAAAAGTTACGCTAAGTTGCTAAGGGTGCATGTGTTAGTAATTGACGGAGTATTTGGGGAACAAACTTAAACTGACGGCCTAATTGAAATTGATAACCTCTTTCTTGTTTAGAATCTGGTTCAAAATATCTTCATTACTTTTTTCTGAGAAGAATCGACGATTCATTAAACACATAAGTCAATATACATATATAGGTCACCTAATTGACACGGTCCTTAACGTGCCCTACAAGTAAAGCTAACGCCGAGGGAGTCGTGAAGCTCGAAGGAGTTAGGGAGAGAGAATGTTGGGAAACCGAGCTCACCTTCTAACTTAGAACAGCCCACCTTTATCTAGCTCAGAAGAACATCCGGCATGTCATCTTAATTGTAGATTTAAGCCCAGTGAAGCGGAAATTTTATAAGTAGAATTAATTTTTCACGCCATAAGTAGCTATCGTAACTTTCAATCATATCCGAATGTGATTACTCAGATAACATCGCCATAGTGATGTGATGATAGTTCATTCATAACATTCGGGTCGGCGATTACGTACCGAACAATGGTTTATTGTGCAATTAAAGAATCTCCTGCATCTCATCGAGAATATCATCTTTTGTACCAATGTACCAAGCTGCTTCTCTTCATCAATACTTTGATTCCATTGACGCTTTTATTTCATTGAATACATTATTGTCTCAAGCAAGACGTCGATGTATGCAATGGCATTGGGAAGTTTCTTTATATTGACGTTTCCATTACGTCATAGCGTCGTCATCGATCTGAACAGAGTAAGTACTGTCAAGGTGCATGTTGCGTAAGAGCATCCGTGGTGTCATTGACATTATGTGCGTTTTATGTTGTTCAACAGGAATTTGTAAAATTTTCGTTTTGTGATCCTCAAATTTGGAACCTCACGAAAAAAAGAGAAGTGTAGGTAGACGTATAAAAAATTCAAGAGATCCTATTTTTAATACGAGATAAGAGAAAACAATAGCTAGGTCCAACAAGAAAGAAACTACGTAATATTAACAAAAACGCCAATGTATTTGAATTTGAATTGAATAACTCGCATTTGTCACAATCACAAATCAATATTGTTAATGAGCTTTAACAAACCTCGTTACATTCGTTAGAATTAAATCTTCTAAAAATAACTGCATCTACTCTAATGACCTTAATTGTATTCCAATGCCCATTTACTTTGTTGTGTTGTACCTTTTTCTGGTCCTTTAATTCAGTTAAACCGAATAAGCTAAATCAGCTATACCATTTCTGTACAAAATGACAAATAAAATACATACTTAACAGATATTTTCGAATGACTTAAAGGGCCAAATATTTTGTATTTCAACCACTGTACATAATCTTCTACTTACTTATTTTCAAATCACGCTCAAAAAACTAAGATATTTTCAGAAGTCAACCCACCTAAAATCTGCGGCAAAACTGTTACAAATCGGCATCCAAACGATAGAGCACGTTACATAACAATTTCCGCACGAATTTGTTCGGCAAACCTGATCTGATGATTTATGGCACCGCCACACAGCTCGTGACGCTCTAATCGCACGAGTTAAATGCCTAATGGACACTAATGGAAATAATCAGACGAGAGCATCTGCGAGTCGCGGAGAAAGTGACAAGTTCGACGATATTCGCGTTAAGGACTAGGTGCTTTTAATTGTCACTTATTGCATAAGTAGACATGCATTTCAAGCTTTGTTGGTTACGTTTTAAAAAATGGCACATATCTACTAACCTTCAAGTACTCGAGATTTGATCAAGACTTTGAACCAACGTGTTCGGTTTTTAGTTCCAAAATTCACGTGCCTAAGGTTTCTACCTGATTTCCACTATGTTCCTGATTTAAAGCTAGAATTCTAGGTAAATACTTACAACGTTTTTCAATGACTCAAACATTTTCACATAAAAGACAGTGGCAAAACACGCTTTGTGCGATATGGATAGAAGCGTTGCGTTTTAACCCATGTAGTCCTTCGGAAAAACTTCATTAGGAAGTTCTTCCACCATGGGCAGTTATCGTGGGAGAAAAATCTCTTCGATATCGCACGGACAATAGGATGTGCGACCTATCAAGTTCCAAGGGTTAGCCAGAAAACTCCGTTCACTGAGAAAACAACAATCGCTTATTAGAATTTTCTTTAATTTTTAGGGTTCTATAGTCAACTAGTTTAATTAAAACTTGGCTTATGTTTACACATTTGCGCTTAGCTACACATTTTACAAACAATACAAAGCCTTTATTTCACAAACAGTTTACAATTTTTATATCTTGTAATAATTAAAAATTATTATAATTATGTGAGTGTTCGTAAGGTCTTCTGACCTAGGCCTGTTCCGAATGGTCTACTTCTATTATTTCAAATTATATATCTAACGTTTTCTTCCACTCTTGTCTACCGGTGGCCATTTATTTTCAGTGTTTTCCTGTTTTTTCTATGAGGTCTTTTTCTCATCTTGTTTTTTTTTTGCCAGTTTTTGGATTCTAATTTGTTGTTATTTTTGCCCATCTGTTGTTTTCATTCTGGCTATGTGCCCTGCCCAGTTGTGTTTTTGCTTTAGTATATTAATTGCTGCGTCTATATATTTTGTTCTTCTTATATCTGTGTTTCTGACTCTGTTTGCTAATTTTATGTTTAGAACACTTCTGTCTATCGACCTTTGAAATATTTGAATTTGATTAATGTTATCTCCTGTTAGCGACCATGTTTGGCTACCATATGTGAGACCGGGTAGAATGCATGTGTCAAATGCTAGTTTTTTTAGTTTCTTAGATATTTTAAAATATAAATCCTTCATAGACCCTGTACTTCGTCCATGTTTGTCCAATTCTTCTTGCTAATTCTTTATTTGTGCATCCTGTGAAAGACACTTGTTTTCCCAGATAGATATACTTAGTGACATATTCTAATGATGTGTTCTCTATTTGTATTGTTAATTTGTTTTGAGTTAGTCATAACCTTTGTTTTTTCTTCGTTCATTTCTAAACTATCCTGAGTTCAGTTGCGCTGCGGGCTAATATTACCAGGTCACCTGCAAATCTAAGGTTTGATAAATATTTGTTGTTTATTTAAGAAATTATACCCTTTTGTCTTTTTTCCCAGTTTAGATTTTGAATATTTCTTCTAAAACAGCTAGGAACCGTTTTGGCGACATTGGGTCTGTTTCTTTTTGTCTGTCTGCTTGTCTTTAGGTTTGTCTGGGTGTGCGTCGCAGAGTGAGTTTGACCTTTGACGCATGTACTGAAAGGTATCCCACCTCCTAATTTTTGGTCTGTCTAGTTTATCCTTATTGTTACTTGATTTCGAGCTTGGGGATTCAGATCTTTTCCTCTTATCATTTCCACTATCAATTTATTTTTTCTTTCTTCTTGATTTTTCTGTGTAATGTCACATTACATTTTTTTCTTGTGTTTTAATATTTGCACTTTGCGTTGAAGAGTTGTCGTAACTAGTACAAAGGGTCTTATTTTATCATCTCGCGTTTCTCGTTTTCCGAGTCTCTGGATTCTATTAATTTCCTCTTCTCTCAGATTGACGTAAATTTCTTTTATAAATTACAAGAGTTTTAAGTTCTTCTTGGGACTCGTCCTTCTGTTCTGGGAGCCCGTGTATCAACAAATTGTTTCTTTTTTCGTTTGTTTCTAAATTTTCCAATTTTCTGCTAAGTTTTAATTAGAAAACTCCCGTGAGTATCAGACATATTAAAATTCTCATAGCGGGTTACTCACGTCAATAAAGTCAAAAATAGCATGACTCATGAATAAGGGACACGGACTGTTACGAAACATGTCGAGCTATTTTCGACTTTATTGACGTGAGTAACCCGCTATGAGAATTTTAATATTTCTGCTAAGTATTTCTATTTCGTTTCTCAGTTTTTCATTTTCCTCTATTACCGGTGGAGCTTTTCGTTTACTTTTGCCATTATTGTATTAGTAATGTTTTGTCTATTACAGATAACCTCACTTTTTCTTGGGAATATATTTTGTAGTAGTTTGATGTTTTCACTAATGTATTTTATTAGAACTGTTATTGTTTTTTGAGCTCTGTCACACGGATAACTTGGAATTCACTTTATTTCACCCAGGTATAACTGACTCTTCTAGTAATTCCATTGTATTGGTAATACCCACTGGAATATATTTATGTTGTAATACTTAATACACATGGGTACAGTTCTATCATTTCATTAATTATACATATTACATTTTAAAAATTAACACCAATAAATTTGTCCAAATATTGTTTCAAGATTTTGTTGACGATTCAAAAGTATTCGTTGCTAGGTCTATTTGAATGAATGATATTTGAATTGAAATTATAGGTACAATTTTATGCTTTTATAACAATATTGTGAATAACAACACAAATTCATGTTCTAAAAAAACAAGGTGGCGAATTCTCGTAAAATTATGTTAGTAGTTAGTTAGATACCTATTTTATGGACGAGCTACAAAGTCATAAAAGATGTACCTGAGATTAGTTGTAAGACGCACTTCCTCTTAACATTAACAGACAGATAAAACCAAGACGCTAATTTGTAAACAGTTACAGTTGTGCAAATTTTAATACTAGCCATTTATCCCGGCGTTTCCTGCACCTCTAAGGGTGGCCATTACTCTTATCTCCTTCATTATTTGTAGATTATACGTATTCTTATTAAATAGTTTGTATTTACGTTTTTCAGCTCAGCATCAAATAATTGTATTTATTTTATAATATAGGTATACATATAACAATGTTCAGTAAATCATTGAAATCCTTGATACCGGGGACTCACATACCTGATACGGCGAACCTGATACAATGTATTCCATACTTTGACTGGGTATTCTATACATTGTCCAATAAACTAAACATCCGTATTTTAAGGAATGTCTATATATACTTCGTTATTCTGTAGGATAACTAATGAATACCTCACCTCGTAGCCTGTCGACAATGTGGGACTTCTACATATTACATCTGATCATTGTGCTCCAAAGGTCATGTGTGAGGATAGAAATCACCACCAAGTTGCTGATGTGTTTTGCCTGAGGTTTCTATCCAAGGCAGAGAAGCCGAAATATTTAATACCTAAGGTGTATGTTTCTATTCCGTTGACAATTGATTATACGTGAGTACTTCGGTTCCAGTTAAAGAAATTAAAGTAATTTACTAAGTATAGAATTAATTTTGTCACCTTCCATCAACAATTAATTCTTTGCTGCCAGAATTAAATATTTATGGCTATCCAATAGATGAATAGTCACTCGAACGGACTTTCTGTTAGACATTTATAATTAGTCCGTAACCGTACGCAACAACATTTGGACTACTTTTACCGGTTGTCACGAAAACTGTTATATAACATATGGATCACATATAGATATTTTAAGGATTGGTTTTTGGTAATTAGGCGACATTAGCATTTGTGTGGTAACTTTTAATTGACGGCGCGGTGGGTCGCTACCACTGCGCAATGCTATGTGTTGAAAATAACCGGTAGAGTTGCGATATGGCGAGACAATGTTGAACTATGTATGTCCTGTGTGGTGGACCCGCCCCTCCCAAATAAAAAAAAAGTACTTTATGCTTACCCTTGATCGCATATTTACGTCCCTCGCTTGCAGCTCGGGTCGCAAACATCTGCGATCTCGGCCTTTCTTTGTTTTACCGCACTAGTTAGGTAATGTACTATTTCAATACAGCTGATCAAAAAGTGCGCTTTATTTGGCTGTTTTGCGTGCGCAAAGTTCGTTTTTGCGAACTAGTGCTTTCTACTTTTCCAATTCTTTTATTTAGTTTTGTTCCATTTAATGCCTACTTATTGAAGAGTTTTAATATTAGTTACTTTACAAACACGTAATGAAACTGAAAACCTACTCTTTATTAACGTATAGTAAGTACATTACGATACAAGGGCGAACGAGTGGCGAGTTGCGAATTACCTCTTCTCACGTGTATAGTACGACGATTTACAGTACATAATTATGGCCCTTTGAATATTCGACGCAGGCACGTAAAGTGGTCATTACCGCCCTAGGGCGGTAAAGTAGCACCATGTGTACTGTAATAGTAAATTACGATACAAGTGCGAAAAGGAGGAAATTCGCAATGAGTGGCGATAGAATAAAACACGGCCGAAGGGAGTGTTTTAAATCGACACGAGTTGCGAATTACTTATTCGCACGTGTATCGTACGACGTTTTACAGTACATATGGCCCTTTGAACTTTTGACGCAGGCACATAAAGTGCTCATTATCGCACTAGTGCGGTAATGTAGCACCATATGTAGGTACTGTAAAATATATTAAAGATATTTATATGTATTATTATTTATATTTTATATTTCATTACTTACATCCTACGTCATATTAATAATTAATTATTAAAAATATTAAACAATGAACAACAGTTCATACTATGTTGCGGGAATGAAAGGTACAGCGCTGCCGAATTATATAATTATTATATTTTTTCGCAACTGTATTGAATAACGTCGTTCAATACACGTACGGAAATGCCATTTTTCATTCGTCCCGATTAATATTACGATATCTCAGGACTCGTGAAGTAATGAATACTTATAAGCGGAAATACTTTCCGCACTAGCATTTAAATGTACCATATTTTACTGCTTGCTGTATAGTAGAGGTAGCATATCACATCAGAACATCTATGCTTACTTTTTTATAAGTATGTTAAACTTTTGAGAAAACATGATAGGTAATGTTTGAACATAAAATCGCCATATTATATTAGGTACTGGGGCTTCCTACAGTTTCGAAGTAGTCGGAAGGAACAACATACGAAACAATCAGTATTTAAACTATTGCTACTTAACACGGTGGCTTACAATGATAAACACAACCTCGTCGCTAAAGACATCGAAAATCGGCATAACCTCTCTATCGCTAGAGTCTGCAAATGTGACAGATAGTTTATAGTTTATCTGGGACCTTTTCCGCAACTCGACATCCATCGTGCCTTTTTTGCGTGCTAAATGTGACAGAGAAAAATATACAGATTTTTAATAGTTAGATTTTCGTGGTAGTAGGCCAAATGCGCGAGACGGTTGCGTTATCTTTCCTTGTGTATTATACCACAAGACAAATGAGCTAAAGTCATACTGCACACGCATCTTATGTGGTTCAGCCTCAAAGCAATGTATGTAAGTGTATGGATCGCTGCATCCGTCTCAGGAATTAGACAATCAAACTCTCCCGAGTATGAAGCAACTTAACACTGATTACGCGATAATTGTACGTCAATTCTTGTCAAAACATTTTGACAGGCTACCGTCAGCCGCCTGACAGATCAGACAGTGCTCGAGGGGCGAAAATCCTCACTAATTACTACATATAATTGATATAATACATTAGGTAAACACAGCATGTCCGACTTTCATTTTTTATGAGTGCGAATTTGCATTTGGGTATTGCAATATTTATGTAATTGTATTTAATTAAACAGTTACCAACCTTTGAACAGGACGTGCGGTGAGTGCGCATTGCATATATTTATGTGGTATTGATATAGGTACAGTCAAGGGCATAAATATCTATACACTTTTTGTCTTTTCAGCCATATGATATAAAGTAATGAAAAAGTTGTACATATATTTATGCCCTTGACTGTACTTCTGCTGTTACTTTGTATTTCATTTAATAAATTATACTCGATTTCTGGTTTTGGAAACTTCTCTTATATTGTTCTAATGACGAAAGATTACGTGAAATGATTGTCATAAAAATTATTTACGTACCTACTTAACGTACGTGCGGCGCTAATAAAATAACAATTATATCATGCTTGAGAAAGTAAAAGCCACTCAAGATTTTAAGTAAATTACTTGTAATCTACGTTAACGACATATAATTTAATTAAGATATTTCTTACTCTTGGATGGGAGCGTTGGTGGCCCAGCGGTAAGAGCGTGCGTCTTTCAATCCGAAGGTCGCGGGTTTGACTCGTACCAATGAGTTTTTCGGAACTTACGTACAAAATTTCATTTGATATTTACCAATCGCTTTTCGGTGACGGAAAACATCGTGAGGAAACCGGACTAATCCCAAATGGGCCTAGTTTACCCTCTGGATTCAAAGGTCATATGCCAGTGGCTTTCGTAAAACTAGTGCCTGCGGCAAATTTTGGGATTAGTTGCCAAAGCGGATCCCAAGCTCCCTACATGAGCCGTGGCATGAGTCGGAAAAACGTTAGAAAGAAGGATTTCTTAACGTTGGATCCAGCAGCTAAAATAGCTGCTAAACTTTGGCTGGATACTCAACTAGAAATTTCAATTAGATAAAAATAAAATAAGACCTGTAACACATGTTTAACAAATATAATAGTTTGAAGTTTGAGTTTGTGCCGCATTTTTTCGATTTGCCGTTATCTAAATGTAATGTAATGTAACAATAACAATCAAAATCAGGATTATAACTCGTTTTCTTCTTTACGTAATAACAGTCTTATCATACAATGCAGGTATTTTGTTGTAAGTAGGAAGGACTGGAATATTTGCCATTTCGCATACCGAAGCTAACTGCACCAGTAGATATCATTTACTTGTGCTGCGCCGGCGGTGGCCACAAAGGCAAAAGTAATGTTATTGCTAAATCGAAAGCCTTCATAAATTCTGGACGTTTCGGTCTCGACGGCTCTCTCCGTAAGGGTGAGATACACGGTTGTAATTTAATTCTGAGGAAAGGTTAAAGTAACAAAGTGTATCCTAAACAAACGCTAACACTTTTAAAAGTATGACTTTCTCAATCATTCAACCCACAAACCCTGCACCGAAGCTAGTTTAAAGCAAGAACTATATTGTTATATATTATATGATTCCCATCAACGAGTTGCAAGTATGCTTTTCGAAAATTCACTTTATGTTTTCAACGTTTTAGAGTGCATTAGTTTTATGAACTTACCAATAGGTAAGTACATAGAATACCTACGACTATTTTATAACAATAAAATACACAGTATGATTTAAAGCTTAAAAATAAACCCCGAGGGAACGCTATCCTAAATCATTCCTCTCAATAACAGCCGGGCATATACGTTCGGGCAATCCATCGGATCTGTATAGCGGGTATGTCCGCCGGCCATCCGCCGGACAAGCCTATACTTACCTTGATTGGTAGATCCAGCGGATATGCCCGAACACGTATGACCGGCTATTAGAAAGGTTTCAGAATTCAAAGATTAGACTGTGAATCCTAGCCTTATTATAAATGCACGTGAAGTAATGCCCCGTTTCGTGATGCTGCCTTGGTTATTTACAACATTCTAGATCACAATCCACTGTTAAACTTTACTTTGACTACCGTGCACATAGTTAATTTATTAACGATATCATTCCCGAACAATTGTTTGCAAAATCCGTTTGTAGGCGATAGATTTCAACTTAACTGTTAAAATGTAAACATATAATTTAGGTATTTATCTTATTGTTACATTTGTTTTAGAATAAGAAAGTCTTGGATTTTTCCTACTGTAAAATTGACACATAAGTCTGTTCAACCCTTCATTTCATACTTTTTTGCCGTACCTAATCATTAAGATTAATTTCGCGCATACTAACTCCATCTGTTGTATCTAATTTACTTAAACATGTAATTAAAGGTGCAGAGGGCGCTGGCGTGTACACATAACCTTTAACGTATCGATGATTTACCGTTACCTATCTGCTCACCACGCGACACGCGAGCACTCTCTTACATTTCACTATAAAACCTAGTTTTTTATCATTCTCCCACCTGCGTACCCTAAAATAAGCTGGTCATTCAAACCGGATCTAATGTGAACAGTGCTTATCTATGTTTAAAACGCCACCGAGAATGGTATTAACCCGACGACAACGGGAAATGGCCGACGCAAAAGCAAACTCGGAGCCGCCGGCGCCTGCTGAAAACGAATTACCTGGGACATCCAACTCCAAAAAAGAAGTCAAGTCTTCAGCGTCCGTTGCAAGTAGTAAAAAATCTACGGCATCCTCAGTAGCGAGGCGTAAGCAGCTAGAACTGCAAGCAGCCGAGGCTAAGGCTCAAATCCAGTTGCAGTTGATCGACAAGCGTCTAGAAGCCGACCTTGCCGCCGTCGACGCCGAAGAACCAGACGACGCTAGTTTGAGTGAAGTGCATGAAGATCGAGTGTCTCACTGGTTGGACGTCCAACAACATGCTGACGAGTACCGTCAACTTGTGCCCCCCGAGCCGGTCGCGCCCGTCACCGACCGTGCAGCACCAGCACAACATGTTGACACCGCCGGCAGCATCCTGGAATTAGCGAACACTTTAAAGAGCATGATGGGCCAATCGTCATCGCAGCGCGAGGAACGTTTGCTCAGCCGTTTGGCTACTCCGCGCGACCTACCCGTATTTAGCGGAGACAGTCTAGAATGGCTACATTTTAAAAGTGCTTACGAGGAGTCCTTATCTACATGTAAATACTCCGAATATGAAACCCTGTCTAGACTTCGACGAGCATTGCGAGGCGAAGCTAAAGAAGCCGTCACTGATCTACTGATTGGCAATACCTCGTCGAAGGACATCATGGATGCTCTCGAACTTAAATATGGGCGAGCAGAAATCATTATTTGCAATATAACTGCACAATTACGTAAGTTACATCCATTACCTACCCACTATCAGCAAGATTTAGTTAACTTCGCCACAAAGGTAAACAACTGTGTTGCTACTATACGTGCACTAAAACAAGGTGATCATTTACGCAATCCCGAGCTCGCGTCCGCTATCACAAGCAAATTACCGAGCACTCTTTTGGGAAAGTGGACTGAATATGCTTACGAGAAGATTTTAGCAGGAGAATCAAAACTAGAATTGTTGGCACAATTTCTGAAAAAAGAAGCCAATATGACCCTTGTCACCGGAGCTGTGCAGCCGCGAGAAGTAAAAAAGCCAGCACCGACAGAGCCTAATTTTAAACGAGATAAAACTGACGACAAAAATCGCTATATGCGCCCCATACTTACCACTATATGCACCGACAATATAACGTGCTTATTTTGCAAGAAAGGCGCACATGCATTGCCTGAATGTCGTACATTTAAACGTGCAATGCGCAGAGATAAATGGAAGTTTGTAAAAACACAAAGATTGTGTTTCAAATGCTTGACCGCACGCCATGATATAGACACCTGCGAGGCACCTGAATGCGACATAGAAGACTGCAAACTGAAACACCACCGTTTACTTCATTGGAAACAACCTACATCATCGGATCACGTGCGCAACGAGCAGCCACGCGCGCCGCTCTCGCCGGACCCGGCACTTGCTCAGCCGGGCGACACCGCCGCCGACACCGATGCTACGGTCGCTCACGTCGCGACGCCCAATAGTGTGACAAGTAACGCGAAAGATAACGCACTTTGTAAAATTGTTCCAGTGACATTGTATGGACCCCGTGGTGAAATACAGACGTATGCGTTGCTCGATGACTGTGCTTCTATTTCGCTGTTGGACTCTAGTATAGCCGATGAACTTGGTTTACCCTGTGAAAATCCTAGTGCGGTAAAATTCGTGGACGCGTTCGGCCTTGAAGTGATCCAACCGTACGCCCCCAAGGTTCACGCTAAGATATCTGGACTGGACAAAACATTTTATGATATAAGTTTACGTAAAAGTTCTAAATTGAATTTACCACCGCAAAACTTGTCAGCCATAAATCAAATTTCTTGTGACAAACTAACTAAAATAAAGAACGTTGTTTGTAAAGAGCGCGTAGTACCTCGCTTGCTTATAGGTGAAGATAACTATTATCTAATAGCACCGCTCGAGATTATTCATGGTGGTATAGACACTCCCTATGGAACACGCTGTCGTCTGGGATGGTGCATCCACGGCCCCTGCAGTCGCGCTCACTCCTCCGCGTCTCAGGTAAGTCACCATGTTTGCCATCTTGCTCACTCTCACGATGGGATCGACAGTACTACTTTCGATAGTAATGCACTTAATGACCTAATAAAGCAATCGTATTGCCTAGACTCCATAGGAATTTCGACCTTATGTCGCGAGAATAAGGCACATCTGCGTGCTACTCAAATTTTAGATCAAACTGCACGTTTGATTGACAACCGATGGGAAGTAGGTTTACCTTTTAAACAGGATGATTTTACAATGCCCGATACTTATAACTATGCATTATTTCGCCTGCGATCCTTATTACGTAAATTTGAACTTGACCCAGTTTACGCTAATCGGTACCAACAGGAGATAAACAAGTTATTGTCTGAGGGGTATGCGCGTGAGTTACAGGAAAACGAACTCTCGGCCAACCATGTATGGTATGTTTCACATTTTGGCGTACAAAATATAAATAAACCCGGTAAATTAAGATTGGTTTTTGATTCTAGCGCCCGCGCTAAGAACAACATGTGTTTAAATGATTATCTATTGACCGGGCCTGATTTATATAACTCGCTTTTAGGTATATTGTTGAGGCTACGCGAAAAGGAGTTCATTATTATTGGTGATATAAAGGACATGTTTTTACGCATTAAAATTCGTCCTGAAGATCAACATGTCTTTCGTTTCTTATGGCAAGAGTCTGCCAATGATACGATTAAGACATACGTTATGCAAAGCCTTATTTTTGGTGCAAATTGCGCACCGTTTATTGCGCAATACATAAAAAATAAAAACGCACTTAAATACGACGACCAGTATCCCGAAGCCGTTCAAGCAATAATAAACTCTCATTATATGGACGATTGTTATTATTCCACGGATAGTGAGGAAAATGCTATTCAATTAATTAAGGACATCACGTACATACATAGCATGGGCGGTTTTGAGATACGCGGTTGGTCTAGCAACAGCAAAAAGGTTTTAAACGCAATACCTACCGCTGCGCTCGCCCAGTCAGCTATTCAGTTCAAAGACGGAGCTACGAATATGACTGAGCGCGCTCTCGGCTTGATGTGGCATCCTGCTGACGACACATTTAGTGTTAAAGTGTCGACTGGGCAGATTTTATCAGAAATATCACATGAAAGCGCTCCGCCTACAAAGGCTAAAATGCTTAGCATTATTATGTCAATTTATGACTTACACGGTTTTCTTACACCGTTTGTTATAAAGGCTAAAATATTATTTCAAGACGTACATCGAAGTGGAGTCGATTGGAAGTGCCAGATCCGACCCGAAGAACATACACGTTGGATGGTTTGGCTCGCTGAGTTAAAACAGCTGGAATCGCTGCGTATACCGCGCTGGTACCTCCGGGCCGGCACCTGGACGCCGTGCTATGACTCATCGCCTACCTACTCGTCTCGCGACGAGATAGTGGACACTCAGATTCACATTTTTTGTGACGCATCGATTAAAGCCTACGCCACGGTGATATATTGGCGTTTTACGCGTGCTGATGGTTCCGTACTTGTTTGTCTAGCTGCCAGCAAAAGTCGCGTCAGTCCGCTACGTCCGATCTCCATCCCAAGACTCGAGCTGCAAGGATGTCTTCTTGGAACACGCTTGGCGAAGACCATCGGCACTGAACAAAATAATCTGGTGCCAAATAAGCGGTACTTTTGGACAGATTCAAGCACTGTCTTACAATGGATAAGAAGTGACCCCAGAAGCTACAAGCCCTACGTTGCTCATAGGCTTGGGGAGATTGATGAGCTCACTAATATAAATGAATGGCATTACGTGCCATCTCGTTTGAACATAGCCGATGTTGCTACCAAACCGAATAGTCCTCCACTGAACTACAGAGATACGTGGTTTCAGGGTCCAGCGTTCCTGCGTCAACCCGAAGATCAGTGGCCGAAGGACTTGAAGAGCACGAAGGTCGTCGCAGAGGCTACCTGTGAAGAAAGAAGCGTACATGTTATTAACACAATTGAAATACACTTACCTGTACCCGATGAAGGGCGATTCTCCAGCTGGATCCGTCTGGTGCGCACTGCTGCAAGAGTAATATATTTTATAAAAATATGTAAGCTAAAGTGCAAGGAAAGAAAAACACAGCAAAAAGGTAAGAAGAAGAAAGAAAATAAAGATTCAATTTACCTCGATTCGGAAATGATGAAAACGGCAGAAAAATATATAATAAAAAAGTGCCAAAGCGATGCATTTGCCGCTGAGATTGCCTGCTTAACACGAGGCGAATCATTACCTTCGAACAGTCGCCTACTAAAATTGACGCCATATTTAGACCACGACGGAATACTTCGTGTTGGCGGCCGCATAGATCAAACTGCAGGGGTAGAACTCTCAACTACGCGACCGCCGATCTTGGATGGTAAACATAGAACTACTCGGTTGTTGGTTGAATACTACCACCGGCGTGCTATGCACGCAGCGCATGAACACGTCGTGAATGAGTTACGCCAGTCTTACTGGATCGTGAACCTACGCCCGACTGTACGCAGCGTCGCCGCGCAATGCTTGTTTTGCCGCTTTCGGCGCGCTCGGCCTCAACCGCAGCGAATGGGCGACTTACCCGCTGCGCGCCTGCAACACAGTCGCAGGCCATTTTCGTACACTGGGGTTGATTTTTTTGGCCCGATGGAGACGACTATTGGCCGGGGAAGGCAAAAGAGATACGGCATGCTCTTTACATGCCTAACCGTCAGAGCCATTCACATAGAGATCACAGAATCTTTAAGTACGGACTCTGCAATAATGGCGCTCATACGAATGTCAGCTCGTCGGGGAACCCCGCTTGTTCTTTTCTCCGATAATGGGACAAATCTACGGGGAGCCGATAACGAGCTGAAGAAGAGTCTTCAGCAACTGAACGTCGACAAACTCCGTGAAGATGGAGCCATTCGAGGAATTGAGTGGCGCTTTATTCCCCCTGCAGCCCCCGAAATGGGAGGTGCATGGGAACGCATGATTCGCACGGTAAAGACGGCGCTGAAAGTCGCCTTGAAGGAGCGTGCACCACACCCTGAAACTCTTTCCACACTAATGGCCGAAGTGGAGACACTTGTAAACAGCCGGCCTATCACACACGTGTCAACGGATCCTGGCTATCCCGAAGCTTTAACGCCAAATCATTTTTTAATAGGTAGTTCATCCTCTGGAGCGCCAATCGGTAAGTACGATGATTCCGACCTCTGCCTCAGGAAAAGGTGGCGCGTAGCTCAGCGCCTCACTGACATGTTCTGGGCAAGGTGGATAAAAGAGTTTTTACCCACACTTTTACCTCGTCAAAAATGGACTAGGGAATCTAGGCCGTTAAAAGTAGGAGATTATGTAGTACTTGTCGATCCCCATTTAGAGCGCGGCTCCTGGAGACATGGTGTAGTGAGCGCGACACACGCTGGTCGTGATGGTCGCGTTCGAGTGGTAGATGTGCGCACACGCTTAGGTCAACTGCGCAGACCTGCCACACGCGTCGCATTACTTTCCTCAGTTGATGGCTAGTGCTTATTAGCACTAAGGGGTGGGGATGTAGGCGATAGATTTCAACTTAACTGTTAAAATGTAAACATATAATTTAGGTATTTATCTTATTGTTACATTTGTTTTAGAATAAGAAAGTCTTGGATTTTTCCTACTGTAAAATTGACACATAAGTCTGTTCAACCCTTCATTTCATACTTTTTTGCCGTACCTAATCATTAAGATTAATTTCGCGCATACTAACTCCATCTGTTGTATCTAATTTACTTAAACATGTAATTAAAGGTGCAGAGGGCGCTGGCGTGTACACATAACCTTTAACGTATCGATGATTTACCGTTACCTATCTGCTCACCACGCGACACGCGAGCACTCTCTTACATTTCACTATAAAACCTAGTTTTTTATCATTCTCCCACCTGCGTACCCTACACCGTTCTTCAACGGTATTCTTCTCAGTCGAGTACCTACTTAACTCTTGACAGAGTGGTCGTGGTCATGTCTCGGTCTTGTTCTATCGCGACGCGACGCCATGTATTTCTGTGTTTGGCAGAGATAAAACGCAAGCTGATGTGCTTTACCTACAGTTTTTGCTCTGTACCGATTAGGGCATAAGAGCACATGAAAATAAGTTACTCGTAGAAGACAGATGAAAGTTAGTCTCAAATCAAAAAAATACGCAAATTAATATAGTATGTATCAGAACGAAAGGCAAAAAAAGAAACCCGTTAATGTTTAGATCATAAATATGAGCATGGTACCTAATTCATCAAAAATACGACAGGTTTTACGTGAGGTATAAAATATACATTTATTATTATTGTTTTGCACCTCCCCTGTATTATTTGTTTACAATCTTATAAATGACATTTCTTAAATTACCAACTGACAGACAGGCGTCAAACCTTGTTGAAGTTTGGATTTTTACCTAGTTACAAATAAACAGTTAACAAAGCGCTTGCGCGTTGCCTATGACTACAGCCATTATTAAAATAATTACCTAGGTTACTTATAAACAGAACTCAAAGCGCATGTGCATTGACATAACAACGTTAATGTTGATTAGTTGCCCCTAGCTACATATCAACAGGGGCCTTACCATGACGTCTTAACGCGATTCTGTTTAGGTTTTTAACTGTGCTCAGTTGTATGGCAGCGACTCATTTTAGGTCCTAAAATGGTAAGGGCCCAGTTCGCAATACGCATGCACTGTCAAAAATAAAAAACGTAAACAAACCCTATAGGATGTTACAAAAACCATTATCCGACTGCAAAAATATGGTCTTCGAGTAATTCATTTAGTAATTTTATGCCATAAAACATGTATTTAGGCACGTGAAATGCACGTCATTACATTGTACTCGAGTTCCCCGTCAACCAGTTTTAAGGTTTGCTCTTCGTTGTGATACATACTGTATAATAAAACCACCACCAATAATACAAAATTTGACACGTATTTCGCCTCTATGAGGCATCCTCAGGAGATGCAGGAGATCTGGTCGGTGTGGCGTCCGACAAGTGAATTGTCAAGTTCATTTGTTGGACGCCAGATCGAAACATATGAAATACAATAAACATCTCTCGAAAGTTCGAAAAAATCTACGTTAAGGTACTTTCCATTTACTTGCACTTACACTTCAACCTATTTTAACAAGATGCAGTGCATTTATTCCTACAATAAATGCATACTCAATGCCGGTTAGCGCTGGTCCCCGTGCACAATAACCACAGGCGTGACAAGATAAAATCTAGGGAGCCCTGTCGGCGAAACGCGAATTAAAATAAATAAATATCGCATTGAAAATGCACTGAATGGTTCTCAGACGACATTAAGTGCAATTACTAGGCGCACTGCACCATTTACACGTATTGGATACACGATTCCAGTAAAAAGAAGATGTGTGATTGTAGCTGTGATCGGTTCGTTTTGATATATTGCTTGCCCGTATAAAATTATGCTCCTATTCGAAACGCCCCGATATCTATAATGAGATTTTCTCTCGGGGCTACGGTCGTAATGCGAAAACGATATTCAAAACGCTTTGGGTTGCGAAAATTCCGATGCATATTTGTAGTACCATATAAAAATATGATGAATATTTTAGAAATTAAACCTTTAGAAGGGATTAATCGCGTTTAATAACACCATGAACCTAAGTTTTGAGCCCTTTACAGCACTCGTTTTCACAGGGTTAGGATGATTATGAATATTTAAGAATTAAATAAATGAAGAACAGCCTCTTTACTAACTCGTTCAGGACGACTTATGGTATGACTTAGAATTAAACATTAGCCTTATTTATTGTAACATTTATTTATTTATTTTATTATTTTATACACTAGCAGCTCTTGGAGCTAATGCGAATATATCATTGCACTTCTGTTTTTAAATTTTTCTAAAATAAGAATATTGGCTTTCTTTATCTGGTAGGTTGGTACTATGAATTGAATTGGAAATCATCTAATATGAGTGATGATTATCATAAATTTATGGGACTTGTAATGCTTTATTACGAATAGATATAAGGTATAGGTAGGTACTTACCTAAGAATATTGAACTGATTTGTTTACTGTATACTTACGACAGTTTGTAGTTTATAATACAATACCAGGTTCATCATACAATTTGAATCTAATGATGAGCGAGATGTTAGTACCTACTTATTTAGGGTGTAACAATAGTATTCATTCACAATAAATTAATATAGTCGTTTGCTTTGAAAAAACTAGGCAAAAGCCTTTGAAAGTCTCTCGGTAGCTCGGTTGGTTGACAGAGAGAGGGGGCTTTCTTATTTTTAAAAAATCGACGTCTCTACTTGTTTTTTAAAATCGACGAAATCTACCACACCTACAATAAATCTTAGGCACCAATTTGCCCGTATTATAAGGAACAATCCTTTTTGTCGGTCGATCGACTCGGCTATCTAGTCGTGATATAACTCCCAGCGGCAATAAAACTAGCAAATTCATGTCATGATATGCGGTAACAATCGCGCGGTTGCCATTTTTTCTGCCAAAACTAATTAGATCTGCACGATAAGGAGCGATACGCGAAAGTCCGTGATGTACTCCGATCTCCTAATTGTTTTCGCTTTCATCTGTTACGTGGTCTATTGTTCCCATCGTCGCGGGGAGATGCTATCTTCCTGACAAATGGAATTATTATGATACGCGTACGACCTATGTTACGCAATTTGCGTAATGTGACTTAAAATTATAATTTTGTGGATTTCACGTGCGATTATTCTCGGTTAGATTTTACTGGGTTATAATTATAATATTTTTTAAGCCTTGATTTTCAAATGAGTAATTTCATCAAAATTTACGCAACTACTTCGTAATTTAACTCTACTCAAAAACCACCTTCAATTAATGTTACTAAAATCAATAAAAAGTCTGTTTAAAAAAAAACTGTGTGCTTACAAGGACAAAATATGTGCTTCTTATTCCTAGAGTATAGGTATATAGGTATGTACTATTACCGATTAATGAGTGATAATATTTTTTAATGCATTTGAGTTACATATTTCTAACAAGAATTTTTAACTTGTTGCCCTCTTACTTCGCAGCATACTTTAGCAAATATTTAATACTTAGTTGTAGCTATGTACAAGAAATAACTATGTTTCATAAGAATTCGACACGTCGCGTCCGTCCGTGACTGCCGGCCGGCTGTCAGTCGAACATCGCATAAGTAAGAATAAAGACGCATTGTCCAGCAAGACGGCACAGTCATTCACAAACTTATACTATCAACCCTTAATCCTACGCTTATCCCTTATTCCACTGTCATAAAGTCCAAATTAGTTGTTGGTTTTTGTTTTTGAGCCGCACGATGGAAGGCCGTGCGATAAAATCTAGCAATGCATCCCGATTGCGCAATATCACGACATCGAATGCATCTCTCGGACCGGACCGGAATCGGTTCCCGATTACGATTTCATTAGCCAAAAATTAAAACAAATAAATCAAATGGATGCTGTTAATGTCCGAATAGGTGTGCCAAAATCGATAATGGGCGGTGTTATGCGCGTAGAGTGGTATAATTAATTGAAGCAATCTACGTCTAACCGTTACATAAGTTCAGAGATGTTGATTTATGTTAAAATTGTTTATTAGTTTGGGGCAGGTCAAATCTCACATAAGACTGACGTATTGGATTTTGATATGAGATTTGGGGGGTTACCACTATCGCCTAACGCAAATCAGTTTAGGACCTAAACTGAGTCGCTACCATACAACTGCACGCCTACCACAATCATCGAAAATTGTCACTGACGGAAAAAGCTCTCTGTCACTCCAATAAGTGTGATATAGATGGAGATACAAATCCGCAATCGTTCGATTTTCGTGGTAAAGGCCCTGAGCACAGTCAAGAACTAAAACAGAATCGCGTTAGGAGATGGTAAGGCCCCTGCATCTGAAGGCTAACGTTAAACAAAATATGTATGTTACGCACTGACTAAATATAATGGTTTAAATTCACTTGACTTAATTTGGTTTCGATGGCACGCCATAACCGATAAGGGTCTGAACATTTAAATAATGATAGATGAAAACGGGTCCTCGTTTTCCCAGGCTTATTTGCCCAGCCAGTACCTACTTGTCCCAGCTACCCCTATCTTATCGTGTGCGAAGTTTTTGGCTAGCGGCTCAATGCGGCTGAATGTAACTACAACTAGGTACTATATTTTGAGTTATCGTCGAAATTGTCATTTTTGAACCTGATAATTTATACCAACTTTAAGAAACCGGCACCTTATATAAAAGTTTCCGACGAATTCAGAACCTCCTCCGTTTTTTAAAGTTATTCAAAAGAGGTTTCAGAAATAACATTAAATTATTTAACTTTTGAGTGTATTGCTGCAACTTCCGTAGTCGGTAATTTTAAAAACCCGGAATCGAACAATAGTGTATAAACTTACTTAAATAGCAACAGCTACACATGAGGCCCTACACATTTACAGATTTCACAGGATATTTCGTAAGTGCGTTTAATAAGCAGTGCAGCCATAACTCTAGTGACAATCTTTACGTTTCGGCTTTCACTGTCATTTTATTCGACTACAAAAAACGATGTATCTTGCTTTACAATAAACTGAAGTTACGACCTTTTGAGTTAGCACTGGAGCATTGTTGTCGTTAAACTCATGCGCAGGCACGATGACACTTTCGCTTGAAACGCCAGAATATGTTGTTTGACTTTTGCGACTATTTCGACATTCCTACCTATTGGCATAAAATAAATGAATAGCGTTACTTACAAAAAATGCTTCGTTTAAATTTTTAGCGTTCTTTACGCAAAATATGGGATTGGGAACCCTACATTATTACTAAGCCTTAGCTGTCCATCTTGCCTATTAGGCAGAATAAAAAGAATTGAAGTACAAAGGCGAACTTATCCCTGTAAGGGATCTCTTCCAGCTAACCTTAGAGTTGATGAGTGGAAAACTAATATTACGATAGACAAACTTACACAATGATGTACAATAATGACTTTACTAGACGAGTAAACATATATAAATACGCATAAACATATTATAACCAATAAATAAAATACATAAAATTATACACAAATAAATAAAATGTAATAAGTATATAATAATATAATACATATCAAATATTAAAAATGTCATAACTCAACCAAACACACTTAGTTGGAATCGGACAGCCACAGCTTCTTAAGATTAAGCTTGAATAAAATATTTAGTCGAATTGAGAACCTTCTCCTTTTGATTGAAGTCAGTTAAAAATGCAAACCGTTCATTAATAAAATAATGGACTATTTTCATGTCAAGTTGAGACGCAAAAAAGTTTTTCATATTAAGAGCTACGGAGCGAAAGTGCGGAAAAGCGCTTCTTGGGCAACTCACTATCTGAGGATGCAGAATCCACATCGTAATATTTGTATGGCCTCGTAGCCTAGTCGCTACCCTGCCTGCGAAACAGGAGGTCCCGAGTTCGAATCCTGGTCAGGGCATTGTTTTTGTTTTTATCACGAATATTTGTTCTTGAGTTATGGATGTTTTTTATGTATTTAAGTATTTACATGTATCTATTATATATATCATCGTCCAGTACCCACATCACAAGCCTTATTGAGCTTACCGTGGGATTAGGTCGATTTGTCGAGTCGATTGACCCACAATATTTATTATTTGTTTATAAGTTAAAGAAAACACTATAACTTAAGCAGTGGGTTTCTTAACGACCGCGTCCCAAGAAAATCAATGGACAACATTTATCAGAACCCTTATTCATACTAAAGGATACGTAGTTTTTTTTATCTGGAAACGGACACGAGAGGAAGAATGTTAACAATCCGGTCGCTGGATGCTAATTGCCCGCAGCTATTCTGGTCTGGAAACGAGAGCGCATAAGCAAGCAGGTAGCTACGAAAAGGCTTAAGACATTTGATGGCCATTTCTCCCCGCAGTCCGTCTTAGGGCGTTTTTATTTTTTGCAATTCCTAAATTTTCCATACAAATTTCAAATTAACCATTGACGCTACCGCCATACTAAATCAATGAAATTATGGTGGCGAAATGGAAAACAAATCTTGGGAAACTTTTTTTCTCCTACTAGGATTGAAAGAGCTCGCGATTCTGAATAGAAAACAATTTAAAAAAAAATCCAAAAATGGTTTTTGTACAACAAAACATAAAAACGCCCCTCAATAGCCATGGCATACTTTTTTACTAAAAAACATTTTTGCGATAATTATTCCCTTTCGTGTTTTAACAGCTAAATTGGTTTAAGAATTAAGTATGGTGTTTTTCTGAAGTCAAATTGGTTTTCGAACTGTGAAAAACATTAGGTAACGTAGTTTATACATAAAAAACACAACCAACGTACTTTTTAAAATTAACAGACTGTTGACATAAATAGTGCTCTATCTTATGCTAGATGAAAAAATTATTAGATTTTCTCTACAATCAATAACTCTAGTGGCAAATCGGAAAGAAGAATAAATAAAAGACAAATGTACCTACATAGAGAAACTTGGGAAAGAAAATGTTGTAAGCGTCATTCAAATGTAAAACCAGAAACGCGAATGTCAGATGTAGAATTATCTAAAATCATTCCGGACAATAAAAAAAATGCCCTCTAATTTAGTAACAAGTGTTTTTTTTACAAATATTCTTTTTTGCAGAGCCTCGACGAAGACAGTGTTATCAGAGTCCGCAAACCAAGCAGATAGGAATGAAAGGCTTAAATATAATGTGTGAATAATGAGCACGGCAAGAGTCTTAGTTGCAATGCAAAGTATTTTTAAATAAATGTCAATTAGCTTGTCCGAACACTTAAATGTCGAGTACAATTGACATGGTTTACCTTTGGATGACTTCCAATGTTTTAGGTCAAAAGTGACGATACATTTTTAATAATAAAAATCGACCAAGCGCGAGTTCTATTAAAGATAGAGAATTCCGTATAGCTAGGCAACAGTTAAAACTGAAGTTCGTGAACATTCGAAGGAACGAAAAAAAAATTGTTTGAATAACAAACTTGACGTTACCTCATACTTTAATACCTATTCGCAAGTAACTGGACATCTAAGTCTATCATCAAATACATAAGGGCACAAATCAACAATTTTCCTGTAAGTAGTTACCTACTTGTTGTACAATACTTTTGCTTTTGGTCTTTCATATTTTTACTTCCTGTGGAAGGCAACATACATGCTTAAAAAAAATACTACTACGAATACTAATTCACTTCGAGCTTTCTTGACAGACGGACAAAGAAGTTGTCTAAGGAATCTTAAAAACAACTTATGAGAAATAGTAGACACATGTTGTTAAGCGCGCAACATAGATGACGATGCAATGAGGATTATCGCGAGTCGATTTTCCGCTAGGGGCGCTAGTGGAACGTGGGTCCTGCGGGAACATTTCAAACGTCACTTTGACAATTCTCTCATACTCATACTGACACAGGACCCATGCATGAGTGGCGCCGCTTGGTGAGCGACAATACGGTAACTCCCATTATTCAGATTTCAGTTGCTATATGAGCTTTCTTCAATTTTGATTTAAAAAAAAATTTTTGATTAATTATGCTTTGCGAAATTACGCTCATTGCAGTTAGGTCAAGGTTTAGCATTTTTTCACAAATTCAAGTAGCGACAAAAAAGGTACACATTTACGGAAGGCGCCACTGAGCTTAAGCAGGTAACTTAAAAAAAAATGTATTGTTTATCTCATTCTGTCGCATAAGTGCGAGCAGTAAGTGTACTGTTTGAGAGATGTTTGTTTACGAAAATTACAAGATATTTGGCAAGAGAACAGGTGTTGCCACTGTAGTTTGTGTTTAGTTTCACTTGATTTCATTTCTATCTTTGATTGTCGAACTGTAAGTATGAAAAAATTGACTATGTTTTCAATGTATGTTCCTAATAGGGTTTGAAATGTTTATTTGCACTTATAAGGTAATGCATAAACATACAAAAGCTTTAAAAATAAAATTTTAAATTGAGTGGTCAAAATGAATACAGTGTCCAGAATCTGCTGAATTAATTTGCATTGGTATGCCAACTATTCCACCCGCATCCTGTTATTCAGCGAATATTATCATAATGAGAATGCTAGAATGCTTTATTCAAAAGCTGTCTAATATTTGAGTAACATTCTTTAAAATCTCCCATTTAACAATAACTTCAAAACCAAGAATACATAATGATAGCTACTTGTGGAGTGAATAAAATGTGGTGGTATTTTGATGGAAACACACAATAGCAGAATTTATTTTTATGGTTAAAGGAGCTATGACGCGCCTTCAAGTTATTTGGAGAAACCGTAGCAAAAGCTTTCATACGAAAACACGCTTGGTGAGTGGTGAGTGCCTTGGTCTTTCTCATTTTCACGTATGGAGTGGAGGCGTGGTTGGAGGCTAAAAGCACAAATGTGTAAATTTTTTCCCAACTGAGAATCAAAACCCGTCTTTCTACTATCTGCCGACATCGGTTATTATCATACTCTGGCCATGCAATACGAAGGGGAACGGAGAGTCGAAAAACTGGTCGTGGTTGGCGAAATGGAAGGAAGGAGAAGCCGCGGCCACTCGCCGACTAGATGGACAGACCAAGTCAGAGATGCCACATCCTCGCGCAAGTTTCATCAAGCGGTGAAGCCTTCACGGCAACGATTATCGAGACCGTTGGAGACAACTGATTAAGGATGTAACTATTCTGATCACAACCCTCAGGAATGAGAGACCGACTAAAGAGAGAAAGAGAGAGAGAAAGTATTAGAACAACGTCGAGCTCTAGTACATTTACCTTAGTTATGGTTATATATAGTTCAGTTTTGTGTGTCGATCAGATAAAATATATCCAAGCTCGTAGCTCACGAAACTGCAGTCAGCTATGTTAAACAAAGCATTCTACGAATTAAACTCTAAAGCGAAACATTTTATCACGACTTGCAACAGTTCGCGGAAAACAGCAAATTATATCTCAATCAAGATTCTGTTAATTCGGTCTATCGGAAAAGTTAACGAACCACGATGAAATGCAAGAAATATCTCCGAGACATTTCGAAATGAAACTCTTGACGGTTTCTTTATCTAGTAATCCGTAATGACGCAAGGTTTGATAACTTTATTAGTAAACGAAATGTCACTTACGCGTTAGTTGTTGCGGCACTTTACATTTCACTTGGCCACTTGAGAAAATTGTGTTGAGAAATGCAATGAGATTGGATGCCGACAAAAACTTAATTACTTAAGCAAACTGGTATTTATTTCGATCGTAACTAGTAAGCCGGAAAATAAACACATTGGTACTTTTATTACTCAATTTGAACTTAGAGGAAATAATACTGAAACGACTAAAACATTTATTTTCATAATATATAGGTACAGTAAGTGTAACTTACCTAGCTACCTACCTCTAGCTACCTTAAATCTAAAATAGGTCCTTTAGGTAGTGTACCTATTATGCTGGCGGCGTTTCCTCGTTGTATCGCAATGCTGATACGTTGTGTTGTGCGAGAGAGCCACCAGCTCTTCGGTCACCAGTTAAATCAACCAGACGTTTCGCGATTTCTACTGAAACTGATATTCATAGAGAAAATTATATTGAAAGGTACATTCATATTTATGTAAGTTTTTTTAGGAATCGCTCATGTAAGTAGGTATATTAGGCACGCCACTATTAAGTAGTAAAATGTATTAGTTTAATCCATAGATAATTTAATAACTGAAACTGGCATCTAAAGTAAGACAGGTCCGAGTGCCTGACACGCTAGTCGCCGCCGCGTCTCCTCTATTGGCATTGACATAAGTTTCAACATGACATGGTTCAGTGATGACAAGTTGACATAAATTTAAGGGTTGACAACCTTACTTAATGTCAAAGTTACTGGCAGAATTCTTAAACAATATGAATGTCTTAGCTCTGGAGAATCCATTTACAATCTACATTTTAATAGTATAATTATCGATTTTACAACATATATTCACCAAGAACCCTAGTAATTATATATAATGAGCTTCCTAAGGCACTCCGACACAGTTTAATTTTACAACAGACCATATCTGCGCACTTAGTACATATGCCATACTTGGGGTTAGCATGGTTGCCATTTTATCGCTTATCACGCTATGCGTCACTTTCGCACATACATACTTGTTAGAACGTGACAGCAACGTCGGTAAACGATAAAAACCCGACCATCATAGACTAGCTGTAGTAGATGGCTTTAGAGTTCTCATAAAAGTGGATTTATATGATGTAGCCATCGACGAGTGTTAATAATTGTGTAATGTTATCGGATACAGGTTTTAACCCCAGAAAGAAAGGAAAAGTGGAAAAATTCATGAACTCGGGCGGGACACGAACCCACAACTCTGAGATACCAGCTCATCGCTCTTCCAACTGAGCTACCGATACCACACCAGTAGCCCCAAAAATCTCCACCAGATCTCCGGGGGGCGCATACGAGGATATGGTGGAGAAATTCGGGCTACAGATGTGATCTCGGCAGCAGTAAAAATGGCGCTCCCAAGAAGTGCCCCTACACCTAGAGATTACTCATACTCAAATAGTTACCTTAAATTGTGTATTTATGTTCATCTCGAATTACTTAATATGAGCACTAAACTGATGCATTGCAGACAATTTAAACCACCAACGTCCATTTATTTTATGCAATAGCATACATTTATACCCTATTACCTATAATCGCCCTCGGAAACGCTCCATATTATTGTAGATGTCTAGACGATTTACGTGATGGTGGCACGGACAGACGCGCCGAATGAACGTATGCTAGGAGAGTAGTGTCAGTGTCCTTACCATGAGTACGTGGCCGTATTCGATAGCGACTGCTGCTTTCGGGGATATGTTCGTCTCGCTCCTACCAGAGTAATGGTAGGAGCAAGATGGACATACTTTCGAACTCATGAGTTGCACGAACGAGACGAGCGAGGCGCGAGACGAAGAAACCCCCGAAGGCGACAGTCGCTATCGAATGCGACCATGATAAGCACACAGTACCGGTACCATGAGTTACTTACTGCAGAAGGACAATCGCTAGCGACTGCGCGATTCGAAAGTATTTGCATCTTGCTCGTTCTTCGTTTACGTGTGCATTTGTACGTATTTGGTGAGAGCTAGTTACAAATATAGTCGAATCGCGCAGTCGCTAATGTCGCTATCGACTCGTAGCTCACTAAAACTCACAAGAATGCACACAGGAATGCAGCTGTCTATCGCCGTCATTAGTGCGTTCCTAGCCCAGAATAGCCCCAATAAAAGCACTATAGGCTAAACGGCGGTTTCGCGAATAGTTTTACTAAAAATACAACTAATGGAACAGGTTCCCTTGGAAGATTCATCACGCAATGAATTTGTTTTATGGGCTTAGAAGGTTTTTGTTGTGAGACTTGTTAGTGTTGATTTTAATGCGGGGAGATGGAATAGTGGAATGTTTTTTGCGACGAGCGATGATCAAAATAGGTTCAGTAGGTAAATACTCACAGGTTTCAAAATAGTGACATTTTTGGTAGTAGCTCAGCGTGTGGAAACTTCAATTTCGATCACTAAAAAAGATAAACTAATACTACACTAGATAGACTAGCGCATTTAACTTTTCCAGCTTTTATAACATGAGAGTTTTTGATGAGCTATTGTGAATATTGGTCTTGGAGTATTTCTTCAGGACCGCGAGGGCATTGTCTCTCTAGAGACTTCGGAGGCAATTTTTTTAATTAAGTACATCATATAGGTATCTTTAATTACAACTTTAAAACACAACGGAAGCCATAGGGAATTTCTATACAATGCTTATTTCTACCTATGGAAGGTAACTATTACCTACGGTAGGACTAAGAATTTGTAGAATTATTGAATAAAAAATATTATTTTTTATTTTTTTATAGGTACATTGTATAGCTATAGCATGTCTTCTACGCATACCTAAATTCGTTATTTCACATACGGATTAAATCTGTAATAGGGTTGGATTTTTATATTATTAAATGTGGTTTAAATATGGAAGTTAATAGCTAATTCTTCCTGTGGGCGTAGAGCACGGAGTAAAGTATTAGTAGGTACTTACATTTTTGTATTTTTCTAATCTGTGGCGTAGAGTAACATACACAGCTACCGTGTGCTTTCACCGGCTGACGTTGAGTTCAAGTTTACAGTACTTCCGATCACTTCATCTAACAGAACACAGAATCAATGCAGTAACAAAAGTAGCTAACACATTTAATAAAATAATTAAAAATTAATTGGGGACAAGCCTATATAGATCGAAATAGCCCCAAAGTAAGCAAAGCTTGTACTATGGGTATAATAAACAAGAATATATAAATACTTTAAAAAACAAATGCATGTTTACCCATTAATGAAGAACAAAGTACCTAGGTGTTAATTGTAGAGTTGCGGGGACCGATATAAAGAAATAATAATAGCAACAAAACTGACTGGCGTTACTTCACTATTATAGTGTACAATTTTGTTAGAGAAGTAAAGAGAGAAGCATGTTAAGTTTAAAATTAAAAGATAATATAAGACACTCTTTTATACGAATAAATAAAATAATTAAAAATTAAAAACACGACTGCCGGTTAAAAACAAACTGAAAAGTCGAAAATAATTTTCAGATAGTTCCTTAGTGTAATGAATTCTGATTAAATTATACGTTTAAAATTACGGTCATAAATACACAAAGCTTTTCTATACTCCAATGACATACACCACACCAAAAAAGTTTTTTTTGGTTTATTACTGTGTATCTACACATAACCGGCAGTCGTGTTTTTAATTTTTAATTATTTTATTTATATCAGACCTTTTAGTGAAATCTTAGTACCGTAATGCAAACGTGAAGCTATAGTAAATTCATTATCTACCGATACTGCCACGTGCGTAAGCGAACAAATATTCGTTTCTAAATCAAGCGAGTAATGCTGCTAGTTTGATAGAACGTGACGGAGGTTAATAGTGAACAAATAGGTAATGACGATAGCGATGGTGATACACTCTCGGTGTGTAGTGATCACTCCATGACCGCCAGCTCAGATGCCCTCTCCTATTCGGATGACGAAAAACGATTAATCATCCCTAGTGAGGAAGGACGTGCAAATGGATGTGAGTCTAGTACATATTGTGGATAACTTTTACAATACAACTTTTTGTTGACACAAATCAAATTATTTTATTAAATATTTATACCGGAACCCCTGAGTGGTTTGGATGGAAGTACTAAGCAATGTCGCTCGTACTTAGAAAATGGCCACGGGCGTCTTGCCTGTTACTAAGATTGCATACTGATCACAGAAATCGTATATGCAGATGATTTATGTTTTGTGACCGACTCCTCAGATGGCCTCCAGCAACTCATGACCACCTTCCACGAGTCATGCCGCAGTTTTGGTTTGAAGATTAGTGTCAAAAAGACGGAAGTGATGTCTTTAGACGTCCACGGTCAAGAGACACTGGCCATTAAACTCGGCGATGATGTACTTCAGCAGGTCAACAAATTCCGCTATCTGGGAAGTACAATAACATCAAAATGCGACCTTGATGCTGAGATCAACAGTCGGATCGGTGCTGCAGCTGCGGTATTTGGTAGACTGGATCGCAAGGTGTTTAGATCACATGACCTGAAACTGGCTACCAAAATTGACATGTATAAGGCTGTGATATTGCCTAACATATTATACTCCTCGGAATCTTGGATCGTGTACCGCCGCCATGTACGCACGCTGGACCGCTTTCACCTGAAATGTCTGCGCAGAATAATGAACATACGTTGGTCTGATCGTATTCGTAATACGGAAGTGCTGCGAGGAGCCAATATCATGGGGATCGAGGCGTACCTCATGCGACGGCAACTTCGCTGGTGCGGACATGTCTCGCGAATGTCGGGCCAACGTACGGCAAAGTGCATCTTCTTTTCGGAACTGGAGGAGGGCAAGCGTAAGCATGGCGGACAACTCCTCAGGTACAAAGATGTACTGAAGCGCCACATGAGAAAGTCCGACATTGAGCCTGCAGAGTGGGAGCGGATGGCCACGCAACGACCGGAATGGAGGTCTCTGGTTAAATCCAGAGTGAAAGTTTTTGAGGAGAATCGCTGCTCTGAATTGGATGCTCGACGCGATGAGGTGAAAGCACGCCCACCTTGTGCTATCACCTACAAGTATAATAATGGTGTGCTCACTTGCCCGCTCTGTGCGCGGACATTTACCAACAAGATCGGATACATTAGCCACACACGAGCACACCAACGACGAACTGAAAGGAGCTGAAGAGGTCGCCGTGGCCGAAATCGGTCGAGGAGGATATATATATATACTCGAGAAATTCGCCGGCATTTCCATAGGACCATTTGGCCTAGTGGTTATGGCGTTAGCCGCGTAAGCTAAAGACCCGAGTTCGATCCTCGGATTGGCTTTCGTCAGTGTTTTATAACTTTGACAATCTTTATTAGGATCTATACGTACATTCAGTATGTACCTAAGCGTTACATTTGTCACACATAAGAAGAGTTGATGGATGCGTGTGTTATGATGAGGTGTCTTGGTAATGGTCGGTCAAAGAGACTCTAAGTATGTCCCTGGTCCGCGCTATGAGCGGTTAAGCGGTTGATGTGTGTTGAAAGGTGGTCGAAAGGGCCTAGTGCGCCCGGTCTACGCCGCAGGTGGCTAGTCGAAAGATCCGAGGGCGTCCGGTCTACGTCGCAGGTCGCCACCTGCGACGGTGGTGGTGCGAAAGGTGGTCAAAGGCGCTCCGTCTACGCCGCAGGTGATTGGCTAGACGAAGGGGCCTAGAGCGCCCGGTCTACGCCGCAGGCGAACGTAGGCTGCTCGTAGCGGCCTAGCCTGCTCGGTCGGTTCACGCCTTAATTGACGTAGTTTGATCGAAAGGGCCCTCAATTCCCGGTCCAAATTGTGCAACAAGAAAGGAAAACTTAGCTTGTTTCCCAACATAACTTTTAATAGCGCGATGTAGAACAGTTCGTGTTTTCTCTTTAAATATATAATCTAACATATATGACGTGTATGTATACATTTTCTAATCAGCATGTAAAATGCTCTATTTTGATACCCCGCTTATCTATTTGGATGATTAATTATTATTTGCTTTTCTATTATATTTTATTTAGTTGGTAGCGACCTTGCCTACGAAGCTGGAGATCTCGGGTTCGAATTCTGTGAAGGGCATTTATTTGTGTGTTTATCACGAATATTTTTTTCTGAGTTATGGACGTTGCCTATGTATATAAGTAGGTATATATTTTATTATGTTTATCGTCGCCTAGGACCTACCCATAGTACAAGCTTAGTTGGGGCTAGGTCGATCTGTGTGAGATTGTTCACATAAATATATTTATTATTTAATAAAGAATTTAATAAAGAATTTAGCAAAACGCTTGATTTTGATACCGCGCCCATAGGGTTTGGGTTATTTAATATTCTTTGCGTTTTTATTGTATTTTAAATAATCTCGCTAAACTAAAATAAGTTACTAACATATAAATTGTATATATATTCGTGATCCATTTTCAAAGCTCTTCATTTTGATACCCTGCTCGATAAGTTTGTACAAAATTTTATTTTATGCGGCACTTAATGTGGAGCACATAGTCCGCCATATTGTTTTAGTTACTTCGTCATATAGCCTATGTTACTCGCGGTAACATAAGGATTCTAACGATACGTAATTTGTCGAAATCGGTTTAGGCATTCCAGAGTTATGGTGGCACACAGAAACTCACAAACAAATTTGGATACATGAACCCCTAATACATAACACTCTTTTTTGTTTTGGGCAGTCGTGTAATAATACATAACACTCTTTTTTGTTTTGGGCAGTCGTGTAATAACACTCTTTTTTGTTTTGGGCAGTCGTGTAAAAAACACTAAAGTGCCTTATAACATGCACATAAGTTAAAGTGGAAATGGGCTGGCCATGTGGCTCGAATGGACAAGAACAGATGGAGACATAGAGTTAGTTCTGGGAGGGTCCGCAAGGCAAGCGAAGCTCGAAGGTCAGGAAAACAGAAAGAACGGTGGGTCGACGAGATCAGCAGGAGGTGGGTGGAGACAGGAAGCACAAGATAGAGACCGATGGAGAAAAATGGTGGAGGCCTTTACCCTTAATGGAGTCCGTAAATAATTTATTTGAAGTTGACAAATAAAATCATTTGCATTTAATAATAAGTGTGATGGGCACCTTTGCGTCGGGAGCGTTACGGGGTGGGCTCTTTGAATAGGTAGGAAAGTGTTGTGTGTATTTAGATTTAGGTTTTATTAAGATTTAGTTTTATCTTAGGTATATTGTTTGTGATTGTATTTAATATGGTTGTAATATTTGACGAATAAACTAAATTAGTAGATCAAAATCTAGAAATAATAAAGTAATTAATATATTTATTAGAATGTGAATGAAATAATTAACATGTATGCATGAATCTCTGTACTATTTTTATTATTTGTTTAAGGAATAAAAAGGCTTTTAATTTTTTATTATTATAATAGTGTAGGTACAATAACTAATCGCCGATCAATAATTGATCGTCTCACTTGAATTATTCAAAACTACCTCCACCATGCCGATTGATCCGTGATTATTACATTATAGTTTGACTACCATAAAAGTATAATCATGAAATTTAATTTGATTTAGGGTTAGTACAATGGATACAACAAACATGACATAGATTGTAATATCCTGTCAGTCAACATGTTTTCAAATTATGCTCTAGTACTTATCTCTCATTGGAGCACACGTGGGGCAGGAGTTAGGGTATATGGCTCGGGCCCATTAGTGCGTTGCGTTTACGTAGGACGACGGACGTAGGAGATAATATGTTGCAAATGTTGCAACGTTAAAGTTTTTCTATCACACGTATGAATTTGTTTTGACTGCTTTGAGGGAACAGCTATACCTGTAAACGAGCTTTTTTTGTATATTACTTACTTCTTTCTTACTTACTTTACTTTATTCTTACTTACTTCTTCTTTTTTTTACTTCTTCTTTTTTTTCTTACTTCTTTTTTATGTACTTCTGCGATTTTGGAAATGGCTCTTTCGTTTCGAAGAAAATTGGTAGTTTGGACTCATATCAAAGAGAACTTTCAAGATTTCATATATCTTCCGATTTTTACTCGGTCGCTAGCCAATCAAGACCTAAAACCGCGCTTTTGTTTTTAAATACCATTGGCGTACTGTTCTAGTTGGTCTACTGCTTTACCTTGTGGGTCGTACTGGCAAATAACCATTAGTTATATTGACAGCTCGTTGTAATTTCCAATTTAGACGTCACACCGCTCAACGGGCGTAATGATGTTGTACGTATCAAACAAGTTGTTTCAGATTGTCATGTGCACAATAGACGTACGCATTAGCTTCATTATAAGAAGATTACTTTCTTTTACGAGTCGCGTACGCGAGCTTCGTGTTATCTCGGATTACAAAAGTTATCTAATTTGTGGCATTCGTCATAGCTGTCAGCAGTTTGCTTTGCAGTTTTAATTGTTTAATAGTAAACAATTTATATTTTCATAGCTTTACAAGTTAGGTATACACAACGGTAAATATATCTGTATTTTTTGGAAGAAAATTCCTCTAAGCGTCACTTGCAATATCCAGGGTTAGTCCTTAGACTTATAACAGTTTACATTACCCCACACTCTTCGGAATCTACTGATAAAGCTGTAACATCCTAAAATTCACAGAATAATAAAGTTTTTTCCCAGTTACGTACTATCGGTAGTATTACGGCAAGCCTGCATTCTACCTGTTGCCTTGTAAGGCACGTCTACACTCTGTCGGCCCCGGCACTTGTCACGGCGATGTTAAGGCGCACCCACACTGTGCTCGGTCAAGATATCCCACAGCACAATGCTAGAAATATAGAGTGGTTCAGGTATGTG
This sequence comes from Lathronympha strigana, assembly GCA_949128165.1. Taxonomy (NCBI): domain Eukaryota; kingdom Metazoa; phylum Arthropoda; class Insecta; order Lepidoptera; family Tortricidae; genus Lathronympha; species Lathronympha strigana. Next base: position 12,775,987 of record OX421908.1, read on the forward strand.
TGGCAGCAGCTTTATCAACATCCGTCTCTTTAACCTATTAAACGGCAATCTTCTTTAACCGTCCGATGTTGAACTATGTTTTGCTGGCTAACTGTTTGGTTTGATATACCTAGGGTAGTGGAATCAGTCATGTACATTAACTCTTATTCAGAGGAAATAAGGTTCATCCACAGTATTTTGTGACAACCATATTATTATAATATTTGAATTAAGAATGAAGTGTCCATCGCTGGTGCTTGTCAGCTTAAAGTGTTCATAATTGGTGCCGTCACCCTATATGGGTAATATTTTTCTAATAAAAAAATTGTTTATACAGTTCATCGTAAACATTTTTTTCGGGTGTTCATTATGAGCTAATGGAAATTGCGTTTCTAAAGGCAGCAAAACAATACTGACTCATGTTGTAATAATTTTACAAACCAAAACAAACAAACGGAACGTTGTAAAAACAAGTCCTATTTGGAGGAGCGTGTTGAATTTAGAAGTAAATTTACAGTTTTGTGTATTTTTCCAACTGCTAAAGGCGCAGAACTTGTTTTTGAAATAGCGGATCAATAAATCTCTAATACAATCAAAAATTCATGATTTATCGTGAATTTTATTATAATTTAAAATGAACCTCATTGTACCTTCACTCCGCTATGTCCTATATTGACTTGGCATTGAAAGGGCGTAAGTTGGTCTTGTTTTCTATCCTTGATATGTCTTTATTGTTCAGTGGTTCGGTATGAATCAAATGTAACAGTGTCACCGAACCACGAGGTAGGTGGGTCAGAGGTACTATATTAGGGCACCGAGTGGCGGTAGATCCGAGATAGCCCAAGGGTTCGGTTGTGTGTGACACGATGCCTATTAAGCGCCGTCATCGCCTTTGATGTTGCATTGGCCATAGTGACTTTATAGAAGTAAGTTATCCATTGCACACACGAGAATATAACTGATTCAGCACTAGCTTTTAACACAACGTGTATCTTTGACACTGAAAATCAATGGTAATATAAGGTTGCTTCCAATAAATACCGTAGAAAATTACAACTTTGCCTTTTCAATATAGCTTTGCCAAGCGCGTCACATTTCAGTAGAAACGAGATATCATAAAACTAGTTACAGATACACCTCGTTGTAAGTCTGTTTTTTATAGCTAATCATATTACTGGCAACTCTGGCCTAGTGGTTGACGTGAAATCTGCTGGACTCACGCTGCGGCTAAAATATGGAATGACCTGCCTCCACCCTTGCAAAAGAATATGTCCCAAAATACTTTTAATTTTAAGTTTAGAAACCTACTTCTTAATAAGAAAGGAAACTTAATATGATAAGTTAACTGTGAAATATTATTATTACTTATTAATGTACCTATTTATGTGTGGCCCTAATCCAACATAAGCGTGGTCTTTTCAAAATGTGATGAGCTTGACCTTGTTTTAGTATATTTTTATTTTTTTCCTCCCGTAATATTAAGTTTAATGTAGTAGTTCTCGGGGGTGGCTGAAATCTTTCTTTCTTTCTTTATCTCACTAATGGGGCTAAAAAAACATGTCTGCACTACCTACGCGTACAGGGGTCTTCTGGCCTCTTTAGTGGACTAAAAATATGGATTTAGGGACCTCTTTAGTGGATAAAGAGGACCCTAAAACCTCGGTGACATATTAGACTAGGAGAGTCCTTCATCTATGTAATTTTACCGAATAACTGAGAATACTAGTATGCAGTACTCAGCACGTTATGCCATTTACTTTTGTAATTATGGTCGTGGGTAATGTCATAATCGTATTTGCTTGTCACTTTTTGCAACATTGCCCAGCACATTTTTACCCTTAGGGTTGTCACTACGTTATGTTGTCAATTACGGTGAGGCATTTTCATAAATTATATAAGTATAACCCTAACTAAATATAAGGACAATTAACAAAACCAAACACAGCATCATGCTAGCATAACGATGCCACCCGATAATGCCCGAAAACGTAAAAATGTGTGATCCTTGAACAGAGAAGTGCCACTTGGATCCCTCGCAGCAGGGACGAAAAAAGCATTTTTAGAATAGAGGTGCGAATTGTTTTTTTATCACCACTGTCTAAGATACTCGTAGAAGACGTAAGTTTTGGTTGGACTGTGCCACCATTCTAGCCGCTCCTAGTATAGCCTCCGTCAACCGAACGTCGTCGAGCTAACGACCGCGACCCGAGCCGGATCCTTGACGATGACCAATTAAGTAACATATCGTTCCTAAACGCTGGCTGACAGATGATTACAGTGGTCAATAGGAAATAATGTGCAAATGTCAGATTGCATAACAATACCTACTTGTTGTAGTACTGGTTGGTAAGTTATGCGTCTTTTAATTTGAAAGGCACCTATGTAGGTATATAATTAGGCGAATACGCGAAGACTATAATGACCCCTAAACATAACATAACTCACAAGTCGATTTTTTTTTAATTACCTATTAGAGTACACTTTAGACTAATCGAGAAAAATATTGTCTAACTGTTTTAGATAAAGCTTTGGGTAAAATATAGGTATTTGTTACCGACGCGTGTAAAATCAAGGAAAGATTATGCAAGTCATATTTTCTATCTTTATATTATTGGATTAAACTATTTGAATGTCACCTGTCATTTTATAACAAATTTGTCGAAAGCTTTCTTGAAGCGAGAAAAACCTACATATTTTCTCCAAAAAAATACTTAAGTACATCCAAGTACCTGAAATGTGTTAAAAAATTATGTAGATAACGAATAGGTTCCATGTCTAACGTATTCATCAATAGTTTCAATTTATATGAAGAATTCAACTTTTAAGGTCTTCTGTTAACTTCAATAAAAATCTAGAAATTTTCAAGTTGGTACATTTTGTTCATTAGTATTATAGAGAGTGACGCGCGGTACGTCGTAAAGATAACATCTTCCCGTAGTACTTTGCGTTAATTTATTCCGTAATAGTTTTGTTCTAGTATTATTTATGTGAGCAAGTGATATATGGTCCATATTGAATCTTTTTCGTGTTCTAAACTATCTGGAAGCGAACATTGAAGTGGTAGTTAAGTATTTCGTAAGTGCGGGGCAGGTTATGTTAAACCTACCCACTTGAAAAAAAAAGTGTTTGGCATCGAGATGGGCAATTCAAATGATGACGACGATGAGGATTATCGACAGTTTATGAGGGAAGTAGCAGGGATACATGAACAAGCCCGAGATTCTGATCTCGAATGGGATGATAATGATATGGGCACGAAAAATACTGTTTTACCAGAAGAAAATAACGGAAACGGTGCTGGGGCAAAGAGAGGTCGTTCTAGCTCAAATGAAGATGAGGATGGATTTAGGCTGGTGGGGAAGAAGGGAAAAAGATCTAGGGTTTTAGTTTCGCCGCTAAACGATTCCGGGTCAAGGCAAGATCAAGAAATAAACAATGAAGTATATTTCGAGGTTGCGATTACTGCCAAAGAAGCATTACCAAAACAAATCGGAATCGCCAGGATTTTAAATAAAGAAAACATTACTGATATAACCAAAGTGATTTATAAGAGCCCTTACAAGATTCTGGTTCGCAGCACGAATGAAATATCTCTGTCAAAGCTTATGACATCTGAAACTTTGAAAGGAAAAGGATGGACGTGCAGAAAAACCGATGAAATAATTCAAAATCATGGTGTAATCAAAGAAATAGATTTAAATGAAAGTGAAGAAAGTTTAAAAGAAATTGTGACAAGCGATGTAGAAGTAATTGGCATAAAAAGGCTTAAGAAGAAAAATCAAGATGGAAAATGGGTTGAGTGTGAAACTATTAAAATAACTTTCAAGGGCAAAACTTCTCCCCCATATGTATATGTATATGGGACAAGGATGAAAGTGGAGCCATTTATTTTTCCTGTTACACAGTGCTCAAAATGCTGGAAATTTGGACATGTCAGAATATTCTGCCCATTGAAGATAAATGTATGCCCAAAATGTAGCCAAAACCACGAAAATTGTGAAACAATCGATTACAAATGCGTAAACTGTAAAGGTAAGCACATGGCGATGTTTAAAAGGTATTGTCCGACGTTCGAAAAAGAGGGAAAATTAGGGAAATAATGTCTGAACATAAATGCTCATATAAAATAGCGTTAATGAAATATAATGAAAATTGTCAAATCGAAAAATCTACTGAGAGACAACAGGAAAAACCAGTACAAGCAATTCAAATCAATAATATTGAACCAGAAAACAACAATAATGATAAGTTGGTGAAGACTAATAATGGAAGAAATAGTTATGCCGATTTAGTTAAAGAAAAAAGTATGAAAACATTGTGCCAGCTGAATGGAAAAACACAAGAAATAAATAATGATAACAAAAAAATTAAAAGAAGAATAGCGAAACCCAACACCAGTGAAAAGGTACAGAATATTACAGACAACGAAGAAAAAGTCATGGATGTAGACCAAGAAAAAGATAGTGACACTAGGCAGGAAAACATTACAAAAATGCGAGATAAAAAGTTACTAGAGAGATTATGGGAGAAGATGAAAGAAATCATGTTTTCAGATTGCGAAATTGGAGAGAAGGTACGAAACATAATAGAATATATAGTTATTGAAGCAGTAGAGTATTTTAGAAAGTACATTAATATGGGTATACTGATGAGATTTTTAGGTGCCAATCAAAATGGATAAATATGGACCAACACGGAACCTGTTAAACATTATACAATGGAATGCTAATAGTTTACGGCGGAAAATACCGGATTTGCAGTTGTTGCTAAATAAAGATAAAATACACATAGCTCTGATAAGTGAGACGTGGCTAAGCGAAGAAGACGTAATTAAAGTCAGTGGGTACAACATTGTAAGGTTTGACAGGGAAGATTCCTATGGAGGTGTGTGTATATTCATTCATAAATCAGTAAAGATGACAGTTACCAACGTTGCCTTACATAATAAAGATATAGAAGTGGTAGCAGTTAAGATCTTAAATGTACCAGGCCTCCAATATATTGTTAATTTATACTGCCCACCTCGAATTAATATAACTCAAATGGACTGGGATCAGATTTTTAGTCTGTACAGCGCAGAAACTTTAATCACTGGCGATATCAATGCTCATCATTTATCGTGGTCATATAAGACAGATCGAAAAGGAGAAATTGTGTATAAATCAATGTTTGAACATGAATACATATGTATGAATGATGGAAACCCTACTAGACTCCGTGTTGTTAATGGTCTCCTACAGCAGTCTTCTCCTGACACCACGTTTGCTTCCCAAGATATTGTTATTAAAACAAACTGGAAAACTACCAATGAAACTTTAGGAAGTGACCATGTAATTATTAAGATAACATATGGTTATAACAGTTCTGGGATCTACAATAAAAAGCGTAATCTCAAAGAAGCGAAGTGGAAAGATTATAGCGAACTCCTAGAAGCAGCTTTTCATGATCCTGGTGAATTTGACTGTGTCCAGCAATGTTACGATTATTTCTTACATCACATTAACGACGCAGCTGAAAAATCGATCCCATGGATCAAACTGTGCACAGAGCCAAATGATAAATTTATACCGAAACCATACTGGAACTCTTCCATCTCCAAAATAGTTGCCGAAAGACGTCTAGCTTTAGCTCAATTAAGGCGAAACCCAACTCCAGACAATTATAATAGATTGCAAGACAAAGTGTTACAGGCAAGAAAAATGATCCAGCAAGCGCGCTCCAAGAATTGGTCGGAATTTTGCTCGAGCATAGATGAGGAAAGCTCTCCAAGCGAAATGTGGCGAAAGATGAGGTGGATGAGGAGTTGTCGATCTCCAGGTAATGGTGTGGATTCTGAAAAAGCTGAAGAACTTCTCCGATCTCTTACACCTGACACTGCGCAAGAGGCACCACCAGAATTTACTGAGTTTGTGACCGGAAATCTAGACAGAGAGATTACCTTAGCTGAACTAGAAAACGCATTAAAGAAAACGGACACCGCTCCAGGAATTGATAACATATCTTACTCGATGTTATTTCATCTGCCTACAAATGGGAAGCAGTTTTTAGTTAGATTATATAACTGGATTTTACGAGAGGCTAAAATTCCCAAACAATGGCAACAAGTGAAAGTGTTACCCATTGTAAAACCTGGTCGAGACTCAACCTTATCTTCCTCATTACGTCCGATATCACTTATATCCTGTCCATGTAAAATTTTTCATCTAATTATTATGAGAAGGCTGGAGTGGTATTTTGAAAGCAGGGCATTATTCGCTTCTGGTACTGTAGGTTTTCGACGAGCACACTCATGCCTGGATAATTTATGTAGCTTAATAAGTCACATCCAAATTGGATTTTCCAAACAAATTCCCACCTTAGCTTGCTTTGTAGACATTGACAGTGCGTACAATAATGTAAATGTTAAAAATCTTGTTAAAATGTTAAGCAGTTTCGGCATTGATCAGAGACTTTGCATCTACATTTGGAAGTTTTTGTCAAACCGTCAGTTACAAATTTCGGGAACGTGTAACCAAGTAAGCGCTAGAACCACGAGAATAGGTTTAGCCCAGGGAGATCCCTTATCTCCTTTACTTTTTAACATTGCGACCATTAATATATGTAAGAATGTCCCTAATGTCATGGTTTCACAATACGCAGACGACTTTGTTTTGTATACATACCTTGATAACAGTAATTCTGAGAAAAACTTGCAAATAGCCTTGACTAATCTTACAACAGATTTGGATGATATTGGTTTGTCACTATCTGAAGATAAAACAAAAATTTGTGTTTTTAAAAGGGGAAAGAAAAGAAAAGATGTTAAAATAAAAGTGAAAGACAAAATCATCCAAAATGTTGCCAAAATCAAATACCTAGGGCTATGGCTTGATTCAGGGTTACGATGGACTATTCATATTAGAGAAACTTGCAGCAAAATATACAAATATCTTAATATTTTAAAGGTTTTAGCGGGTGCATCATGGGGAGTTCATCAGAAACACCTTCGTAGATTATACATTTCTTTGATTAGAAGCAGGGTTGATTACGGAAGTTTCCTATATGGAACTAGCGCTAAAAGCAACTTACTGAAGCTGGACGTACTCCAAAATCGAGCCATGAGAATCTGTGGTGGTTTCATTCGAACTACACCTATTCATGTAATGGAGAGTGAGCTCTGTCTACCTCCATTAAGCATTCGTAGGGAATGGTTAGCTTTTAGATATTTGCTTAAAATACATACAGTAGATGAAATTGACTTAATAGATAAACTCAAAAAACTAAGCGCTCTTTGTCAAAATAGATATTGGGCGAACAAATCTAAACCAATATTAGTAAATGTGAATAATCAACTAGCTCACGAAGATATTCACAGATCCCAAAAGAATATACTAGATATGTTCGAATTAGGCATATGGGTATCATATATAAACATTAATTCCTGTATTGAGTGCAACTTACCTAATATGGATCTTCCAAAAAAGAGTAATACTAGTGTAATATTAAGACAGAAAACGATGGAAATAATACGACAAAAATATAGTTGCTTTTATAAATTGTATTCAGATGGATCCAAATCCGCTAGCGGTGTTGGTAGTGCATTCTTTGATCCTCAAGTTAACATTAATAAACAATTTAAGCTACCCAAGGAGTCTTGCATAATGAGAGCAGAATTATTGGCAATCGAAAAAGCATTAGCTTATTACAATGAACTTGCAAATAATAAAGATGTAGTAATTTTATCAGATTCAAAGAGTGCACTACAACACCTGGCTCGATGTGTCTCGGGCAACCGAGGAATGTCGATAGCCTACCAAGCACTGAAGATGATAAATGATTTGCAACATAAAAATATTTGTGTAAAGATTCAATGGATTCCATCTCACGTAGGTGTTAGAGGTAATGAAATTGTGGATGATTTTGCACATGAATCCATTAATAAAGGAACAGATCTTGAGTGTAAACCCTATGCAACAGAATTAATACCGAAGATTAGAAATGTATGTTTAAATAAGTGGAACGAGAGATTCGAAGAAAATTCGGCTGCAAAGGGTATATGGTATAGTACCGTCCAAGGGCGACCCAGTCGCGCTCCTTGGTTTGATAATGCCAGACTTAATAGGGAGACTGTAACGTGTGCACTCAGATTGCGGTCGGGACATGTACCATGTAATAAGTTTTATCACCTTATGAAAAAAAGAGATTCTAACTTGTGTGAGAATTGTAACAAATTAGATGATCTAGTTCATATACTAATAGAATGTACCAAAAGCCAAAATGATCGGAAAAATATATTAGGAAATATTTTAGATAGTGCATTATCCATAAATATTGTGCTGTCTCAACCGCTATCAGAGGAAGCTAAGAAAGTATATACATATTTAAAAAAATATCTTGCACTTAGGTCTGATTGCTAGTAACCCCCGTGCGCTCTCCCATGAGGCTGGCATTGTCACAACGTGTGTACAGAAGCCTCTATAAAAATAAAGAATAAAAAAAAAAAAAAAAAAAAAAATTAGTATTATAGAAATGCATACACCGAAATTATAAGAAATACATCAATAGCTCTAAATTTTATGATCTTATCAGTTCGCATCATAATTCGAACTCGAAGAGATTTGAGCGGGATAGTCTATCGCGCTACGGCCCGTGCTGTGCGACCAATCACATCACGATTACGCAACGCGTTTCTTACATTTCGTTTGTGCTACGTATTAAATTATGATCTGTAATGTAAATATTAATTTGTTAATTTAAAATTGTAATCCATATTGGTACCTAAAGCAAAATTGTTTTCTTCTTTAAATAAAATATTAAATGCACGCGTAGTATAAAATTATTTATTCAAATACTGTTTAATCACTATTTCTAAAGAAACCTCATTTAGACCGATATTAGACAGACGATGTGCCCTTCAAAGGGTACGCAGTGAAAGACTTTAAGACTTTTAAGACTTTTTACTTTTTTAATTTTTTTTAAACATAGGAGTCGTAAAAGACTTCGATTTTATTTTGACAAAAAGTGAGATATTCATAAGTAAATTTAAAAAACTTAGTTTTTCTACCAGAAGTAACTACTTGGTAAAATTTTCGATGGTTGTTGTGCTATAATGACACTTACTTTATATGGAGGAATCGTGTAGAACACGCTAAAATAAGCATGTTTTGTATGGACAGTTTTTTTCTAAAACAAAAAATGGCCGACTTATTTGACCCCAAAGATGAACAATTTTAGATCTTAGTAAAATTTTCGATGGTTGTTGTGCTATGATGACACCTACTTTTTATGTTAATATCGTATAGAACACGCTAAAATAAGCATGTTTTGTATGGACAGTTTTTTTCTAAAATAAAAAATGGCCGACTTATTTGACCCCAAAGATGAACAATTTTAGATCTTACTAAAATTTTCGATGGTTGTTGTGCTATGATGACACCTACTTTTTATGTTAGTATCGTATAGAACACGCTAAAATAAGCATGTTTTGTTTGGACAGTTTTTTTCTAAAATAAAAAATGGCCGACTTATTTGACCCCAAAGATGAACAATTTTAGATCTTAGTAAAATTTTCGATGGTTGTTGTGCTATGATGACACCTACTTTTTATAAAATAAGCATGTTTTGTATGGACAGTTTTTTTCTAAAATAAAAAATGGCCGACTTATTTGACCCCAAAGATGAACAATTTTAGATCTTAGTAAAATTTTCGATGGTTGTTGTGCTATGATGACACCTACTTTTTATGTTAGTATCGTATAGAACACGCTAAAATAAGCATGTTTTGTATGGACAGTTTTTTTCTAAAATAAAAAATGGCCGACTTATTTGACCCCAAAGATGAACAATTTTAGATCTTAGTAAAATTTTGCAATGGTTGTTGTGCTATGATGACACCTATTTTTTATGTTAGTATCGTGTAGAACACGCTAAAATAAGCATGTTTTGTATGAACATTTTTTTCTAAAATCAAAAATGGCTGACTTATTTGACCTGAAAGATAAACAATTTTAATTCAAAGATTCAAAGTATTTATGTGCATCGAACACAGTATAGTGGGTCTTACAGTTAGAATGGTTAAGTCCAGTGCATTCAACCTGCATGCAGGCGTGCAAATATTTCGAATACCGTGCAGTATTTACAGTACTATATACAAATATATTAACCTTTTATGTCTTAATAATTATATCTAAAATTATAAAAAATATGTCAAGATAGATAAAAATGCATGAAACAATATGTAAATTATGAACAAAACCCAAAAATAAAAATAAAAAACAAAAAATAATTGTGGTAGGTAATGAATGCAAATGTCAATAAAAATTCAATATTAATAATATTAAAATAAATATGTCAGCTATATTCTAAATATTCTTTAACACTGTAGAAGCAATGGTCTAAAAGCCAAGAAGTCAATTTATTCTTAAATCTATTGCCTTGCAGGAATTTTATGTCAACAGGTAATTTATTATAAATAATTATACACATATTAAAAGCATTCTTATCATAAATCATTTTATGAGCAAGTGGCTTGTATAATAAATCCATAATGTTTTGTCGGGTCTTTCTGTTATTCATAATTGCACCTCGCGTTTTGAATGAAGTTTGGTGGTTGTTTACAAAAATGCATATATCCCTTATGTACAAACACGGTAATGGCAAAATATGCCATTGTTTAAATAGGGGGACACATGGTGTTTGGTGGTTTAGGTCTTGCACCCGGCAGGAGCAGCTCCCGCCTTAGTCTACGATGGTTTTTTTTATCCTTCCAAATAAGATAACTTCACAGCTGGCTGTTGGTTGTCACTTTAGACAGCGAGCGAGCGAAGCGAGCGAGCAAATCCTCCGGGGTAGAACCAAAACGGATTTGGTTAGGTTAGAAGACTAAGGCGAGAGCTTCGCTTCCCTTATTAAAAATAAATAACCTGGATGTCTAAGGCGGGAGCGAAGCTCTGCCCGGGAAGGTCTTGCTCGCTCGCTGTCAAAATCATACCATCAAAAATATTACCAAGACATAAAATTGCTCATCTTTTGGGTCAAATCAGTCGGTCATTTTTTATTTTAGAAAGAAACTGTCCTTACAAAACATGCTTATTTTAGCGTGTTCTACAAGATTCTACCATAAAATGTAGGTGTCATCATAGCACGATACCCATCGTTGTTTTTTTTTGTAATAGCCTGTTTTTGTGTCCCACTGCTGGGCAAAGGCCTCCCCTCTCCTTATCCAATCCTCCCTGTGCTGGGCAAGATCCCACCAATACCACTGAAACGCATCCAAGTCGTCCCGCCATCTCTTTCTCGGTCTGCCTCTGCCACGACTATACCGGGGATGCCAGCTAGAAAATTTGACTGTCGTAAAATATCTTCTATCTTTCGAGTCAAATAGGGTAGACTGGGGACGATTAAAACAATTTGCCTTTAACCGTCTGTGACCGTCATATTTTTATGAGTTGAAAGATGTCCGCACAAAAACTTCATGGTTAGTTATCTGGTTCCTAAATAAAATATATTTGGATGGTCTATAATGCATAGTTTTTGACAATGACGTAATAAAGAAAATAGAGCAGTGTGGTTCAATTGACCCCACATGACTGTCAATTGAAACACTATGTGAGGTCAATTGAAACACTCAAATATCTTCGGCACAATTAAAGTACTTATATTTGTTTTTATCTTTTTCATAACTTCCTCTGCATACAATGAGCTCATCAGAAGTTTGCAAGCATTACATAAACATTTCTCAATTTATAAGCATCTGAAAAAAAACGATAAAAATACTTGAACAAAAAAATATAGCTCTTTTAGTCTTCTTTGTCGCTGCTACATTATACAGTTACCTTAAACAAAGTAATTTTAATGCAATTATAAGATATAACTTTAAAGAACCGCAGAAATAAGCATAATTATGTTTCATACAAAAGTGCTTGTTTCACCTATAACAATGTTTCAATCATAACCATTCCCACACAATTCGAGACAACGAGTGATGCAGACATCGGGATGTAATATTCAGTAATAGACGCCATAAAGTATTATATTATATTTCTAGCTTAAAATAATCAGTTTAAATTGTTTTATTATGTATACTTACTTAAACATGTATACCAAATAAAACAAAATGTTCCGTTCTGATTTGAATTTTAGTAGTAGGCGACCTCGTTAATCAGTTGTTGCTAATAGTACATTGTGCATCTAGGGCGGTAAGAAGGGCATTACTTACGAGGGTCTATTGAAGCCCGAAGCCGTAGGCGGAGGGCTTTAAATGACCCGAGTTAGTAATGCCCTTACTGCCCGTGGTACACACAATGTTTTTCATCACATTTGCGAGGAAAAAAATAAACTCTATACAGGTAAAGAAACAATAATGATAAGCGGTAGTGTAGTTGCACAGTCCACAGTACTCCGGAGTGACTACGTGCTGCGAGCGCGTGGGGGGCAGGTCCTCCACCAGCTCCGGGCGGGCGGTAAAGTAGTATGAGAATCCTTTAAAACCATGGGAATAATACAGCTCTTTAAGTGTAAATATGCTTGCATATAATATCACCATTTACGAGCAGGTGTGATGAAAAATGTATTAATATGCTTGACATATGTGTTATTATATGTCAAAAATATCAAATCAACATATAAAACATTCTGTAACAAGTGTTGCTATATGGCGATATACCAAAATAAAACAACATATTATGTTTTTTATGTGACATAAAACAAAGTAGTTGTGCTCACCGCATCAAAATTAGTTTAGCCGAACGCGAGATAATCGTGTACAAAACAAACATAAATACAAACATACGGGTCAAACTGAGAACCTCCTTTTTATGAAGTCACATATTCTCAAAAAATCAGTATAAAAAACATCGAATATCTATAATTTAACAAATAGGTCAAAAACTACACAAGTGAATAATATTGTCTTCTCTTACCGCGATTTTATTCATTGAAATTAAACACTGAAGAGAAGAGAAGAACGGATTAATCGCGTTTATTAACACCACGATCCTACGTTACGAGTACAAGTGAATTTGAAAAATGAAAGAACAAACTTGTGCATCGAATACAGAATCTTATATTATATTATATTCTTATATTATTTATTATTTTTTTCGATATTTGTTCCTGAGTCATGGATGTTTTCTATGTTGTTATGTATTTGTATATTATATATATCGTTGTCTGAGTACCCGTAACACAAGCCTTATTGAGCTTACTGCGGGACTTAGTCAATTTGTGTAAGAATGTCCTGTAATATTTATTTATTTATTATTTATTTATTTATTTATATTTCGAAGTTGGTTACTTTTGGGGACGATTAAAACGCGAGGACGATTGAAACGTTTCAATTTGTTTCTGTCGTCCACACACCACATTTTTCAGTTCAAAGTCAAATATTATATATAAAAAGACTCGAACGCTGATCAACGGCTGTTAAAAACATTCGTTTATTCTTAAATATAACACCTACATAATTTAATTCGTCAAAATACAAGAGTGAACGAAGTTATAAGAAAATATACGAAAACACAAATACTTATTTTACATCGCGTAAACCTGTTTTGGCTCGTGGATACTCCCGTAACGCACCGGCGCTCGAGTGGTACTGGCCAAGTATTCAAACATGGCTGGCCATGTTTTCAGAGTGATGCGTCAGACGCGTAGGTATTATAGTTTTCGAAAAAATTTAATAGTTTCAATTATAACGTGTTTCAATTGTCCCCTTTCTACCCTAAATCGGCCATTTTTGATTTTAGAAAAAAAACTTCAAACAAAACATGCTTATTTTAGCGTGTTCTACACGATACTAACATAAAAAGTAGGTGTTATCTTAGCAAACCAACCATCGAAAATTTTACTAAGATCTAAAACTGTTCATCTTTGGGGTCAAATAAGTCGGCCATTTTTTATTTTAGAAAAAAAACTTCAAACAAAACATGCTTATTTTAGCGTGTTCTACACGATACTAACATAAAAAGTAGGTGTCATCATAGCACACCAACCATCGAAAATTTAACTAAGATCTAAAATTGTTCATCTTTGGGGTCAAATAAGTCGGCCATTTTTTATTTTAGAAAGAAACTGTCCATACAAAACATGCTTATTTTAGCGTGTTCTATACGATACTAACATAAAAAGTAGGTGTCATCATAGCACAACAACCATCGAAAATTTGACTAAGTCCAGCGCACTAATTCTGGTAAAAAAACTAAGTTTTTGTTAAATTTACCTATATATGAATATCGCACTTTTCGTCACAAAATTTTAAGTCTTTTACAACTCCATGTTTTTTGCACTTTCGGCAAAAAAACATCTAAGTCTTTTTCACTGACATCGACCCAGACTTTATCACACGACATTGACATTTTGATATAACTATCTTGCGTAAACACTCAGTTGTAGTCATATTATCGACATCATTGTTATGTTATTTGTTGTTATTGACAGACAAGTGAGACAAGGTGCAAATACAACGACCTACCGATGTAGGTACGTACCGATTCACCGAGAGGCAAAGGCGCCTGGCGCGCCGGCTGTGATGTGATTGGTCAAACCGCCCCCGTTCCGCGCGAAACACACGCGATATTAGTTCCCGCGCGTAGCTTCGAGCATTTGAATTACGCCTAGAATTGATAAGATAATAAAAGTTGAATCTTTCGATGAAATTCTTAGAGTTTCCGTATACATACTATTTAAATGATTTTGAACTAATGACCTTGACTTGAAAATTATGAGATTTATTTTATGGCCGGGAGTTTTTTTTTTAAATTCTAGTGCCTACATAAATTTAAGCTATTGATGAATGTGTTAGAAATGGGCTCTAATAGTTATCTTTAATAATATTAAATGCATTTCAGTTACCATAAAGCACTTGCGTAATGTTTTCGAAGAGTAATATTTTTTTTTAAGTTTTCATGGTATATTGAAATAAGCTCTGGTCAAATATGTTATTAAATGATAGGCGACGTTCAAATAGTTAAATACGATTATCTGAAGAAAAAATTTTCCTCTTGTATATTTTTTCCTTAGATTTAAAAGGTTGGTAACGAATTTTTTTTAAATTCCTAAAGCAATATCAAAATCTGTTATCTTTTTTTTTTACGCTTTGTTCTAAGAGTATTCTAACCGTCGACAAATAATATCGCTCTTGGGAGTTATAAAATTTTATTTCCTTTACGTACCGTACTAAATGTTCTACTGTGACTGCGTGGAACCTTTGCGGCCCGAATTACATTTAACAGTTTTTTTTACATTTAGAGCAAAGTGTGAGGGTTAGTTGGATAAAGCTCATTCACTGTGATGTCTGTGACTGCTGCTTGGACTTGCACAAATGGGCTAAGAAAAGCGATTCCGGAAAACCAACAGCGGTTCGGGCACGGTATAAGTTTTAAACTCTCACTAGGACGGGACGAGACTGGACGGAGCGGGACGGGACGATCTGTCAATTTTAATAGAAAGAATCACGTGATAGCTCGCAGCCCTCGGATGTCACGCGACGTTTTGTATAGAAACTGACAGATCGTCCCGTCCCGCCCCATCCCGTCCCGTTCTAGTGTGAGTCATCCCATAATCAGATATATATTTCGATATTAACGGGCTCCGTAGCCTAGTCGGTAGTGACCCTGCCTATGAAGGTGCAGGTCCCGGGTTCGATTCCTGGTATTTATTAGTGTGTTTAAATCACGAATATTTATTCCTGATTATTCCTGAGTTATGGACGTTTTCTGGGTACATACGAGTATATAAGTATGTATATCGTCGACTAGCACCCATAGTACAAGCTTTGCTTAGCTTGGGGTTAGGTCAATATGTGTGATTGTCCCAAATATATGTGTAGGTATATAATTATATTGGTTGTAAACATTTTCTTATTTTTACCGTAGGCATAGGCATATATTATAACTGACAAAATATTAAAAACGAATATTGGCGGGTTTATCCAAACTCTAAACAAATTAACGATCCAAGCTGTTAAATTTAATTTCCTGCTGTTTATGTCTGTTTTGTAAACTTCAGTGCTTTATTATTCGTTACTTGATGCAATTATGGATGCAAACATGTATGTTTACTCGGGTTTTTTTTCACCAGTGATTGTTTATTACTGTATGTTAACTAAAGCAAATATTATTTAATTACGATGTTGTTCGAGTTTGTATTTAAATATGCTTTGGTAGGTATTTTTAGTAAAAGGTTTGATGAGGTTGATTTTAAATTGAATTTTTACCGTAATATGCACCAACTCTGCTCAAATATATATTTTTATAATGACGGGCAATTAAACACAGTAATTTTAATAAGAAAACCCCCGTGAGTATCAGACATAAACACAGTAATGTTTGAGACCTGTAACTGCCAATATTGCCCACCATAAAAATGGCTTAGGATTGTCATTTTCCGGTGATTGTCTAAAAAATGTGGGCAAAGATACCCCTGGTGGCAAAGATGGCGCATATTAGAGTATGGCATTAGTGCCTCAGCGGTAAGTAACAAAGTGGTACCTTTTATTCAGTGACTTGGAAGTTGGTACGCCGAAAGGTGACCTCAACGGTCAGAGTGAAACAAACAATATTTTAATTTATTTAATGTACTTACTCGCATATTTATATGAAAACTAGTACGTAGTACCTACCAATTAAACTTCTTGAAAATCTACCAACATCGTGTTAACTGACGAAAATAATGATGAGTAATAAATTAATGAAAGTTAGAAGGCCGTTTGAATCGGTCGGAAATATGATATCCATGGGTTAATAGCATAGTAGTAGGTCTGATGGCACTATGGCGCCGGAAGTCGCTTTTGTAAAGATTAGTGCGTCTGCCCAGTATTTACTAGGCCACCGGGATGAGGCGAAATTAATAATCAAAATAAAAAGAACTAAGTTGATTTTGTATTAAAAGTAAATAATATACCGTCTAATAGGATGATTTTACTATTGACACTAGATAATGGCTGTCCTATGGAGTATGGAACTCTCCTTGTTTTGTGTCGGTAACGATGTTTTTGCATGGTGTTCAAAATGATTTGTATTCGTTTTTTCTATGAGAGATAAACACTGTTCTCAAAACTATTTATATAATATGTGGTAAAAGCTAACATCTTAATTCTAAGAAGTAACTCAACACCCTGTTATCGCAGCGAGAAACGGTAGCGACTAACGGGCTCCATGGGAATTGTTTATGCTTCGTGAACTACTATTTTGGGGCACATAAGTCATTGTTAAGCCCCAGCGATTATAATTTTACGATAGTTTAACCCAGAATTTTAAGTACCGTTTAAGCTGTCACGAGTGTCGCGACACACTAGAAAATATTCCGACTTTAGCACGGCTGTTTAACAGAACTATTAAATTAGAATTTATGATACATGGCTCGCAATGATTCGATCGGCTACTCCGATATGAACTAGATATGTGCTTGTTTTTAGTCAATAGCGTCGCTTGTTAATAAGGTTAATTTCTAAATAAATCTTTAGGGTGTTAGCGCCTTATTGACAACCGACATATTGGTACCTTTAATTAAAAACAATCAAATATAATGCTATCAGACAGCTTTCCTTTTGATATTTCAGGAACAATCTTAATCGTTGTACTTATATTTGGCAAAAATGATTATGTGATAAAAAGTAACATAAATCCCCATTTTATGAAAATTGTACAATAACCTAGATTACTTCTCAGTTTATCATTTAAAATAATGAACGATTCGTGTCATGTCAATACAACAACTTTAGTTCACTAATTATTAAATACATTTATTTTCAATATATATACAGTAAGTGTAACTTACCTAATTTTAGATTTAAGGTAGATACCTACCTCTACCTACCTTAAATCTAAAATAGGTCCTTGAGGCATTGTTCTTGGGATGCTGGCAGCATTTCCTCATTGTATCGCAATGCTGATACGTTGTGCGAGGAAGCCACCAGCTCCTCGATCACCAGTAACATCAACCAGACGTTTCGCGATTTCTACGAAAAACTTGCGTGCGGTGGGACCCCATGGACCAAGAGTTTCGACTCCGAATGGTACAAAAAGGTACTCGCTGCCCAGGCTCTTATATTTATTACGTTTTAAAATTTCGGCGCATTCAGCCGCTCCGCCCGCTTTTACATTAGTTCGTTGGAGATGGGACGGTGCCAGCGTATCTACGCAGGTAGCATCCCACACTAGCATCCGTCCCAAACTCCAAGCAACCAAGGACACCCCATCGGGTCTCTTGCCATCATCCCTGAAAATGCCAGTCGGCTCAAGGAGAGCAGGCACGTTGATGGTAGCATGAGACCAACGGATTATGTCATTAAGAGACGCATGTCTCGAAAAACGGCCTGCACTTTTTTTACAACACAATCCATGGTGTCCCAGTCGGTCCACGTCTGTGCCACAAGGACATGAGTGTGGCGCACACACCGAAACCGAAGGGAGGCCGGATCCAAGAAAGTACCAGTATTAGGTGAAGGATGGGCATGAAGCCAGTAACCAGCTTCCCGGGATCTGAGTTCACTAATTGAACTAATAAGTTGCATAGAAACGGAAACCCGAAAATTAATTGTTCGTTTTATTTACTTTTTATTAATATTGCATACAAAAGTGCCGCTGCAATACGATGCCATAACATAACAAATCTCGACATAAATTACTATAATACATATGTATCGACATATTCGAAAATGCCAGGTTGGAAGCATTGTCATCATTATAACTAATATTTGAAACGGGATAATTACCATGTATGTTTGTTTTATTGAGCACCCGATATAAAGTGTATATAAAGTGGACGGTAGTAGTGCCAGTGACAACACACAAAATAAGCGAACCCGTAAGAGGGTAGATCGCTATGGCGTGTGGGTAGATCACAACTAAAAACTCGCAGCTCATCAGTCTAATCCGTGAACATGACGCTTGCAACAGTGTCTAAATATCGGGTGCTGAATAAAACAAACATACATGGTAATTATCCCGTTTCAAATATTAGTTATAATGCAAATGACCATGTTAGCTTAAAATCGTATATTGTCATCATTACCAAGATACTTACCGCATTTCATTATCACCGGTCATATATGTACCTACAAGCATGTCCGATAGATGTATTGTAAATTTGTTTGGCAGACATACCCGCTAAGCAGATCCGATGGCTTGCTAGAACGTAGGTATAATAATATTAATAATATTTAAAAAAAAAAAATTGACGCCGTCAAAGTCAGATGTGTTTTTCCTTGTTATATTTTATAAATAATGTTTTACGTGGATTTTCATAAATTTTTTACCATCTTTTTACGGAAAAAGTGTCCCGTACGTATACGTCAAAATGGGAATAAATAACCGGAAATGAATATCGTGAAATAACACGTGAATACAATAACTATGATATATATATATATATATATATATCCTCCTCGACCGATTTCGGCCACGGCGACCTCTTCAGCTCCTTTCAGTTCGTCGTTGGTGTGCTCGTGTGTGGCTAATGTATCCGATCTTTTTGGTAAATGTCCGCGCACAGAGCGGGCAAGTGAGCACACCATTATTATACTTGTAGGTGATAGCACAAGGTGGGCGTGCTTTCACCTCATCGCGTCGAGCATCCAATTCAGAGCAGCGATTCTCCTCAAAAACTTTCACTCTGGATTTAACCAGAGACCTCCATTCCGGTCGTTGCGTGGCCATCCGCTCCCACTCTGCAGGCTCAATGTCGGACTTTCTCATGTGGCGCTTCAGTACATCTTTGTACCTGAGGAGTTGTCCGCCATGCTTACGCTTGCCCTCCTCCAGTTCCGAAAAGAAGATGCACTTTGCCGTACATTGGCCCGACATTCGCGAGACATGTCCGCACCAGCGAAGTTGCCGTCGCATGAGGTACGCCTCGATCCCCATGATATTGGCTCCTCGCAGCACTTCCGTATTACGAATACGATCAGACCAACGTATGTTCATTATTCTGCGCAGACATTTCAGGTGAAAGCGGTCCAGCGTGCGTATATGGCGGCGGTACACGATCCAAGATTCCGAGGAGTATAATATGTTAGGCAATATCACAGCCTTATACATGTCAATTTTGGTAGCCAGTTTCAGGTCATGTGATCTAAACACCTTGCGATCCAGTCTACCAAATACCGCAGCTGCAGCACCGATCCGACTGTTGATCTCAGCATCAAGGTCGCATTTTGATGTTATTGTACTTCCCAGATAGCGGTATTTGTTGACCTGCTGAAGTACATCATCGCCGAGTTTAATGGCCAGTGTCTCTTGACCGTGGACGTCTAAAGACATCACTTCCGTCTTTTTGACACTAATCTTCAAACCAAAACTGCGGCATGACTCGTGGAAGGTGGTCATGAGTTGCTGGAGGCCATCTGAGGAGTCGGTCACAAAACATAAATCATCTGCATATACGATTTCTGTGATCAGTGCGTGGGACACTTTGGTGCGAGCCTTGAATCTGGCTAAATTAAAAATGCTGCCATCACTACGAAAACGGATGCGGATTCCTTCCGGAGTTGTCTGCAAAACCTCCCGGACTACAACCGCAAAGTATAACGCAAACAGTGTGGGTGCGAGAACACACCCTTGTTTCACCCCACAGGTAACGGGAAAGAAATCTGACTGTTCAGCGTTAATTGCGACGCAGCTCTGCATGTCGTCATGCAGGAGTCTCAGAAGTCTCACAAACTTCTCCGTGCATCCAAGTTTCTGCATCACTATCCAGAGGGCTTCTCGCGGTACGCTGTCGAATGCTTTCTCTAGGTCAACAAAGCAGAGAAACATATTACGACCTTGCTCTCTGCTTTTTTCTTGCAATTGACGCACAGAGAAGACTGCCTCACACGTACCACGGTCAGGTCGGAAACCAAACTGGGATTCTGGCAGGATCCTTTCAGACAAGTCTCTGAGGCGATTTAAAAGAACTCTGGCGAAGACTTTTCCAGGTACCGACAGAAGGGAAATACCGCGGTAAGAGTTACAATCGGCTCGGTCACCTTTGCCTTTATATAGAGCCCGAATAAGAGACACTTTAAATGTGTTTGGGACTAGTTCCTGTTCCCATATATCGCCAAAAAGTTCCTTCATCGCCGAATATAAACTCTCACCACCGTATTTCAGTAGTTCTCCCAAGTCAAGCCTCTCTACCTCCCCCCATCGCCGTAGGACTATACTGAAATCGGAGTCCTTTATTCGGAAGCGGTCAGATGCGCAGGACATATTAATGTGCACAAGTGTACGCGCGAAACACAGGTGCACATACTCATCCTCATCCTTCTTGACCCAGTGGGACGGATACCGTTACGACTGGAGAAAGACTTGAACAGATAGAATAGTAGAAATGTGAAAAAGTTACAGGGATCAAAACTTTCTCACACACACTCCCTTAATCGCCTTCTACGATACCCACGGGAAGATATGGGGTGGTGCTATTCTACTCCGCCGGCACTACACGGCACACAATAACTATGATAACAAGGAGCCAAACACAAAAACTACAAGCGTCCCCACGTAGCGCACGCCCAACACCCTCGCCCGCCCCGTCTGTCTCCTCGCCATCGTCGTCGGGCGATGACTTTGCCACTGCGCCCGACACCAGCGAGTCGAGCGATGAGTGCGGGCCGCCGCCGTCGCTGCCACGACCACCTGCGCGACGAGGACGGCCACCGCTGCCGGCACGCTTGGGGCCTGCGGGACACTCTGCCCCGCCCACGGCCCCCGCTGCCGGTGGTGTAGTGCGTCGCATGAGATGGTCTCAAACCATAAATGAGAACGTCATGCGCGCCTACTATGGGGCTACAGAGGGGGGAACCCGTCTATCCGCGTACCGTGCAAGGATGCTGCCTCTGTTTCAGGCTCTTGAACCCGCCATCGTCGTTTCGGAGCAACGATTATCGGATCAGGTGCGCGTCATTCAGCGGCAAAAACGTTTGGATGACGCGACACTCGATCGACTCCGCCTAGAGGCTTTCACTGCTGCCGCAGTCTCCACTTCGGCGCGGGACCCACCCGCCACGTTGCCGGATCCCGTGCCCTTACCCGACCTGGCACCGGGGGCGTCGCGGGTGGATCCCAGTGCTGACGAGGAGGAGTTTGCGAATCAAAGTGTAAGTACTTCTGCTAATGAGCAACTGAGGAGGACTTTGGAAGAGACGATTACGCAGTATCGCTCCACAAACAATTCTAGGCCGCGATTACCACGTTTGCCAATGAATAGACGTAATCTAGCGCTAATGGGTGCCCTGAATGATTTGCTAGAACCGTATCTACGGTCTAGTAAAGATTTAGATGATACACACTCGCTCGATCATGTATTGCGGGGCCATCGCGGCGTGCCGTGTGGCTCGAGTCAAGTTTCCGGACGCTGAACGTGCACCTAGGACCGCCGAGGGTGTCCCTGCGTGGCAAGTGCGGATCGAGCGACGTATCAACTCATTTAGGACGCTTGTTGCAAAGCTGATCTGCTTCAGGGGGGGTAATAATCGCCCCCGAGTAATGCGTTTTGTGAACCAGGCGTTCGCGGGGACGGGTATTGAGCCCCGCGACTACATGGCCAATGTCACAGAACGCATCGACTTTCTGAAACAGAAAATCTATGCATGGGCAAACCGTATTCGTCGCTACAGAAAGCGTGTGGATCGATTTCAGCAGAATCGTCTTTTCCAAAGTGACCAAAGGAAAGTATACCGAAGATGGGAGGAAACTAATCTGCGTGTGCCCGACGCGCGACCGCCGGATGCTGCTGCCATGTCTGATTTCTGGCGTAGCATCTGGTCGGTGCCCGTTGAGCACACGGAGGGTGAATGGATGAGCGTTGTCGAACGTGAGTGCGAGGCCATCGAACCAATGGGGGCTATTACCATCAGCCCCGAAGACGTAAGTTGTGCTGTCCGTACGGTTCAGAATTGGAAAAGTCCTGGACCGGACGGATTGCACAACTTCTGGCTAAAGTGGTTTCGATGTTCGCACTCACGGTTGGCAACGCAATTTCAACAAGCCCTTGAGCTTGGTTCCCTGCCACCTTCCTTAACAACTGGTATAACTTTCCTGCTCTACAAGTCCGGTAGTACCGCGGAAGCTAAAAACTATCGACCCATCACGTGCTTGCCCACGCTTTACAAGCTCCTTACATCCATTTTGAGAGCAAAAATTAACGCGCATATTGTCGCAAACAGTGTTTTGGCATCTTCTCAAAATGGTTGTAGGGTTGGGTCCCGTGGTACTAAAGAGCTCCTCCTCATTGACATGGCCATTTGCCAACAAGTTCGGCGGAACAAGGGGGCCCTCTCGGCCGCTTGGATTGACTATAAAAAGGCCTATGATTCGGTGCCTCATTCATGGCTGAAAAGGATATTGGAGCTGTATAAACTTGATGCAGCTTTAATATCCTTCTTAAGCGCGTGTATGGGGCAGTGGACCACAGTCCTTTGTCAACCAGGAGGCAGAGATGGTCCCCTTGGGTCGCAGGACTATATAAGGATAGAGCGAGGAATATTCCAGGGTGACAGTCTGAGTCCCCTGTGGTTCTGCCTAGCTTTGAATCCTCTCAGCACCCTGCTGAAGGATTCGGGGCTAGGTTGCCGGCTTCGGAGAGAGGGTGAAGTCATTTCTCACCTTCTGTACATGGATGATCTCAAACTATTTGCACCAAATGACCGAGGTTTGTTGGAGCTATTGCAAACCACTGAAGTTTTCAGTAGTGCCATCAAAATGGAATTTGGTGTCGATAAGTGCGCGATTATGCATGTACAGCGGGGGAAAGTAGTAAATTCAACAAATGTACAACTTTCTGAGACAATGTCGTTCAGATCTATCTCTGAAGCAGAAACCTATAAATACCTTGGTATGTCACAGTCGTTGGGTATTGAGGACGTGAGTATTAGACAGGCGACGAAGGAGCGCTTCTTTGGTCGGCTGACAAAAGTACTTAATAGTCTTTTATCAGGTGGCAACAAGGTGCGCGCCTTTAACGCTTGGGTAATGCCTCTGCTCACATACTCCTTTGGCATACTAAGGTGGACTCAGACCGAGCTGGATGCCCTGGATCGGAGAGTCCGGCTACTGCTCACCACACATCGTATGCTACACCCACGCTCGTCTGTTATGAGATTGTACATCCCACGGAAATGTGGAGGTCGCGGCTTTTTAAACGCCAAAAACCTTCACAACCGTGAGGTGTACAATCTTAGGAATTATTTCCTTAACAATGAGTGTGGGATGCATCGTGATGTGGTGGCAGTAGACAAGAATCTCACACCGCTCTCCTTGGCAAAAGAGAATTGGCGCAAACCTGTGGTACTAAGCACCGAGGACCGCAAGACGGTATGGAAGAGCAAAGAGCTACACGGGCGGTTCTACAAGGCCCTCACGGGCCCTGATGTAGATCTGCCCGCATCGGTGAACTGGTTACGATTCGGGGACCTTTTCGGAGAAACCGAAGTTTTGTCTGTGCAATTGCGGACGAAGTTATCATGACGAATAACTACCGGAAATATATCCTGAAGGACGGTACGGTCGACATTTGTCGGGCATGCCACCGTCCCGGAGAGTCACTCAGGCATATTATTTCCGGTTGTTCTCATCTTGCTAACGGCGAGTACTTGCACAGACATAATCTCGTAGCCAGGATTATTCACCAGCAACTTGCTCTTAAATACGGCCTTGTGGACCACGAAGTGCCGTACTACAAGTACGCACCTGCGCCAGTTCTTGAAAATGGTCATGCCACGCTCTATTGGGATCGATCTATTATCACGGACAGGACTATTGTAGCCAATAAGCCTGACATCGTGCTGGTTGATCGATCGCAGCGTCGGGCCGTGCTCGTCGACGTCACCATCCCCCATGACGAGAATCTCGTGAAGGCCGAGAAGGACAAGTCCAGTAAGTACCTAGACTTGGCTCACGAAATAACCGCCATGTGGGATGTTGACTCGACGATCATTGTCCCGATAGTCGTTTCAGCGAACGGTCTCATAGCGAAGAGTCTCGACCAACATCTTGAGAGACTCTCGCTAGGTGGATGGATCAAGGGTCAGATGCAGAAGGCGGTAATCCTAGACACGGCGCGTATAGTCCGACGGTTCCTCTCTCTGCGGCCCTAACCACCGGCAGCCTGGGCCCTGCTCCGTTGCCGGCGGCACTCTAGGTTAGGTTTTCTATAATGTGTTTATGTTTTATATTTTTTTTTGTATGTTGTTTTATATTTTACTTTTATAGACATATTGTAAAAACCTAACTTAAGAATGAAAATAAATAAAGGAATTAATAATATAACCTATGGTCGGCTATTGATATGAAATAAAACAAATCTGATTTCAAAAATGTTAATTACCTACCTACATAATAGCTAAGACAACTTTGCATTGTTTTCTAATATAAAATATAACAAGTTAGTATAACAAAAATATAACAAATAATAAATAAATAACTAATAAATAATAAGGAGCTTATTCATAAAACTTAATAAACATATAAGTTAAATTATGTTATTACTTAAATATGTTTTCCGTTTCTCACAAACGCAAATGTCAAACTGACACACAAGGACCAACAATCATTGGTATATAGAACAAATATCAACAAAACAGCAAAAAAGATCGCGCTCATGTTTGGACTGCGGCTTAAAAATATAACCGCTACGCGCTCCGCTCATCCACTAAGCGCGCATGTCCTCCATACGCGTATGTTTGAGATTCAGGTCCGGGTACCAGGAACCACGGTCACCTGCTGCGACAGCTACATGATAAATAAGACATAGAATTAATTACTTCCTACCAGACCCTACTAAATAACCGCACATATTAAACTGTCGTCATTTAATCACCTTTATCATTCGTAGATGCCTTTTTTAAACCCTAGTTTATTATAAAGCTGTCCATTTGTATCGCAATGGTTATTTATCGTACTAGTATGACTAGGTCCAGCATGAGTCATACCTAGTTCTTTTACGCGGTTCGGTGTAAGCGGCGAGCGGTGGCGATGGAAACGGTAATGTACTGTTACCTAATTGATTGGGGCA
Organism: Lathronympha strigana; assembly: GCA_949128165.1. Taxonomy (NCBI): domain Eukaryota; kingdom Metazoa; phylum Arthropoda; class Insecta; order Lepidoptera; family Tortricidae; genus Lathronympha; species Lathronympha strigana. The sequence goes on from OX421908.1 coordinate 12,801,934, forward strand.
AAAAGTTGCCGCTAGCGTATCTTCCACTAAATTACACACTTCTTTGGTAGACCACTGGTCTGGGCAGCTGACTGATTGACTGAGTATCGTAACTCGAATGTAGGGCATCTATGAGTACTTTTTGTTGTGGTTTTGTCGACTGAACTAACTGATATTTAAAAGAACTATTACATAACAAACTTGTTGCAACATTTTGAGTGAATCGTTTTGACTTTTTAAAATGTTATGTTTATATGTTATTTAATTGATATTCGTTATTACTTAATCATTTTAACATTAATACCTTTAACAAAACAAAAATATAGATTTTTTAAGAAATTAAATTAAAAATAAGGAAAAAACTAACAATCCCGGCTCCTAGGGCATGGTCCCAAGTTATTCAATTCTCAGGCAGTTAACCCATCACTCCCATCACCCGTAATTTCATGTAGACATAAAATCATCAAATAACTTGTTAGGTTTAACAATCAGCACTTTAACCTATTCATCAACCCATCGCCCAGCTAATTTTAATTGAAAACAAATGGCGGATTTCCCCAGAATAACGATCCCATAACGGCACTTAACAAACAGCTGAAACAACTAATAAGCTCGATTGAATTAATAAATCGTAATGAGTTATTCAAGAACACCTATTTAAATTCCAATTACTCCCATTGGATTAAATACAGTAGTAATTTGTAATTAAGGCTTTACCAATCAGTTGGTTTATAGTAGTGCTCGGTTAGAGCCCCGGGCAGTCGTTAATATGCTGGCTACTGAACTACGTGTACTAAATTATTAATAGCCTTAATTAAACTAGAGTTTTCATTAGTAAGTAGGAGTAAGTAGTAATTACAACTCATTGTAACGCGCACATAGGCTAACATTTATAAAGGTTTAATGTTTTTTTTTATTATCTCGAATGCATCTATGTATGTCGTCTCGCCATTTTCTTTTCTGTGTACCTCTTCCACGGGCTACACCGTCTGCGTAGTCCCGTGGGTCCCATTCAGTAGTCAACTTGACCTACCTCCGGGTATATGTATACTCCGTGCCTAGCCCAGTCACTCTTTAGCTTCCCGGTCTTCACACCCACGGAACGCAGGAGTTGTGCATTAATTTATGTCGTTAAAATTAACTGTTATATATAGTTATTATATGTAGTATAGAAAAATATCCTCAATAAAAACAAAGTGCAAAAAAAGGATGTACGAAAATATTCAATAGGTACCGATTATCGTATTTTTTGTTTCCGTTATAGAAACAGTATCCAAGCAGTTAAAAGTGCAATAAACTCGATCAATATTTTAATAATATGAACTTATCAGAGCCTTCAACGCTTGTATCTGACCACGCATTCTTCAATTGCGCAAGAGCTGACGAGTCGACTTCTTATGCATGCATACCAGTATAACGTGATCTAGTGATCACTCTAGTGAGTGTGTTCCCCGTATCGACGTTTCATACTAAAAATCCGTAAAGTCTGGAAAATCTCAGTTCCTGTCATACAACCGGGAAGCCAGCCAGGAATCGGGAGCGAACTGTAGTGATCACGTGATGTGGAAGTGAATGTGACATTGCTACAGAAAATATTAATTATGTATCCGGAACATCATCTTGTATCTTGACATTTAAGGTTTTACTCGAAAACTAACGAAATTTCCATATTTCCATATCATTCTACCACATTAGGTATATTTGAGAATTTAAGTGATGAAGCCGACCACAAGTATGGATTTCCAAGCCCGACCTTAATCATAATGCTCTTCCGTCACTCAAAATACCAAGAAAATTGACAAGTATCAACGCAGGTTTCTTACATGATGAATATAGACGTATTACAATCGGGAATATTGCCAGTGAATTCGCCGGTAGGGGCGCTAGTGTAGGGTTGCCATAAACGTGAGGACTCAGACCGGGACATTTAATAAAAAACCGGCCAAGTTCGAGTCGGACTCGCGCACCGAGGGTTCCGTGCAAACTTTTAGTTGCAACTGCAACTCGAAGTAGAAATTTGACGTCAGTCCCATGTATCACTCGTTTTCTCGGCATAGTTAGTATGCGAGTTTGTTTTTGTCATTTTTTTTATCACGTACATAAATCGTTTTATGGACACCATGAATTCATATAAATAAATAAATAAAAAAACTAAGGCGGTTAAAATTCAGAAGTTCGTAAGAGATTTTTTTTATTTAAAAAATATGAATGGCGATAGGGATAATACGAGTATTATATTTTACTGTTACATTTATCATAATGTTAACGTTGTGTAAAAAAAACATATTGTTTTCCTTCGTAAACTTCGTAAATATGGGGGATGGTATTTATTTTTACATTTCCGTTAGTAATAGTACATTACATACCAAGGCCGTTTAAGTGGGTAATGCCTCGGATTGCATGTAATTGTCGGCCGAGGCGAAGCCGAGGTCGACTAACATGTGATCCGAGGCTTTCCCATTTACCGGCCGAGGTTTGTATACTATTTTTCAGCCCGACGGAGCCGGCAGGCGGCAATTTAGTTTTGCGTAAAGTGGCGCTTACCGGCCGGAGGACTGAAAATAAAATTACTGTAAAAAAATTTTTTTGAATTTGCAAATCAAACCCTTGCAAATGATACCCCACATGAAATGATATGATATATGATGCCCCTACATTGAAAATACGTTGAAATGTATAATAAACCCTCTGGCAATGTGTCTGATTTAACCTTGTTTATAACTATTCAAATTCAAATCGGCAGCTTTAGTAGTTCTCGAGACTAAGTCACACCATAAGGGTTCCTTGGTTAGTTTGGAATCTTAATCGGTTGGTTTGTAAATTTTTATTAAAATTAACAGTGTCAACGCCCGGCCACCAAACACGCTGAATGAAAATTAAACAAGGAATGAAAAATGTTGCAGAACACCTACAATCTTAGTCAAAATAACGAATCACAAAAAAGGAGCGAACAAATATTTTATGTGTCAAAATGATGCCAACGACAGGGATCCTACAGTTAAATAAATAAATCGATGTCTTATTCTTTTACTCAGCTGTTCAAAGTTCTGCTCGCACGCGACAAGAAACTGTTCTATCTATATTTGAACGAAATTTTTTACAGAAATTCGGGGATAGTATCTTTTACTAAGAGTAATGAAAAGTAATTCAAGACAGGCTAACATACTAATGGTGATGCTAAGAATATAACTTATGTCCGCTATTTCCCGCGACTTTGGAAGTTGTGTTTTTTAACAAATAGTGAAAAAGCTCGAGGAACTGAAAGGAGATTTTGTCTTGACACTGTTAATGTAAATTCGTAAAAAGTGAACAGACATGGGTCAGCGCTTAAGTCATTCTATCCACGTACGATTAGCCTAATAGTTAGTCGTGTTTATTGTAGGTATTTTTTTAAATTAAGTCCAGTTCCCTACTAAATGAAGTAAATAACTATTATGATTTTTAAACCGGGACAATTTGCTTATCGGCCGGGACGCCGGGACATCATGCTCCAAACCGGGACATGTCCCGGCGTACCGGGACGTATGGCAACCCTACGCTAGTGGAACGTGAGCCTGGTGAGAGTTTCGCGCCAAATTAAGCTTCCGTTTCGGACTTCCGGTTGATACTCAAGATGGCGAGGACATCTCAGGATGGTTTAATATTGATAGCTTATTAATTACGCAGTGAACTAACGAAGAAGTGTGGAGAAAATGAAAAATTATCTTGGAACGCGTTAAATCACACTTTGGTCATCACCTGGCAGTCCGGGGTCAGGCTGCCTCGTCAAGAAAGCTGTCTCCTTTGTCAAGCAAGGCCTCCACCGTACAACGTCGTCCTAAGAGCCAACGATTTAAGTCACCATATACTTGTAACCCATGTGGCAATATACCTTGACACTAGCAAAATTGTCCCACTGTACAGGAGACATTTTATTTCAAAAACTGTACGATACACAAGTGTACGATAGCTCCCATTGTATTAATTGTGTGTTATCGGAGGAGGCTCTAGTTATCGTCTGACTACTCGGTAAGCTATCATAATGGCAACCTGCTTCTTGGAACAAATTTGCTCTCAAGCTGCTGCGAACTCACTGCTTGTTTTATGCCCCGTAATGGTTTCTTAATGATGATTCTTGGGAGAGAAAAAAAAACTATTTAGTTTGTTTCGTGCGAATTTATTTGCGGGATCATCCCGTTATGGCCTGCAGCTCATCTATATAAATAATAGTATTTTTGTTTAAGAGGGGGCAGAGTGTTTTCAACGTAAACGACAGTTACGGTTAAGACTGTGGCGTCCTCAATTATTTGCAAAGACATACAAGATGCATGTAATTATTATCTCAAAGAGTGTGTCTACCATATTCGTGTATTTATAATCTACAATAATGTACAGTTTAGTAAATATGTCTACGCAAAGACGCAGCAAAATTGAGAAAAACGCGTGTCAGCGTTTATGCCAAAGTGAATGAAAAATCATTTGCTTTATTTTTAAAAACTAACTCTATCCAATCTCAAATATACAAGCTACTGAATTCGTATAGTCTTATTACATAATACTGGTTCATTAATTAATTATGATTTTTTTAAAACGTCCTAAAAATCCGCCATACAAAATTACTATGGAATCTGATCGTTGAAATATAACAAGTGAGCAACACCCGAAATAGTCAGTCGGCCCCGAATGTTCGAAGCGACACCACGTCTCTCTGCGGAGCGTCTACATCTTGAAATAAATCGATGTTCATTGTGTACGTATACTGCGTTATAGGTAGCAAAACGGTATAAGAATTTTTTTACCATTTTTTGTGTTTCCAAAGGAAATAGGCAATAGCAACCAGTTCAAAATGAATGACATACAGAGTTAGTTTCGTTTATACCTCATTGTATATAGTGTCACTTGGACCGTAAAAAGATGTCCAAGGTCTGATGACGGAGTAGAAAGGTGGCCACCGGAACTCAGGAAGTAGTTGATGTAATACCCCCGTGTTTGGGCTCGTTAGGTTTGTTCTGGTGAGCACTTGGACCGTGAGTGGTGTCCAAGGTCTGATGATGGAGCAGAAAGATGACCACCGGAACTCAGGAAGTAGTTGATGTAATACCCCCGTGTTTGGGCTCGTTAGGTTTGTTCTGGTGAGCACTTGGACCGTGAGTGGTGTCCAAGGTCTGATGATGGAGCAGAAATATGACCACCGGAACTCAGGAAGTAGTTGATGTAATACCCCCGTGTTTGGACTCATTTGTATTGTTTTGGCGGGCACTTGGACCGTGACTGGTGTCCAAGGTCTGATGATGGAGCAGAAAGATGACCACCGGAACTCAGGAAGTAGTTGATGTAATACCCCCGTGTTTGGGCTCGTTAGGTTTGTTCTGGTGAGCACTTGGACCGTGAGTGGTGTCCAAGGTCTGATGATGGAGCAGAAAGATGACCACCGGAACTCAGGAAGTAGTTGATGTAATACCCCCGTGTTTGGGCTCGTTAGGTTTGTTCTGGTGAGCACTTGGACCGTGAGTGGTGTCCAAGGTCTGATGATGGAGCAGAAAGATGACCACCGGAACTCAGGAAGTAGTTGATGTAATACCCCCGTGTTTGGGCTCGTTAGGTTTGTTCTGGTGAGCACTTGGACCGTGAGTGGTGTCCAAGGTCTGATGATGGAGCAGAAAGATGACCACCGGAACTCAGGAAGTAGTTGATGTAATACCCCCGTGTTTGGGCTCGTTAGGTTTGTTCTGGTGAGCACTTGGACCGTGAGTGGTGTCCAAGGTCTGATGATGGAGCAGAAATATGACCACCGGAACTCAGGAAGTAGTTGATGTAATACCCCCGTGTTTGGACTCATTTGTATTGTTTTGGCGGGCACTTGGACCGTGACTGGTGTCCAAGGTCTGATGATGGAGCAGAAAGATGACCAGCGGAACTCAGGAAGTAGTTGATGTAATACCCCTGTGTTTGGGCTCGTTAGGTTTGGTTAGGCGAGCACTTGGGCCGTAGGTGGTGTCCAAGGTCTGATGATGGAGCAGAAAGGCGGCCACCGGAACTCAGGCAGTAGTTGATGTAATACCCCCGTGTTTGGAGTCATTTGTATTGTTTTGACGAGCACTTGGATCGTGAGTGGTGTCCAAGGTCTGATGATGGAGCAGAAAGGTGTCAACCGGTACTCAGGAACCAGGGGGTGGAATACCTTTGTGTTCAGACTCGTAGATTTTGTTTTGACGAGCACTTGGGCTATACATGGTGTCCAAGGTCTGATGGTGGAGCAGTAAAGTGTCAACTGGTACTCAGGAACCAGTTGATAGAATACCTTCGTGTTTAGACTCGTTAGTTTTGATTCGACGAGCACTTGGGCCATGCATGGTTTCCAAGGTCTGATGATGGAGCAGATATTTACAAATATATTAAAAAATTATAAATTATATTTATTACATTAATATTTATAAATTTTGTAAGGTTGACTCCGATTTGGATAAAAATCGATATCTGAGGATCCGGCGGGGTGATTAACATGAATCTTGAGTCAAATTTGTTAAATATTGTTTAAACCGACGCCATCTTGGATTTTGTAAGATAAACTCCGATTTGGATAAAAATCGATATCTGACGATCCGGCGGGGTCCTTACCATGAATCCAGAATCAAAATCGTAAAATACTGTAAAAAGCGACGCCATCTTGGATTTTGTGCGATAAACTCCGATTTGGATAAAAATTGATATCTGAGGATCCAGTGGGGACCATGACATGAATCTAGGATCAATATTGTAAAATATTGTAAAAACCGACGCCATCTTGGATTTTGTAAAACCAACTCCGATTTGGATAAAAATCGATATCTGACGATCCGGCGGGGTCCTTACCATGAATCCAGAATCAAAATCGTAAAATACTGTAAAAAGCGACGCCATCTTGGATTTTGTGCGATAAACTCCGATTTGGATAAAAATTGATATCTGAGGATCCAGTGGGGACCATGACATGAATCTTGAGTCAAAATTGTAAAATATTGTTTAAACCGACGCCATCTTGGATTTTGTAAGATCAACTCCGATTTGGATAAAAATTGATATCTGACGATCCGGCGGGGTCCTTAACATGAATCCAGAATCAAAATCGTAAAATATTGTAAAAAGTGACGCCATCTTGGATTTTGTGAACTTAACTCCGATTTGGATAAAAATCGATATCTAAGGATCCGACGGAGTGATTAACATGAATCCAGAGTCAAAATTGTAAAATATTGTAAAAACCGACGCCATCTTGGATTTTGTAAAATCAACTCCGATTTGGATAAAAATCGATATCTGAGGATCCGGCGGGGTCCTTAACATGAATCCAGAGTCAAAATTGTAAAATATTGTTAAAACGGACGCCATCTTGGATTTTGTAAGATCAACTCCGATTTGGATAAAAATCGATATCTGAGGATCCGGCGGGGTCCTTAACATGAATCCAGAATCAAAATCGTTAAATATTGTAAAAAGCGACGCCATCTTGGACTTTGTGAGATTAGCTCCGATTTGGATAAAAATCGATATCTGAGGATCCGGCGGGGTGATTAACATGAATCCAGAATCATAATCGTAAAATATTGTAAAAAGCGACGCCATCTTGGATTTTGTGAGATCAACTCCGATTTGGATAAAAATTGATATCTGACGATCCGGCGGGGTCCTTAACATGAATCCAGAATCAAAATTGTAAAATATTGTTAAAACGGACGCCATCTTGGATTTTGTAAGATCAACTCCGATTTGGATAAAAATCGATATCTGAGGATCCGGCGGGGTCCTTAACATGAATCCAGAATCAAAATCGTTAAATATTGTAAAAAGCGACGCCATCTTGGACTTTGTGAGATTAGCTCCGATTTGGATAAAAATCGATATCTGAGGATCCGGCGGGGTGATTAACATGAATCCAGAATCAAAATCGTAAAATATTGTTTAAACCGACGCCATCTTGGATTTTGTGAGATCAACTCCGATTTGGATAAAAATTGATATCTGACGATCCGGCGGGGTCCTTAACATGAATCCAGAATCAAAATCGTAAAATATTGTAAAAAGTGACGCCATCTTGGATTTTGTGAACTTAACTCCGATTTGGATAAAAATCGATATCTAAGGATCCGACGGAGTGATTAACATGAATCCAGAGTCAAAATTGTAAAATATTGTAAAAACCGACGCCATCTTGGATTTTGTAAAATCAACTCCGATTTGGATAAAAATCGATATCTGAGGATCCGGCGGGGTCTTTAACATGAATCCAGAGTCAAAATTGTAAAATATTGTTAAAACGGACGCCATCTTGGATTTTGTAAGATCAACTCCGATTTGGATAAAAATCGATATCTGAGGATCCGGCGGGGTCCTTAACATGAATCCAGAATCAAAATCGTTAAATATTGTAAAAAGCGACGCCATCTTGGACTTTGTGAGATTAGCTCCGATTTGGATAAAAATCGATATCTGAGGATCCGGCGGGGTGATTAACATGAATCCAGAATCATAATCGTAAAATATTGTAAAAAGCGACGCCATCTTGGATTTTGTGAGATCAACTCCGATTTGGATAAAAATTGATATCTGACGATCCGGCGGGGTCCTTAACATGAATCCAGAATCAAAATTGTAAAATATTGTTAAAACGGACGCCATCTTGGATTTTGTAAGATCAACTCCGATTTGGATAAAAATCGATATCTGAGGATCCGGCGGGGTCCTTAACATGAATCCAGAATCAAAATCGTTAAATATTGTAAAAAGCGACGCCATCTTGGACTTTGTGAGATTAGCTCCGATTTGGATAAAAATCGATATCTGAGGATCCGGCGGGGTGATTAACATGAATCCAGAATCAAAATCGTAAAATATTGTAAAAAGCGACGCCATCTTGGATTTTGTGAGATCAACTCCGATTTGGATAAAAATTGATATCTGACGATCCGGCGGGGTCCTTAACATGAATCCAGAATCAAAATCGTAAAATATTGTAAAAAGCGACGCCATCTTGGATTTTGTAAAATCAACTCCGATTTGGATAACAATCGATATCTGACTATCCGGTGGGGTCCATAACATGAATCCATAGTCAAAATTGTTAATTAACGTCAACACTGACGCCATATTGGATTTTGTAAGATAAACTCTGATTTGGATAAAAATCGATATCTCATGATCCGGCGGGGTCCTTAACATGAATCCAGAATCAAAACTGTATAATATTGTAATAAGTGACGCCATCTTTGATTTTGTGAGATTAACTCCGATTTGAATAAAAATCGATATCTGACGATTCAGCGGGGTCCATAACATGAATCCGAAGTCAAAATTGTTAAATAATGTCAACACCGACGCCAAATTGGATTTTGGAAAATTATCTCTGATTTGGATAAAAATCGATATCTGACGATTTTTATCCAAATCGGAGTTGATATCACAAAATCCAAGATGGCGTCGATTCTTACCATATTTTTTCAATTTTGACTCAAGATTCATGTTAATCACCCCGCCGGCTTCTCAGATATCGATTTTTATCCAAATCGCAGTTAATCTCACAAAATCCAAGATGGCGTCGCTTTTTACAATTTGTTACGATTTTGATTCTGGATTCATGTTAAGGATCCCGCCGGATCGCCAGATATCAATTTTTATCCAAATCGGAGTTGATCGTACAAAATCCAAGATGGCGTCGGATTTAACAATATTTTACAATTTTTACTCAAGATTTATGTTAATCACCCCGCCGGATCCTCAGATAACGATTTTTATCCAAATCGCAGTTATTCTCACAAAATCCAAGATGGCGTCGCTTTTTACAATATTTAACGATTTTGATTCTGGATTCATGTTAAGGACCCCGCCGGATCGTCAGATATCGATTTTTATCCAAATCGGAGTTAAGCTCACAAAATCCAAGATGGCGTCGCTTTTTACAATATTTTACGACTTTGATTCTAGATTCATGTTAAGGACCCCGCCGGATCGTCAGATATCGATTTTTATCCAAATTGGAGTTAATCTCACAAAGTCCAAGATGGCGTCGCTTTTTACAATTTTTAACGATTTTGATTCTGGATTCATGTTAAGGACCCCGCCGGATCGTCAGATATAATTTTTTATCCAAATCGGAGTTGATCTTACAAAATCCAAGATGGCGTCGGTTTTTACATTATTTTACAATTTTGACTCTGGATTCATGTTAATCACTCCGTCGGATCCTCGGATATCGATTTTTATCCAAATCGGAGTTAAGCTCACAAAATCCAAGATGGCGTCGCTTTTTACAATATTTTACGACTTTGATTCTAGATTCATGTTAAGGACCCCGCTGGATCGTCAGATATCAATTATTATCCAAATCGGAGTTGATCTTACAAAATCCAAGATGGCGTCGGTTTTAACAATATTTTACAATTTTGACTCAAGATTCGTGTTAATCACCGCGCCGGATCCTCAGATATCGATTTTTATCCAAATCGCAGTTAATCTCACAAAATCCAAGATGGCGTCGGTTTTAACAATATTTTACAATTTTGACTCAAGATTCATGTTAATCACCCCGCCGGATCCTCAGATATCGATTTTTATCCAAATCGGAGCTAATCTCACAAAGTCCAAGATGCCGTCGCTTTTTACAATATTTAACGATTTTGATTCTGGATTCATGTTAAGGACCCCGCCGGATCGTCAGATATCAATTTTTATCCAAATCGGAGTTGATCTTACAAAATCCAAGATGGCGTCGCTTTTTACAATATTTAACGATTTTGATTCTGGATTCATGTTAAAGACCACGCCGGATCGTCAGATATCGATTTTTATCCAAATCGGAGTTAATCTCACAAAGTCCAAGATGGCGTCGCTTTTTACAATATTTAACGATTTTGATTCTGGATTCATGTTAAGGACCCCGCCGGATCGTCAGATATAATTTTTTATCCAAATCGGAGTTGATCTTACAAAATCCAAGATGGCGTCGGTTTTTACATTATTTTACAATTTTGACTCTGGATTCATGTTAATCACTCCGTCGGATCCTCGGATATCGATTTTTATCCAAATCGGAGTTAAGCTCACAAAATCCAAGATGGCGTCGCTTTTTACAATATTTTACGATTTTGATTCTAGATTCATGTTAAGGACCCCGCCGGATCGTCAGATATCAATTTTTATCCAAATCGGAGTTGATCTTACAAAATCCAAGATGGCGTCGGTTTTAACAATATTTTACAATTTTGACTCAAGATTCGTGTTAATCACCCCGCCGGATCCTCAGATATCGATTTTTATCCAAATCGCAGTTAATCTCACAAAATCCAAGATGGCGTCGGTTTTAACAATATTTTACAATTTTGACTCAAGATTCATGTTAATCACCCCGCCGGATCCTCAGATATCGATTTTTATCCAAATCGGAGCTAATCTCACAAAGTCCAAGATGGCGTCGCTTTTTACAATATTTAACGATTTTGATTCTGGATTCATGTTAAGGACCCCGCCGGATCGTCAGATATCTATTTTTATCCAAATCGGAGTTGATCTTACAAAATCCAAGATGGCGTCGGTTTTAACAATATTTTACAATTTTGACTCAAGATTCATGTTAATCAACCCGCCGGATTCTCAGATATCGATTTTTATCCAAATCAGAGTTAATCTCACAAAATCCAAGATGGCGTCGCTTTTTACAATATTTAACGATTTTGATTCTGGATTCATGTTAAAGACCCCGCCGGATAGTCAGATATCGATTTTTATCCAAATCGGAGTTTATTTTACAAAATCCAAGATGGCGTCGGTTTTTACAATATTTTACCATTTTGACTCTGGATTCATGTTAATCACTTCGTCGGATCCTCGGATATCGATTTTTATCCAAATCGGAGTCAACCTTACAAAATTTATAAATATTGATATAATCAATATTATAAAAGTGACGTTTTCTGGGTAAAGAAAGATACCACATTGTCGCTTATTGATAAGAATGATAAGGCGCTTCTGTCATAAAGAATCACTTGGAAAACCTTATCAACAGGCGACAATGTGGTACTTTTACCAAGAAAACGACACAATTTTTTAACGATTTCATAATATGTGACGTTTTGCGGTGAAAGGTACCTTATGGACGATCGGCGCTTACGCTGTTAACAAAGACGCTGATAATAATGCGCTGCAACGCGACGTAAGCGCCGACCTTTAGCCGTAAATAGCCACATATGAAATCATAAAAAATGTGCTTTTATTTAGAAAAAGGCACTTTGCCATTCTGCCGGTTGTCGATAAGGCGCGAATGTCATAAATATTAGTTTAGAAATGAACCTTATCAACAACCGACAGAATGGTACCTTTCTTTAGTACTAAATACAAACACAAATAATAAAATCATTTGGAAAAACCGAACAAATATTAGGTGAATTAATACAATATCTGTATCAAAGGATTATAAAAATGAGGAATTCTAAGATTTCTAAGTTATAACCTTTTAACGCCCGAATAATGACGCGCCGGTGTAGTAGTGTGCGTGCGCGCACGCACACAGATAGCGAGCAGTGCGGGGCCGCTAAATGCCTATTTCGTGTCCGCGGCAAACACTCTGCCCGCTCTTAAACGCGTCTCAAAGAACCGTTGGAATGTTTTTACAACTTTTTGTTTATAGTAATAAGATCTAATTTGGGAAGTATTTTTAAAATAAAAAAATGGAAGACATTCCGATACGCAACATATTTCTGAATTTTTTTTTTAATTAATGAAAAGTCGACGCCCGCAAATTACCCGTGAAACGGAGCGTACCGTGCAAATCGCATCACTCAACTGTTATATTTCAGCACAACACGTATACCTAATTCACTCTTTGAAATGGAGCACAGTTAAACACAAGGCCGAATCCTAAGTGGGTTGACTATTTGTTTGTAAACTGCTGTCTAAGTTTATGATAGTTTACTATACTACATCCGAATCTCATATATTTGTATAAGTCAGACCAATTGTATCGGGTTACTCACATCCAATATTGTCGAAAATAGCTCGACATGTTTCGGGACAGTATGTGTCCCTTAATGATGAGTAAGCTGCGCTCGCGACGGTAATTCTGCCACACGTTATGCTTACATTACGATACCTTTGCGAAGGATCCCCACTATGATCGGTTGTAAACCCGCCTGAATTTAATGGTTCTTTATTGATCTGGCAAAATAGCTACACAAAAGTATCTAAACATTTCTCATTTCTGGTCTTCTTATATCTCTTCTACTCCAGGATCTGACGACGGTTTTAACCCCTATTCTAAAAAATCTTGAAATAAAAACAGTAGAATTCGCTTAAAGTAACATCGAAGGGAAATGACAATTACGTCATAATAATCGTCACTATAACCGGACATAATTCAAAATAGGCTTAAAAGGTCAATATATGCGATACATTAACATAAGCGAAGTCATTTTATCCGGCTTATTATAAAGAGTTTTATATCAAAACCAAATTTCGTATTGTAATCACGTCACACTAAACGATTGTTCAATATAAACGGAGTCACTATAAACGGATTCTACTGTACGACTTACCCATTTTTAGCTCACTAGTGTAACGATACTATAGTAACGATTTTATTGAATATTGAATCAGCTATTTGCCTTATGAGGGCATCACTAGCATTCCGTGTATTGCATTATGATAATGTGCCATTTTGAATGAGCGCATCGTGGTCGTGCTAACCGTTTATTCACAATCACTGTGCAAATACGACCGAGTCGAGTTATAGGACGAACCAAAGTAGTTCCATCTCGAGACTGGTAATATCTTTACTCGTATGAATACCATACCAGTTAGCACACTCTTATCGTCCTGTTAATTTTTTGACTCGCCTGTCGAGTGAGATAAGAATATAGACCGAGAGCTAGCTACGGAAATAGGTATGCAATTAGTAGAGCCATGAAACCCCTCTAGTTAGTGTACCATACTATCATTATCAATTAATCCGGGTGCCTGGCAGCTGTTCAGCGGTGGGTGTGACAGTCGATGGGCAACAAAGGGGTTTTTAAATCAATTTAAGGGGTGCAACCCCTGGGGTTTGTAGACCTCTGAGTTTGGTGTGATATAATAGCTTAATATTGTGCCTTTTTAATTCGAATATAGCATTGCTAGGCATTTTAGTTGGGGGAAAAACAGTGCCAGGTGACGTCCAAGTTGCGGTAAATAGTGCCTCATTTATAGAGGCCGTCTTGTTTATAAAGATCTGGGCCTATACTTTTTCCTTAGACCTTCAAAACCGTGTGTGCAAAAATACAGGCGCAAATCAACCCCCCGGGCGAGGACAAAAAGCAACTATCACACCCACCGCTGAACACCTGCCAGGCGCCCGGATTAATTAATAATGATACTATGCCACACTAAATAGAGGAATGTCGGCGCTCTGCTAATTGCAAAACTATTTCCGGTGCCAGCTATTAATCCAATAAAACCTCTGGTCGCAGCACGCGTTCTTTGTGGCGCCTCCGTACGCGCATACAGATTTAAACCGTATTGTAAGGTAACGAAGAACGAGTTTCATTTCAATTCAAGTGCGACAATAATTCTAGCCAATTCTAATTCCCTATAAGTCAAAAAAGACTACAGAGTTCAAGTTTCAAGTCTTAATAGACAAAATATTTAACTCTTGTTCTTACATATCGCAGAATCTCCTCATTACTAGAGGCAGGAATGCTGTTTATTATTTACCATGGCTTTGATACAATAAATTAAACAGTAGCCGATGTTTATCAAAAATATTTGGGATTGGATCACGTATGTGGGTTTTATGTTAATGTTATGGCGTTAGAAAGCCTTTTATTCGTGGCGAAATCGACTAAACAATGGATTATGGTGTTTCGAAACACTTCAACGATCGATCTTTTTTTACTAATGGATGCATCGAAATTTCACATGCATTCCTTTTCTTCTTGTATGTCTTGCCTTTTTTGGCATTAGGAAATGAAGAGAAAATTTAAGTAATTCATTGAACCTACTACATACCTAATATACCTATTTGGCTAGTAATTTATTTACTCAACTTAGAGGTCTATTTCGATAACTTGCATCTTGATACGAAAAATATATCATGCGCCCGATGCGTTTCGTTTGCGTCAATTCATGTAGTTAATTTAAAAAAGTAGAAAATAAATAAAGTGGAAGTAAATGGAAACCACAGTGGCAACACCAGCTCTCTTGTCAAATATTTCATTATTTTCGTAAACAAACATCTGTCAAACGGAAACCACAGTGGCAACACCAGCTCTCTTGTCAAATATTTCATTATTTTCGTAAACAAACATCTGTCAAACTTGAATAATTTCTTTCCTCATGTTGGCATGACTAACTCGGTCATCATCCGCTTCCAGCTTTTATGCTTAACTTTAACTGCATTATGTATGTTTTTATATGCCATTTGTTTGTCTGTGATGTTAATTAAACTTTTTGTTTTTAGGTAAATTAAATCTCATCCTTCTACAAAAATAAAGTCACTTTCACCGATTACGATCATTCTCCTCTTGTGTGAAAGTCCTAAAACTACGACATTGGCAAATCAACCTTGCTTGGATCAGCAAGGAGTAAAAGTCATAGGAAAAAAAACTGTCAAACAGTAACCTACTGCTCGCACTTATGCGACAAAATGAGATGCACAATATAAAAAGTTGCCTCTTAAAGCTCAGTGGCGCCCTCCGTCAAAGATAATTGAATCAGTTTAACATAAAGAAATTAAATTCGATTTTTTTTTCACACGGTTTATTTTAATTATTTTCAGCTTATTTAGGTGTCCTACTACTAGGCAAAGGCTTACCCTCTTACATCAAACTAAGTATTCAAAACCATATGCTGTCAGTGCAAATGTTCAAAAAATTTCCCTCATAAATAATTTGGTTGGGCTTCGATACCCAGTAGTATTCAATATTATGCGTGTATGTGAATCTACACTTACCTAATTATTCTCTTCAACTATAATTTCCCAACGCACACTGAAAATGGAAATGTTCTCTGTAGAAATTTAATCTTGGATTAAAGTAATTAACTAAGCTTTAAATATCCAAGAGGCGCGAATTTTGACATTTACATGAAGTTCCCTTTAATTGCCTGGCTAAGAGCGCAGGAACAACCTTCGTCCCCCATCGCTGATCAAACGCAAGCAAATTTAAATTTGTTTCAGAAGGACCAGTATTATTCTACCTAGGGTTCATACAAAATCATAGGTCACGCTTATACTGGTTTGCCTCTACTTGGTCACAGGCAATGATACTAACATTCCAACTAACTAAGAATGTCCCGTAGACACAGACATGCCTCAACGTCAACATGTCTAAGCTTTCCTACACAGTAATTAGAGAAACATTATGGTAATTTGCATAAACGTAAAATAGAAATCATCATGGAGTTCTACCAATTACTTAGAAGGTACCTATCTAAATGAAAATCTCTAAAGGATTCTTTCCGTAGCTAACAGTCAAATCAAATGTATGCCTTTAGGTGATGAATGAGCGGAATTCTTTATAGCAAAAATCAAACTGTCAGAGGGATTGACCTAACTGTTTTATCGACTTATCGATGTTACGGAATAATATCGCATTAGGTATCCATAATCAACTTAAAAGATTATTATGTAACATTTGACCTCATTGATAAACAACTTGCATCTCCATATTAAAGTAAATCATGTCAGCGTCACATAATAATATGTCATTTATGTCACTTGAGTTTTCATGAGTGATTTCCGTGCCGTGTTACTAAAATGGTTAATCCTAAAAGAAAAACAATAAAAAAATGGATACACAAAGATTCTTCTCTTAGTTTCAAAGAAGATTCTTCCACAATATATTGCTCTAAATGTGACGTTCATTTACATCAGCTAAAGAAACATTGTGTTGAAAGTCACTTAGTGAGTAAAACTCATTCGTCACAACGCTCAAAAAGTACGAGTTCAGACACATTCTATATAGATTTAATCATATTTTTAGTTTCGTGCAATATTCAATGGAAAAAAATTAACAATTATTAGATTTCGACTGTTATTTTTAATGAAGTTTAGTTACCTACTCTTAGCAATATATGTTTTTAATTTTTCATGATAAGTTTCATATAGAAAATTTAAAATAGAAGTATTTTCTGTTTTATACTTTACTATTATACTAAAATACAGTGGCGGTCAGCTAATTAGGCACACCGTTAATTTGTTTGTATGTATATCCAAAAGCTTGATTTCATTACTTTAACTTTGTTTCGTTAAGTGACAAATATTTATCGATAAGTCGATAAAACCGTTAGGTCAATCCCTTTGACAGTTTGATTTTTGCTATGAAGAATTCCGCTCATCACTGATGATATCTATATTTGTGACTTCGAAATGCAAAGTAAAAAATATGACTACAAAAAAATTCATATGTCAATTTTTATTTTTATTTGTAAGTACTCAGGACCTTTTTTCCCGGTTAAGATCGAACGAGCCTGTGATTCTGGCTCAATAGAAAAATCTCATTTATGCGGTATTTCCGGACCCATAAATGGCCTTGAAACCTTTAAGAAAACAGCGTAGGTACTCCTAACTGTAAGGTCGGCAACGCACATGTGACCCCCCATTTGTTGCAAGTGTATATGGGCGGCGATAGTCGCTACCATCAGGCGATACGTCTGCTATTTTACCTCCATATTGCATAAAAAATGAACAAATATAATCTACATGTATAATTATATATATATATTATATACTTAAGTATACCTACAGAGCTCAAAAAGACATATAAGTAGTTATACTTATTCATTCATTTTACATATTTCAGAAAAATAATCTAATACTACATATTCATTTAACAAAACCAAACAAAATATGATTTAAAAAAATGAGGTTGATGAACTCTTAACGAGCATCCTGAAGATGGTTAAATGGCGTCACACTTTCAATTTGTAGGCGTGTGAGATGAACAGCCATTATCCTCGCTTTAAACAGGTACAAGTAAAGCATAGTTTACACAATATTCTATCAGTAGAAGTTGTAAATAAGTAGAGTGCAAGTGAGTGCTATGCAAAGGCGACTTTTCCGTCTCTCACGGCAAAACGGAGCGACGAATTGACGTGATTTTTTAAGTGGAGATAGTTGAAGGGATGGAGAGTGACGTAGGCTACTTTTTGTCTCTTTCTAACGCGAGCGAAGCCGTGGGCAAAAGATAGTTAAAAATATAACTGCACCTAGTATGTACATCGCATTAAAACATACAGTACCTACCTAATATGCGCTAAGTTGACCACTATCTTTGCCCAAGTACCTAGATATTTTTTATGACGGTAGTCAATGTAAGTAATGTTGAGACCTGTAATGCCCACTATAAAAAATGGCTTAGGATTTTCACTTTCCGGTGATTGTCAAATATTTTTTTATTTAGGCAAAGTTAGCGAGCGCATATAGCGAAAAATGCAATTTTATTTAAGCTTTAAACAGGTACAAGTAAAGCATAGTTTACACAGGATTCTATCAGTAGAAGTTGTAAATAAGTAGAGTGCAAGTGAGTGCTATGCAAAGGCGACTTTTCCGTCTCTCACGGCAAAACGGAGCGACGAATTGACGTGATTTTTTAAGTGGAGATAGTTGAAGGGATGGAGAGTGACGTAGGCTACTTTTTGTCTCTTTCTAACGCGAGCGAAGCCGTGGGCAAAATATAGTTAAAAATATAACTGCACCTAGTATGTACATCGCATTAAAACATACAGTACCTACCTAATATGCGCTAAGTTGACCACTATCTTTGCCCAAGTACCTAGATATTTTTTATGACGGTAGTCAATGTAAGTAATGTTGAGACCTGTAATGCCCACTATAAAAAATGGCTTAGGATTTTCACTTTCCGGTGATTGTCAAATATTTTTTTATTTAGGCAAAGTTAGCGAGCGCATATAGCGAAAAATGCAATTTTATTTAAGCTCGAATCACACGTCCGGTGTGCACCCTCTCAATGTATACACACACGGGGAGCATTATTAAAAACAGCTAACTGACACAGGTCGGCCAGAACCGTCGCAGTATTTGCATAATATAGATAGCCCCGTCTTCTGCACCCGCGTCCGTCGCTTGTCATACCAGGCGCCATTTTATCGACTTGTCTGATACCTCCTAGTTTCTCCACGACCGTTATTAGTAGCTAATCATAATTAGCGTCCCTATCTACTTACTTAATATTATTTAATAAGATTTTGCAAAGTAAATAGCAGATTGTAATAATTTATGAGGCGATAAGCGGTGTTGGATAGCGTATAAATTTAGCTTGTTGCGTTTCTAACCAGAGTATTAGCCACTGGACTTAAAGGTGCATATGTGTCATTATTAAATAATATTTATGTGTACGGAAAGGCGCTAACAAGACCTACACTTCCTTAAAAACGGAAATATACTCATAGTTCAAACGAACATTAAACTATAGTTCATATCGTTAAAGGGCAACAAAAATACCTATACATTTACGGTCCATCTACTTTCGACTAATATTTACCGTCAGTTTGATGTTCCACCTACACGACGAGTGTAATTTATTTATTGCGAGTTTGATTTAGAAGCTAATAAATCTTCACAAATAAGAATAGTTTGCAATAAAATTAGGATGGTGTGCATATTGTGCCTAAACATTTAATAGTTGAGCTAGTTTCATCAAAATACTCCATCTGTCTAGAATTGTGGAACATTCATATCATATTCATAATTAATTGTGACAGCTCAGAGGGTCTACCACGAACAAGTTTAATCGTTTGTTCTTATATTTGCCTCTTTATCGCTCAAATATGCGAGAGCAGTAGAAAGGGAAGTAGACGAACGAATGAAGTAGTTCGTGGTAGGCCTTCTAGAATCATTTTATACAGCATAAATACGTATGTATCATAAAAAAATGCAAGCGGTTGTCATGTCTGAGTGGATTTTGCAATCAAAATGTAAGAATGGTTGTACTTTTTTGCTAAGCCTAATCAAATTGTCACATAATGTTTTCTACGCGAACGCTTGGCACTTCTATCTTATTACGCGCTCTTAGGTACTCTCCAATGATCTAATATTCCAGAAACGTCTTAAATGCAGAGCCCCTACAAACTACCAGTTCTCTCCTTTGACAAGCATCGAGGAAACCGTTTTATCAAAGACCTCTGCATTGATGTAGACACCGAATGAATGCTGTATAATTTAAATCCTTTGCGTTGAAGTCTCGTGGGATGTGTCATCAATCACGGATAGTGTTGGTGTCGAGTCTTGGAATCCTCTTTGGTACTGAATCGCTTTTTAGACTGTATACATGCATTATGACGATACTTGTTGAAGTGTTTTGGAAATAAGACATATTCTGAAATTTTGAATCAAATATTAAGACATTCCGCCGGAAAGTTCTCGAGTGGAGACCGCAGACCGAAAAACGCAGCGTAGCACCGACGAGGTGGATCGATGATCTGATTAAAGCCGTGGGGTCACGGTGGACGCAGGTTGCTTTCAACCGTAACACGTGGAGATCCATGAGGGAGGCCTATGTCCAACAGTGGGCGTACTACGGCTGATATGATGATTAAGACATTGTGTTCTATTATATGGTTCTTATATGGACAAAGCCTTTTAATAATCATAATCTTTAAGAAAATATTTTACCTTATCAGAATAATGAGATATAACTAGACTTCACTATCGTCACTCATCGCCGTGACTATTTCAAACCCGCTTAGATAATATAATAAGTAAAATAAGTTATTTTAATCGCGCTAATTTCATAATAACGTTTTATTTATGGCTAATAAGTGGTCACCTTGGAACTGGAACTAGAAAAAATTGTGGGAGTCAACACGTTATTGGCCAGATTAGCTTGTATAGTGTCCATTTATTCGCTATAAAAATCATAATTAAGCGTAATTTTTCAGTATATGGCCATGTTGCGCGCGCAAGTTTCTTCAATACAAGAATCGGCTGGTTGTTGATAGAAAAGTTGATCTTTATTGAATGGTGAAAGGCGATAGGCTGATCGAGGTATCTGACGAAGTACCTAGGTATATATAATACTGTTTATTTTCAGAAAGATCTTTGAGATGAGAAGATTATTACAGTCCTTGTATATAAGTCTCGATGTATCGGAAAATATGTGCCTAATAGCTACCTACTATCGCAATGTTGGTGGCATCGAGTAGACCAGGTGCATTCCCCTAGAATGTCCCTTACGGAATGCTCTTGCCTTGTATGTCGGCTACTTCAATGAAATCCGCAAAGCTCCAAAAAATACTGCCAATTTGTTTACCAAGTCATGAAATATTAATAAAAACAAAATCGCTTTCTTCCCCATTTTCAGTAGTCTATTTTCAGAAACATTAGAAGAATCGCATTTCGTAAGGGACATTCTCGTCGAATGCTCTAGTAACGGGTGAGAGTATTCTCATCACACCTCTTACCACCTAGCCTAAGCAAGACAATTGTGTTATCGCTTTGTTATACTTTAATGCTATGCAAGATAGTTGAGTGTAACAAGGTAGTGATTATTCAGGTAATGTTATTTGTTTGTCTAGCCATGTGGAATATTACCCGGTTCTACTAATATGACAGCCGTATCAGGAAGCTTTGTAATTCTATGCCACTTACCTATAAAAGCGCGATGTTTTGTTTTTAGGCTGCGTTTTCACTTGAGATGACTGAGAATGGTTGCAAGGGATTTTTAAAAACTAATGGGATCAATCGCGCTGAGCGACGTAAACGAAGTGATTCTATTGGTTAGTAAGGGGCTGACAACACCTAATTTATGTTTTTCAAGCTGGTTTTTTTAGGTAAAACTTTTTATTTGAATAGTTCATAGTTGTTTCATAGCTGTGTTAATTATATTCATCATATTTCAAAGACCGTAGACGGATTTATAATTTTAACGAAATCGGCTTGATGGTAAATAATTGCAGACTTGGTCATTTATTAAATTCATCATTATGCTGTTTTATTTATTTTATGTATATAGCCCACGGGTTCTTTTTATTTTAATAGTTTCCGTGTTTTTTCCTTCAAACCCCAGGCCGGCCGGTGATAGTGCGATCTCGTTTACTCCGATACAAGAGGATAGAAGACAGTTCGTATTCAGGAAGTGACCATAAGATAGTGCTTATTTTCTCGCTCTAAAATTCTTATTTTACACCACATGTCAATTTCAAGCAATCCCAGCTGCGAAAGGGAAACTTGTTTGCTTATTATCATAAGTGTTATTAGAAAATTATTCCCAGGAACTAGGAAGACGAACATTTAGCAAAGATTTACTAACAGTTCATTGATCTCCATTGTAGGAAGGAAACAAAATATAAATTGTAATATCAATTACTTTATTTACAAATATCTTAACTCAAAATAACATGGCACATTTACAAAATAAATTGAAATAGGTATATACAATCAAATACGTTTTTACCTAACTAATGGTCCATGGACAGTCTTATTACTAAACAGGTAATTTAGGCACTTTTTACATAGGCGTAATATTCCTAACGCTGTCTACTGACCTAACCTGAACACTGTTTTCATAGTCTGTAACAGACTTAAAGGCTTTTGATGAATATTCGTAAATATTTGGATGTTTTTAAAACAATACAACCTTTGTAATATATGCATCGAGACTATGAACGCCAGGTAAGTCACATTTAAACATTGGCCTCATTTTCTTTTATTACGAGTATATTGACTATATATAATATGGGGTTGGGCTTAAACAAATATATAATTATAGCGGGGAGGGTTGTAATCATTGACTTTTCCTAAGTGATCACGAAACCTTAGTTTCTCGCTTTATCTGTTAGAACTTGTATAAGAGACTGCGCGTGGAGAATAACTGTTATTTTATTTAACAGTTAAATAGGTATAACAATACAGTTATGACGGTGAAACTATCCAACAGGGCAGAATCACAGTAATTAGTTAAGTTTTTCTTTATAAGGTGACATAGATTACATGTTTTTGTTACCAAAGTATGCCTTTAAATATTTATATTTTACAAAATAAATCAAAACAAAGTTGTGTGGCAATGGATTTTCGTACAAAACGGCAAAGCTTGAGAGCTCATCGCGCGCACCGTGTATATATGGATGATATAAAATGGCAATTATATATCATCCAGCGTTTTATATCACTCGGCCAACTATTCTCTATTTCCTTTCAGCCTTTTGTTCGCTTATACTGTAGGTACATTCAATAATAATGCACAACAATCTTGACAGAATTTGTCTGAATTGAAAGCCGTTGAGTCTATTATATTAGACCATATGAATAGTCACAATCAGTTTGCTTTAATAAATATTCAATAATTATCGATCAATAATAGGTATCATGAAAGCTTGCAATGAAGTGTATTTTATAAATATTTATGTACTTGCTAAATTATCACATAGAGAAACAACATCTGAACATCATTAATAGGAAAATGAGTCTGAGTAGAATATTCTCGCACCATTATTTTTATGTCCATTCATGTAAAACTGAAAGTCACACCGAAAGAATAATATCCTTCCCTGCTACCGAGTTCCCCATCAATGAAACTTCGTTAGCGTCTCATCTGTTCCAAAATTCCTTTTCGTCTTCCTCGAGACAGGCTTGCCGTATACGGTCAACAAACTCCTTCGGGAGAAAACAAGATCCGCGAGATGTAAACCGGCGCTTCATATGCTGAGGGATGGCCGTTTCTTCCGGACGCTCTTGTTGCTTAGACCAAGGATGGAGCCGATTACCTGTAGAATAAACAAATATTACGTCTTATTTTAAGTCTTTAGTGGTCTACTGATGGGCTGCTAGTGATCTAAGGCCTCTTTCCACTTTTTCTAGGTCTCCCTACCTTAAGCAATCACTATGTATTCTAGTATAGAGGATTCTGGTCTATATAAAACTAGTTTCATCACCATATGGGATATATGTATAGCTATACGAGTATAGGGGGTAAAGATAGTAAATTAAGAAACCTCACTTTAGAGACAGAGTAAGCAGCGAGCTTGCGCCGTGGCGAGGGCAGCAGCAGCGCGAGCGCGCGTGCCTCTCGCAGCAGCGCGTGGAAGGCCAGAGCTGCGCCCGCGCACGACTCCGCCGCCGACACCTCGTAGAACTGGCACCCGAACCGCAGCGACAATTCCTGACCCTCCTCCGCCTTCACGACTCTGAGCAAACAAGATATAAAGTAGCTTACATTAAAATTGTTTAAATCTGTTTGTAGATTCATTTTCGAAACATGATTCGACTGAAAAACTCTCTTTAGATTATGTACGTTAAGTCACACATATGGACTGTTAATTCTTGAGGCAATAGTTCAAGTATTTTCATTACAAAACGATGTTTATCTTCCCATAAAAAGATTGTAGAAGTATTTAACATTAATTATAACCATCGATGAATGTACATACATAAATGTTTGAGAACTGACATTCAGATGTTGTCTTGATCTCAGGTCCTCATGTTTACCTCGCATGTTCCAAATCCCTCTTGTTTCCTAGGAGCGTCACAGCAGTGCAGCCCGGCAGTCTAGTGCGCTCCAGTAGGGCCAGGAGCTCTGCTGCTGCTAGAAAAGACCGCCGATCGCAGACAGAGTACACTATCGCGAAAGCGTCGCCCCATCGTAGATGTTCTGCTAAGCAGCCGCGTTTCTAAACAAAAAATGTACACTTATCATAATTATGGACATATTTAGGTCTGTCATAAATGTATTCAATCCATTTTCATGAGATTTGTCTGACGATAAACCTAAGCCCGTAACGGGATTCATTTCAAAATTGCAACGAAGCAAATCAGAAGTTATATTTGTGAAAACCAAAACACGTGTTACAAGAATACCTAATTTGGTGACAAATATCTAGACTATTTTGATATTAGATCCGTTTTGAAAATGGCTTCAGTTTTAGGTATTTCATTGTAATTTTAAAGTATATTGTTGATATTATTTATTTAGCCGGACAAACGCTAGGAAGAAGAGAGAGAGTTGTTTATTAAGAGATATCTCGTGCACTTTAAATGTGCTACAGTTTTTGGACCAATGCCGAGACATTCTTGGCACCAAATAATTACTGCATTTAAAACTTGTAAAGGTAAATCTATAATATTTACCGCACAACCGCAAGTGTCTAGAATCTCCACTTCAGATGTTGCGCCGTCGAACGCAACTCTATGCTGATATAGGAAATCTGGAAATAAAATGATTCCATTAGTCATTTAAATAATAGCCTAAAAAACTATAAACTAAAGAACAGAATAAAAGACGATCACAATGTTTTTTTTTTTTCGAACCGCAAGATTTCTCCAGCCAGTAACTTTTCGACCGCATCACAGACAGCGGGAAGCGACTGTGTTTTATACCATGTAGTGGTGTTGTAGAAGATAATAAACTAGTCACTTTATACACAGTATATCATTTTCTATTCATTTTACTAGGTTTTGTCATCAAATTTGTATGACAGCACTTTAGTCAACCAGCACATAAACAGCGTTAATGCAACGCTTTCCAGGTGATTACAGTAGCAGTTGCTTATAATGGTATCTGCTTACAATCTGTTGCCAAAAACCTGTATAATTCTATAATACAACGTATCTCCATTTTTTCTTTTTCCTACATTAAAAAATAACTAAGCAGCGTGTCAACACCGTCACGAATGCCTAAAAAGTAAAATTTGTTTACGGATGTGACCATCGGCATTTTTCAATCCATAACCTAACACAAATGAGCAGACTTCCGTCACATATCGCTTGTCAATCAAACAGCTGTTCTATTATGTATTCGAGCCTCGCGACTAGATTTTGACCTCATTCAAGAGTGTTGACTTTCTGAAACACTATGTCAGTCACACGATTCTAGGTTACAACAGGTAACCTTAGAATTTATTTCTAGATGGTTAATGCACATTCATTGACCATCTAGAAACAAATAATTAGTACATTACATACCAAGGCCGTTTAAGTGGGAAATGCCTCGGATTCCATGTAATTGTCGGCCGAGGCGAAGCCGAGGTCGACTAACATGTGATCCGAGGCTTTCCCATTTACCGGCCGAGGTTTGTATACTATTTTTCAGTCCGACGGAGCCGGCAGGCGACAATTTAGTTTTGCGTAAAGTGGCGCTTACCGGCCGGAGGACTGAAATAGTTATTTATTTTACAAGGGGGCAAAGTTGTTGTTTAACTCTCGGGCTTATATTGAGACCCACGCAAGCGAAAGATTCCAAAATTGAGCCACGAGCGTAGCGAGTGGTTCAATAACTGGAATCTTGAGCTTTACGAGGGTCTCAAGGCACGAGAGTTGAACAATCTTTGCCGCCGAGTGTAATACAACATTTTTCCCCTCACTGTTGCGAGGAAAATAAAGACTACATACGATTACAAATCTTATCCACATGTACTTAAGTTATCTTGAAGAAACCATCAAAATTCAATTTCAAAATTTGTTATAGAGTAATAGGTACTTACGCTCCTGGTACTTAGTTATTGCCAACAGCTTACCAAGTGCGGGATAAGACGACCAATTTTAGGTGTGACCTCCGTTTGCGCATATTTACATGGGCATATAGGACTCACTTATACTGGACTGGTGGTAAGTGATAGGAATTAGATTACTTTGCCCCACATGTGAATAAAATGCGTTTTCCGCGCTAGTGAGGGGAAAAATAAATATAATTTTGGTATACGCAAGGCAGTGTACATACTTATTTATTGCTTAACATAAAATGCATTCAGTACTCATGCTATCAGAAATGATGATTCGGCATATTCATTTCACTTTAATAAAAACCAAAATAAAGCCTGCAAACACTGTTAAACCATGTACCTAAATATATATCTTTTCACTGTTGAAAAACAGTGGCAATTAGTTTTTATTGCCATAGGTGGCCAATTAATTTTGTTCCTAGTAAACACGTATGTAAACAAAACGCAACGTTTCCGCTGATTTATCTCTATAATAAGCACCTTTCTGGGACTACCGAGCGCGTATAAGATCATTACCATTCTCAATATCTCAATAAGAAGCTATCAAAGGTCGACGGCCGGTCGCAGGCGCCGGTCGCGTCGCACAGCCTTGGCGCGCCCTGCCAATATCGCAAATAAACTTTGGCAAGAGTTGCCAAGACTTGGCAACTCTTGACTAAGGGCTGTTTCTACACATTGTAGACATCGCGAGGCTAACGTGAATGCCACACTTACCGCCGGTGGAGCTGTATTCGCCGATGTAGCGCTTTGTCAGGTAACGGACCACCACGGCTGTAACAAAAAACCAATGTCAGACGGAATCCTAGGTGTCATTTTAGTCAAGTATAAACTTGAAAATGATTCAGTTCCGAAACTGAGCGCTGTAGCCAAAATGACAATCAGTTGCAGAAATCGATATGAAAACGCCAGACGAAACGTGAAATAATGCATGAAAGATGATTTCTTTACATTATTCTCCGTTTCACCTGGCGTTTTTGTACCGTTTTGAGATTCCAATACATTTTTCGCTTTTCGCTTAGCATTTATACGAATGCTTTCTGCAAATGATTTTGTCATCTTGGCTAGTCCCCAGTTATCTGCGCTATTTACTTCTGGGTAAAGGTAGAGCTAGACGCTTATCCAATATCCAGCTTAAGTAATAGTCCATAAGAATTCTCTAAATATAAATTTAATATGCAACCGAAAAATTTTACAGCCCTGCCTGAGAACTATCTCGATAGACAAGTATTTCAACAAAGAAACTGAATTTAAATCAGTTTATTTTTTTAGAAGGTACTATGTCACAAACACGATGATACATAGGTACGAGAAAAATTCAATACATCCCTCTGCCGTTGAGAGTAAAAAACTACTATATACAAACTAAAATCATATTGTAATGTTCTATCTAAGAAATTAAAATGAGTCTATAGAACTAAGGAATACAAAAGTTTATATTATAAACCATTAATGAGGGACATTAATAGCATGTAAACACGCTGCAACGTTACACTCGAAGCAGTTAAGGTTATAAATAGATACTAAATACAATCTTGCCTAATAAACCGCAGTAACATTGAAGCTTAGAGAAAGCAGCAATTAGCAGCAGTCGGTAGAAGGTGTTACAAAAGTGTTCCTGAATTAATTTATAACTACAAGTCTCAATTAGAGGGAAAGCAAACATGAGGCATGCAAGTTAACTTAAACGGAAGATTGGAGAGACTTCACGCCTTAAACATCATAAATTCATAATTCATAGGCGTCAGCTTGCATTCGCGGCACACATTTTTTTTTAAAACGTTGGAATTAATCGTTGACATTTACATTTACGTAGAACGAAGGATGATATGTAGGTACGTTACGGAGAGGATGTTTGGCCGATCCTTAGTCATAATATGTACTAACTAGCCATACTAACTTTTATCACACCAAGTAGTTGAAATCAGCGAACTTAAAAAACATGGAAGACTAATAAGCTCTAAATAATGACCCCACAAAACGCACGCCACGCGAGGCGGGACTTACACAGCCACGCCAGCGTGCCGTTTAGTATACAAATGGCCGTCAGCGATGTGGTCAGTTTGACAGATAGCGTAAAATTTAATAATATATAATAAAAATGCCCTGTTGCGCTGTGAAATGGTGTCGAAGTCGCACGGAAAAACACCACAAATAAGATGGCATTACTTTTCATCTGTAAGTAGTTATTTTACATATTATTTTAAATTTCTTTGATCCGGGACAAATTTATATGGGGATGGTGTTATGCCAACTTTTGGACAACCATTGAAATTATAATACAGGGATATATTTTTTATTATAATTAAATTAGTTACAATAACAAATAAAGGATTAACAAATTAAAAAAGGGTTCAATCCCAATTTGTACGGTATGTTTAAAAAAACTTATTATACAACAATACGGAATACCTCAATGGCTCAGCTAGGGCTTTAAATAACCGGACTCCAAGTTTAAGATTTAGGTATAGATAGTGTAGTGAAAGTCTTAGATAATTTTATAACATCAATTTTATAAATATGTGAAAATGTTAATGGCACGTATTTTTTTATACTTTTTTTAGAATGAAATATTTGCGTAATCATAGTTATTATTTTCTTTGGTTTCCGCGTTTATTTTCATTCATATATTGCCTCTGTCAATTGAATTATGCTGTTCAAGGCTTAACATATTTAACGACAGCAAGGGGCATTACCATATTCCTAAAATACGTGTCTAAGGGTTCTTATAATTGCCTGTAACTTCATGGACAAACAAAATCTCTTTTTTTATCTGATATATTTATGTGACTAAACACACCCACCCATGAATTTACGAGTACCATACGTTTGACCATATACCAGGTTATGAAAATGAGATCGCGAATAATTAGCACGGTTGCGGTATTATGGACGTTACAATATTATACATATTAATTACATATATTAATAATCCTACAGCAAACCAACGAGATCAATAAAGTAAGTAATCTTTAGAATTCGCGTTAGACCCGTTTGATAATTATGTTTAAATATGTGTTCAAATCGCGAAAGTTTTAAATGTTATAAGTTATCTTTGTTTATTGAAAATTTGATTAAAATTTATCACAACAAAAATATATCATATTAAACTTGCTCTTTATTGCATAACACCGTCTACTAACAATACTTTTCCAATGTCACAGTTGTTGTGTCATCAATAAGTGTCAGCGCTCAGACCAATCCCACCGCACCATATTGACGTTGACCAATGATATTTTGGGATATTTGAGTTATTAAAACCGACTGAAAATTTTGACGAGTTTGATTGGCAGCGTAGCGTGCATGCGCATATCGAGTGTTTACCCCGTTTTATGTTGTCAATTTGTTTGAAGCTCCTCTTCCATGTTTTTTAAGTTCGCTGGTTGAAATAAACATAACTATAGTTCCTAAATCTGCAAATATATGCTTTTACGAAAGACTTGAGTTTTCTGAGATTTTGAAAGACTATAAATTGAAAGAGATGTCATATACTACAGAAAAAGTGATCATGGCCCCCGGCGAGCAGGGCTGGGATCGAACCAGTAGTGACCTCCTGCTTTCGCGGCAGTGCCCTAACCAGTGAGGTACCCGATCGCGGCAAACAAAACATGAATTAAAACATATATTACTTTAATAAATGATTTGATTCGTGCTTTACAATTCTATTTTGAAATACTTGTTATAAATTGGTTTAAACAATAGTAGAAGTGTCTTAATTCGTGTACAACCTAGCCTTGGAAAGATTTATTTGTTTACTTCACTATCACTACATAGTATAAAACAAAGTCGCTTTCTCTGTCCCTATATCCCTATGTATGCTTAAATCTTTAAAACTACGGCAACGGATTTTGATGCGGTTTTTAATAGATAGTGTGATTCAAGAGGAAGGTTTATATGTATAATAATAACCCGTGCAAAGCCGGGGCGGGTCGCTAGTATTAATATAAAACTAGAAGGTACCTTATTTATGTATAGAACGCAAATATTTATGATTAGTTTTATATCTATTCATCTTTATCACCTGAACTTAATGAAGCACTTCAAAATGTCCAACCACATGAACTTATTAGCTATCAATTCATAGGAAATTTATTTATATTGGAGGTATTTACCAATAGAAATTTACTATAAAATTGGCTATTTTCTTCCAAAGCTTATAGTTATAAGCTAAAGGAATTTAATAGCCGACACTAAGAAATATGCAAGGTTTTACGTTTATCTAGAGAAGTAAAATATGGTGTCATAAATACTGAAACGGAACGTGAAATGATCTTTACGTCTCATCTCATCAGTTGACCGTTTTATCGACTGCCGATGCCGTGGTACATATATACGGGTTTATTTATGACATTTTCAGATCAAACATGTCCGATCTCGACTCTATTAGCGAGGGGGTAGGTCATGTTCAAACATTTTGGTTCACTGTACGTTCTTCGCGGCATAATAAACATGTCGGACTGAATGTATTGTCAGCTTCTGCTTTATGAACGCTAAAAGTCATCAAGGTTTCGAATCGCTACAATGTTGTTGCACTTCATAATATATAAGCTCTGCAAATTTAGCTTTATTATCATGTAGATACATACATGTGATGTCGGAGTAAATAAAATAAAAGTAATGAATAAGCTTACTTTACACATTTTTTTATTGCACACTAAATGAAGGGCATAATATATCTAAACTTTTGCAGCTATAGCGACTTACATTAAATGAAAGAAGCCATAATACAATCGATTGTATTGACAACCTTTTATGAGAAGCTCAAACATTTTACAGTTTATTTTTAATAGCCCTTTGCACCATAAATGTGTGTTAATTGCAAGTATCTATTGAGACTGTCACTGTGTACTTTCCTTTTATTTATGTCCGCCGTTCGTTACGGTGCATAAGAAGTCAGACGTTGGAATGTTAGTGTGTTACTGGGTGTTTGTTTTGAGGCTAGCGAGTAACATCGCCTAGCGTATTAATTGGACACCACTTTTAGCTTAAGAATGTGCAACGGTCCTCTTAATCTATTTGTAAAACAAGTAATAGGTTCCAAATTTTGTGCTAAGACAAATAAGCCCTTATTAGTAGCTGGGTCACCGAGGGAGCTCGAAAATAAACCCGCGTGTTCTCACATATAAGACAAAACTAAATCAATCTGTGGTGCCCAAAAACTTCCACATACCTATTTTCGTTGATATCGTTAGAGCAATTCCGAGATCTCCAAAGATATATAAAATTTAAGTATATTTTAAGTAAGGTGATGAATAGAAGGTAGTCTACTGTATGTGTATTATGTTAACATTAAGTTTCATCTGTAATTTCACAGTGGATTTGTGGTAACTGTTATGCTGTGTAAATATATTATTAAATACAATAAAATAAATAAATACGTACATGTACAAGATTTGCTCGTTTAGGATTAATCGTCGAATAAGATTAGTCGTATACGATAAGATTTGCTGTGTCTAGCCGAAATGTATCGACATAAAACTTACATGTCAACTACAAAAAGAGGTAAATTTTAAATTTGAAAGAACGAGAAAATGCTGAGACCTTACATTACGTTTAAAAGCCAAGTTTCTGCGATCTCCATCGGCATAATTAAGTTCGAGGCAAGGGGAGTCGTGAACGAAAACACCGGATCGTCTAGTTTAACACACTCGCTTTCCAAAGCAATTGTGGCTGCAGCTATAATAAATAAATACCTCCTTCAAATTAATGTCGACCATAAATTAATTGATCGGGACGGCGATAAAGTAAAAGTAAAACTCGGTAGCGAACAGTACAAGCACACGTACTTTAGCGTGAAATGTCTCAGATAAGTTGTTCCCTTATCAAAACATGCAGAATAAACATGGGTATTGATACAGGCGGTCAGTTATACTAACGAATACTTTCACTGCTGCATTGATAGTGCCATTCAAGGTAATCCACAAGCACGTATCTCGAGTGACTGATAGCGAGGTGCTGCCAGCCAATAAGTCGGAATAACCTTACATCGGAAAGGTTGCAGTGAGTGTACAGAGTCGATAAAAAAATCTATGTTTACTGTTGTGCTTATAGCCAATCCACTGAAAAGACGCAAATAATTTTCTGTGTTCAGTTTTGCAATATTTTGTTCACAGATTTGGAAGAGTGCCGAAATATCAGAAAATGAAAACAACAGAACTTGGTAAATATTTGTACTAGATTGTCGTCTGCTGCTGTCTGCTGTCATTCTGCGTCTTAGGCTTCTTAAAAGTCATAAAAATTACACCTTCCCCTTTCTCCTTAATAAACTCATACGTTTCACCAGCATTGCTCTCTCTCTGCCAGCATTATAACCAATGACAATATTAGTACTTACATTTACAAAATGATTTAGAAATATTTTTCGCAACATTTTAATGAACCGAATTCATTCATCATTCGGATTGCAATTTTTATGTCGCATTTAATTTATTTATTCGATGATTTTAAAGATTAACTTGTGCATCAATAAATTATGCGATTAAAAACGAAATGGCAATAAAATTGGTTATCTCCATAAGTTGATGTAAAATCTTTCTTTCCAATATTTACAATGCCTTAAGAGATCGCGAGGTCATCGGCCGAAGAAAAGATGTCCATGAATAATGAAATCTTGAAGCAACCAATTATGTAAGAACCGCAAATGTTAATTTCGAGTAAACGAAAGGAACGCGCGCTGGAACCGAGTTCGGATGTTGAAGAAATTCTAGATTTATTTCCAGAATGTACGGTACCGGTAACGAGAGCTATAACGGGACTCGAGCGAGGATTTAACCGAGACGTCTGTGAGTGAATAAGGTAGCAAAGGTAAATGTTAATTAAGAGCATCGCGGAGGTGATTGCAAACACGATCCGGGGTTCGCCACGCTAGCCGCGGTAATTGGACGCCAACTGTTTCATTTGCATTTTTAACGTCAATTTTATTTCCGTAAACCTTTTAATTAAACTGCGATCCTTTAACCCAATGACAACTTTAAATTATTGGCTTCTAGCTTTTGCCCGCGACTTCGTCGGTGTAGAATTAGAAAAAAATCTATCTTATGTCCTTCGCCAGAAGACAAACTTAAATTTCATCTTGATCGGTTCAGCGGTTTTAGCGTGAAGAGACAAAGTTACTTTCGCATTTATAATATTATTATGGATGTATGGATTATAAAAATAAAATCGCCATAATTTTCGCGTGCATTCGAAGGATGCAACTTTCTCTTGTACGAGTAGGTACATTATTGACATCCTATGCGAGTTGCTAATTTCAGATTTCTCCATACCAAGTTTAGAATTTGACAGGTGACGTGTTTCTCAACAGTGACGTGACCTACAAGTCTAGAATGCGTGGTGCAAATCGCATACAAATTTAGAAATGTCCGGAACATCTGCTTACTTAAATTGAATTGGTAGTCTAATGTTTTAGACGTAGGTATGTATGGCGTTCAAACGTCAAACACGTGGTTATCCAAAATACTAATTTGTTTTTGGGGAAGAAGTGTGCAGCAAGTGACGAATTACTCTTGAAACACGTTTAACCACTCTTTATATACCCACATATCATTAACCCTCAAAAATGCGTTAAAAAACCGCATATAAAGGCCCCCATAATAATAAACTTTTTTGTTACAACAAATTTCTTATCTGACAACAAATTTCTTATCTGTGAAAATGTTATTATAGCTAAATAACATTTTCCATTTCGATAATATTAGTTTTGTTCAAATTTCGAACACATCTGACACAAGAAAATTTGATTTGATCTCTATTCTTAATATCAGCTGAGATGAGGTTTAGTTTGAAACGAATTGTCAATTGCATACAATGACGCACGCAAGTCGCACGTTATTTTGATATCGAACAATATGAAATTGGGGCCAACTCTAGTTTGTATCTGAATTTAAAAAATATAAATGTCAAAACTTGAATATCAGAAAAGTATTTATTCCTGAAAGACGCAATGGCGGTCGATATATATGCCCTTAAACGCATCATGGAGAGTCATGATATGTGTGTGTATATAAAGCAGTGTATGTAATTGTATTGTATTGTAAATAATTAGGCATTAAAACACTCGTGTGATGTTATAGTGTGGGTTACACTCGAGTTTTGATGCCTTGTATTATATACAATCACATAAACTTACTATTGGTCTCAAAAGCAAGACCAAAAATGTAGGTATGCTTATTTGTATACATTGTTGGTCTTCTTCCAAAGTTTGTTGGCATCGGCGGTACAACTGAGTAAGGGTTCTAAATCTTCATATTTCACCGTTTTATTTTTTCCTCATTCCACATTCACGTTCTATTATTACCCAGGGATCCTAAATTTAATCTCTCGTGCTAAAAATAAATATTTTGGTGAGAGTTTATAAATCGACGAGTGAGTAACTCAATCGCTTGAAGGCTAGGGTTGCCGAATGTATTTAAAAACGATATATTTACTTTATTAGAGTGATATATCATTGTGATTGAAATGAACGCAGTTACGTAATACAGAACAAGTATTAGTACATTACATACCAAGGCCGTTTAAGTGGGAAATGCCTTGGATTCCGTGTAATTGTCGGCCGAGGCGAAGCCGAGGTCGACTAACATGTGATCCGAGGCTTTCCCATTTAACGGCCGAGGTTTGTATACTATTTTTCAGTCCGACGGAGCCGGCAGGCGGCAATTTAGTTTTGCGTAAAGTGGCGCTTACCGGCCGGAGGACTGAAAAATACTTTTTCTACTCGCCGACTTTAATCTGCCAATTACGAGTACATAGACAAAACTATAAGCTCATACTTTTCGATATTAGACAGTCCAACTCAACTATAATATCTCATTTCGATACGCTGTAGGCAACTATAATAGAACTTCATACAAATTTTATACTTATTTGCGATGACGCCTGGTACTTTGCCGAGCGCGCGCCTCACGCCGGCGCCGACCGCGCCGGCCTGCCGGCCATCTTTTTGTGTTACATCCTTGTTAAGTCGATGAAATTGCATGATGAAATTGTTCCTCCATAGATGATGATGATGATGACTCGTAGAAAAAGTATTGTATACAATCGTAATATAATTAAGTTTTTCAATCTCGTACCTTACTTAGGCCACTCAGCAAGCTTCGTGGCCTAAACACGGTACTCGACTGAAAAACCCTTCATTATATCACGATTGTATAAAATACTATTATTTTTATAACGACATGGATGCAATTGACGTGACAGTACCTAAATGTTTTACGATATCAACCAAAAATGTACTATGGGCTATCAAAATTTGTTTCATTACGTGCATATTCACCGAAAACAATATCATAATTCATAACTATATAAGTACGCAACCATAAAACAATAAGAAATGTCACAAGAAAACACGGATTAGGTAAATTTGGAGGCGTCAATCAAATTAGTAGGTAATTAAAACGTGCATAGGTTAACGAAAAAAAAAGCGACTTTCTTTTTACACTATAATTACGGTCCCTACCTACGTTTAATATTTGGATACTTCTGTTGGTTTGTCAATCATTCTTATTTATATTGGTAAGTATATACCTATGCCCAAAGGCCATTTTTAAAGTAGGTATGTATAAATATTTAAAATAATAAATAAATAAACATTATGGGACAGTCTTAAAAAAATATGTCTAGTTCACAGGAAGCCATGTATATTGAGAGAAAAAACTTACTCAGGTACTTTAAGTGTTCCGCTATAGGTTTTAAAGATAGTTTCCTAAAAAGTACACACAAATAATCGTAATTAGGAATCGTCGGTCCTTTTGATAATCTATATAGTGCTTTTAATATAAAATTTGCGAAATCGTTTTATAAGAAAGAACAATTGCGAAAATTAACCACCGTTTAATTGTTAGCAGACGTTTCTACTCAACAAAATTTTTAATATCGCAATCGTTTTGTAGGCATCTACAAAATTGTACTCTTTAATGGTAACAGCCCTGGAGTGGGGTCCCGGCAGACGGTTGACCGGGTGACTCAGACGCGAGCGGCATGCGGCCGGCACTATAAATACGGCTCTGACATTTTCGCGCGCCCGATCTAGCGTCCCACTGCTTCGGACTTTATGACACGACCTCATTCAACAATGCAATCATATACGCGAAAATATATGAGCAGACTATGAGCAGAGCTGACTATCTAAGCAGAGCTTTATAGTTGGCGTTGGTGGCCTCTAACAGTCGGGCGTGTGCAACTATCAATCCTATCTAACCTAACAAGGAAAACGCTAGGAAGATTATGAGATTAGTTAAGTAAGCACCACCTCACCTATTTTTCGAAACCTTTTAATTTCTTAAATTAGGCCGACTTAACTCTGAAGCCTGAAATCTGTCAGGAATTTCTTTTGGCAATTAGCTTCCGGTCACACAGGAAAGCAGATGAATCATTTTCATCAAATACCTGCCCTCGAACAAAATTCCACATTTCTTATGACATCATGCACATTGTACATCAAAAATCTGATGTCTCGTGACTCGTGACACGAGGTTTTGTATCGTAAAATTTTTACTTACTTCAAAACTATAATGTTTTCTAATAATTTTCCTACTATTAGTTAGTTAGGTATACAAACTTGGTAAGTAGGTATTATAAAGCTTTAAGATAACTGGTAAAAAAACAGGTGCAGAAAATACTATAGTATTCCGTACGCGTTCCGTATGGTTATGGTTACCCACATAAACAAAGAAAACCAGGACAACATTTTTTATTTATCTATAGAATTAAGTAATTGGCCCTCTCAGTCACGTATTTTTTTGTTAGCATTTTTCTAATCGCTAAACGAAATACACGTTTACCCACATTTATAAGCTGTACGTATTTGCCCCAGGCGATTACCCACAGGGCCTATAGCAAACCACGGACGAGTTTTTGCCTCTCTGTCGCACTTGCATACGAATCACAAGAGCATGAGAGAGGTGCGCTCGTGATTGATTGTTTTGTATGTAATTGCATAATGGTGCCTTACTGAAAGCATTTACTCGTACATTAGGAGCCCACTCGTTTAGCTTGGAGGCTAAATGGCGGTTAAGGATTTCTGCGGACAACACTACACATTTCACTGCTAGTGATGTGCTCTTTCGCGAATGCATTAATAAAGCAAGTTAATCCTTTCTTATCTGTTGTTGTGACCTTTACACAATATATGTGTAAATTTTGAACATAAACAAAACGAATACTTATTCCCATAGATCAATTCAAAATACTACTAAGTATATAAACTAATTAGAAAGAAAGTCACGCATCACGCGATTCATGCGCCTTCGTAAATAGGTAGTGGTCCAATTTTTAAGCATGGCGTACAATAATTATGTAGTTCAAATTTAAGAAGTGATATCAACCAGGATTTCACATTTTTAGAATCTGAATTCACCTGAATGACCAATTCTCGCAAAAAAAAAACGTGAACCGTGCGCAACCGCGACGTAAACAAACGCCTCTTTAGTTCAGAGAATGCTACGCAATGAGTAAATACGCAGGCGTATAAATACCGGGTTTCCTAACTTACTATACTAAACTGAAAGATCACTGTTTATTGTTTTATTGCACATAATGTACATACTGCTTAACATTTTTATTGGCGAACCAATTTGCATTTGGGAAATAAACTGCACCTAATTAGTCCGGACCTAACCTAACGATAGGGAGGTAAGTAAATGCGATTTTCTCGATTTTTCGAATATTTGATCATGTGTAAAAATGAAAATGAAAATAGTAGAAATTATTAAAAAAAAACAACATTCATATTTGAAGTAGACTATGTAGACTATGTAGAAGTACACTCTGTCACGGTGTTTTGAGTTTAATATTGCAGGTAAGTTTACAGAAACTAACCAGGGAAGTAACAAGTATGCTGTACTGATAAGGTAAACTAAAATTTCGGGCATTTACCCCCTATACAATACATAATAATGCAATTCTAAATTAGATAGTTTTCAGCGCGGAGAACGGTCCAGTAAAGGTATTATGTTACCGAATAAAATAGAGTCACACCACATAGCTTACAGCATTAGTTAAAATACAGTACAAATTATATTTACTATTAAAGTTAAACATATTTGTAAAAAAGAAAAATATATCTGTAATTTAGGCGAAAATGTTTACTTTAAATTACCATTGAGAGTAAGCGCAAAATAAATTGTATTTGATTAAATTGAAACGAATTGAAAGCTTTTGACTAACTAAAAAGAAAATACGAGTGCAGGTAATACCAGTCAATATAAACCGAAAGTAACCAAGTTTCTATTTTACCACTTACACTAATATAAGATACTGCGTATACTGCGTATCCGCCGTTAACTGAAGAGCTGTCACTATAAATTCGTTGACAATCAAACTAGTTTGGCTTCTAGGTTTCCATAAATGTTAGAACTTTCGTTGAGTAAAATGGTCTGAGCAACTCTTTTTATGCATTTTTACCATATTTGTCAACGCCATGGCTTACATTTGTAAGGACGGAAGAGTGAACATATATCATATCTATTTTAAGATTTTTAAGTGACACGATAGGTACAGGTACTACATAGGTCTGTTTTTTAATGTGAATGTAAATTGCTCTAGAATCTCACAATTCCCGGTAGAAACGTTCAGTAGGAAAGTAACGCGAAATGAGGTGAATAGAGACGAGAGTAGTCGGGTCATGAATGGGGAGAAGAGGCATGGTAGAGGGGTGTGTTGGTAATTTTAGACCAAAGTTGTCATATTGTTACAAAAATACTTTATTCTTTTGGCAAGTCAACCTATTGTATTGAATATTGTGTCCATTCTAGCAATTGTCCCATCTCACTCGGTTCCTATCCCTTCTAACCCCAACTATGGGTTGAGCTGGGATTTCGTACTATTTTGTGTTTATCCTAAAATCTATGAAATTAAATGACAGATTTTCATTGAAAACCTAAAATTCACACAACCGGAACACTTTTTAAGTACATCTACATATAAATTAACGTGTCACTTATAAATATCAGTTTTCATCGAGGTTTGGACTTCGAATTTGTCCCAACTTATCCCATTTTACGGTACAAGCGCAATACAACCAAAAAAACCAATATCACAATGACACGAGATATTCTTCAATTGAGTGTTATAAAACCTCGAGTGCGATGACTATTACTTAACAGACACGAGCTTACCTAATCTCTCTTAATTGTTGTGTTAATGTGCTCAAGTGTTTCCCAAAACTTCCTGGCCGATACTATAAATCAATTTCACTAGCTTTCGCCGCCTTATTGTTTATACTTTCTATTACGTGGCATCTACCTATTAGTGAATCAAATGATATAATTTCACGTCTTTTGATATATGCATGACAAACCTAATGGCAGATTAATAAAGAATCGATGACATAAAGCGCCCATTTAAATGTTTTATTTTAATAGCCATTTTAAATATTAATTTGCTAAACGCATGCTTAATTACAAATGGACATAATTTAGAAAACAAATACAATTCAAGAAAATATGTCAGTA
The DNA here is from genome assembly GCA_949128165.1 of Lathronympha strigana. Taxonomy (NCBI): domain Eukaryota; kingdom Metazoa; phylum Arthropoda; class Insecta; order Lepidoptera; family Tortricidae; genus Lathronympha; species Lathronympha strigana. Next base: position 12,841,785 of record OX421908.1, read on the forward strand.
TATGAAAATTATTTTTAATGGGGATAGGTCCCACATGGTACAACTCCGTAAAATGTTGTAAAACAAGTCAGCGGGGTAACTACTAGTATAGTATAGACAGTCATTTTTCGTTCTGAACCTGTGAAGCTATTCGAAAGATACAGCAAAGTATTGTGAGCCAATTTCATAGGTATAATTGGGGAGTATTTTCCCTGTCTATAGTTACCCCGCTGACCCGTTTTACATCATTTCACGGTGCATTTCTTTTGCTAAAATATAACCGAAAGTGTTACCGGATAACATTGAACCGGCTAGATGTTTCCAGTAGGATCTACCTTTTTAAATAAATAATAGAAAGTGACAAATCTATCACATTAGTACGTTTCGAACCCAAAGCCCAAAAAATTTGCGTACGAACGAAAGTAGATTTTAGTTTGCACAATTTTGCTCCGCCGCTTACTAATATTTATTTTGACATTTAACACCAGAGGCACCCGCTAATACATTCAGTATACAAAGTAATGCGTAGGTCCAACAGGGTAATAATAAGTTTACAACATTGCGCAGACGGCGAGTGCGAAACAATGATCTAAGCTTTTCTCGTTCCGGCCTCCTTCGGTAGCCCATAATTATTTACAACTCCGTAATAACTGGTGTGGAAGCTGTTTGAATATGGCAGCTTAAACATTTGCATGGCTTACCTGGTCTAATCTTTACGGCTTATAAGTATTGTTACCTGTTCGCTAAGACGATAAACCCGAAAGTGTGTGGTAAATGGAAGTGTTAAGTCAAGCTGAAACTGCATCTTAATTGAGACGAAAAAACTACAACTTTGCACACAATGCAGCAAGGGCCTCACCTGTCCGCCCATTTTGCTCGCAACGATAAATTACAAACGAATTCTGTTTAAATTTGAATCGCATGCGTAAAATTAACATCCACAGCCAGAAAATACACAAAAAAGTCTTTAGTTGGACCGGCGGACCTGAAATTGGACCACCAAGATGCGCTACACACATGAGTCATTTTCTTATTTAGTTTATACCTATTATTATATAAATACATTTGGATAAATGCTAGAGGAAGAAGCCTTATGCGCTGGATAGACCTGGGTGCGTAGCCAAGATGTCAATCGCTCACGCTCAGTCACTAACGAAACGCAACTATCATTGTCACACTAATAAGGAAGAGTGATAGAGAGAGATAGCTACGATACGTTATTAAGCGTGAGCGATTGGCATCTTGGCTACGCACGCTGATCCGCAACATCACCAAAACAAAAGTTCATGATGCGTTTGCGTTACATATTGCCGAAGACCGAAACAATTGGAAATCGATTGTCCACTGATTGATTCGTGGAGGTTACGACTCTCAGCAGGGAGGAACATGACACAAGGAGAAGGGATGAGGATAAATACTAACAATTAAAAGTTAAACAATGTGGAAATAGTATGAAGCTTTAAGCTTATACGAGTATTCTGACCAATTTTATACGGAGTTTTTCGACGGGTGATTGTGATATGAGAACCGTGTCAAACTACTCAAGTTTAGTGTTACTAACATCCTATAACCAGCTATTAAACCACGTAGTCAGCAAAAAAGTCTCCGTTAGCGTTCCTGTATAAGGATAGCCGGCGGATGTCTCCGGCCCACAGCGACCTGCGCCCGCGCCTGTCTGGCACGAGCGCACATTTCTTCTCAGTGACTAACGCTTACAGGAGTCATAGAATATGAATATTCATGTTTAGATTTACTGGTTCATTTGGATGACTAATATCTGGAATAATTTCGTGGCAATTAACATGTTTACTTTAACCGCGCGTTCTTTGTCTGCAGTCTCCTGACCGTCGTAACCGATAGACTCTTTGCACTTAAGCCTAGCATGTAAGAATATTATGTAAGTTAGTTTTTTGAATAGATTTTAAGTTAAACCTATGGACAATCATGGTCTGAAATAAATGCATTTTATTATATTTTATTTATTGATTTGTCTTCTCAATAGTATTTTACTATTCGACAATTTTCTATAGAATAGTACGAGCAGGTTCTAACCGGCTCCTGTGTAAGTAAGCTATGTTTCGATCACATAGATTTACATAAGAGGAGACCGCGTTTACCAACCTAAGCTTATAACGAGTGCAATCGAAAATTGGCTTTTAAACCTTTAACTTTGGCGATAATCCGATTTTATCCTTAAATTAGTCAACAGTCACATGTTACTAAAGGATGATTCACACCAATCTGATCCGATCCGAGCGATCTGTCAGTTTCTATAGAAAGAATCACGTGACAACTCGGAGCCCTCGGAGGTCACGTGACATTTTCTATAGACACTAACAGATCGTCCCGGATCGGATCGGATTTGATGGGTGTGAGTCATCCTTAAGCTGTTAGGAGCTTTATTTGCCCTATAATTTATCAATACAGTGAATAATTTGATACCTAAGAAGGGCTAAGAGGCAACATTGTTGTGATATGAACATCAACACTAATGAAGTGGCCATCCTCTATAGTTTTCATTTGTTATGAATTATGAAGTCCGTATTGTTATGGTATGAAAAAAAGCATATTTTCATAATTTTCTCTTTTGTTACCGCGGTTATTATTCATTGAATGAAATGAAAAAATGAAACACTTTAAAACGGATTCATCGCATTTATTAACACCGTGAGGGTTAAGATGATGATGGTCATCTTAATCTTGTGAAAACGAGTGCTGTAAAGGGCTCAAAACGTACGATCATGGTGTTAATAAACGTGATAAACCCATTTTAAAGTGTTTCATTCAATGCACATTCTTAGCTAATCCAATAGGTTTTTGGCCGTTTTGTAGCTTGTCACGAGAACCATGCAAGTTTGCCTATCATCATTTGACACAGCGAATAAAAAACCGGCGTGGAATTAAAGTTGGTTCACATTACAATGATATTTACAAATGTTTGATTCGGAGTTTGATGACAAATGCCTGAACGTTGTACCAACGCATTAACAACACAATTACTTTACGACGCCGTTGCTATTTCTCGACGCTGACTAACTACTTTACCAACTGTTTATAAACTTTCAATACCTACGCTTGATCTATTTATTGAACGTGGTCTAAAATTGGAGTAAAGATTATGAATCAGATCATAAGTACCATTGTCAGCGTTAGTCGCTTGATGACGAAAATTCTAGAATAATCCAAATTCCCTGTTGAGATGACCATTAGCACCGTTGCCAATCAAGAAAACGATTTCAGGAGGGTAAAAACAGTAGACCAATACAAGAATGCTTATATAATCTTTCGGCGGATTATAGCAACATTTCTACAAATTACGTTTGGAGTTTGACAGCTTAATTGCGCGTTAGAGGCTAACTCTGGGAAATGGAGCCCTAGAGAAATAAAAAGCTTGTATTTATAACAATAATTATGAATATTGTAATACAACTATCTAGGATGAAAAAAAAGCAATAACTTAGTGAACTAAGTTGCTGAAGCACGTAATATGACTGCCGCTATATTTAATCGACTATTACGCATTAAATATTGAACCCCCAAGGAATTTTATAAGCAAACATTGATTATCATATTATGATTGCTTTCATGGAATCGGCCACAAGGCTATTGACATAGTAGCTGAGTTATCAAGCGATAGCATTGAGTCGAACTGATAACGCTCCTTTGTTTCACACCTGACAGTGCGACGCAACAAAGGAACCACATACAACTAGGAATGCACATGTATTTATATTCTCGTGATTTCCTTCGCTTTGGAATTGTTAGAACTTCCAAACTTGTTTTTATCCCCTTAGCCTTAATGAGATTTCTTTATTTTTTATAGTGGACCAACAAAATATTTCAAAAAAATACCTAATGGGGTAAAACAGTTATTTTTAAAATATATTATATTATATTATATAAAGTAAGTGTAACTTAAATCTAAAGTAGGTTCTTGAGGCATTATACCTAATTAATTTTAGATACGGGTTCTACTTTCAGCGATTTAGGGTGTAAGTTTTCCGTCACTTTAGATATATAACCTCATATTTAAAGTGACGGACGGTTGCAACAAAATAAACAAATATAATCAACTTCTTCTAAATAGATATTAGAAGAAGTTGATTTTATTTGTTTATTTTAAACTGTCTTTGGCTTCATTCGAATTAAGGCTGTTTGTCATGTAAACTTTTTTTCTATCAAGTATGCAATACCATATTTATATACATAGGTATACGTGTTTCCTATGTGTTATTACTTATTATATAGGTATATCAATAAATGGTAAGATTTCCTTTACCTTTCTCCAAATCAATTCCTGCTTGTTATCATTGACTATAAATGGCTTTTCTTTAATCATCTTATCGCTGCTGATAACGATTGCAACACCCTAACCTGCAACCCACATGTTGCTTGTTTGTTTTGAAACTGTTTCAAAATTCGATTGCACGATATCCAATAAGGGAATGATTGGCTAAACTAAACTGGATTAAGCTTAGCTACCTCATTTCCATTCAAGGTCTCAGTACTAAAGGGCCAAGGGATAAATAAGTTCATGCAAATCAGCAGATAATCACGCAAGTCGTATCAGACCAGTGGCAAGAGCTATTTAAATGCTAAGGTTTCATTGACCCAGTAATATATGTACACTGAACTAGTGCGTAAAGATGTTGACAATTACATTCGGAAACTGGTCTGGGTTAATTATCCGCTCAGGTCGGACGGGGAAACTCGTAACCTCAAAAATATGGAACAGATACAAACAAATTATACAAAACAGGTGGCCAAATATTTACATTTCTACGTTATCTGTTTATTTTATCAAATCAAAACAAAAACTGTTGTTTTCAAACCGGATTGCGACTCACGCTAATTCATAGCCGTAATAGTCGAATTGAAATCTTTGTAATCGTTATGAATGTTCTAGTTGGGAGTTAATGAACTCTACAGAGAGCGAGAGTTGGATGGCTGGAGTCCGAGTTCGAGTGGCCATGATAAATCAGTAGGATAACACTAATAGGAACCTGCCGCTCGCCGGTTAACTTCATATAAAACAAAATAAAACTAACGATAGCAGTAATTAAATTAACAACCTTAATTACAGCGTCCGGTTGTTTCTCATAATAAATTAGGGAGTCTTTTTGGTCATCATTAGCTGTAATTGATATAAGTCGAGCCCTCTGGTCAAAACATGAGATAATGTTTCATTTCATCTTCCGATGGAGGGTAGACAAGGAGAGTCAATTAAGATTTGAAAAACGTGAATCGCTAAGTTATTATCTCATCTTTTCGGAAAATAAAAAAGCAAGGCCTTAAATCGCAACCATTCCATTCCTATGAGTAAGGTGCGCATGCCAACATTTTCAAATTAACCTTACCCGATTTCCCGCAACGTGCGCTGCCAAGCACCACGACTCTTATTCGACTGACTGTCATCTTCATTAGTCTTTGCACTTACACTAACACAATGATCATGTGAAATTTGAGTTCGATAGCAAATTTTGTAGGTTATGTTTTCTTGGTCGTGTGTAAGATCGCGTTGGCGCCAATATCAGCTGTTGCACAAAGGACGCACGCGCGCTCAACGCACCTGCCTGCGAGCGACTGGCGGCAAACAAAAATTGGCGCAGCCGGCGCAGTGAAACATTTGAATGTGTAATAACTAATATCAGTACGACTACGTAGTCGTTGTCGTGTGTCGGCTTTCTGTATTCACTGGAATAGGTACTCAGTGCACCCACTTGCATGACTTCTTCCGATAAGCTCGATTATACCATTGGAATATTATTCATGTCAGCTATTATCGTTGAATTTCTCTCCCCCGAGCCGAAACACCCATACAAAAAGTGACAAGAAATATTTTAAGCCAGCGTCAACCAAGATATCAAAAGTGACACTTTTGAAATCAGCAACAATCAACTTTCGTTTAAACTTGAAACAGGGTCATCCAATCCTATCCAATATAAGTATTTACTAGGTCGTCGATTTAATCCTATCAAATACAGAGTAAAAGTTAAGCGGGCAAAAAAGTCACAAATTGTCGCTTAGGGATTAATAGATCCAAGGCTAATTAAATCGCTTGTAAGCCTGAAACTGGGACAAAGCATGTCGAATCGCGAACAGGTAGAGCATTGACACTAATCCTCGCGAGTCGCCAGTTTATATCAGCAGACATAAAAGTGCAAGCGATAATTCTATCTGCACATTACGGTTAGACATAGGTGGGCCGTTCTTCTTTTTTAGCGACAATGAACAGTGATTTTCTCGCTTTTTATTTTTTATTTTTGATCATACGTATTAAAAAAACAGTAGAAATTATGTAACAAAACATCTGTTCGATATTTATTTCATGTCGGTAACGTGCTTTTCTTTTATGTGATTTTCTAGAAAATATCGTGACAGAGCGGCCCTTTTCAGCGGAGACATCTTTCCGACTGACGTCCCCTCTGTCACAGTGTTTTGAGTTAAATAAACTAGGTAAGTTCACCACTAATCAAGGAAATAAGAAATAAAAAAACTATACTAATTAGGTTAACCAAAATTTCACATATTTACGTCATATAAAAATAATACTTAATGAAATTCTAAATTAGATTTTTTTCACCGAGGAGACAAGACAGATCATCGTCGTTAAAAAAGGAGGATGGCCCAGGTGCACTTAATCCTGCGGAATCTATGCCAACTGATAGCGCGGACGTGTGATATGACTCCATGTATAATCAACACGAAAAGTGATAGATAACATTACATTCATTGTTGCGTTGTCGAGAATGGAAGTAATTCCTGGCGCCGTTATAGATAACGATTGTCGGCATAATAAAGTGAAATTGACAGTCGTTTTTAATTACACAGTGTTAATTAGTCACGACTAAATTAACTAGAGTAGACATACGCTGGATATATCTGAAATGAATTGAGATAATGACACGGCGCAATTATCACTTAATAACAACTAATTGTGGTTGGTCCATTACAATTCTTTAGTATTATTATACTAATATATTATAAATTATTATAAATATATTATAAATGTTTAATGGAACTTCTGCAGTAATTAAAATTTTGTAGATCTTAAATACATGTGTTTAATCCTTACTTTGTTTGCAAGCCTAGGTTCTAAAGTTGAAACTTTAATAAGTATGTGCTCCATAAATATATTTTTTTACTGTAATATTTACTGCTGCATTATGGTTGGATTACAGTACAAATATACTTTAAGAATATCAAATATTTTAATTTACCGTAGTAATTTTGTATTACAGTACAATTATACACTAGTGCATAGTCGGTCAATGGAAGTTATATAGGTATATATATCTGATTAATTAGGTGCATAATTTACCTTTGAAACATTTTTAATTGTCGATGATTTGTGTGGTCAGCTAGCTACCGTTAATAATGGGCCAACTTATCGAACTCCGCCCATCTACTGAACAAAAAAGAACTCTCATCTCTGACAGGTTGACGTAGATATCACTCTCACTATCTACTACATTATATTACGACATTGTTTTTTGTTTAATTCCTATCACATTCATTAAAACATTAATTTGATATCAATTGCATTGCATATTCAAATATTTATATCGGGTAACCCAAATCAATAAAGTCGAAAATGGCTCGACATGTTTTTCTACACGATGTTACATACGTGTTAAATGCAATTTTATATCGCGCGAAAATTGAGTACCTACCTAAGTAGCTAAACTAGGTTAGTGTTTCGCTCCTTTTACACACACCGCATTTATCTCTTCCTTTATAAGGCAAAGGAAAAAGGTGTGCTTTTTTATTATAATGGGGCATGTTAGATAGCGGTCAACTTTGGAAGAATTTTAACAAGCTCTTTGTTGGCTCCTGTTGGCCTTAATCGATGGGCAGACCCGCTTTCGACTATCCTTATTATGAATTAAAATGTGTAGGTACCTATCTATATTGAAATGTGTGCCTCCGATGTTGGCTATTGTATCACTATGAAATACACTATGAAATGGTGTGTTATTATGCATAGATAGTTTTATTTATAAATTATCATACAATGACTATCAGTTAAATCTTCGATATGGTCAGTATGTGTTATAAACAGATATCTATTATAAAAATGAAGTAAACTGACAATGTTTTAGTAAGTAAGACGATTTTTCGGCATATTATTGAAAACAAAATCTCTATTAGTTCGTTATCAAAATTTACGGGTAGAAAGGTCTTCCTATCCTTACGTAGGTACCTTTATTACTAATGGATAGGAAATCTACACTTTTAAACAAAACATGAAGTTTAAGTTGTTAAACTTTATGATTATGTGTCAATAGTGTGTACACTAACTCATTAATTTTGTGCACATTTCACATCTGTTTTAAATATAAAGTTGAATTTAAATATTTTCTTTATTTCTTTGTTTTTATATTCCTACTTAAATCGCAATATTCACAAGTGACAGTTCAGAAAGTGCTTATCGCCGTGACATACCACTTTCCCGGCAAACCCGGATTTCGAAGCATTGTTAAAAATAATTGGAAACGAGTAATCAGCTCAAGTTATCAAAGCTGACGCTTTATAATTGACTTCAGACATCCGAGATACTCGGACAACTTTGTCAACAAAGTCCGAATGCGCTCAAAGGGAAAAGACGTGAGGGTTCAATTCTGATACAAATTAAATAAGGTATATTCGGATTATTTCGGATATAGGAAAACGTCGAACAATTCCAAAAGGGGATATTAGGGTTCCCTAGTCAACTAGGAACGCGGTCTGTCTGTCTGTTCGCGGGTAATCTTAGAGACCTTTACACCGACGAATAAAAGTGGATTTTTTTAGGATACCCTCCCGTACACGTAAAGTGGGTGGTGATTTTTTTCGTTACAACTAAAGTGTGAGATATCGTTATTTAAAAAATCATACAGGTTTCCGATCCGATAAAATTATTTTGATAAAGTGAACATTTTCGGAAATAATCTCTTCGGAAGTTTAAAAAAGTGTGTCCCTCCGCCGCCCTAAATTTTTAACCGTACCTAAGTCCAAAAAATATGATAAAAATCGTGAAGTTAGAGCTTTACAAAGACTTTTAAGCAATTTTTTCTTTTATATCGTCAGATGAACTATTTAGATTTTTAATAAAAGACGTCGTAAGAGGTAAGAAAATACTCTGTTATGATCTTGAAAACGCATTTTAAGTTCCTCTGACACTGTCAGACTTTGATTGTGACAAGCGGTAAACCCTACGTACCAACACCCTACACTGAGCGTGGCCCGACATGCTCTTCGCCGGTTAATTTTGGAACTTTTTGAACGAACATATTCTGATAATTATTTGGAATTATTTTAACACAGCATTCGAATACGGTTTCGAAAAAATTGGCATGGAATCACATAAATTCTTAGCTGAATCAATTCTATTCAATTTAAATAATGTAATTTATTGAAGTAGGACAGCAACAACCACTTTCGTTAAAGCCTTCATATTCTTGTTTGGTCAACAGCTCCTTTTTAGAAAATCCATAGAACCGAAATTATTTTATAGAAGCAACGAGACCCTAATAAGAGAATAAAAACAAAAATGCGGGGCAGACGACACCTGTGGTAATTGTAAGTCTTCCTTGCGGTCTTCCCTCCGCCGTTCGGGCGTCGCCTGGTTCACGACACGACACATGAGGACACAAAAGATAATCATTATTATATAGCTTAGTTATATTATTTTTAGAATTATTTTGTAGATTCTTGAAACGCATTAGTTATATCTTCATTTATGATTATAATTTATATTACTGTTTTGCTACGTTTTATTCAAGAATCAAATACGGGGAATAGTGGTAAGTACCGTTTGTCATACGAGTATGCTGCCATTTCACAGTTTTTTTTTCCGCTTAGGTAATTTAATTTTCAGTCCTCCGGCCGGTAAGCGCCACTTTACGCAAAACTAAATTGCCGCCTGCCGGCTCCGTCGGGCTGAAAAATAGTATACAAACCTCGGCCGGTAAATGGGAAAGCCTCGGATCACATGTTAGTCGACCTCGGCTTCGCCTCGGCCGACAATTACATGGAATCCGAGGCATTTCCCACTTAAACGGCCTTGGTATGTAATGTACTATTCCTAATAATGTATTGCATAAAGTTTAGTTGGCATACCAATGTTAACCAAATTCATATTCCCCATAGTGTCATTTTCATTTGACATAAGTTACGTTAGGTAAGTTTTCCAAATAAAATATGCGAAAAGTTTTATGCAGTGCGTTATATGCTATTTAATGATTCGACCGAATTAAATTGTTTGGAAAGTGATAATTTGCCATACAATTTTCGGCGATATAATAAGTAACAACCCTTTGCCTATGCACTTCAAATGGCTTCTATGACATTATACTATCTACAATAGTATAGTTTTTATATAACTCAGTTTAAGGTAATTTAATTTTATTGTGTGTATATTGTGTATGTGTGTGTTGTATTTTTATGTTAAGGCTTTAAAAATAAGGAGAATAATGCGTTCTCACGATTTAAAGGCGTCAGACGCAATTTACGACATGTAGAGGCCAATTTTAGTGGAAGAGAAAGACAAGGAAGGCAGACCCCACCATCAGAGGGAATAATAAATGCCCGGGAGAGAGAGAGAGAGGCCAATTTTAGTGCATGTTAGTTATTCGACTGCACTATTAAAAATGTCACCAGCTTAGCGTGCCAATAAAATAGTATAACTTATTGCGGACGTTATCAAGTTTTTTCACCACAACGGGTATGAAACATGATCTATCTTTGTTTAAAGTAAGGGCTTGTGCACAAATCATGTGAGGTTTTTTCGACTATTTTTTTCCCCGACGTTGGTGATCTTAGCTTTGATGAGTTTCGAGACTAACACGTGACCTGTTTATACACATGAACTCTGCTTGGACCTTGATTTTTTGTGATATTTTCTTGACTCCCCCTCTCCCCCTTAAGAACCTCGCGTGATTTGTGCGCAAGCCCCAAGCCTTGCTTTTCCGACGCCACCGCGTCCAAGGCAGTTCGGTAGCCAGATTGTTATCGCAACTTTAAATAAATATACTTAATCGATTCTTTCGATAAGGGCTTCCGACTGGCTTCGTATCCAGGGTTGCCTGCCGAGTGTTAAGTCAGTTTCATTTAAGTAAACTGTCAAAATATTCACGGTTCTTATATAAAATATTTTTTGCAATATGAGTGCGACCACGCTAACTTAACACGATTTTAAATATCGGGTGCTAATTAAGTCAAATATACATGGTAAATATTCCGTTTCAGATTGTAGTTGAACACTAACTTCTAGCTTTGAATGAAAATGCCATACTGCACGTAAAACTTGGCAGGAAGGCAGCGTGGTCCAACTGATCCAACTATATACCTAAAATAATAGAAATGTTTTTTTTTTCAGAACAAGTTAAATGTTTTTCAATATTTTCGGCTGCCATATTATGTGGTCATTAAATACTGATAGGTCGGTATACTGCATGTTTAAAGTAGCGATCCTTAAGCGCGCGGTTGTTTTATGCGATAAACGCTACGTTACACGCAATGCGTTAGACGCAGATCATTTTAAATCAGGTAATATAATTATTATTAATTATAGAATTTATAGACCATTGTTTTACGCGGTTGACGCAGCAGGTGAAACATACGGAGTAAACGCATTCCGTTAAGCGCATGCGTCTAAACGCTGCGATTGCCATACAAAACAACCGCGCGCTTTGAAGGGTGCCGCGCCGGTACTGGCCAGGCTGGTATAGTGTGAGTCATCCTTTATTGGAACCGCAAATGTCGGAATTAACATACAAACACATACAAAAAACATTGAAAAACGTATCATAGTCATGGGTAATATTAAATTGATTATGTTGTGTTAGCGACAACATCCGTTAATATTGGTAATTTATTTTTCACCTCAGCAGCACAAAAAGGCAAATGTTGCATTAAGGGTGTGTATGTGTAATAAAAAAGTTGAAAGTACTTTTGATTTCAAATACTCTTCTTGTAGAGGGCGAATCGGCGAATTACCGTCCACAGGAGATACAATTGCACATTTATGTACATATGTGTATTAGACAAGCTTCCGATTTCACATCCAACAAACTAGTAGTAAAATACCTCTCACCCAATAGCCTAGTTCACTTTAGATTTCCATTATCTTTCAATCCATTGTTGTTCATTGAAGCCATTGTATTTACAGTAGGTACCCCATGGCGGGTGCTCTTTCTGCTTGCTTATATAATACGTGTAGTCAGTACCCTTCTCTTTAAAAAATCGCTAAATCGTCAAAAGGGTCTCTTTAACTTCTGCTCTGCGTACGCCATCCAAAAGTCCGGAACATTATTATTCCGTCATGGGATAGATACAAGAAATATATTTACAAATGATGATCTAATGTACACCATGCTAAATTCATTGCCATTATTGCAGCGGATGCAGCATGTTATAAAAAATCATCCGCCTCCTTCACCAGATGCAGTAATCCCCAAGCAATGCAGTAAAAAGAAATCTGACTAATTATCTCGAAGCCACCTGCCAGCAAATTATAAAACTCGAATGAATATTAAAAAGTGAATAAGGCGTGGATATGACGTCGTGTGTGCCCAAAATAACAAAGGTTGGGTGTGAGATCTCGCTGACTTGTAAATTCTATATATTATATAATATAAATATTATAACTAATATTTAAAACGGCATGTATGTTTGTTTTATTGAGCACCCGATATGGAAACATGGCGCTTGCAACAGTGTCGAAATATCGGGTGCTCGATGAAACAAACATACATGGTAATTACCCCGTTTTAAATATTAGTTATTATGCAAATGACCATGTTAGCTGAAAATCGTAAAAATATGTTAGACTGAAGAACTACAAATTTAGAAAATCTAAGAACTAAACAAAAGAGTGCATTGCACTCAGGTATATACAGCGTGTATTTTTAATATTACCTCAAATTTTAACAAGACGTAGGTGTTAATGCTATGAACCGATATTGCTATTAATGTGCTTACCATGATTTGTAGTACATGGCCGTATTCGCTAGCGAATGCGGCGTTCGGGTTTTGTTCGTCTCGCTCCTGTCGAGCAAAGGTAGGAGCGGTATCTATGGGTAGGAGCAAGACAGAGATATTTTCCAGCGCCGCAGTCTCTATCGAATACAGTTGCGTGCCAGTCATGGTAAGCACATAAAACTTAATTTTTGTCAATTTTTTTCCTTACAAAATAAGTCAGCACGCAATGTATCGCCACTTTGTCTTACTGTCGTGACATCAAAACTGTCACAATTGATAACTTTTAACTGCTGTCAAATAAGTGTACGCAATACATTCCTGCTCAATACATTTTCAAAAATTCATTGGCTTTAGTGGTTAAACATTTCTACCTACGTGACATTTGTAACAACAAGTACTTGACGGAGACATGTACCTGCTAAACGTCATAAAAGACGTTTAATGTCTTGGTACCGACGAAGTGATAAAATGTCCACTAGTAAGAAGCTTATAATTATTGAAAGTAACCTTAAAGCTAATAACCTCATACAATGTTAAGTATTTAGCGAAGAGTAGAAATTGTTTTTAATGACTTGCAATATTTAGTATACTTATTAATGTCGTCATAGTAAAATAAGGCAACAGTTCAATAAATTTTAACGAGCTGCTTTATGGATAGCATAGTGATATTGCTTGCAATATTAATAAACATATTCGCAAAGTTATTAATAATTACAAAATCCCAGTTTGCACATTATATCCATAAATGAACACTTTCGTAGATTCAGAATTAAGTACATCTTTGATTTTTATTAGTTGTACCTACCTATTCCTAGTTCAGTACAGTATTAGAAGTGGAGGCCGAAGCAATAATTTGGACGTTTGAAAACATTTATGTTTACAAGCCATATAAAAGTTATAAGAATAAAAAACCGGCAAAGAGCATTCAGTAGTTTACCGTCCGTCACAATAGGCGAACTTAAAAAAGGTTTTTATAGATACCATGTTCATATCAATAAAAGCCCTAAAAACGAGTTGACAGCGAAGATAGGTTTTTTAACAAACAATCTTAAATGGCTGAACTGACCGAGTTCAAAATAATTTGCTTTAAAATTCTTCATAAAGCTCTATTTTCATGATTTTTTTCATATTTTTTGGACTTGTGGTTCAAAAGTTAGAGGGGGCACATTTTTATAACTTTCGGAGCGATCACTCCGGAAAGTCCGGAAGTTATAAAAATTTACTCAAATTTTAAAAATAATAAATATCTAAAATGTAATAAGTATTTGGAATATTTTATACAGAAAATAGCAGCAGCGATTCCTATTCGTTTGAAAATCTAATCTCAACGGACACGAATGACGCTTCTCCGGATAAATACATACAATAATCTTTGACAGACTAGCTAGATCACACGCCGCGGCATTTCGCAGGCACGGCTCATCGCAGGCGTTTCATTTAACATGCCCATATATTTTCCATATTGCGAATCAACTTTCCAGTTGTGACGGTGCTTCGTTTACGAGGGTCGAAATTATGTGTCCATCTCACGCGAGTGCCGGATGCGCACGTCCAGAAACGACTTACTACATACATGTCATGGTATAAATTACAAGTTGTGTTGTACACTGTTGCGTTTGGTTACGGTTATCAGTAAACATGTGTTTGGCGACCCCGTGGCAGTTAAAGAGCAGAAAGAAGCTAAAAATACATTATACAAATTTTAATTAAATCTTTGAAATTAAACTTACATACCTACTCTTTCGCTCTAATATGGAAGTACGATAGAGAGGCAGATACTATAAATAAATACTATAAATACTATGGGACAATCTTACACAAATCGACCTAGTCCCACGGTAAGCACAATAAGGCTCGTTGTGGATACTAGACGACAATATATAATAGATAGATAGGTATATAAATACTAAAATACATAGAAAACATCCATAACTCAGAAACTAATTCGTGATAAACATACAAATAAATACCCTGACCAGGATTCGAACTCGGGACCTCCTGCTTCGTAGGCAGGGTCACTCACTACCGACTAGGCTAGGAGGCCGTTAAATACATATTTTTATTTCTTCGATTTTCGGGTTAGATTGTTTATTTATTTCAAAACAAAAATTATATGCAAATGGTAACGTCAAAGTATAAGGCTTTGTATGTAAACCATAAATTTTAATGATCTATTCTGTAGCAACAGTAGTTGTACTTTGAATGTTGCATTGTCTTAAATACCAGTAAAATTTACTTACCTTCCATATATTTGACGCTGGGCTCTTCCAATACAATACAAGGCTTTAGTGTAAGTATACGCTTCATTTGATTTTAAACTAATGCGAATAACCAATCACAAAAGAAAGCATTTCCAACAAAATTCCTTATCGAAAGTACCGCATTTCCTACACTAATCCTCGCTTTAACACCTATCGAAGCAAAATATCTCAAGGTAGGTTACTTACTAACAGCCCTCTATTGTTAAGATGCAGATAACCTAACAAAGAGGCGGTAATTCTCAACGCCAAAGGTCAGCCACAGTTTGCACGCGTATCAGATCACTCTCACTTCAAAGTTCATTGCTGAGGACAATGTTTAGATCACGTTGTACAACCCAAATTCGAAATGTGGCCTAGGGCTTGCCTAGCCACAATGTGCCGTTACAAGTAATTTACTATACGTATAATCCGTAGATACTAAACAAAATTTCAAAATGCAAGGTGCATTTGACCGCTGTAAGCTTTAGATATCTGATACGATTACAAAACCATATCTTGCCCTTACAAACATATCTTGTACTATTATGACGGCGGTATTTGTTTTAAGTAAAATTTAAGTTTTAAATACTATTTATTATTTTATGCTAAGCTGCAAAGTGAGATGGTCACGGCAAACTGCTGGTAAAGGTTAAGGATCTTTCGGGTAATTTTGACAAACTCAACGGGAGGGTGGAACGGTTAAACAGACGGGGGAATATTTTGGTCCTAAACACCCCAGCACCAGTAAATTTGTGAGCGAGCCTCACAACCACCGCCGCCCGCCACTGAAGTCACAAAACTAAAACACAAACTACGGTTCAAAATCAGCAAAATGTGTTTAACTTGAACCTTAACTGTGTTACAGCTCATTATAAAAGTAAATCCCGAGTCGCCAATTACGGTTCTCACAAACGTGAGCCGTGTGGGACGCGCCCCGGGCACAGCTGCACAGGCAAATACGACCTGTGCACGTAGCTTCCACTAGCATTGACAATTCATCAATGAAAGGTAACAATAAAAGGTAAGCTTGTACAGTCAGCATCAAATAGCTAGTGGCAGTTAGAGTAGACAAATATCGTAACACAAATAAGTTGCCATAGAAATGTGTGTTGCCTATTTGGTCACTGGAATAGGTTACACACGTAGCAGTAAATTCAGCATTTTCATTACACACTTTATTAGGTACCTATTCGTCTTGTTGTGTTGAGTATCTTTTGAGAAAAATAATATTAATCCTTATTTTGAATCACACTCATATTTATGTAAGTAATGATCGGTAGCTAAATAAATCAATAAAACGGTTTCTGCAATCTTAAATAGATCGCTTATTCTCTTAAAAAGGTAATAGCTTTTTTCAAATACAAAATCGGTTGCAAACAAGCACACGGCTCACCTGGTGAAAAACAGTCACCATAGACAAAGGATGCAACTCCTGGGTGTCTCATGCGCGTTGCCAAACGCAAACTAAAGCTTTAAAAGCGAAGCAAATAAACCTACAACAAATAATTTGATACGTCGCAATTCTATCTCCCTTTCTGAACTTTCTTCAATTTTACAAAACTACCCGGCTTTGATAACAAAGAAGTAGCCTAGCATACGGGTCTACGTTTTGTGTCTGCGCGATGTCTCTCTGTTTTGTGGTCTAATATAACTCAACTGTACGTTACTTGTATAAGTAACAAAGGTCCATCAATCCTTCAACAGTTAGGGCGTAGTAAAACGACGTGGTTAGATTAAATGACGAATTACTTGGAACGCTTTCAATTAGTCATGCGACTACTTCTCGTTATTCAATGTTGTTGAAAGCTAAATGAAGAATCGTAGATACTACATTAGATGGTAGGTGACTACATAAAATATGAATTTATACAACTTCCTTAATTTTTTACTTAAGAAGTCCGTTTGTTACTGCCCAGTATAAATAAAAAACCGCTGTGGAATACAAAAAGCTACTAAAAATAAACGCATATCCAAAAATTTGCTTCAATAATTGCTGAAATCATGTCACTCAAATCCGGTTACCCGTCCAAGAGCTGCAGTGTCAAGATATACATGTACATGCAAATTCTTCACACACAGGTATCTACGTAAAACTTAAAAATACCCTTCCTTTTTAATCGGGAATTAATAACTGCAATTTTGATGTGACTGTTTTTCTCTAAGAAAACAATAGTCACCATATTTTCCATTGCGATTATACCAAAGAACTACGTTATAAACCTAAATAAGTAGAGATGTCACATTTATGTACAAAAGAATAAGACCAACTCCATCGGTGGTCAAGCCGGGGATCGAACCCGGGTCTTCAGCTTATGTGGTCAATAACCACTGCCACCTGTACCCGGCCACCTGGTCTCAATGAAAACCGGCGAATTTCTTGAGTAGGTCTCAATCTTAATCTCAATGTAGGAATGTCTTTGACAGGCAAGACGCCTCTTGACGTACTCCTAATTACAAGCTATTACAACTAACAAAGAACTAAAGTTATCTACGACATCGCTGTGGACAGAAACACAAACAGATAAAACATTAAGTAGCTGACGCCGCGCCGCTGCACTGTAACTCAGGCTCCGATACCGCACTTGGTACTCTTCTTGGAATGCAATTCGAATTACTGAAATGTTTATTAACAGTATCGGGTTCTTGGTACATAAATACGTTCTTGCTGCGATCCCAGGGCCGATCAATCTTAGTACATGCTTTTTAGCCTTTCCTGTAATAAATCAATCAGCTTTCGGCGATTGCGGATTCGCGACTGAGCTGACGTCTGAGAATTAGCATTCCAATAAATTTGCAGAAGATTGATTCTCTAAAAACTTAAACAACATTTTTTTGGAAATTGGTACTAATCAGGAGATACAATCGAAATACTGTTCTGAAAAACGTGTTTATTTAAAAAAATTGCACTGAACTGTACTAACGCAACAGCGAAGTATAGTTTCACAAGGAGAAACAAATTATTAAAGACAGCGTAACCTTCACTGCGCAAAATGCGATTTGAAAAATATCTACTTCAGAATAAATCATCCCTAGGGTAGATAGCCATCATCAATGACCGATGGTGCTTGCACAAACTTAAACAAAACATCCGAGATTGTACATTAAGAAATGTAACATGTATCCTTTTTAACTGGTGTTAAGTAATAACCTTTTGAAATGTAATGTTAGAGCTAGTAGTGCACGTCCTCGGGTTTAAATCGAAGAGAAAAATGCAGTAACTAGACGCAGAACCCATATTCTTCTTGTCTTCGTCGTCTGAGCTTGGCCGGGGTGGGTATCGAGCCTATCGGCGCGCCCGTGCAACCTCGGAATTATCTGATCCCTCCCATAACTTACGCTAAAATACTAAAATTGCATTCGAGAAATCTTTCACTGAGATCTTCACGCTCCTCGTGCTTATTATATTCCATTACGATACCAATATTAGCTGAATATTATAACCATTCGTTTATGCGCACGGTGTATCTCAGTATCTAAATTAACTGACCTAATGGATATTCTATTGGGAATAGTATTTAATAAAGCTGGTGCTGAAATAAGCTATCCATCTAAATTTAATTAATAGATAACAGTAAGGTAGTTAAAACGGCAATTCGTTTCACATAAAATTTTTAGTACTTTGGAATACTAGGTTCTAATAGCACAAGTCTAGCGAATGTGTTTGTAACGTAATGAATGTAATCATCCATCATAAGATTTATTATAAACTTAAGCATAACAAGCAGTAGGTACGAGTAAATGTTAGACATAATAAATGACTCATTCTTCCGAATAAAATAAGCTAGCTGTTTTTCGCAGCACTTTGCTTAGTTCTGTAAATACAAGATGGTAAAGCTAAATAATTTATTTCCTAAGCGTTCCTGCGCAACGGTACTACTATGTAACATTGTTCAAGAAAAGTGCAGTACTATCTTACGCCCGAACATTTCCTTGGATGTGGATGCAGTTCCCGATCAGTTTATCGAGCACAGACTCACGAATGCTTTCTAAAACACGAGAAATGTTTTACTTCGACCGTTGCTATGTTCCCGGGTATTACCGGGTACAGCACTGAAGATAAACTAATGGAGGTAGATAGTCTATAATGGCTACATTATGAATTCAGCTAAATTGAAAAACGGTTGTAGGAAAAATGGCGTCTGTAAAATACGGTGGCATTATCGGGGAGAGTGCATTATATCTACATTATGAGCTTCCTGGTAGTGCGACTGATGCTTTTGCCAGCATTGTAGGCGTCGACAGTGACTAAGAATCTAGGAATATAATGACACAGATAATGTCAAATTTATTTTTTCTCAAATTTCTAAGATAATTTATGCTAAAATAATTCTACTGCATCTTAATAGTTTGCTATTAAAAAACTAAAGAAAAATTGTCCATCAAGATTATAACAGTTTTAAAGTATGAGCCTCAGAGCCAAATTCGAATTCTGAAACGATCCACTGGCATTTTGCACTTGAATAAAAAAAAATCACATATCACATGGTTAAGGTCACCTACGCCAATCTTGCATTCGAAAATAAATCTGAGTGGATTATGCCATCCGGCGAACTAGATAGTATTACCCATTAAATATAAATAACAGTAGGTATACAATCATAACATGTTTCTTCAAGCAATAAAATTTCAGTATACTTAGACCGCAATAATCTCAATAGCCAGGAAGCCGCGTCGCTCTCAATATCAGAGATCGTGACCATTGTGTTTGTTAATATGTATTTTAACTTTCCGCACTTGTATTCGTATTTCAGGTACCGGTGCGGCGCGGGCGCCACAAAGAGTTCGTGGCGCATAAATCGGGGACTGACCTTCCGTGTGGGCCTGAAACCTGCGAGATTTATATCCCTCTCTATGCGAAAACGGCGTAAGTGTCTACAATTTACAACTGGCGGACGACGTTTTGTGCGAACAGGAATGTAGTTGTATTCGTGTAGATGAATGGAGTCGCGTGCGTCGACGTTTAACGTAAAGCAGTTGTAAACGTAGACGGATTGATGACGTTATAACAGTGGATTTAAAAGAAACACGCAATCGACTTCTGACGTTGCACCACTACTATGATTATGCGAATGAGAATTTTGTTTTTGTATTTAAGTACTTTGTTTGCGATAGCTAAACTGTTCTCGTTTGGAGAAAAAGTTTCTCATCGCAATTGCACTCAACAAGCAGCAGTTTATTACGGTGTAGAACATTTTGAAAAATTCGGTAACATGCTTGGTTGTCACGCGGCAATTAAGACTGTTAATTTTAAGTCGATTGTGTTCCACAAATATTAACAATACTTCCGGCAACTGCAAAATCAAGAACTTGACACAAAATGAGAGAAAACAAATTGACATCCTTCAAATTCTGCGAACGAGCAGCAAACATCAGCGCTTTAATATTAGGGTCGTCAATCATCGTCTTCAAGATGTTTGTATTGTTCGCGAACAAAACACGTGAAGAGCGCACTAGCACGTGATGCAGAACAAACACTGAGGCGTATAAACTAACACTTGATTTGTGAGCCAACAACTTCACGGAGAAAACTGAAAGCGGTGGTTTTCACTGAAATCACAAACAGTTTGTCAGTCGTGTCTATTAGAGATGGTTCGGTCTTGTGTGGTTTTAAGGATGACTGACACTAGAACGGACCGGGACGTGACAGGTGCCGGCCGATCTGTCAGTTTCTACAGATAATGTCACGTGACCTCTGAGGTCTCCGAGCTCGGAATAGATTATTTCTATAGAAATTGATAGATAATCCCGTCCCACCCCGTCGCTTCACGTTCTAGTGTGACTCATCCTTTATTCGTAATTTTTTTGACATTAAATTTATATGACTTACCGATTGTGTAAACTCTATATCTACGACTATGAAATTTATATTCGTTAGAAAGTAATAAAAAGTCTTAAATCATATCCTAACCTATGATTGGCTCATACGAGTAAGTATCATATAGTTCTTACATCATGTACCTACCTACCTATAAACGCTAAATCATTGAAACAAATATTATATATAAACTCTTTGCAATATAGCAATTCCACCCCATACCCCGTACCCCATATTTGGTAGGTACAACAACATTATTTATTTACAGATTGTTACACTGTCTTAAATAATAAGCTTGATTGCGTGAGTAGTTAAAAAGGACTGTATAATACTTGGTACCTACAGAACAAAATTAGACACTACTTCGAAACTGCGTTAAAAATAGCTAAAACAACAGACGGAACTATTTCCATAAGAAAACATTGTAGCAATTATAGCATGTATGCGACCGATGTAGTGGAATGTTAAATACCACAATTTGATGGAATTGGGTCCATCGGCTAATAGATGAATGACGTCAATTCCACTTAAGTCCACTGGTTGTTAGGAAAGTCACGTTTACCTCCACGTTTACAACATGGCTTAATAACACCCGTTCCGACACAGGAACAGGAACAATAATAAGATCACATTTTTAGCAGTTCTGTGGGTGTTTGTGGGCGGTATTTCATGAAGAGAACCTAAACGCAACTGGATCATATTTAAAACAAAGATCAAACATGATTGTAGAATAATGAAAACTTAACAATTGTGAAATAGTTTTTGCGAATGCAGGCGTTTGCAAAACTGATTAGATAAAGTGAAGTCGCTGTCGCCAGTGTTTGCCAATGTGCAGGTTTGCACGACCACGCAACTGACGTGTGTTTGCCATAAACTTACGAGTATTTACAACTATTTGCTACAAAATTTCGTTACCTTCTGTTACGTAAAACACCGTGACGTAGGTCCGACCATTCCTCAACTAGGTAATTACTCCAGAATTCGGTTGACGTCACAGTAGTTATTGAAATTCAACCGTTAAATAACACGAACACGGTCGCCATTTACGCCTGGTACTTTATCTTGACCTTTTCGATGAATGCATTTTACATGTCAACAACCTGGGCTTGGTTTGTTACGTGTGATGTTCAAAAATGTCGAGAATTTGTTAAACTGAATAATTTAAATTGCAACACGACAGTTGCAGATGGTCCGAGGTTGCTCTTCGAGCCCTAATTGAAAACAAAAGGATAAATCTTACAGCTGGAATCACATTTAATATTGCGCACTATCGATCGATTTATTTAAATGTATTGGAATACGCTCAAGGATTATTGAAGTGACAGTATTTTTGGGTTTTACATCGACGTTCGACGCGGTCTTGAATGTCGTCTTTGTTTATCTCGGTTGGTTTTATTTCTGTTCTGCAAATCCATAACAAGTGAGATAAACTGCATCGTAGACAGCCCTAGGCACCGGAATGAAATATAAGGCGCCAAGTATGAATAAATATTTAAACCGAAGACAATTAATGTGTGCGACGTTTATCCACGCATCGGCACCCTATTATAGGATAATCGGCAGCACGAGAGCCCCATTCGTACTTGTCTGGCAGCGGCCTTAACGCAGACAAGGGGCTATTACAATAATGCCGAGATTACCCGATGCGGGCCTGTTATTAATAAATAGTCAATACCTCCCCCCGTCCTCACGGCCAACAGAGATCTTAAATCATAACGTAATTACCACGATACGATAGGCTTTCTTTGGCCGATTGAGAAATGAAAAGCGCTGGTAGGTCCCTACACTATATTTAAATGGAAATTGTTGGTTTTTAACGTATTGATTTTGAATGATACTAAACCATCAAGTGAAAATCAAATTACTTTAGAAAGTTTTGTATTTTATTGCATCAAAATTGCCATTTTACTTGAGGGAAATTGAAAACGCTTTAATGTATTTACTTGTATCATTCAAAAGTTCATTGCCACCAGATTTCAAACTCGATTAAAAGAACTTCATCCATCCATTGGATGAATAACTTTTATTGTAATCTACTAATACATTGTGTAGTTGTAATTTTCTTGTATGAATACGTACAATGCGACGTATTGTATTGGTCTGGCGCTATATTTTACCCGTGACAGTCTGTAGAACCGTGTCAGAAAGACCTATTGGAATAGGATTGTTGTATTGAGATAGGACTCTTTGAGTTGGAAAGTGAGCGAGAATACAGAGTTGCAATCCTTAACTGGCTATTCATGCAATGTCAGTGCGAGGACAGCCAGTGGACACTTGGATCAAAGCTCCAGGCGACCGGGTGGTCATTGAGCTAAATTAGAAAAAAACAGCTAAGTACGATACGGACTCGCGTCTTAACGAATCCCTACTTGTACAGTCAAGTGTAAAAATATGGTGTTGCACATGATACTCAAAATATAATGCGTGAATTCATGCTCTAAATTCTAATTTAAAATTCACAATTCGCACGACAGGCCATTACGTTTTTGGCACGATATCTTAATTTACTTCTTGCTTATAAAACCACCCTTAAATATAATTTGAATTCCCGATTGGACACACCCGTCCGTCTCGTGCAGTCTGAGATAGGGTTATCACAAATTGTTGACAGTGCAATCATAGCTATAATCTTCGGAATTAGGTACATGTCTATTTTATTGCGTTTAGTTGCGTTATATACCTACTGCCGTCCTGTAAAAACCTATTCATTAAAAAGGGCTATTTTCTTTAATAATCCACTTACTTTGTCATTTGAATGTATGGGCCCGTATGCATCAAATCCGGCAGTTCTGTTTGTTTGCAGACTTGTTCATGGTGTTGACTCAATGAATAATCCAAGTATGTGACCTCAAGGGCTGAACGTAACATTGTCAAAATTAAAATAAAACGCGATAATTTCGTATTTTTCCTAGGTTATGGCAATTTTATTTTAATTTTAATTTATTGAGCTAACATTATAAACAAATCTGCTAAAAATAACTACCAAATTTGAAGCACACGAGAAATGTTTAAAGTAGCTGGATTATAATATAACCGCAGTAAAGAGTTTTCAATGTTGTCTATTAAGAGGGGGCAGAGTGTTTTCAACGTAAACGACAGTTACGGTTAAGACTGTGGCGTCCTCAATTATTTGCAAAGACATACAAGATGCATGTAATTATTATCTCAAAGAGTGTGTCTACCATATTCGTGTATTTATAATCTACAATAATGTACAGTTTAGTAAATATGTCTACGCAAAGACGCAGCAAAATTGAGAAAAACGCGTGTCAGCGTTTATGCCAAAGTGAATGAAAAATCATTTGCTTTATTTTTAAAAACTAACTCTATCCAATCTCAAATATACAAGCTACTGAATTCGTATAGTCTTATTACATAATACTGGTTCATTAATTAATTATGATTTTTTTAAAACGTCCTAAAAATCCGCCATACAAAATTACTATGGAATCTGATCGTTGAAATATAACAAGTGAGCAACACCCGAAATAGTCAGTCGGCCCCGAATGTTCGAAGCGACACCACGTCTCTCTGCGGAGCGTCTACATCTTGAAATAAATCGATGTTCATTGTGTACGTATACTGCGTTATAGGTAGCAAAACGGTATAAGAATTTTTTTACCATTTTTTGTGTTTCCAAAGGAAATAGGCAATAGCAACCAGTTCAAAATGAATGACATACAGAGTTAGTTTCGTTTATACCTCATTGTATATAGTGTCACTTGGACCGTAAAAAGATGTCCAAGGTCTGATGACGGAGTAGAAAGGTGGCCACCGGAACTCAGGAAGTAGTTGATGTAATACCCCCGTGTTTGGGCTCGTTAGGTTTGTTCTGGTGAGCACTTGGACCGTGAGTGGTGTCCAAGGTCTGATGATGGAGCAGAAAGATGACCACCGGAACTCAGGAAGTAGTTGATGTAATACCCCCGTGTTTGGGCTCGTTAGGTTTGTTCTGGTGAGCACTTGGACCGTGAGTGGTGTCCAAGGTCTGATGATGGAGCAGAAATATGACCACCGGAACTCAGGAAGTAGTTGATGTAATACCCCCGTGTTTGGACTCATTTGTATTGTTTTGGCGGGCACTTGGACCGTGACTGGTGTCCAAGGTCTGATGATGGAGCAGAAAGATGACCACCGGAACTCAGGAAGTAGTTGATGTAATACCCCCGTGTTTGGGCTCGTTAGGTTTGTTCTGGTGAGCACTTGGACCGTGAGTGGTGTCCAAGGTCTGATGATGGAGCAGAAAGATGACCACCGGAACTCAGGAAGTAGTTGATGTAATACCCCCGTGTTTGGGCTCGTTAGGTTTGTTCTGGTGAGCACTTGGACCGTGAGTGGTGTCCAAGGTCTGATGATGGAGCAGAAAGATGACCACCGGAACTCAGGAAGTAGTTGATGTAATACCCCCGTGTTTGGGCTCGTTAGGTTTGTTCTGGTGAGCACTTGGACCGTGAGTGGTGTCCAAGGTCTGATGATGGAGCAGAAAGATGACCACCGGAACTCAGGAAGTAGTTGATGTAATACCCCCGTGTTTGGGCTCGTTAGGTTTGTTCTGGTGAGCACTTGGACCGTGAGTGGTGTCCAAGGTCTGATGATGGAGCAGAAATATGACCACCGGAACTCAGGAAGTAGTTGATGTAATACCCCCGTGTTTGGACTCATTTGTATTGTTTTGGCGGGCACTTGGACCGTGACTGGTGTCCAAGGTCTGATGATGGAGCAGAAAGATGACCAGCGGAACTCAGGAAGTAGTTGATGTAATACCCCTGTGTTTGGGCTCGTTAGGTTTGGTTAGGCGAGCACTTGGGCCGTAGGTGGTGTCCAAGGTCTGATGATGGAGCAGAAAGGCGGCCACCGGAACTCAGGCAGTAGTTGATGTAATACCCCCGTGTTTGGAGTCATTTGTATTGTTTTGACGAGCACTTGGATCGTGAGTGGTGTCCAAGGTCTGATGATGGAGCAGAAAGGTGTCAACCGGTACTCAGGAACCAGGGGGTGGAATACCTTTGTGTTCAGACTCGTAGATTTTGTTTTGACGAGCACTTGGGCTATACATGGTGTCCAAGGTCTGATGGTGGAGCAGTAAAGTGTCAACTGGTACTCAGGAACCAGTTGATAGAATACCTTCGTGTTTAGACTCGTTAGTTTTGATTCGACGAGCACTTGGGCCATGCATGGTTTCCAAGGTCTGATGATGGAGCAGATATTTACAAATATATTAAAAAATTATAAATTATATTTATTACATTAATATTTATAAATTTTGTAAGGTTGACTCCGATTTGGATAAAAATCGATATCTGAGGATCCGGCGGGGTGATTAACATGAATCTTGAGTCAAATTTGTTAAATATTGTTTAAACCGACGCCATCTTGGATTTTGTAAGATAAACTCCGATTTGGATAAAAATCGATATCTGACGATCCGGCGGGGTCCTTACCATGAATCCAGAATCAAAATCGTAAAATACTGTAAAAAGCGACGCCATCTTGGATTTTGTGCGATAAACTCCGATTTGGATAAAAATTGATATCTGAGGATCCAGTGGGGACCATGACATGAATCTAGGATCAATATTGTAAAATATTGTAAAAACCGACGCCATCTTGGATTTTGTAAAACCAACTCCGATTTGGATAAAAATCGATATCTGACGATCCGGCGGGGTCCTTACCATGAATCCAGAATCAAAATCGTAAAATACTGTAAAAAGCGACGCCATCTTGGATTTTGTGCGATAAACTCCGATTTGGATAAAAATTGATATCTGAGGATCCAGTGGGGACCATGACATGAATCTTGAGTCAAAATTGTAAAATATTGTTTAAACCGACGCCATCTTGGATTTTGTAAGATCAACTCCGATTTGGATAAAAATTGATATCTGACGATCCGGCGGGGTCCTTAACATGAATCCAGAATCAAAATCGTAAAATATTGTAAAAAGTGACGCCATCTTGGATTTTGTGAACTTAACTCCGATTTGGATAAAAATCGATATCTAAGGATCCGACGGAGTGATTAACATGAATCCAGAGTCAAAATTGTAAAATATTGTAAAAACCGACGCCATCTTGGATTTTGTAAAATCAACTCCGATTTGGATAAAAATCGATATCTGAGGATCCGGCGGGGTCCTTAACATGAATCCAGAGTCAAAATTGTAAAATATTGTTAAAACGGACGCCATCTTGGATTTTGTAAGATCAACTCCGATTTGGATAAAAATCGATATCTGAGGATCCGGCGGGGTCCTTAACATGAATCCAGAATCAAAATCGTTAAATATTGTAAAAAGCGACGCCATCTTGGACTTTGTGAGATTAGCTCCGATTTGGATAAAAATCGATATCTGAGGATCCGGCGGGGTGATTAACATGAATCCAGAATCATAATCGTAAAATATTGTAAAAAGCGACGCCATCTTGGATTTTGTGAGATCAACTCCGATTTGGATAAAAATTGATATCTGACGATCCGGCGGGGTCCTTAACATGAATCCAGAATCAAAATTGTAAAATATTGTTAAAACGGACGCCATCTTGGATTTTGTAAGATCAACTCCGATTTGGATAAAAATCGATATCTGAGGATCCGGCGGGGTCCTTAACATGAATCCAGAATCAAAATCGTTAAATATTGTAAAAAGCGACGCCATCTTGGACTTTGTGAGATTAGCTCCGATTTGGATAAAAATCGATATCTGAGGATCCGGCGGGGTGATTAACATGAATCCAGAATCAAAATCGTAAAATATTGTTTAAACCGACGCCATCTTGGATTTTGTGAGATCAACTCCGATTTGGATAAAAATTGATATCTGACGATCCGGCGGGGTCCTTAACATGAATCCAGAATCAAAATCGTAAAATATTGTAAAAAGTGACGCCATCTTGGATTTTGTGAACTTAACTCCGATTTGGATAAAAATCGATATCTAAGGATCCGACGGAGTGATTAACATGAATCCAGAGTCAAAATTGTAAAATATTGTAAAAACCGACGCCATCTTGGATTTTGTAAAATCAACTCCGATTTGGATAAAAATCGATATCTGAGGATCCGGCGGGGTCTTTAACATGAATCCAGAGTCAAAATTGTAAAATATTGTTAAAACGGACGCCATCTTGGATTTTGTAAGATCAACTCCGATTTGGATAAAAATCGATATCTGAGGATCCGGCGGGGTCCTTAACATGAATCCAGAATCAAAATCGTTAAATATTGTAAAAAGCGACGCCATCTTGGACTTTGTGAGATTAGCTCCGATTTGGATAAAAATCGATATCTGAGGATCCGGCGGGGTGATTAACATGAATCCAGAATCATAATCGTAAAATATTGTAAAAAGCGACGCCATCTTGGATTTTGTGAGATCAACTCCGATTTGGATAAAAATTGATATCTGACGATCCGGCGGGGTCCTTAACATGAATCCAGAATCAAAATTGTAAAATATTGTTAAAACGGACGCCATCTTGGATTTTGTAAGATCAACTCCGATTTGGATAAAAATCGATATCTGAGGATCCGGCGGGGTCCTTAACATGAATCCAGAATCAAAATCGTTAAATATTGTAAAAAGCGACGCCATCTTGGACTTTGTGAGATTAGCTCCGATTTGGATAAAAATCGATATCTGAGGATCCGGCGGGGTGATTAACATGAATCCAGAATCAAAATCGTAAAATATTGTAAAAAGCGACGCCATCTTGGATTTTGTGAGATCAACTCCGATTTGGATAAAAATTGATATCTGACGATCCGGCGGGGTCCTTAACATGAATCCAGAATCAAAATCGTAAAATATTGTAAAAAGCGACGCCATCTTGGATTTTGTAAAATCAACTCCGATTTGGATAACAATCGATATCTGACTATCCGGTGGGGTCCATAACATGAATCCATAGTCAAAATTGTTAATTAACGTCAACACTGACGCCATATTGGATTTTGTAAGATAAACTCTGATTTGGATAAAAATCGATATCTCATGATCCGGCGGGGTCCTTAACATGAATCCAGAATCAAAACTGTATAATATTGTAATAAGTGACGCCATCTTTGATTTTGTGAGATTAACTCCGATTTGAATAAAAATCGATATCTGACGATTCAGCGGGGTCCATAACATGAATCCGAAGTCAAAATTGTTAAATAATGTCAACACCGACGCCAAATTGGATTTTGGAAAATTATCTCTGATTTGGATAAAAATCGATATCTGACGATTTTTATCCAAATCGGAGTTGATATCACAAAATCCAAGATGGCGTCGATTCTTACCATATTTTTTCAATTTTGACTCAAGATTCATGTTAATCACCCCGCCGGCTTCTCAGATATCGATTTTTATCCAAATCGCAGTTAATCTCACAAAATCCAAGATGGCGTCGCTTTTTACAATTTGTTACGATTTTGATTCTGGATTCATGTTAAGGATCCCGCCGGATCGCCAGATATCAATTTTTATCCAAATCGGAGTTGATCGTACAAAATCCAAGATGGCGTCGGATTTAACAATATTTTACAATTTTTACTCAAGATTTATGTTAATCACCCCGCCGGATCCTCAGATAACGATTTTTATCCAAATCGCAGTTATTCTCACAAAATCCAAGATGGCGTCGCTTTTTACAATATTTAACGATTTTGATTCTGGATTCATGTTAAGGACCCCGCCGGATCGTCAGATATCGATTTTTATCCAAATCGGAGTTAAGCTCACAAAATCCAAGATGGCGTCGCTTTTTACAATATTTTACGACTTTGATTCTAGATTCATGTTAAGGACCCCGCCGGATCGTCAGATATCGATTTTTATCCAAATTGGAGTTAATCTCACAAAGTCCAAGATGGCGTCGCTTTTTACAATTTTTAACGATTTTGATTCTGGATTCATGTTAAGGACCCCGCCGGATCGTCAGATATAATTTTTTATCCAAATCGGAGTTGATCTTACAAAATCCAAGATGGCGTCGGTTTTTACATTATTTTACAATTTTGACTCTGGATTCATGTTAATCACTCCGTCGGATCCTCGGATATCGATTTTTATCCAAATCGGAGTTAAGCTCACAAAATCCAAGATGGCGTCGCTTTTTACAATATTTTACGACTTTGATTCTAGATTCATGTTAAGGACCCCGCTGGATCGTCAGATATCAATTATTATCCAAATCGGAGTTGATCTTACAAAATCCAAGATGGCGTCGGTTTTAACAATATTTTACAATTTTGACTCAAGATTCGTGTTAATCACCGCGCCGGATCCTCAGATATCGATTTTTATCCAAATCGCAGTTAATCTCACAAAATCCAAGATGGCGTCGGTTTTAACAATATTTTACAATTTTGACTCAAGATTCATGTTAATCACCCCGCCGGATCCTCAGATATCGATTTTTATCCAAATCGGAGCTAATCTCACAAAGTCCAAGATGCCGTCGCTTTTTACAATATTTAACGATTTTGATTCTGGATTCATGTTAAGGACCCCGCCGGATCGTCAGATATCAATTTTTATCCAAATCGGAGTTGATCTTACAAAATCCAAGATGGCGTCGCTTTTTACAATATTTAACGATTTTGATTCTGGATTCATGTTAAAGACCACGCCGGATCGTCAGATATCGATTTTTATCCAAATCGGAGTTAATCTCACAAAGTCCAAGATGGCGTCGCTTTTTACAATATTTAACGATTTTGATTCTGGATTCATGTTAAGGACCCCGCCGGATCGTCAGATATAATTTTTTATCCAAATCGGAGTTGATCTTACAAAATCCAAGATGGCGTCGGTTTTTACATTATTTTACAATTTTGACTCTGGATTCATGTTAATCACTCCGTCGGATCCTCGGATATCGATTTTTATCCAAATCGGAGTTAAGCTCACAAAATCCAAGATGGCGTCGCTTTTTACAATATTTTACGATTTTGATTCTAGATTCATGTTAAGGACCCCGCCGGATCGTCAGATATCAATTTTTATCCAAATCGGAGTTGATCTTACAAAATCCAAGATGGCGTCGGTTTTAACAATATTTTACAATTTTGACTCAAGATTCGTGTTAATCACCCCGCCGGATCCTCAGATATCGATTTTTATCCAAATCGCAGTTAATCTCACAAAATCCAAGATGGCGTCGGTTTTAACAATATTTTACAATTTTGACTCAAGATTCATGTTAATCACCCCGCCGGATCCTCAGATATCGATTTTTATCCAAATCGGAGCTAATCTCACAAAGTCCAAGATGGCGTCGCTTTTTACAATATTTAACGATTTTGATTCTGGATTCATGTTAAGGACCCCGCCGGATCGTCAGATATCTATTTTTATCCAAATCGGAGTTGATCTTACAAAATCCAAGATGGCGTCGGTTTTAACAATATTTTACAATTTTGACTCAAGATTCATGTTAATCAACCCGCCGGATTCTCAGATATCGATTTTTATCCAAATCAGAGTTAATCTCACAAAATCCAAGATGGCGTCGCTTTTTACAATATTTAACGATTTTGATTCTGGATTCATGTTAAAGACCCCGCCGGATAGTCAGATATCGATTTTTATCCAAATCGGAGTTTATTTTACAAAATCCAAGATGGCGTCGGTTTTTACAATATTTTACCATTTTGACTCTGGATTCATGTTAATCACTTCGTCGGATCCTCGGATATCGATTTTTATCCAAATCGGAGTCAACCTTACAAAATTTATAAATATTGATATAATCAATATTATAAAAGTGACGTTTTCTGGGTAAAGAAAGATACCACATTGTCGCTTATTGATAAGAATGATAAGGCGCTTCTGTCATAAAGAATCACTTGGAAAACCTTATCAACAGGCGACAATGTGGTA
Source organism: Lathronympha strigana (assembly GCA_949128165.1). Taxonomy (NCBI): domain Eukaryota; kingdom Metazoa; phylum Arthropoda; class Insecta; order Lepidoptera; family Tortricidae; genus Lathronympha; species Lathronympha strigana. The sequence goes on from OX421908.1 coordinate 12,873,653, forward strand.
CTTTTACCAAGAAAACGACACAATTTTTTAACGATTTCATAATATGTGACGTTTTGCGGTGAAAGGTACCTTATGGACGATCGGCGCTTACGCTGTTAACAAAGACGCTGATAATAATGCGCTGCAACGCGACGTAAGCGCCGACCTTTAGCCGTAAATAGCCACATATGAAATCATAAAAAATGTGCTTTTATTTAGAAAAAGGCACTTTGCCATTCTGCCGGTTGTCGATAAGGCGCGAATGTCATAAATATTAGTTTAGAAATGAACCTTATCAACAACCGACAGAATGGTACCTTTCTTTAGTACTAAATACAAACACAAATAATAAAATCATTTGGAAAAACCGAACAAATATTAGGTGAATTAATACAATATCTGTATCAAAGGATTATAAAAATGAGGAATTCTAAGATTTCTAAGTTATAACCTTTTAACGCCCGAATAATGACGCGCCGGTGTAGTAGTGTGCGTGCGCGCACGCACACAGATAGCGAGCAGTGCGGGGCCGCTAAATGCCTATTTCGTGTCCGCGGCAAACACTCTGCCCGCTCTTAAGACGCCATACACAGTGGAAATATTCCTTATAAATTAGTTGTAATCTTTATGTGAATGATCATGCTAATACTGGAAATTATATACCGACTCACCGTGTGATATAAGTTTTTATTCCAAAGATCTTTTGTCTAAGGTCTTTTGTATCATTTAATTAAATTGATATAGCCTTCTAACGACTGGATATCACTAGACAGCGACTCGGGTGGCATAATGGTTATGGTGTCTGCCGCGAATACAGAGGACGCAGATTCGAATATTGGCCTTGGCGCTACACAGGCCTGGTCACTTTTTCTTTAGTGTAAAGTGCATTACATGCACCTACTACCTGTAGTATATCGATCGTCAGAAGGATAGTAATTAACCCAACGAGATTTATATTATTCCTTCGCTTGGAAAAATTTTGGCAACCCTAATCGGCGCAAGTGCACTTGACAGCACCATCCAACTTCATCGGGCTGGCTTTGACTGAGCGCTGCTTATGTCTGACCTCCAAGGCAATGCGGTTTATATTAGTCGAATCAGAACCTAGACGCGTATATCAATTTGATTTGAAACATCGAGAGGAACCTTTTGATAGTGTAGACCGAACCTATTTCAATCAAAAAATAGAACAATAATTGTCAAAATGGTAAGAAATTTAAAAAAAAGGACTTATGTGGCATTAGTGGGATATATGCTGGAAGCACAGACACCGCATTACAACACCCTACACCATTGTATACTACAATATTCCAGGTTGGCCCCAAAAACACAATAATTGTATATGATTAATCAAATCACTACTTAAATTAGTTTCTCGAGTAGGTACCATCTTTTTGCGGTCGGTTAATGGTCTTTGTAACATCCTGAAATGTTTCTTTACGTTTTTTTTTGACAATGCATGCGTATTGCGTACTGTTGATATATAACTAGGGGCAACTAATCGACATTTACGTTGTCATGCCAACGGACATGCAATGTGAGTACTGTTTATAAGTAACCTAGGTTACCTAGGAAATAATTTAAATAATGACTGTAGTCATTGGCAACGCACAATCGCTTTCAGTTCAGTCGTCAACAAGGTTTGACGCCTTAGTTTTGTTATAAGATTGTAAACAAATTATACAGGGGACGTGTAAAACAAGAATAATATATGTATTTTTTTATATCTCGCAGAAACATTGTCCTAATATTTATAAAATAGGTACCATGCTTATTATATATCTGATCTAAACATTAATGTTTTTTTTTGCCTTTCGTTTAGATACGTACGTACTGTATAGGTATTTAACCACGCATAATATCATTCCTTGTGTCCGATGCGTTAGTAGCCATTTAAGAAGAGAAAAAAACCTTATAAACATAGTTATTAACTCGCACAAACAGCCGCGCTAGAACTAGCAAATGTTACGTTACCACCTATTTATAGCCAACAGGTTCACACTTGGCTCCTGATTTGCCGCAATGATCACCATTAACTGTTGGGATTCATTTCGAACACCGACTCAATTACCCGCGCGCAAGGAAACGGCGGTAACGTTTGCGTAACGCAGTTGATAACTTGGAGGGCTTCGCTTGGGCTCTTTCAATAGCTCCCTGAGGTTATAAAGCTTTCGCATGATAACTCGATGTACTATGAATAATAGAATAAACTAAATTATTTCACAGTCGCTATTGGCTACATGCAAAAGACGTGGTAGGTAATCGTAAAGCGATAATAATCAGGGTCCGTCAACTCAAAGTGGGTCAAAGAGCTATGGAGCGCGACTCAAAGTGGCTCAAAGAGCTATGGAGCGCGCAATGCTCGGGATCTCCTTGCGAGACAGAATGAGGAACGAAGACATTCGTCGACGCACTAAAGTGATCGATATCGCCAGGAGAGTTGCGCAACTGAAGTGGGAATGGGCAGGCCATATCTGCCGCAGGGATGATGACCGCTGGAGCCAGCGGGTACTACTCTGGAGACCTCGACTTGGAAGCCGGAACGAGGGGAAGCCACGAGCTAGATGGTCGGACGACATTAAAAAGACGGCAGGGCCAACCTGGCACAGAATCGCCGCATCAAGATCAGCATGGAAATCCATGAAAGAGGCATATGTCCAGCAGTGGACGCAAATATGCTGAGAACATGAAGAAAGAAGAAGAATCTTAAAGCGGCAAAATAACGACACTATGTGTTACTCGTACGGTTTTAGGCTAATGTTATTAGTGTTGCTGTTTGCTGTGTTTTCATGGAAACCCATACGATTTGACAGTTTGGAGACCTAATAATATTGGTCTACCTAAACCCGTTTGAGAAATGAGGTCCTGAGTAGCGAGCATCTAGTGTAGTGTGTGGCGTCCATATGCTTTATGCGGCGTGCAGTGTGCACTCAGAGGGCTTACCACAAACCGCTCCATTTCGTACGTTTGTTGCTCGAATAATATATGCGAAACCAATAGAGAGGGAAATTGATGAATGAACGAAGTAGTTTGTGGTTGGCCCCTTAGGGCAGGACGCTCACATACATTTGCTTGTGTTTGTAGTTTGGTTTCTTAGCAGGTGTCAAGTTTCAGGTCATGAATGAATGGGGCACCATAACCGCTAGGAAGGTGGAAATTTTTGTTTACTGAACCAATACTCTTGCCTCTCGTTATCCTAATGCCAATATTTGGTGACCCCCCTAGGATGTCTATCCTGGTCATCCTGGAGCAGCTGGAGATTTCTTTACATGTGCTTGTTTTTAGTAAAAGGTACTACTACTTGGTTGCTAGTTGATAAGGTTAGTTTTTAAATGAATCTTTATGGCATGGGCACCTTATCGGCTAGCTACAAATTCCTCAGGATTTTAGTGGAATCTAACCTTTAAACAATTAACAAGCACCTAGAGTCTGTTTGCAGTAAATTACTTAATATTCGTAGCCCCAATAGGTACTGCCTACACCGGGTGTCCAGACGCCACAGTTAGGCCATGTTCACATGTCGCCTACTACACACCACCTGCCAATTACTGATTATCTATTCCCGTCTCTCACCAAATATTCGCCTTTAAGAACCAGTATAAGCTGTGCTTTAGCCCTGTATCGTTTCCATGTAATCGTAGATCACACTGCGATGGTATTGTATTGTGTAACAGATAGGTAAGTATGATGGGACCAGCACCTAAACATAGTAACTTTCGCTCGCCACCGTAATCAATGCACACGTGCGAACTTGCATTAGTTACTACTACATTAATATTAAATGGTTGTAGCCTGGTAATTTGTTACAAGTAGCTTTGTCGCATTCGCTTTAACATTGTTAGGGATGAGAAGAAGGCAAGGCCTTTTTCCAGCCTGGGCTGGAAACTCCCTGTGGACACTCTGGTCTCTTGAACTGATCTTGATTTATGTTACGGTCCTTAGTTAGTTAGTTGTGCTGGCCGTTTTCCGCAACTCGACATCTATTGTGCCTTTTTTGCGTGATAACGTTACGGTCCTACCTCATGTGAGCATTTGGGAGGTAGCGACACTACGAAGGAACATACTCGTATCTTCAGGAGGAACCCTTACAAAGACCCTCTAGGTGGCCAGAGTCGGCTGTCCAGAATAGAGACGTGGGAACAACGTTCTCGAGAGTGATATGACACATTGGAGACATACGTTGAGGGTTGGCTATATATTTAAAATCAAGTGACACCTACGACCAATATGCCCTGCCTATAGCCATCTGAGTATGGACTAAATCTAATCGACTTCGGTTATATTACGCAACTCCTCATATTTAATTCGATCTCAGAGGGAAAATGTGCATAGCTCGCTCCGTTGCTTTTTCAGCGTTCTTATAAGGGACATTGTGAGTGATCATGTTCCAGATACGTATGACATCACTGGGAACATTCTCTGGTAAGACAATATTACGAAGCTTTATAAATACTGCCCAGCCATGTTAGAATCAATAACCTCAGTTGTCAAGTAAGTATACACATTAAAAAATATGTTTAAAGTTGTATCAGATAGTGTTACATTACAATATTTACAATGTAGCTAAATAATTTATCTCGTGGGTATTTAGCGAAACACCGATGTAAAAATCAAGGTGTCTAACGGTACAGCGATCGTATCTGCTTGTACCGAGAGGTCTTTAGGCGTTAAATTGCAAAGAGATGGTAATTAGCGAGACCAGCGCTAAAAGTTCGCGGTAAATGCTACCAGCGTGACCCATGTGGAAATGGTGCCAGGTTCGGCGAAAAACTATACACCGTAATATTTTTTTAATTAAATATTAGACACCAAGTGAGCACATTGATTTCGCGCCTGATTTAGTCTGTAAGGCAATACGAAGTTTTGATGACTGTTCATCTATGGGTCCGGATGGGATACCTGCTGTATTGCTAAAGCGGTGTCTGTCAGTTCTAGCTCCTCAGTTAGCCCATGTGATGTCCCTGTCCTTTAGTGAAGGTAAACTGCCGATGGACTGGAAGGAAGCAACTGTCACTCCTATTTATAAAAAAGGCGATAAGTTATTGGCTAGTAACTATCGTCCTATAAGTCTTACTAGTATTATATGTAAAGCAATGGAGAAAATTATAACAGCCAAATTAAGAGAATTTATAGGAAGCGAACACATAATAATGGATGAACAGCACGGCTTTATGCAGAGGAGATCCACTGTGACAAACCTTCTATTGTGTGTGGATGAATGGACTATGAACTGGAATATCAGACAGCCAACTGATGTGATTTACCTTGATTACGAGAAGGCCTTTGATCGGGTACCGGTAAGAAGGCTTCTGTGCAAACTTGAGCATTTTGGGGTACGAGGCAATTTGCTTAAATGGATTGAGGACTTCTTGTCGGGTCGAAGGTTCCGTGTTAGAGTGGGTGACTGCTTATCGGATCACTATGACGTGCATAGCGGCGTGCCACAGGGATCCGTGCTCGGCCCAACGTTGTTCGGCATATTTTTGTCAGATCTGAAGCCCATATTGACGTCCAAAATATCCTTATTTGCTGATGACACAAAGATAATAGGAAATCCTTTAGTTAGTCATAATGTTATCCAGGAAGACTTGAATAGGATTTTTCAATGGACTAATGAGTGGCTTTTAAGCTTGAATTTGGATAAATGTACTATTCTACATATTGGCAGCAATAATCCCTGTCTTACTTATAGCATCAATTCTAAAGTGCTACAGAGTGTTGAGTCACAAAAAGATTTGGGCGTAACTATTACTCGGAATTTGAAATGGGAAGAGCATATCTTAAAAATTACCAGAAAAGCAAACTCAATGTTGTTTATCATTCGGAAGGCCTTCTCCTATATTGATAAGTGTTTGTTTGTCCAACTATACAAAACATATATAAGACCGCTGTTGGAGTACGCTTTTCAAATTTGGAGCCCTTATTTTCAAAAAGACATCCACTTACTGGAAAAGACACAAAGAAGAGCTACAAAAATGGTCGCATGCCTGCGTCACAAGGAATATGAAGAAAGACTCAAGGAGTTGCGTCTCACAACATTAGAACGTCGAAGACAGCGTGGTGACCTGATTGAAACATTTAAGATATTGCATGGATACCACGATGTCCCGTCGCTACAGGACATATTTGTCAGGAGTACAAATAGCAACCTGAGAGGGCACTCATTGAAATTAGCTCGCTCGTCAAGTTCTAGTAACCCCAGGCACCATTTCTTGTCTAACCGTGTGGTAAAAGTGTGGAACAGTTTGCCTGAGTCGGTGATAAGTGCATCATCTGTGAACTCTTTCAAAAATAGACTTGATGAATTTATGAAAAACAAAGATGAAAACACAAGACTTTATTGATTTTGCACGCATCAGCTATAAGCTGCCTGTGCATAAATAAATAAATAATAAATAATAATAATAAGTACACACTGTATACTTTGTGACAAAATGCTGAAAACAATAAATAATAATGAAATGACATGATATTTCCATATACAAATTGAAATTAGCTATATCAAATATTTCTAGCTAAATATGTGATGCACTATATGCATATACTCGTATAGCGAACAAAGTATTTACCGAAACAGAAATTAAACATAGATAAACTAAATTACGATCTAAGTAGGTACGAACAAATTAGTAACACGAGGTCCTGAAAAAAAACACAATGGCATTGTTTAATCGATGAGGGTTTAGACCGGTAAATCCACTGCAGAAAATTCGTACTTTGGTTATAGTACAACAAATAGTTGTAATTTCCATCGATTGAAGAAGTAAGTTTTGTTCGGTCAGTACCTACTACCGTATAGTTTGTGCGGACCATTAATTAATATACTTAATGTTTCAAATAGTTATTCAGTATTTGCAGATATCCTTTATTTGAAAGATCTGCAGTGTTCTACAGAATTTTCATTATAGACATTTTAAAAACTGACCTGGCAACACTGTATGGAAATCAGGGACAAATTACGTCTCTCCACTCTTACTTTCCTTTGTGTCATTACGTAATTTAGTAATTTACGGTTTCTTAATCCGATTATTGACCCACATGAAGTGTGAGTATATGTAGCCTTAATATTTTATTGTTGATTAACTAAGCTGTAATGGCATCGAGGGCTGCAATAAATTTTATTATAAATAAACTTCAGTCTGGCATTTTTTTTTTTTACTTTATTACGTAGAGATTAATGGGCAATGTTAAATATGACCCCACGTATGAAAAGATCCATGTGGTTATGGTTGATTATTTTTTGTCCCAATTTTCGGCACTGTCCTTTCTGAGGTCATTCCACTCTGCGTCTGAGCACTTGTCAAATAATGAGAACTGACGTAAGCGCGACATGGTCCAAAGATCTTGTTTTTTTTGCATGTGTTAAATTTAATTATATGCGTCTAGGTCATTAAACTTTCGTGTTAGTGTATAGTGATTTAAAGTAAGTTAAGTTTGGGCAGGTTATGCTAAGAAGACAGATGTGGATAAAGTTCAGCCATGCTGAGTTTTGACCGACTTAACAATTTTATGCCAGCCATATCAATGGTTGATGTTTAGCAACAAATTAGGTACCTTTCTGATTCTTCAATATAATTTCTTCGCACTGGGATATTTGGAAACAAGTTCTATATACACATACCTACTTACTTTTCCAGCTACCACCAGTACAAACATTCGACAGGCGCAGCCTAAACCGTTGAAGATAGAATCTTATTATTTCAAACAGTATATGTTCGAAATTATAGGATTCTAGATTATGAGTATTTTTCAAAGTATGCGTCGCGACCCCCCAGGGGGTCGCAAAGCTTTTGTTGGTGGGTCGCGACAGCTCGCAAAGTTTTAGTAAAAACCAACACGGCGGGTTACAATTAGCGGCGGATTTAGGCAATTAGGGAGCCGTGAAATTTTTCATCCTTGCTGAGGGGGGTCGCGAGTGTCGCGACAAAGTTTACATGCTGAGGGGGTCACACCAGGAAAAAGTTTGAAAAAACCCGATTTAAATAATGTCGAGTAGTTAACAGAGTTTTTGTAATTCAAAGTGTTTAAGAGGAAATAAGAGCAAGGGCTCATTAGCGCTCGCTCCATACAAAAAGTTGCTTTTCAGATGTGACGTAGTCGCCTATTTCCTTCCCCAAAACGAAACCTATATGAATAGTTTTTCACATATAATATGTAGAATAATGAATAGTATTTCTATGTTCCTATGTTTTCTGTTTTTAAAAACTGTTTTGGTTCCTGAATTACTTTTTTTTGGGTTACTGGTTACCGAATTAGAGAAATTAAAAAATTACAAACTTTACTACCGCCTAAAGACGTCTACTGCAAACTATATATACATAATAAACCGGCCAAGTGTGTGTGCGCAATGATAAAATGTGCAAGCAAAAAGACGTAATTGCCTTCACTATATCCAGGCACTTACGTCCTATTTTATAAATAGTTTTTTGTCAAAAACTCAAAAACGGCTTGACCAAATATGTTCAAAATAATTTTTAGGATAATTTCGTGTAATAATCCATCTTCTTGATTTTTCCAACATTTTTTGGACCTCCCGTTCAAACGTTAGAGATGAGAGACACTTTGTCAGACTTTCAGAGCTATTATTTCTGAAAATATTCGATTTATCAAAATTTTGTTCAAAAAACCTTCACTTTATTAAAGACCTATCAGATGATGTGCAACTAGTAGGTAAATATTTGCCAAAAAAATACATTTAGTGCCCCTTTAAACAATTTTTTTCTAAATAAATTTTGTTAAACTAACTATTGGTACATAAAATACACCTCTAGTTGTAATATCATTACCATATGCTTTTTAGTTACTGAGTAAAACCACTGTGAAATACGGACGGACAGACAGACGGACTGGACGAAACTATAAGGGTTCCGTTTTTGCCGTTCTGGGTAAAGAACCCTAAAAACGTTAGTGCCATAGTAATACTCTTCACTATTCTGTGTGTGAAAAAACATTCATAGGTTCGATATTGGAGGAGAAAATAGAGGAAAACAGCAGCACAAAAAACAACTTTTGTATGGAACGAGCGCTAATGGGACCATGCTCCTATATAAAAATATTATACCATGCTCCTCAATATTCAATAGAGTCATGAGCGGAGGCTAGTTGGTGTTATAAATTGTGTAAATGTACAGGACTGCATCAAACCGGTATGTTAATAAAATATTGGAATATATTTAATAGATGCGATCAATTTCATGTCAATAATGAAGACGCATTAAGAGAAGCCAGTCGTTTCTCACACCAATACAAACGTATCAGATGACAAATCAGCATAATTCTAATGGCCTGTTTAATACAATCGTTAAGAATCCCTTATCTAGAGCCGATAATCATATGCGTGCTATGCCAAACTGGCACTTATGCAATATTGCAATCTCAGCGCAGCTAGAGCTGCTAGAGCACCAGATGGGTGTCCCGATAGTCGTAATCTAATAAGCAAGATCTGTGGCCGACGTCGGCCGGGATATAACTCATATCTCGAGCCAGAGGTTAATTAAAAATAGCAACTTCAATCTTATGTGTCAGAGATAGAATTAGATTAAGGAGCATCCCATTTGTATAGAAACGGGGAAATTGCAAATGAGTCCCGTGGCTGGAGTTATTATTGGAAATTCTTCATGTGAACTTTAACGTGTTTATCATCTAGGACAGCAGGTTGTCCAAATCGAAATAACGCTTTCTACCCATCTATGGCCAAGCCAAAGTGAAGAACTAGAATTTTAGCAGTTATATTAGTACACCTACTTGGGTTCTCCAAATCAATAAGCTCCTCCAAACCAATCGATTCAGTTTTACATTTCTAACCAACACGATGTAAAAAGTTAAATTTTGCTTTGCCAGCGTACTTAAAAAACATTGTTTTTAAGAACACAATATCTAAAGACTATATTCGATTATATATCTATCAATTCACCAATGAACATAAAAAATATCGCGGTACCTCAAACAATTGTTTACCAAATATAGAACCTAGTCAGTTTTACCTTAAACAGGTCGTGCAATATGCAAGTTGGCAACACAAGTTTTGCAACGAAGCTCCTGCGTTTCTTCACCGTGTTATTAAATTTATGCGATCGATAAATCAGGCACGAATCCGATCCATCGACCCGTTTAGACATTGTCTCGTCAAATTGTGGCATTGTGTTAACTTGTGCAATTGATTCGTTGTGATTAATGGACTTTGAAACGTTTCATCGTGGTCATTTAATTTTGGAACGTGTGTTGCGGTATCCATTTGACGTCTCTGTTGGGAGATTAAATAAAACGTAAATATTTAACGTTCCAAACAGGAACGCAATACCTCCAACCAGTCCAAGTACAAAAGATACTTTTAACCTCAGATGCTTATCACATATTTAGTTAAACACCTAACCGAACGGGTGATGAGTGAAGACATCCAAGAAACAAGAAACATCCTAGCATTTGTTTTATCAAGGGTTAGATCAGGGTAGATCAATTGTCCAGTTCGTCCTCAACTAGCAAATATCATTTAAATAAGGTTTTCCAAAATTCTGTCTTAGAAAATTATGGACAAGGATATAATTTTAGTCGAGGCTGTTAATTAGTAAGTAAAATTGCACGACTCTCATTTTAAGTCAGAATAAATGGCATTATGTCGAAAATATATAGTGCCAATGTTATCCAAACAAATGCACCAAAATATATGTGCAAATGTTATGTGTGCCAATGTTATTGAAAGCGTTGGTGGCCCAGCGGCATGACGTGAGCCTTTCAATCCGAAGGTCTCGGGTTCAAATCCTGCCGGCTCGTACCAATGAGTTTTCGGAACTTATGTACGTTATGAAATACCATTTGATATTTACCAATCGCTTTTCGTTGAAGAAAAACACCATGAGGAAACCGGACTAATCCCAATAAGGGTTGGAACTCTGGGTTGGAAGGCTCCCTGAGCCGCGGCATAAGCCGGGGCAACGCTAGGAATAAGATATATTGCCAATGTTAATACATTTAATAATGGAATGCAGTAACCAAGTATTGGTCAATTTTATGTTTATGAAATTCTATAATTGACAGTGATGGTAATGACCGCCGACGGCTATCCATCACGGAGCGCTTTCCGGTGACGTGGTTGTGACAGCTTGTGATGTTTGCAAACCTCACGCACTTTGACGTTCCATTAGCTACTGATAACAGATAATTACGCATCCATCTACCGTGGTGGTGTCGACATAGGACATTGTGTGGACGATAAAGCACTGCGGCAGCCGGTGGGTACTTCAATTAACGGCCTCCCTGGCGTAGTCGGCATTTGGTATGTCTCCTGCCTGTGGTAAAAGGCGACTAAAAGGAGTCCTAAGGTCGCAGACGGTAGCAATTGGAGACTGTTGCCGTCCAAAATAAAAGGTAGGACCTAGTGAGGCCTGACTGGTGCCCTTCACTGGTTTTTAGAAGGTGAGAGACCGACATAGCTTCTGCACTATCCATGCGATGCTGAGTGATGTATAATGGATTTTTCCATTAAAAAAAGGTATGGCTATGAAGCTGTAGGTCATGGTTTGGAATCCCGGTAAGATTAAGCAGAGTAAATATTCATTCACACCACAGACGAAATCAAACACAGAAACAGATTTACGATGTAAATAAAGGCAGCAACCGCCGATTTTATCGTTTAATGATAAGCGCTCTTTTCCAAATTTTTAAAACAGATAGTCCTATGTGCCTGCATGGAAAAAGGGGAAACAGCAAAACATGTTCACCTAGGCTGCAAAATGGTAGAAGTATACAGGAGTAGGTATTTAGGGTCACACTAAATAACACAGTTAGCAGATGCTAGGTTGCATAGAGGAGCTAGTAGTGGTTAGAGTAGGGCTGCCTCGTTATCATGCAAAAAAGGGACAATGGATGTCGAGTTGCGGGTTGCGGGAAACACCCTGCATGTTAAAACGTCTTTCTAACCGAATCGGAATTATTACGTAGTCACACTGCACAACAGAAATGATACATTGTAACCACACGTGGAACAATTCATCATTTTAATAAGTAGCAGTTAGACGCAGTTCGTTGAGTGGGTGAACACGGTGTGTTGATGAATAGACACGTGTGGAAAGTGAGAATCATTCGTGCCTGAGGCAAATTCGATTGGTTTTAATTACGTCGGCGACCATATGGTCAGTTTGGGTAAAAGTTGAAATATTAGTATAGTGAAAAGAAGAAAAATATTAGTCTATTGAAACTTTGTGTACAGTGAGTCAGTCAGCGTCAAAAATATCTATTACTCTAATGTAAAGCTTGCTAAAATCTAATAAGGTCTTAATTGTATCGATATTTTTGAGTTGTCGAGAGTAGTGCTGATGAGACGGTACTCGTATATTCGAGAGATAAGGGGAACGTTGGTATATAACCTCCTGGTGATGGCGGTAAAACGTGCGACTTTCAATCTTGAGGTCGCAAGTTTGAACCCCGTATCGTACCGTACCCTGCCAATGAGTTCTTCGGAATTTATGTACAGTCGACGTCTCGGAACCTACCTTCTTCGCAACATCGTATCGAAACCGGGCTTTAACCCCATAATGACCTAGATTTCCCTGAGTTGGAAGGTCAGATAACGATCGCTTATGTATCGAATTTAAACTATCGTGAGGCACATTAATATTAATATAAAATTACGGATAACATTCACGCATTTTTTTAGTCACTATACGCGACATGTTTCGGACATCCTATGATGCCATTATCAAGCGCCGAGTACCGTGCGCGACGACGCAAGCGGGCGTACTAAAGCGTGGGGGCGGTACAAAGTGACTGTGTATGGCAAGAACAGAGAATAAAGATGAAGACTAGGTTGAGAAACTGTCATTCTTTTTAGTCCGTCATATAGATTACCCAAAATTATTAGACGCGTATTTTGCCTTTTTCAAGATAACTAAAATTGACGAAGATGAAGAGCGTCAAAGTTCCGGGGTACCTAATTGTGACGTCAATATACACACTCTGTACCGGGAGCATCTCCTAATATTTACACAGTCTGCTCATCTAAAGATCATATGTGCTTGTTATTAGTAAAATGCAAAGTGGTAAATACTAGAGACGCCCATACCATACTTCGACCGCTCGGAAATGTGTCAATCTTGAAATGAGCAACTTCGCTCCATCCAAAACCAATCGTCGTTACGATGTCTGAAGGCTTCCTACTAGCGCCATGGCAACGAAGAAGAAACCAATATTTCAAAATCATGCTTTTTCCTTTTTTCCCTTTGAACTCTGAAGGCGTTTCTATCTACTTCTATCTCGGTTCAATTCTAAATTAATGTTTAAGACAGTAGCGCCTAATCGGCTAGCGCCGAAATGGTACCTATAAATTTAAACTTTCGTGAGTCATACTAACATTAAATTGCAACGGTTAAAACTCACGTATTTTTATCACTTTGCAATTTAAAGTGGTCCCTTTTACAATAAACAGTCACATATACTTTCGTCTAAGTATTAGAACTTATCTCGCTAGCCCTATTTATTGGTGAAAGGAACACTGCAGGCTCGTTCTCCACTCGGCAGATGCTCCAAATTATTTCGGAGTCAGTAGACCAAAGTTGAAACATATTCTGACCTTGGATTTATAAAGTAGGCATAATTAGCAGTAATTCCCATGTAGCTGTCACTGATTGACGTGTATTCTTTACAAACTTGCCAAAGGTCAGCATTATGCCTAATCAATGATATTAAGAAAATATAACAAACAACACATGTGAACATCGCTAACTTGCTTGTTTATGTCAATCACGGCAATCTATTGTGATGCCAAAGTGTAAAACCGTTAGTTCGGCTAATGTATAAACGCTTCTTTCAATATCAGTGTAGACTCACAGAAGCTTTTAAATGGTAAATAAACGGTGACTAGACAGAATTAGTGACGCTAAATTGGTTAAACACAACGTCGGCAGTATGGGAGCTGAGCACTACTATCGCACCGTTTTCTATGCTCACGATACGATGTATTATATGATTCTGACATAGATTATCTTCAATTAAATAATAAGGGGTAGATATAGTAAGGGTTTTAAACATGAGAAAAAATATTTCCAAAATTTTATTAAAAAATAGTAGATTAATAGTATAAGGGATCAAAATGATATATTTTCGGCGAGGGCGTACATTGAATTCCGAATGAAGCGATGGAGTCTAAAGTAGAATCCTGAGCGTAATGAGGGATTCAAGCGTGAACGCCCTAGACGAAAATAATTTTGATACCGTGTGACACATACTGCTTTTCACACCTACTAAGAAGAAATAAACAAAACCGAAATCAGCATCATACCAACACGATGCCACTAGTTAATGTCCGAAAACGTAAAAATGTGTAGTCCTTGGACAGAAAAGTGCCACTTTGATCCCTGCCAGTAGGGAAGAAAAGTGCTACTTTGATTCCTCCTAGCTTGAACAGAAAAAAACCCTTTTTTGAATAGGTGGTGTGAAACAGTAATTGCTTAACAGCGAATAAATTTATTTTAATATCAAATAAATCAAATAAATAAACATCAGGAACGAGCTAGGCTCCTCGCTGTTTCGGAGAGGGAGTCCGGGTGTTGGTTGCACGCGCTACCATCGCGTAACCTGGGCACCGTGCTAGAGCCAGGTGCGCTCCGGATTGCGGTTTGCCTGCGCTTGGGTTTGAAGGTGTGTGAAGCCCATGCTTGCAGTCGCTGTGCCCAGCCAGTAGACGTTCTGGGTCGACATGGCCTGTACTGCAGGAAGAGCGCGGGGCGACTGTACAGGCATTCGTCGTTAAACGATTTAGTTCGCCGCGCCCTTAGTACCGCCTCTCTTCCCGCGACTTTGGAGCCGTCGGGTCTCTTCGCGGCTGACGGCAAAAGGCCTGACGGCTGCACTCTCGTGCCATGGAGCCTCGGTCGCCCCTTGGTGTGGGACGCTACCTGCGTGGATACGCTGGCACCGTCCTACGTTGAGGGGTCTGCTCGGAAGCCGGGGACGGCAGCGGACCAGGCTCAGACGCTCAAGCGCCGTAAGTATGCGTTTTTAACAAGCGAATACGAGTTTGCGGCGCTTGCTATGGAGACTCTGGGTCCTTGGTCGGCCGACACTAAGAAGTTTGTAAAGGAGGTGTCGGCGCGTCTGGTAGGGGTTTCGGGCGACCCTCGGGCGGGGTCGTTTTTTGCCCAGAGGCTGGGTTTGGCGTTGCAGAGGGGGAATGTCGCCAGCATTTTGGGGAGCTTCCCGGAGGCAGGAGATTTTGGGGAGGTTTTTTATATTTAAGTTTAGTGTTAGGGTTAGCTTTAGTCTTTAGTGTTAGGGTTAAATTTGTATAAGGTAGTTTTAAGTGATTCTGTATTACATGTAGTGTTTAATCTTAAGTATGTTCAATCATTATATGTATCGTAAAGGAAATATATAAATAAAGATATACAGCGTAAAAAACATGGTGCTTGAATAGCTAGTTCAAATGGCATGTTTAAAAAATAAAAAAGGCGATCAAATAAATACCTACTCAAGTTCGGTGGTTGGCGTTGGAACGGCGATCAAACTTTGCTGTTGAAGTATGCTTGCTATTTCCATCGCATACTGTGTGCTTACTTGCTTAGGTACCACGAGTTGGTGTAGTAAACGGTATCTCGTTTACGTCTCGTTATCGCTGTCTGATCATAAACAGATTATGATTACAATGAAAACCTGTAAGCCAACTAATACGAAATTCAAACCTAAAGTGCAATATGAAGCAATTGATTATAACGTGCTTAGTAATACTGCAAAGAACGAGCCCCTATTAATTCGAAACAATGAACCAGACTTTAACTCGCTACACAATGGTATAATCAATATAGTTAAAATTAGCACCACTTTAAAAATGAAAGTTTCTAATTTGCCAAGAGAAGACTGGATAAACAGGGACATAATTCAAAACATCAACAAAAGGAATGAACTATGGCAGCATCTAAAACGAGATCCAGAAAATAGTGATATTCAATCCAAGTTCAAAATACAAAGGAATAAGGCTACCATTCTTATCAACAAGGTGAAAAACAAATACTACATAGACTCCTTCGAAAAATGTAAAAACGAGCCCCGAAAAATGTGGAACCTCATAAACTCTCTATCTATTAACAAAAACATATCAAGCTGTGCTCCTTCTAAACTCATTACCACTTCCAGCATATTAACAGATGAAAAGGAAATATTTTAATACGTTCTTTGTAACAATTGGACCACTTTTAGCACAAAAAATAACACCCCATAATTATAATAATTGTATGCCTTCAGATGACACAACACAACATAGCAGTGTAGATTCTCTATCTTTTTTACCGTTGTGTGATGAAGAAGAAGTAGACAAAATAATAAATTCCCTTAATATAAACTGTAGCTCAGGTATAGATAAAATCACAACAAAGTGTATCAAAAGCATAAAACAGTATTTGATTCCAAACATAACCAACTGTGTTAATAAATGCCTGAAAGACGGTACGTTTCCCGACTCGTTGAAAGTAGCAAAAGTAACGCCAATCTATAAATCGGGAAATAAAATGGATCCAGGAAACTACAGGCCAGTGTCAGTATTACCCATTATTTCAAAAATCTTTGAAAAACTTGTCCACCGTCGCCTAGATAATTATTTAACGCAAAAAGATTTTCTTTCCAAAAGTCAATATGGCTTCCGCTCTGCATCAAGTACCTTATCAGCAGCAATAGATTTAGTTACAAAAATTAAAGCAAACATAGACGCGAAAAAGATTACTCTCGGAATATTTATTGATTTAAAAAAGGCATTTGACACGGTCAGCCATTCACTACTATTAGAAAAACTAAAAGCAATAGGAGTAACCGGTAATGCATTTCAAATGTTAGAATCATACCTTAAGAACCGATATCAGATTGTTAAAATTGGTAACGTCCAAAGCACTCCTCAAATGATCACCTGTGGCGTACCTCAGGGATCTATTCTTGGCCCGCTTCTTTTCCTCATTTATATAAATAACATTTGCTCAATACCAATACGTGGAGAGATAAGCCTTTATGCAGACGACACTTGCATATTTTACTTTGGTGATTCAATAGACGAAATTGTAAAAATAGCACAAAGTGATCTTAATCTTCTCCAGGAATGGTTTCAAAACAATTTGCTCACTGTTAATATCGCCAAAACTAAGTACATAATATTCAAATCAAAATACAAAAAAGTTAATGCGGATGTCACACTTAAATTAAATAATGTAGTAATAGAACAATCTAAAGAGGAAAAATACCTTGGACTTACGCTAGACAACGAATTAACCTGGAAACCACACATTAGTAAAATATGTTCCAAAGTGTCGTCGTTGAGAGGCTGTCTTTACAATACTGCATACTGTTTTCCCAAACATGTTAGATACACCTTATATAACTCGCTTGTGAAGTCCCACTTGAACTACCTCATATAAATATGGGGTAGTGCAAATAAAACTACGCTTAAAACATTACAAATTGCCCAAAACAAAATTATAAAAACGATCTTTCGTTATGATTTACTGACTTCCACCAAAAAAATATACTCAGAAACCAAAATTTTGAATCTTAATCAATTATATTTTTACAACACGTGTAGTCTCATACGAAAGATAAATGAAAAAAAAATACACTCAACACTGGCCTTTCAAACAAAATCAGAAATAGGAATACGACCTTTACGGAGTGCTTGCAACTTGTCTCTAAAACCAGCACGAACACAATTTGGCAGGAAGAATATAACTTTTGAAGGGGCACAGTTTTATAATAAGTTACCAAAATATATTAAAGAAAGTGAAAGTTTCAATATATTCAAATACAAATTAAAAGAATATGTAATTAAAAATATCTAACTCCGGCCCTGTAAACTTTGTGAAGTACCCACTCAGACTTTAAATTGTATTAATATCTTTTAACTAATGCTCGCTGTTTACCTTATGCATAAATGTGTAACTATATTTTCTCGTTTTAAGTGAAATGTAAATTTCTTTGAGAAAAAAATAAATTCTTTAACCATATCTACAGTTGCATATCGCTTCCACCAGCGAGGGCGAGCAAAATGCACTGACATTCAGTTGAAGTAGACGCTAACGTGTATCTTCAACAGTTGATTTCAAACTCGTGGTAAACACACTTGTTGCTGGCTGATGTTCACTATAGGACCGCTAATGATATTTTATGTACGTATTTAATTGTACGCGTATTCAATCTGTCATTTATTTACCACCAATGGACCAATTTCAAAATGTATCTTTACATATACCTAGTTATGAACACGTCACAACAATTAGAGGTCAGGTTACTGGATCAATCGAATCACTTAACTTCGCAATGAAAAGTGGGTTACCTTATCTCTTTGAAACTCTCGTCTCCCAGCCGGCATCGGTGTCGATATAATATTTAATTTTCGGAGGTGAAGGACCGTATCGCGTGCTACGCTTGCGTGCATGATCGGTACAAGATTCGATTCCGGCATCAACCTACAGACCCATCAATTTCTGGACACACTCGGAGTTCGCGGAACTTTCGCCAGAAGCACGGTGCACTGATATGTATCGTGTACAGGTCCATTAATAAAACGAATGCTTTCCTCTTGCCTTCACTTTGATACCTAATTGAAACTAGACATCCCACATAAATTTAATTTCATGACATTAAAATATGAATTCCTTGGCATCCGAAAGAAATTTGAGCAGTACACACGAATTCTGCGTAGCTGTGTCTGTAATCTCGAAAGGGCCCTGAGTTTATGTATGTATGTATCCGAGACAAGCGCTTATTAGCTATGTCTACGGTAGGTTATAGGCGTAAAAATATACAAAATCCTAGCCCCGAAGCTGTAGGTAAACAACGGGCGTAGCCAACATGCAAATCGCTCACGCTTACTAACGTATCGCAGCTACCTCTCTCTATCACTCTTCCTTATTAGTGTGACAATGACAGTTGCGTTTCGTTAGCGACTGAGCGTGAGCGATTGGCATCTTGGCTACGCACCCAGGACATACACAGAAAACATCAAGGATTCATAATTAGATATTTTCTTATATTTATCCATATGGTACCAAACAAAGGTCTTTTAGTGGGGTGGGGTCTAGTAGGGTAAGTTTACCGGTACTTATTTTCATGGGATACGAGTCTGAACGGTATTGATAATTATGATATGATACAACATTTTATAGACAGGACTATTAGCGACTAGCCCATCCGCGTAACACCCTTCACAATTGCTCTCAGATGAGATACGACACCCTGGAAGCAGTAGCTTGAAATATAAAGCATATTTATACAGCTATTATAATAAATCGCTGGAACAAAAATAGCTTGCACACAAGCGGTTAAGGTGCGGTCAGCACAGACTTGAAAAATAATGACATGATGGGATGTTGGGATGAAGAAATGTGGCAATTCAATTCAATTCAAATTATTTATTTCGAATCTTATAAATATAGGATGGTGGATAATGGTAGGAATTTTATTTTATTCAAACATTAATAATTTGTTAAATATTACTCCTAATGTATTAAGGGACTAAAAAATTATTTAAACTTTCACGATTTTCACAAATTTTACTAAAACGGAGCTTAATCTTGTAAAATTTTGAAAACGAACCTCCGACGCTTCAACGGCGGCATTGACCCCGTGGTCCCGGAGAAAGACTGGTTGACGTAATCGAATATCACCAGCTCAAAAATCGTGAGTGTGGTGTGTCGATAGAGTCACATCACATCCCTAGTGCGCAAAATGTTCAAGTTGATAATCAAGACCAAGTGTGGGGAGTTTGTAAAACCCGCGTGTCTAGAAGACGTTGATAATGTTGATATCAACCTCAGCCAGTCTTTTTGCGGGACCACGGGGTCAATGTCGCCCTTGAAACGTCGGAGGTTCGGTTTCAAAGTTTTACACGATTAGGCCCCGTTTTAATAAATTTTATAATGAATTCAGCAATAATGCAGCATTATGGTAACTTAGTAAAACTAGGCAATTAATCAAATCATGAATCCAGTCCCGTTAAACAGTCAAAATGTTCAAATCACATAAAAGAAAGAAACACCTTTATTATTCGCAGTTCGATAAATGAGATTGGTATTTCCGAGCCCTATTTTACTCTAAAGTCACTTCAGCTTAAGGCGAATATTCTGTTCGATTCGTCTCGGCCGACGTCCCGCTGCGCGCATCTCTCCTATACAGCTCTTATTGCACTATTACTGTCTCCCGACCGCTACCGCAGATCAAACTCGTGCACAACCTGCCACATCCATGATAGTGCTCTATAACGGTTGGTTAATTTATTTTATTCCCCTTAAATTCAGGACTCCTTCTATCTATACATCTTGAGGGCGCACGTATTCTCATAACAGTACTTTGATTGTAACTGTGAGTTTCCTTACCATGCGGAATCAGCATGCTAATTGCAATACATTCAGATGGTTGACCTTTAATAGAGTAGTTTTAGGAGAATGTAATCTTACATTATTTTATAACAACTTGTGCCATCAGCGAGAAAGAGTATAGTCTCATTGTTTTAACTGAGCTCGTTTACTTACAAAGGTATTGTAATGACATAAAGGCAATTTATTAATACAATAGTATTATCTACTTTTGGTTTCGCAAGCGCCAACTGTTCTAACAGTACTACTTACAGCAATGAACTTCTAAACTTTTTTGTAAATATTTAGTTAACGGTTACGAAAACCAAAGAAGATATCACTATTGCATTAATAATAGTAAGTAGATATCATAAACAAAAGTAGATGCCACCTTTGCAATTAAACGAGCTCAGTTTAAAAAAATATGATGATGACCAATGTGATGAATGTCGGTCCGACACGCGGTCGGAAGTACCGCTGGATACCTCTGGTGGAGGAGGATCTCCATGAGCTCCACAAACTGGCAAGTTATGCTGCTCGGGTAAAGTGGCATGCTCTTATGTCGGAGACCAAGACACACTTTGGGTCTTGGTAAAAGTAACTACTTAGTTTTTTGTGACAACGCAATTATTGACCTTGATTGTTGGTGCAATATAACGCAACTACGGAAATTTATATGCGTCAATATACTTCATATCACGATTTATCGTTGACACGTCAAATCTGCATCTAATTGATTGACGGGTGTAAGTAGGTCAAATAATTTACTTTGCATAAAGGAGATAACGTGAGTATATATTTTGGATCAACGGTCGAGTCCTCTATACATTCACTTCCTCTCGCCTTTTCGGGGTTATTTTGGTACTAAATTTAAGCCATATATTTCTTAATGCTAGCCTGTCAGTCACAAGCTTATACTTACTTGTCTTTATGAATCGCTTAACCTGGTAACATGAAAAATACTTTCTTTAAAATAGTATGACCATTTATGAACGAAGTAATTTATAAAACATGGATTCAGATAGCGCACTGCGTGAAGGTGTCAAGCTTATTGAATGATGATTTTAAAGATAAAGAAAAATATTTTTTATTCAAATACATACAACAATATTTACCGACAAAGAGCCGACAGGTCAATTTCGGCGCGTATTACCTACATTGAAATTCGGTTATTTGGTCGGAGAAGAAGTTCTGTGTGTATGGTAGGTTCCGTACAGTTTTATATGGAAATGATGTCTTGAAATCGGAACACCTCGTTTAAATTAATTAATTATGTCACACATGTAGGACTTAAAAAAAATACAGATGGTAAAATGCACTAGCGTGTCATCGACACAGCCACACCTCGTTTTTATAATGACCGGTTGCTAAAAACCGAAACCAGAATTTCGTCCCAAAATTTTTTTTTTAATTTGTTTCCATGCGTGTCTGTAATGAGGATTGAGAATTGAAAGAAGCGCAGCAGAACAGATGTCGGCAAAATTGTACAAAACAACTATGTGAACGTAACTAATTAAGTCGTAATTTTATGCCTTCCCCGACAGCTCCATTTTATTTATTTATTTGGAAAATAAACAGTAATAAGAAAGCAAGAGGTAATGTTGCTAGTACATAATATAAACATTAACTTATTCCCTTGACAGCTATCACTGAAACATGTGTGTACACTTACATTTTAAACCGACGAGCATTGTAGGTGCATCCCAACTTTTAAATTAATTATCTTAGGCCCATTACGCCTTAGATGTACTTACTCCAAAAACCTACACACATAAACAATAATTTCTCCTGTTTAGAACATACGAGTATGTGTATTACCTATGAGGAAATTTTAAAAGCTAAGATAGAAATAATAGTTGTTAGGATTTCCAAAAAGAATAGGTAGCTTAAAACATAATGATTTTATACTCGTACACTTTTTAAATTATCGTGATTTTTTTACATTTAAACAAGTTTTGCGGTTTTTATTTTCAATTTAATTTTCGCTAAAATATCGAGAGCACAAAAATAGCAAGAAACTGTGGTAAAAACCCGTGTTCATTCGTTACAATTATGTGTTTTTTTACTGTTTACTTTCGATCGGAGTTGGTTCATATCCGTTTGCTCAGTTAATATTTTTTACGTACCTTCAAATAATTGTACTACTTACTACTACTTCCTTCTACCGGCGCTTTGGTCCCGTGGCAGTCGTGGCACACCCACTTAAATCCACAAAAAACTTATCACAATCGGTCGCAGCATAAAACGAATTCGATCAATAAATGCCTATATATATATACCAAACCTGTAGCACAAACAAAATCTCTACCCTATAACTCTTTAACGACCTTAATTGATTACTAAAACACATTTCTTCGGGTAGAATTTGTTCGGAAATTGGAAACCCGTTATTATAAATGGTGCTTTCGGGTAAAAGGCGCGAAATTTATAATTTTTACCGTAATTTGTGCATCGATCACGGTTTTAGGGTTACTTATTTATGAAATATAATAAAACCTTTTTTTACAATTAAAAGAAAAATAGAAAATTTCCCTGCGTCGAGCGGGATTCGAACTATTTCGAACCCACGACCTCTCTGAACACCGGTCAGATCGCTCTGCCAATTGAGCTATCGACACCCGATCGACCCCGGCGAATGTTTCCACTATTTCTTTCATTTGGTTATATGCCTTACGGACACGCGTAGCGACATTTAACGAAAGTGTTAAACACTTGTAGGGCATCGATGTTCTAAGTAATTTTAGAAATCATCGAGCACAATGCGAACCCCATGCTAAATTAAATTAAGCAGAGATGCTTAATACAAAATTAATACAATAAAACCTTTTCTTTTAAAAAATTCGTAGGAAAGCGTTTAAAAGTTTAAGTAATACCCAAAATATACTTATGCTCTTGACCAATCTGTAGAGGTATAGCCGTCCGGATGTGACCAGATCTGTCAATGTATGGCAGGAATTTGGCACGGATTTATCCGCCGGGTGTCTGGCGTCTGGCAGACAAAATTCCTACCATTCATACCTACAAGTATGATGATATTTACGGAATCGTCGTTTAAAGAAAACCTACGGAACCGTGACTGCCCAACCACGACTGGCATACTGGAAACTTTACTTAACAGTTAATTCTGATGCACCTGACGACGGGTGTGTAATGATTGGTATAACTTTTTTTGGTATAATAACATTTGATATAACAACTGGTATATATTTAATGGATATAATCACTCATAATACATAATGAACATTTGGTATAACAACAAAATATCTACTATTATTTCGTATATTTATCATTTCATATAACACTTATTTCTAATAACCTTTATATGGTATAATTATCCATTGATATACAACTCAGATAATGTAACTGGCAAACGGTATAAAATATTTCGCATCGCCAGAAGTCGCCTGAAATTCTATCGCTTGAGACTGCTGGCAATATCGTGATTTTTTTTAAGGGATCACAGTTCTAACCTTACCTACTTTCCTGCTAATATAGTACATATGTTTAGGGGTCACAGTTTCTAACCTAACCTAACCTATTATTTATACATTGTATAATAAAAAGTTAGATTAGATTAAATTAGCGTTATAGCATTTATTTTTATCGGAAGTAAGCATTATACTCAAAGTATGTTATAAAAAATGTTATTCGAAAAAATGATCATTATATTAAATAATAATTATACCATTTTTAAGTATATTATTAGTTGTTATATGATTCAATAATTATATCAAATGAGCGTTATTACGACCAACATTATATCAAAAAAAGTTATATCGATCGGTACGCACCCCCTGAAGACGCAGTGACGTGGTCCATGGTTGCTATAAACACTCAAAATTATTGGCTTGTGCTGTTATTGATACAGTTTGCACGCAGCCAACGAATACAAATACACAGAATACGCGATTAATAGATCTTGCCGAATATTGATTTAGATACTAATCTTACTACAGGGTGTAACAAAAGTTACAAAAGACCCGAACGATACTTCAACAGCTGATAAGGTCAGTGACCCGGAGTGCGAAGTAGAAAAATTTTGGAAAAGAAACCGCTTTGTACGGAGATAGATGCACTTTCGATCAGCTGTTACATACCTACAAAGTGATTTTTTTTTCGAATTTCGGAATTTATTTACTTGCATCGCAGTTAGGGTCATTGACCTTTATCAGCTTATCAGCTGTTGAAGAAGCGTTCGGAACTTTAGTTATACCCTGTATAAGTATTATATGTTGTCCGTCTTTGGAAATAAATATCTTTTGTATTTGCGGAATTTACAATATAACCCATATTAAGACTGTTTATTATAGAAACAGTATCGGAGCGGCGTAAACACGCGGAAATTTCGGCACTTATCATGTTGGCATGGCGCCATAGTTCCCTTGCAATGTCTCGAAACATCGAACACTTAAACTAAGAAAAGGGCATAAAATAGTTCTGACTCGTAGTATGCACGCCCCTACGATGATTCCAGCGGTGATAAATTTAATGCAGTGGACAGCAAAATTGTTGTTTTGACCGCACTCTCGCATTGCTCTTTATACCTTGCTTTCTTTTATTTCACAGTTTATCGACAGGATGTCGTGCATTGTCTGAGATTTTATAAGTTATTGTAATACGCGCTTGAGTCTATTATTATTTAAACACTTTAAGGACGGGGTATTAATAAAGAGAAATCATTCGCCATCGGCACCATCAACGGATCGAATATTTTGTCCATTATCTTCTTCAACATGCCGTTTATATGTAATCTTGTTTAATAACTTTTGCAGTCATTCTTGGTTTTTTTCTTTCTCACTGAAACATTTCGAAACAGATTCATCACGGACTTATTTAACATTATTATAAGATTAAACGAACTTACCTTAAGTGAAGTTCTATCTTAATTATACGAAGCTGCCAGTCTGAGACGTTTAAACAGTAGTAGCGCGATATGACAACAGCGCAAGTCACATAATTTTCAAAGCTAAAAAAAAAAACAAAATTTCTCTCGTATAGCAACACTTCATAATGGCGTCATTTCGTTTAAAGATAGAGGTATTAACAACCCCCAAGTCTGGGATAATACTGTGTATTAGTGGGTGGGTTTTTGGGTGTGACGTCTCAGACTGGCAGCTTCGTATAATTAAGATAGAACTTCACTTAAGGTAAGTTCGTTTAATCTTATAATTATACTCCGCTGCCAGTCTGAGACGTTTAAACAGTAGATGTTTGAAGCAAGGGTTGTTAATAATAGTCCTTAATAGGTTTAAAATAAAATTAAAATATATTCTTCTTTTTAATAAACAAACAACCATAATGAAATCAACTAAAGTAATAAAAATTATAGTTCCATAAAATTAACATAAATCACATAACTGTATTACAAATAGCGACACTGAATTGTGTCGAGTCTTGAGCTATAGGTCTATTATAATGTCTGGCAAATGTTGCCGAGCTCTGCGACCAACCTGCAGCGTTACAAATTTGTTCTATGCTGACCCCCGATCTTACTGCAGCTGAACTAGACGCATGTCTAGTGCTATGTGCTGTAAACATATTTACATCAATTCCAGCCTCTTTAAGAGTAATCTTAATCCAACGACTTATAGACTGCGTGGTGGCACGCCTATAAGGTTTTTTATAGGTAAGTATCAATCCATTTTCATTCTTTCTTAGCGATTCAGTCCTTACAATATATGCTTTATTAGTTGCAACTGGACAGATTTCTTTTTTACAATTAAATTCTTTAAGGCATAACATTGGTTGCAAACTACCTCTTCTTGAGGTTTTTATTAAATCTGGTATGTATATTTGGACTCCTTCGTTAGTAATATTTATGTTTTTTATATTAATCAAGAACAGGGTTTGGACTCTATGGCCAGACGTTAAAGCCAAAATTGTGACAAGTTTTCTTGTCAATATTTCCAGTGTTATGTCATCATTTGCGAAATTTGATAAATAATTTAACACCAGTCCTGGATCCCAGGTCACGTTATATTTCGGTTTAGGCGGTTTAGATCTAAATACTCCTTTCATGAGGCGTTTTATTCTGTCGTCTGAGCCAATTCTTGGTCCAATAATCAAAGACAGAGCTGATCTAGTGGTGTTCAATGTACCATATGATGATCCAGTCTCAAAACATTCACTTAAGAACTTTAGAACAAATGGAATTGAGGCTTGGTAAGTATCTAAGTTGTGTTTGTTACAAAATGTCCACCACAGCTTTAAGGAACAATCATATTGTTTGATGGTTTTTTCAGAAAGAGAGTTTAGCATAAGGTTAAGTGCTGATGGTGGAGTTCCACGTCGGGTATATCCCTGGCTGATAGCAGGCCTGCAGCCAGGGTAAGTTGATGTTGGAGGGGGTGACTTTCTCTGGAAGGAGATGACAACAAATATTTATTCGGCTCAAACATAATCATATTTCCTACCAGCAATGGTTTAATCATTGGAAACCATGGTTGAGAGGGCCAATATGGAAAAACAAGAATCCCTACAGCTTTATCAGTCTTAATTTTGTATAAACATTTCAGCACTAAAGAAAACGGTGGAAAAGCATAAAAGAATGTGTTACTCCAGTTTAATGTAAAGGCATCAATGGCATAAGCCTCCGGGTCACATTTCCATGAAACAAATCTATGACATTTTTTATTTATCCGAGAAGCAAACAAGTCTATATCAGGTAAACCAAATTTCTGAACTATTTTGTTAAAAGCCTTGGAGGAGAGTTCCCATTCTACATTATTTTTTCTTGATTCTATGTCAGCTTCAACATTATCTTTTGTATTAATATATGAAGCAAAGATCCAAATATTTCTATTTTCGCACCATTGCCAAATATCTCTAGTGATGCTATTAAGGTGAGGAAACTGAATTCCTCCCATTTTATTTATATATGCCACAGCAGTAGTATTGTCCACTCTTAATAGAATTTCGCAGTTTAATAATTCCTTTGTGAAACATTGGAGTCCTAACAAAACAGCTTTAAGCTCCAAATAATTTATATGATATTTCCTTTCTGATTGTGACCATGACCCTGATGCCTTGTTAGAGCCACATACTGCTCCCCATCCTGTAGTAGAAGCATCGGTATTTATTTCGACTTCGAATTTATTCTGTTTTATTAAATTAAATTTGTTAATATTCCTGCACCACCAGTCTAATTCTAAAATACTAGTTTGAGATATCATCATTTTTGCATCATAGTTATCATTTGATTTTAGTAAAGCCAAGTACTTTTCTCTTTCAAGAAGTTTGGTGTATACTAGACCATATGGCACTGCAGGACAAACCGAATTTAATAGGCCCAATAAATGCGTAAATTCCCTAATTTTACAAGCTTGTTTTTGTTGAAAAGATTTTATTTCAGTTAAAATTGATAGTTGTTTCTTTTCTGGGACTGACAATGACATATTTACGGAATTTAAATTAAAACCTAGATATTTGCATGACTGAGTTGGTGTTAGAACACTTTTTTCAAAATTTATGACAAAACCTAAATCTTGTAGTAGTTTACATGCAAATTCAACATCTTTACTACATTTATCTATAGATTTGTTGAAATAAAGACTGTCATCTAAATATGAAGTTAATATAATATTTTCCTGTCTTAAGTAGGTTATTACTGGTTTCAGAAGTTTAGTGAACACATAAGGAGCAGTACATAAACCATAAGGTAGAGCATTAAACTGATACAATTACTTAAAGTGTAATGGGTCAATATACTTGTTAAGTCTCTTGAGATTTAAAATGAATCTATATGAACCATTTGGTTTTGGTATCAAAAATATTGGGGAGATAAACTGGCCTGGGCAGGGTGAACATTTTGAGACTGCACCTAAAGAAATAAGTTTCTTAATCTCATTACTAATAAGAGTTTTTTCTTTCTTTTGCCAGGACTGTGGTTCCGAATAATATGAGGGAGGGTTTTTGGAAAAAGGAATTTCATATCCCTGTATCCATTGTAAAATTACTGGATCATCTGTAATTTCTAGCCAGTTAGATGTATACAGCCGTAATCTTCCAGCATGTACCTGAGTTATCGCTGGTATCTGGACCTCGGTGGTGGGCGCCTGTGACTCCTCTGGTGACGGTGATCGGGTTTCTGTCTCCTGTAGGTGTGCTGCCGCTGATGATGCCCACCACGATTCTGTGGCTGTTGATATAGTGGTGGGCCTTTCCAGTTTACCTGCTGCTTCTTTGCATTTGCACTTGGTGGGTTAGTTGTCTGATTGGGTGCAGTTTTAATTTGTGCACTAGTCTTTTTTAAAGTCTGCGCAGCTTTTAATTTTTCCCCACAGTCTGCTCCAAACAAAAACTGATCAATCTTTGCATTTCGTACTGCGTCTTGCACAGTCTTATTGGCGCCAGCAAGTGCAAAATACTTCCTCGATGATGAGTCCTGATTATGTATCTCGGCTGCTATTTTTGCTGCATCATTAATCTCCTCAATTAGTATTTTACTGTTAATATTGCCTTTTAGTAGGGCTGTGAGGGATTTTCCAAGACACACCATTAATTTACCAGTCAAGTTTTGACGAAATAATATTCGCTTGTCTCTTTTCTGTGAGATCTCTGAGAGCGAAGCTGATATCTCCGGGTTCATTTGAGGTGCTTCAGCTCTTGGGAAATTCTCCGGTGTGGGATATTTTTTCAGAATAGCTTCCTTGGAGTCCTTTCCTAACCCTTCAGACATAATTTTTGACCAGCGATGTGCTAGTTCCGGTCTAATAGGATCTCCTATTTCTGTGGTGTCAGCACCTTCATGACCCAGAGCTAGCAGGAACTCTTCTGGTATCTGGTCAACATCTGTAAGTACATGTCATGGATGAAGACAACAAATAATTAATAGTCTACTCTCTATGTAGTAGCGCGTTAATAGAAAAAAGGCCAAATTTTGGGCACAAATTAGGGAGGCTTTGTTTATCCTTAACATGATAACTCTTGCCTTAGATAAGTGGACACTGTCAGACCTCAAAGTGAAAGCGCTGGTCCTGAGATATAAATAAACATAATTACTCTTGTCTTAGATAGGTGGGCACTGTCAAACCTCAAAGTGAAAGCGCTAGCCCTGAAGGTATAAATACAGAGTAAAAGTTTAAATAATATGAGAGGTATTTGGTACTTCGTGTACTCATGTGAATAAGTATATAACCCAGGCGTTTAAAGTCACACAAGTAACTATTTATTGCTTTTACACACCTGGAAGCAAGTCCTCCTCCAATATAACCGGATCATTTGAGGGTCCAGCCTCTGGTTCAGTCTGTTCGGTTATCACAGGTGGCGTCGGTGAGGGTGACGCTGATGGAGGAACAAAGTCTTGAGTCGGTAATTTTTGTAATTTCTTCTCCAGTCTTCTTATTTTCTTTTTGATGTAGTCTTCATTTTCTTCTTTACTTTTCCTTTTTCCCATTTTAACCACGTACGATAAATTCAGTTACACTAACTGGTCAAATAGTGGACACGCAAACCGCCAAAATGGAAGAGGACGCTTTCTTTTGATTTTTGAATGTAATCGAATAACGGTTCATTTAAAAAAATAAAAATGAACGAATGAAAAAGAAATATTGTTAGTTATCTGTCTCCGGAAACCGGATATGCATTATTTTTCAAGGTTAAATGGATGATTTATTTATTGTCTATTCCAGTTTTTAGGTTAGGTTAATGAATAACTTGAGATTTTAATGGATTACGATAGAATAAACACCGGATTATCCATTAATATAAAATTCCAGTAGATGACAATGTTATGTCAATAATATATATTGGATTGGACATACCTCAATGTATTTCGCCGAAAACTTTACAACAAACCTTTCACCTCTTTGGCGGCACTTCATATTTCTCGATATACGATGATTTCCTATATAAAACATTTACCACAACCACTATTATTGCACTCACGGTGATATTAAACATGTTTTGATTGACAAAACACAGTAATAACATTATATAAAATATAAATAAACGAGAGAATGTAGTGACAGCGCTGTCACATAAAACGTAATGACGCCATTATGAAGTGTTGCTATACGAGAGAAATTTTGTTTTTTTTTTTTAGCTTTGAAAATTATGTGACTTGCGCTGTTGTCATATCGCGCTACTACTGTTTAAACGTCTCAGACTGGCAGCGGAGTATAATGACTTATTTAGCCTATTTGGTAGCGACTCTGCCTACGAAGCAGGAGGCCCCGGGCTTCGAATCCTAGTCAGGGCATTTTTTTATGTGTTTATCACGAATATTTGTTCCTGAGTTATGGATGTTTCCAATGTATTTAAGTATTTATCTATTATATTTTTCGCCGCCTAGTACCCATAACACAAGCCTTATTGAGCTTACTATGGGACGACGTCAATTTGTATAAGATTGTCCCACAATATTTTTATTATCTTTGTGTCTCCGTTTCAAACTCACGGGTCTTTCTAGCCCGGTCATTTCAGCGTACGCCAGCGTACGTGCGAATATATCTCGTGCGTTTTATAACACAACTGTGTTATATATTATTAAGGATATAATTTGTCAGGAAGGGATATCCACATATCCTCTATGTTTGGCCAATGTGCATACGACAAATCCATTGGAATCCACGTCCAAGTGTCAGTTCTACAAGGTTGACAGTACCAACATAGTCACCATACCCTGTCCCGTCACATAAATATTAAAAATAATTTATCAATACATGCGCTAATATCCATGTTTTACATGGCATAACTCGTGCTCACAATCTGCCATAAATTATTGTAATTTTCAATCAAATTACGAACATAACTCATCTTTTTTATTGGCCGCAAACTGTAATTTTGATCACAGTAGCTATTAATAAAGACTCAACTGACAGGTGTCCCACTAAGTTTATATAAACGTATACAAAATGAATTAAAAATTTAATGTGACTATGGTTTTATACACCTTACAACTACTTAGTACCTAATAGTAGTTTTTTGGTAGTCCAACAGTAACAGATTACTATAGGTAAGTATTACCATTATAGGCCAGTTTACCATTTATTGAATTTAGGTAAATATGTCATTTGAAAAGTAAAATATATTTTCATCTATTCATTACATAGACACGTATAAGTATGAAAATGTGTATAAAAATTACGCTCGACCCCGGAAGCTTCACACAGCACACTGGCAAAACCAGGAGGATTGCAGGCAGGCCAAATTGGCCTTGCCCACTGCCCAGCATCAGCGATTGATTTACAAAGACGCTCCTGCAACTTGGCAAGTCCAGGTTAAAAACAATAACCAGTGTCGTAACAGGGCATGGACCTTTTAACAAACATCTTTTTAACCTAGGTGTTACAGACAGTCCCTTATGCCGCGGGTGTATGGAGACAGAAGAAACGGCTGCCCACGTAGTGCTTGAATGCAACGGAGTGGCCCCATACAGGGCAAAACATCTCGGATCTCCGAGTGATCTCCCCGAGGTCCTACGGAACATCAAAGGTTTGATAGGATTTCTCGAGGAGTTGGGATGGCTGGCTGACTAGCCATCCCGCCATCCTTGCTACGCAAAATAGGCGCTAGCCGTCGAGTTGCGGAAACCAGCCCGTGATACAATACAATAAAATACGCTCGACCCCGAATAAAGTAGTTCCACGTAATGCATACATCTTAAATACGAAGATCAAATATCAAACCAACTTTTTGATAGACGTACGAAATTATATTTACACACCTAATTAGGCCTCAAAACTTTTATATGTTTATAAAATTGCAGTTAAGGTGCGCCATCCTATGTGGGTTTTTTTTTTAATTCGCTTACAAGTACAGGTCTCATGTTTATGGTGTTATTTTTTGTAATTAATTTATCAAATGCTTTTCAAATATTTACCAATTGTTTTTGTACAATTTGGCAACAATAGCTTCACACGCGTGCACGTACAGGGACACTGTAGTCGCGGAGTTTGATGTAGGTGGAACGACCACAATTCCACACGCGTGTGCTTCCTAACACGGGCAGGGGAGGCTAGTGAACATGGTACTAACAGTGCGTAAGTTTGATAGTAAAATTTACTAAAACGGGGTTTAATCGTGTAAAACATATATACAAATCGTGCAATGTCGCCTTTGAAAGGTCGGAGGTTCCCATTTTATTTTATTTATTATGTGTGAAAATAGTGAAAGTTTAAAAGTGTTTTGAAAGTAAAGTTATAATTATCTACAATTGCGCCATTCATAAAAAAATATGTCTTGGGATTTGGACGCACAAAATATTTGTACACTGTTGAAGCTAAATAACGCAGCGTTTTATTAGAACGAACTGTAAAAGCTTAAATAATGCTACAGAAGGCTGGTTTTAAACGTGCATTTCGCTTTTCCTTAAAAATCTTACAACTGTTTGAGATTTACAACCCGTTAGTAGTAAAAGAGAATACAATTAATCACTATGCTACTATTACCTCGTCGATAGTGTCTAGCCTGATATGATAGAGTCTAGCCTCCTTACCTAGAGGTTCCTGGGTCTGAATCCCAGTAATAGCGTTTATTTACGTGCGAAGCAAGTGTATCTTGAGCTATGTATCTAAATGTCGGACATGTCGTCGGCATGACCCAATTTGCTGGCATAGCTCAAGGTATACTTGCTGCTTGCTGGCCGGCAATTGGCTCAAGCTTAGGAGCACTAGGCGAATGACACTTATGACACTAAGAATGTTTTCAAGTCGCAGTCAGTAGTATGTCAAAAACTTCCGTAACTACTAAAGATGTACGTATGGTACCTTCATACACAATCGAAAATATTACATTTTCTTCTTTCTATCCCTTAAATTATCTGTATTTCACGTGAACTTTTATCACTTTTCCTTTTTAATAATTAAATCACGTTCCTAATAAAAAAAATATCTATTGTAACTTTTTTCATACGCAATACTGAAGTTTCTGTTTTCGTCTTTCCATTGCTTAAATTTTCTATATTTCATGTGAGCTTGCATCACGTCATAACTCTGGCGACTGTGGCGTCTGTGGCTCCCATCGGTCCTTCACTCGCGGAACCCGTCTCGCCAAAGCGGGACCCACCGCGCCAAATCGAGCAAGCGCTCACTTTTATCATTTTTCTTGTATTATTTTTCTCTCAATAATCAGATCGTGCGACTTTGCCGGCGGGGGTCTCTATTAAAAACTGAAGGCGGCTCCGAATTAAAATCTGACTCAAAAAAGTTGCAGTTGCAGGCGGTTGCAGAATACCTAATTTTATGAATTCTCATTTTATTTTTTTTAACACTTTTAATGACAAGAGCCCGCTTTGCGGGTTCATTTTGTTATAGGTTTAAGGATCTTGTCATTGAATGTGTTAAAGCAAACTTTTACTTAAGTAAGCACAATTTTACCTAATTTTTTTTTTATCATTCAATGGTTGTAAGTATACCTGTTAATTAAATGGATTGATTAACGTTAACGAATTAGATATCAGATTTGATAGCTAATTACCGACCCGAATACGTCAACTCACTTAATAACCCAAAATTATTTTCGGCTTTCTAAGTACATTTCAAATATATATAAAAATACTTACTTACACGGGATCTTTAACTTACCAAACACCTGGCAGACGAGTCCCTTTTTTCTAAACATTCTACTTACGTATAGATATATCAACATATTATTCTAAGAAGGCACAATTACGATAATTAAACGAGAATTAAAATAAAAACTAGCCCCAACGTTCTTAGTACTAACAGAAAATATAAAAGATAAATCATAATTCCTTAGTTACAGACGAGCATACATTTATTTTACTACAGGTTGTAGATGTGTGTTGAATTGACTGATGAAGGACATAAAGATATCGGTATCGTTAGAAAAGTATATGAATTTTAGGTACTTATTTTAAATCTGTGTTACCCCATTGTGCTTCCGATCTATCTGATTTTAATTCATAACCTTATAATACGTGTATTCATGACATGACCTACAAACAAGTATAATACACACAAAAACAATAGTAGAAGTGTCCAGAAAATTATCCTGTCTCAGCCTGTTGACCGGCGCTGGTCTTCCAATGGGACCATCTAGTGGGCGATTTCGGCAAGTAACAAATATATTTTATAGTTAACAAAGACACATAATAAAAACAACCGAAAAACAATATACAGCGTTATTGGTCCTAGAAGATGGCGGACAGACAATGCAAAACAACAACCAGCATATATGAAGGAAAAACATAACTTCAGGTATGTATGTATTTAGAAAAACTAGAAATCTAACCTAACCTATACTCTTTTTTAGTTTATTTAAGTCTGTATATGCAATTGTAAAATGTTTTGATTCATGTTTTTTTTTGTTTTTTAAGTAGTCGCACTACTACCTCTATTATATATAAATCACCTGGGGCCTTGGTCACTTTTTCTGTTGTACAGTCACCTGCAATAGTATATGACGCTATGAAGGCCGCAAAAATATGTGACACGCTCTTATGGCGGTACAAACAAACAAGACTGTGTCAGATTATTGTGCACCCTTCATAATAGTCCTATACTATTGCAGGTGACTGTATATGACATCTCTTTCAATTTATAATCTTTTTATTTGCCTTTTCAGTACCATAATAAATATCTCATTTTACCTATAATACGTAATATAAGCAACTTGTATCAACTTGTTTCGATTTTAGCTCTGTAACAATAACCTTATTGTTTGGCTAAATAGTCAGTCACGAATAGTACCTATATACTTACAGCATTATTATTTATTTACTGAGCTTAGATAATCATCTTTTTACCAATAATTCACTATGCATAATGTAAAATTAATTGAGAAGTAGTTATAAAAATACTATCATATCATACTTTTATGTAAGTAAATGAAATGTTCATGTCTGGAGTAGGAATTCGCATGGCAATTGTATATGATTATAAACAAGGTGAGTCTCAGGTACTACTAATGTACTCGTAGATATGTACCTACTACAAAAAAGTTTTATGGTTAACCCGTTAATGTTTCAGCAAAAACATGTTGTATTTTTTCGCTTAGTGGTAGTGGTACGTTACAGATAGTACCTACTGTACCAGATTCGTATTGTTTTCATAGAACGTTTATCTCAAATACAGGATCTCTCACAGCTATGGCTTGTTTAAAATTTAGCAATATGGTTAGGTTTTTGTTTCTCGTTGGACCACGGAAAGTTATCTTATGCACTGATCATTCCAAATGTTTCATGTTCCGTGATGATACAAATAATTTTGAAGATAATTACCCCTTTATTCACAAAAAGTTAATAAACACATTTGTTTAATTATGTTTTGGCCCTTTCTGACAACGGCAAATATCAAACTGACGGGAAAGGACCAACAATAATTTAACTGTGTTTGATCTGCGTTTTATAGGTATTTAAAAAAGTGGCGCCATCGGGCCGCGACGTTTGCACCTATAAGGTAAACTTTAAATGAATTATGCAAACGTAAATAACATTGATTAATTCAAAAAAAGGTAATTAATTTTACTAAGACCAGGCTCACGCATGACATGCATTAATTTCTTGTTAGTTACACTAATGGCGTACGTAATTATTTACTAATTATTTTGCCGACAGTACATTATTAAGTAGTTGCACATTCTTTTCAACATTAAGTAACTCACTTCAGTAAAGAACATAAATTAGCTATGGTTGACAAGTAGCCGTAAAAGTCGACCTGTAGAATGCGCACATGCGATAGACACAATCTGCTGTAAACAAATGACGATGTAGCATGTTCCTTTGATTATCACCCTTATTACAAAGTAGGAGATTCTTAAGAGATAGCTTTCCGATTAAACAAAGATAAGCTAGCAACCCCCAGTTACGTTTTTGCTCGAGCAAGGAGACATACAGTCTGCGGATAAGGATAGATTTGTGATGTGTGGACGCTCGCAAACAAGAGCTTTTTTGCGATAGCTATTTTAGGAGCGCAGCCTAAGATTGTATAATAAGTAGAGATAAAAAGGCGAATAGTTTCGCACGCAAGTGAGAATATGCTAGGCATAGTTACACGCACTAGAAGATGAAGCCACTTGTGATTCTTGGATTTAGCGCCATTAAGGTTGACTCACACACACTAGAACGAGACGGGACGGGGCGGTATTTGACGATCTGTCAATTTCTATAGAAAGTATAGTCTGACAACCCAGCGAGCGCAGTAACAGTAGGATAGAGAGCATCATACTGTCTTTTTCTTACGCTAGTATTACCACCCTGAAAAAAGGGATGGATATAGTTATTTTGTCCTACTGTTACTGCGCTCGCTCGCTTGTCAGACTATATAGCATACTGAATCAATTGGCTCAGCTTATCTCCAATGTAAAAGCAGATAAAACCCGTGACTACGTAGATGCAGACTGTACAAGCATCGACGAGACTTTAAAACAACAACATTTTTTTCGTCCCTAAACCCCCAAAAGGCCGTAACATTAATATATTCTATCAGAACGTTCGAGGGTTGAAGGGTAAAATAAATACTACGCATAACCTGCTGTCAACGTTCGAGACTTATATAATAGCCTTGACTGAGACGCGGTTAGATGGCTCAGTTCACGACGCCGAACTGTTCCCGAGCGACTACAGTGTGGTGCGCGGAGACCGCGCGGGCCGCGGCGGTGGCGGCGTGCTCCTCGCGGCGCGTGCGCCCGTCACCCTGCTGGAGCTGGATTGCGGTGCACACCCGCAGGATGAAGTTGTGTGCGCGCTCGTCACGAGGGGACATATCAGATTTGTACTGTGTGTTGTGTATTTGGCGCCTCGGGTGTCTGACTCTCGCTACCATTCAGCTTTCGAATGTTTAGAAAGAATTTTAAATATGTATTCGTATCCCACTGTGATTGTCGGTGATTTCAACTTGTACTCGACCTCAACCAGCGTACGAAATGCGTTTGAAAATTTCCTTAATCACTGCAAGTTAACTCAACATAATAATATACTTAATGGTCTAAACCGAATACTAGACCTAGTATTATCAAATGAAGATACTTACAAAGTCACGGTCACAGAGGCAGTCGTTGGACTAGTATCATCCGAAAAGCACCATGTCCCTCTTAACATTCTAATGTCATGTCCTACATTATTTAATAAGCGCTGTCCAAATCTTGTCCCTAATCAAACGAATATTCGGTCCCCTGAAAGAAACTACCGTAAAGCAGACTTCCACCAGTTGTACAATAAACTTGAAAATACAGACTGGTCCAAAATGCAAGAAATATTCGATACAAACGACTGCGCTTCGTATTTCTATTCTATTTTGGAGGATACATTAACTCAACACGTCCCTTTCAAAAACAAATCCTCAAAAATCAGGGCTAGACAACAGTACCCCCTATGGTTCTCATCTGATTTAATATATCTAAACAAAATAAAAAATCACTATCATAAACTTTATAAACAAACTGGTGACCAGCTTAACTACGCTTTTTTTTCATACTACAGGAGATTAGTGAACGCCCGATCAGAATCCGACCTACAATCGTACATTGATAAATTAGAAAACAATATAGTAAGAGACCCGTCCTCCTTCTGGTCCCATGTAAAACGACTTCGTTGTTCTAACCAGCCTGCCACGTTTGGTAGTAAGTCGCCGCAAGAGGTTGCAGACTCATTCGCAAACTTTTTTCAGAGCGTTTTCCTTCAGAATAGTCCCAAACTCGATGCAATGGCAGCTTCCACGGCACAGAGTTCAAATCGGCATATCTCAATCGAATACATCACCGAAGAGGAAATTCGTAATGCAATCAATCGTCTGAGACCCAAACACACCCAGGGTCCTGATGGAATACCGCAATACTTAGTCAAGGATTGCCGGGAAGCATTTGTGCAGCCACTTAAATACTTGTTCAACTTATCGCTAAAAAACAAAACGTATCCGTCAGTTTGGAAGACGTCGAAAGTGTTGCCAATACATAAATCGGGGCCTAAATCTGATATCCATAACTATAGACCGATTGCAGTGCTGTCGGTATTTGGAAAAATATTTGAATCCATAATATACGCCCAGGCATATAGCCAGCTAAGAGGTTGGTTTTGCGATGAGCAACATGGGTTCCTGCCAAAGCGTTCGACGTCATCAAATTTACTGAATATAGTTTCACTAATAGCTAATAAACTGGACCAAAAAAAGCAAATTGACATAGCCTATTTTGATTTTCAGAAGGCATTTGATAGAGTTGACTGTGATGTCTTACTGAAAAAGCTATCTATGGCGGGGTTTTCAGTCGATCTCCTTGAATTTGTGGCAAATTACCTTTCCTGCAGATATCAGTTTGTTCAGTATGAAGGCTCTCGATCGGATCCATTCTTGGTAAAGTCAGGGATAGGACAGGGTAGTAGTCTAGGGCCTTTATTATTCTTAGTTCTTATCAATGACTTGCCGGCAGTGCTGAACCACTCGACGTGCCTCTTATTTGCTGATGATTTGAAGCTAGCACTACCCATTGCCTCTCCCAATGACTCTTCCCTACTCCAGGCAGATATAGACAGTGTTTGCACCTGGGCCAATAATAATAGCCTTACCCTTAATGACCAAAAGTGCTTCCTAATGACCTTCGCGCGGGTACGGCGTACTGTTGACTATACTTATACAATCGGGGGCACACCATTGAAACGTACAAACGCAATAAAAGACCTCGGTACATGGTTCGATAACCAACTTACCTTTAACCCCCACATAACCAGGATCTGTAATGAAGCCAGAAGATCTTTAGGGTTCGTTATAAGGCAGTCCAAATTACTTACGGGCCGGCACGCCGTCGGTGTCTTGTACAACGCTTTCGTGCGTAGTAAACTGGAGACGAATGCCATAATCTGGGATCCCCATGAACAGCAACATACGCTCCTCCTTGAAAAAGTTCAGAAGATATTCGCCAGATATCTGTACAAGAAATTGTACGGCTACTACCCTTACATGTACCCTACTCTGTTCGTCCTTGGTATGGTTGGGTACACGTCACTGGAGACCCGGAGAAAAATGTACCTGGTCAAATATTTCTACCAGCTAATCCGTGGCCTGGTGACCAATCCACAACTGCTGGCACTGATAGGGCTCCGGGTACCACGCCTCTTCGCAAATCAACTACGCCCGCGTCGCCAGGCTCTCTTCGCTATCCCTTCGACTAGAACTCGCGCGCAAGCTTCATCCCCTCTCCACCAAGTACTAATACTTTTAAATAATATTTTGGATGACGACTGCCAACTGGACATATTTTCTAGCCCACAATCAAAAATTTTGACCGCTTCGTATTGCTATCTGGAAAAAATTGTCACAACAAGCTCCATAACCACCTAACTATGAATGTTTCATATAAATTAATAATATTATTCTGGATTTGTGTTAAATTCTTATTCCACTGACATCTTTAATGTAATCATTTTTTTTTTTTTTTCATGTTCCATATTTTATGTTCCATATTCTTTAATTTTTTTTGAACCTATTGTATTCAACTTGACATTCAGACATTTCAGACAATATTGTAAGATTCCATCATTATTTTCAATTCTTATGTTTATTTTTGACTTGTACGTATTTTAAACAATAGCCTGTTAGCATGTAAGGTATAACTGTAAGTGCTAATGTTAATGGTAAATGTTAATGGTAAATAAATAAATAATATATCATGTGAGCTCGGAGCCCTCGGAGGTCACGTGACGTTTTCTATAGACACTGACAGATCGGCCCGGCCCGGGCACGTCCCGGCCCGGTCCAGTGTGAGTCAACATTTAGTCTAAGGTTGGACCACAGGATGCTTCGATGGTGATGCGAAAGCACGTACAAGCTTGGACATCACATGGACAAGCATTTTGTTTATTTTTATTGGAAATGAATGTAAGTAGGTACATTTAATATTTTTATTGCAGTATCTACTTAAAGACTTATTTACAGCAAATACTTTTTATGAAAGGCTTATGTTTTATACGTCTGTCTTTACCTCTTTTGTATTAGGTTAGGTACAAGTAGGTAGTTAAGATATTTCACGATTGCTCTAACTCTAAGGCGGTATGCCTCTTGCTTGGCCCTGATCTTTTTGCCCATTTTATATTTATTTTTATTAGAAAAAACACGTTTAAAAATTACTCTCAACCCCTACCCCTGTGCTTTTTTTAGTAAAAGGTACCAATTTGTCCTTTGTTAATAAGTTTCATTTCTAAATGAGTAAACATACAGCTGACAGCTTAACAGCAAATTTTAATTTATATTATTAGTTAAGTTTTAGTCTATCATTTTAAATACCTATGAAATCTAAATTAAAACAATACTATACAATACAATACAATACAAATACTCTTTATTGCACACCTCAAATGAAGCAAATACAGAGAATACAGCGAACAAAAGAAGAGGCAAACAACAGGCGGTCTTATCGCTAAAAAGCGATATCTTCCAGACAACCTTCACAACAATCTCTGATGTTAATCTGGCTAACCTTTGTAATCGGTAAGAAACTTTTTCAATTTCCAGACTGCGATGCTACAATACAAGACTGCCCAAAACAAAAGAGCGTGTTATGTATTAGGGTTTCATGTTTTCAAAATTTGTTTGTGAGTTTCTGTGTGTCACCATAATTAATTGCACCCAATTGTTTTAATTACTTGGTAAGAAACTTGTTTCATTTTTTATAACGGCTCTAGCAGACAAACTGACTATGGACGTCGGGCTTATTTAGAAACAAAGTGTGAAACAAATATAATATCAATACGTTCCACGCGATCAATGGCTAAGATTAATTGAAATCATATTGAAATCGAGGTAGGTACCTACGAAATTATTAAATTCGACGTAACGTTTCTGGGTGAATCAATCTACATTGCTTCTTGATGATATTTTGATGTAACCTGTGGCAAATGCAACTTGCAGCAAGCATTGAGCACTTTACGCTCCAATATTTTTACAAGACCCATTACATTATAATTTTAATTAGTTGCATTTGCCGTAGATAACCTTTTTAAGCTTAAAAATATTTAATAAAAATAGTTAGGTAGGTATTTTAGGTATTTACTAATCAGCTGGAAAATCTTGTAAAAAAAATAGTAATATTTTCGACCTCATAAGCAAAACAGTTCTTTAATCACTATTATATGAAAAAAATCCCTGTACAAACATCTTAAAAACAAACAAATACGTAGCCGTAGCTTGCTTTAAATTTGGTGAAATTGTTGTTTTGGCTAACCCCGCCATGTTTAAGTGAATATCCA
This sequence comes from Lathronympha strigana, assembly GCA_949128165.1. Classification (NCBI taxonomy): domain Eukaryota; kingdom Metazoa; phylum Arthropoda; class Insecta; order Lepidoptera; family Tortricidae; genus Lathronympha; species Lathronympha strigana. The sequence continues at coordinate 12,915,086 of OX421908.1, forward strand.
ATAACGTGTTTTTATTGGGCTTCTTCGCGAAAATCGGAAACCTTATAACTCGTTCACGGTCTTGTAATTATGTGCCGCTTAAGGTAAGTTAAATTTGGCAGGAAAGTTACCGTACAATCTGCTGATACCATCTTTATTTAACTCGGATAAGGTTAGTAGGTGAAGTTATTGAACAGCTGGATCGATGGCCGTGTAAGAAACGGGTCAATGTTTTAAAGGAAATAATAATTTGGTAATAAACTATTACTTTGCAATTTATCGCAATAATTATAACCATTGACGCCGAGCTACACCCAGCTACATAGATTTATGAATTTAAGGAGATTGGTCATGTCGGCCGTGTTATACTGAGTGCGCCTGTCGCAAATTCTTAAACCAAAAAAAGCTGCAGTAACTGTAAAGACAAAGCACGCACACACCTCCAGCACACATTTGTATATCAGCAATCCTATTGCACAATATACACGCATCATTTCCATGGCCGTGAATTTATGCAAATGAGCGAATACCTAGTCGAAATGCACGCACAAAATGGTTATTTGTATAGCGGAGTATGCCCGGTGAGCTGACATAGGTATGTCAACTGGCCGCCGGCGGTTTGTCATCTCCCTAGTTTTCTAAACTCACTGTGTACAACAGTGCATAATTGTATATTCAAAAACGTCAAATTAAACGGTTTCAATACAAACCTAATATTGAAATCAAATCGGCACTAAACTCATTCACACCATCGTTTCTGAATACGTCTCCAAGACACCTCCTATTAAGAGACTATGTAAAAAACAATTCACATTGTACACCTGTTCGTTGAGCTACAATTAAATTGGATGATTGATGAAACGATTAGAGTGTCCGCTCTTTGCAAATTATCCAGTACAACCTTGAAAAGGCAAACAGCAAACACAGCTCTCGGTTCTGTAAAAAATACACGATGTAAATTTGCACATAAGTAATAGTTTGTTAATCACCTATTATCCCATACTTTGCTACATATATCTAGGCTTCTCCTTGCTTGCTTGAGTAATAGTAGTGGCTGACCGAGACCTAGAGAAAAATCATCGTGTACCAGGGTCATACATCAAGGGGTGCGTTTTGGGTCCGCCTTCGCTTTGAGACAAGTGGCGGTGTCGCCTCCCATAACCATAACCATGGGGTATGGGCCTGCTGACCGACAATTTGTGATTGGCTTGAGGCGGATGTCACACTGGATGCGAATCGCACCGCGCGCCGGTGTGCAAGGGGGATAGCACTATATACACGCATAGCGTTGTCTCACTCACATACCGGAGTAGCGTGCGAATCGCTTCCGGTGTATCGTCCCCGTTATTACTAGCTTAAGACTTGGTTGATTCGTGGAAGGATCACAACAAATATTTGTCCACGTATATTTTACATTATTCATACAATTTCAAAAGTTCGAAATATGATTAAACATCCGTCTACAACCTTTAAACGTTGTGACGTAAGAGGGAATCCCTTGTGTCAGTCCGAAGTGACGTATCGACCTCCACCCGGCACGCGCTCTGGCGCAGACTTCCAAATTACATCGTAAGTTCACTCGGAAGCAGTTTCAGACTCTATTGCAACACGTTAAGGTTTAAGTTTGAGTGTCATTCTTCAGTCTGATAAGTCATTTCACTTCTGGATAAGTGAAATGTCAAGTTACGTAAACCAACCTTTGCCCGGGCGTCAATTGACTCGTTTTAAGGAAATCTTGCCAAAGTCCAGGTAAAGTTCAGAGTAAGTAGAGTAACTTAGTTGCAGTTGAAATTCAGACCTATATTGCGATATCCACTTGCAGTGCATTACATTGTACATACATTTCTGACCATGTGTAGGGGATAACAGAAAGGTATTGGGATGGTACTCACTGCTCGTCCTTGTAATTGTCCAATTACAGTGCACTGTTCACTCCTTTCACTCGCGTTTTAGGGGCTATGTTTTCAGAAGCCACACGCTACACGGAGGGTGTAAAACTTCACCCTTCTCACCTTTGTTTCCGAGTCCGGGACACACACGCGCGATGTCTATCTAGCTCGCAAGCAGATCGCATTCTGCCGAGCCTTCCCGAACGAGCGCGGCAGGTAGGGAGGGTAGTTGGGAAACGCACATTGTCACACAATATAGTTGTGGATGTGGAGTAATGCTTTAAAACTATAGAACCTGTGATATATAGCTAACCTTACTTAAACGTAATATCTACCTAAAATAGCAGTTTTTCTACTCCAGCACTTCTATCTGTCAATTAGATGACTGACAGCGACATTAAAAAATTATACATTATTACGTTGTCTATGGTATTCCATAAGAACACTGCTCCTATGGATTTTCATACAATATATGAGCACTGTTGTTATTTTTTTTAATTTATATAGTGTGCACAACATCTTCCCTATTCTGCCACTTTTCTATATTTCGCTTTTTACGCTATTTTAGCTGTCGTAGAGAAACTAGCGTAAGCAACAGCTTATAACTGATTCTTAAAACTCTCGGGTCTACCTACACAATTTCTGATAAAATTAATAGTTTTACGTGTTTCTTACCGATAAAACAGCACAAATCATCTAGTATGTATGTGTATGCAATGTTTTATTTTCAGACTTTAACTTTAACTTCGAAAAAAAATGATGACATAATGGCGACTCCGTGGATTCTAGAACCACGACGAGCACCCAAAAGTCCTAAGCCTAGTTTCAAGTTATGTTGAGAAGAGATAGATCAGTAAAACTAAATCCCACGATCATAACAATGTACTAGCTACACCACGTCAGCGTCAATGACACAAATTTGACCAATATACAGTAAATACCATGTTAAGCTTAAGACACAACAAGCCAAATATTTGACATACAGCCAAACACCGGTCCGTGTATCTTAATTAGAGCGTAAGCACATTAGTGTTATGGTTATGTAATGTTGATACGTGGGACCGTAATGTGAGACCTGTCCGCAGAAATTAGTGTTTGATATGAACATGGAGGGAACTGGTGTGGTCCAAGTGGATTTTTTTAAAGATTTTGAGAACCTACTGCTAGGCAATGGCCCTCGCTCTTATCAGAAGCTTGGTTCTGTAGAGTGCATAAAGCTGCCACACTGACGTATCTGTCTACGGAGGTAGATCAAAAATGGGAATCCTTCCTCTATCCTGTATTTGGTCTGTCTCTATCCCGGCCATCATTAGAATCTTGTGTTTTAAGTGGGAGCAATAGAAATTGAAAGATTGTGTATTTCATAGCCGAGTAGGTCTTTGTATGATTAGAATTCATGTTAAAGTACTCGTATTTATGCATAAATTTACTTATTTAGATGACTGGTTGGCGTAGTTGATAGTGACCCTACCTGCTAAGCCGATGGTCCTGGGTTTGAATCCGGGTATGGGCATTTATTTGTGTGATGAACACAGATACTTGTTTCTGAGTCATGGATGTTCTCTATGTATTTATGTATTTGTATATTATATATCGTAGTATGAGTACCCGTAACACAAGCCTTCTTGAGCTTACTGCGGGATTTAGTAATTTTGTGTAAGAATGTCCTATAATATTTATTTATTTATTTTTATTTATTTATTATGAATTGAAAGAGATGTCATATACTACAGAAAAAGTCACCAAAGCCCCCGGTGAGCAGGGCTGGAATCGAACCAGCGACCTCCTGCTTTCGCAGCAGACACCCTAACTACTGGGCTACCCGATCATCGTCATCGGGTAGCCCAGTGGTTAGGCGAGATATAGGTTAGGGGTTAGTGGGATCGGGAGGTCGCTGGTTCGATCCTAGCCCTGCTCACCGGGGGCCTTGGTAACTTTTTCTTTAGTATATGACATCTCTTTCAATTTATAATTTATATACATATATGTAGTAGTGTGACTATATACTTAAAAAAAATAAAATACATTAATCAAAACATTTAATAAATGATTTGATTCGTGCTTTACAATTGTTATTTATTTATATTGTAAAAAATGCATTTCATATTATACACGGTGGCAGAAAGCTTAGAACCTTCCTTGAAGCATTGCATCGTTTTAGTGATAGCGAGTAGATTTATAATAGTTAGAAACATTAATTTGATAAAAAAAAAAACTAATTACCTACTTTTTAACTGTGGTGACAACCCTATTGCATCTACTCGTACAGTCTACGTATACATCACGGCTAGATCAAGGAATCGTCGTAGTAAAACTAGGAGTTCTTTTCTTCTTGAGTTCTTTTGAGTGATTGTCAATGCACTTTTTATTTTGATTATAGTATGACAAGTGGAGCCATAAATAGAATCGCTAAAATAAATCCTGCACCGATTCTTACCGAGTTGCCATCTCACTTGAAAGGCTAGTGGCAAAATTTATACCTGTCGTCTATAGATTGTTTACAAGTAAGTTCATTGACCCTGTCACAGGTTGATGTTGGAGCAAAGTATAGTTATTTGCATGGATGTTTGAAAGGCCATAATTTGGCCACGGGTGCAGATATTACATAGTGTAATATAGACATATGGCTAAACTATCTCCAATTTCCGGAAAGGTCCTTCGTCAATTTCCACGGTGTAGATATATATGAGAATTAACGTAAGCTGTGAACATTTTCTGTATGTGTAAGAAGGTATATCGTTAGTTATTGAGCCAGTGACAATGTTATATTGCGAAAGAGTGTTTTTTTAACTATTTTATAAACATACACAAAATCAACTCCGATATGTATTTTATTCACCTATGACTTGAACCACATCCTAACCTATGTCTATCTAAGCCACACAGTTTGCAAAATACTATTGTACATAATTCAAACTTGTTGACACTTACTGTTGTAACATTCGCACTAGCAATAAACCAACTAGTTGTAACTAAGTAACATTAGTATTCAATACCGTAATTGGATAAAAATTTGAACCGAGTACTATACCGGTTTGTAAGCGTGTAATTTTAATTGCTTAATATACGAACAAAAAAATCAAAGCTCGTTTGTTTTAAAGCCAATGTGAGGCAAAACGCGTTAATTATACATGTGGCTGAGTAATATTGATGGGGTTTCAAACTAAAAGCTCTATGCAGAGGGCATCGCACTGAAGTACTACGTTACATAGACAATCATAAAATAAGAAAACAAATTAAGGTCTGTGTTCACTACCTTTGTCTTGAACCAAGAAAAAATCGCCAAATTATAAGTAAGTATAGGTTATTATAAAAAAATCATGTTTTGTCAGACTGAATCGTAACTGTAAGTACTACCGACTTTTAAGTCCATGAAATACTTATACCTTCATTAGGTACACAGTAAAATATCAAATGACTTCGAACTTTAGCTTTTTCTACTGGTACTTTTAAGTAGGGATATCAATTTTAATTGAATTTGGTCAACACGTAGGTATTAATAGGTACCTACAGGTAAGATATACTCGTTCCCAAGAAATACATTTTAGCCAATTTACGCCCACATATTACTGGAAAGTGTGCAGGGTGCTCAAAAGATTGCTTTATTTTACACAAGATTCAATAAATATGTTCATAATCTCAGTTGCCAAAGAGAGATATTAGCGTCAGATTCCAAAGAAGTCTGTCTGACAAACAAGAACCCAACAGGAGGCAACATACCGATATAAGTGTGGTTAATAAAGTAATTTCTGAATGCTTATTTTATAGCCTCTGCCGGCTATAAGTTTTTACGGGGCTGAATGAATTAGCGAGCCAGATGTCAATTTCTTACGGTATTTTTCGTAGCTGTACGCGTGCTTGGTACAATGTAGCGTTGTGTGTAAAACTTTCATAAAATACAGTGTAAAATTATAAGATTATAATAATTTAATCAAATCAATTTTATAATATGTGCTGTGTATATAATAATATTCTAGGACATTGATATTAGGAGAACAATTATTTATATGTAATTAATAGTATTTATTATTAAATAAGTAAGACATGTAATTATTTTGTATCATATAAATAAAGAAGTGTTTGTAATATAAGGCTTGCAATTTTTTTTTACTTGACCACAATAGTTGAAAAGTGACGTGATGACCCTAAAATAATTATATATGAAAAAACAGACGCAGTAAAATTTTGTGACGTACAAAACGGTAATCAATGCGTAAATCAAATGATAAGTCGTTTTTGTTGTATATTCTAGTTAATTTTCGCTACTTTAACATTGATCGTCATATATCGAGTTACCTACAGTTGTACCTGCATCTTATGCGAGCATATTTAGATTTCTGTTTTTTTTAAGTATATTATAATTATTATATCTAATAATATATATAATCTCATAATATATTGAGCAGATGCAACAACACTGCAGATTATGGGCGACTGTAACTACGGTAGCGCGTCAAAAATGGTCAATAACAAGGTTATTCCTGGCGGCAACGTTGCCGCAACAGAAGTAACAGAACCATCTAATTACCGCGATGAGGAATCGGTTCCCGCCCTGGGTATATTTCCCGCCGCGGCGCCCGACGGTATCTATCAGTAAGTAGAGGGTGGTCGAGATACAGCATACTGGGAGCGGCACACTATACACATTGAGTACAGTAGGTACTCCAAAAATAAAAGGCTAGGCCTAACTTTTTATCTACCCATACGTTTAATTTAAATCGAGTTTCCGCCGGCTGGCGAACATTTTTACCAATATCGCCGTTAACACTTGATTGAGTCAAGCGGCGACCATAATATATGAAACCGTGTCGAAACGTCGGTTTATTTAGGTAAATTCACTAAATTCGCGATAGACCCGGTGCAAGTTCGTAATAAAGTGTTATACTTCAAAAATGTGCTGTGTATGTTTATGTATATATGTTTCTTTGTTTACAGCAGTTTTTTTTCGTGACTTGAGAAATGAAATCCGCTTAACTTTTAAAATCGTAATCTTAATATCAACTGATAACTCGCTTCCGCACTATTTCTAACATGCGTGCCGCACTAATAACTAATTGTTATCATATGACAACAAGCAGATGTTTTAATTGCGTTCCAAATATCATACTCATGAAAATTTCATACTGTAAGTAAGATTTGGTTAAATTTGGAACAAAATGTCTAGGGAATTTCTTTACTCCATTTTATTTTTAATGTAAGGAACACCAAGTTTTGGTGTCTTCGGTTTTTGTTGTCAATTGATTATTTTTGTTATACTTAAATAGAACCTTCGTGCTAAATCAAGCTTAGATTTACGTTTTCACTAAAACTCTCTAGTGACTTTTTTGTGTGAGAGAAAGAGATTTAGCCAAAAACATACAAAATCACACGAGGGGAGAGGGTAGTTGAAAAATGTAAGCGTAAACAAAGGTCGCGATATAATTAGGGTACTGAGTTTATAATAGCCACTGTACAGACAGTGGCCACTAAATCACACGCTAATAACTAGCTCAGATACGATCTGTGCTTTCAATAACAAACTCAGCCAATTGTACTTACTTGGTGTCTTACTTTAGAAAGCCTCGCAGTTCTTTACCGGTGCGATCGCTATCTTCTAGCATGGACAATTTTCTAATTATCCGTTGCTATTACTGAGTATATAATAAAGGTGCTAATGTATAATTTCAAAAATGGAGATTTTATACAATATTAATCAGTGTTATGATAGGTTCTAAGTTAGAGTACAGTGTCTATAGATTTCTAACGTCCGATAAAAAATATTATATGACAATCATCTTATTACTGTTAACTACGTGAAATGTAAGAAAGAAATTGATCGTGATTTTGAGCTAATTTGTCCCATAGACAAAGATGTGAAGCATTATTTTGAAGTCATAGAGTTGGAATCAAAACAATGAAATTAAAAAGGCAGACGAGAGTAGGTAATATACAAACAGCTGGACTGTAAGGATTACATTTTGTTTACAAAGATGATGAGTCAGTATCATCATCATTAGCAGCCAAAGCTGCTGCTGAACCCCTCCCCCAGATGTTGAGCACAACAATACAAACAATCAAATAAAATAAAAACCATGCAAACATATATTGATCTACATGTACACTTAAAATATATACAGTGTTTTCAAACAAGTTGATTAGGTAATCAACTTGTTTGAAAACACTTTATTTGTATGACTACTGTTCGTCAGGCTAAAATATTATTTGGTTCAAAAGTAGCTTTTATATCAATCAATTAGAACTAAGTATGTTTAAGAACTTAAAAGATATCCCTGATAATAATGTTAATTAATAAGCACCTTGCTTTATTTTTGTAGTAGATGGCTTTTGTCCTACGCAGTCCACTAACAAGAGATGTTATTCCAATCACGTACCAAGGGCAGGAGAATCGAACAATTAGTCAGATGCATGTCACTTTGCAATTGTGAAAATACTGCTTTACAGCATAAGAGGATTCTGCATACATCAGTGTCATCACCATTTCAAGATGCGGTCGATCCACGCCGGTGCGGTATCATACTAATTTTTACGAGCTAGCTCCACTCCCGATGCGAAGTCATCCTTATCGCATCAGGAGTGTCTTTGAACTCTTTGACTCGGAAGTCGGTCCATCTTTGTCGGAAGAACCCATGCTGCATCTTTCTTTTTTGAACCACTGGATGCAGGTGACGCACGGTCGTATAGTGTATTTTTATATATCCTTGAGAGAGGTCTCGTCTAGCAGTGGACGACTGTTGGTTTTAATGAGAGGTTTGGCGTTGCGGCAAAGTGGCGCATAAAAGTTTAGGAGTCAAACTACTCTTCCATGTCAGACACTTCTGAGATGACGTGGATGAAATCTACGTGCGTGTCTTGAGACTTTTATCACCAATACTGTAAGAGGTCATAGACCATTTTATATTTCTTAACTCCACTATGTATTGGATACTGTACTACTTCTTCTATACTAACAAGATTTCATTTTCAAATTAACAACGGACTCCTGACTTTTGCCTGTACTTGGCTCTCTGAACATGCTACTCGGTAAGGCATTAGGATTGTCGGAAAGCGTGCGCGTGGGCAGTCTCATTATCCCGGCGACAACGTATCTACGCGCGTAATCGACTCATTGGTGGCCTCATCAATACAATATAAATCCCAACTAATAACTAAAGACGCAGCCTCCAGTGTAGCTAAGAGATTCCATTCACAACAATCTATAAATTTGTAATCTATAATATAATATAAATGATTTTGTCCTGGCTTACTTATAATCAACGCACAACCAACTGTATTTATTAAGGCATGTTTGTTTATTCCATAGCCAACTACCGTCGTTCTTTTTTAGAATCAACAACGCGCATGAAACCCCTTTCCTTTATCTTGAAGGCGTCCATAGGCTAATAGGCAGTAGGCACTTTTTTGCCACCGACGTAGTAATAAATTATACCAGGCAGTAAGACATCAAAATTGATAGTATGATAATGCTAAATTCATAGCTATACCAATATACCAAGTTTGAAAGTATATGACTGAGACGCTATGTTTATATGTGTATAATTGTTTGATTATCGACAAAGAGGATTTGTTGCGTCAACTTTCGGTGTGGTCGATGAATATACCTTATTATGCCATGTATACCTACTATTGAACAATCATATCTATTTGTATTTAATTAGGTACCAAGAAAGCTACAACCCGAAAGAGACTAATTCACATCAAATATTATTAGGTAAGTATGGCTGTATTTCCTGTTCTTAAAATTTCTGCGTAAGGTAAAATTAGGATTGAAAATGTCAACTAAATAAGTATCCTCACAGACTAAAAAAGTCTGTATCTCTTTTTAAAATTCTTTATTATTTTATGTATAAAACAGACAGAAATAAAACAACAGTACTCCATATGTACAAAGGTATTCTTTTAAATTCTGAGCAGATACCATGTTCAGTTAAGTTTTAATGTGTTCTTAATACGTACCTGTGGTATATAATAAAAAATACAAAATAAACAACAGTAGGCATCTGGCATTTAGGATGCGTTTATAATTGAAAGAAATGGCTTTACTGCCCATCAACACCCACAAAAACTTAACAAAACGACGAGGCCGAGTCATCGAGAAGTGATTTCTTTTTTTAATATTAGGTAACTTTATAGCTTTAGTGGGTAGAGATATTTTGTTATAGACACGACGTCTAGGTACTTGCATCTCTGGCTAAGTTACTTGTAAAAAAAACTACATACCTACATTTTTTGCACCAAAAAGTTTAAAACATTAAATATGCGTTTGTAAAGCACGAATCAAATCATTTATTAAATGTGATAAATGTTTTATTACATTTAATTAAACGTTTAAAATTAATTTAAATCAAGTAACTTCTTAGCCGTGTCAGTAATTTATTGGTCTTAAATCCTGGTCACTTTTTTATAAAGACCAAAACACATGACCGATCCTTTCCCACTCCGTAACAAGGATATTCCAAGGAGGCGTTATCTCCGTCCACATAATCTCCTATAAATTGTGCCCTATAACCTATTGGATGTAACTCTTGGACGTTTCTACTAGACATTCGACCATTTTACTCCTGGGTTACGTGGCCGAAGGTTCATTTATCTCAACAAAACTTTATCCGTGACTAATTAGAAACACATGTTTCTCACCTGGCTGCAATCAAAGACGTAATCTCACATCTAATTGGAAGTATTATTAACAGTCTAATGATGCTTTTATTTCTACCATATTTTTTAAGTTAGTAGGCGTGATAGAAGGTTGATGTAAATAAAAAAAGCTCGGCGTTTTACCTTTATAATGTAAGTAATGGATGCATCTAAAGGTATTTCTGACTTCTTCTGATAATTACATATCTGGGACCTTTCCATGACGTCTTACTTAACGCGATTCAGTTGACGACCTAAACTGAGTTGCTTCCATACAACTGAGCCTAAACTGAACCTAAACTGAATCGCGTTAAGACGTCATGGTAAGGCCCCTGTAGGTAGATGGTGAAAACAGACACTAAAAAACATTCAAGTTGCAGTTTCACAACTGCAAACACTGCCGCCACACAACCAACCATGATGCGTTAGACACACTCGTGACCAATGACGGAAAGGCCATCTTTGGTAACTCTTACTTGCTTGAAATATTTTTTTTACCCGCATTTTTATGGAACAGGTCCCAAGCAACATTACACTAGAAAAATAGCGGAAAGAAAAACTCCGCGTTCTCCAAAGAAATGTGAAACATTACGTTTTCCGACTGCTGTTACATAAATAAGTTCCTCTTAGAAAGCTGGAAATCTTTTAACGCCGATTGTGGTGCAATACCGTCCTTACACTGCCATGAATCCTGCGCCCCGTCATTAACAGACTTTCACTGAGGAAATGCAATTTTCTAGAAAACGGTAGCGTGAAGACCAATAGGGTTTCTCTTTTTACCCGTCCGTGGCCGCCGGGGGCGCGTTACAGCATAATGCTGGCCCTAACTAGGCTTTGAAATACGACCTACATAAGCTAGAATGTAAATTATTTGCTTTTCTCCGGCTAGCGGACCGTGAAACATCGGCGAAGAACGTTCTGTTATTAATCAGCGCATCTACTATAACCATATTTTTAAAGCATTTTACTGGACACACGCGTTTATCATTGGTAGAAAGGTAAAGGTCAGTTTCCATGTTGTTTGTGTCAAAGCATGTGACTACTGACACTACGAAGCAGGATTCCGGGTTCAAACTGATCGTGAAAAATATGTTTATATCTTGTAATAAAGTGCAAAAGTGTAAAAATATATTTAGCGTCGATTGTGTATACTCGTAAGCTAAATCTCAACTGAAGTTTATAGATAAATAAATAAATAATAAATATTACGAGACAATTTTACACAAATCGACATAGTCCCACGCCACCGTAAGCTCAATAAGGCTTGTGATGTGAGTACTAGACGACGATATATATAATAGAACATCCATAACTCAGGAACAAATATTCGTGATAAACACACAAATAAATGCCCTGACCAGGATTCGAACCCGGGACCTCCTGCTTCGTAGGCGGGGTCTAGTGTCGGTAGTCCGATTAGGCTAGGAGGCCGTTAAGTTTAATACATTCATTTCATATAAATCCATATATATTCTAGTGTATCACATACACGCGCGATACATTCATCCTTCACACACCCCTAGTCTTTCCCCAAGATAAGTGTCGCGGGACTCCATAAAGTAGGTAATGACAGGTACAGCCTTTGCACCAAAATGTGCCTACGTACCGTTATGAGTATATTCGCTATTCATCTTTGTGAAATATTGTACTCGTAGACACATCCCAAGTTCAATTTATCAATAATGTTGTTAATCTGTCAGCACATCTCGTACGCTTTTACGCATTCGCAGATGCATTTGCATAATAAACGCGCGCCGTATCCGTCGCCATATCCCACATTCCTGTCTCGTCCTTCACCTTTCGCTTAAGGAAAGAACACGAACAGTCCCAAACAATGAAGTAACCTGTCTACTTGCAAAACTTTCCGTGTGCAAATCACGATTTTGATCACTTTGGTGATTTTATCGGATTCGTAAAATATCGCGCGGACTAGTTTAGTTTCGTCATGAAGTGATAGATAATCAAATGGTGTGGGATCTGACCTTTCGCTGGAAGGGTCAGAGTTTACGTCACTAGAGCTTCTTGATTTAAGGTCGGTGTTAGTATTACGAGTTAATCCTGTCAGAAAGAGCGATGGTGCGAGTGGGTGCTCTATAGACTGAACGGAGGTTTGATTAGGAGATTGATGTATCTGTAACCTCTTAATACCTAGTTAATTTGTACGGTTGGATTCTAATGGATTTTAGTTAAGTGAATCGGCTCAGGGGTTTAAGCAACTATTCAATTTTGCAAAGAATAATTAAAGTTTGTGTGTGTGGTCTTGGAGACCAATCATACAACAAGGAAGAAAAAATTATGTAATTAGGTACTAATGGTTTTATAAACACGTAGCATCTTATCCGGTGAATTTCGAAGAAAAAAAGCGACTGCAATGTCGAAATGATTCGATCATAAAGATCAGTTTGATCCCAAAAATTTTTTAACAAAGAGCATTAAGCCTAAACCTAACTGATTTAAACTTTTTTTAAACGTCTTTTAGAAGCATTACTGCAAAATTTAAATTTCATCCTGTCAGGAATTGCATGTGTTTTCAAAACCACAAACGTTAATCTCGCAACCTAAGCTAAACAATACGCCTGCACTTACTAAGGTTCTTTGTCCGCTAATACTTTGTATAGGTACAATCAAAACCGTGTAACTAACAATAGGAATAATCCTTAAACCTTTATTATACGGTTCATTATCTATTGTTAGTGTTCGAAGGTGTGAAATGCAATACATTTTCTTAATAATGCCTAATGAACTAGCGTTTTATTAATAGTCGCGAAGCATTGGGCAGCACCCAGCGGGGCGTCCAGGCACTTGGCGAAATCAATAACGGACAATAAGCTAATGAGTCGATTACGCAAAGCTATTTTGACTAGCGGTTATTGATCTTGAAGAAAAAGATAAAATAGTTGAAGTGATATGACTAATGATAAAATGAATTTTTGTAAAATCTTTAATTTTAAGGAACCTTTAGTAAAATGACCATGTTGGACCATGTCTTCGTTAGACCTCTATAATTACATACATAAATGAAGTATAAAGAAAAACGTATACTTGGTATACTTATTTATCGGTATATAAATATTGCGTGTTCTGACACTTCTGACAGGGGTTCCGCCAATATTGACTGGAAGATTCCGACATCGATCAACGAACAACCTCGAATTTCCATAAGTTGCACCCTCTTGTCTCGAATCCGGACACACTCCACGAGGAAGTGCTGCACATCTTCTGCTGTATCACACTCTTCAAGTTGGAGTTAACTTTACCTTCTTCTTCGTAGAATTTTTCCGGCTTATGCCACGGCTCAGGGAGCCCGGGGTCCGCTCTGGCAACAGTGGCAACTAATCCCAAGAATTGTCGTAGGGGCTAGTTTTACGAAAGCGACTGCCATTTGACCTTCCAACCCAGAGGTTAAACTACTTATGCCTTATCGGGATTAGTCCGATTTGCTCGCGATGTTTTCCTTCACCGAAAGGCAATTGGTAAATATCAAATGATATTTCATAGATAACTTCTGAAAAACTCATTGGTACGAGCCAGCAGGATTTGACAGTCGCACGACTTACCGTTGGGTCAGCAATTTTTTGAAAAAAAAATCTAAACTTAAAAAAAAAACTTCAATCATCACTGCAAAATGCTTATTGTACCTAAACATATAAATTTTTGTTTAAATTACTAATTACTCTTTCGAAACAAAAGCGAAATAAGTTACTTTTTTAGTCCATGTTTTTGCGTGATTAGATACCTCAACTTTACTATGATTACCTACTATTATTGTCCTTTATCTTAAGCACCCATTGTATAAATAAACCACCATCGATAATAGTTTTACTCGTAAAATATAAGTTGGTCGTAAAGAAAAAAATAAAAGTTCAGGTAAGTATTTTTTTTAAATCTTAGAACCCTGGATAAGAGTGTATTTCTTAATAGCCATCATAAACGTAACAATCACTCCAATTTTAAACCAAAACAAATAAAGGGCCTTTAGTAAGTTATTGCTAAACTCTATAGAGATGTTTCAATACAAATCTTCGCAAATGTGCTATCTTCGCAGACAAAAGACATAATAAACTCAAGGTTGAAACTATAACAGAAAACTATCTGACAAATTACAAAGTGTTGTCTCGATGCAACGTTGTCGTAACCAACGAATAATGATAAAGCATTTTAACTACAGGTGTAATATATCCATAATGTCATGTCAAACATAAAGTACAACCAAATCTCCAACCTTGAATATGAAGCGCTTATAATGAAGTAAGTACAAATTAAATGTTACGAAAATGTGTTCGCACGCCCGTGTGTCGAAAACCCTTTCTCGATTTTCACATTAGGTCCGTTATGCAACAGCTTATTTATCTAAACGTGTTAACTCTAATTTGACGATGATAAATCTGAAATATCGAAGAGTAATTTGAAATGTGCGTGTTGTACATAATGATTTCATTTGTTGTTGCTGTAAGTTCAACCAACATCAACATACCTACGTTAGTTTAACAACTGCGGTCTAATAATTTAGTATTGTATTAATAAGTATAATTATTTATACCTCGTTCCCGATATACTAAAACACGGAGAAAAAAGTATTACGTATATATTTTTTATATGTATATTTTTTGCTCTAAAAAATTGTGGTCTTTACAATATTCTGGTATTAACAGCAAACAATATTCTAGTATTAATTAGAATAATTATTCTAAAGAGCACAATTTTCTATTAATACGTACAAAAAAAAAATTCACATTTTTTAACCGTAAACCCTTAAATAAATAAGATAAAATGCGGACAACGTAACTCTTATTTGTATTGTTTTGAAAGTCATAAACCTGCAGTGTAGTCTAGTGTAGTCATAAACGTGATCGTTTTTATAGACGAAAACTAACCCCATCACGGGAACGTGAGCGTCTTGAAGATTCGTGCAGGAAGTATCGGCTAGACTATCGAGCGTATCGAATAACCAGCCGTTTCGGGAATTTATCGAGCATCCTCTCCCCGATTTACGAGGCGTCCCGAGGCTACCGTTATCAGGTTCCATCGACGGATGGACGGACGCTCCGGGGATACGCTCCTTACATCACATGCCATCACACGACAACTTACACAATCCGTATAAGGTATATTTTGGAATGCCCATAAGTTTTACAACATTGTCGGAACCATAAAGTGCCTGTGGACACGATCCGTGATGCACCTGTCCGCTTTAATACCCTGTTAATCCTATAACAATAGATACGTCAAGATCTGAACAAAACGTAATCATATTTTTTATTTAGTGACTTAGAGTCATAATAGGAATTAAATGGGAGTTCCCGTTATTTATTTCTTATTATTGACTTTTTTGTTATACGTACGGTTAACTCAAAGCCTTTATTGATATTTATTTTGAGTGTTTATGCGCCTTTGTGTTTAAAACCCGAAACGGCAGCCGAAATCGGTTCAATGCTCGAGTCCAAAATAGGAAGATTTACAAGCTATTTGGACAAAAACCCTTAAAATCCCGGTCCCAGTTTGGTTTTTCGGCAGCATTGTTGGGAGTTTATTGAACTTCAAGAAATGAGCCAAGCGAAGAAAGATCGATGCATTGTCCCTTTAATTCGTTAAACTTTTATGAGGTAATGACAGAACAAGTTTTAAACATGACGTTATCTGGATCCACGTCATGCCATTTTACTTGTTGACGGAAAGTGTGTAACATGACACCCATGTTATCAACACCGAAAGGTTAATTTAAAATGTTAATTATAGTGTTTTAAAATTATTAGGTAATTAATTTTTTTTTGTGGTTTGAGTTACGATAAATGAGTGCAGTAGATTTTGTATTTAATAATCGTAAACAATTGCGTAAGCAAAGCTAAACTAAGCTAGGCAGCTTAGCAGACCCAGCCTTAGTTTTTTTTTTAAGTTAACGTAATATTTGCTTTTATGTGTGATGGAGGGATTCTAGGTGGAAAGTCAATGAAAGGGAGTGAAAATTTCAAAGTGATGGTCAACCTTTGTTAACCGCTACGCTTTGCGCGTTGTATTTAGATATTATGTTGCTATGTTGTCGGAACACACATAACGAAGGATGAGGGCAAGAAAAAGAAAAGAATGTCGAGCTAATTGACCAGCACTTTTAAATAGCTATTAAAATGTTTACTCATGTTTTTCATTTGGTGTAGTTACCGTATAACGGTGTAACGTTGAAACAAGTAATTGAACGTCAAAATTAGATGGGCAAATCTTCTGTTCTTTAATTTCAGTGGGCATATTTACATCATAAACATAACGATCATCCTAGCCGAGTTGGTAGTGACCTGCCTAAGAAGCGGGAAGTCCCGGGTTCGAACCCTGGTCAGGGCATTTATTTGTGTGTTTATCACGAGTATTTGTTCCTGGGTTATGGATTTATTATATGTAGGTATTTAAGTATTTATATGTATATATCTATTATAAACATCGTCGCCTAATACCCACATCACGAGCCTTATTGAGCTTACCGTGGGGTGGGACTAGGTCGATTTGTGTAGGTAAGGTTGTCCCACAATATTTATTTATTTATTTTATAAACTGCCGCTTTTTATTTCAATGCCCGGAATTGGTAATTCTAAGCTCTAGCTACATTAATTGCACACAATACTTGATGTGAGCAAGATTAGCAACTCCCGTCGAGCGTATCGGTGGCATCACTGGTTATTTTATAGTACATTATGACACTTTTAGTACCTACATAATAAACATTTGAATACCAACATAAATAATATATATTACTCAACAGACGGTTTTAAAGCTCGGTAATAATTCGCAAGCCCATATTTAGTGTAGAAACTACATAAATCAGCGTTTAATAATAACCACGTAGTTTGATATCTTTATTGTATCTATACCGGAGTAATAGCGTAAAATCGTGCACTTGTGGACTACGCGTGTAATAAATAGGTAAGTATTATTAATTATTTCTCGTTGAAATATTAATAGGTAACTGTCTAATTTGGCTTTAAACTGTGTATTGTGGGTGCGCTAAATGGCTCTTTAGAATTAATTATAACAGTTTGTAAGTTCACTTTCAAGTAGACGATTATTCGGTCTAAATGACTTTATTTGGAGACTAGAAGTAGTTCACGTAAATATGTTTAATACTCTTCATTTGTTAAGCAATTAATGCTCACTTGAACTGCTATAGAACTGGGAACGTCGGGATATAAGGAGCAAAATATACAACGACAAAATCCACTCTTCATTATTCAGATTTTATTTACATTTAAGTCATGTTTGCCCGTTAGTGTCCGTATGAGAAATAAATATTAATTAAGATGAGATTTTTTTCATGCTATAAATCTTTTTAAATATAATTACAAGTTGTACAGTGTACAGCAATGACATCAGCGATTAATCCGATGGTTATTGGTTAATCAAAGGTAAACGTGTTAAATGTGTAGCGACAAGTATTTCAACATGAAAGGCACCGACGTAATTAAATGTCACAATTACATACAATTATAAACGCTTATTAACTTTTTACAACTATTTTTGAAGTCACTGGAATTTTAAATTATTATATTATTTTTGTTCCTTGAAATAAAACTGTAGTATCTATGTGACACGAAATGAATCTCCTTAAGGGGTATATTCGAAGGGTACCAGTATGAAATTTTGTTGTATGTTTCCATTGTCTATCCATTAAAACTAATATTTTTTTAGGCTCAGGACCCTCCTTAAGGGGAGTCCGCCTTTCACAGGGTCTCTTTTAATTGAATGCTATTTATAGTTCTCATGCTCCACGAAATAAAATCATATGAAGTACAAGTTAATGTATCAGTTTTAGGGGTCCATATTCGAAGGGTGCCAGTATGGGATTCTCTTGCAAGGTTCCGTTGTCCGTCCGTGTTTTTTTTAAATATATTTACTGAACCCTCCCTGAGGCAGTCCGACTTGCACAGGGCCTCTTTTGGTTGAATGCTATAGTCTAACAAGCAAACGAACGCAGGAAAAAGTAGAACAAAAAAACTACACCCATCCCTCTTTTTGGGGTGGTAATAGCCTAACAATAAGACAGTATGATGCCCTCTAACTTACTGTTACTGCGTTCGTTTGCTTGCCAGACTATATTAAATTTAAACTTCAACATTGTTTCTTATATCTCGTTCAGAAAGTTTTTTTAGTTTATTCTTGTTGCCTGCAAATTCCGCCATTACTTTACCTATTTATATGATAAGTACTTATCATATGAATGATGTAAGGATATACAACAACAATTTTGAAAGAAATTAATATTTTATGGTTAACTCTTATGAACAGTGAACGCTTAGAAAATGTAGTTATTTTATATGCTATAAAGTAAGTAACAATTCCTATTATAAAATGTGTTGAACAACATTCCAGCACCTTGTAATGAGCGGATGTCGAGAATCGATAGCGAAATTGTGAGCATATTTTATAATTTTAACCCAATCTTGCTAAAATCTCCTTTAGCTCTATACAGCTAAGATGTATATTTGTTTGGCTTGGAAGCCTTTTATTGAGAACGTAACTTTTAGTTTGAATTTCGCCTATAAAATAGTCTCTATTACATTAGGCATAGGAACTAGGATAATGTGTTTGATGAGTTTATGGAAAACGCTCTGGCGCCATGCCAGTGTAAGAGGTACCGATATTATCTAGGGACGGAATTCTGCACCATTTAAATTTTTACTTTGCAACGAAACTTCCAGCTTACCTTTTAGTATAGTAATGGTTCTAAAGATGTGTTTTGTTTCTTTATTCTAAACATAGCAATGTTCGTTTGTTTCCCCATTTAAATGCTTAAGTACTTTTATTTTCAGCTTCTTTCTGGCGTTGTTTCCCGACCTAGTTAAATTTGATTCTAGCTTATCAGGATAATCGAACTATCAAACTAGGGTTATGTTATGCCTTTTTTGAGAAAGATCTTCCCATTTCTATGGGAAATATTCTCGAGCAAAACCGTTTTCTATCCAAAATGGGCAAGGTTCTCAAACGAACAAACTCTTTGTTCATCCAATTGAGCGGCTACATTCGACTTCACAAGTCTGGTTTTCCTTACGCATGTGCGAAATGTGGGTAATGTGTATTTGTGTAACACTATTAGTATTTATTTGTTTAAATAACAGTCCCAAATGATGGCTTTTAGGCCCCAACGGGACTTCGACACGTCCTTATTTCAACTTCAAACTGAAAGAGCATTTCAAGCAATAAATAATAGTTTTATGTTGTGTTTAAAAACACTAAGAAGAGTTCATATAGTCTCTGTAAGTTGTTTGCGAGTTAATATTGTTTCCCAAATAATTGCTTTCAGTCTCAAGGCGAAATGAGAGTGGCGTCCCTTGTAGAGCAAGCGGGCGGCGGATCGGTCGCGGTGCTTGCTTTCAACCATGGAGTACTGCGTGTGTGAAAGCTTAACAATTTCACATGCAAGATTTGTTTTAGAAATATTACTTAGCTTAAAATGCTGCTAATATAAAGTTGTAACCACAGTCTCCTGGCCGTCATGGCCGATAGATCGGATAGTGGCATGTTTGGGACTGGCCTTTTTTGCAGTTAAGTCTAGCACCCAAGATCCTTCTGTCACTGGGGTTAAAAATAGCTTTTTGATTGTACTTACCTGTAGTATACCTGTCTCAAGAATTTCTGTGTGGCGTTATAGTCGACTAGCTGCTTCATATTGTTCCTTTGCTATACCATTTTCTATTTAGTGTAGGTACTGTAATTCAAATTGGATTTATGTTTCCCATTAACTTTAAGCATAGTTTTCAGTGATTCGTACCAAACTCGGTTCAGAGGCTTTACCATGAGATCTTAACGCGATTCAGTTGACGACCTATACTGAGTCGCTTCCATATAACTGAGCCTAAACTGAACCTAAACTGGATCGCATTACCTAAGACTTCATGATAAGGCCCCAGGCCTCACTTCATTATTTGTCCGTCTGTCACAAGGGTTATTTTTTTACATCCACTAAATTCGTACCCCTTGGCCACTTCGTCTTAGCAAATACCTACTCGTCCTCAGACAAACATAATAATTAAACATCGAAGCTGGAATGGAAAAACGGATAAGCGACAAGGCGTTACCATGGCGCTTCACCCATTTCTCCAGTGTCGATAAGATGATTGAGTTTGAGACGGCGGGCTTCTCCGCTCTCCATAGCCGTGACCCACATCTGGAAGGATTAAGTTACCATTTGCAGTTCCTGGATTACGTCATTGCTCAAAATGGCCGGAATTTACGAGCTGTCTCGCTTTGAAAAAAACTCGAAGATGATTGGAATTACGACAAAAATGGTAGTTTGCTATTACGCTAAACGTACTAGTCAATCAGTGTCAACTCGTTATACCTATAACCATACTATATAAGTAGGTACCTAGGTACTTGCGTATTTTTTGCATGCAAGTAATTTCAAGTATGTCAACCCTCGATAGATGGATCATATTCGCAGTCGTGTTACATTGTTCGTCTTTATCTCCTGGAAACATTTTTATTTTCTCACATTACAAAGTCGCAACTAACCTCGGAGCTATGTGCTTACTGTTTGAAATCTACTGTAGCTATCTCTAGTCGCTAGCGTCTACGTCAACGCACTGCCAGTGCATCTTGCTCGATCTTGCAGGTGGAAGCGGAATGCAACTGTAGATAACGTGTCGAAATCTATGGCAACTCATGGTAGAGACATGGTAAACATTTCTATTTGCTCATATTATATCACAAAGACGCATTTAACCTCGGAGCTTGTTACGCGCAAGAATCCTGATGTACCTACGATTAATAATCCACATTCGCAAAGAAATCTTGCACCGGAGGCAAGGTGCTAGTTAGTGGCTGATCGATCGATGAAACCAACGTTAGATACGAGTATTTAAGCTGGTATTTCAAAGTCTATAATCTTTAAGTTACGTCCGGCAAGTCCGTAAAATCTGAATATTTTTTTCCATATGATTTTATGAGAACTGGTCGTATTTATGTTGCTATTTCAACTACCGTATAGCCTCTTAATTCGACTATTTCCTTTAAAATACAATGGGACAGTATTATTCAATATATCTGTAGGATTACTAACTTAATCGTGTATAACTTTGAAACTCCCCGTGGTCCACGTGGTCGTGGTGAAGAAAGACCACGAAGAGTCTTTCTCCGGGACCACGGGGACAATGTCGCCCTTGAGACATCGGAGGTTAGTTTTTCAAAGTTTCACACGATTAAGCACTATTTCAGTAAATTTATAATATGTGTACCTAAATCATGAAGTGTTTTAATATGGTTATGTTTGTGTAAATTAACCTTATATTATTAAAGTTAATTGAAAAGCAGATAGGCACTAACCAAAACTTTTTCTGAATAATTCATATTCTATGACATTGGTTTGTACATATATTTTAGTTCTACATGTAATATTATATATAGCAAGGTAAAGCAATTAGTGATTTTTTATTCCTATATTCGCTAAGAGACCTAAAAAAGAAAAAGCTAATTGTTTTTATTGAAACAAATGAAATTATTTAATTAAATATTTATATCGTTATTAAAGTAATAGCACTACTATATATGTATAAATTATAACCCGAAATAAATGTCATGTACAAATAAAAATAGCCGGTATAGTAAAAATATCGGAGGCCAAGCCGGGGATCCAACGCGAGCTCTCAGCAAATAATTTGTTATTCTAAACGAATCCAACTCCGTGTCCGTGTCCATCCTTGTTCTAATCTTCAATTGAACTCATTATTTTCCTGTAAAACGAAGCGCAATATCAGTTTTACATTATTTCAAACTTTTCAATAGTTAAACTCGATGATTATGGTTACTACAGGTAATAAGCTTACTAGTGGGAACTAGCAATTTGAGCGTTCTAAAATAAGGTGCGAGATCGCCGTTTGCTCTATTTTGATCGGCCGGGATCCAATTTACGGCTCATATTTATATCAGTAGATAATAAAGTTTTGTATATGTTGCTTTTGAGTGCCAGGAAGGTGCACATCTAAGAGCTAGTCACAGAAATAGGTGTAGAATTTATAGAGCCACGGAACCCTTCTAGTTCGTGTGCCATATTATCATTATTATTTAAGATGGGCGCCTGACAGCTGTTCAACGGTGGGTGTGGCAGTGGTTGGGCCACAAACGGGTTTTATAATCAATTGAAGGTTTGCAATTTATAAAGCTCTGAGTTTGGTGTAGTATAGTAGCTAATTATGTACCCGGGTTAATTAATTAATTCTTGCCATGGAACAGTATCCCGGGTCACTTTAAAAATCACGGTTTAATGGCATTAAAATTCACAAAACATTAATATTTTTGGTAGTTATATTCCCTTTCCGTGATGGGCCATCTACCAAGCATGTTAGTAGAACATACTACAACGTTTCTTCTAACAAACTGTATTACATTTTTCCCCTGGTTGACGGAACAGAATAACAACAAGAAATAGTTGATTCACCCACCTATTTAATTCGAACATCACATTGCCAGGCGTTTTCATTACGGGAAAAATAGTGCCAGGTGACATCCAAGGTGCGGTAAAAAGTGCCAAAGTCATCTCATTTATAGAGGTCTGCCTGGGCCTATACGTACTTTTTCATTAGAGTAGACCTTTAAAAACGCGTGTGCTAAAACCGGCGCAAATATTTAGTCGATCACCCCGACAGGCGAAGTTTAAGAGCAACTATCACACCCACCGCTGAACAACGGCCAGGCGCCTAGATTAATTTATAATCATGTTATGGAGGCACTCAGCCGCAATCGAGCGGGTTGGCGAGTATCAGGGAGACCTATTCGAACGTGTTTAAGTGACATTTCGATTCGAACTTCCGTGGAAAAGATCAATATGACATGCTAAAGACGTAGGGAATATGAAGTGGATATGTCAAATATCAGTTTAGCACGTTCGCATAGATCTCCTGGTGTGCTCATTCACCCTTTTCCCCCGATCTAGGGCTACACTAACTAGAAGAGTTTTGTGGCTCTATAAATTGTACACCCATTTCCGTGGCTAGCTCTCCTTTAGTATTTTGGGCTTGGTAACTAGGACTACCATTAAATCATTGAGCTAGTAAGTATGGTTAAGAAATTAATAACAACCACATATTGAACGCCTAGGGATTTGTTAACATTCCGTAACTGCACGGAATCCTCGGTGCGCGATTTCTAATATCGTAAGGATGGTATTCGCCAAAACTTTCACACTTCAACTTATCTACTAATACTTAATACGTCTGTCATTGCTCCAATCATCGTGCAACTGATACCAAAAAACTAGCCCAGAAGCCCAAACAAAACCGCTTGCACAATTATAAAGCACCGTAAATTATTTATTAGTGTCAGAGATATCATAACATGTGACACGCACTTTAATGTCATATCAATCATAGTCACGACCGAAACAACAATTGCATTGCCTTCAGCTGAGGCTACAGAAGTCAGAGAACTCAGAGAAATACAGCGTAGCACTCTGTATTAAGGTGAAAAGAGTTCCGTATCGTGACGTCTTAACGGGATTCAGTATAGGTTCTTTAATTATCTGTGCTCAGTTGTATGGCAGCGACTCAGTTTAGGTCCTAAACTGAATCGCGTTAAGACGTCATAGTAAGGCCGAAGTCCCTACTCTGAACTCTTAATTCAAAGGAGCAGTCCTTTGAATTAAGAGATCTTACTCTAAAATGGGGCTTGGATATCCCAATTTTATTTACAACAAAAATAAACTACAAAAATGTTTTATGTGTTCTACAATGGTAGACAAGAAATGAAATGAATGGTAGATGTGAAACAAGTCTCATATAATGATATGAGACTTGTTTCACATAAGTTCAACCCACATGAATGAATATGAAGGGCGTTAGTATAGTCCGGCCACAGTTTTTGCGAAAAAAGAGTAGTTTTGAGTTTATTGCTACAATACAGTATCTATCTACAAACCACTCAAATCCACATTCTGCAACACCCTTAAGGTACATTAAATTGCAACGGTTAACACTCACGTATTTTTATCACAATAGGCGTGTCATGTAGCATGACTCCCGAAAGTTTAAATTATATGACTCTTAACGTACCATCGGTAGAACTTAAGGCATCGCAATATGGTCACACAACATTGTTTTCTACTGTATATAAACAGCCAAAATCGTAACCCTAGTCATATTCGGCTATAAATGATGAATATTTGCAATATTACGTAGTGAAAAAGCTGTTCCTACTTCGCTGTGAGTCAAAGATTACCGCTACTGTACACTCATTAGTGACCAACTGACCACGCAATAGCGCGTAATGGTTTACGCAATGGTTTAAAAATACAAATTAGCCATTTAGTGTTATCTGCGAACTCGTTTGAAGCTACTGACACCTAATATATATGATTGTAGAGATAAATGTTCCTGGATGTGGCTCGAGTGCGAGCGACCTAAAATATCCTGAATTATCCTGAATATCCTGATTAGCTTGAAATATCCTACTTTTATTATAAACGCGAAAGTTTTTAAGTATGGATGTTTGTTATTCTTTCACGTAAAAACTACTGAATGCATTTTAAAGAAACTACAATAATATAGCTTATAAGCTATATTAATGTATACATCAGAATTACACATAGGCTACAATTTATAAAGATATTGTGTGAAGCAGACGAAGTCGCGGGCACCAGCTAGTTTGTTATATAAATGGTTTAAGTGATTTTGTAAACGTTATTCACTTTAAATAAGTTTGTATAGTTTGAAATTAAGCTTTTATCCTGCAATATCTATCCTACAAATCAAGAAAATAAAAATGATTAAAAATGCTCATAAAGTAAACGCTTCCAGGGGCCTTACCGTGACGTCTTAACGCGATTCAGTTTAGGTTCAGTTCAGGCGCAGTCGTATGGAAGCGTTTAGGACCTAAACTGAGTCGCTACACTCGCTACCTGCCCCTGGAAGGGTTAACTTTATGAGCATTTTTAATATTTTTTCCTTTACACCATTACCTAAATTAAGTAACTTAATACTTAGGTACATCTTAGGTCTCACAGTGACTTTTCTTAGAATATTCGTCGAAAAACTTGTTAGGTACGTAGTTTTGCCTTTGTGTCACACATGCGAAATCAAAGAGGTTAATACTAGAGACGCCCATACCATACTTCGACCGCGCGATAATGTGTCAATCCTGAAATGAGTGACTTCGCTCAATCTAGAACAAATCGTACCTACCGTAAGTGTCCAAAGGCGACCTTACGGTCGCTATGGCGACGGAGAACAAAGTAACATTTCAAAATCTTACTACACCTCTTCCATTTTAAGGCGTCTCTGTCTACTTCTATCTTGGCGTGCGAAATCGCCAAACTTTAGTTACGCTTAAAAATATGCTTAAAAATTTAGCTATGCATGGAATACAATCCTTATATACGTATATGTAATTCATCAATTATAATAGAACAAATTCTGGGATTGTCACAAAATCAAGTGCCACGCCCTGGTAAATAACTATAACCGAGATGTATGAAGGATTTGATAGCTCTGGACTGTGGCCTTACTATTTGACGACCTAAACTGAGTCGCTCCTATACCTCCTCCTTGCGTCGGTTTCCTCATTGCTGAGGGTCGTGGTCATTTCCATTGACCTGGAACAACCTCTCCCGATGATGCTTCCATACAACTGACCCTAAACTGAACCTAAACTGAATCGCGTTAAGACGTCATGGTAAGGCCCCAGGTAATAAGCACAAAAGCAAAACAACCGACCTTTCAGTACACCATTTTAATGACAATTTAAAATAAAATTATATTAATCAAAATATTTCAAAACCATAAGAAAAAACCTTCGTCCTCGACTCGATGCGTACCGAATTGGACTTAGTGTGACTTGTCGTAGCCGAGGTCTGCAGCTTCTGGACTTAATCCGGTGACATTGAACAACGTTGAAAAGCATGTCTACTGTAGTGAGTAATTAAGTATATTATAGTCACACTTTGATTAGGAGTATTTCGAAAGACCCCCAAAGACTTCGACGTTGTGGAGTTTCAATTATGTATTTACAATTTCACACCCTCTCAGGTTGGATTTCGTATAATTATTTTTTAGATTCTTCTTCAACGGTGTGGGCTGTGCGTTATAATGAACCTAATTAATTCGAATGTTTTATATACGAGTATGTACATATATATTTAGAACAATAAAATGAGGCTAGTAAATGGAGCTTGAACAACGGGTATGTTTGACTCGCCACCTACTGTATCTACCTACCGTAAATTTGACTGAGTAGGGATTGCGCCATGAATGGGAAGAAGAGGGATGGTAGAGGGGTGGGTTGGTATTTGTAGACCAGAGGCTAGTGACTATTGAAATATTGTGTCAATTCTAGCAATTGTCCTATCTCACTCAGTTCCTATCCCTCCTAACCCCAACTACACGGGGTGAGCTGGGATTTCGTTCGTTTCGTTTTTGTGTTTATCGTTAAATGTATGAAATGACAGATTATCATTGATAAACTAAAATTCATTTTTTATTTATTTATTTAAACTTTATTGCACATAAAACAAAGTACAAAAGGCGGACTTAATGCCAGAAGGCATTCTCTACCAGTCAACCATCAGGTCAAACAGATACAAATATTTAGGTGCGGTAACAGCATAAAGCGAAAGGTTAAACAGCAATCGATATATTAACATATTCATTCAACCGGAATATTTTTGAGTACCTTTAAAAATTGCCAACAAAAAACATGCCACATATAATTACGAGTCTATCAACTTTTACCGAGGTTTGAACTTCGAATTCGTGCCAAATCACCCCATTTTTCGGTACTCAAATTAACTTCCATATTTCAAATATTGAAAAAGGCTCTGTTATCTCTTTACAAAGAGATTAATTCGCCGGAAATGTATACTATTTTCGATATAGTGAGACCGTTAAACTGTCTTCTTCTGACGTCGTCTGTTTTACGTAGTTGAAACACAGTAAATAGTTGTTTAAAAGCTCACGCCTTGCACTGCTGACGTAGCGAACCGGTGCATTCGTTTGTCTATTTGCTTCTTTAACGATCTGAAGTGCACGAGCGATAAAGAGTTAGATAAGGGATAGAACGGGACGGGACGGGGCGGAACGGGACGATCTGTCAGTTTCTATAGAAAACGTGACATCCGAGCCTCCGAGCTTGTCTCGTCCCGCCCCGTCCTGTCCTAGTGGGAGTCATCCTTAATTGTCTTCAGCTAATTTTGGGCTGCTAGACTCCCTTCTATCCGTCTATCGAGCTAGAGGTGGCTATTTGTGTGAACTATTGTAGATATTTCTCTCCGAACAGTTTCAACATCAACAGCGAGGCCGTCTGTTCACGCTGTGGGCGAGATCAAACTATAGTCTGGCCATCCAATATGTAAGCGGCACTGCGGTATAATGAGTTTGGTAAGGATGCGATGGATGAGAAGGAGCTCAACTTAGAGATGTCCTGTGGTTCTGTAGGAAAACACGGAGGCTAGAAGGAAGCAACGGGGGAATGGGATGAATGAGTGCATTAGGTACTCGACTGTCCGCTTGATACCGACCGACAGAGCGTCTCTCCATAACATAATTGCCTCCTTAACATCAACGCCTCCGTAATATAAACGTCTCCATAACATAAATGGGTCAACGCCGCCGCAGAGGCTTTAGTGAGTAGTCTCCTCCCCTTTCTGTTAGAAAGGTCCGGAAAGTAAGCGTCTCACATACCCCCAATTTGCCAACTTTGGGCTTCTCCGGCCCGAGGATACGTAAATGCATTCATTTTAATAAAAAAAGACCGGAAGCTCAAAAGGAAATTCTACGACTACTTCAAGTGAAATTCGTCGTGAGGTACTTCTAGTTAAATAAAAGCGTGAATGATCATGGACGTAGATCCACGATCACTTTCTCCGATGTACCGATACGTCCCACGTTAGCATTCGTCAATCCCCTGACAGGTGCGTCGATTATCTATATTAGAGGCCATTAAGTATTTAAGTCGATACCGTTTAATATTTGGTCATAGTTTAATTAATGTTTTTATTTTACGAGTATATATGGCCGATGCATTAAGTAATTGAGTTGATGACACTTACACAGTTCATCATGCGAATGAGTCAAACACACAACGATGTTCAGTCTTTCCGTCAGACAATTCAAAAGTTAAGGGCTATCTATAACGCTTGATTTTCTTATTCAATCCTTATCTGCATTAAGGGGTACTCCTTCTATATTGCATTGTATGACAAAAATCAGTACTACATGTCCAGGAAGAAAATCAATTGTGCAGAAATATTGACTGTGTAGAATACCGCGTGTGACTAAAATCAGCTGTGTGGAAATCCTATGTATGTGTAGAATCGCGACTAGGAAGAAAAAATATTGTGCAGAAATAATGACTATGTAGAATAACGCCTGTGATAAAAATCAGCTGTGTGGAATCCATATTGTGCAGAATAGCGAATAGGAACAATGATGGCATAAACATCGCATAATCCCCCAAATGTAGGTAATTAGAGACTCAATAAAAAACAATAATTGTCCATTACGTTTAGGGCTCTAAGTACAGTAGCTTTCGCCCTCCAACATTGATTGCCCCTCTAAGTTTTAGATTTCTGATCTAACGACAGTGCTGCCTGCTGCAGTCTCGTGGGAAATGACAAAAATCGTTGTTAAATTGAGTTCGTTCGTTCGTTACCAATACTCTTTATTTTACACCTTAATAGAAATCGGTACACAGAAAATACAGCAAACAAATAAAAGAGGTAAACACCTATAGGTAGCTTAAGCAAGTAGGCGTTGCAAAAACAGTGAACAAAATACTACAACAGTAAACGTATTAAATAATATTATTTGACAGCACTCTGGCATTTACAGTTATGCTGGGTGGAACCATAAAAGCCATGGCTCATAAAAGTCGTCTCGGCAATATTAGTAGGAAAATGAACTACTATAGGTACTTACCGGTCTTGTGAGGTCTTGAGGGTTCTGCCCTCCTTACCCAATACCCAACCTGCTGTTAACACAAACTAACGGGCAGGCGTGGTAAAGGCAAAAAAAAAGGACAATACGCAATTATTTTCAGTCCATTATTTAGCATAACCTAAAAAGTACTAAACAGATCTCATAGTAAAATGTTGTTGTTGTCGATCCAATTAAGGGCAAAAGAGGTACTTGCCCCACTGGTTCCCATAAAAAATACTACTTAGTTAAACAATCACCTGAAATTTCGGGTCATCACGCTGTAAAATTTTAATAAAAATAAAACAGGATTTTTTTAAACATGTTTTATAAATATGCGTGTATGTGTTATGAATAGACCGCGTAATTCGAAAATGCAGAAATTAGCTATACAAAACGATAGCTTGGCAAAATTGAGTAGAAATTTAAAATAAAATGGGCAACACCCTAGTGTCGTCCCGCTCTCTTACATGTATTGATTTGAAAGGGACGACACTACGATGTTGCCACTTTTTAATTTCTACTCTATTTTGCCAAGCTGTAAATCTCGTTAACAATATCGAAAAAGGTAAGTACAGTACAGTTCAGGCAATTACCCTGAATTTGAAAGAGAATTGGCTACATCTGCTGCTCTGCTGCCTTTATCATCCGTATTAGTCTTATTTCAACTTGGAATGCCTTACAACAAGGATGCACAGCACATTTTATTGCTTTTCTGTTAGTTTAATGATAGCAAATGATAGTGTATGCACATCATGAATGCTCGCAGACAAGGTAATCGCCAATCGCTTTATAAATAGAGTGTAAGAGTAGGTAATCGTTGTCTTCATGGATAAATAATGCGAAATAAGTATCTAGTAGCAGTAGGTATTAATTAGTAGTTTATACGACTGTACGTAATGAAGAGCATCACAACACAAGTGTGGGTTGCTGACTTGCTGTCGCCACGATATTGATTACCTCCGCCCTTAAACGGATCTCCAGCATTTTTTCTTACATTCTGTATAGATAATGAGAAGCTTTATCAAGAGCTTTGTATTGATAGACGCTGATATGTACTATCCGTTCAAAATTGCACGGGCAGTTTATGAATGAATTTATACATAAGTTGCCCATACACTTTTCGTCGTCGGTTGTGGTGCCCCGAATATATAAGAGCACATTGTTAAGTTACAATCAACTGCAAAATTTAAAAGATTATGTACTTCTAATACAGATTTACGTAACATGTTGCAACAATCTATCGTCTAACGTGCAAATGTGTGGCATATTACACTGGCTAATTAGGTTATCTCGGTTCATAAAGCACGAGCTACGGACAAGGTGCGCGTACGCAAGGTTGCGGTGAGCAAGCTTTTCTTAACGCTAAGCGAGTGTTTGACTTTGAAGAACCAGAATAATAATGAACTTTGGTTCTGTAACAACTACAATTGACTTTTGTAGTCAGCGGCAGCTCTTGTGAAAAAGTATTGTTTTTTTTCCATCTTGCGCGTAATTAGAACTTATAGGTAGCTCTAGAATGACTGAAGTTTACTCAATTGCAGCGTATATGGGAATACGTGCACTTACAGGTTTTAAAAACCGGCCAAGTGCGAGTCCCCCCCAGCACCACCACACCCCCTTTCCCCATTTATGACTTAAAAATACTGGTGGCACGGAACTCTCAAGAGTACGGCAGTTATACGGTTCTGATTTTCTCCGGTACCTACTTGTCCTACAAGCTCTTGCTTTTTGCCGAATTTCATGATTCTAGGTCAACGGGAAGTACCCTATACATTTTGATTCTCATTGTAAATGCATGGGAAATGAGATATAAACGACCGTATAGGTTTTTATTTTTCACAGCTTAAAGCGACTGCAGACTTGAGTATGTAGTAGGTATTAATTTAAATTTGCGACCTCAACGCGTTCCCGAGATAAAAGGTCTTGACATTTTGACACAAGCCTTCTTGAGCTTACTGCGGGACTTAGTCAATTTGTGTAAGAATGTCTTATAATATTAATTTATTTATTTAGACGGACGGATGGACAACAACTTGATCCTGTAAGGCTTCCGTTTTTCTCCTTTTGAGACACGGAAACGGAACCCTAAAAAGTACCTATTGCTGATCTGTTTAAGGAATTTATCAGTAGGTATCAAATTCTATAATAATAATTCTTCACGCAATAAGTTTTTTTTCCCATCCTCAAATTTTACGCACTATTTCTGTTACACCTTGTATTGTTTGATATGCATTTCAATGTAGCAATGAATGTACCGATGTGGTGAATTTTTGTTATTTCAAATTCTCATGCTTCACCAGGTCACAAAGAAATTGGCTAGTGTGAGTAAACATTGTTTTAGCGGTAAGAATATGTGACCAGTAACCTAGTCCGGTGGAATCGGATCGGTTACATGCGTTGGGTTGTTACATCAACTGAATCTGGTTGTAATACATGTTATACAGCTGGATTAAGGCTCCAATTTAGATAATTAATTTCAGTAGCACTTCTGCCACAATCCACATAGTTGTATGACAGTTCTTGATATCGTAAGTAGGTAAGAAAAAGTTTTTTATTTGAACAGATTTAAATTCCGTGTTACAAACCAACTGCTACCTTATGTATGACCAGCACATATTAAAGGATGACTTACACAAAAACGGGACGGGACGGGGCGGGACGGGACGATCCGTCAGTTTCTATAGAAAACGTCACGTGATATCTGAGGGCTCCGAGCTATCACATGATTGTTTCTATAGAAATTGACAGATCCTCCCGTCCCGCCCCGTCCCGTCTCATCCAAGTGTGGGTCATCCTTTAATCGGTGCAAACTGAGCGTACGGTGACTATAGACGTATTATAACATAATATATAAAAACGTTTTCTATAATTGATAGACAGAAGAAGTCAAGCACATGTGATGTGGCCTAGCGGAAGCACTTGTGACTATGCACTTTGGGCTGGCAGTAAGGTGTCAGACTCCGGAGGTCGTGGGTTCAAATCAAATCTACCTATAACAATATTTTCGGGGTCTTACGTACAAAATATTATTAATATTTAGCTTTGCGGTGAAGGAAAGGAATCATAAAGAAACATGTTACCTACATCTGCAAAAAAGAAATTTAAAGCTTGAGACGCTTTTCTAATTCATGTTTTTAAGCAGTTTTTTAAGAAAAAATATTCATTTTATACATATTTGAAAGAAATTAAAATATCGGCTCCGTCCTAGACGATATTTAATTTAACGAAATCGTCTCGAAAGAAAATTATTGCAAAGATTGGTCTTTTTCATTCGTCACCAAATGGTTCTGTCTTAACGTGCGATGAGTTAGCGGTTGTCAGCCTTTTAACCCTCTTCTGCATAAGACAAGGCCTGTGTACTAACCATGAGTTATACGTAACCGTAGTCTGTAGCGACTGCGCGTTTCGATAGTGTTTCTTCCATCTTGTTCATTCGACTACACAGAAGTAGTCGAATATGGGAAGCAGTGAGTGTTAATAACTCAAAAAGATGATGTCTTTTTCGTCAGTTGAAATGAGGCAACTGTCGGCAAACGCCTTTGATTATTCCAAGATATGATACACATATTTTATTATGTCCAATGATGGACATGAACGTCACAATCACGTTTGGGTCTTCACTCATGCGTGAATCTCAATGACCGATTCAAACGAGACAAACACAAGCAATTAGAAGAAACTAGTAATCGTTTAATCTGAGTCGAGAGATGAAAGTGTAGATACTGTCATTAGATACTAGCATTATGCAGTAAGTAAAGAATTATGCTTTTTGGACTGATCAGTTTTTAGTACCTGATCTGGGAACGCAGTCTTACTTAATTTAATATAGCATTTAATATTCCATTCCGTTACACAACTCTTTCTACTTCTTAAAGGATGACTCACGCCAGTCCGATCCGATCCGATCCGGGACGATCTGTCAGTTTCTTTCTATACAAAACGTCACGTGACCTCCGAGGGCTCCGAGCTATTACGTGATTCTTTCTATAGAAACTGACAGATCGTCCCGGATCGGATCGGATCGGATCGGATCGGACTGGTGTGAGTCATCCTTAAAACGTGTGTAAAGTTTTTAGCGAGTTTAATGTGCTCGTGTATGTTATAAGTAGATTTACATCAATCATTTGAGCCGTTTTTTACTTTTACTATTAGAGAAAGAGTAAGTAGCGAAAAAACCGCTCATCAATCTCAAATTTGTTTACATCCGTCAGTCATCGTAACACGAGGAGCCATAAATAACTTATTGGTTACAAGACAGATCTACTTCCATTCTGATTGAACGGATGGCAAGGTTCACACTTACATAAAAGTAAAAGCTAAATGAGTGGATAAAGAAGTTACAGCCGATACATGATTTACGTGACAGGTCATAAAATACTTAATACTAATTAAAATCAAGTTTTAGCTTAGCAATAAATTGTAGGCATAAGCTTGTAACATATAAATTTCGAAGCTATATAAGTTTTCGTTTTCTATTCCAATCGACAATATGAGACTCACAGCGCCATCTATGAAGACTACTGCGAGAGCGGTCGATTACTTCGAACGACCATACGGGCGCGAGGTTATAGCAAATAAGTGTTGATGCCGTTCCCTGCCGATAGATGGAGGGCGTAAGATGAGGTATGTATTGCTAGTTGATATTGTAATTAAAATAAATTCCTTCAGCTTGTATTTAAAATTTCTTAGCCTTTTATATTCAAGTTTAGTCATTTAACCTGGGCCTATTGGTTTTTTTATCTTTCTAATTACAAATTGGGATCGTTGTCAAAATGAATTTAGTTTTATCGTTGTCGTTTCAAGTGTGGAGTTTTGTTTCCTTCGACTGGCAACCCGTGGGTTGTGACGGTCAGATTTCTTAACCCAGGAAGGCCGGCAGATGATTTTGGTTCCGCTATGAGCGATGTTTTCCGTAAAGACGGAAATCGGGACCCAGCGCCCTTTTAATCCCGGGATTCCCAACGTGGAGTCGTGACAATGCGGACGCGAGGTGCCGGCGCGGTGACCCCACATTGTATGGACACGTGTCAAAAGCGAGGGGAACGCAGGCCACTTATCTACAATTGGGGTCACTGATTAACCCGCTAAAGCTCCTGGCGACGGTGCAGGTCGACAATAGCCCGGACAACGGAATTGCGACCCAGCCGGCGTGGAGCGTCCAAGGCCGCCGTGAGTGCAGCCGGAGGCAGCTGTTCCACTGCTCTCTCTCTCTTTCTT
Source organism: Lathronympha strigana (assembly GCA_949128165.1). Classification (NCBI taxonomy): domain Eukaryota; kingdom Metazoa; phylum Arthropoda; class Insecta; order Lepidoptera; family Tortricidae; genus Lathronympha; species Lathronympha strigana. Next base: position 12,949,683 of record OX421908.1, read on the forward strand.
AGAAGGTCAGATCGAAGCTTTTTTTATTTTCCTGGACGTACTCCAGGATGGCGCCCATTCTGTTATATTAAAACTTACAAGTGATCCAAAACCGGTAGCAATTTCGCTGACCCACTTCTCTTTCTCGATCCTCGCTAGCCGGTGGCCTAAAATTTAGAGAATTGTAAGACTGTGAACTAGCTCTTAAACTTTACCTACTGTTGTAGTCTGTAGAAGCCTGTAAAATCTTATTAATTAAAAAAACAAACTGTAACTAAGTTTCCTTGTTTCTGTTAAATCCTGTAATCCGTTCCGGGACCCTCGAGTACCCAGGTAACAATTGGCGCCCAACGTGGGGCTTTTTGAGCGAATTACCTCTAGTTACGTTTGTCAGCTAGAGAGTGGTATTTGGATCACTTGCATTTATTCTTGTAAACATAATAATTGTACTTTTGTAAAATCAGTCACATGTTGAGAGGTTATGTTTGCCACATGTGAACTTTTATTTACCTACCAGTTATTACTTTTGATCTTTGTGGATACCTTTTTAAGTTTAAAGCGTTTAGTACTGAAGTGGTTATAAACCTTTTATTGTGTAATTTTGAGATAAACTTTATAGGCTAAGAGCCAGGTTGTTGTCATACTTTTAAATATTTAGCATATAAATATTTTACTTTTTTTGGAAGTTGCATGTAGTTGATGTAGTATCAGGTATTATAATAATAGTAAGATCACACCTCAAACGCACAGTCGCGTACAAAAGTGTTAACTTTAAATATTATTTTTACTTTGTGGAATTTTAACACAGTGATTACTTTCAGAAGTGTTTAGCCTTCGAATGTTTTACAGTATTTTGAGTTTAGTAGCAATAGTGACATACCTTTGGCGGACTGTCGCGTACAAAAGTGTTAACTTTTAAATTTATTTTTATTTGAAACATTGTAACTTTTTACAATTAATTTCTTTTACTTTCCTTTGGGGAAAGATTATTAAGGTTAAGTTTAACAGTATTGAGGTGTAGTTGAAATGGCGAACTGTTCGATGAAATTTAATTTATTGAGTATCAATAAACTTTACAAGGTGACGTTGTGGGACATGGTCCCTGTTGATATTGTAAGAGGGTTGAGAGAGCAAGCAGGGGATTTAATTATTATTAATTAGTGTTTTAGATACTTTTCGATGGGAGTTTTACTTTAAATATTACTTAATGAGTTTCGATGGGAGTTATGTTACTTTAAATATTACTTAATGAGTTCAGATGGGAGTTATTTATTGCTTTGAAGTTTGTAGTGTGATGATACTGTGGTGGCTGTTTTGAAGGCTTGCCACAGCCATCGGGTTTAGTGGTATGCAGCGCGGAGACGCCTTAACCATCCTTTTACGGAGCCGGTTGGGTTTTCGTGTGGTGTCCATTATAACGTGTATGTTGATGTTTTGTTGGTGCGGACGGAGTGACTGTGCGCAGGTGCCTTAATGACGCCAACTTACCCCGGCGGCCCATTGGACTTGCTCGCATCCTCTTGTTTTTACGTTTCGAGTCTCGGTGATTTTAAACACCAGAACTCTTAATGATGTTTGGTTGTGTTTGTGTGTACAGTGTGATGGTGCGCAGGTGCCTTAATGACGCCAACTTACCCCGGCGGCCCATTGGGCTTGTTTACCTTCTCCTGTGTTACGTTTCGAGTCCAGGTGAATTTAAACACCTGAACTCTTAACAAAGTTAAGTGTGGTGCTAAGGCTTCAAGCCTTATGCTACTTCTGACACAGTCATGTGTCGCATAAGACACAGACTGGTTGGTCAATCGGCAATGGTTGTAGTTGTCCAGCGTCCATCGGATACAGACTTGTGTCGCCTAGGCAGAGTCTGTCATACCGTGGTATCGTGTGGTGTTTTCGCGCGTTGCGCGTCATCAGCCTAGCAATACAGACTACAGTCGTACAGACTTAGCCTGTGAGGTTGTTTTTTTCAGCCGAATACATTTCAATTGGCTAATAGCCACTTAACCCACTGTGTAGGTTGCTCGTGTACCTCGCTATCTCCGGATTTCTCGATACACCAGCAACATTCCAGTGAAGCTGTGTTATCAGGGTGCATCAGCTGTCATGCTGGACCTTGGAACACTGTCGATTACTCTCAGGCTCCGGCCGTCGTTTAGGTTAGGTTTGTAGTTATTGTTTTGGCGAAATGCTGCATTTCCACAGCGATGGTTCGGTTACACCCGGCCTTCCTGTGAGGAGTTTTGTAAGGAGAAGTTTATTTTTCAGGCTAAGAGAGGCTGAAATAGTTGTCTATGATAGTCTATAGATGTCGTGTTAATTTAAGTTGTTTACTTCTTAGGTCAGATCAACCTCCTGACTCCCACCCCTACACTTAGGTGTTCTATTCTTTGAAAACAATAATGGATATCCCGGCAGCGTGGGTTCGGTTTTGGGATGGTTGATTCTTTTTTTTGAGATTTTTAAGAGATTTATCTTGCTGTCTAATCCTAAGTTTTTTTTAGATGTTAGGAGCTGGGGGCCAGCTCAAAATTTTACCTGCGGCAAAATTTTCCCCGGGTAGGGATGTACTGTAACATATAAATTTCGAAGCTATATAAGTTTTCGTTTTCTATTCCAATCGACAATATGAGACTCACAGCGCCATCTATGAAGACTACTGCGAGAGCGGTCGATTACTTCGAACGACCATACGGGCGCGAGGTTATAGCAAATAAGTGTTGATGCCGTTCCCTGCCGATAGATGGAGGGCGTAAGATGAGGTATGTATTGCTAGTTGATATTGTAATTAAAATAAATTCCTTCAGCTTGTATTTAAAATTTCTTAGCCTTTTATATTCAAGTTTAGTCATTTAACCTGGGCCTATTGGTTTTTTTATCTTTCTAATTACAAATTGGGATCGTTGTCAAAATGAATTTAGTTTTATCGTTGTCGTTTCAAGTGTGGAGTTTTGTTTCCTTCGACTGGCAACCCGTGGGTTGTGACGGTCAGATTTCTTAACCCAGGAAGGCCGGCAGATGATTTTGGTTCCGCTATGAGCGATGTTTTCCGTAAAGACGGAAATCGGGACCCAGCGCCCTTTTAATCCCGGGATTCCCAACGTGGAGTCGTGACAATGCGGACGCGAGGTGCCGGCGCGGTGACCCCACATTGTATGGACACGTGTCAAAAGCGAGGGGAACGCAGGCCACTTATCTACAATTGGGGTCACTGATTAACCCGCTAAAGCTCCTGGCGACGGTGCAGGTCGACAATAGCCCGGACAACGGAATTGCGACCCAGCCGGCGTGGAGCGTCCAAGGCCGCCGTGAGTGCAGCCAGAGGCAGCTGTTCCACTGCTCTCTCTCTCTTTCTTAGAAGGTCAGATCGAAGCTTTTTTTATTTTCCTGGACGTACTCCAGGATGGCGCCCATTCTGTTATATTAAAACTTACAAGTGATCCAAAACCGGTAGCAATTTCGCTGACCCACTTCTCTTTCTCGATCCTCGCTAGCCGGTGGCCTAAAATTTAGAGAATTGTAAGACTGTGAACTAGCTCTTAAACTTTACCTACTGTTGTAGTCTGTAGAAGCCTGTAAAATCTTATTAATTAAAAAAACAAACTGTAACTAAGTTTCCTTGTTTCTGTTAAATCCTGTAATCCGTTCCGGGACCCTCGAGTACCCAGGTAACAAGCTAATGAAAACTGAGCTTTCGGTTAAATTAGCAATATGTTATAATAATTACTCTGAGTTTCTAGAAGGTAGCTGTTCATATTTTTATTTGGGTTAATCAACTATTTCTTGTCACAAGTTGTCATGGTAACGGTGTAGTATATCCCTAATTAACACTTTAACAGTAACTTCGCGTTACTGTCTGCAACATACATGTGACGCACGTAAGTGAATAAAATAGCATGTAAGCAATAATGTACTATAAATAACGTATGTTTAGTTTTACTCGGCTCTCTCTTGTATTGAGTATCGACAATACAACATATCATCCATGATGACCAGTTTTACTTAACCTCCACTCGACCCTCCAACTTCATCATATCTCATGGCGACCCTTACCAGTAGAACCAAGGAGGCGGATATCACCACGGAAGACAGAAAAGAAATTCAAGACTGAAAATTCAAGATTACCTTAATGAAGATCGACGCTGAAGACTCAAAATTACCCTTATGAAGATCCGCACTGAAGATCCAACATTACTCTTATGAAGCTTGGCATTGAAGAAACCGTATTTAAGAAGAAAGAACACGTTCGATGTTGAAAACCGCGTCAAATAAGGAAAAGAAGAAACACAATATGTCCTACATATAATACTACGAAGAAGAAGAGCGTTGTCCAGGGTTTCCCGGCTCGCAAGTCAAGAGGTGTCCAGGGTTATCCCGGCCCATCAGCAAGAGGTGTCCAGGGTTATCCCGGCCCATGTTCGAGGGAGTCCAGGGTTATCCCGGCCCGCATTGCATCGTCATCGGGAACAGCGACAGCGAGTGCCACATGGAGATTGCCGGCCGCGTCACGCGACATCCGCCCGCCGCGCGCGCAGACCAGAATGCAGCGTCGACATGACCTACTTACCGCGGTACAATGCCTGCTATTAATGTAAGTTAATTATAATTATGTCTGCTGTTTTGTCATGTAATTAGGGATCCTTAGATATTTTAATTAGCCTTTTTCTGTTGAATTTTATAGTAAACTAGCTTTCCGCCCGCGACTTCGTCCGCGTATAATAGGGTTCTTCCTACAGATTTTCATACCTTGTTTTATCTTTTTAAAATGTGACTTGATATAACCCACACATATATAATACAAATATTTTCTATTGCGTTTACGTTTAAGTTTTTATTAGGTAGATGTTGGCAACAGGCGGTATTATCGCTAAAAGGCAACATTTGTCTCTTACAGACAACCATCCGGTTAAATAGCATAAATGATTACCTACATACTTGAATAACAAAATTGAGTTGAAGTCTATGGATACAAAAGAAAACTTTCCGCCATAGAAACTTTCAACACTCTTTTCACCTCTTTATGGGTGGAATTTCCAAAAAAACCATGAAACCAGTTTTCTTTTATTTTAATAAGGAATCGATGCATAAAGTTTCAAATCTCTAGCTAAAAAAAATCTTTATTTCCCCGCTTCATCAATTTTCAACCCCGTTTTTACCCCCTTAGGAGTTCAATTTTCCAAAACTATGAAAACACTTTTCTTTTGTTCTAATAAAGAGTCTTTTCACAAAGTTTCAAGCCTCTAGCTCAAAAAGAATCTCCTTTTCCATACAAACGTTTAACCCCTTAGCAAACAACTTTTTTATATTTTAATAATGAACAGTCTTCGCACAAAGTTTCAAGTCTCTAGCTCAAAAAAAACACCATTTTCAAACAAACTTTCAACCCCCTTTCTAACCCTTTAGAAGTTGAATTTTCCAAAACTATGAAAACACTTTTCTTTAAATTGCAACGGTTAACACTCACGTATTTTTATCACAATAGGCGTCAGGACGTAAGGCATTCGGCAGTAGCGGAACATACTTTCGGTACGGACGTGACGCATTTCATTCGGTTCGATAAAGTGAAGTTGTTGGCACGGGAAAAATGTTACGTGCCACGCAAGATCCGTGAGGCAATTGAAATCGGACGTCGCCCTAATTTCAACCGCGACGGAGGTTGGACTCTGCCACCGGCTTGGAAACCAGTGCTTCCTAGAGGGAACGTGAATTTGTGTGGTGACGATTTGGTGGACACGGTTAGTTCGGTGTGCTTGTCGTTGATCCCGTCAGACGATCCGACAATTCAGACTCCCGCAACGACGGCGCCGGATTGCGCGAATCACCCCGCTTCCGCTTCCTCCCGCGCGAACCGTTACCTACGCTGGGCTCGGGCAGCGAAGGTGATAACAACACCCTGTCTGTCCGACGATCATGTCACGCCTATTGTGATAAAAATACGTGAGTGTTAACCGTTGCAATTTAATATCAGTATGACTCAAAGAAGTTTAAATTATACACTTTTCTTTGATTTAAATAAAAAGTTTTTACAAAAACATTCAAGCTCAAAAATAATCTCCATTTTTATACAAAGATTTTACCCCCTTTTTACCCCCTTAATTTCCAAAAACCATGAAAACACGTTTCTTAAATTGTAATAAAGAGTCTTTACACAAAGTTTCAAGACTTTAGCTAAAAAAAAACCATTCTCAAACAAACTTTCAACCCCCTTTTTAGTTTTTACCCCTTTAGGAGTAGAATTTCCAAAAACCATGAAAACAGTTTTCTTAAATTGTAATTAAAAGTCTTTACACAAAGTTTCTAGCTCAAAAATAAATTCCATTCTCATACAAACTTTCTACCCCTTTTTTACCCCCATAGGGGTTGAATTTTCCAAAACTATGAAAATACTTTTCTTTAATTCTAATAAGGAGTCTTTTAACAAAGTTTCAAGTCTCTAGTTCAAAAATAAATTCCATTCTCATACAATTTTTCTACCCCTTTTTTACCCTCATTGGGGTTGAATTTCCAAAAACCATGAAAACACTTTTCTTTAATTATAATAAGGAGTCTTAACACAAAGTTTCAAGTCTGTAGCTCAAAACAAAATTCTATTCCTATACAAACTTTCAACCCCCTTTTTACCTCTTTAGAGGTGGAATTTCCAAAAACCATGAAAAAAGTTTTCTTAAATTGTAATTAAAAGTCTTTACACAAAGTTTCAAGTTTCTAGCTCAAAAATAAATTCCATTCTCATACAAACTTTCTACCCCTTTTTTTCCCCATAGGGGTTGAATTTTCCAAAACTATGAAAATACTTTTCTTTAATTCTAATACGGAGTCTTTTAACAAAGTTTCAAGTCTTTAGTTCAAAAATAAATTCCATTCTCATAAAAAAATTCTACCCCTTTTTTACCCCCATTGGGGTTAAATTTCCAAAAACCATGAAAAAACTTTTCTTTAATTATAATAAGGAGTCTTAACACAAAGTTTCAAGTCTGTAGCTCAAAACAAAATTACATTCCTATAAAAACTTTCCACCCCCTTTTTACCCCTGTATAGGTGGAATTTTCAAAAACCATGAAAACACTTTTCTTTAATTGTAATACAGAGTTTAAAAACAAAGTTTCAAGTCTCTACCTTAAAACAAAATTCTATTCCTTTACAAACTTTCAACCCCCTTTTTACCTCTTTAGAGGTGGAATTTCCAAAAACCATGAAAACAGTTTTCTTAAATTGTAATTGAAAGTCTTTACACAAAGTTTCAAGTTTCTAGCTCAAAAATAAATTCCATTCTCATACAATCTTTCTACCCCTTTTTTAACCCCCATAGGCGTTGAATTTTTCAAAACTATGAAAACACTTTTCTTTAATTATAATAAGGAGTTTTAACACAAAGTTTCAAGTATCTAGCTCAAAACAAAATTCCATTCTTATACAAACTTTCAACCCCCTTTTTACCCCTTTAGAGGTGGAATTTCCAAAAACCTTGAAAATACTTTTCTTCAATTGTAATACAGAGTTTTAAAACAAAGTTTCAAGTCTCTAGCTCAAAACAAAATTCTATTCCTATACAAACTTTCAACCCGTTTTTTTGCCCTTTAGAGGTGGAATTTCCAAAAACCAGGACAACAGTTTTCTTAAATTGTAATTAAAAGTCTTTACACAAAGTTTCAAGTCTCTAGCTCAAAAATAAATCCCATTCTCATACAAACTTTCTACCCCTTTTTTACCCCCATTGGGGTTGAATTTTCCAAAACGATGAAAATACTTTTCTTTAATTCTAATAAGGAGTCTTTTAACAAAGTTTCAAGTCTCTAGTTCAAAAATAAATTCCATTCTCATACAATCTTTCTACCCCTTTTTTAACCCCCATAGGCGTTGAATTTTTCAAAACTATGAAAACACTTTTCTTTAATTATAATAAGGAGTTTTAACACAAAGTTTCAAGTATCTAGCTCAAAACAAAATTCCATTCTTATACAAACTTTCAACCCCCTTTTTACCCCTTTAGAGGTGGAATTTCCAAAAACCTTGAAAATACTTTTCTTCAATTGTAATACAGAGTTTTAAAACAAAGTTTCAAGTCTCTAGCTCAAAACAAAATTCTATTCCTATACAAACTTTCAACCCCCTTTTTACCCCTTTAGAGGTGGAATTTCCAAAAACCATGACTACAGTTTTCTTCAATTGTAATTAAAAGTCTTTACACAAAGTTTCAAGTTTCTAGCTCAAAAAAAATTTCCATTTCTATACAAACTTTCAACCCCCTTTTCACCCCTTTAGGGGTAGAATTTCCAAAAATCCGTTCTTATCTCTCGCCTACGTACTAAAAGGAAGCTTTGGTAAAAATTTCAAGTTTCTAGTCCTAGCCGTTTCGGCTGTGCGTTGATCGTAGATGAGGACAACCTCTTTTATATATATAGATTATGTTAGATGAATTAGAGTCCTTACGCGACCAATTAATTAAATTAAAAGAGGATATCGTAAAATTAGGCCCTGAGAGGCGACAGAAGGAAATCGGGAAAAATAAATTACAAGTGTCGAATGATTTATATAACCGCGCTGTTGTCATTGATAAAATTGTTGAATCCTGTATAGATCATATTTACATACGGACCACTATGCATGCGGCGCGTATCTGCTCAGCTGTTATAGAGCATAAAATGTCGGATCATTATTTCGTGTCGGCCGTAGTACAGTGGAATTGCACTCGGCCGCGTGATCCCGCGGGCCGCGCTGGGTCCAACGCCAACAGCGCGCCTATGGATTCGCGCGGCAGTGGCGCCCCCGGTGGCGCGGGTGGCACAAATCGGAAGCAGTTTGAGCAGCGACGCGTCCTTGATAACCGCAAGGTCAGAGAAATGCTTTTAGAAACTGACTTTAAACATTTAATGTCATTTGATTGCCCTGTTGAACTGTATAATGAGTTAACTCAATTATTTTTTAATATTTACAACGAATGTTACGTAGTTAAGACAGTAAAATGTAATAATAGTAGAAATAATAAACCTTGGATTAACGATAATATTAAGAATATGATACTCGAGAGGGATAGACTGTTTCAAATGTGGTGCAATGAACCTAAAAATATGATAAAGCGTCTTTCGTATACTAGATATAGAAATAAATGTACTAAAGCCATAAATAAATCTAAAAATGCTCACGATAAAAAGTCAATATTAGAATGTAATAATAATATCAAGAAATTATGGGAAAGGATACATATATTATTAGGCAAGGAAAGTAAAAATTTAGACGATATTATACATTCAAATATGCAAGGTATGGGCGATGATAAATATGTATGTAATAAGTTTGCGACGACATTTTCAGACGAAGTCAAAGAGATAAAACATGTGTGTAACGATACCTGGCTTGTCAGGGATAATTATGTAAAAAAATCAGACATGTGTATGAGATGGCAGCCCGTTAAGAGTTACCAAGTTAAAAAAATTATAAAAAATATGAATGCAAACAAATCTCCGGGCAGCGATCTGGTACGAATGTCTGACATAAAATTAGTTTCAGATAAAATAAGCCCAGTCATTGCTAATTTGATTAACTTATCCGTTAAACATCGTATATTCCCTAGTAAACTAAAAGAAGCTATTGTTCGTCCGATTTATAAGAAAGGAGACCGTAAATCTTTTTCTAACTATAGACCTATTGCTATATTATCCAGTATAGACAAAATTATTGAAAAATGTATAATTAACCAGCTAAATGTCTACCTGAGTAAAAATAGTATTTTAGACCCTTGTCAACATGGTTTCCAAAAAGGGAAAAGTACCGCAACCTTAATATCTAAGTTCACGGACGAAATCAATACCTATCTCAATGACAAAAAAACTGTTTTGGCCGTATTTTTTGATTTCAAGAAGGCGTTCGATACTTTGGAATCGAACACCTTATTGAAAGCCATGAATGAGTGTGGAGTGGGCGAACCGTTGAACTCGTGGTTCCGCGACTATCTCACTTCACGCTCATTCAAGGTCAGGGTTGGGAACACCTATAGTTGTGAGTGTCCGGTGGAGTGCGGAGTGCCGCAGGGTTCGGGCTGTGGTCCGGTCTGCTACCTCATGCATGTTAACAGCTTGTGCAGTGTGCTGCAGCATTGCTCAGCGCACATGTTCGCCGACGACCTCTGCGCTCTGCGCGCTGGCACCGACCTTGAGGACACCTTCCGTCTTGTCCAAGATGACATTAACTCTGTAGTCAAGTGGTCTCATGACAATGGGATAGTTCTCAACACCAACAAGACTAAATTTCTAATAATTCAATCCCCATATTTACCATCAAAAAATATCCCTTCTCAATTATATGCCCACACTTTCTCTTGCTTTCACCAAAATATGTCTTGCTGTCCATGTGAACCAATAGAACAAGTTAAATGCGTTACTTACCTTGGAATCAAAGTTGATGAACACTTGTCATGGTCATATCATGTTAATTTTATTTATGAAAAATTAAGAGTTTTATTAGGTAAATTCTTTCACTTAAGATACCGAGTTCCTATCAGCACACTAAGATGTTTATATATGTCGCTAGTCGATTCCATACTGAGTTATGCTCTAGACAGCTATGGTCTCACAACTAAATCCAATATCGACAAACTAGAAAATATGCAGATCAGATTTTTGAAATTATTGGTTGACAATAAAACCAAGCTTAAATGTAAAGGTAACTACAGACTTCTTTTTAATATTTGTAAAATCTTACCGGTTAGTTTAAAACATAAATATTTACTTGCAATAAATAACCATAGTCGTCCAGAGCTTAACTCAACAAATCCCTTGCTGGCACCTGTTAGCCACGCTTATAACACAAAGTCTGTGACACAAGGCAAACTATTCGTTCCTAGGATTAACAACTACTACGGTGATAGAACCCTAAAGAAACGCCTACCGTACCTATTGAATAGTTTGCCTGAAGATATCCGTTCAGAAAATAATCCAAACAAATACAAAAGACTTTTAAAAAAACACTACAATAATAAATAAATAAACAATTTATAACATAGAATATACATATATTTAAATATGTAATGTAAACTCCTGATTCCACAGACAAACTCAGTTTTCTTGAGTTTTGTGGGACTATGTTTAGTTTTAAGATGTATCCCTGTACTTAATAATTGAATAAATAAAAATAAAATAATTGTGTCTCTGTTTAGGGAACAGCACGCAAATTTTAAGCCGTCGGATATACAAGCAGCTAACGAATTGATAGAAGAAATAGTTAAGGTTTACCGTAGGATTAAAGAATTATTATTTCACTTTGACACGGAAACGCAAACAGAGGAAAAAATGGCTAAACCTAGTTTTGATGTTAAAACGGCCATCGCCTTATTACCCGTCATGACAGGACAAGAGGATACAACTAAACAATTAATTGATGGTATTCTCATGTACAGTACGATTATTAACACTGAAAGTCAACGGACTTTAATAGAATTTGTTTTAAAAACAAGACTTTCATCTAGCGCTAAGCTCAGGTTAAAGACGGCGTACGATAGCGTAGAATCTCTCGTTTCGGATATGCGTACGTTTTTACTACCTAAAAAATCGTCCGAATCGATTCAGGCTCAGCTGTACAGAGCTAGACAAGGTAGGAGAACGATAGAAGCTTTCGGAGCTGAAATTGAGGATCTCTTTGTCAATTTAACTATTTCTCAGGCCGACGGTAACGACAGTAGGTACGAAGTACTGCGTCCACTGAATTAAAGGTCAGCTATTAAGCGGTTTGCAGATGGCCTTTCAGACCAAAAATTGAGTACTATAATATCGTCTAGGCAATTTACATCCTTGCCCGAAGCTATTAGGACAGCCATTGATGAGTATAGCTCATCACCACGGGACGATCAGATCCTACATTACGGACGGGGACGTTCTCGTAATAATTATCATAATAACGGGAACCGAAATAATTACTCTAATCGTTACGATAGGGGTAAAAGTTTTACTGATAAAAATACATTCAGAACAAGGTATTATTCTAATAATAACCACAATGCAAGGATTTCGCAACACTTCCCGACAAATAGAGCTACGCGACCACAGCATTTTGCTGACCGCGCATCCAGCGTTCGCCGACCTGTGCACGCGACTCGCGACACGCGTTTAAATGCACGTGCACATCATATTACACAGTTAGGAAATAACAACAATTCTAATAGGCAGTTTTTTCGTGACTAACATGAATAGTGCGATATTTAGCTATAACAAAAATAATTATAGTACGGTAACTTGTAGTGTAGGTAATGGACATAAATTAAAACTTTTAGCCGACAGTGGAGCAGGACTTTGTGCTATTTAGTATGAATATTTACAAGATAAACCCGAACTTATTTCACAAATACAAGGATATACAATTACTATCACAGGAGTTTGTGGAGATTTAGTCTCAGAAGGATACATTTTATTGGATTTAAACTTTGATGGTTTTATTTGCAAAGGAAAGTTTCATGTTTTTAAGAATATGCAATGCGTAGCCGAAGCTATTTTAGGTGAAAAATTTTTCTTACGTTACAATGCAGACATAAGTTATAAACATAATGCATTATTTTTAGAGGACAAAGGTCAAACTGTCTCAATACCTATGAACGTGTATTCTAAGTGTAGTTTTATTCAAAACATACCACCGCGCTGCGAAGTTATAACTCACATCGCGTCACAGCTCACCGATGATTGCGTAGTACTATCGGAAGAAATGCAAGAAGGCGTTTTTGTAGCAGGTGTCATTTCAAGACCGGAGAAAGGTAAAATACCAGTACGAATATTAAATACGACAGATAAGCCAGTTAGGTTAGATTTATCAAGTTTGGAAGTAAACAGATTATGTAATTTTGATATTTGCCATTTTGACTCAAGGAAAATTAGTGTTAACAGAGTAAAAACATTATTAGATCTTTTAAATTTGGACAATTATTTAAATAAAGAGGAACAGTTAAGCATAGAACAAATATGCGCAAAATACGCGGATGTTTTTCATCTGCCCGGCGACAAGCTAACTACAACTAACTTACTACAGCACAAAATTAATTTAAAAGAAAATTCAAGCCCGGTGTACGTAAAGCCCTACAGGATACCACATGCCTTACGTAATGAACTTCAAACTCAGATTCAAAATATGCTCGATAACGATATAATAGAGGAGACCACTTCTGAGTGGTCCAGCCCTGTTTTGCTAGTTCCCAAAAAATGTGATAAGTTAGGAGAAAAGAAGTGGAGATTAGTTGTCGATTATAGACAGCTTAACAATAGGATACAGGATGATAAGTTCCCATTACCCAATATAACGGAAATATTAGATTCCCTTGCAGGTAGTATATATTTTTCAAAACTTGATCTTTCTCAAGGTTATTACCAACTAGCTTTAGACAAAGAATCCAGGAAGTATACCGCGTTTACCACCGATAAGATGTATCAAATGAAGCGATGTCCCATGGGACTCCGAACAAGCCCTAGTGTTTTTTCTAGACTTATGACTATAGCTATGTCCGGATTAAATTACAAACAATGTTTCATATATTTAGACGATTGTATTGTAATAGGAAACTCTATGACTTCACACAACCATAACCTTATTCGAGTGTTAGAGCGATTGAGAAGTACAAATCTTAAGTTAAATCCTTTAAAGTGTGAATTTTTGAGAAAAGAAATAATGTACTTAGGTCATAAAATTACTTCAAATGGAGTGGAACCCGATCCAGCAAAAGTAGAAGCATTAAATAAATATCCAAGACCAACGAATACAGATGAGGTCAAAAGGTTCGTGGCATTTGCCAATTATTACAGACGGTTTATTAAAAATTTTGCGAATATCGCTTATCCATTAAATCAACTTTCTAAGAAAAATGCAGTTTTCAACTGGACCCCAGAGTGTGAAACAGCCTTTGAAAAATTGAAAAAGATACTTACAGGTCCACAAGTCCTAGATTACCCTGATTTTTCTGAAAATAATGTGTTTACCTTACATACAGATGCTTCAAAGATAGGCTTAGGAGCAGTTTTGTCTAATTCCAATGGCAAAGTAGTCGCGTATGCAAGTCGAAACCTTAAGCCAGCCGAAACGCGATATCCAATTATAGAATTGGAATTGCTAGCTATAGTCTTTGCAACAAGACATTTTAGACCATATCTCTATGGGAAAAAGTTCAAAATTGTCACAGACCATAAACCTTTAATTTATCTTTTTGGAATGACTGATCCTTCGAGTAGATTAACCAAATTTAGGTTATATTTAGAGGAATTTAATTTTGACATTGAATACATTCCGGGACGAAACAATGCAGCTGCAGACGCATTGAGTCGTTTACCGATGAATAGTGATGATTTAAAAAATATTAGGTCAAACGTTGTATCAGTCATAACGAGAGCTCAATCACGGAAGTTACGCGCGCAACAACAACAACAACAAACTTGTGATCAAGGTAGCTTAGTGACAGATGATCCCGCACACGATAGGCTTGATCAACCTAGAGTGGTGGAAATCATCAAAGCACCAAAAAATTATATTGAATTAGTACTAAACTCTAACTATAAGACATGTCGAAATGGAATAATGAGTAATAATGGAAATTTTTGGTACGTACCAAGCAAATCGTGCATGTATCTAACATCCCGATCGTTATCTACCGTAGGCGTGTTAGCGAGGGAATTAGAACAATTTTGCAAGGAGCAAAACATAAGCGAAGTTATAATTATAAAGAATAATCGAAATGCACAAAAAGTTAATGAATTTTTAGCTAGCTATAAATGTGATATTCCTAGGATCCTAGTAACAAGAGGTGTTACGAAAGTATACGATAAAGACGAAATAAGAGTTATTTTAAATGATTTCCATCTATTGCCCACCAGTGGCCACGCGGGGGTTAATAGAGTGCTTAATAATATAAAACAATACTACTTCTGGCCAAGAATGAGCCACGATGTATACGAATACGTTAAAAAATGTGCACATTGTCAATACAACAAGCACACTAATAAATACATTAAGGAACCAATGGTGATCACTTCGACACCAAGCTCATCTTTCGAAAGAGTTTCTTTAGATATACTTGGACCTTTAGACATAGATAATTATAACTATAAGTACGTATTAACAATTCAGTGTGAACTAACTAAGTTCGTGGAAGCATACCCCTTAGAAAGAAAAGACACTGAATCTGTAAGTAAAGCATTTGTAAATAATTTCGTTTTAAGATATGGCATTCCAAGCGACATTATAACGGATCAAGGTACCGAATTTATGTCTAGTGTATTTAGCGATATTTGTAAATTATTAGGTATTAATAAGCTACACTCGACTGCTTATCACCACGAAACCATAGGAGCGCTTGAAAACACGCACAAAAACCTAGGTGCATATCTTAGGATTCAATGTGGAAACAACCGTACCGATTGGAGCAGTTGGTTAAGTTTTTGGTGTTTCTCGTATAACACCACCGTGCATACCGAGACACAATATACGCCATTCGAATTAGTTTTCGGCAAACACTGTCGTTTGCCCAATAATTTAATTTCTTCTATCGATCCTCTCTATAATTATGATAGTTACCCTAAGGAATTTAAGTATAGGTTACAAAGAGCTCAATCAGAAGCTAGAAATAATTTAATGTCCAGTAAATTTAGTAGAAAAATAATATATGATAAGAAAATGAATTCTGTTCAATATAAACCAGGAGACCTAGTACTTTTGAAAAATCAAGTAGGCAATAAGTTAGATTCTATTTATAATGGACCTTATGAGGTTTTAGAAGATATGTCACCTAATGTTAAGATATTAAAAAATGATCAGATATATATAACTCATAAGAATAATACTAAGTTGTATTCGCAATAAAAATAAGTTAATTTTATTTTTAAATAAATAAGTAAAAAAAAAAATGTAAATTCAAATACGTATGTCACATTTTTTTTTCTTCCTTTGTGGGGGTGAAGAGTAACTTTACGGGGAGATGTAGTATATCCCTAATTAACACTTTAACAGTAACTTCGCGTTACTGTCTGCAACATACATGTGACGCACGTAAGTGAATAAAATAGCATGTAAGCAATAATGTACTATAAATAACGTATGTTTAGTTTTACTCGGCTCTCTCTTGTATTGAGTATCGACAATACAACATATCATCCATGATGACCAGTTTTACTTAACCTCCACTCGACCCTCCAACTTCATCATATCTCAACGGTCTCCAGGGTCACTTTTAAATTCACGGTTTAAAATTATTATAATTCACAATACATGTTTTTTTTGGTAAGTAGTTATATTATTCCCTTTCCATGGGTCATCTACTGCACTACTAATACTACTATGCATGTCAGTAAACCATACTATTACAATGTTTCTTCGAACAAATTGTGCTGCATTTGTTGTCCCCTGGCTGACGGGATAGAATCAAAACAAGAAATAGGTGATTCACTCATTTACATACCATAAAATCAAAACAGCATTTTATTTTCGAATTTGGAAAACATCTTAAACATGGCTATTTGTAAACATGTAATTTTACTTTAGTAAAAATACATAACTTTAGAAAATAATCTAAAATTTAGTAGATAGACCTTTTACGTGTGGTGTGTATGTATACAATGGATACTGAAAACAAAAAATGATTGTATTTTCTTCTATTTACGAGGTACGTGAATTTGCCATCCGGCCTAGTAAGAACCATCGGTAATCGGTTGCATCGCCGCCTGCACGGGTACTCTACATGTCACACCGCTGTCGCTGGATGCATCGTGACTACGATACCATCCGCCCCTTCCATCCGTTTCGTTCCCAACTTCACTTTCAATACATTTTTAACGTGCTTTGATTGCAAAATTTCGTTAAACTCATAGACATGAGAAAAAGTTATTGATTAAAATCGTCTTTCTTTAGATTGTGTATATTGATTGACATATCAAAAACAACTTAAAGAAAAATAAAACAAGAGCATGTCGGGCCACGCTCAGTGTAGGGTTCCGTAGTTAAACGTCTGTCACAACTCACAATAAGCAAATCTAGTAAAATAGATATCACGACCATAACTAGCAAAAAGGAGTAGCTATCTTCGCAGCACTTACGACTCACATACCTACGTCCTTTTACTAAAAAGATATGACTTCTTGCCAAAATCAAAAATGACTTAACTGATCATGTTCAAAATAATTATCCTTGAAAGTCAAAAGGTACATATAAAAGTATTTTACCACTTTATCGAAGAGGCTGATATAAGTAAACATAAGTAATAAATTTTATTAAAAGTCGTTTAGGAAGTAGCAACCGAGTTACCTCAGATCAGAGCTTGCTAAATCGTACCTTTGTCAATTAAAAAACGGAAACCGTTACTAACATTTCCTTCAGTCGAGTAAAGCATAATAAATAACATTTGTAGCTACTTGATCAACAGGAAAGCGAAACGTTTGCTTGATTAGATCATTGGCGATAATAAAAGTCACGTCACTGACTGTAATCATAGAAAGTATTATGCGAATTGCGTCTCTTGATACTTATTCAGTCAACTAAATTATGTATACAGGGTGGCCAAAAAATAACTCGTACATTAGCAACAATAGCCTTCGTTTTATTCACCTTTGCTTGATAAACATCTGCTCATAAACACAATTTTCGGATGTCTAGTTTAATTCGCGACAAAAAAAGTCAATAAATATGCAAAGTGAGAGAACAATAGCCAGGATAGTATCGCCTGCGGCAGTACATCATATCTGCGCAATCATATCATCACTACAAATTCATGATTACGTCTAGCTTTCACCTTTCTGGTCATCAATGATTCATTAAATTCTATAATCGACGCGGTATGTCATGACATCGATCAGAGCGTACTTGACCTTTTTGATTGGGTTAGCGACAAAACTACAAAATGAACATTTAAGAGCTTTCTTGCACTATTCAATAATTTGGCGTCGTAAAAGCAAAGGCAGAATTTTATTGCTTTGCTCTTTCATAACCGTAATGAAAAATGCAGCGAGGTCCCCACTTTAACTTTATCATTGTAGGTAATAGGATGGCGGTCAGACATTTAACTTGTTTCTAAAATAATTGAAAACTTGATGAAGACGGGAACATAATTCATATATAAACAAAGGTAAGTTTCCACGTCTGACAACAGCGTAATAAACTATCTGCGTAAGATATATTCCACAGCCAAACGCATTCAAAGTCCAAGCGCTCATGGAAATAGATGTTATTGAGAAATTTATGCGTTTTGAAGCGACTGATAAACATAGCGCATGGTTATAGCGTCATGGATGCACTGAGATGCAAGATAGCGAGTCGATAGCCATCGCATCCTCTCATTCCGCACGTGCAGCGCCCGCGAGCGCGGCGCCGGCGCCAGCGCAGCCCCGCCGGCCGCGTCTAGGGCCTCCCGATTTATCACCTATATCTCCACATCGGTCTATACACCTGTAACCGATTTAATACGCTGCAACAAGGGACTATTACATTTATTACGCAACTCCTTACCAATTACTTACAGCAACCATTCGTTCCTGACTGTCCGTCGCGCAAATTTATTTATCGACGCTCTTGAACTTGTTCTGCTGTTATCGATCGGTAGCTAAACATCATTACGATTGTTCATGCTCCGCCGAATCGGAATCGCGCGGTGATCTCATCGCGACAGTTACCGATTATGACGTGAAATTTCTCCGGACACGACCTTGAGTGTGCACTTGTTGCAAACTTTCTCGTAACTCGTGGAGTGACATTCGTATCAGTATCACGCGTTAGACAGTATCTGCGGATCGTATGTCCGGCAGTGCGCGGGCGACGGAGAAACTGACTACCCTGTCCGATCAATATTAGTCGGACAGCAGCGGGCCTTGTCGGCCCGGAGCGTGACACCCGGACACTTCCCCAGTGAAAACAGAAACTCATTAGAGCTTTTAACGACATGTATACGAGGCGCGGGCGCGATCGATGCGACGGTATCGCCGAGCCGTAATCTGAAAGTGCGCGCGAATCACTCTTGCGCCTGACGAATATATCAAGACAATTGGGCCCGACTTAACGACAACCTTTTATGGTGTAACAGCAATAGTGTACAGGAGTGAAATATTTTTGAAATGGCTTGTTACTGTCCGCTTTGCGAAATTTGTTGTAGTGAAGCGTTGTAAACATCAACTAGGTGTTAATAAGAGGGTATATCTACCTACGCCTCACCACAGTTGTACACTATGGTGTGGTACTGACACTACAACATAAAGATATCATGCCAATTGAGACAGCAGGCAAGGAAAGTGCGTTTCGCTGCGCTTCACATTATTTCACCGTAACAGCATAAGTTATAAGACAAGTGGCGGCGACACTTACGACGCGCACTTCAAACCGTTTTATTAACCGTTATACTTGTCATTACAGTATAATCTAGTCTATTGTGTGTCAGAACACGCAATCAGTTACTAGCTGATTAAAATGGAAAGAACTTAAGCATCTAAACTACCTTGAAGTTCAAAAAATGTATTTGCATTCGGACGTGCTGTCCGAATTGTCGACGATCCCAAACTCACAAGTGATATCGAACCCTTAAGCCTAAGGAGAGACTTCGCCTCCTTATGTGTGTTCTATCGCTTGTACAATGGATTGTGCTCTGAAGAATTGTTTGATATGATGCCAACAGCTGCATTCTACCATCGCACCGCTCGCCGTCGGCAGGGTGTTGACCCGCATATCCTGGAGCCTAAATGGTCTCGTACCGTGCGGTTTAAGAGGAACTTCCTCCCGCGCACGCTCCGGCTGTGGAATGAGCTCCCTGCCGCTGTTTTCCCAAAGGACTACAGTATGGATTTCTTCAAAAAAGGAGTGTCAAAGTTTTTAAAGGGTCGGCAACGCGCATGTAACACCTCTGGAGTTGCAGGCGTTCATAGGCTACGGTGACCGCTTACCATCAGGCGGGCCGTATACTTGTTTGTCACCGTCGTAGTATTAAAAAACACAAGCATTTTTATTGGTGATATACAAATCACTAAAAACTGTAATATGAATAAAGCCTGAAAAATATACCTACACGGGTGACGTGGGTTATATTAGCCCTTTAAGCTTCAATTTCAATACCCTGCAGATTATTTATTTTTTATTGATTTTAAAGTGCAGTACCTAACTAGAGCATGGAATATCGGAGCCTTTTTGCAATACCGGTATTTTTTCGATATTGAAATTTCTAGTACCGGTTTTTCGATAATTTCGATATTTTCGATATTTTTTCGATATTGGAGGAGAAAAAGTAAATAACTTTAAAAAAACCAGCATATTCATACAAAATTTACATTTATTATGATGGGTTACTTATATAACTTATATTATAATACACCGTTATTAATTATTTTAACTTAATTTTCAAATTAACTAATAAATCATAATTAAATGCTAAAAAAATTAAGTATATAAAACAAAAAGTCAACGCAGTATTTACATGTAATACTGCTATATTTATTTGAGAATTAATAAAAACATTACCGACACCAACCTTCAGTTCAAGCTAGTTTCCGCACTGCATTTTCCACTACCGACACATCTTGACATACTCGACCAGATCATTGAAAAAATTACCGTGTACATTCAATATAAGCTAATAATATAAGCTTTAAAGTTGGACTAAGGTGATGACCAACAGCACGAAACGTAGGGTCGATGTAGACGAGTCTATACACCTCCTCCTCCCTCATTACTGAGGGTCGTGATTCCCCCGTTGCTGGGTTATCGTGCGTCTGACAGTATTTCGCCACTTTATTCTGTTCTTGGCTGCATGGAGAGCGTTGTGAAGGTTGGTGTCCAGAGTTGAGGGGATTTGGTCAGACCATCCCAGTGGTGATCGGCCCCTGGGGCGCTTCCCGTCAATCCCGTCGACCTTTCCAGTAACCATGAGCTGTTCCAGGTTATGCCTATCTTTTCTGGCAATATGACCGAAAAATTCCAATGTTCTTCGCAGGCATATGGTGGAGAGACGGGTTTTTATTTGCAGTTCGCGAAGAATTGACTCGTTGGTGCGGAATGCTAACCACGGAATCTGCAACATTTTTCTCCAGCACCACATCTCGAAGGCATCAATTCGATTCCTATCTGCTTTCTTCAGCGTCCATGTTTCCGCTCCGTAACCGAATATGGAGAAGACGAGGGTGTACACCAGGTTGACCTTAGACCTGCGTCTGATATTACGGTCCTTCCATATTTTATGGAGCTGCGACATCGCCGCTTTAGCCATCCCTATCCGTCTCCTTATTTCTTTTTCACACGAGCCAGAATCGCTAATGTTTGGGAGCTAACAAATGAAATATTTCACTGTTTCGAGACCGAGAACACCGAGGAATTGAAGCTTGTTAGCACGGTCTACCACCATCAGCTTGGTTTTAGCGTGGTTTATTTTGAGTCCCAACTCCAAACTAATCGTCTCCATCCTACGCAGGAGTGTATGCATTTCGGCTTCGGTCGTAGCTAGGAGCTTTGTGTCGTCTGCATAACGAAGGTTGGTCAACTTGGTGCCGCCTACCGAGAATATACACAGTATACACTATATTAACGAGCATATCTTATTGCGCCAGCTAGTCTCTTTTTTTTTCTTTCTTTTTTTTTTAGTTTTTTTAGCAACAGGCAAGACTAAGAAGTCGAACGATGGGTCGATAACGCCTGAAAAAGGTACTGGTCCATGAAAGAGCTAATGAAGGCCATTGTCACTAAACCGAAAACTCGTCGACAAGTGTATTCTGCATGTCCTAACCTACGGTGCAAAAACATAGTCGCTCACAGAGATTCAGAAGTCCAAATTGAAGACTTGCTAGTGGGCTATGGAGCGCAGCATTTTAGGTATCAAGAGAACCGATCGCATTCTCCACTCAAAAACCCGCATTGCTGACGTTGGCGAAAAAGTTGCTAGGCTCAAATGGGAGTGGGCAGGCCACGTCTACCGCATGAATCCGGACAAGTGGGCTACTTGGGCAAGTATTGCCACCAAGTGTATCCCGCAAAATAAACGTGGACGGGCAGGCCTAGACGGAGATGGCGGGACGACATGGATACATTTTTTAAGAACTGGCCAGGGGAAGCACAAAATCGGGAGCGGTGGAGATCAAGGGGACAGGTATTTCGGTCTTTGCCCAGCAGTAGGACACATAAAGTGACGCTAAGAAAAAAAACCAAATCAGTAACACTTAAGAGTCCACATGATTGAGCAAAAGAGAGCGGGATAGATTTAATTGCAGGATCAAGTGAAAAATTTAAAGGCGATAGTATGCGGGCGCGGCAAAATAAACCGCATAATCAGATAATTGCTGTTTACAACTAAACAACATTTTTTGTAGATAATTTTTTTACCAGATTTAGGATTTACTATTAAACTAAGAATCATGTTTATAAATTCAAGGGTTACGACGTTCTTATCGAGGCTTTGGTTAAAAATCATGTTTACCAGTTTGAAGGAAATATGTTGAAATTGTATGTACCTATGTGAATATCAGATACCTAGTTGTATATATTGAGATGTAGATGTCTAAATAATAACAATTTTACCACTGTGGCCTTTTAAAAACGTAATTTTTTTAAGCATAATGTTAATATCGAAAATATCGAAAATACCGGTATTTGAGAAATTCAATACCGGTAAAAAAATATCGGAAAATAGTCCGATATTATCGAAATTTCGATATTATCGAAAACCGGTATCCATGCTCTATACCTAACAGTGTCCCTCTTAGCTCGCGATCATAGAGCCACTTGACATCTTCGTTACTTTCCAAGTTTCCACTATAGTAGGTATAGTCATAGGTACATTAATGTACTTACATATACCGTACCGTACTATCGCGTCCAAAATTGCATGAGCAATTTATGAATTAATTCATTCATAAATTACAGTACCCTATTTTGCATTAGTGTCCTCATAAACTTCGTTTCAGAGTTATTATGTCATCAACGCAGAATATGTACAACTTAAACCGTTTACCAGTGTTAAATGAGTCAGAATACTACATTGTGTATTAAGGGCATTAAACGTAATTCTTGTACCGCCCGTGATACATACAATGTTTTTCATCACATTTGCGAGGAAATAAATAAACTTTTTAGGTAGATAAAGAAACGATTAGCGGTAGTGTAGTAGGACAGTCCACAGTACTCTGGAGTGAGCGGCGACTATGTGCGGCGAACGCGTGGAGGGCAGGTGCTCCGGGAGCTCCGGGCGGGCGGTAAAGTAGTATGATAATCCATTAAGACCATGGGCTTAATACAGCTCATTAAGTCTAAGTATTCTTGCATATAATATCACTACTTACTACTTACTAGCAGGTGTGATGAAAATTATACAAAATAAGTGCCATGGACTGCAACAACTTTCTCAGAACTACTGCACATAAACACCTACACACTACTTATTGGATAACATTCGTAATAACTTAATAATAAACTTCTTTTGCCCTGGATCCACTCATTCGATTGAATTTTGAATTCACCCAATTTATTTTCATGAGTAATTGATGAAAAACAAGGGTATAGGTTTTCATTACATGCATGGATACAACAACATGCATAATACATATGATATGATTTTTGTAAAAGACGTGTATGGCATATGGCATTAGCGCCTTATTAGGAATTCATTTAGAAATGAACCCTACAGCAATTGCCAGAGTGGTACCTTTTACTGAAACAACCCATAGATAGTTTAATTGATATATCACCTAGTGTATTCTGTCACATTCAGGTTCCATCATCAGATCAGCCCAATGTCACTACATATAATGCAGTAGGTATATACCTACCCACTTTGTGCCAAGTTATTGAAGAAGGTAAACAATAACTCGGCATTTTTTTGTCTTTTGTGATAAATTTAAGTACATAATTATCATTATTGGGAAATATGACTTAGCTCTTGGCGTCAACAATTTAGTTCTAAATCAGTGGCCGTATTCAGAGATCAAAGTTAGATACCAAGATATATCAATATTTACCAACTTACTTACTTGTTATGGAATGGATGTCGTTGCGCTCGCGGACAATATGCTGCACCACAGCTTCATCATCTTGTGTTTAAGACCCTTGTGTCCCTTAATAATGGAGCAGTTTTCATTTTGCTCCATCTTGAGCCTACCCTTTTATAGCCAGATACGACACGACTTACACTATATTTTATTGTTCCCATTTACTTGTTAAGTCCGTCCTCACTGCCGTATTTTCCTCTTTGGTACCACTGTCCCTTCTATGACGATCTATATGTACCTAGGCGTCATGTCGTAAAAGGGTACATAGTTGTATAAAACACGTTTTTATAAGTCAATTGTATATCTGGAAATAAGAGCACCTACCTTCCTTCCGCCAATAAAACAAGTATTTATTTTATTATCAAGTTTTATTATTTTACTATATATCTTAAATCTAAAGGCTAATATGAACTTTTAGCATAATATTTACAATTTATTAAATCAGTCGTAACCCTATGCGAGGTGTATATTAGAATTATGTTATACGAGTATGTATTATTTACAAGGAATAGTGGGTTTATTTACACAAGGTTACTTATATACTATTTAGTAAATTAGTAAGGCGATAGTGCGGTATTAGACTAACCACAGAGAAAATGATGCTGAGCAGTTTTGATAGTTCAAGTTACTAATAAAGCAATTCCAATTTTCAAATCAACTCTTTAGATCTAGGGCTTTATACCGTGTACTTTTGGCAAATGAAAATAATGTAAACAAACCATAAGATGTAAAAGTACTAATGACAGTTCCGTAAGATACGAAATATGGAAACCTCATTGGCCAATATACCAAGTCACGTGATTTTGTTTGTTTACACACTTTTCATTGGTCAAAAGGGCGCTTACCTGTCAATTTCAACTGATAATGGCAACAATTCAGCTGCCTCAAAACATCCAAAATGATGTCAGCGCTCAGCGCTATCAAATCAATTTACTATTTTGAGTCTATCAACAATAACTAAACTTGTAGCAGCGCTATAGTAACCACAGCTATCAGAATAATCGTAGATCTATTCTTTACATAAAGAAGTAAGTACATAGCTAAGTTTTTCTGCTTGCACCAAAATAATATTTTCACAAATAGCAACGCTTAATGTATCGAGCGCTCGTGACCTCAGATATAAGTTTATGTCTTCTTATAGTGCCTCAATTACACCTATTGTAGGGTACCGTAATCGGGCCTTGCGAGTCACGCTCGATCCACACGACCCGCACCCCTAGAAAGCCAGGCAAGACTCAATTGATACAACTTACAATTGCAATTTGCATTAGTAAATGTTTGTAAGTAATCCTAAACTACACGGCTGGTAAGAAAACAAAGCTCAGTTGCTATTAAATATAAACAAAATACTGCAAAGACGATTCGAATTTGTTAAAAATTCACTTAGTAACTCAAGACTGGTAAAGATTATTTGTAGATTATTGACCGAACGAGGGAAGTGCTTCCGTTTTAGGTTAGAGAAAACTGCTTTCGTAAATCTATATCCCTGTCTGGCATAGCTGGATAGCTATCCTCTAAATGTCTCATCCGATTCATAAATCATAATGACGGAACCATGGGAGGAAGATACGAAATCTACAGCTTAGAGAGTCACTAATAATTTATTTCATTTATTTTAAGCAGAGACGCCTGCGAACAAACTTAACAATTTTATAATTGAAAAAAAATATACCGGCGTCAATCAGGTTTCGAACCTACGACGTCTCTGGAACACCATTCGATTTTCCTTTGAATTGTAAATAATTCATTTTTCAGAGTAGTCTTAGAAAAATATATTATTATATAATAAATGTACTAGGTACTTATAACACATTTTTCTGAGGTTTCTAGTTAGTTAAACACCTTATTTTAATCATCGGAGAAAAACTATAAAGATTTAAAACCTCATGTAATATAGTAAGTAATGTAAGTACAAGAAATGTCAATGAATGCATTATGTAACGACATTACAATGTTTACATAATAATTGAGGATACTAAGCTCGTTAGGAAAGTTAAGATGTGTTCGTGACAGCAAAAACTTGCTATTCTTGCTTAGATCGTCAAGTTTTTAAACCAATCATCATTAAGCAACATCTGAAGTCACTTATAATGGAACTATTTACTGAACAGTCCAGCATTTTGCTACTACAAAAACAAAAACAAAAAAATTACTTTATTTTAAGAAATGTTGATCTTAACCGACCTGCTCTACATGCTACATGAAGGTCCCCCATTTACCTGAATTACAAATACCTATCCCAGAAGTGAAGCATAGTCTTGACGTAGATTTCAGTAATGTCAAAGTGGCTAATTCCATCATAGGGCCTATTCCGTCCAATATTTGTTTGCGTTGAGTATAAGCACAGAGGCCTTACCATGACGTCTTGACGACCTGACGTCACTTTATTGTCCCAAAAACTCATTCACAATGACGGATTATAAACATGGCTATTTGTGAAAACGGCAGCGTAATTCAAAAATGCAAAATTATAGTCATTCCTCCGAACAATTCTTGCGAGAGCATAATGATTGAGTTTAACGTTGACGTACTTGTCTTACACGTTTAATGAAGGGTGTGCTTACCAACTTGTGACTCATTCGAATTAAACAAGTATAGACCCTTTGTTAATGAGATAAGATCTCTGATATGTGCAGATACGTTGGTGCAGCTACAAACCTGTCCGGCCAACGCTGATCAAAGGTCGAAAGCTCGCAATTTTTTTAGTATAAGACTTGGTTAAGTAGATTTTCATAAAAGCTATGGAACGTTTTTATAGTTAATGTTATCTGGTAATGTCCGTTATTTCACAAATTTTTATTTAGGCGAAGATAAATATGAAATACATAGTAGGTTAAGTAGATAATTCAAATTTGCGACAACCGCGGCGCGGTCAGTAATGAATGATTGTTAAAAACTTCAGAAATGTTTATAAGGAAACATCTGATTTATTACGTAGATGTCATATAATTAAATAGCACTTATATTATTTACAAACGAAACAGTCTCCATGGCTTAAGTAATAAATATTTGTATGAAACATTACTCCTAGTTTAAATGCTGAGCGACGGCCTTTTCTTTCGTACACTTTTGCTGTTTTTGCCAAATATTGTGCCGATTACCTGTTAAAAGAAAATAATAATAATGAAAATGACCCACATTTAATTAGGAGAAAATCACAAATTGTCCTTAGTGCATTTTAATAGATGGCAAAATTTACTTCGCACGCAGCACAAATGCGTGAACATCGCTCCAGCCAGACGAATAACTCACACTGTAAAAACAGAATAGCAGCGGGTTGACGAGGCTAGGGCAGCAGAAAACTGTTTGGAAGGCACATGGGTCCATCGTCAATTCCTCGTAATTCATACGAGTATTATGTATCTACTTACTTCAGAAACATAATGCGCTAGCTTCTGGTTGGGGACAGGCACCAGCAAGGCACGGGCAACGTACAACGTACACATAACTTGCTGTAGAATGACAATCGCTAGTGACTGCACGATTCGAAAGTATTTGCATCTTGCTCTTTCTTAACTGGTGGTAGTGAGTTGCAAATACTTTCGAATCTCGCAGTCGCTATCGACTCGTGGCTACTTAAAACTGATGGTAAGCAAACTGGTGATGCTCGTACTTACTTTAGATACTGAATAGGCCGCGAGCTTGCGTCGTGGCGAGGGCAGCAACAGCGCGAGCGCACGCGCCTCGCGCAGCAGCGCGTGGAAGGCGAGCGCTGCGCCCGCGCACGACTCCGCCGCCGACACCTCGTAGAACTGGCACCCGAACCGCAGCGACAGCTCCTGACCCTCCTCCGCATGGACCTCCCTAGTAACAGAGCTTGCATAAATAAACCTCTCGCCGCAGTAAATCCAGTTGAACACATTTCACTTCTAATTTTGAATCTGTACCCACATTGGCCCCTCTTCATATTCGGGGATGATGGGCGGGGATGAATTATAGGCGATTATCAGGGCGTGCTGCATAGTTACCTCCCATGTATAAATCATCGCCGAATATGAAGGGGGGGCATAAGAATAAGAAAATAATAGGTAGGTTTACCACCACCACAAATAATAGGTTACTATTACTACCATTTCAGGTTAGCCCACCATATCTCGTAGATTCACATATTCAGTTTTTTTAAACGCAATTACGTCAGGTACCCTACCAACGGTATACATTCAAAAGAATATTCTCATTTTATATTTTTTCGCACGCTGAAGAAGGAAAACGTCATGGAAAAGTGTAACTGTGCAGAGAAATTTAAGGTATGAAACCCGTCCTATACATTTCCACTTATTCAATTGAGCACGAACGTGCCTAACAAGGGGACGTAATTAAGCTAGGTAATTAATTCACTATAAAATCCCTGCCACGTAAGGACGATTAACGACTAAAGGGACTTCTATCCTAATATGGTCGAGTTTTTATCATCTATCACCGTAGCTGCCACTTTCTATCAAATATGTGACTGTCACTTAACGTGATTGTCGGTAGAATATCTCCGTGCTATATCTCCTGTAGAAAAGTAGAAAAGCTCACAAAGATTTGGAAGGACCGCAAGATAACCAGAAACACGGAAGTTCGTCTGATGAGGTGCCTGGTCTTTCCATTTTTTATGTACGGAGCAGAGACATGGACGCTAAGGATGCAAGACCGGTATAAGATTGATGCACTGGAAATGTGGTGTTGGAGACGCATGTTAAGAATCCCGTGGCCTGTGCACCGAACCAAGGTCGCCATCCTCGGAACATCATCCGTAAAGAAGACTCCATGGAAAGGTTGGTGGTGCAAGGAAAAGTCGAAGGCAAAAGATCACGTGGGTGCTCTCCAATCCAACACGGTGGACCGACCTTATCAAATCTGTGACACACTGCAGCATGAACGACAACTCTCACTGCCAAACATAGAGCTACATAGCGTCGCATCACGAGAGCAGCGATAGCGCAAGACTGGACCGATACATGACCACAACCACTCTATCAAGAGTGTCCGACTGAGAAGAGATATCTCCTGTAGAGATGTGTCGTTCACGAGTGAGTGAATGAACTAACTATGTCTTATGATTCACCTGACTGAAGATTTAACTCGCTCACCAACTCACCTAGCTCATCGTAACTTGCCATATGAAAGAGACACTTTTGAAGCGGTTCGCAAGAATGCGGAGGGTGATGGGGTTCTACAGATTCACTGCGTGAAATGAGTGATATACCAACATATGTATATATTCGCGAGCCAAAGATATGAATCACTCTTTTCACCCAGTGAACGGTTTTGCTCATCTCTAATCTCCTGATTTGTTAACTCACCTAGCGTGTTCGAGGTCTCTCTTGTTCCCCAAGAGGGTGACGGCTGCGCAGCCCGGCAGCCGGGTCCGCTCAAGCAGTGACAGCAGCTCCGCGGCCGCTATGAAGGAACGTCGCTCGCAGACGGAGTACACTACGGCGAACGCGTCGCCCCACCGCACGTGCTCCGCTAGGCATCCACGGATCTGTGAAAAGATGGTTGATGTAGTGATGGAATGAATGCAAGAGATAAGCAAATAATACATAGTAAACTCCGAACAGTCCGTGTACCTCAATCGAGGTATTTTCGACTTCATTGACGTGAGTGACCCGGTACCAGTATGTAAATAAAGCAAATCCTAACTGTCTAGTTATTTTCGGTTTTTCGGCGCTAACTCTTCGTCTATACATATAAAGGATGTGTTTAACTACAGCCATGTTATTGACTGATAATGAAATGTATTAGAACAAATACAAGTGAAATGCACAGTACCTACGAGTATGTAGGTATATGAATGTTAAAACCGGTAGGTAAGTACCTACGTAAAACAAGTACCTTCAAGTAGTACAGCATAGAAGAATAAGAAGTTTTTGAATCAGTCGAGTGAGATGGCATTTGTTAATTTTATGTTTAAGTATGAACAATGCAAGTTTTATGGTATAATTAGGTTGATAGCGATAAAGTTTTGTTCTATACTAAATTAAACAATTGGTGAGACGTCAGTAGGTCTAGGTCAGTACCTACCTACGTAAGATCTGTAGTAGGTAGGTACCCAGAACACAAGCCTTATTGAGCTTATCGAGAGACTAGGTCAATTTGTATAGGGTTTTCCCATATTCATTTATTTATTTATAAGATTCTCAGTTGCGATTATAATTAAATTCCAAACACATTATTTTCATAGAAAGCTAAATCAGAGAAGTCGAAACTTTACAAAAATTAGCTTCAACAAAATCTTAAAAATATTGTCTTCTGTTACCGCGATTGTTATTCATTGAAATTAAACACTTTAGAACGGATTAATTAAACGAGTGCTGTAAAGGGCTCGAAACATAGGATCATGGTGTTAATAAACGCGATTAATCCGTTCTAAAGTGTTTAATTTCAATGAAAATCTTAAAAAGTTGTACCTATGAGCTCGACGGCTATCAAAATATTCGAGTCACTCCAAGCGTTTTCTTTAATAAGATGTATTTCTCAAGACAGATTAATTTGACTGCTGGCGCCTATTACAACGGTGTCATGACATGTCCCCGCTTAATTAAAAGTAGCGGTGCAGATAAAGGTTTTGGGCACAAATTCCGGAACTTCAGATTCAATTCCATTAACAAAAGCCAAGATTAAGCGTAATCTATTAAATAAATGTATCGAAGCTCATTATAATGCAGTCAAGACACTGGAGTCACTGCGGGGCGCATTGGGGCCAGTTTAATCTATTGTGTAATTCAAAACATTGGAACACTTTTTCTACAGTTCCGTTATTTAATTTTTGCTTGTAAACTGATGTATTTAAACCCCATGCCGTTTTTGTACGTGGGTTGATGTTTCAGTAGTGCAACGTGCCTGACTGAAGTATCAACTGAAGCGAGCAACTGCGCCGAAATCTGGATAAACCTAAACAATAAGTAATTGTTTAGGTTAAAGGTTACTGCCCCCTTTAGAATTAAATTTCCGTGATATCATCAATTAAAGATGTATCAGAGATTGTTTTACCGAAGCAAAAAAACTTATACAAGACGGGCCCTGTAGACTAGAGGAAAAAAAATTATAAAACCTTTAACTAATCAGTGACAACGTTCAAAGGGTATGAACGATTAAAAAACAAAACAGATCATCTAATAATAGTACCTACACTAACACGATAGACAAAACGGTAGTTCACCTCAACTTTTTATCAAAACCCAATATATTATTTAAATTATTTTAAATACCTACACCATAAGAACTTTACCAGCTTACGTAATACGCCAGAATGCGTTTCGCGGTCTGTTTTGGAGACAGCCGGTATTCCGCCGGGGGCGACCGCGGCCGCGATCGCTTCTGATAGCCGATACAAGGCCCATAAACTTTGTCTAATTAAATTGTACGAGCATCAGCCTCCCGCTACCTAGCAGATAAACATCGCCATTGTCTCCCGCCAAATGAATCGGCCTTTCCGGCTTCATTTACAATACTGTTGCCACTTAAATCTTTATTGTTCACCACGTTGAAGGTAATAAAGTTGAACAGCAAAATAATTAACGTTATCAATTTACTTACAGCACAGTTAGAAGTGTCCATAATCTCGACTTCAGATACCGCGCCGTCGAATGCGACTCGGTGCTGATAAAGAAAATCTGAAACCAAAAAAATATTGTTGGGTATTCCTGGCTGGTAGCCACTACTTTGATAATTTGATTCACCTTACAAACGTGACATCAACGAGCAACTTAGAAAAATCATGGTAGGTACTCACAAGATAAAATCTAAACGTACCGCGTACTATTAAAGTTCCGTTACATCATTTGAATGAATATATTATTTTTTTAATATTTCAGATTCTACAAAGAACTGAAAGAACATAAAATAAACTACATCAAATTCAACAATTTGTGATGGTTGGTAATTGGGCAGTGCACTGCCTACATTCAATGTCAATAGCTATCATAAACATCATAATTTTACGCGCACTGTAATTTGCTATAACATTACCGTCAATTAAGGCATAATGGATTGTTATTCGACCACTCACTATAGCCATACCCTAAACGAACGGCAACATTGTTACCTTGTTCATCTTAATATAGGCAGTGGAATGCGAGTTATGCGAGTGAACGATAAATACTAAATTATGTTCTTTTAAGAGGCTTTCGCTGAGTTACTCACAATGAATATTAAAATCAATTTCCTTAACATTTTAATTTACTCCGAAGCGACACGCCATTGACGCAAAACAAGACACTTACCATTCGTTTAAGGTCGGAAGGAAGGAGACATTTCAATTTAAAGTCGCTCTCGACAACGCGCAAGTTGACGTCAATTGCTTACAACTCGTACTTTTGCATATCGTCAACTTCATAAACAAAGCGGCCTCTGATAATTATCTACGATGATGTCGATAATTTGATTGTAAACATTCACTCACCTCCTGTAGAGCTGTATTCACCTATGTACCGCTTGGTTAGATAACGCACGACGACCGCTGCAACAAACAAATAACTTATCTCATTATACCGCTCAATTATGATGTAATTGATACATCAGCCTTTACACCTTTTATAGACACGAGGTTACCAGAATCATGACCCTGGTAATAAAGCTAACAATGACCTAAGGTCGTTCCTCCTAACTTTCTACCAGAAGCGCTACATGTATTGATTAGTCTTTTCATGCCACTCCCGGTATTTCGATCCAAGGGTCGTATACAATACAAATAGTTATCAACAACAATGACGGCGCAAGTTTGGAGAAAGCCCTCGCCGACAGCTACCTACAAAACGACTAGGGAATCCTGCCACCTCGAAAGGAGCTGAAGAACCTATTCAAAAAGTTCATTACACGAGCCACGACCACGACTCGACCGACGGGCGCGGAATAATGAAGATAGGTACTTGACCCTTTGATGGATAATAATAATTATACGAGTTTCTACTCCATGACTGATGGAAATTTATGTTCTGATGCACTTTCTTGTTTGAATTAGTATGCTCAGATATGATGGCTGATGAAAGACTAGTGTCTGCATTAAATCTTATGCTGTATTATTTCTTATTTATCTTCCTTTCCTAACAAATGCTGTTTATTATTCCAGGCGCAGTTTTATCATCAAAGGCGGTGTTAGCCCGGGGGCATTATCGCGGCTTCCATTTTAGTCTGACTCTAGGTCCAAAACGATTACCCAACGTCTACGCAGCCTTATGCAACTGCACGTCGCATGACAATGGACTTGGGTGGAATGCATTCACGACACATTCTGGGGCACCCGATTAAGGTAACTTGACCAAACGATCTCCGAGACTATACGAGTACATCTCGATCGCGGCTTCTGCCTTGGAATTTGTTATAAATTCTCCGTCTCTATACCGTATAAGTCGTATAATTTTGTAATAAAATGAAGAATCCAATCGAGTCAATTGCACTTTGAATTCTTGTCAAGCTACAAAATCTCGAGGATACGCGAGCGTTTTCTTTATATTACCCGAGAAAATGGTCTCAACAATGCCAACTATACATTTAACTAAAGATACAACAAACAACTGGAAATCTGTACTTATAATTAACTACAACTGTTTACGTTACGCGTACAAACTCCTCTTTTGATTGACATCATTCGATAAACCCACCGAGTTACTTCATCGATATAATTGAATGGCTGTTAACAGCATTCATGAAGAATGAAGTTCTTAATGAGGCATTATGATTCTTAAAGACGTAACGTTACCGAACACCGGTAACCGAAATTTATGAAAGACTTGCCAAATTCCACACTCTCATTTTCCTTTCGTTTTTTTTCGCCCGCGCATTAAGTGCATACACTTTCTCCGGGACTCGATTACGCATTCGGTGATAAAACTGACTGTTTAATTTGATCGAATTGCTTTGAAATCCATTACGGATTAAAAACAAACAGTGAATTCGATCCGTTATGTTGACGTCACAAGGGTCACCGCCAATGTGTACAATTTAGGCATTCACACAATGAGGAGCTAAGCATTGTATGAAATATTATTTTTATAGTTTTACACGTTTCCTGTTCAAGTCCATTGCCTAGGCATTGAATAAAATGTCGATCAGATAAAGCAAGATTTTAATCTTGCTATTAGGAGCAATGTATATAGGTTAGGTTCGTAATAGGTAGTTTAAGAAGCGCGAAGGGCAAATTGCTCAAAAATAGCAATTTACCGTTCACGGGGCTCCGTCAATTTTTTGTTTCCTAATTTAACGTGAAATTTCTAGCCATTGTATAGAATGCCAGAAGGTATTCTACACGTAGCCCGCTAATCATTGGGCATTCTAAATGTCTAGGTAAATAGGTGGTATGAGATACATTTTATTTAAAATGTTGCCTGACCCTAGCCTACTTTTAGTCATTTTATAGAATGCCGGATTATACACATTGCCGGTAACATTGATATAAAAATAATTTAAATGCGTTGAAGGGTATAAGACAAATTGCGATGACCAAGCTACATGGCATCACGTGGGTTGATAGATGGTGGTTTATCTGAGGAACAATAGATGTATCGGCAGGAATCTATAAGGTAATTAATAGATTATGAGTCTCATCGATCAAGCGGCGATTGATGCGAGTGTCGAACAGGTAATGCATCTAGAATACCGGCTTGCCTAACGTTCATTTCCACTTTCCTCTATATTGTCATTGGCATGCTATTTTTTGAAACACCAAAACTGAAGGTTTAGGTTTAGCCCTAATTTCTGGCAATACAATTTTCCTATTTTTCCACATCCAATGAAATTCAATTTTAGTACGAAAATATCATTATATTGAATTACAGAAACTTTTTTTTTTCATTTTACGAACACGGAGAGGTTTGACATTAAATCGATGCGGGTCGGGTGCTGTGGTTAATGTCGAGTATTAAGGCGCATAAAAAGCGGCTCTACGTGAAATTGTGGCTACGTGAGGGCATTACCTGTCTATAGTTTTTTAACTGCGCAGAGTCAGTTGTGTGCACTTTAAATAAATGCGTGTCATACTGTGCGCAACAGAAGGTTCCGTAGAGCCAAGCCTATGGAACTCGAATCGATCGTCTTATGTCTTGTGTTAGTCCCGAAACACGGGCTGCCCACAGAGCTAGTACCACGAAAATAGAAACTATACTTTATAGCAATGAAAAGAGCAATCACATATCTTAAATAAGTGCATTTTGGTTTAATCATTATTTAATTACTGTTTAATGTATTCCATTGTGTAAGAAAAAATATTAATTCATATAAATAAGCACTTGTAAAGAAATATATATATATATATATATATGTATTACCCTAATGCATTTCAAAAGTTATGTTTGTAAATCGATTTAGTTGATTTAATAAATTATTGGCTAATATTTTTGTTACACTATTGAATTAACGAAAAATTGCATTGGTTACAACAGTTTTCATCAAGAAGGCTATTCGTATCCGTATAGTTAGTATGTTAGGAATATTCGTTACACTATGGAATATTTTTATTTTATTCTAATGAACTATGCACCACATTTGAATGTGAACCAGAAGGTAAGTAGCGCTTTTTTTTTTTTAATCGACCGACTGCTAATTTCAATATTAATACGATTATAAACGGAATCGGCGATATCGCCTAATCTATGCCGCATAGTAGATGTCGGCGGTGCATCAATGATGAGTGATCCATCACAGCGTGAGGTCGTCGGTGCAGCTCACAGTTTGGTGGCGTCTATTATTTCGTAACGCATTAAGGGAGGGGGGAGCTGAACTGGGGAGGAGATTCGAACGAAACCTCAGGGGTAAGCATCATGGGATCGGGAAATTAGAAAATTTGAGTTTAAATTAATACGGCGGGTTTATGTTTATTTAGCTAGGTACAATGACTGTGATTTATTTTTTAGATGCGCTGCTGGCTGTACGACTTAACACATTTGATTGTATGAGGGGTTATGTAAGGGTGGCTTGCAATTTTTAATGGCTAAATTGGTATGTTTTGTTAATTTTTTTTAGGCATGTATCAATTAAGGAACTATTAATTAACTAGGCAGGAAGTCATTGGAATTTCCTTCAGTTGCCAAGTGAGAATGATATATTTGTATAATCACTTTGAGTTTCCATACAGTTTTTCAATCTTACTGTACGTATGTGAACGCGTGTCAAGCTACATACTCGTGCACAATCTGCGCTCTTAATTGACATTGCGACAGATTCTCGACACAAAAAACGATATAAGTTTATTTTAGCCTGTCTGTGCCTTTCAAATTTCACCCCACGAACACACTTAATCAACTTCCAGGGAACGTCATGGCAGATCGTTAATAAAATGCTTTATTGACCCACGTTAATTGTTTTAACCCGCCGATTTAAAAACCGCTCATACACGATGCATATCATCTCGAGACTGACCTAGTTATTCGGCCACCAGATAAGGGATAAACTGCATTAAACACCAATGAAATTATAAACGACTAACGGACATTATGACCTGTAAATAACGTACGGCGGCTCCAGTAATGAGCTCCGAGAATAATTTAAATCGTAACCGCTTTATGTTACGGGACGAGCTTAAGGATGTCAGTCGGTCGCGGGTCCCTGCCACTCCCTTGTAGACAGGATCTACTTTAAAAACAATTTCACATGTCAGGGCAGCGCTTTTCTGTAATGAATTGCAAACGCGTGCGTCTACGCCGGTCCGTCAGCCGTCAGCGGGCGCGCCGGTCCAGCAATTAGGGCGGGCAATTACACTCGACGCCGGTGGGTCAGCGCGATTTCCCGACACCGTCGCCTGGCGCCAACCGTTGTGTAACGCTAAAATGTCCGATTAACGCTTAACCGAGGTCGTTGATCTACGCTCGCGTTATGTGCAAATCATAATGCAAGCCGTTTAAACAAGAACTTAAACGCCTCTACTCTAATTAACACAGTTTTTCTTAATTAAGTGACAATGTTTAAGCCAGCTATGTAGGTTACGTTGCGACAGCTGACGCCGTGTTCTATGAGACGCGGGGTTAACAAATTCTTTGAGACAATTTTCATGGCCGGTAACCAAAGACTAAACAATTGAGGTAACTACTCATATAATAACTGTCGCACCGTGTAATCTAATTTTTCTTATTTGGTGAAAGATAATGAAGTGACTACCTACTAGTATAACCTACACTAATATAACTATTGTTTTGTTTGGTTCTAACTTGGATGTACAGAACCACAAAATCGCTTGTGATGCTGCCAATTCACTGTGCGTAGTGTATTACATCACTTGCGTTAACTAGGTATATTATGGAGAAGATGCAACACAATTGTTTGGGCAAATCCCAATAACAATAAGTACACAAATAAAACTGGTAGCATAAGTCGTCGTGGAATGTCTAAAACCTGATCAGTCACCGCTAATAAATGTGTAATGCATCATATTACACATGACAGTGTGTGTTTTTTGATAAGTTGCATAAATTATAATAGTAAATAATGTGGAGACAATACAAGGTGAGCTTATCATAATACCGTTTATTTACATTAAAACATTCCGTCTGAAGGAATTTGGTAAACAAAGGAGATATTTGTTGACTAATGAAATTACGATCTTTGTTGAAAGGTTAATAATTATTGTGGATACCTTGGATACATTACAATGTGGGTCAATTTTAAAGAACCTATGATCTTATTGTGTAACAAACGTTAATTATCCAATATCCATATAAATTGTAGGAGATATCTTTTATAACACAATGGATTTTGTTGAGCTTTGAGTTTTTTAATGCAAAGTACCAAATGTTTAAAAGGAAGCAAAATATGAACATTTAAACGTAATACCGTCATCTACATTATTATTTATTAGTCAGTAATATATATATCACCTATTTTTACTGAAAGATTATACTGACAATATTTAACTACATTGCCATTTCTAACATCATAGTTTATTTGCGACATGCTACATTAATACTTGTAAAAATAGATTGCAAGCGTTGACTCTATCTCATATTATTTTGATGTTAAACATGTTCATTAAATCCACTCAACTTGAACACCATAGTTGACCATAAAACTTTTGTCTAAGTGTAAAATAAAAACTCGAATTTTACATTTAAACGAAACAGTAATCAATAGTATAATTGCACATTTTTTTTTATTATTAATCACAATTTCTTTCAGTAATTTGTTCTACTAGGCCAAGGTAATATATGCCAATAAAAAAATAAAGAAAAACATTTAACAATACTTACTAATTAATAATATTGTTTAGCTTCAGACATTATTACTGAAATCGCGCGAACTATGATGAGCGTATGAAAGTTCAAGGTTGCATGTTGAAACTTTTATATTGTAACGTTTGTAGCTTTATCTATAGAAGGCATGTTTAATAACAAACTTTTACAACTGAAATGAGCATAAATACCTACTATCAAAACAAAACAAAATAGGCATTTGTGATTTTTATACCTATTTACTATGTGTTGCGAAAGAAATATTGCCGAAAAATCCTTGTGCATTTTCATTCCTTATTAAAATGTCATGGATTCCTTACAAAAAGTTTTGATAAATTCAAGGCAAAACTGTTAAAAGCATAATATATATTCTGATATACCACAAACATCGAAAATTGGCACTGATGGAAAAACCTATTTGTCATTCTGCGATTTCCGTGGTAAATGGACAAATGTAAAAGCAAATTATATTTTTAATTATGCAGACATCAATTTTTCGTCGGTTTAATTAAATGGACATAATTATCCATAAAAACGAGTTTTTTGGTGGATTTTCTCATAATAAATGCTTCCGTATTCATTACCCTTATTCCATTTATTGCACACTCATAAGAAAATTAATAAAGGTGTTTAGATGATTTTTAAGAACTCACATGCACAAAAACATTTTGTTCCACCTATATTTTTATATAGACTCTTATTTACTTTTATACAATTTGTATAATTTAAATAAAGCAAGAAAATTATTTAGGTACAGTAGAGTTTAATAAAATGTGTGCGCTTTTTCACTCTATTACAAGGGACCAAGGTGAAGAAATGCGCAGATATTAAGGAACTTGACTATACTAAACATATATTTAAGTATATATTGTAACTGTATTACACTGATGCAAACATTTTCTACCACATACATATTTAAAGAATTTCAGCAAAATTAAGCATATTTTTTTCTTTAAATGCTTTTATCTGTACAAATAAAATACTAACCCGATTTCCCGCACCGCGGACTCCCCAACACTACCACCCTAATGCGATTCACAGTCATCTTCATTTGTGCTGTTTTTGACGACAGTCTCATCAAAATCATGCGTACTTGAACATCCCGGCAAACCACATGGTCCAACTCACTAGTAAAAATGAAATTCACGGGTTTAAAAATCTTAAGTATCGTAAAATATATCGTCCGCGGTAAACCTTAAAAGGTGCGTGTGCT
Source organism: Lathronympha strigana (assembly GCA_949128165.1). Taxonomy (NCBI): domain Eukaryota; kingdom Metazoa; phylum Arthropoda; class Insecta; order Lepidoptera; family Tortricidae; genus Lathronympha; species Lathronympha strigana. Next base: position 12,988,973 of record OX421908.1, read on the forward strand.
CAGTGGGCTCGACCGGCTGCCGCGACGATTCCCACGCGACTGCCAGTTGCGAGCCTCGAGAGCGCCTGTGCAGCCTCCGCTCTATGCGTAAGCGCATATACAACGAGATGACGTATTTACTACGATAGTGCATCGCCGTTTGTTGTTATTGGTAGTTTTGAATGATACGAGCTTTCGGGAGATAAGATGGAAATGTTTCATAAAAATAATCATTGAAATAAAGTGAGATGATAATTTAGTAGAGCCTTCAATATCGTTTCGATAATGCTTAGCATATGGGTTAAAGAAAAAAATATTGCGTGGTGTTACAAAATTAATTACCTATGAAAGGAAGGGAAAGCCACGGAAGAAATGGTATGAAAAGAGAGGATGTGAATGATGAGTTGACGGGCGATGGAGAGGTATGGAAGAAAAATACATGCTGCGCCGATAGCCGACCCCAAATAAATAGGAAAATAGTAGATTTTTTTTTCGTTAATCAATACATATACTCGTACATATGTAATTGAAGTTGTCATCATCATCATCATCATTTCAGCCGAAAGACGTCCACTGCTGGACATAGGCCTCCCCCAAAGATTTCCACAATGACCGGTCCTGCGCCACCCGCATCCAGCGGACTCCTGCGACCTTCACCAGGTCATCAGTCCACCTTGCGGGGGGCCTACCCACGCTGCGCCTTCCGGTACGCGGTCGTCACTCGAGAACCTTTCCGCCCCAACGGCCATCGGTTCTACGTGCAATGTGCCCCGCCCACTGCCACTTAATTTTAGCGATTCGGAGAGCTATATCGGTTACTTTGGTTCTGCTGCGGATGGTCTCATTTCTGATACGATCTCGCAGAGAGACTCCTAGCATGGCTCTCTCCATCGCCCTTTGGGTGACTTTGAGCCTTCTTATGAGGCCCATTGTAAGCGACCACGTTTCAGTACCGTATGTCATCACTGGCAACACACACTGATCGAAGACTTTCGTCTTCAGGCACTGCGGAATATTGGACGAAAAGATGTGTCGCAGCTTCCCGAACGCTGCCCAACCGAGTCGGATTCGACGATTAACCTCTTTCTCGAAATTGGACCTACCTAACTGGACAGTTTGTCCAAGTTGTAACTAAGCATTAATTCGTCTATTAATTTATTCCATTATGTAACGAAAATCTGATTGTTACACAAAGGGATAAATTAATCTGTAGAAAATTAACTTTTATTTTTAATCAAATTTTTTACAAAAGGTTTCGTTACACTTTGTTGAAATTTGAATTACATATATATAAATTATGTATTAGTTTTTTTAATTAATCCATATATCTACAATTACCCTATCATAATAAAACACACTGTATATACATATTTGTAAATCACATTCACGTATCTTGGTAATTAAATTAATTGCTAACAAACTATGTAACTGTTAGTTATAATTAGGTACTTATGTACATACTTGTTAGGTATGTCAAACTTTAATTCAAATTAAAGTAGGTCCTTGAGGCATTGTACCCATTCTGGTCGCTTCCTCGCACAACGTATCAACATTGCGATACAACGAGGAAATGCCGCCAGCATCCTATATAGGTACAATGCCTCAAGGACCTACTTTAGATTTAAGGTAGGTAGAGGTAGATAGTTAGGTAAGTTACACTTACTGTATATATTTCGAAAATAAATGTTTTCTTTATTCAAATTAAAATATGAACCTTCCCTAAACATATTTCATCCGCTGCTAGTATGTTATGTTTGTACGTGTAATAGATCTGTTGTTGATATGAACGATTGTTAAGTATATTTATCCAAACTAAAGTCGCCTAATTAAAACCAAAGTGGATACTTAATCTGAAGCCTCCGCGTAACACCAGAAGCATAAACTAAAATTGTAATTAATACTTAATGGGCCCGTAAATTTAGTTTTGGGTCTCGCAAGCCTGTCGCACGGGGATCTGCTCCAGATCGGCGTTGGCGACATGTCAAGGTGAGAGCGTCGCGGACGCAGACACCCGTCGCAATAAATTCCTTCTTGCTCAGTCGTAATTGGATCCGCCCCGCCTACGCTGACCAGCCTACCCCGCTTCCTTCAATCCATTGTAGGTTAGACCACTTCACGCGACAAGTGCATCTAGGACAGACACGAGAGATTTCGAACCCCCGAGAACGTTAATGGTCTCCAATCATGATAATAACCCTAATAAAATAGTAGCGTAGCGGCAACGATCGCAAAACCTTCACTGATTGGGTTTACCAAGAAAAGTGCAATAAGCTATCATAGAGAACTTTCATAGCAATCGATTCCACGTATGAAGATGTCTCAAAGACGCGGTGTCTAAAGACGACTCCGTTTATGGGCGTTCATGCACATTATAAAATGTGGTCTAACACCTTTTCTAATAGGGCTAGGAGCCTATTAAGACATTTATAATATACTAGCAACAATGTAGAGGCGTTACGAAAGAATGTTCTTAACTAAGTAGGTAAGTGCATGGAGAATGATGTGCTATGCAAATCGGAGGTGGAGTAGCCATTTCTCTGCGGTGAACCAATTTCTTACCCAAACGATTTCATCACTCAAATGTTCGTTAAAGTGCATAGCACAAATCACCATCAATTTGTTTGAGCACCATAGATTACCTGACGGACGACGCAATACGCGCATAAAAGTAAATCTTAACGAAACGCGTAAACCGTATTTGTCAGCATTCATTAGCGATCTCACAAATATGAACTTTCGAAAATCGAAGAAAATACCGCGATTTGCATAGAAGTTAGAGCGCGGTGCGCGTTTCTCTGCTCATTAAGGAAGGTTGGGCTGGGAGAAAAAACGCGACGAGTGGCTGTCTCCCGAGGCAAATTGGTCGTTACTGGACAGCTTCCTCATATACGGACCTTACCGTATTTATGCAATCGGCGTCATAGTGTCGACGGACCTGGTTCTTAAACTACATTGTGCTCAAATAAATTTATCCCGCAAACCGGTATGCTGATGGGATATAAATCAAGCATGATTTCGAAGATGTTGTCGTAAAAAAATTGGTGAAGTGCGACCGCGTCTTATTTGTGTCGCTTCACACGTAGGATAGGTTAGTATTTTTAGGTAGATGTCCTGATTCAGAGTAGGTATTACTAAACACGCTTGTAGGGGATCCACACTGTGGTGTACTTTTTTAACCGTAGGTCTTAAAATTTGTTTGCTAGCTTATTTATACTCATTAAATATCATATTATAAAAGCTAAAACACGAATTAAAAATTCAGTGCACGCGTTCATGATATAGTGTTGCAGACCCCCAAACACGACAGCTCGTGGTGTCATCTTCATCAAAATCGTACGTGATCAAAATATTTATAAACTGTACAGCTTTCTTCATTTCAATAAAATACTGGTTTCTGCCCACAACTTTGTTTGCGTAGAAGTCGTGGTAACTTCCAACCCTCTTTTTATACTCTAAGGGGTTGAATTTAAAAGAAATGTTTAAAAGGTGCAGTCGACGATATCTAAAAAAAGATATGGTCCAAATTTTATGGTTCACCGTTCACCCTGCAATGGCTTAGGCCATACATTCTCAGTCAATCTTTATAACGCCGACTGTTTTTATTTAACCCCCGGGGAAAACTCAAAAGTATCACGTGTAAGATAACTATGTTTGATAAACATATTTAGAAGTCATCATCTCCAAGATGTTCAGGTTTTGGTAAGGTTTTTGGGTAATTTGTGGTACCTAGGAATTTTTTTCCATTGATCCTAGGCGGTTTTAAAATTTTCTAATGGTTAGTTTTGATGTACTTATGTATTCGTAATTACCTAAGTAGGTCAAGTTTTAGTAAGAAGAATAGATAAGGGCATTTAATAATAATGTTCATAATGTAAGACTGAGCCCTGACTCCAGTCAAACTAAATATTTAGTTTTGTGGAGCATATAAATAACACAATATATGTAACCTACGATTGTAATAAATAAATAAAAACAAAAATTCATTGTACAGCGAATATTAATCACGGACATTTGAGTGACTAATTTCCGTTAGACAAAGGAATCAATTAAATTTCAAAAGACTTACGATTCATGCATAGCTGTATAATATAGCTAAATGCAATGCATGAAATTCACAGAAAACATCCATAGCCCAGGGTCAAAAATTCATGATAAACATCTGCAGCGACAGGGTCACTACTGAGTCTACTGACTAGTATAGAAGGTCGTTAAATAAATAATTTAAAGCCAAAGTTACTACGTATCGTAAGCATTTGTATTGTCTCTTCCAAGACGAATCCTCATGTCTGAGGGTCGTGCACGTGACCACCACATAGACGATTTGTGGTGTACTAATCCCGTGGGTCGCCTGCGATAGAAGTAATCTTAGTTTGACTTCCGAATAAATGTTTCATCGAGATTTAAGGCATACTATCTTATTAATGTATCCTTCCTTTTCCCGATATTACGAACATAGAAGATAGGTTGAGTTTATCGCTTCTGCCTGTACATTTTTTTTTATACAATCAAAAACTACACCGAAAGCTCTTTATGGGGATAACGGATACATTGGCTGTCCGTGTCTGTATAATAAATGTCCACATACAATACACGATTTTTTCATCCAAGCACCAATTACATTTCCCTTATCATTGTATCAACCCTCCGTTTAACGTATTGTATCGCACGCGAATCTTGCTCAACAAATTGGTCCACCCGGCACGCAAATCATATTTTAACTCATTGCGACATTTCCAAACTGCATATTTTCGATATATGCATTCAATTAAAGCTGTTCTAATTAAATAAATCGTGTATTTACAGGAGTTTCGCAAACTCGCGTGTCAAAACTCGTTTGTTAATGGTCCACACTTGCCTATTGAGCTTGGTATCTCTGCATCTGGCTTGTTGCAACGTTAACACCTACTCTTGAGTTGAACCGTTCATTGAAAAGAGCAATGAAAACATTTCTCAAGATTATAATGATTTCAAAAGCTTGCTTTAGTAAATATTGCGTTGAGTTTCGGCGAACTGGATTAGGTGCTATTATAATGGGTTTAGCGCCATTGTGTATTGTGGGAAATGTAGAAACTAAAGAAGTGTTTTGTTAACACTGGTTATAAACGGCTCCGTAAAGGAGCTATGCAACGCTTTTGTCCATCTCCGGCTTTGTTCCTAAGTCGGTACCTATTTAGTTGTTTGTTTCTTCTAGCAGTAGTGTGACGAGCACAGTCTTACAAGTAGAGTACATCATCTCATGACTATTCTTAAGCATTCTTTAGCTTTTGCCGCGGCTCAGGGAATATCAAATTATACTTTGTGCATAAGGGCAAAAAAGCATTGCTGCGATTTAGACTTCGAATTTCAAACCCTCGGATTGCAAGGTGCAGGTGCACGCTCTGCCAAAAGCGCTATCCCAAAAACTCTCTTAGGAGTAGCTATAATATAATTAATACATTTACATACGAAATACTTAGGATAAAAGACTGCGACGGATGACGACTGGGTTAAAAATATCATTCTATTTGGTCCGTCAGTTAGGCGTAGGTCACACTGGATGCGATGCGCACCGCACGCCGGCGTGCAAGGGGGACAGCGCTGTAAGTACACACGCGTAGCGTTATCTCGCTCAGAAACCGGAAGGCCTAGTATAAAAATTGTACGACATTAACTTCTCGACCGCGTTAGCGTATCGAGGGGTCAAAATATGAAACTTGCCGGATGATTTAAATAAACGGCAAACATAATTTGAACTCTCGATACGCTAACGCGATCGAGAAGTAAGCGTCGTGCAACTTTTATACTGGGCCTTCGGAGTGCGGTCTGAATCGCATCCAGTGTGGCATATCCTTACCTACTTAAATTATTAAAAAAAAATTTTTTTTAATGTATTTAAAATTGACGAAGATAAGGAGCATCAAAGTTACGGGGTGGGGGCTAGAGGCGTCACTACTAGAAAAGATTGTTCGTAATTGTGACGTCATTCGAAACTTGAATGCACTGTATTTTCGTCATTTTGTATCTGACGAACAAAAGAAGAAATACGTCAACAATATTTGGTAATAATCTAAAAGATGCACCAAATAGATTATTTTAGTCGTCTAGCGTATTTTCGATATGAAAACCGTACAGTCACGTCTATAAATATCTATACACTTTGGAACATATTACAGGGGAAGAAGGGTCAAAATTGAATACAGATGCACATATATTTATGAAGCCGACCGTATCAAGCTTACAGTGTATAATTATTCCCTTTTTTCTTAAATGTCGCGAGTCTCGTTCCAGGTTAATAACAAGTTTTTCTGGTACATTATTCTTCGCTTTAAAGGTACTTACAGAGAACAATAGCGTTATACATGCTACTGATGAGTGTCAATTAAATTCAAAATACTGCCATAAATTCAAAATTCAAGCGGACGCAACTGCAACGCATGAGTTTGATCAATATCCTATACATTTACTTACCAAATGTGACTTTTTGGTTTCAAGACGCCAACCACGTGCATTCGTTATTAAATTGGCGGAGATGGGGTCACACGATTTGTTCGACAACACTAACAGGGCCGGCCCACGCCAAATTTAATTTAATATAAAATAATACTCGATTAATTATGGTGTCGACAGAAGTAGGCCCTCTTTTGTTTCAGGCTGGTACCGAAATGATATACGGATGATATTTTTATAGGCGTCGGTGAATGTGTTGGGCGATTAACCTTTAAGCAAGAGTATTCGTTTAACGACGGCCAAAGTAGAGCTGCTTTCCACATATGTGTTGTTTTGACTTTTGAAAAGCCATGTGATGCGAAAGATTAAAGTCACGCAAAAATATTGCCCACAGCGACACAGCAACCAGGTTTTTAACTGCCAAAAATAAGTAGTTAACAGGTAGGTAGGTATGTACAATTGACATCAAAGATATCAGCGCTCACAAATATCTGAACACTTCTATTGTCAAAGCGTTAGAGTGCATGTTGAGATATCTTTAGCACCGTAGTCACCACTATAATATCTTATGGGGATAGGCTAGAACTATGTCAAAATGATATGCAGTAAGAGATATCTTACAAACTGATTAATAGCGTCACTATGACATAGGGCTACAGTGGCCTAGGTTTCCAATTGGTCGACTGTACCTACATACTATAGTATCATATATAATTTAATCAGCTCAGCGGATCGAGTATACAATTAATACATATACCTGTATGTCAATATGGACTTATTGCTATTCTGCAAGTAAAAGTATATGAAGTATACCTATCCATGTCCGTCGTTTCAATTTAGAAACGGTCTCAGTCACACATTTACAAAACTTTGACATAAAAAATCGAAGTTTGGGGTGACGGATGTACCTAAACGACAACAACACGTAAGATAAATAAAAAAGCGGCCAAGTGCGAGTCGGATTCGCGCACCGAGGGTTCCGTACAAACTTTTAGTTACTTATTACTTATACTTTTATACTTATACTTTTAGTCATTTCGAAGTAGAAATTTGAAGTCAGTATGTATCGACAGATTGGGCCACTTGTTTGCACGGCATAGAGTTAGTATGTGAGTTTGATTCACGTTGATTATCTCTTTATCACGTAAACCGATATTATGTTATTTAAAAGGAGTATTTACAACAATATAGTTTATATCAATAGTGCATTATTTGAGTATTTGTATACGTTTCGTGGTGATATTAAATTGTTAGTAATGCCTCGGCTAAATAAGCGATGTAGAAAAATGCTGGAATTATCGATTCAGCATGATAGAAATCGCGAAAGCAAACATTCTGATATAGACAAATCGAAGTGGAGAAAGGTGTTCCGAAATTAATATTAACAATCCTGTGTGGCGTACTGTAGTGTATTGAGGTTTGCATAACCTGTCTCAAGCGTAAACGTCTGACCCAGGAGTGGGGGTCGGCAGTTGCCGTCAGACCACCGCCCGGGATACAAGGGTAGACTGTACGTCGGTGAGCCAGATTTACGTGTCCACGGTATCAATCAGTAGGACGTTACATGTGGCGACGAGAAAAAAATACTAAAGTTACATTAGATTCCGAAATCATTAAAACAACAAAAGGGAGGAGTAGTAAACATCCAAATAGGCGTTTCAAAGACTACCGCTGTTTATGCAAAAAAAAAAATGGATTTACGTTGCATTAATATCGGATTTTATGATGAAACCAAGTGAGTTGTTTTGAACGAAGTTGTTTACTAAGCCTTTTACATAAAGTTATGCGTGCATTTTAATATAAAAATCTGGGCTGACGTAACCAAAGCATAGGAAACTGGTGAGTTAATATGACGGTGACTTCGACCAAAGTACGAGTACCTACTAATATCTTCCTAAGCATTAGAATGTTCCTTTGTGCAATTATTAAATGAATGTAAATGATAACTTGCACATTATGGTTACTATAACGTAGATAGTCGAGCGTTAAAAAAATAAAATAAAGGTACCTACATAAAATACCAACTAATTAGGTATAGGTAAATCAAATTAAGTACATGACCTCGACATCGTTAAGCGTGGACAGCGTGGTCCATGAATTTGAACTATGAAATTTATAGAAACCGAAGATACCTGCATCTTTAATTTTGATTAACTTATAATGAAAAACATACAGGATACATATTATGCCAATGAAAACACTATACGGTTAAACATATAATATGTATGTGTATATGGTACGGGCGGACGAGTTTCACTTAATAATAATGCCCGAATATGGATATATTATTTTGTCATAAATATATTGTTGCTGAATGCATGGCAAGTGTAATGGCCATGGCGGACAGGGTCATTTCACGTCATAGGACAAGCCTTAACAACATACAATGGTGGACGTTCTCATATCGTCACTGTCATGCTAACATCTTAGACCAGTGCGACCAACATACTGGTCCGTATTGAGTATTGTATTATAAGCAGCAGAGTAATATATCTATTATAGGAGATGTAATTATCTGTTTACTAAATTAAGTAATACAGGAAACTATTTAATCGTGACATTAATTTGTCATGCGTTTGATTGTATTTGAAAATATAGTTAGTTACAAAGCTGACTACTAGATCAACTATAGCAGATAAAATTATCTGGTTATTGAATTAAGTAATCCTTACAAGAAACTACTCAATCAAAACATTTAACTGTCATGTGTTTGTTATGATAATTGAATTACAAAGCTGACTACTAGATCAGTTAAAGCAGTAGAATTATCTTGTCATTAAATTAACTAATAGAGGAAATTACTCAATCTTGACATTTAATTGCCATGTGTTTGTATTCAATAATATAATTATAAAAGCTGACTGCCAGATCAGTTATAACAGATACAATTACCTGGTTATTAAATTATCTAATACATACAGGAAATTACTCAATCTTTAACAAATGGTAGGATTGGTACCTAAATCTCACAGACTGTCGAGTTTTACTTAACATTGAGCAGTGTTTATTATTTTTCCATGAATATGATGGCAATAAATGGAAATCCAGTGGTCTGGTTATTAAGTCAACTATAACAGCAGATTACCAAATGGTAATTAAGTCAAGTAATACAGCAGATTACCGAATCTGGACATTAAATTGTCATGTATAAATGGAAATCCAGTGGTCTGGTTATTAAGTTAACTAACTCAGCAGATTACCGAATCTGGGCATTAAATTGTCATGTATAAATGTAAATCCAGTGGTCTGGTTATTAAGTTAACTAACACAGCAGATTACCGAATCTGGAGTTGGACATTAAATTGTCATGTATGAATTAAACACAACAGATTACTGAATCTGGACATTAAATTGTCTTGTATATATTAAGAGGCCATCAATACGGTTTGTACGGAAAAGCAACAAAAGCTGTTTTTTGACGTTGAAATACAAAGAAACTGTGAGCTGTTTGTTAAAGTTGTTAACTATGTTTGATAGCTTATTTCCTCGTGTTTAACTTGTAAGCTTCTAATTTGAGTAAAACTCAATGTTTTAACTTTTACTATACAATTATTGGCAGTTGTTTTCTGAAAAGCGCACGGAGACAGAAGTTTGACTTCGATTATTGTTAACATGATACATGAAAACACATGTTTTTCTAGGTTGATATAATATTGCAACATGGTTTTATTTAACTTATAGGCCTCATATTTCCAATAATTTACACAGATACCTATCTAGTTCGACTTTGAATATGCACATTTTTCGATAAAAATACACTGCAAACGCAGGGATTTTCGCAGTAATTTTGACAAAATATTGGGATGATTTGTATACAACATTAAAGTTTATTCTTTTAAGAACATGCTGAAATCGAAAAAATCACTTTTTGTTTAAATTCCGTATTTTTTTTTAAATATTCAAATGGTGTATAAAATCCAATCCGCGCTAGCCTAGTCCTCAGTACCGCGCGCGCGCTCGTAGAGGTAGGACCTGTGTTGTTCTCTGTGGACTGTACAATTTGCTTGTTTTGTTGCACGAGTACGTGCTGGAAGCGTTTGGAAAAGTGAATAAACCGCGACCAACTACTGAGATAAGCATTTTACATTTTTGACTATATTATAGACCTGTTTGAAATAAAAATTTGAAATGATTTTATCGAATGTGATTGTACCGCAACCAACCCTTCTAGATACTTTCAGTAATACAGAGTGTTTATTAAGACGGACAGTATGGAGAAATTTTAGGTGTATTAGGGTGACGGTACCCATTATGAACACTTTAAGCTGACAGACAGGAGTGATGGACACTATATTCTTAATTCAAATGTCATATGATTGTCAATTGGTTGACACAAAATAAATGCATGAAACTTATTTCCTCATAATAAAAGTGACTGTACGTTACTGGTTCCTTGTCCATTACTGGCCACCGCCCTAGTCAGGGATAATCATATTGCTATATGAGCAAAATCCGGAATAAAACCGGCCAAAAGCGTGTCGGACCAAGCATAATTGAGGGGTTTGTAGCGTTATGTTATACGACATAAATATTGTGCAAGCAAAAAGGCATAAGTGTCTTCAAAATATCAAGGGACTTAACTGTATGTTAGCAATTAATAGTTTTTGGCAAAAACGGCTAGACAACCTTACCACGAAACTTATTTTGAACAATTTCGTTCAAAATAAGTTTCGTGGTAAGGTTGTTTTATATCTTAACTTTCTAAAGCTTTCACATTTTTAGGGTTCCGTACTTCAAAAGGAAATAACGGAACCCTTATAGGATCACTTTGTTATCCGTCCGTCCGTCCGTCCGCCCGTCTGTCTGTCCAGACCCTTTATCTCGGGAACGAGTAAAGGTTGCAAGTTAAAATTAATACCATATATATACACAGGTCTGCGGTCCCTTGAAGCTGCAAAAAAAACCAAACTTCTACATCAACGCAATCCAAATCTGAAACTGCCGTACACTGAGAGTTCCATGCCACTTTTGTGCGGAGCCCTCGGTGGGCAAGTCCGACTCGATCTTGGCCGGTTTTTTGGACCTCCCGATACTGGATCAACCAATTTTTTGTACAAGAGACCTTTAACTTATTTCTAAGGACCTATCAGATGATGTGCCACAAGTAGATATTTGACAAAAAAATGGAACTCAAAAAACGGCATTTTTATTTTTTGTTGTACAAAAATCACTTTTTGCTAAATTAGAAATTTTTATATTTATTCTACTCAGAATCGCAGCTCTTTCAATCCTAGTAGGAGAAAAAAAGTGTCCTAAATTTTCCATACATTTTTCAAACTTTCTAATGTGCTACCGCCATACTGAATCTATGAAATGATGGTGGCGAAATGGAAAACAAATCTTGGAACACTTTTTTTCTCCTACTGCGATTGAAAGAGCTCGCGATTCTGAATAGAAAACAATTAAAACTTTTCATATTTTCAAAAAATGATTTTTTTACAACAAATAATAAAAACGCCCAAAATATGCCTCCGGATTTCAGTTAAAATTACAAAACGTTTAAATAAAATTATTTAATTACACGTCCCTTTTTTCATCTTATCGGCTTTGTAACCTTCAATATAATATCACCACCCCAAAATAGAATTCAGATTGAGTTTAAATTTTGAAAAAAACAACTTTTTAGTAGTTAGGTATGCTTAGAAATGTACCAATATATGTATGAATATGAAAACAATGAATTGGATCCGGAGGCAGAAAACAAAATCCTATTCCAAAATAACTTTGGATACTATTTAGAGACATTTGACGTTTGAATAAAACTATTTTTAATCTTATGATAAACACAAAACAAATATACAAATTACTCGTACATTTTCTAACACCACGTACGCCAAGTAATAGTTGATGTTCTGGCGCAAGTATCAATAATGTTTGGTCCGCGCGTCAAGCGTCGCGACGCCATTAGCCTCGCGACGGTGCTTACAATCAATGAATGCTCGCTCCCGTTCGCACTAACCGCACCTGCTATGCCGTTCGAAGAGCATGGCGATAATAAGTTTGTATACCTGATTGTAGTGTGTGTCCGCACACAGATGCGCGTTCGGAGCGCAACTGGCGGTAATAATATTGAAATGCGAGCGGGCGGATTTTGTGATAGCACTCTTAAACACAGCAGATTACTGAATCTGGACATTAAATTGTCATGTATGAATTAAACACAGCAGATTACCGAATCTGGACATTAAATTGTCATGTATGAATTAAACACAGCAGATTACCGAATCTGGACATGAAATTGTCATGTATATATTAAATACAGCAGATTACCGAATCTGGAAATTAAATTGTCATGTATATAAACACAGCAGATTGCCGAATCTGGGCATTAAACTGTCATGTATGGACTAAATTGGTACTTACAGCAGATTATTAAATCTGGACATTCAATGGTCATGCATGATTTAAACACAGCAGATTACCGAATCTGGACATTAAATTGTCATGTAAGGTTATACCGTATGCGGGTAAATGTATCTGATACCGAAAGAAGTAAATTATACAATAATATATACATAAAATATGTGTATACCTACAGAAAAAAAGTTACTGACCTAGTTACAACAGATACATTTATCTGGTCATTACATTGACTTGAGCAGATGGCTCTTACGAGAATCTGACCGTTGAACGGTTTGATTGCATTGCAGGTCGCCCAAACCATGTCATCGACGCTCACTTTAGACAAGTTCGATTGTGAAGCGGACCCTACTTCAGTCAGCGTTAGGTGGGAACGCTGGAAGCAGGCGATGAGAATCTGATTCTTGAATGACTTGAATACATTGTCCCCTAGTTGTTGTTCGATGCAAAACAAAAGCAAAAGGCTTATCTTCATAGGAAATCCGAGTGGAATGGGTTAACATAGCCGCCATAAAATTGGAGAATGTCTGGTGGTTCAATTGAATGCCTCCATTAAATTGAAACGGGTTGTTGACATAGCCGCCACTAAATTGGAAAATGTCTGGTAGTTCAAATGAATGCTTCCATTAAATTGGAAATGGTTGACAACCTTCATTAAATTGAAAATAGTCAAGTGATTTAATTTCAGGTTAATATAATTGAAATTTCAGTTTGTTTTTAATATTAACCAACCAAAGAATACCAATAAGACACCAAGTTTAAGTAAAACGCTTTTACATATGGAAGTCACACTCTACTCAATGTGAAACAACAACTATAAATACTGTTTATTGAAAATCTAAACCTTGTTTGTTCATCGAGCAAAGAATACTTAGGCTGAAATCATACAACTACAATGTAAATCTACAGTACAGGGAAAATTCAGATAAAAGAAGGGATGCTGCAGAAGCTAGTCTAATTGAAAATAGAGAAGTGTTTATCAAGAATATGGATCCCTCATGTAGTTTAGGATAAACTAACCTAACTTAAAACCGAACTTAATTCAACGGCTGGGTCCTTAAGGGGATAAGGAAAATATAATAAAATTGGTTTAACGTGTATCCACCATCATTGACTCTTACATGTATGTATCACACAAAGGTACACGCAACAGTAAGTCTAGGATAACTAAGAAAGCATACAAATAGGTTAACACCATTATGAAGGTTATCCGTTATTAAGGTTATTATTATCAGGGTTATCAAGTGCGAATAATAATAATACAGCAGTAGTCAAAGTAATACTTTATTGCACTAAAATTGGTACAAAATATATAAATAAACAGTTACAAAGGGTAAAAAGAGATTCAAGATAACCTTTGCGTAGGATTAGGCATTGACTCTTCATAATTCCCTGGTGTTTTGGGAATGTTGTGCTACCTACATTAAAATCGTTATGTTAAGGTCGAAGAACTATCTGCGGGCGATAGCGTGTCCTTTTAATAGAAGAAGTTTGCTGTTAAACTACTAAAGCTCATGACTATTTGGTGTCTAGGTGATTACACAACAAACAATGTATTATATAATTTAAACTTTCGTGAGTCATATTGATATTAAATTGCAACGGTTAACACTCGCGTATTTTTTATCACAATAGGCGTGACATGTTTCGAATGCATCGGGCAGTCACGTCGGATAGACAGAGTGGTGTTGGTACCTTCGCGGCTCGGGCATCACTGCCCGAGACCGACGTAGGAAACGGGTCGCGCGCGACGAAACGGGGTGATCCGCCCGCGCGCGACAATGTATTGTTGGTCATTAAAAAAACAGTCACATTAAACATCTCCTGTAAAGTGATGTCAAGGATCACATAAGCACTTAAGTTTGAATCGAAAAGCATTCAGATCGCTGAGAGCCTGAGTACTTAATATACTTACCTAATTCCTAGTTACCTGTAATATCAGTTGGAGTTTCATGGAATTACGCCATGATACTATACCTATATAAGTAGTAACTTTTTATATTTCTCCATGTTGCAAATATTAAAATGACATTCTTATTTAAAAAAAAAATAAGAATATTTTCGAGCATAAATTCAAAAAAATCTGAAGGTCTGTAAAATGTGAGGGCTAAAAGCTTTACTGTGAATCTCAATATTTTCTGATGAAGTGAGAGAGAGATAACATTGTTCTATGAATGCTAAACCAGGAACTCTGTGTTATAGTGGTTTTATTACATGAGGTCAAATTAAGTTTTATTATCATAATATTATACAAATATTCATAATACTGAACGCCACTAGGTACTCACCATTTCATGATCAAATAAATACTTAATTCCTCATAAGTGATTGTACCATAAGCCTAAACCCTATAGCTTATGGTAATGCTATACTAACTTACTTTACTCTTTGTGCTATACTAATTATTTCTCACATTAGAGACGCTTAAATGCGTAATGTACCAACTTCACACGTATCAGTATTTAAGTATTTACGGAAATGCAAGTTAATAAACTAACACGTACCTACCGTAGATGTATTGAATCAAACTTTGGTTTTATTGCACAAATTACAATGACTTATATGATCCCTTAGATTGCACCTGATAGTGCAAGCTAAGGGATATTACTAAACAATAAAAAAAAAAGTAAGCCATTGAAGCCTTACTCATTCTAATTATAGATATAACGCCATATTCATAAAAACTTAACAGATTCATATTAGTTAAAATATGTTTTATCCCTTTTAACAAACGCAAAAGTCAAATTGACAGATAACGAGAAACGACAAATTAGTTAACGGAGGTTTTGATGAGCGTTTATGAATAACGGCAATAGTTGCTTTCAGTGATATTGACAGATTTATAATAAACAGCAAATACACTTATTAGAGTAACATAAACTAAGTTATCTAAATTACAACAAGACATTAAGTTTGTTAAAATATTTATGAATGTTAAAACACACATAGTTACATAATAATGTCGAAAATTATATTTACTTTGGTAAATAGTATTTTCTAACTATGTAGCATAGTGTATTCAACATCACGTGAGCTAATCATTGTTTTTACCAAACTAACAGCCGATTTATGATTAAATGGATCTAACTATGCGTTCATGTCTACGTAACTGTTCAGTAAATTTAGATGAGAATCATATAAGTGGAAGTATTTAATGATAACAACGGTAAAACATACAGGCACAACGCCCATAATCTAAAAAAAAACAAAACAAAAAAAAAAAAAAACAAAAGGAGAAGGACGGGAAATGGATAGTATCAGGAAAATTATCGAGAAAGGAGACTGAGAATAATTTGGGATCAGATGAAGACAGTGATGTATATTAGAAATCCAAATTCGGAGAAGTAATTTACTTTGTGTCATTCCAGTCATTACTAGTAACTCTATAAATAAGTTGTTTTGACAACTGATTGATAAGATGCAAACTAATAAAGAAAAAAACAACAAGGAAGGGATGTAGTGTATTGAGGTTTGCATAACCTGTCTCAAGCGTAAACGTCTGACCCAGGAGTGGGGGTCGGCAGTTGCCGTCAGACCACCGCCCGGGATACAAGGGTAGACTGTACGTCGGTGAGCCAGATTTACGTGTCCACGGTATCAATCAGTAGGACGTTACATAAGTTGTTTTCGATGGCGACTGCGGCAATCGACAGTATGTACGTCTCGCTCCTGCCAACGTAGTGGTAGGAGCGAGACGGACATACTTTCGAATGCACCTCATATTAGATGCTGGACCAAGTGAGGAGGCAAATATTGCCCCAGAGCTACAGGCGGAACCACGGGCCACGTGAGTAGAGGAACAGCAAATACAATTGTGATTAACGCTCCTAAAAAACGCACCTACTCGTAATTCAGAGCATGGTAATACACCCAGCCATCTTTCTCCATTAAATTTATTACATTCTACAAAAAAAAAATATATATATATAAGTTTTTCTTTGTCTTTAATAAATGATATTAAAAATAATATGTCGAGCTTATTTCCCATCACTAATAACTAAACTTCATCAAATAACCCTTTATTTTATAAGGTCTTTAAATCAGATACTAAATATTTTTACCCAAACCCATAATGTATCACATGATTTATGCATGAGCCTCAGTTACTTCACACAACGGGAAACGTAGTTATTGATTCGCAGTTGGGTCCAAATTGAGTTCTTACCTCTATATGTCGCAAAAGCATTTTGAAACCACCGACTCTCAAAAGCCCTATTCGGAAAACGCGGTATCGACACCTACCGTTACATAAAACAGGACAACGGAGTCAAAAGTACATATCTGTTTTTATTGTCATGTTACTGTGTATCTGAAGATAAAGACATTTGGGTACCTACTTAAGAGTGCTATCACAAAATCCGCCCGCTCGCATTTCAATATTATTACCGCCAGTTGCGCTCCGAACGCGCATCTGTGTGCGGACACACACTACAATCAGGTATACAAACTTATTATCGCCATGCTCTTCGAACGGCATAGCAGGTGCGGTTAGTGCGAACGGGAGCGAGCATTCATTGATTGTAAGCACCGTCGCGAGGCTAATGGCGTCGCGACGCTTGACGCGCGGACCAAACATTATTGATACTTGCGCCAGAACATCAACTATTACTTGGCGTACGTGGTGTTAGAAAATGTACGAGTAATTTGTATATTTGTTTTGTGTTTATCATAAGATTAAAAATAGTTTTATTCAAACGTCAAATGTCTCTAAATAGTATCCAAAGTTATTTTGGAATAGGATTTTGTTTTCTGCCTCCGGATCCAATTCATTGTTTTCATATTCATACATATATTGGTACATTTCTAAGCATACCTAACTACTAAAAAGTTGTTTTTTTCAAAATTTAAACTCAATCTGAATTCTATTTTGGGGTGGTGATATTATATTGAAGGTTACAAAGCCGATAAGATGAAAAAAGGGACGTGTAATTAAATAATTTTATTTAAACGTTTTGTAATTTTAACTGAAATCCGGAGGCATATTTTGGGCGTTTTTATTATTTGTTGTAAAAAAATCATTTTTTGAAAATATGAAAAGTTTTAATTGTTTTCTATTCAGAATCGCGAGCTCTTTCAATCGCAGTAGGAGAAAAAAAGTGTTCCAAGATTTGTTTTCCATTTCGCCACCATCATTTCATAGATTCAGTATGGCGGTAGCACATTAGAAAGTTTGAAAAATGTATGGAAAATTTAGGACACCTTTTTTCTCCTACTAGGATTGAAAGAGCTGCGATTCTGAGTAGAATAAATATAAAAATTTCTAATTTAGCAAAAAGTGATTTTTGTACAACAAAAAATAAAAATGCCGTTTTTTGAGTTCCATTTTTTTGTCAAATATCTACTTGTGGCACATCATCTGATAGGTCCTTAGAAATAAGTTAAAGGTCTCTTGTACAAAAAATTGGTTGATCCAGTATCGGGAGGTCCAAAAAACCGGCCAAGATCGAGTCGGACTTGCCCACCGAGGGCTCCGCACAAAAGTGGCATGGAACTCTCAGTGTACGGCAGTTTCAGATTTGGATTGCGTTGATGTAGAAGTTTGGTTTTTTTTGCAGCTTCAAGGGACCGCAGACCTGTGTATATATATGGTATTAATTTTAACTTGCAACCTTTACTCGTTCCCGAGATAAAGGGTCTGGACAGACAGACGGGCGGACGGACGGACGGACGGATAACAAAGTGATCCTATAAGGGTTCCGTTATTTCCTTTTGAAGTACGGAACCCTAAAAATGTGAAAGCTTTAGAAAGTTAAGATATAAAACAACCTTACCACGAAACTTATTTTGAACGAAATTGTTCAAAATAAGTTTCGTGGTAAGGTTGTCTAGCCGTTTTTGCCAAAAACTATTAATTGCTAACATACAGTTAAGTCCCTTGATATTTTGAAGACACTTATGCCTTTTTGCTTGCACAATATTTATGTCGTATAACATAACGCTACAAACCCCTCAATTATGCTTGGTCCGACACGCTTTTGGCCGGTTTTATTCCGGATTTTGCTCATATAGCAATATGATTATCCCTGACTAGGGCGGTGGCCAGTAATGGACAAGGAACCAGTAACGTACAGTCACTTTTATTATGAGGAAATAAGTTTCATGCATTTATTTTGTGTCAACCAATTGACAATCATATGACATTTGAATTAAGAATATAGTGTCCATCACTCCTGTCTGTCAGCTTAAAGTGTTCATAATGGGTACCGTCACCCTAATACACCTAAAATTTCTCCATACTGTCCGTCTTAATAAACACTCTGTATTACTGAAAGTATCTAGAAGGGTTGGTTGCGGTACAATCACATTCGATAAAATCATTTCAAATTTTTATTTCAAACAGGTCTATAATATAGTCAAAAATGTAAAATGCTTATCTCAGTAGTTGGTCGCGGTTTATTCACTTTTCCAAACGCTTCCAGCACGTACTCGTGCAACAAAACAAGCAAATTGTACAGTCCACAGAGAACAACACAGGTCCTACCTCTACGAGCGCGCGCGCGGTACTGAGGACTAGGCTAGCGCGGATTGGATTTTATACACCATTTGAATATTTAAAAAAAAATACGGAATTTAAACAAAAAGTGATTTTTTCGATTTCAGCATGTTCTTAAAAGAATAAACTTTAATGTTGTATACAAATCATCCCAATATTTTGTCAAAATTACTGCGAAAATCCCTGCGTTTGCAGTGTATTTTTATCGAAAAATGTGCATATTCAAAGTCGAACTAGATAGGTATCTGTGTAAATTATTGGAAATATGAGGCCTATAAGTTAAATAAAACCATGTTGCAATATTATATCAACCTAGAAAAACATGTGTTTTCATGTATCATGTTAACAATAATCGAAGTCAAACTTCTGTCTCCGTGCGCTTTTCAGAAAACAACTGCCAATAATTGTATAGTAAAAGTTAAAACATTGAGTTTTACTCAAATTAGAAGCTTACAAGTTAAACACGAGGAAATAAGCTATCAAACATAGTTAACAACTTTAACAAACAGCTCACAGTTTCTTTGTATTTCAACGTCAAAAAACAGCTTTTGTTGCTTTTCCGTACAAACCGTATTGATGGCCTCTTAAAAGCACCTACACTCAGTTGAGTAAAGTTGGGATTTATAAGCGAGAATAATTCAATACATTATTGACCTTACTTGTTCCTCTATTATTTTTAAGCAGAAACTGCGAACGATACCAAGTTTCTCAGAGAGGAAATGTGAAAAAATTCATGACCTCGAGCGGAGTTCGAACCCGCGACTCTGATATTCCAGCTGATATCTCTTCCCACCAAGACCCGTGGCCCCGAATTTCTCTACCATATCCCTCGTTTGCGCCTTAGGGGGGGGGGGCGCTTAGCAACATCTCCCGTAAGAAAGTACTTCTTAATCGGCAAGCGCTTTTCCTTTCTTTCTGAGTAACTTCTTCATTACTAGAACAATTAAGTACTTCGTTAGGATGGGAATCTTCTCTGGGTTAGCTCTCTGTCAATTTGCAAAAGAAACAGTGAGACTGCACAGCAGACTCGAGTAGACTAAGGATAGCATACGTAAAAGGGAAGGTGTACCTAAGGGTAGCATGTGAAACATTGATTGTAATCCTAGATAGGAAAGGCGTTTTTGAATCCGCTATATCCTCTTAGTTCTGACCCAATGCCATATGGTGTTTTCTGATTGTTGAATAATAAAGCATTACTACAATAAAATTGTTTATACACCCAAATATCATTATCCCTCTATAATGCGTTCAAAAACCGCATATAAACACCCCCATAATTCTACGGGCTATGTCAGCGACTTTGGTTCTTCTACGGATCTCATTTCTGACTCGATCTCGTAGAGTATAGCCCTCTCCATAGCTCGCTGCGCGACATGGAGCCTCTGAAAAGACCTTTTGTGAAGCACCACTTCTCAGAGCCGTAAGGTAACACACATTGGTTGTACACCTTAGTTTTCAGGCACTGGGGGATTTTCGACGAGAAGAAGTTTTGTAATTTACCGAACGCTGCCCAGCCGAGTTGGTTCCGTCTACTGACCTCTCTCTGAAAATTGGACTAACCTAATCGGATCTATCCCAGGTATATATCACCAACTTCAAGAGTAGAGTTTCCAACATTAATTGCGGTGGGTGCAACATGGACGTTAAACATGACCATCGTTTTTTCCATGTTCATTTTAAGACCCACTTGTTGAGAAACTCTATTGAGGTCACCGAGTATTTGTTCTAGATCTTCCAGCGACTCAGCCATGACTACTATATCGCCGGCAAATCGGAGGTGTGTGATGTATTCGCCGTTGATGTTGATACCAAGTTCTTGGGGCCAACTCTAACTTAAATCTGAAATTTTTAAACATAAACCCACACTCGAATTTTAATGCATTTCATTATATACAATCACATAAACTACTATCAGCTAAGTCAGTTACTCCATCCAAACCATGTGACAAATGTACCCAATGTGTGTCATTAATAAAACTTGCGCTCACATGTCTAACGACAAAAATACCTTTTTAATATTGCGCGTTGAGCCGGTTTGTACACAAAAATGCGTAATCGCCCCGGTACTTATAATGTCAAGATTACATTCTCCGCTACTGAACTATTTACGTGGCTATTACACAGAAATAAGGGGTTTGCTAGAGAACCGTCATTACTACCTGATAGGTATTTTAAACGTAATTACAGCCTTCGTAATTGTTTCATTTTAAAAACCTATCTTAAGTGATACCTTAACCGTCCAGTTTATGATATTTGTAATTCAATTTTCCCGGCATGTTGATACCGGGTGCGGAATGCCTACAAGAAATTCATTAACAGGGTAAATGCACCGTTTACGTCCAATCGTCGGTTGTATATGAGCAGCCGCAGCGGCGATGTCCGGACAACAGAGAAGGCATGAGTCTGGGAAATAAATGGGGGTAAATAAATACCAAAGCAGCAGACAAAGCGTGCGGCGCACGAGCCGCTAGCCCGAGATCTCCATCACGATCACCGAGGCCTCCATTCTGTTTGGATTAATCTAATTTTAATTTACCTTATCTCATTATCAAAGCAGCGGACAAACTCATTTTTGCAATAGCCAATTTCAATTGCCAATGCGTCATGTGTCAAACTTTCATTCGAGAATGGACCTCCAGAATTACATTGTTATTTAATACAAAAATAAGCAGACGCGGACAGGTAGTTGGAGAATTTCTATCAAAAGATTAAGATTACATTTCAGACCTTTCATCTACTGTCAAAGTGTCAAAACTAACAGCTAACTAACAACTAACTTTTGAGTAAGATGTTATATCTTACTCCGTGGTATTATGGTGTCGAGTGATAATGGCACCGAGCTATTATCACATTAGTAGTAGTAACTGCATCGGTACGTGTCATAGGATATACCTATGTAGTTATGGTTAGCGTTAAGTGACTCACAGCCAGAGTGGCCATGGCCAAATATCGTAACCATATCCTCAACCCTGCGGCAACAAATATGTATTTAGCAACTTTAAAACTATTTATTTAATACTGGCTGACCCTTTCCTCAAAATCCGATAAATTTAATAGTAGTTTATGCAATTGTACATAATGAACAGCGCATTACATCACAAGTGTGATAAGACGAGTCGAAGGCGAGTTTCATAATAACATCACATAAGTGTTTTAATGCCTTTAATTTATAATTGCATAGACTACTTTATCTAAGCACATGTCATAGGTGCTCTAAGATAGGTTCAGGAACCATAGGGAAACGACCTGCATTGTTACCAGTGTTACTGGTAGGATATCTATAGGTATATTCTAGATACTCAAATAATGCAATACTTAGAAAATAAATTGACCACATTCAGAAACAAATTACTTATTACACATTCGAATTTCTGTCTTTTTTTAAATTATATTCAAATGAACTAACTCCCTATTCTATTCTTGTGTCACTCGAGATAAAATTTCATGCGATTTATATTTAAAATACTCACTGTGCGTTTCGTACCGAGAGTTTGACAGCTGTTCCAAGTTTAAACTTATATAACCTACTGTTTTCAGGAGGTAATGTTAAAATTACAGTTCCGTTAATTCCTGCTGGTTGGTAATGCATTGCCAACGGTTTTGAACGCATTTTAAAGCACTAGTGATATGTGCATTAGATAAAAAAACTTAAAACTCAGCATGAATAGATAGATTGATAATTTTATAATTAGGTACCTAGTACCTACCTTATGTGCGTGACAAAATGACATTTCAGTATTACGCAGCGCAGCAGAAGCACAGAATTAACTTTTTTTTCATCACACCTGCTCGTAAATGGTGATATTATATGCAAGCATACTTACACTTAAAGAGCTGTATTATTCCCATGGTTTTAAAGGATTCTCATACTACTTTACCGCCCGCGTGGAGCTCGCGGAGGACCTGCCCCGCACGCGCTCGCAGCACGCAGTTACTCCGGAGTACTGTGGACTGTGCAACTACACTACCGCTTATCATTATTGTTTCTTTACCTGTATAGAGTTTATTTATTTACTCGCAAATGTGATGAAA
Source organism: Lathronympha strigana (assembly GCA_949128165.1). Lineage (NCBI taxonomy): Eukaryota > Metazoa > Arthropoda > Insecta > Lepidoptera > Tortricidae > Lathronympha > Lathronympha strigana. The sequence goes on from OX421908.1 coordinate 13,012,263, forward strand.
AACATTATGTGTACCACGGGCAGTAAGGGGATTACTAACTCGGGTCATTTAAAGCCCTCCGCCTACGGCGTCGGGCTTCAATAGACCCTCGTAAGTAATGCCCTTCTTACCGCCCTAGATGCACAATGTACTATTACTCATTTCACGATCACGACATTTATTACATTACTTACACTTTATTTTCTTAAAAATTAAACACTTTCCTCCCATTAATCATCGAGATGAACTGAGGTCATTATGACGACCTAGATTCGGTAACTAACTGAGAGATGAGAAAGTTTAACACCGGGATATTTATAGTGGTGACACGCGGTCTGCGGATATTGTTTCCCAAATTTATAGCACGACAATTCTTAAACGAAACGTGGACCAAAAATCGTTATTCAATAATATCCATCATCAATTTAACGCCAAGCATTAAATAATCGACTTCAGTCCTCATCTCGCAAAACAGACTGCAATCGATAACGAGTATTGAAATATACTAACTTAACATAATGCCTTTTGCCGACGTAAAAAACGCGTACGCGTATATTTCAATGATGAAATGTAAATGCTTAATAAATCTGGAGATCCAAAAGGCCCAACCACGTACCTACGGGACATACGGCGGGTCGTTTTTTCGTCCAGTAATTTTATTTAAGCCTCCAACTGTTCCGAAAAGGGCTATCTTTCAATACATCTGTTAGGTAAATAAATACCTTTGACCCAAAAGCGTCGGGTTGAGCGACGAACGGTTATGTTAACCCTTATCGGCCAATACACAACGCTGTAAGTACACTAGAACTTAGTACATATAAGCTCTTTTAAATTTGGCAAATATGATGGCCGTGGAACACAGAGTTTACCGGCGATATTGACCAATTTTACAAGGAAATGATCCGATGAAATATCTAATCTTTATAAGGTACCCTGGACCTCACAATGGCATAACTGTAGGTCGGGTACATGGAGTCTGGTCAACTGGAATACCTACTCATATATTTTATTGCCCTTTCATAACTATGTAGGTATATATATATTCTATACTTGGACAATTTAGTTTTACTGTTACTTCTCTTTATACCAAGTTTCAATTTTACATTCGTTTCACAAGTCGTTTTGCAACTGGCAACATTTTGGTCAATATGTTGCCGGGCATGCCTTGCCTGCTTGTTGTTGAAGACATGATCTATCGGAAATAGAATCTAATGAAAAACAGAACATGTTAGCAAAAAGGGTTTATCGGACAAGTTCGATAAAAGCCCTTGTATTATCCATTGGGTTTTTACTAGACTTGGTTACAATACTTACAATACAATATGTATGTTATGCCGTCCAACGTTGCATAATGTAGTCTTATTTTTAGCACCTGACAATCAATCGTAAAATTTGACTTAATAATAGAACTTATTGGCGTATCTATGATCGTAAGTCATTCGGATTTCAGTAACATGTATCAACACTACTGAAATATTATATTTGATAGATAAGTAGCTACTATATTGCTACCGAGAATTAGGTCTGTGGTGCTTCCTCGGATTACATATGACTTATGTAATGCTTTATTCATATCACCGATAGTTTTAGTAAAGTGTCAGCTTTCCTCGGAATCTGACCGTGGCAATTTGTTGTGGATAAACAATAAGTCGTGAGTATGCCCTCCCCCCGCCTCCCGATAGCGGAATTCACGAGGAGCATCCGATTTACGACCTAACTGTTGTGTTACACAATAGTCTTCATAGCTTTATGGCTGAAAGGGAAGTACGGTTTTAACGCATTATAAAATAACATTACTATAACCGTGCTGCATGGTTCCTTGGAAGTTCAGTGGGGCTTCTAACGTTTGTAAAATATGGAATGTGAACGAAGTGTAATAGAATATGGAAGTTAAGGAACCGTCTGTCCGAATTTTTCATCTTATAAGTTTCGGGCGTTTCGGCTCGCCTACACGAATTATTGTTATCGAGTCACTAGCTAGGCACGATCTTCATCATTTAATTAGTCAAATAACAATAATTTCCTTACCAGATATAGGTACATCAAGATGTAACATGTCGGGCCATGCTCAGTGTAGGGTTCCGCAGTTTACCGTCCGTCACAATATTCAAATTCAAATTCAAAGATTTAAAAAAATCTAATTCCATTTCATGCTTGTATATATTTTATATCTAAAATAATACCGTAGTAAACCAGCTAAATAACGTGAAGAAAGAAGTAAATATTCAGAAAATTATGTCCTGTGCACTGTTGTTATTATAAAACAGCTATAATATAGGGTAAATCGCCACCTTGACGCCACCAAATCGCCACCAAAAAATGAATTCTGTTGACCATTAAGGGCGTCCCCTATCCCAATGACCTCGGCGATTTGAGCTTTCTTTCTCTCCCGCTTCCTTTCCTCACCGGTTATACAATACGTCAATAAGCATAAGTCGTCACCTAGGAAGAGCTGCTTGTACTAGGACGCAACCCTATAAACTACTAGTGCCATCTTACACGACTGGCCCCCGTCGCCCGCGCGGGCATCTCGAGCCGGCGTTTTCGGAAAAATGCGTATAATAGCTTTTTCTCGAAAAGTACAAAACCTATCCAAAAATCAGTAGATGCGTTTAAAGTAAACATAAATATATACTACTTGTCTTAGTTTCTTGTACTTACGACGCATGATAAGGGAGTAGATACAGATGTAAGGTAGAAAAAAGGGTTAACGGTTATTTTTTTTCTCTTGATGTATTATGTTTTTCGACAATTTAGTAGAACCAAATGTAGACCAAATACCTAGCTACATTATATATTTTTTTCAAGCGTTGTGCTTGGAGCTGAACACAGCCTATTCACTTTAAAAACAGTGAAATATGCCGGGTAGCCCCTTAAATATAATTCATTCTTTAGTGAGGTGGTCGGTTACTGAAGGGTGGCTGGTTACTCAAAATTTACAATAAAAACCGGCCAAGAGCATGTCGGGCCATGCTCAGTGTAGGGTTCCGTAGTTTAACGTCCGTCACAATAGGCAACCTTAAAAAGTGTTTTAATAGATACCATGCTCAATATGCTTACAATAATTAACAATTCGATGATACTTTCGATCACACCCGTCCCGACCCCATCAACTCCGGAAAAATCTTAACAGCGCGAAGTAGACCACAGTGCCATCTCTCGGGTAATTGGGTTACTAATATATACAAACTAGACAGGTTATGTATGTTGGGTTTTCGGGGGTAACTTTTGATCGCGTGAATCGATTTTAATTATTCTTTTTTTATTAGAAGGAAGATACGTGCAGGATGATAATTAAGTACTCAAGATAAAATAAGTGATTGCATTTACAGTTAAATTACAAACTTAATTCAGAAATTGTTTTGTACAATTTTTCAATAACCGTTCAACCAATCAAGTTCAAAGTAATTTTCCAAGAAAGTTCTTATTAAGTTCTACTTTCGTAATTTTTTTTTATATTATATTTTAACTTATACTTAGTTCAAAAGTTACAGGGGGGGACACATTTTTTAAACTTCTGGAGCGATTAATTCTGAAAATATTAACTTTATCAAAAACTGTTATTAGTAAACCCTCATTATTTTACAAATACCTATGTAATGATATGCCACACTCTAGGGTTAAAACGAAAAAAAAATGACCCCCCACTTTACGTGTATGGGAGGTACTCTAAAAAATAAATTATAACCACTTTTTATTTTACTACTTCGTTGGCGTGACCGATATATATACATATTCGTACAAAATTACAGCTTTCTTGTACTTACAGTCACTGAGATTATCCGCGGACGGACGGACGGACAGACAGACAGACAGAGCGAAACTATAAGGGTGCCTAGTTGACTACGGAACCCTAAAAAGGAGAGATTAAACTATTTTCTATCGTTTTCACTAAATTCAGTCTTGTTGGAAATTGAAAGTGTGTCTCGTCATTTTCAATAGGAAGAATATACTTACTTTCGCACATTTTAAAATAGATCGAAAAATCTGGAACCTACTTATATTTATTTATTGCGGAGGACTGAGGAGATAAAAATCACCGTTTTCTGAGCAAAGAATCATAATCATAATATTCATAATCATTAGGTACACCAAAATTACCAACATTTGCCTTTCAAAATTAAGGAGTTCCTCATGAATCCGGTAAAAAAATCCCTTCGAAAAAAAGAATTATCAAAATCTATTTATAATTGTTTTCGGAGTAAATTGCATACCAAATATTACAAAAAGAAAAATAAATTCGAATTAAGAATGTCCTGTATTTCTAGAAGTCGGTTTGAACACTTTGAACCTATTTACTTTGGCATTAATACCTGTTGAAAATCTAACTATGTTGACCGCGTGTTAAAATTTAGACCCAGTGGATTTCCAATGGTGCGTTGCGTAAAACCTGCATGTACGACATCGGTTTAGATTTAAGCTCCCTGTCACTTCGCTTTATGTTATCCCGTAATTTACACATCTGAACACATTAAACAAGCTTCCTAAGTCAAACGATTTCTGCAGCATTCGCTCAGTACTATTGCTTAATCCTGCGTAAGATCTAAAATCTAAAGATACATTTCCCATGGCAACAGTACAGTAAAACTGAGTTCCCGTGGGTCAGCGCTCAGATTTATAGAACCAGCCCGATAGCAAGACCGTTAACTCTTAAACAAAGGCAGGCAATAAACATAAAAGATTGCCACAGCGCAGGTCCTGATCTGGCTTAGAAACAAATCAAACACCTGCGAAGCAAATCCGAGGATCTGCGCGGTCGCGGTGTGCATGCGCACACGGCACCTGTTATGATTTATGCCCCAGAAACGCCATTGTGCTGTCATGACGCCGGCCCGCGCAAACTTATGAACCGCCTAACCTCAAATGACTGGTGTTTCAAAAACACACTGCCGTTATCGGGCTAGTTTACTCGCAGCTTACACGTGGCCATCATTCACAAGGGTTAGCGTTTAATGTGACTGTGACATTACCACAGGCGAAACCTTTTTGGGTGAATTCTACGCGAAGGGCAACGTACCGGACGGATTAGTTACGACAAACGATTAGGCTGCTTTTCGTAACCGAACCACAACGGGAAATAGAAATCCTCTTATGTGGTCTACTGAATTTGCCACGTGTTGTGAAAAAAAATCGAAAGAGTACACTGTTTTCCTCTTACACTCAAGAATACTCGAGCTACCGGCTGTCTCTCGTGCCCTAGTTTATTAACGCAATGATATTTAATTTATTTGTAACTTAACCTTTTCGCAAGTTGAATAAACGATGCCATTAATCTTTATATTCGGGGGCTTACGTACTTGAAAGATGATATGTGGGAAGGTAATCTCTCAGGCTTACCTAAAGTGTTAAGAAGGAGGTTTTTATTATAGTCGTCATCGGCCTGAAACGAAAGTAAAACTGATGTAGTAATCAATATGACTATGAAAAAGATTACATTAAGGAAATGAGTTACGAAAACCGGTAAAAAGTTAACGAGATTTCGACATGATATATGGGCTTAATAAAATTGTGCGATCTCGTTTGAAACAGTAGCGATGGATTCGTATAAAATACTGGCAGACAAAAAGAGAAATGCAGATTATTTTTAATTGCCTTCCGGTAGAAAGCGAGTGAACCTGAACGTGAACACGGAACGGGCTGGCCGATTTGGCTTGATACTTGTCGAAATTTTATTTTATTTTTATTTTTTTTATTAAGGTTCACCAACAATATATTACACCAATACATGCAAAAAATTATATGCGACTTAAAATTAGGAGTAGTGTAAATATTACTTAGAGGTAAACACAACATGCACCATTTATGTGAAGATAAAACTAAAATAAGATTCTTATATTCTATAAGAGAAATAATGACAAACCAGGTGAAGCCAGGCGTCGAAATCGCGCTGAAGGCCTGACATCTCGTGAGCAGCGGCATGATTCCCATAGTTAACGAGCGAGGGCGAGCTGCTCTTTAGAGTATTCACTATAAGTAAGACCTTGAGGTCTGCAACAACGCCAACAACTGTAAGTAAGTGGAGATCATACTTTATTAGCTTTGGTTGAGATGACTGAGCGCCGGTGCTGGCAAGCTAATAGAATAACAAGGCTGCTCGCGCGTGCCCGCTCGCCGCCCGAGCACTTTCTACGCCCTCCACCGCCCTTTTATTACGAGCAGAAATTTATAGCGTCTGTTAATTTCAATCATAACCATATGGTTCACTTACCGGCCGTAAAAACACAGATATGAAGCACGATATTACGAAAATAGATTACTCCTCGGCGTAACACTATTTTTCTCTCTTAGCTAAGTAATCTTTTGTAACGATTTGTTCTCCAGCACTTGTATCTAATCGAGACAAAAGTAACCAATCAAGTTTAAGCGGATATACCGCATCAGAGAATGAATCAGCCTCAAACAGCTCACACGAGTAAATAAACAATGCGAGACAAAGCCGACTGCACTTAGATTCTCAATGTCAGTGATAATAATCCAATGGTAATCAATAACCAATAAATCCGTCCGTGTGTGGGCGAGTGTTCCCATTTGTTTTACTTAACCCGTGTCCTCTTTTGTCGGAAGATGTGGTTCTTTCCGGGAGTTTAGTAGGATCCCTGATAGGTGGGCGTATCGGTCAATCGACATTGAATTGAACGACGAGTGGAGGTAAAGACACATCCGCAGTGCACAGTGCCGACTGCCGTGTTAAGAAGAGGTTTTGATGCCATCCTAAACTGTAGTGATCTAACTATCTGGGTTACCTCCCGGGTCGACAGATTTTTTAAGTTATTTGAACACCCTTACTTGGAGCTGTAAGCAAGCTTAGTTAAAGGTTATGATAATGGTTAATCTGGCACTGCTCCGCATTTTCCGCGCATAATAATATGACGAATGTAAAGTCATTACGCAATAATTTAGCATTTAAAGCTCTTTCTGTCTATGTTATGAATGATTACGAAGGTATAAGATTAAGAGTTCTGTTTATCCCAGTTTTTTACGGGACCTCAAAGATCTGCCAAAAGCTAACGCAAAGCAAAGCGAATGCTTAGACATTTTCGCTGCTTCGCGCGTTATTCTCAGTGTGGAAGGGACATACGAATTTATGTGACGTTCTTCTCCGACCTTTATTCTTACCAGATGACTAGCGGAAACTACGTCAGGTACCTTTTTGTCTACAAACCACACATACACGTTATGGCGTATAAACTGTGCGGGAAATAAACGTCCAATAACTTCTCTTACCTACCTGTGAACCTGAAGTAAGCTCTATTGTTCATGTAAGTACTAGGTACCTAGTGTAATTATGATTGCTTGTATAGCTCAGGCAAGGTGGCGTTAATAATGTTACTTCGGGTCACCATTGTCACCAACCAGCGAAACATTACTTTACGATTAGTAAAAATTATACGTAAGTGTAAATACAAATATACAGTCAGTAGCAGAAGCATCTTGTGTTTCCACCATGAGTTGCTATAGATTTCGAAGGATAGATTTTGACACGTTATCTACAGTTGCATCCCGCTTCCACCCCGCAAGTGCGAGCAAGATGCACTGACAGTGCGTTGACGTAGACGCTAGCGACAATAGATTTCTACAGTAGATTTCAAACTCGTGGCAAGCACACTGAACGCGTTCTAATTCTTGCAGGCAAAAAGTCGCGTTCAGTGTGCTTACCATGAATTGTACGTACCCGTAGGCGTTAGCGATTGCGGTTTCTAAATTATGTCCGTCTCGCTGCTGCCAGAGTAGTGGTAGCAACTCATGGTAATCACAATCCTCAAATCACCCTTGCTGGCCTACTCGGAGAGCGCACTTATGCTAAATTATGTTACGTTAATCAGTGCAGTACCGCACAATACCCATCACCCCTACATACATACATTCTCACTTCATAAAACAACACCTCTAATGCACCTAAAAAGCGGGAGAGTAACTGAGATTTATCGCATGGGTGTGCCTTAAATGTTCACAACCACACAATCTACACAATACATTTAAACGCGTGAAACTGTGCAAGGTCTCAAAACATCAAAGTCTTTGACCACCTATCTCGCAGCGCTTTTGCTAAACAATATGCCTAATGAGGAGATATTAATGACGAGCGATTAATTTCTACATTCAATCGACCAGGTTACAACACACGCGACGGTTACATCACATATTAGAAGATAATGCAAATCGCAAAATACTGCGAAGGCCTTAACCACTAAATCAATGACGACAATGAGGACACTAATGTCCTGAGGCCAACCGTAGATGATTGGCACATTGGCACACAATAAATATGATTCCATAATTTAATAGAAATATATCAGTATAACGTTTTTCCTTAAGATATGCACAAGCACATTTTCATACGAAAGGTATTGCAGGATTTTAGGAAATTTAGTAAATATTATTATTGACGAATGTAACCAATCGCGTTTGTTCATTTGCGTACCTATCATCCCGTTTTGTATGGAAATCTAAAATCACAAAAATAAGGCACTATAACTCTATACATTTTATAAATTTAAAGACGTGTCATATACTACAGAAAAGTGACCAAGGCCCCCAGTGTCCAGGGCTGGGATCGAACCAGCGACCTCCTGCTTTCGCGACATGCCAAAAACATTTATTATATTTATTTAATTGTCTATTCATTTTATCAACTTCGCGCAAGTGACAGAAATATTTGAGAAATTCGCCATAAACCTGCAAAAACATATGTATGGAAAATCCACCGTAACTGTTACAGAAGATCGGGAAAGTAGGGAAAATTTTTTGAGCAGGCATGTATCTAATCTACCCTAGCCTACTTACCTACCCCACACAAGTAGGGACTTATATAGGCTTTTGTACGCCTACCAAGGTGTGTAAAAGCAGTATTCTTACCCTGATTGACGAGAATGAAAGAACTAAGGAGGTATTTTATAACTACATACAATCTAAAACGCGATATTTACCAAGTATACGGTTTAACGGCCTCCTAGCCTAGTTGGTAGTAACCCTGCCTACGAAGCAGGAGGTCCCGGGTTCGAATCCTGGTCAGGGCATTTATTTGTGTGTTTATCACGAATTGTTCCTGAGTTATGGATGTTTTCTATGTATTTAAGTATTTATATGTATCTATCTATTATATATATCGTCGTCTAGTATCCACAACACAAGCTGTATTGAGCTTACCGTGGACTAGGTCGATTTGTGTAAGATTGTCCCACAATATTTATTTTATATTTATTTATAGTATGTGTGTATATGTATTTATATATTTATGTATTTTGGTATGAACATATATATATGTATGTATATGTAATTTTGTGTGTGTTTGTTTTCTTTTTTTTTTGTAGATTTGTTTTTTCTGTTTATGTCATATATTTTGGTTCTCACATAATACTTTTTCCAGTTTTGCACCACCTACTGTATGTATACTTTTCTTAGTGTAGTGTCTCCTCTACCCAAAGGTTGTCTGGAAGAGATCGCTCTTTAGCGATAAGACCGCCTGTTGTTTGCCTCTTTTTCATGTGTAATCTATACCAGTTTGTGTTATTTTTGTTGTTTTGAGGTGCAATAAAGAGTTATTGTATTGTATTGTATTGTGTGTTTTAATGAGCACCCGATATAAATCCGTTTTAGAGTGTAAGAGTTATAATGTGAAATGAAAAATTCCCGGCGCCGAGCGGGATTCGACCCCAAGTCCTCTCTGAACACCTGGGCGTCGATAGTTCAATTGGCAGAGCGATCTGACCGGTGTTCAGAGAGGTCGTGGGTTCGATTTTTTCCATTTTTCTTTAAATTATAAAAATGTAAATTTTGTTCGCAGACTTAATACAAAATTAATTCATGGTAGCATTGTTAGCTTCAAATTGTAAGTAAGTATTTTATTTACCCAACTGGTACAAAAAGTACTTGTAGGTACCAACGTACAGCAAAGCTCATGTCAGGTGAGCTTTTCGGCTTGGACCGGTAAAGTGAAAAAGTACTTACCTATGCTTGACATAGGCATATATATATATTACATATGACGAGAATAGGTATTTAAAATGGACGAGGATATTGCAATTTTTTTCGCCAGCCCTGTAAACGAGTTGACCAGTTTTAACGTAGGTACGTACTGGTAAGTTGGTATCAGATTGGCCTCAGTCGCCCCAGTGTCTAAATTTCATAGTTATTTTACTTGTGAATTTCATGCTCGAAAAAAAATGCTTTAGTTTCACTGCAAATCTAAGCTCGTACCCGTTCATAATTGAATAATGGTCGTAATTTTACCTCAGAATCTTACCCAACCGTTTATCGCAAATGAGAATCTCTTTACCCTGTAAGATCATATCCCGCAATACTAATCGTTTCAGCGTGACAACATTATTAATGCATCGAACTTGTATAAATGTCAGCATATTTCTAAACCCACGACAATAGGTAGCTCGGGTTAAACGGTAGGATTTCATCACGAGAATGCAAAATAGATGGTAATTAGTACCTACCCATCTGGTTTGGCATAAGTTTGATACTGTGTAACAGTGGCGAAAAGTGGAACTATGGCTAAGTAATTCACAAAAACTTTTTGGTTTTACCAGTATATATACACTATATCTCATTCGAAAGTACAGTACACCGAAGCAAAATTTAACTGGTGCGAGCGAGAGGCAAAACGCAAATACTCAAAGTGTAGAGCTACCCTATCTATACACTTCAGAACTTATTTCAGGGGAAGAAGGTTCGAAATTGAATATAGGTGCTTATATATAGAATAAAAGGGCCGTTCAAATTCATCCCGCCCATATTACATTATCATACCTATACTCAAAGAAGATATGACTAATATATAGATATTACACTGTCATAGAGGTTCGTCCTATTTCTTTGACTCCTAGATCTATGATCAAAGATATATAGGCCTAATGTAATGTTATAGGCCTTAGTCATACTCAACTTTGATTATGGGGCCAAATGCCCCCGACGGAATATCAGCGCTGGCCAAAAGACGGGCACTATTGCTGAGGCGGGGATCATTAGGTACGTGGCTCAAGTTTTTTTTAATTATTTTATAGGTAAATGTGTGTGAAAGCTACGAATAAACGAATAAGTACATACTGCATTTTCTTTCTTTCTTCTTTCAATGCCAAAATCGCAAAAAAAAAAAACCTGTCTCATACAAATCTGCGGCATCCCACCGGCTGGAATGTATGAAACAGCTAAACATTTTATTGCGTAATCGGCCTATAATAAAAATTATTCAAAACCTACATTCACTATAGGTACGTTCGCGACATACTAGCTCCGATCCGTGCGACGACATCGCCTGTTACTGGGGCAGATGGCGACGTAAAGGCTGCGTTGACATAATCCTTAATGGATCTCGTAACGCTACTTGTCTAGGCAGGTTGTGACAGTTGTGATGAACGTTTGTTTGGCAATTTGGCAATTATTGGGTGGAGCGGTTTAAGGATGACCATGTTGGGCATTAAGTTCAATACAAGGAGGTGGCATCATACTATTCGTCTCTGTAGAAAAATCATATTCACGCCTCTCAAAAATCGACCGATTTTTCAACCGACTTCAATATTTCTAAAGGAGGAGGTTCTCAATTCGTCTGAATTTTTATTTGTATAAGACATATCAGTGCAGCGTACGCCTGTTTGACAGCTCTGATAGTGGGTTATTCCTACCTGTTACCACTATCTTATCACTGGCTTTTGGGTCGGCAACGGGCATGGAGTTGCAGGCGTCTATAGGCTACTGTGATCGCTTTCCATTACGAGGGCCGTACGCGCGCCACCGGGCGTGGAATAAAAAGAAAACCGATGCCAGCGCTTGGAATTACTCCCATGCTTCTGTTACTTTTTGACGTGATATGACACACGTGAACTTCGTCTTTGGGATCGGTTAGACGAACGATCCGGAACGATCGACAACGCTGATCGGTCCGTACGGCCCGACCATAGAGTACGGGGGAAATAGGCCAATCAACGTCGTGGATCCTACAGTCCAGATCATTCATGTAAGACGGCCTCCTAGCCTAGTTGGTAGTGACCCTGCCTACGAAGCAGGACGTCCCGGGTTCGAATCTTGGTCAGGGCATTTATTTGTATGTTTATCATGAATATTTGTTCCTGAGTTATGGATGTTTACTATGTATTTATATGTATCTGTCTATTATATATATCGTCGCCTAGTACCCACAACACAAGCCTTATTGAACTTACCGTGGGACTAGGTCGATTTGTGAAATATTGTTCCATAATATTTATTTATTTTTATTTATTTATTTAATGCCTTAGGCGGTACATGGGTTAAATTTGCCCAGATCTAAAGAATGCACTGGGATTAATACCTTCAGATTTTCCGGAAAAGGGTATGCATTTGTTTGATCTTGAAGCACCTATTTTAGATAAACACCACAAATCCACTATGTCAATCGCCTTAATTAAATGGTAAATCCTATATTGGTATTAATTATGCGGAAGATACTTATTAAGAAAAAGACATGGGCTAAAGAACATATTTTTTATTAAGTTTGCTCTACACAAAAATGCCACATATCTGGTTTCTTAGTCCATGATTTAAAAAATATATCTTTTACTAACTCCCAACGGTCTATATACCTGTTTGACTTTCTCTTCATTTCAATATAGGTGACATTTTGTAAATTTTCGATTCCTATAGATTTCGTAAATTTTTCATTTCTGTTCAAAATCTGTTGGAATGATTTGTAGATATTGTATTTACTGATGACCAAGGAACTGCTCAAAGATTTCGCTTTTTTCTTTGTTACACCTAGTTTTCTGCCATGTACTGCTACCTCCACACCCCTGTAAAAAAAAAGCAAATACACTATTTTGCATCATCATAATAAAGCAATCAGCGATTGGAACTGGTATTTTTTTAAACCATGAAAAAGGCCAATATTTTAATTAACTTAATGCTGAAATTAAACACTACCATGACTCTACGTTTCGAGCCCTCGTTTTCACATCATCTTAACCCTGTGAAAATGAGTGCTGTAAAGGGCTCGAAACGTAGAGCCATGGTGTTAATAAACGCATTTAATCCATTCCAAAGTACTTAATTTGAATGAACAGCAATCGCGTAAACAGAAGACAATATTATTTTATGCTCTTTATGAAGGACTTAACCTCTTATTTAGGTAACAAACTACCCCCTTAAAAATAAAATAATAAACCAAAGAACAAAACATTAATGGTATTTTTGTATGGAAAATATACTGGTATCCAATCCCTAGAAAAAGGATATACCTATATTAAGCCAAAATGTATAGTCTGTAGTTCTGTACTGTACTTTTAGGTAGGTACTTATATAAAAAAAAAGTTAACAAACAAATTCACGCGACTTGGCAATTTGACCAATGAGGTAACAACATTTCGTTTCCATCATCTCAATTTCATAATAATTATGGAATCATACCCCACCCTGCAGCTGTTAGTGGCCCAACACATGAGTAATAGTTTTGTTTGTTCACATTTTTATTTTTTTATATTCCTATAGAAAGAGCAGTGTGGGACAAAATTGCTGAGAGCAAGATATCAAAAGAATGAGTTGAGACATAAGAACAAAATGCAGGAAGAAAATATGAAAGGCTGACCCCACCACAAGACTTAGCTAGGCTAAGGAAGTAGAAAATAGAAGTAAAAAATGCTAACTATAATTATTGATTAAGTTTTTCTATTGTCCACATAATCAAATATGTTTTATTTCATCATAACATACTTTAAGCAACTAGTAATTATTTAAATGAGAGAATGCACTATTATTGCAAATTATACAAAAGCTTATGAAGAGAAACAATGAGGACTACTTACAACTATTATTAAGTGGCAAAACTATATTCATTGTTTTTTGTGAAATACAAAACAGAATTACTTTGCAAACACCATAAAACCAAGACATTCCTTTTGTCTATAATGTAATGTGTCTATAATTTATATTATATAAATTCATATAGTAATTCCACACTTTCTAATATTTATTTTATTTGCAAAATGTCTGATATACTAATAACTATTTAATATTAACAAAAACCTGCGTTTAAATGTTCCCAGTATTGATTATTTATGTGGATGTGAAATATAATGAATGAATGAAGTTATTTATTTAAGACAACATGAGGCCCACATATTGTTTGTTCAGTGTTAAGTCTATGTTACTAAATTAATAACAGATACACAATAAAGATTTTGTCCTCTGACCCATTTGGAAATACATATGGAAAAATGGAAATACAAAACAAATAAGAAATGTTAATTTTACTCACATAGATTTAGTCCAAACTATACTGCCAGGGGCTGGTCTAAAATTTTTCTCAGTCCTTATATGAGGGAACACCAGTGTGCTTTGATAGAACTCTGGAATTATTTCCAGCTGCACCCTAGATAGATCATCTGCATTTCTTTTCAACAAAGCTCTTTCCAAAGATTCTTTAGAATATGGTACACCGGCACCAAATATAAAGTGTTTGATAAATATGGGTTTAGTTAATAGGGTATCTAAGAGTGCCCCGTGGATGCCAACATGGATCCATCGAGCCATTTTATCACTACAAGACACTGATTGTGTTCTGTCCCCTCTACCAGGTTTAGTACGAACCTGCCCAAGTATATGATAACTGGCCCCAGGCTGCTTAGAATCCTGCTCCGAGTCCGGTAAACACTTAGCCCCAGTTCTATGAATATCCACCTTAGCCTTCTTATAATCTACATCGCAAATATCTAGCGATGCTTGTTTTTTCAAAGTTTCAATAACATCACCATACTGTTCCACTTCTCCAGCTTTAGGTAGGATAGAAGCATCCCCGCATGGTAGCTGAGATGAATAAAAAATAAAGTCAAAGTTATTTTTTACCTGAAACCTTTCATTATCAAAATTAAATATAGATTGCTTACTTTCTAAAGCGTGTTCTATATTTTCATAGAGATACACTAAGAATGCTCGTCTAGCGAACACCTCAGCGTGACTATCGTTCAAAATATCTCCGGACGCTGACATTTTCGAAGCCCCTATACATTTGGATCCAGTTCCTAGGGACACTATCTCGAACTCTTTCGTTATGTTGTCGTATTTTATTATGCAGGAGAGTACAGTCCACTCAGCCTCGATAGGTTTACCGGTTTTTGGTAGTTTATTATATAGTTTTATACAGCTTTCAGCTATTATATCTACAAAGTTACTATCGAGTTGGCCCATATTTTAGGTTATACTGTGTAAAATAAGCTGTAAATGCCGCACATAGAATTCATAACAGAAGAACTTATTAACGACGGTGACTAATTGAAACTTAAATGTTTATTATTTAAAACTACTAAACTAATTATTATTTTAATAAAACATTCAGGGACGTTCAATCAAGCAAATACAAACTTAAGTTTTGTTTTGACAATCAACTTGGCTTGACTTGACATATTGGTTGACATTGACAGTTTCAAAGGCGTATTTTTAACGCCTTTTCTCACTTCGTCACTAAATTACGCATGATCTACGCAAAACTGATACGAGAGGGGGCAACGAGCAACAATGTACATATAGTCTGACAAGCACGCGAGCGCAGTAACAGTAGGTTAGAGAGCTTCATACTGTATTTTTCTTAAACTAGTATTATCATCACGAAAAAAGGGATGGATATAGTTTTTTCGTTCTACTGTTACTGTGATCGTTGGCTTGTCAGACTATATATATTCTGCCATTCCAGTGGATTTAATAAATCGAATCCGATTTTCAATAAATTGCAGCATTTGTTCGTTCAATTGAAAAAATACTTTACACTTATACAACTATATGCGATTGGAAGAGTATAATCTGACAAGCAATCGAACGCAGTGACAGTAGGCTAGGGCCTATACCACGAAAATCGATTGCGGATTTGTATCTCCATCTCTGTCACACTTGCATATTGGAGTGACAAAGAGGTTTTCCCGTCAATGCCAATTTTCGATGTTCGTGGCAGGCATGTAGAGAGCATCACACTGTATTTTTCTTACGCTAGTATTACCAGCCTGAAAAATGGGATGAATTTAGTTTTTCAACCGACGACTTCAATATTTCTAAAGGAGGAGGTTCTCAATTCGTCAGATTTTTTTTTGTTCTACTGTTACTGCGATCGTTTGCTTGTCAGACTATAGTTCTCACGAATAACGACAACACATTAAACCTTTTACTGTGCTCCGACTATGCTAAGTTTCCTAGATTTTGATAGTACAGACTGTGAAACTGTTAAGTAAACGTCATGATTTCATAGAAGTTTGACTTTTAGAATAACACTTAAAAGTTTGATAAGTAAGTAGTTCATTTGCTTGGAAGAGATAACGTGATAAAGAAAATAATGTTACTTTGCTATTTCGCCAAACGTGCTGTATAGTTAATTAGTTCCAATAATTTTGTATTTTTTGCATGCAATTAATGTTCCCACCCTCCGGCCGCTAAAAATAAATACGCAAATAAATATAACAAACCACCACCACTAATACAAAACACGACACGTGTTTCGCCTCTCTACGAGGCATCCTCAGGAGATGCAGGAGATATTTAGAGATAACGTGGTTCGACACTAGTGACTCTATATCTCCGGACACCCCTGACCGATTTGGCTCATATTCAACCTAAAAATAGTTATTTACTCGTATTATACAAGGGGGCAAAGTTGTTGTTTAACTCTCGGGCTTATATTGCGATCCGAGCAAGCGAAAGATCCCAAAATTGACCCACGAGCGTAGCGAGTGGTTCAATAACTGGAATCTTGAGCTTTACGAGGGTCTGTCTCAAGGCACGAGAGTTGAACAAACTTTGCCGCCGAGTGTAATACAACATTTTTTCCCTCACTATTGCGAGGAAAATAAAGACAGAAGAAATCGTATGTATACGATTTTACGATTACAAATCTTATCCGTTATCTTGAAGAAGCCATCAAAATTCAATTTCAAAATTTGTCATGGAGTAGGTACTGACACTGACGCTCCTGGTACTTAGATGTTGCCAACAGCTTACCACGACCAACGTATAAGACGACCAATTTTAGGTGTGACCTCCGTTTGCGCATATCTACTATGGGCATGTAGGACTCACTTATACTGGACTGGTGGTAAGTGATAGGAATTAGATTACTTTGCCCCACATGTGGATAAATGCGTTTTTCACGCTAGTTTTAAAGGACAAAACAGCGCTTTCCGAGCTAGTGAGGGGAAAATCTATTTATCTCATCCAACGACTTGCCAAATTTCAAGACGATGCAACCTATACTCGAGTTATCGTCGAACAAATATACAAACAAACGCCTAATTTTTCCACGGGGGTGTCCACTCCGGGACATTGATGCATTCAGTCTCTTTTCGCCTCGGTACTCGGTTAGTCTGAATAGAGTAGATTGTTAACAAAGGCTATTATTTATTCTGTGACAAAAGGAAGAAAGTCACCCATTTCAGTCGAGGTATACCTATTTTGGCGCTTCAATGTAATGATAATAAGAGCGCCGATAGTCCTGAAATGTGCCTTTCACCTGAGTTAATCCTTGTAGTATAAAAGGTTGGAAGAAACTTTTATTTTAACATTTTGATCGACCGTCCGGACGTCATAATTAGATTCTAATGTAATATTAACTTTAGAAAAAAAAATATTGAGAAAGTTAAACGCTCCTTTTTCCACCCACTTCATAGGTTAACAATGGCTCTCTTTAAAAACATGAGATATGAAAAGAATTTGAACTAACCTTAATATTGCACCTACTAACACAATAATAAGAATGATTTATTTATATTTATTTCTGTGTTAATAGTTGATGCTAATAACCCAAAAACATAATCATGCTATCAATAATCATAATAACTCACACTAAAATGTAGTATGTTATGCCCTTATGCCACTTATGCGTAGAGACAGATTCTTCGAGTACCAAAGCGGCATTCAAACTATAAAAACTCAAATTGATATGTAATTAGTGTGAAATTACTCACACTAAAGTGCATTTCGCTCATATTTTTTACCCAGCAAATGTCTCATTATCAGCTTGGTCAAAAATGCTTTGGTACCTATTTATATCCGGATGTTAGTATGTACTAGTTGGATTTCTTAATTGATTTTTGTGAAATTTTGTGAGCGCGTTAGTGGGTTCTAAATGTTTCAAATGCGGCTCAAATACCATTTGTCCACATAAAGGTTTATGGTGCTAAAAATGAAAACCCTTTGAGCCAATTCCGACAACTCTATTTTAGTTACCTATACTCGCGAGATACCATCGAGTAATAATCAAATCAAGATTAAATTTTGAAAACTCAAATGCTGCTCCCAGACCTGCGGATGTTGGCTTCATTATAGCAACCGAAGGTGGGCGGTGATAAAAGAGGGTAGTTTGTCATTCCACACCTCATTATGGCCAAGAATGGCCTAGATGACGCGCCACATCCCAACACCATTTAAATATCAATAGAAATGACCTTACGCCCGAGATAAATTTAAATCGATCCAATATAGATGAACGATTCAGGCCCTACAAAATTATCATATCGATATGATCGATATTGTAATAAAAAATGTTAAAGCTTATACATATTAATAATTTCGATTCAAGGTACTTATCTTCTGTTTGTTGTCGGATCAGAAACCATTCGAGACCAATAAATCGATTGAAGAGAATGCAATAACAACGAGAGTGAATGATAAATTGATAACATTAGCAGCAATTGGCGCCAAACGTAAGAACAAACCACAGTTCGTTAAAATGGAAATTGCATTTTTTGATTATGATTTTGATATGAAATATAATCGAAGAATGCCATTTGCATTCTTCGATTATATTTCAAATAAAAGTATAAAAATCATAGTACCTATTTAAATTAAATTACTTATGCCAAAGATCTTATGCCAACGGTATTTTAATGTACCTACATACCCCATGGATTGTGTGTAAATATTCTTTTATTCTTTTATTTTTATTCTTTTATTCTTCCATTTTTAACGATATTTGGGATTTTGATATTCATTTAATTTTAAAAGCCTCTATAAGATTCGGTAGTCAACAATCTCTTATAGTTCCGTTCACCTTAGGGATTGCAATCCGGATTACCCGGAGTTCGAAAATCCGGAGTTTACAGCAATTTGGCGATCCACATGCCTGTTCCCATTTATTGTTGTGTATACTGTATATGTGACGACCATATATTATTTTCTATTTATTAATATAATTCTAGTATAAGCAGTAATATCGATTGCATTTAATATTAAAATATTGTAAACAGCACAATTTTCTTGTAGGTAATGAGTAAAAATTGTTGTCACAAATAAAAACATCTTGTTGTCACACTTTTTTTCTCCGTGTAGCGCGATGCTCAAATGCGTAATCGGATAACTGGATCGGACACTAATTTAATGCTGTGTTACACACTTACCGAAATTAGTGGTCTTTTAAAAACAATTTCCAACATAATGGGGCTCAAATTAGACTCGTGAGGCCGCATTAGGGCTCATTACGAGGCTCCAAACACCACTCTGCCTGCGCTTCCTGTACCCGTACTCCCGCGGAATTAAGATGCCTTTATACAAGTGGAGGGTTCATATAACGGTTTTTGTGAGTTTTGCATTTTGTATGGAAGATGCTGCCTAATTAGACTGCGATTACATCAAAAATGGCATGTCTTTCGCAGTATAGATAGTAAGGACTTAATTGCTCATTCTTACTTTTCATTTAAATTAGCTACATGCGCTGCGCAATGCGCACTGGCTAATAACCTCTAAATCTTCTAATGAATAATAAAACCTGGCAGACAGTTACCACAGTGAAAGATTTTCTTGTAATTTCCATTTGAAAATAAACAAAACTGCTTGTAGTTGAACCCAAAATGTGTATACAATTAATTATTGTTTCTTTGACCAGAGACGTGTACCTGCCTGTAGCTGTGTTGTATGAGCGATTATTATTTCTAGCTCAGATCTGGCTTATTCAACCTAGCTATCTTTAGTTGCCTACTCGTATATCACAATAACATAAAGCAAAGCAACAGTTATATTTAAATTTAAACAGTCTATTATCGACGACGATAAAACAGGTGCTAACATCTAAATGGTGCTCAAGGCACTGGACAGTGAAAGGTAAGGAAACAAACTAAGGAAGGTGATCATTTCCTTGAGATTAATTTCTATAACCTGCGTGTTCTTATTTGGACCGATTGTGTTTTGCTTCATTAGATGCTGTTCGAACGAAACAATAACTTTCTCTGACAAAACTGTAAGCGAATACATTTATAAGTTGATATAATGTACCGCCAAAATGCGATAGGTTATATTCCTTTTGATATTCTTCTAAATATTTAAAACCGTAAAATAATATGCAGGTTTTGCGGTATGCCCTTATATTCATTTTACGTTATGCGCTTCAGATAAATGTTAATGCATGCCTATTATGCGTTTTATTTGTGGAAAGTATAGGTTTACCTTTAGAGAAGTTACATACACAGCACAGTAGCATATCTACATATACGTATGTATGCTGTTATGTAGTACCTTTTTACTTCCTGTAATATTGGCTTAGGTACTGTATTCATTAACTGACAGCATCTTATTGAATACGGAATTATTATCAGTATCACTCCATATAATTTATTCATATTAGTAGTTTTGTTCGCTTCATACACTTCTCTCTGTGCTTAGTGGAAACCTCTTACCTCACGGACGCCGAGCTTTTAAGATGCACTTAAATAATTTTTAAGAAAAAAACCGACTTCATTTGGTTCCCGGTAAAAGTGAAATTTTCAATTTGTTTGAGTTAGCCAGTTTACTTCACAAATATCTAATACACCGCACGTGTACGATTGAAAATTGAGGAGCTTTCTTAATGTCCCAGGGCTTCCATCATTACATGTGAAGTATAATCAAACGGAACTCCATTGTAGACCTTTAAAACAAACAAAATAACAATGTGTTAAATTGGATGACAGACTGTAAATTATCGAGCAGTTTCATTATGCCATCCCTGATTATCAACATCAGGTCCACTCCAGCAAAATGATGGCCACAGTAAGAAAATGCCTAAGCTAATTGACGCTAATAACGCTATGACGATTGAAGCTAATGAACACCCTCTAATCACAATGAACGTGCCGTTCAAATTTGAGGAGTTCTCTGAATTCTTCTAGAACTCCATCATCAGAATATAAATCAAATCAAAAAGATGAATGTCACAACTAGGATAATAAGTAGAGCTAGGTTTATTGACCAGTTCTACTTTGCCATCCCTGGTCTTCATCATCAGGTCCACTTCATCAAAATGTTGGCTCCCCCAAAACAATGTTTTAGTTACTTAAGGAAACTCTCAAATCAGAATGCATGTGCCGTTAAAATTTGAGGAGTTCTCTCAATCCCTCATGAAGTCCATCATCAAAATAGAACTATAATCAAATAGGACTATCTTGAAGGTATTTCTTTACAAAGAAAAGATGAATGTCTCAAATCGAATGATAGAGCTGGGAATTACCAAGCAGTTCCACTTTGCCATCCCTGGTCTTCATCATCAGGTCCACTCCACCAAATTATTAATGTTCGTAAAGAAATGCTCGAGTGTCTTAAGAAACTACCCAAATTATCATGCATGTGCCTTTCAAATTTGAGGAGTTCCCTCAGTTCCTCATGGATCCCATCATCAGAAATTGATTTTGAAAAAAACGGGACAAACCTAGAACCATCTATTTTCAGACAAAAAAATATTTTTTTAAATCGGATGATAGTCCTGGGAATTACCAAGCAGTTCCACTTTGACATCCCTGGTCTTCATTATCAGATCCACTCCACCAAATTGATGATTCTCGTAAAGAAATGCTCGAGTTTCTTAAGAAATCACCCAAATCAGCATGCATGTGCCTTTCAAATTTGAGGAGTTCCCTCAGTTCCTCATGGATCCCATCATCAGAAATTGATTTAAAAAAAAAACGGGACAAACCTAGAACCATCTATATACAGACAAAAAAAATTTTTTTAAAATCGGATGGTAGTCCTGGGAATTACCAAGCAGTTCCACTTTGCCATCCCTGGTCTTCATTATCAGATCCACTCCACCAAATTGATGATTTTCGTAAAGAAATGCTCGAGTTTCTTAAGAAATCACCCAAATCAGCATGCATGTGCCTTTCAAATTTGAGGAGTTCCCTAAGTTCCTCATGGATCCCATCATCAGAAATGGATTTTGAAAAAAACAGAACCAACCTGGAACCATCTACTTTCAGAAAACAAAAAAAAATTCAAATCGGTTCAGTAATGACGGAGTTATGAGTGAACATCCATTAAAAAAAAATTAAAAAAATTCAGACGAATTGAGAACCTCCTCCTTTAGAAATATTGAAGTCGGTTGAAAAACAAAACACGAATGTGCTCAGGAAGTAAACTGCGCAACACAACACGAGTCATCGTGATAGTCGATTATTCCGTTGCGTACGAAGAACCTATTCCAAGTCTTGTTTTGGCAACTCCGATCAGAGATAACCGAAAATTGAATTGTTGATATTTATAAGAAAGCGTGTTACTAAGAGTTCAAAATGATTGCAAACTGCACTACAAGGTCGAAACAACGGCTTGCGTAATGTTTGGGACGTTATCTCCCATCTACTTACGGTGTCATTCATAATGCAACAAGAATAATTTAAAGTTTCCCAAATTATGCAATGGTACAAATTGAAATCGTTTTGGGTCGGCATCGGCACCGACCCCTGCAGTGCCTGTTTTGGAAGCACTAAAAGCCTCGGCGTAGGTGGAGGTGGAGTAAAGATTGCAATAGATTTTACTACCTATTAAAGGATTACTCACGCAAGAACCGGGGGGCGGGATATGACCAGGCTGGGCTGGTCTGTCAGTTTCTATAGAAAACGTCACGTGACCTCCGGGTAATTAGCTCGGAGGTGATTCTTTCTATAGAAATTGACAGACCGTCCCATCCCGCGCCACTCCATCCCGTGATAGTGTGAGTTTTACAGTGTTCATTTTTTGATTTATAAACAAAAAGCAAAATAAACACCATGTCCTCCCCTTATCTCCGAAGTTTACGTAGAAAAAAATATCAAGTTTTTACACAACGGTAACATTATCATAAATATTACGGGTAAAATATAATATTGACCCTATCTTAATTTGTTCTTTTTAATATAAAATATTTTTCTGAACTAAATTTGAAAATAAACCGCCTTCGTTTTTTTTTTAATTTAAGTACCTATATGATATCAAGCGGTAAGTATGTGAAGTGTTTAAATAATGAAAAAAAAATCGATTTACGTAAAAAAAAACTATCAGGCAAAAACCAACCCGCATTCTAAGTCTATGTCTTGCAAACGAGTAACCCAATTTGTCGATGCATGAGGCTGACGTTAAATTCTATTTTAAAGTTTGTACGGAACTCTCAGTGTGCGAGTCTGACTCGTGATTGGCCGGTTTTTTACTCTTCTTCTTCTTCCTACCGTTTTCCCGGCTTATGCCACGGCTCTGGGAGCCTGGGGTCCGCTTTGGCAACTAATCCCAAGATTTGACGTAAGCGCTAGTTTTACGAAAGCGACTGCCATCTGACCTTCCTACCCAGAGGGTAAACTAGGCCTTATTGGGATTAGTCCGGTTTCCTCACGATGTTTTCTTGCAACGCAAAGCCATTGGTAAATAACAAATGATACTTCGTACATATTTCCGAAAAACTCAATGGTACGAGCCTGCAGGCTTTGAAGCTGAAGCCGAGACCTTCAGTTTTTAAAGTCTCACGTCATTCCGCTGGGCCACCAACGCTGTATTTCTTTTTTTCTAAGCATTATAATTATACCAGCAAAACCAACCATTTCTAACTACTAATATAATAGCTATAGGTACACATTGACTACACTCATTCCCTATAAAGTCATAATACTCATAATGTCAAACGTGTTTTACTACAAATGCCATTTTGGTTATACATAACATACAACTTGCTTATGCTTTAGGATTAATAATTTATTAATGGCTAGATTGTCACTTGCCCTAGACTTATACGTCAATCATCGGCATATCGGAATCCCGTTTACTGATTCGTGTTTGGGACTGATGAAAGTTTTCTATCCCATAAAGACAATAAACTCATTACTTTTTATGAATTTATATATATTTATAAAAGAACAGCTTTCTAGCTCTTCGTTCTTTACCTTAGAAGCTGATCGTACACCGAGTTTAGAAGATAATCACTAATTTCATTTTATCTCATATGGTATTTGCAAGTGTGTAAAGTAAATGGAGAATGAGCATTCGACATACCATTGATATGGCGTAGTTGCCACTTACTTTCTATATAAAGTTAATTCTAATTCCTGTTTTATATTAGCGGTTGATGCAACATGAAATTATGTTGTATGAAAAACGAAAAAAAATATTAACGAATTAAATAAAACTGACTACCTATGCCATTCTGTTTCCTTAATTATATCAAGCCACATGATGACGTTAAAGCAAAAGCTCAAGAACATCCTGTAGGTATATAATATTCTATAATTTTAGCGTGACGACTAATCGTTATTCGTATTTCAGCATCTTTTGTCATTTTCTCGAGCCTCATAACGGTATTTATCATAAATATTTGTTTGACAGCGTTTGCAATTTATACGTGTATATCTTTGGGAAACGACATTTTATAAAATTCTTAATACGTCTGTCATCAGTGCAATGTATGATTTTTTTATACTCATCAAATAAAACTTAAGCGCTAACTAAAATCTAACCTATCTAACACAAAAAAAAAATACAAACAAAAGTCAGCCATCCTACTCATCAAGAAACCCCAGCGTCACACGAGGCATTGTGCCTAAGACACTTGCCGCATTGCCCCGCTGTATAGCCAAACTAAGCCTCTGCGCGAAATATGCCCCCGCCCGAAGGTCGCCAGACACACCGACGAGCTTCTGCGATATCTCTTTCACTAGCTGTTTGGTGTCTGACGACCAAGGTCCAAAAGTCTCAACGGCAAGCGCCGCAAATACGTAATTATCCCGCAAAAACGCATATTTGCGGCACTTGACGGTTTGAGCGTCGTCCGCGGCAGCACCCGGCTTCCCGGCTGTGCGCCGAATATGAGAAGGCGCCAGCGTATCTACGCACGTGACGTCCCACGCTAAGGGCCGTCCCAAAAACCACGGTACCAGCGTACAACCATCAGGCCTTTTACCGTCTGCTGCGGATAGACCCACCGGCTCCAGGGTCGCTGGTATAGAGACGGTGCCTAGGGCTCTACGGACAAGGTCATTCAAAGTAGCGTGTCTAAACAAACGCCCGGCACTCGATTGACAAAAGAGCCCATGGCGCCCAAAAACGTCCACAGACCCCTGGCAACGGCTGCAACGATGCGGTTCGCAAACCTTTAACCCTAACCTAAGACCAACAGCAACACGCAATGCAGCGGGGTCCAAAACGGATCCGAGATTGCGCGACGGCAAAGCGCGCAGCCAGTGACTCGACTCAGGCTCCGAAATAGCCAACCAACGAGCACGCTCACTAGGGTCGTCAATGTTCTCCAAAAACTTCCTATGGGCTGCTTTTACTCGCACTAAGTCCCATGCGGTTTGGCTGGATTTTTCCGCTGGCGAGCTCTCGCCTGGGTTATCTACCCTCCAAGCTGCCCCTGCATCTACCAAGCCCGTCACCACCACATCAGCCGGATTAGCAACATTAAGGATCCCGCCGATGAGAAGTGTGGAGCTGTAAGCAGATGAGAGAAAAGTGGGAAGAGCCAGTTCACCCGAGGAGCGTATGGACCCGAGGAATGTATGATTGTTTTATTAGGATATCACGATATAAAAGCGTCTGATGCTGATGTAAAAGGAAGCTCAAGTGGTGTTAAACAGGGCAGTTTGAAAGAAATGAGATCATTTATTTGCCATCAAAACTTATTGTCAATGTTCCGAAGTGATCCTCCATTCAACACGGGTTATGTTTACGACTAAATTATATGTACTGCCAGATACTTATGAGAATGCTCGTTGAATCACAACACAAATATTACTATGATCTAATTTTGAAAGCTAATGTCGTAAAGTATATAACGTTATGTCTAGTTATCGTACATAATGGTTAAGGATAACTCACACTAGAACGAGACGAGACGGGAAGGGACGGGACGATCTGGCAAGTGTCAATGTCTATAGAAAGAATCACGTCCGAGTTCGGTGCCCTGAGCGCCTACCACGAACCGCGAACAAAAGTATACCTACCTTTCGCGCTTGTGATTTCTCACTCAAGTGCGACAGAGAGGTGAAACTTCGTTCGTGGTTCGTGGTAGGCCTTCTGGAGGTCACCCAACGTTTTCTATAGATACTGACGGATTGGCCCGGCCCGTTCTAGTGTGGGTCATTCTTTATGTAGCTACCTATTTATATTTGTATGATTTAAATTCATTATTTTATATATTTCATTGCATTTGATCCAAAAACGGAGGCTACGCTTAGTAATAAGAATAATCCTAGTGCTTACTGCGCTATGGTGTTCTCAAATAAATACCCAAGAAAGATTTAGATGCGTCATTAATTATTTAACTGCATTAATATTTGTTTTGATACACAGATTATTGTGACGACAAGACGTCTTTGAATAGGTACTATCGCGTTCAAAATTGCATGGGCAGTTTATGAATGAATTCATTCATAAATTAAGCTTTTTTAATTGTGACCACCCTTTTACTCAATTATCAATTGTATTGATACGAGTAGATTGATTTAACTTATGTGCGAAATATAATTTGATATTTACTAATTTATTTTCGCTGAAGAAACATATACAAACTTTTTTTCTTACGTAGGTATGTGAAATCTCCAACACGCTTTAGAAAAAAGTGCTGTCGTAAATGAGATAGGTATGTGGAGGAAGTAGATGGGGCTGCAGTAGTGTGTGTGTTTTCATCTAAAAATTAAACTAGTACTTATTCGTAAATGTCAACATCATTTCCCATAGCGTCGCGTCTACACATCTTTGCCTCTGCAGAATTGATAACGAATCGGAATCGTGCCGGGCCCACATTTAGCGCTGGCACGCTCGCAAACCACGGCATCTGATAGGTAATGCACTCTACATTGCATGTTATTACAGTTGCAATACCCCGCGTAGACAGCTAAATATCGTCCGGCTGATCGCGACCGCTCCCTCGGCTATCCGATGTACCGCGATTCCTTAGAAAAGGTGGGTTTCCTCGGTTCCTTCGAATGTCTTGGCCACACGACTTTGGGTTCTCTACTGGGGACGTTAAGTAACAGTAACGTTAATCCAATAACTATGTTCAGAAAACCGTATGTACAGTATAGTCCAGCTATTATATCGCACACGCAGCGCGCGGAACATCTGTCATGTTCTATTTATTTTCCAAATTTGTTACAGCCAGTCTTGGGTTTGATTCCCGGGACTTTAAGGAGTTTTATTATGAAGCGCCAGTACTGGTAGTAGTATACCCTAAGCCAGTCACATAGAGTCCGTTAGCTTTCAACAGGACCTTCGGATTTTAAAGCGACACTTCGAAAATCAAATCAGTGATATCTTCTGTTCGGCTTTCTTATGAACTCACAAAACTTTTCAAACATACCATAAAAAGTAGATGAGACAATGACTATCAATGTACACACACGTTCAAAAGTGCATGTGCAATTTATGAATTAATTCATTCATAAACTGCCCATGCAATTCTGAACGCGATAGTACAATAAACCCTAATTTTGTTCTGTATTGCAAGTGATTTATACTACGTAGGTGAGTGTATTGTATTGATTTGTGTATAAACTCACTCTAGATGGTGGTAAACGAGAAAATTATTTTCGTTAATTATTAGTTATCAGACACGTGCTTTGACACATTTATTTTAAGAATGTATTTGACTTGAAGTCATAAATTCCATAGTGTACTATATTTTATGCTTTATCTTGTCTTACTTCTACTTCGGAAATCCCCTGTAATATCCATATAAGTAAATAAATAAAATAAATATTATGGCACAATTTTACACAAATCGACCTAGTCCCACGGTTAGCTCAATAAGGCTGGTACTAGACGAGTACGACAATATACATAAGTGAAATAAAATGGATATATACAAATAAAAACTTACGTAAATAGAAAACATCAATAAATAACCATGATAATCACACAAATAAATACTCTTGACTAGTATTCGAACCCAGGAACTCCTGCTTTGTAGGCAGGATCACTACCGACTACGCTAGGAGGACGCACCTATTCCATGCATATGATATATTATGTTGTTACATAATATATCATAATGCATGGAAGTCTAAGACTTAGTAAAAGTACCCCAAGACCAAGTAAAACTTTAGATAATAAAAACCGAGTGGTGATCAGAACGCCGCCTCCGCCTTAGACTTAGCATCCTACATCTCAATTTAATAGTCCATAATATCTTAATGCAAAACCAACAGTTGTAAGCCGATTTGTACATAAATTAAGCGCTCTTTAATATGACAATTTACGACCGTGCCTAATAGGCTGCGTGTGTAGATGCAAAGCCCTTAGCTGTAGCTAGATCAATTAATTTTGCACCTAGAGGACATCTTTATGTGGTGGCCGGTTTTAACGGTTCTGGTTATTACGTATCAGAATCCAATGCTCATCTATCAGCAAGGTATTAGTGTTTTAAATAATTTTCTCCTTAAAAGCTTTGACTTGTGGACTAATGCATCCGAGGAGAATTTCACAATGTTGCATATACACGTTCAGTATTTTCTGTGTGCGAATGGAAATTATGTAGGTATTTATTTCGCAATCTTTGAGGTTTCAGTTAAGAAAACTCAATAGAGAGAATTGCTTTCCTGTTCGCATCTCACCCAGTGTACCACCGCAAAGTGGGATACATTGCATCCCATTTGTTTCCATCTCCACTATAATGCAGACGCCTCTTCAATCATTACAATTCCACTCTCAGCTTATTTTCATTAACTTCTTAAATCTATGTTGGAAGTGTTGGAACACTCAAAACCGATGTGTTAGGTACATATTTATTTACTCGTTTTGTTTGGAAGTTTGAAGGAGCGTTTTTACTTTGAAAATGTGCAACGTTTGTACTCCTTTGCACGACATAGGTACCTACTCATCCCATTAGTGGGACTGTGGGAACACTGGGCTAAAAACATCGAACGCATACAACAGACAGACACCTAACATTACGATCACTCAGGATACTAATTAAATTAATATTTCAAAAGCATATAATATTATATACATATAATATAATAAAATTCTCCACAGTTTTAAAGCGTACCTTAGCATAAAAAGTCAGTTACAATATGAAACCATTTCTGGTCTGATCTATCCATTGGATAATGGTCCCCATTATACTGCGTAAATTCCTGTAATAGCAACGCAATTTAATACCGCGTCGCTGGCGCCACCCGGGATTTGCCTTGTCCGTCTACCTTTACCAGTAGGTAATACCACAGGAATTTTATATGGAAACTATTTACAAATTGTAATGCCTAGTGTGAGTAATTGAAATGCAAAGTTGGTAAAAATATATATAAATGAATACATATAAATAATATCGTCTTCTGCTGCGATTGTTATATTTGTTATTCATTGAATTTAAACACTTTAAGGATGGCTTTTCAGTACTTACCACCAGTTTGGGATCATGTATTACATCTCATCAAGGATCAAGCACGACACAGGACTGGAAAACCTTAGTGTGGACTTTGTTTAAAAAGATTGAAAACGGATAAAAGAGGCAAAATGAGGTAGTTTTCGTGTCGCATCTTTCTGCCCCAGAAGCCAGTTCGGGAAGCGATCGTAAATTGTATGTATGTTAATCCACTCAGGGTTTTCATAATTTTTAATTTTAATTATAGATTACCCTTCAGGCAGGAATATTAATAGCTTTATAAGCCCCTCTAGGCATTGTATTGTAGACCAACCTATGTTTTTGTTTTTGATTATTATATTTTTGTATGTAGGTAGTTTGCACAAGTACTTTTTTGATTGACGGGGAGAATTCGCATTCTCTCCGTTCTTCATTCACCCTGTGGAAACGAGTGCTGTAAAAAGCTCGGAACGGAGGGTCGTATGATGTTAAGAAACGCGATTAATCCGTTCCAATTCAAAATTCAAATCCAAATTCAAAAATTGATTCTGCAAGTAGGCCTCAAGGGCACTATTACAAGTCAATAAGCATTACAATAAAGCATTTGCATGTACAAACATTTACAATACCTATATACTGAGAAGTAAAAGTATACCTACTTAATCTAAATACTGATAATACAGCAGCCAAAACCTGGGTAAACAATATTAAAATAAATGTGTAATATGGCAAGAGATGTATGAGATGTATAGTCTCTATAGTTAATAATAAATTAAGTCAAAATAAAATACGAATAAAATTTGGATATGTAAAGGCTCCCCAAGTGTCAAAATAAAGACTGGAGGTGTAAAAGTATCGTCGATGTATCGTCAAAAAATAATACTATTAGGATTTGGTGGTGTAAAGGGCTCCAAACGACAAAATATAATATCTTTATGATATAAATACCACAACAAGTCATCAGACTGTTAAGTTAACAGTCTTAGATCTAATGCTACAGAATACATAACTAGTATGTATCCAACAAGTCAAAATTATAGAATCCAACAGAGATGTAAAGTCTCTATAGTTAATAATATGTACATTAAATTTGGAGATGTAAAAGGTCCCCAAGGTCAGAACAATAATATGTAATAAATTAATAATACTAAATTAATTAAAGAAAAAAAAATGGAGGTGTAAAGGTTCTCCGAGTGTCAAAATATGATGTAACAGACAGTAACAGCATCCCCTTGAGCATCATGCAAACCACTCCGGGACACTGCTAGCCTGCTAAGTCTAGCTTTTGAGACTTAATACTTGGCCATGGCTCCTTGTCTCCTAAGTAATCGCCAATTTTATAGTACCCCTTTTTAAACAGTGCATTATTTTCTTAATATATGACTTGAATGAAGTAAACGGCAAGTCCCATGCCTCCAAGGGTACTTTATTGTAGGATGCCACATAGTTGTCTTATAGTGTCTATGCTAGGGCTGCCTCGAGTAGCCCGCCTGGCAAGGTCGCCATATAGTGTTCGGCGTTCAGGGGTTATAATGATAACACAAGAGTGGAGTGAATACTGAATATATTGGTAGAAAGCGCTGGTCTTATATACTAAAGTTGTAACAGGCTTAATCGAGTGGAAGTTATGGCAATGGTCATAAAACCATTGTATAGTAAATTACAATATGTCAAGGTTTATGGCATCGTTAACTTAATGTTCTGTAAAGTAGTAAAATACATATATGGGAGATCAGCTGCATCAAGTATCAGCTGATCAGCTGTGTATGAACTGTGACTACACTACAGCCTGGAAACGATTTTTTTACTTTCTGTAGACGAAACTTGGGAACCACTAACATGTTTTTATTTCGTGTATTAAAGCCATGGATATCAGACAGCTTCTTAAAGGACTTAAAATTCTTATGCGTATACATTATAACATCTAATATGTATTGTGAAGCTACAGTGAGAATATCAATTTCCTCGTTCGTTCTCTCATAGAATCACGAGTGCCCATATTATAAATATTGCGGACTGCTCTCTTTTGGAGAATGAAGATTGTTTTTATATCTGCTGCTTTGCCCCAGACCAGTAAGCCATATGACATAAATAAAATAAAATAAAAAATAAAAAAGCCTTTTTATTTCTTGCATTCGATACTTAGTTTTTAAATTACAATAATAATTGAATTTGAATTTAATATCTATCTCTAAACACTGAGAATTAAAAATTAAGTAGAATTCCACATTAACTATGTCATAAATTGTCATTATTCGTCCATCAATTAATAAATTAAATAAATTAAATTTAACACGATAAGGATTAATATTTACATGTGAAAATTTACAGTCAAGTTGAATGTAGATATATATTATTTCATGTCAAAGTTTTTTTTTTCATAGATTGTATTCCATTAAAAATTTATAAATAAATTGCGAATTAAAATAAATTAAAAGATTATTAAGTTGGTTTGTCTAGTTCATTATTTATAGCAAGAACCCCTTATCGGGTGAAGGCCTCCTCCAGAGTGTACCAATTCGGTCTGTCCTGTGCTTTTTGATCCCAATTTGCGCCCGCGGTTTTGACAATGTCGTCCAACCAGCGCATGCAAGGTTTGCCTCTTTTGCGTTTACCCGATGGTCCGGGTCATCTAGTTACTTGGCTGGTCCACCTTTTGTCCGCCATTCTGGCAACATGGCCTGCCCACTTCCATTTAAGTTTTTTTGCATGATCAAGTGCGTCTATCACGTTTGTTTTTTCCCTGATTAAAGTGTGTCTTATTTTCTTTACACCAGTTATGCTGCGTTCCATGCTTCTCTGGCAGGTTTTTATTTTGTTATTTATTTCAAGTGAAAAATTCCAAGTTTTTGCACCGTATGTAAGTGAAGGGAGCAGGCAAGAATCCATGATTTTCTTCTTCAGCGTTATTGGTAGGTTACTCTTCAGTACGTCTTTATGACTCCAATGCCTGCAATGTCCTGCCATATGACATAATACTGTTAAAATAACTGAAGGAGACTAGGCGAGCTGTCTCCACGTCAGTGAATTGCCTGATTCTTTTGACTGCATACGCGGCAGAGCTCAGCCTATTCGCAAAGGCAGATATGTGAAGAGCCCATTGCAGATTGCAGTCCAAAGAAATGCCCAGGAAAAGTGCATTCTCGGCAAGGTCCAGCTTCTTTCCGTTTAATGTGATAATAGTTTCAGCCTCTCTTACATTCGGCAGCGTGAATTTTACACATTTTGTCTTCTTTGCGTTAAGAACTAAGTTATTTGCTGTGAACCAATCTAGCACCTCTTTCAAAGTTTCATTGACTTGGCTATAATCACCCAGTTTCCTGTCAACTTTGAAAATTAATGAGGTATCATCAGCAAACAAAACTATATCACATTTATTCTTCACAAGATTCGGCAAATCCTTTATATAAACAAGGAAGAGAAAAGGACCCAAAATGGAAACAAAAAAACTTTATGGCGGCAAGACGTGTTTTGAAAATTGTTGTGTAATTAAATCAATTATTCATTGTTTTAACGCTATTTTCTAAGTTGTTTGTGTTTCAAAATACTCGAAAAAGATTGCATTTGTTCTGTTTCATGAATTCCAAGCGGTCCCGACTGTTACAGCCGGGATCCGAAAACAATGTCTGGCGATAGTAATATTGATAACGCAGGTGAAATTACACATCAACTTGAGGTCAACAGCTCTGAGATATGCTTACAAAAAGATTCCTTAGATCCTATACAGAATGATAACAATATGGATATCGAAACAATCAATATTTCGACGGACAACCGTGAACCGAACTCATCGGATGACCAGATACAATCCGCTAAGGTTAGTACCGTAGATGTTCCGATAGAAGATCATACATACGCAGCTAAAAGAAACAGAAAATCTGACGATGACTGGACATTAGTTACTAGTAATCCAAAACGGCGTTATTTATTTAACCCTGACTTACCAGTTGGCACGGAGATCAGCGTTACGTGCAAAGAAGCGATGCCAAAACAATTTGCGCTAGCAAAATTATTAAATAAAAAGGATATCACAGGCGTCATTAGAGTCAAATACATTAACCCGTATAAAATACTAGTGCAGTTCGATAATGAGACCAACGCCGGTCGGCTTATTTCCTTAGCGGCGGTGCATGGCGAGTTAGGCTGGCGGTGCCAAAAGACATACGAGGTTGGTTTATCTTATGGTATTATTAAAAACGTAGATTTAGGTTTGGATGAAAAGGAGATGATGGAAAGTATTTACAGTGAGCTAGAAATAATTTCAGTGAAAAGATTGAGCAAAAGAAGTAATGATAACGAATCAGGGTGGAAGGACAGTGAGACCATACGAGTCGGTTTTAAAGGCCCGACGTTGCCTGTTTACGTTTATACATGATATGAGAGTTAAAGTAGAACCATATCTATTTCCTGTGTCACTATGCTCAAATTGTTGGAGATTTGGTCATACGAAGAAGACATGTTCAAAAAAAACTACTTGCCCTAAGTGTACAGGTAATCATTTGAATTGTGAGACGACTGAATATACCTGTCGCAACTGCTTAGGAAATCATATGGCTCTCGATAAAAGTTGTCCATACTACCAAAAGGAAAGAAATATTCGAAAGATTATGGCAGAGTTTAACTGTACATATAAAAAAGCATTGAATAAATATGAACTGACTTCTACCGCCCCGCCAGCCCCTGAGGCATCGATGTATCAGACAAACTTTCCCCAGAAGCTTAGGACAGTAGAAACAACACCAATTACGGAGACTCTAACGACGGCTTCGCCAAATTCCGAATCCTCATTTGCCAAAGTAGTGACAACTCAAGCGGTAGTACATAGCGATGCCCCCGCTAAGAGTAACACTCAACCTACAAAACCAGTTCGCACAAGGCTCAAGAAACATTTAAAGTCCCAAAAAGAACCAAGTGTAGCGGAAGATATGCACCGTGATATGTCTGATAACAATTCATTAAACATGGAGACTGATGAAAATGACGTACTACCAGAAATACACAAGCCTAATGAAGAAAATAGAGACAAACAAAATTTTAGTTCTTTGTTAGATAGATTAAAAGACATCATATTCATGAAAAAGTTGACCATTGTTGAAAAAATCAAGCGGAGTGTTCAATTGGGAATAGAGTGGATCTTATCTTTCTTTATGAAAAATATATTTGATAATATGTCATTTTTAAAGCCATTTTTTAATGCCAACGATGGCTAGTAAAAATTCCGATAAGTGCCGACTTAACATGATGCAATGGAACGCGCAGAGTATTCGACCAAAGTTAGTGTCATTTGAAAATCTTCTTATTCAAGAGAATATTCATATAGCAGCGATTAGTGAAACGTGGTTAGATGTTGACAGTTATCTTCATATCAGTAATTATAATATATATAGGGCGGACAGATTAGATGGATACGGTGGTGTAGCAATCCTTACGCATAAATCGATCAAATCTGAGCAGTGTCGTATACAACCCCCTAACCCCGGTATACAAGTAGTTTACGTTAAAGTGTTTAATTGTGATCAAATTCAACATGTAATCTCTGTTTACTGTCCATCTACCGTAGTGACTCAGCAGAGTGATTGGGATTTTATTTTTTCGATTGTCAAAAATAATGTGATTTTCATGGGTGACTATAATGGTCATCATTCAAGCTGGTCTTACAAAACGGACACAAGAGGCACCCAAATATTCGATGCTCTTATGGACTTTAATCTAGTTTCGCTAAATGATCGCAGCCACACAAGGATTCGACTTGTGAACGGAGTTTTACAGGAGTCCTCTCCAGATATTTCTATAGTATCTTCTGATATATATTTAGCAATTAATTGGCACGTTATGAAGGAGTCATTGGGAAGTGATCATCTAATAATTAAAATTTCCTCATATTTAAATACAAGCGTCAAATGTACACATAGGAGAAACTATAAATTAGCCCAATGGGATGAGTACAGGTCGTACTTAGATAATAGGTTTACGGATTTGTATCTGCCTGAATCTCCTCAAGAAGCATATAATATTTTTATAGATTATATAAACAATGCCGCCGATCTTTACATTCCGTGTTTCAAATTTAATAACAATCCTACTACAACTTTTCAACCTAAACCTTACTGGAACCAGTCCTTATCAAAAGCTGTTGCCGAAAGGCGATTAGCGCTTACTTTATTTAGGCGAAACCCTACCCCTCAAAATCTTGAGAACTTTCAGGCTAAGGTTAGAGATGCTCAGAAATTGATTAGAACGCGTAAAAATGAAGGGTGGCAACAATTTTGTAATTCAATAAGCGAGTCATCATCAGCCTCTGAAGTTTGGTCTCGAATGAAATGGCTAAAGGGCTACAGGACTTCGCGGCCTCATGTTAGCACAGAGAAAGCTCACAATCTCCTTTGTTCTCTTACGCCAGATTACGTAAGTCCGCAGATACAAGCGATTGCGCCGGGTAGCACAGTCATAGGTGAGCAGTTAACATTACAGGAATTGGAGTCGTGTATTAAGCCTAAAGATACTGCACCTGGCGCCGATGGTATATCATTTTCAATGCTTAAAAATCTTCCTAAAAATGGTAAACTAATATTGCTCTCACTATATAATAAATTTTACTCCTCAGGTTATGTCCCCATTCAGTGGAGAGAAATCTGTGTAATTCCAATACCTAAACCCGGTAGAGACCCCTCCTCTGACTCTGCTCCGACCGATTTCTTTAATCTCGTGTGTCTGTAAAATATTTAATTCTGTAATCAATAGGAGGTTGGAATGGTTCATAGAAAAAAATAGTATGTTCGCTGAAGAAACTGTCGGTTTCAGGAAGTGTCGATCATCATTGGACAATTTAAGTAGCTTAGTAACTCGTATACAGACCGGATTCTCAAAAAATATGATTACTTTAGGGAGTTTCATAGATATTGACAATGCATATAATAATGTAAATGTTCCTATTTTAATTACAATACTTGACAAGCTAGGAGTTGGTCGTAAAATTTGTCAATATCTGTGGAATTTCTTAAGCGAAAGATATCTTACAATACAGACTGATAATAGTATGTTACGTAGGTCAACTGGTCGCGGATTAGCTCAAGGAGACCCTACTTCACCGTTGCTTTTTAATATTTATACAATGCATATTCAAAATTCACTTACAGATGTATTCTTTTCTCAATATGCCGATGATTTCATTTTATATGTTACAAAAAGAACCATTGTGGAGGCTGAAGATGTATTGCAAAAATCTCTGAATGTATTTAACAGGTGTCTAAATAATATTGGTCTTGAAATATCTACATCTAAAACTAAGTTATGTATATTCAAAAAAGGTATTAATAGAAGGCCTGTAAGCATTAAAATTAATGATAGAGAATTAGAGTTAGTAAAGTGTGTCAAATACCTGGGATTGTGGTTGGATCGATCTCTCAAGTGGGAAAAACATATTGACGAATTAACTCTAAAGATTCAGAAACATTGTAATATTTTAAAAGTTTTGGCAGGATCGGGATGGGGTGTACACCCAAAACATCTTAGAAGACTGTACTTTGCGATAATTCGCAGCAGAATAGATTATGCATCCTTTTTGTATGATGATAGTTGCGATTTCAATTTGCGTAAACTTGATAAAATTCAAAATCAAGCCCTAAGGACCATAGGCGGTTTTATTAAGTCTACTCCCATACACGCGATGGAATCTGAGTTGTGCGTACAGCCCTTACACATGCGACGTTTTTATTTGGGTTCTAAGTTTTGGTTAAAATCTAGATCTTTTGATAGCAGTATAACTGTGAAGCTCTTAGATGTATTAAATAATGATATACAAAAACATGACACATTACGCAATAAAAAGCCTCTCCTGCTTAGCATTCATAATATTTATAAATCAACTACTATGCATTCCAGTAACCTATTGGAAATGTTTTCATTAGACAGATGGGTTAATAAGATCGATATTCATAAATCTATTAGGTGTAACATCACGACTATCACTGGATCTAAACGTGAATATAAAGCAAATATGCTAAGAACGACTGTGGATGATTTTTTACAAACAAATTATTCTGAATTTTATTGCATATACACGGACGGCTCTAAGGAAAAATGCAACTTAGGTGCTGCGTTTTATGATCCTCAGTCGAACATATCGATTAAATTACATATAAAGTATAACATGTCTATAATGCACGCTGAGTTGGTCGCGATAGCCGAAGCATTATCATACATCCAGTCTCTAGATCACAATAAAGTTGTCATACTTTCGGATTCTAAAAGTGCACTCCAACATATTTCTCGGTGTACATCAAATATTAGAGGTCTCCCAATAGCGTATTCCATTTTGAATCTTATTGAAAAACTGAAATCAAAGAGTATTACTGTAGTATTGCAATGGATCCCTTCTCATGTTGGTATAGAACTATAGACGGCAACGAAATCGTTGATTCCCTAGCCAGGCAGGCCTGTCAGGACGGAGTACAATGTGACGCATTACCTTTTTATTCTGACTGTATCATTATAGCCAAACAACGGACATATTCCTTATGGAAAGAATATTTTGATAAAAGATCAACAGAAAAGGGCATTTGGTATAAGACGATCCAACCGCATCCACTAATGAAGCCATGGATAGATTGTTCTCTAAATAGACAAGACTGTGTGCTATTGATGAGACTTCGTTCTGGACATATCCCTTTGAATAAATTTGGTTTTTTGATGAAAAAAGTTGCTTCTCCTAATTGTGATGAATGTAATATTCTAGAGGATGTGTATCATGTTGTAATGGAATGTGTCCGGAATGAAGCTGCTCGTATAGATCTAGCTCATTTCAGCAATTTTTATACAATTTTCCATGTCGGAGGTTGTAATAGCACTCTGGCCGATCCTTTGTCGGACGCGGCCGCAGCGCTACTGCAACTTGTACGAAAAGCCATTGTAAATAGAAACGTTTGTATGTAATAAGCTTCATGTAATTGTTTATGGAGCGACGTGTTCACTTCTGTGACAAGCTCTTCATTCAATAAAGATTAAAAAAAAAAAAAAAAAAGTTTTGTTTCAGCACGCTTGTTAGTAAATTTCACGTTAGATAGTTTACGGCCCTAGACAGACGCCCTAAAGAATTAATTGATTTCTTTTTCATTGTCACAGCCCCAAAGTCATCTGAATCAAGTATGTATGTTATAATATAAGAAGGTGATGTGCAAAAAACGCCAACTAATATGATCTAATTGACAACACCGGTTTGTTTATATATATCTACCATAAGCCCAAAGGTTCTGCGTTGATGTATTTTTAATGAAATAATATACCTATAGAGCACTTACAAATAAGGCACCGCACCACTGATCTGCTCTATACTTAATAGGAACAAACAAGAATTGTTTTTCTGAACATGTTTTCGAGTTGTTTTCACAGTCGGACATCAAGCAATATTTTACTTACGGCAAATGTTTATAGCATTTACTAGTTCTGTTAAGGCATAAAAGTACTGTTATACATGCTCATTACTAGCATGCTTATTAGCAAGCGGGGAAGTGGGAGGGGCCACGCTCCCACCCCTCTTGCTAATAAGCATACTTATTAACACAAGTTACACATACTAGTATGTATAACAGTACCTTCAATTCGGTAGTAGCCATGTATTAGCATTAGCAAGTAGCGCTTATTCTGTTGAAAACTTTCTGCCTAAAACAGTATTAAACGGTGTGTTTTTCCGACTGAATCTCTCCTGTAAATTGGCCCTACACCTTCCTCGATCAGTAAGTTGAAAGACACTGAGTTCCCTATATTTTAATTAACAGCCCTATTAGAGAGAGAGATTAAACTTGAATATGGTTGAAGAAATAGCACCGTCAAATATCGCTTTTATAATTCATGCGCAATTTTTCCCAACAGCCGGAGAGTTTAACAACGGAAAAACGTCTCTAAGTTTTTTTTTGTTATTTGACCGTGCGTTTACATGCTCGGGCTCTCGGCCGAATGTTTCGGCCATGTTAGTACACGAGAAAACCAGACCAGAGACAATTTAAGTACTTTTTCAGGTAGTTAGGTTGAGTTAAAAGGTGTCTTAAATAATTTCACTTCGGGTAAAGCTATTTAAAAAGTGTCTTAAATAGTTTCAATAACCAAAGCTATTTAAAACACCGTTTAACTCACCGAAACTACCTGAAAAAGCTTAAATTGTCTATGGTCTGGCTTAAATTTTATCTATATAGTCTGTCTCGAATGAGCGTGTACTAGGGTGGGCCGAATCATTCGGCCGAGAGCCCGAGCATGTAAAAGCACCATAGACTTTTGTTTAACCGCATTCTCGGCACTATGTATAAAGCCCCTCATTCACGGCAGTCCGCCGGCACCTCCGGCACGTAATATAGTATCGTGAATGTCGTTGCCGGATGCGTGCCGTACGGCAACATCCTGCTAGCTCCGCCCACCTCCTTGCAGTCCGAATTGCACTAAATTACAGTAATAAACAATTGAGAAATGCGGCAATGCATAAAATATTAATTATTCATTATTAAAAATGGCATACGAGATGGCGGCGATTTTTACGCTACAACGCAGCGCTGCGTCTTCATCTTTCATCGAATAAGTGCGAATTGGACTGCCAGGCTGGGCCACTTGCACACCGTGTGTCCGCTACATCCAGCCATGCCGGAGTGCCGGCGGACTGCCGTGAATGAAGGGCTTAAACTCGTATCATTGCGACCTCTTTCTTATGTCATTTTGATTTGACACTGACATTTGCATAACCAAGAAAAATAATATTTACTTCAAGATTTCTGAATAAGTACAGAAAAATATTGAACCTATTATTACGTCATAAGTAACCATCAATTTGTTGTAATCACAATATATAGCACCATAATGGGTAATTGGAAACTCGAAGTGGGAAGAATGGCGATGTACATGTCTTTTCCCGTAATGCTGTTCCACTTTTTCAACCAACCAACGTATTTCGAAGAATGGGTGACGAATACTAAGCGACAGATCTTCCCACCAGAAAGCAAAACAGATAGGGAGGACATACAACAGCTAATCGCGGACATAAGGAAGAAACAGATGCAAGCCTTCGAGAACGAATGAGGAGATATTAATGTACGGCCTAAACTAAATTTATATTATTAGACTGTTTGCTGCATATTATTAAACGCCAAAAAGGCAATTAAACACAACTTTAAATATAACAAAAGATTTATTAAAACATTTCAGTCTTGTTTTATTCTTTTGTTTTTGTGTCTGTAACTTACAAGAGTACCTAAGGAAGTCACGAAAAATGTTACATAAACAACATGCTGCACACTATAGTACTCCCCTATTATGCCTGCAACCATTGGGGCCACTACACCGGACATGGAACGCACACTGTTTGACGCCCCTATCAAAGTTGCTCTGTGCTGATTATGACTTTTCTTTAGTATCATTTCCAAAGTTACTAGCCTACCAACAGCATTACCTACTGCAAGAGGTATCAAAAATAAAGCATACATATAAATATTATATGCATTAATTAATCCTAACATTGATAAACTCAATGTCAAAAATACATGGAAGTTTCTAACACTGTAATCTTTGTCTTTAGTATAAAAGCTATTAATATATCCCATAAAATAACTACAAATTGATCCTACAACCCCTTGGAATGATATTATATACCCAATATATTTTGGAGTTAATTCATAAGTTGTTTTTAAATATAAAACATAGTTTGAATAATATAATGACATAGCAAATCCAAGCACACCCTTAAATAAAAATATGGATCCATATTTGGACCATTCTATTTTGTACAACTCTAACACTGATTCTTTACAACTGCTGACTATAGATTGTACAATGTCTCTTGTAACAACTCTTTCTTCCACTGGTCTTTCTGCTTGCTGTGATTCAGAAATTGACTTAGGTAATAAATATACCAAACCTGAAAAACATAGAATAACGTACATTAGTTTAGAATAGAGATATATACACCAGTACCTATCAGGATGGAGGAACTATTGAGTATTATTGGAAACTAAAGTAGACTTTCAAGTTAAACTTGAAAAGCTCTTTGTTAAGACCATTGGATTCATTATGATTACACAAAACAAACAAAACCCAAAATCTAAGCAGTCATTATTACTTCAGAAAAAGATTTTTTAGATTGACATACATACTTGCATAATACCTATATGTGCTTGAGTTTAGTAAAACATACCATAAACATTTGTCAGTAGTTAATAAGGTTGATTTTGAATCTTTGTAGCAATAGTAACATACCAACAACCAATAAAGTTGTACGTTGTACTATTATCCAAACATAGTCACATATAATTGTAATATGTGATTGGTGAAAGGTACCACTTTGTTGATCAGGTTCATTTCTACATGAAACAGCTATCTACAAAGTGGTACCTTATGTTTGACCGCAAAAAATCGGCAAACATCTACTTTTTGCATGCATATTCTGTTTCAAAAATAT
This sequence comes from Lathronympha strigana, assembly GCA_949128165.1. Taxonomy (NCBI): domain Eukaryota; kingdom Metazoa; phylum Arthropoda; class Insecta; order Lepidoptera; family Tortricidae; genus Lathronympha; species Lathronympha strigana. The sequence continues at coordinate 13,054,190 of OX421908.1, forward strand.
CTTGGTTACCTGCATTGCTAAGAAAGCTGATCCCAACTATTGTTGCAACCAGCTTGAAGGCTTCTTCTGGATGGTCCTCTGCTATATGCCCTCCAATAACTGGACCTATAGTCATACCAACTCCAGATATGGCAGCCATTTTGCCATAAATGTCGGACTGTTCCCTCTCATTCCGCTCATAGTCAGGCACTAAGGCTTTTGTCAGTATTTGAGTCTGCTTAAACAGGCCTGCAATTTAATTAAAGTGATTAAATATAGAAAAATAATTGCATTAATTGAATTATTTATTAAATATTCATATTGACTTTTAAAAGGGGAAAGTTAGCAAAATATACAACAATAAAAACACTACCTAAAAAATAGCATTAACATACCTAAAACAGCTCTTACAATTAGTATAACAACTAGTGAACTGGTCATGCCCAGAGCAGCATATGCCAAACCACATATTAATAATGTGACAATCAGCATAACTTTACGACCTTTAAGATCGCTCAAACTGCCCTGTAACGAAAAATGTGATTAATGATGAGTTAGGCAATGCATTGAAGGCAAAAGAAGGAGCATAAAGTTCATTTTTTTCCTCCTCAATAGCTAGCTCTTTTAGACTTATTTTGACTGATTTCTGTGCAAACTTATTTAGTATGACTCCAAACAAAATGTTACATACGTATGTTTTATAGTGTCTAGAAGTCTCCACCATCACTTCCTCAATGCTGAGGGTCATGCCATCTGGTCCCTCTACAGAGATTATGTGTGCAGTAATTAGGGCACACCACAGGTGCTCTGTGGGGCACACCACAGGTGCTCTGTGGGGCACACCATCTCACAGTGCCCTCAGATCTACCCACATATTCATAATTTCATATTGTACAGTTAACATATCAAATTGTTTTCATGACATATAATAACTAAATATTATTTATTTATTTAGAATATTAAATTTTACGATTGACATAATCCAATCCACAACGTAGGCTTCGTCAAGTATGTAGATACAAACATAGATCAGCAGTAGGCATCGTCATCACACTAACAATAAAGCAATCCGCAACAGGCTCGTCATTTTCACCTTACGCTAAAACAAGTCATTTAAAAAGGACCGCCCCGAATCGCAACCGGCGCAAAAGTTCCCATCACACTAGCAGCGTTTCCACGCTGTATAGCTAATGAAATCCTTTGCACCAGATACGATCCGGAGCGTGGATCACAGCCCCTCTCCCTAAGCCGGCGACCGAGTTCCCTTATAAACGACTTAGCCTCCGTTCCCCAGGGACCCGCAGTCTCCACCGCGATCGGCACGAAATCATACATTGGTTCCAGGGCGCTGTATTTGGCATGTTTTAGCTTGGCCGCATGTTCAGCGGCCGACCCAGCAGCCCTAAGCGTGAGGCTAAGGTGGGACGGTGCAAATGTACTGACACACGTGGCGTGGCGTGGGTGGTTTCATGACATTGTATGTAGAAAGTAGGCACCACTGGATGGCATGCTCCATAATCTAGTAGCTACTTGATTTGATGCCACAGTTGCAAAGTGCATCCTATGTGTCATGAAATATATTGTTTTTGTTTTTGCTATTACATTGCCACACAAATAGATATAGGTAAATTTTTAGGGTTCCGTAGACAAAATGGCAAAAACGGAACCCTTATAGTTTCGCCCAGACGTCCGTCTGTCCATATGTCACAGCAGTTTTACTCACCGGTTTAACTATAAAGTATATTATTATTATTATTATTATTAATAATGCACAGGCAGCTTGTAGCTGATACGTGCATATCAATGTCCACTTGTGTTTGTTCCATTAGTGATATATATGTTTGTCGAGTCTATTTTTAAAAGAGTTCACTGAGGGTGCACTAATCACTGATTCCGGCAAACTGTTCCACACTTCCACTATGCGGTTAGACAGGAAATGTCGTCTGGGGTTGCTACTACTTAGTGTCCGTGTCAGTTTCAATGAGTGCCCTCTCAGCCTGTCATTCATGTTCCGGGTGAAAATTCCGCATATTGCTGGTACCTTATAATGTCCTGTGAGTATTTTATAAGTTTCTATCAAGTCACCACGTAGCCTTCGTTGTTCCAAGGTCGTCAGACCCAGTTCCTTCAATCTATTCTCGTAGGGTTGGTTGCGAAGAGATGGTACCAACTTTGTTGCTCTTCTTTGAACTCTTTCCATAAGATTAACATCTTTCCGAAAATACGGATTCCATACTTGGAAAGCATACTCTAACAAAGGCCTCACATATGTTTTATAGAGCTTAATAAAGATATTCTTGTCTATATAACGGAAAGCTTTCTTGATCATGTATAACATAGAGTTAGCTTTTTTTGTAATTCCTAAAATATGTTCCTCCCATTTTAGATTATTAGTTATAACGACGCCAAGATCTCGCTGGGAAGTAACACTCTGTAAACTTTTGGAACCAACATTATAAGTGAGCTTCGGGTTCTGGTAATGATATTACAACTATAGGTGTATTTTATGTGCTGCTACTTAGTTTTGCCTATATGTTGCAAAAAAATATACGTTTATATATAATCAGATAACTTTAAGGTTTCTTAAACGAAAATTTGATTAATCAAATATTTTCGGAAATAATTGGCTTGAAAGTCTGGAAAAGTGTGCATCTTCCATTATGTAAAAATTCTGGAAGATAGGATGAAAGACAAACTTACAACGAAAATTATTTTGAACAAATTGGTCAAGCCGTTACTGAGTTTTTGCGTTCATTTCATTGTGTGACGGTACGGAACCCTCAATTATGCAAGGGCCTCCACGATCTTGGGCGGTTTTATACAATACAATACAATAACTCTTTATTCCACACCTCATTAAATATTACAACAGAAAAAAAACACATCATACACAAAAACAGAGGTAAACAACAGGCGGTCTTATCGCTAAAAAGCGATCTCTTCCAGACAACCTTACGGTAGTGGCCAAATGTAATAGAAAGAAACAGTAGAAGGTGCAAAAACTAACGGAAGTCATTTAATAGAAACAGAAATTAATAAAAAATAAACATACCTACATATTACCCCCGTACCTACATATTTCGTTTCCCCGTCTCTTCTTCCTTTGAGCTTGGTAATATCACGCCGCAAGAGACGCTTACTATTTTAAAAAATGTTAAGACGAAGGCTGTCGGTGAGGATAGCTTGGGACTGGACATGCTTTTGCTCGTGGCGGATAACATCGCCCCTATCTTATCCGATATTATAAATGTTTCCTTTACTACCGGTACGTTCCCTTCTGCGTGGAAATTTGCTCATGTTATCCCACTTCCTAAAACCTCAAATCCTACAACCTTTTCACAATATCGTCCTATCTCTATTCTCCCAGTTTTATCCAAAATTATTGAACATTTCGTGAACCGTCGCCTTCTCTCGCATCTTAATAAGTATAATTTATTTAATCCGCTACAATCTGGTTTTCGTCCTGGGCATAGCACTGTTACAGCCTTGGTTAAGGTCACCGATGACATTCGTCTTAATATTGAGAATAAAAAGCTCACAGTGTTAGTTCTTTTAGATTTCAGTAGTGCTTTTAATACTGTAGATTTTGATATCCTTCTCGAAAACCTGAGGTCGCTTAATTTATCAAATACTGCTCTGTCTTGGTTCCGTGACTACCTCTTTGGGAGGCGCCAGCGTGTCAGGGTGGATGACCGGGTTTCGGATTGGTGTAACCTCTCCGCTGGTGTTCCCCAGGGAGGAATTCTCTCTCCCCTTCTTTTCTCAATATTTATTAATGGCATTACTGAGTCTTTAACTTCAAGTTATCATCTTTACGCGGACGACTTACAGATTTACGCGGCGAGTGACTTCGATGATTTTCCTTCACTGATTAGCAAAATCAACTGCGACCTCGAGTCGATACGTAGCTGGGCGTATAATTTTGGGTTAAAGGTGAATGCTCGGAAATCGCAGGCTATTGTTATTGGTAGTCCTTATTTTATGTCCAAATTGTCGGAGCTGGTGGTACCCGACTTACGCTTTGACGGAGTAACTATCCCTTTCTCCTGTACAGTCAAGAACTTGGGTATCACCATGGACCAAACCTTAAGTTGGACTCCCCATGTTGCCGAGATCAGTAAAAAGCTTTTCGCATCTATGCACTCACTAAGACGTCTCCAAAATTTCCTTCCTCTTCATACTAAAATCACTCTTACTCGGTCCCTTCTACTTCCTTTATTAGACTACGGTGATATTGTTTTTGTAGATCTTAGAGAGGAGCTACTTGACAAACTCGAACGCTTGCAAAATGTATGTATCAGATATATCTTTGGTCTGCGTAAGTATGATCATATATCCCAGTTCCGAAAACAACTTGGCTGGCTTCCGATTCGTCGTCGTAGAGATGTGCATGTCCTGTCATTGCTTTTCAGTGTGTTATTCAATCCTGCTTCTCCTTCTTATCTATCTGAGAAATTCAGTTTCCTGGCTTCCGGTAGTGGTCACCGTTTACGTTCTAGCACCAACCTTTCTCTCACTTTTCCGTCCAACAAGACGCGTATTTACAGTAGATCTTTCACTGTCCATGCCGTAAAGTTGTGGAATGAGTTGCCGGTGTCTGTGAGGCAATCGCAATCTGCAGCATCGCTCAAGGAGAGGCTAAAGAAGTTGTGGCTTTCCGACCCTTGATTGGAGTTTGTCCTTTATGCTCTGTTTAATAGTTTATATATATATTTATTATTTAATATATGTATATATGTATTGTTGTTTAGTGTATATTTATATATGTAAATATTATATATATATTTTTATTGCGTATTTATTTATAGTGTAGTTACAATGTGTATTCAAAATTTACTTTTTATTTGAAGTTTTGTTACTGTACAATTTTTGCTCTTAGTTTGTCTTTCATCGTTGCCTGATTTTATCTAATTTCCTCAAAGGTTAACTGGAAGAGATCCCTCATAGGGATAAGTTCGCCTTTGTTGTATCAAATTGTCTATGTTACTGTGTTTCTTGTATTTCTTGTGTTATTGTACAATAAAGCTTATACATACATACATACATATTACCAAAATAAATAAATAATAATATACTAATAAATACTTATATATATATACATAAATAAATAAATATATATATATATATATATATGTATATATTTATTTATTTTAGTTAGTAATATCAGACCTTATCACTTCTTATACAGGTTATAAGTGATAACAAACCCTATGATAAGGTGTATAACACCACTTATGACAACTCACATGACTACAACTGATATACAATGTATAATGGTGTTTTAAATTATTAGTAATCTTATAGTTACAAGAAATGGTCCCGAAGCCAGCTGGAACCCAGAGTAAATGGAGCCCATCAGCCCCACATACACATGGTCGGCACCCAGACTCCTCACATGGGTGGCAATCAGTGGAACTATTAGGCTCACTGCTAAAAGATCCTGAAATGATTTTTTTTTTATTATTAGCAGAATTAAAGTCAAAGATATGTACAGTCAGGTAGGGGGATTTTTGAGCCACTTGGTATTCTCATAATTTTTCCATGTAATAATTACCAATGTTATCAATAGATGACAGCTGACATTTAAGATAAGATGAAAGATTCTTTATTACGGATATTAAACGATCTTTTATCTTATCTCTTGCCATACCTATACATTTGCATTATATGGCAAAGTTAGAAATATAGTTCAAGCGGCTCAACACTTCCGCTTTACAACTGCACACCTTACTCTTTTTTAATAAGGTAAACCAAACTGTACTACAACTTGAAGGATTCCCATGTCCTATGAAGTACAGTTATAGAAAGACAGGTAATGTCTCTTGGTACTCATTCTAGGGCTACATACATATACCTTAAGACATCTATTACATTTAGAATTATATGAAAAACCGATATATCTCATATGATGATGGCGTCATAATATGTCGGGCATAGTGACTAATATGTGACTGTATTATATCTCATCTGCAAAATTTATTAAGGTAACAATACAAGTCACATTCTCACTCCCATTTGAACTTAATCTCAAGAATCTCATCACACTTTGATAGTTGTCTCAGGTAACCAAATGAAATACTAAAAGAATTAAATTTAAAGTTTGAAATTGCACAACAGTTTCCTAAGTTGATAGAAACTTAGATAACAGCTTTGGTACTGGAATACAAGAATACAGGAATAAACATAATTAGCTAATATGAGTTGTTTTTAAGTTTTAACTAAATCAATAACACAAGAGTACAAGACTCGCAAAAAGAACATAAATAAAGAACTTACCACAAAAGCAACGGCTTGAAGAAGCCAAATTGTTAAAGACATTTCCAAAGTTATTATAGACTGCGCATAGCTGATAAGTATTCAAGTGATGTAATTTAGAATACCAATTTATTACAAATGCTTATTTTATTGCTTTTTATCAATTATCATAATATTTTAATTGTTCTTGCCGCTATCTCATCAGTCATCACGTACACATGATACCCTACTACCCGTCATAGGCCGTCAATAATGTCACTGTCACTTCATCACTTGTCACTGTCAGTGTCAATGTTTATTTTTTTAGAAGCGTTCAGATTTTAGATATTGAACCCATCGATTTAAGGTACTGACAACTCCTAATTCATGTTTTTAAGCGGCTTTTTTAGAAAAACTATTCATTTTAATGTTGCAATATATATATATATATATAATTTATATTTATCATATTTTAATGACCCCAGATGGAGCCGATTAACGAAATAGGCTCGATAGAAAAATTAGAAAATAATTGCAAAGATTGGTCATAAATTCATCATTAACCCTAAACTTGGCAGCGTAAAAAGTGTTCAATATGAATTGTTTTGTTTTGTTCATTTTGCTCATTAGTGATAATTGTACATAAAAAAAATACAAAAAAAAATATTTTATGTATATTTTTGGATTTATAGCATGTATCTTATCAGATACATTGCCAAGAGTTCCATATTTTAGTTAAATATAATAACGTATCTTTAAGGATACATTGCCTGCTGGTGAGAGATAAAAATACATATTTAATGTTTGCGATTAATCCGTTCTAAAGTTTAATTTCAATGAATAACAATCGCGGTAACAAAAGACAATATTAAAAAATATGTACTTACAAAAATAAGACATAAAAAAACACACACAAATCAATCTAAAAGAAACAACACATACAAAACATACGAAAAAATAAATAAATAAACACACACACAGGAACTAAACCAAGACGCCCCCCAAGTCAGCTTCCTGCGGGAGGGTTGCTATAATACTGGCTACATTCCCCCGCTGGATGGCAATGCCTAACCTTTGGCCGAGAAAAGAGCCAGCCCTACGATCACCCGTGGACTCAAAAAGTCTTTTCTTCAATTCCTTGAAGAGTTTGAGGGCTTCAGGACCCCACAGTCCCAGAGTTTCCACCGCAAATGCTGTTAACTCGTTGGTGTTGGAAAGGCCAGCATACTTCCGCCGCTTAAAGGCCTCTGCAGCCAAAGCCACCCCGCCCACCCTGGCCGAAGTAGAGGCCAGATGCGACGGGCGACGGCGCAAGGGTATCCACGCACGTGGCATCCCAAATTAGCGGCCTCTTGCCATCGTCCCAAGCGAAACCAGTAGGCTCCAATGCGGCTGGCACGCCCACGCTAGCAAAAACCCAACGGATCACAACATTAAGACTAGCGTGGCGGGATATAGGACCAGCGCTCCTCCGAAAGGAGAGCCCGTGGCTACCCCGGGAGTCCACCTAAATACCTCAAGAGCAATGGTGGGGAACAACTATATCCGCACCCAAACGAAGCCCAACAGCAAACCTCAGCGAACAGAAGCGTGGCACAATTCTACTACAATTCTTAGAAGGAAATGCATGCAGCCAAATCCCAGATTCCCTCTCCAACGTAGCAAGCAGACGGGCTTTTTCGGCTGCGGAGGTGGTGGAGTTTAGCAGCCCAACGTGTGCCTTACCACACAGTGGCTCGTTCCATGCTCTCTGCACGTCCCGCCCTAAAGGAAATTCATCGCCCGGACAGGCCAAACTCCAAACATCCAAAGTCTCCGGCAAGTACGCCACCTCGAAATCACACAGTGATGGAGTGAGGATACTTCCAACAAGGGAAAGAGTGTGCACAGACGACATAAACAGAATCGGAGTATGAAAAAGCCATGTTTGAGCAGACTTTGAGCAGGTTGTCTGAGTGCTGTGAGAAACGCTGAATTTGGCAGTCAACATTAATGTACACGTTAATAATAAGTAATAAATATGCATAACCTGGCAATGTATCTAAAAGTGCACACGACCAAAGTACCGTCACTATATGCGTAACCTGGCAATGTGCATTTTTAGATACACCGAGAAAGACGCTTACATTTGACTGACAAAATATGTTTTTTCAGTCCAATATAAATTCAAATCAATAGTTCGATTATTCAACTATATAGTTATGTCAAAGATTTATTTATTTCATCTAGATGTGGAAAGTCAAACAAAAAAACGTGCCCCGAACAAAACTATAAAAAAACCTTCTGGTTTAGATGGCAGCACAGGCTTCAGGTCCTTCTCGACGAGATGGCACCACCGTTAAACGTTTTTTTGAACAATATACGTTGTCGCCATCTAGTCCAAAATTCTTGTATTCAAACAGTTCATATGACGCGCTATTAGTTTTTTTGCTTTGTCAGTAGATGACAGTAATGATAGTTTGTCATATTTTTATTTAAACCGTCGATAGATGGCAATTAAATCAAGTGCCATCATAAGTTCGTTATATAATAATAAAACCTTATTTTACCTAATTATTTTGTTATTAAACTATATAAACTCGAAGAAGGTTTCTTTGTTTGCGAAAAAACCTAGTTATAGAGGAGAGACGGAGAACTCGGAAATATGATTTTTCCTCGAAATGAACTAAGTATGTATTATGAGAACTTGGAATAACGAATTTCCCATTGATAATTGAGAACAAGTCACGAATTCACTACTGTAAATGGTTGGTGTATAACCACGATTGCAGACTCGGCCATCCATATAAATCGACCCACAAAAATTTAGGGAACAATTACAAAAAATGCTATTTCTATAACCATGTTTACAAACCAAAAATTAGTACAGACACCATCAGTTACATCGAAGCAGCCAAAGTGCTCAAGAATATCTGAACACGACTCCAACACCTTAATGATAAAGCCATATTCAGATATTTTGGCCGTTCCTTTATAACCGATCGCGACTGTAAGTACGCGGTTTAATAGTAACATTTGATGGAATGGGTGAAGTACCGTATCATTCAAACTACATATAGCTGCATTTCTGGGTTGTTACGGTATATTAGTTACCCTGATAACGAGTCTATCTAACCTCATTTGTGTGATGATAGCTGGATGAGCCAGAGTTTTTGTGTGGATTGGTTTATTGGTCTAGATTAGAACCATATTTATAAAAGAAAATAGTTACTTTTGAATACTTACTCAAGCACCAATTCCGTATTTGTTTATTTATAAGTACATGTACCTACACTCTTATTCCTAGCGTCGCGTACCTACATCGTTTTCCTCCACATTAGTTCAATTTAAACTGACTGTAGACCTTATACATTTATGTTCCCTATTTTACGAGACTGTAAACTGTGATATGCTTTATCCCCTTCTGCAAATCTTCCAGCTGAACACTCAATAATATCAATTCTTAGCAATATTAGTGATAAATAAGCTGTAACATACTATACGTACCTATATACATGACGATTGGCATTAAACATTTTCATTGATCCTGGGCTACCAGAATATATTTCATGTAAGGTGAGGGGGGGCGAAGTGCGCCAGCCGTCTAAGTACGCCTACCTTTAATATATTGCATTCTATTTAATAATAAAATATCTAGTAATAGGCGCACTTATACGGCTGGCGCACTTCGCCCTCCTCACCTTAACCGATTACTTTTTGAGTTCTAGTAGATGAAACCCTGTCATCTTATTCTACTGTTTGTCCGCCAAAAGAACCGTAATTAAAAACACATTTCTAACTTTCTTAAATTGTATTTTCATACATATTTTTCTCACTTTCTATCTAATTACACTCATTATCTTGTTATCTTGGTTAAAATTACATAATTGTTTAGAAATTTATTACTTAAGTTGGTATATGTGTGTACAAAAAACACATTTGATAACATTGTTGTGAGTTTGTCTAAAGATATATACGAGTAAGTACCTATGTTATTATAACAATATATATTAATTAACAGGAACAGTACATATACATGCTCTGCTTGCTTATATACTATTCAAAAGAAAATTAGGGCCACTGAGAGTTTCGATCATTACTTACATGAAAACTGAAATTTAATTTTTATAAGACTTAATGAAAGACAAAGCTTTGCTTTATTGTCATTAAAAAACAATACAGGATGTTTTGTAAAAAATACAGGTAGTAAAAATGTAAGAGACTTTGGAGTTTTACAATCTTTTTCGACTATAAAAAAAACTAGCGACCACGGATTTTGAAAAATAATACCAATAAAAAGAACTAATGATTTACTCATTTACACATTATCTACAACAAAAATACAGGCCTTATTTCTTCCACTTTTCTTAAATTCAAGTTAAAACAGGTAAGATTTTAAGGACTTATCAAACATAATTAAAAATATTAAAAAAGAAAAAGTTTCAAAAAAATACGAAAAATAATTAAAATATGTATATCGTTTACTTATGGTCGAAAAATATGACCTTTCTTTCTATGACAAAATAAAACCGGCCAAGTGCGAGTCGGGCTCGCGCACAAAGGGTTCCGTAGCAGCAAATATAATAAACTTATTATGTCAATTTATACACCTGGTGAATGGAGCCTAAACTCTCCCGATATTTTGCCTTGTACTTTTATGTATGAATATTAATTTTATATATGTATTTATAAATATTCCGTGCTATAGGCGTGCCCAAATCGGCTTGTGATAACTGAATAAAGAAGTATATACACCAGCTTCACAATTAAAATTACCAAATATATTATCCAGGTGAGTTTCACCTCTAGTGGTTATACAATTTTGGAGAAGAGGTGTATATCCCGCATTCTGCATAAATTTATGTATGTAGTTTTGTTTGAGGAAATCTTCGTTAAAATCTCCAAAAATTAGTGTAGGCATAGAATGTTCATTAAATATATATTTGTTCATAAATTCTTTTAAGGTATTATTGGAGCACCTAGGTGATCTGTATATTGCAAATAATCTCTTATTATCATACTCCAATGAGACTCCTTCAATGTGTCCAGAAACACTACTTGATTGCTCTAAGTAGCTTTTAGGAGATGTAATCGGCAAATTCGGTTTAATAAATGCTAGAACCCCAAACCCAGGATTTGATGATGTTTGTTCCGGCCCATTTGTTCTAATTAATTCTATGAAACCGGGTAAAGAGAAGTTATCGTTTAAGCAACTCCAAGTTTCTGATGCAAAATAAATGTCACATGATAATATTTGTGGATCACTGGCTATGTCCGGTAAATGTTTATTTAAAGATTGTACATTATGATACACAATTTGAGAGCAGTTACGAGGTTCCCTCAAAAATCGGAAAACGGGAACTAATAGTTTCTGTCGCAATCTAGCCATTTCTTTTACTATAGAATCTTGAGAACTAGGGGGGCGTGGCGGTTTGAAAGAATCAGTTACTATAAATAAACCTTGTGCAGTAGTTGCACGAGAACACGCTACGTACATCATTGATCTTTGAATTGTAGGTTTTAAATGTATCACCACTCGCTCTAAGGTTGTACCTTGACTTTTGTGTATAGTGATGGCTTCCGCTGGCACAACAGGAAACTGACTCCTCCGAACCTGTAAATTTGATGATTTATACCGCTTTACTGTATACGTAACCGGTTCTAATGGTGTCCAGCCCTGGTCCAGTCTATTTTTATAACGGTGCAGCGAAGAGATTGCATTGCATCGTTTGTGTTGGCCAATGACATTATCATCGAAGGATAACCACATACGCAACGGCCGTCTTTCACCAGTTGCCCTGTTGATGGCAAAATCAATAGCTGATAGTTTACCAGTAGATCCGTTAGTAAGGCCATCTGCAGTATCTATATTAACAGTCAACATGTATTTAGCACCGATCTTTAAAACTAAAGTCGAAGGAAGACCGTATGTTTGCTGAGTCGTTAATTTGGAAACTGTCTCTAAAGCTTTTTGCTTCATTGTGGAATTTAATTCACCGCAAACAGTATCTATTGCTTTCGATATAGCTCCATCGGTAGTCATACTTGATAAGACTGCGTTATTGTGATTGTCTACCTCTCGATTGCTGGCATATAGATGAATGGCTCCTCGGGATTCCTCTGGCAACGTATTGTTATTAAAACAACGACTTTTAAATAGTGTTATATCTTCATCGGTCATTGTCCCACTTGCCATATTATTTAAAGCTGTAGCAAAGGCAACATCATCTCTTTGTCGCATTATTTGATGCAATTCCGTTAAGCTAAAGAGATCCCAAATTGGTGTTCCACATAATTCAGCAAGAGGATTTCGTGAGCTAGGCTGAAACACCCAATTGTCACCGACAGGTGGTAGTTGCCTGAAATCACCGACAACAATTACAGATATGCCAGCAAATAAAACAGATGAATGAAATACTTGTTGTAGTCGGCGATTGATTTGATGAAAAGTTCTTGAACCCAACATGGAAATTTCATCAATAATAATAAGGCGCATTTTTGACAATTTTGTGGCTAATGTGTTGGCGACACTGGGTGAAAGTTCCGGTAAAATACTTCCTGCTTGCGAAACTGGAAGGCCCAGGGCGCTGTGTACGGTTTGTCCGCCTATACCAAATGCGGCTTTTCCAGTAAACGCTGTGAGGAGAATTTTTAAATCATCAGGGTTCGTGCCAGGTTCCCTATTAAACTGAAGTGTCAAGGACTGGAACAAAGCTCTTATTAAGACACTTTTGCCAACTCCAGCTCCCCCACTTATAAATAAATAAATAGGAGAAGATGCCTTACGCATGTTTTCAAGGACGTGTAGTAATATGTCTCGTTGGTCAAAATTTAACTTTCTACATAAATCAAGCACATCACCTTCACAAAGTTGCGGAGGTTTAGCGATAAAAGTTAAAGGATCGCCACATATTTGTGGTCCACCATGACCGCCAGGAATAATGTCCTCAGCAACATCTCCGATTTGAGTTTCAAATTCGTAGTCTCCGAAAGGCTCTACCCCATTTACCCCTCTCTCATTAATTTCCTCATTTTCCTCATTTGAATCAGCATCTCTTATAGCTAACAATAAAGATTCGAACTGGTCTGGCCCTCCAAGCTTGTTAAACTGATCACTTTCATTTTGTATTAAATCTTTATGTTGCAAAAAAATATTTTTTAAATCTAAATGAGGATTAATTAATTCCTCTTCCTCGTTACGCCAAGGTATATAGAGCATTATTTGCTCTCGGTAAAAGTTATCTGGGTCTTCATGATAACTGTAACGGCGAAAACGGATTATTCTGGGTTTTATTTTTTGCCTTATAAATCCCAAATTGTCTTGTAGGGGAAGCCAACTGCCGTTGTTTTCGTCCATTTCTTGACTATGGTCATTGTCGTCACTAGAATCTAGATAGGTAGCACTAGCGACCGGCCGGCGTTTCGAGTAATAATAATAGGCTGCAAAATAGGCTAAACTGACATTTTCTAATGCAATTGGTCGTTTAGTATAATAATCAATGAAGCTTTTTTGAAATATATCATCCGAATTAGGATCTAAATTTTGAATTTCACGCGTACTTTTTAAAATATGTACTCTTTCCTGTGGCAGACTAGTGTTAACATATATTTCTCCTTCACTAGCTCTCGATAGTGGAAAACTTGCTAGACAGTACACGGCCTCTTGAGCAGAAATTTCACTAGCGTTCAAAAAAACATTTGAAACGCTACGCAAGGACTCCTTTATACTGCTATTGCCATTTTTAGCTTCTTCTATGGCGGAACGTAAAAGACGTGACATACCTTTGTCTGCCTTATTTATGTAATCCACAATATAAACTGCACAAGCAAATGGATCTACTATATACTGGATATCCATATTTGCTTTATGCAACTCTATGATTTTTTTAGAAAATGCATTGATATACGTGTCTTTTGGAGACCGCTTTAGAAATACTTTGGGCCTCTTTAAAGTGCTTCTTATAGCTAAAATATAATTTTCATATGTAACACCTACGAATTCCAAAAAATCTGTAAATGTTTCTATTTCAGGTGGAATATCTTGCATTTTAATTTGGATACTTCTTGCAATATCTTTGACCCTTTTATAAGAAGCATTATCCTTTGGAAGTTCGACTAGTATTTGAGTGGAATCTAAAGGGAAAAACGGTATATCAAAACGGCAAAGTTTGTCCGGCTTGGGCCTACACGTGTGCGTATGTTTATGTTTTTGAACATGAAGAATATCCTCTGTTAGTTCATTGCTATCACAAGTTAAAATGTTATCCACAAACTGGACGACTCTTTCAGCTGATTCAACATCACCGGGTACAAAAATAGGTGCCTCCTCAAGCCAAAGCATCATATGTGCATGTGGCGAGCCCCTATGCTGGAATTCAATCCTATAGTAAAAATGACTAATAACATACTTTCCAAAAGGACCGGAAGAACAAGACCACGTTTTACGAATTTCCCTTAGCTTTGTTTCAAAGTAAGAGGCACATATAAACGGGTCGGATTGAATGAGCCGCGCTTTCGTTTCGTAACTTAGATTTTCGACTTCATACAAAGAAACAGTTTCACCGTCAACAACTTCCTTTAGCATTACCAGAAGTTCTAGCCACTGTACTTCGGCAGCCGACAGCGTCAAAAAGAAAGATGGTACTCCAAACTGTCTTATCATGGCTAATACCTTCTTCTTTTCTCCCTCCCAGTGTGAAGGAGAATTTCTAATGCCACTAAGTACGCGATACCCGTCGTCGTGCTGAACTAAATTATCTATATAGTTCATATCTAGAACATTACTGGCTAAAACTGGTGTTCCTTTAACAGTTTTTTTTCGAAGACATGTTGTTATACTATTTTTTACAATTGTCATTTGCTGTTTTTTTAGAGCAGTAAAAAGATAATCCGGTCGAACAGCTCGTCGGTCTTGTCTTGATATTTCCGATTTAATTATTTCAGAATGTCTCAAATTAATCTTAAAATCTCGTTTGACGCCGCAATGAACTTTTATAAATGCCAACTCCTCTAAATGCTCATCAAATAATAAAGAGATAGGGCGCTGTCCTTCACCGGGAGCCAGTACTATAACATCCTGATTGTCATCCAAAAGTGTTTCTGTACCTCCTGGGTTAAGTTCAACACCTTCCGTAGGATCTACAGTCTCTTCGTCGATAGCATCGGCATCGCATGTACATCTAGTTTCATTTTCAGGATCATTACCTGCCCAAGATACATTTAGTGCGACACCGTTTTCCTGAAATAACTCGCACTGTACTAAATATTGCGCGGCCCTACGCACGAATTCAGGCCGTACTTGTTCTTTGCGGCCGTGCCTATAACAAAACCTTCGTTTCAGTTCAACTGTAATTACGTTGTCGTCATTTACGGACCGAGGTAAAGCACTGACCATGTTGTTAACTAGCACTGGAACATTAACAACGTTACCTTGAAGGCCATGTTGGAATCCTAAACCCTGACCCCTGCGAACAATTTTCAAAAAGACATGGCGTGGGCTTACCAAACGCTCTTCCAGAGGAGTCAAGTCTTTTAATACTTCTGGAATACAGGGAAAAATTAAACCATTCGCCCTCGCAAGCCTAGGTATAGTACCTTTGTTAATATATCTTGCACATGTGGAACAAAATTCTCCGTAATTTTGAGTTGGATTTAAATGGAAAACATTATCCACAAATAGTTGTCCATATTTGTTTAAAGCAATATCCTTAGATATTTTTTTTATAGAATTAATGTGCCACAATCTACCGCAGCAGTGGCAAGGATGCGTGTTTCCTTCCTTAATATTTTTTAAATAATTTTGTACAGTTAAGTCCCATGAATCTTTTTGCTTCGATCGTAATTCTTGTCTAGCAGCACTGTTTCGCATCTGTTCATTTCGTCTATATTCCTCGTTTTCTCGAGTAACACGACGAGCGTGTGTGTCGCGCTCTTGCTCAGCTTCTCTAAATTCGACATCCATTCGAGCTACTCGATGCGCTTGAGTGTTACGCTGTTGCTCATCTCGTCTGTACTCGTCATCTTGACGAGCAGCTCGATGAGCTTCAGTGTCGCGCTCTTGCTCAGCTTGTCGATATCGGACATCCGTTCGAGCTACCCGATGAGCTTGAGTATTACGCTGTTGCTCATCTCGTCTGTACTCGTCATCTTGACGGGCAGCTCGATGAGCTTCAGTGTCGCGCTCTTGCTCAGCTTGTCGATATCGGACATCCGTTCGAGCTACCCGATGAGCTTGAGTATTACGCTGTTGCTCATCTCGTCTGTACTCGTCATCTTGACGGGCAGCTCGATGAGCTTCAGTGTCGCGTTCTTGCTCAACTTGCCTTATTTCTAGATTTAAGCGTTTGCTTCGGCGAAGAGAACTATTCACTACCTGTTCATGACACTTTTTTCGTTTGTTGGACCTAAGAACCTCTTTAGCGACTTGGTTCCTCTCTTTTTCTCTAATTGAAACATCTTTATTAGATCTGGACAGCCTCTTTCTATCTCTATTGTTTTGTTTTATACGTTCCGCGTCCATAGTAGTACAGTTATTCGCTATGCTCTGTGTTTCCTCCATAACATACTCGTAATTCTGATTAAAATTTAAGTTATCGTTCTGACTGTGGGATGTTATTGAATTTTGTGAACGGTGTTTCTGTTTCTTTTCAGTCTGTTTCTGTTTATTTGTCTCCAGTTTAAGGGCTATATTATTGAAAAGATTAGAAGGGGCACGTCCTGGTGAACGCCTGCTCGTAGCGGGAAAAGCCAAAAGCCCATCGGTTAAAAGCATTTCAAGCAAATGGGGTCTCATCATTTCTGGCACGTAATTAAATTGAGAAGGGTTCGTTTTTAAAGCTAAAGAGGTGGCAAAAGCAATGGCAAACAAACCACAATCAATAGTATTCGGTTGTCGCTGAACACTTGGAAACTGAATACATGACTCCGATAGATACGGAAACAAGGCTTTTACATATATTTTTTGCGATTTTCCTAGAACACCAACAAGACTATCGTACACACGCAGTATTCCATTAATGTAATAAATACAACTCCAGTGCCCCACTAATCCCACGTCACCGTCATAAATTACTTGAAGGTGCGTCTCATTTTTAGGTACAGGTTCAATCAGTTCAGGGTGTTGAAATAATTCTAGCTCACGCGGTCTAAATGATGTGCACCGAAGTAACTTTTCATGAAATGCGCGAACCACATCATCTTCGATATAGTTATTATAATTCAGAATGTAGGAAAACGTATTATCTAAAGTATCCATTGTTAGATGATATACAATAAGCTTTAGAAATTTTAAAAACCTGCTACGAAACACTAAAATTTGCACCAAAAACAAATGAATTTATATTATTGGGAGATTTATTAGTACGTGACCGGTTTAATAGCACCTATTAAACCAGTATACCTACTTACTTATTTTTTATAATAGGTACAATTCAATATTAAAAAGTCTCAACGCCAAATTCGACTTGCGAAAGAAGTAAATGGGAACGATGAAATTCTCTTAGCGCGCACAAGTGACAACGACGTCTGCCCTCACGTGTCTGCCCGTTCGGGTCGACGCGGTTAGCTATCTTATCCCCGCCCCCGCGCGAGACCACGCCCCGCAACTCACGCGCTGCAGCGCAGCGAGCGACCGATCTTCTTGAATCGATGTAATAATAATCTATAGGATTAACGCGTTTTAAAAATATTGGTTCGATGGATATGTTTAACCTATTATTACTCAACAATCACATTTGTAATATTAAACTTTATCAAATGCACAATGTATTTAAGGTACATTACTGGATAAGGATTAATGGCGTATTGCTTGAATAAGCTAATATTTCTCGTAAAAAGTACCTACATTATAAAGATTTTATATCATCGCGGATTTTTAAAGGTGTACAATACTGTAGTATATTTTTTGATCTATCTTATAAGGTTCAGCCATCGTTTTCAGTGTAAGCACAATAACTTAACCAAAATTACAGTTAAATCAACCTATCTCAAAAACTATAAGAGATACTTTGATCAAACCAAAAATCGTTGAAAGAGTTAATTAGCATGCATCACCTCTATTTTTTTTAGAATTTTATACCCCGTAGTTATAAAAATAGAGGGGGGGGGACATACTTTTTACGACTTTGAGAGCTGATATCTCAAAAACCGTTCACTTTAAGAAAAATGTTTTTTAGAAAACTTTATATCATTTTAAAAGACCTTTCCATTGATACCCCACACGGGTATGTACATCGAAAAAAAAATTTTCATCCCTCAGTTACATGTATGGGGGGCCCCACCCCCAATTCTTTTTTTTACTATTTAGTGTCATAATTTTGTAGCGGTTCATACAACACATATTCCCATCAAATTTCATCACTGTAGTACTTATAGTTTCCGAGTAAATCGGCTGTGACAGACGGACAGACGGACAGACGGACAGACGGACAGACGGACATGACGAAACTATAAGGGTTCCGTTTTTGCCATTTTGGCTACGGAACCCTAAAAACCGGCCAAGAGCATGTCGGGCCATGTTCTTGGCCGGTTTACCGTCAGTCACAATAGGCAACTTTAAAAAGCGTTTTAATAGATACCATGCTCAATATGCTTATAATAATTCGTTGATACTTTCCATCACACCCGTCCCGACCCTATCAACTCCGTAAAAGGCTTAACAGCGCGAAGTAGACCACGGTACAGCGCCATCTCTCGGGGAATTGGGTTACTAATTTATAGAAACTAGACGGGTCAATATATGTTGGGTTTTCGGGGGTAACTTTTGATCACGTGAATCGATTTGAATCATTCTTTTTTATTAGAAGGAAGATACGTGCGGGATGTAAGCACTTAAGATAAAAAAAATGTTTGCAAATACGGTTAAATTACAAACTTAATTCAGTTTTTTTTCGTTTTTCAAAAACCCTTCCACCTATAAAGTTAAAATAATTATCCAATAAAGTTCTTATTAAGTTTTATATGTATAATAATAACCCGTGCGAAGCCGGAGCGGGTCCCTAATATATAATATACAAATACATAAATACATAGAAAACATCCATGACTCAGGAACAAATACGATATCTATTTTCAATTTAGAATCTGGAACTATATACTTAGGTACTTTCGGACATTTCTTTTAAATCGCTTTTAAGCAATGACTGATTTCTGAAGTAAGTAACCAACATTAAATAAATTAAAAATTCAGACGAATTAATAACCTCTTATTTTGAAACTTTAAAATCGGGTTTAAATCACAAGTGTTACAATGGACATTAAGTGATCCTAGCGGTAGGTCTCTGAAGGCTATCGTTTGTTATGGAAATAAGTAAAATTTAGTATATTATGCATTTCCTCGTTGTATCGCAATGCTGATACGTTGTGCGAAGAAGCCACCAGAATTTGCGCGGACACGGTCGCATATAAGTACTTTCGGAGATTTTTTTAAATCGCCTTTAAGCAATGACGGATTTCTGAAGTAACAAACATTAAATAAATTAAAAATTCACACGAATTTATAACCTCTTATTTTTGAAAGTTTAAAATCGGGTTTTAATCACAAGTGTTACAATGGACATTAAGTGATCCTAGCGGTAGGTCTCTGAAGGCTATCGTTTGTTATGGAAATAAGTAAAATTTAGTATATTATGCATTTCCTCGTTGTATCGCAATGCTGATACGTTGTGCGAAGAAGCCACCAGATCTTCGCGCGGTCACCAGTTACACCAGCCAGACGTTTCGCGACTTCTTCAGAAAAACTTGCCTGCGCTGTGAGCCCATAAACCTAGAGTTTCGATCCCAAATAGTACAAAATGGTACTCAGTGCCCAGGCTCTTATATTTATTACGTTTTAAAATTTGGGCGCATTCCGTCGCTGCCAGCGCGCCTACGCAGGTAGCATCCCACACTATCATCCGTCCCAAACTCCAAGGAACCAAGGACACCCCGTCGGGTCTCATGCCATCATCCCTGAGCCAGTTCAAGTAGAGCAGGCACGTTGACGGTTGCCAGAGACCGACGGATTATGTCATTACATTAAGCAACGCATGTCTCGAAAAACGGCCTGCACTTTTTTAACAACTTAATCCGTGGTGTCCCGGTCGGTCCACGTCTGTGCCACAAGGACATGAGTGTGGCGCACACACCGAAACCCCGAGTCACAAACCAGTCGCCAGTCTAAGGGAGGCCGGATCCAAGAAAGTATCAGTATTAGGCGAAGGATATCTTATGCAATTGTTGTAAGAGTATAATACTGCAGGAAAAGTAGGATATTTTGGAGGCAAAATTTGTAAAGCTTTAAAACATTGTTTATAATATAACTATGTCTTGTCAGGGATTGACTTGAAAAGGATTCGGCTTGGCTAGGCTATGGTCTATACCCAGGAAATACGGGCGGAGGACATAAAAATTAAAACTATGCAAGTGGGGTTAAAAATATCGAATTGTATGCAGTGTCTAATGAACCCTATAGGCTCCTTATCAGAAACTAAAATATCTCGTTTTAAATAATAATAATAATGGAAATGGTTCAACTTTCTAGCTTCAGTAGTTTGACTCTAAGTTAATACGAACATTCAATAAGCAGTCAATGTTATACAATAAACAGTCAATGGATCAAGGCTCTCACTTGAAAAATCGTACAGCCTCCATACCACATTTCAACCCATTTTTATCCCCTTTAAGGGATGAATTTCTCAAAACCCTGAGATTAATTTTCTTGGATTTTATTAAGTAAACAATAGACAAAGTTTTAAGTCTCTCACTTACAATTTTACGCCATTCCCATACAAACGTTCAACCCCCTTTTTAACCCTTTAGGGGTTGCATTTTTTTAAATCGATTCTTATTACTTGTACACATTATAAATGAAACCTGATGTGCAAAATTCAACTTTCTAACTTCATTAGTCTCGGCTCTGCGTTGATTAGTCAGTGAGTGAATCATTCAGGACACACGCATTTAAGTATATAGATATAGAACAGGAGGGTGATAAATAGAACCATTCGGGATCATTGCTTTAACGAGAATTGCTTGGAGTGCGTAAGGTACAGCCAAGCAATAATTGCAAAAGTAGAGGAATGATGAATGAGAAGGAAAGTAAGGGTGAATCTTTATAATCTCTATGTTTCATGTTTTAGGCATGTCCATGCATTCATTTTTATTTTAAATATACCTAATGGACTGAATTTGGCAATTTTTTAAAATAAAACTGTGCTGAGTTGTATGGCAGCGACTCAGTTTAGGTCCTAAACTGAATCGCGTCACTGAAGACGTCATGCTAAGGGCCCAGAATTCACTTATTAAATATAAATTATAATAAATAGGTACTGTTAGCTTTAGTTTATTAATAATCAGGCCCATGACGATATGTGTTATAAATTTATACTTAAATACTTAAGAAAAAAAGTTACGCCAGGAAAATTAGAAATTTCTGATCGAAAATTTATATTTACTCAGGGACAGCCATTCACATATTGCACATACGAGTAAATTTATAGTACATAGTAAGCCAGATATAAATGCAATAAAAAAACAATACATTTATGTGTTTTTAAATTAAATGCAGATTTAGCAGTTTAGATAAATTACTGAATACGTTTTAAAAATAAAATCATAAAAAAATAATATGTTGTTAAGTTGTTCTAGCCCGTTTACGTTCAGTGTCAGAGTTCCTTGCATCCGCCCTCACAGATGTCGGACCCGTTTTTACGTCCTTAATCGACGTCAAAATTAGTGTCCAAGGATTTGTAGCACCAAATCTGTCAACTCATTATTTAATGAAAGTGCGAAATTTGTCTGGTACAATATAGTGCCTGGTCTACTGTTTGATGAAGAGTGAAAATGTTTAAGTATGTAAATCACAAAATGTTTAACAGAAATCCGTAGTGCAACTGTGTATCCCAGCAATTTTTCGGGTTGCCTGGCACTGCGCCCACTCACGTATTATGCATATTTCACTTCCACCCCTGAAGCATATAGCTCTAACTACTCCTCTCTGGACGGCCAATGAAAGCAAGCTATAATTGAGAGTCCTACGGGCCCCTTGGGGTTTATTGCCAGCCACTTTGCCCACTCACGTATTATGCATATTTCACTTTCACCCCTGAAGCATATAGTTCTAACTACTCCTCTCTGCACGGCCAATGAAAGCAAGCTATAATTGAGAGTCCTACGGGCCCCCTTGGGGTCTATTGCCAGCCACTTTGCCCACTCACGTATTATGCATATTTCACTTCCACCCCTGAAGCATATAGCTCTAACTACTCCTCTCTGGACGGCCAATGAAAGCAAGCTATAATTGAGAGTCCTACGGGCCCCCTTGGGGTCTATTGCCAGCCACTTTATTATTTATTTTATTTAATCTTTATTGCACAAAAGAAAATACTTATAGTACAAAAGGCGAACTTAATGCCATAAGGCATTCTCTACCAGCTAACCTTAGCACTTTGCCTTTGTTTTTTAAGTAACTACTACACTGGAAGAAAAAGTTTCATACTTTCCTATAAGTCACCTACAACATACCAAAAATGCAACTTTGCATCATGCATCATGTTTTGTTGGCTTAAACAGTGTTATAAATTGACTAAAACGGGGCTTAACCGTGTACAAAATTTGAAAACAAACCTCCGACATTCTCCGGGACCACGGGGACAATGTCGCCCTTGAAACGTCTGAGGTTAGTTTTCAAATTTTGTACACGATTAAGCCCCGTTTTAGTTAATTTACAATGTGTGAAAATCGTGAAAGTTTAAATAAGTGTTAAACAGTGTTTCCAAATTACTGATTTTTAAGAATTTTAAGTTTTGGATTTGGCTTTAATTGCATCGTGTTCCTTTTGAAACCCTTGCAGTAAAACGAAATTTTTACTAAAATTAAATGCTCAATAATGAAATTTATATGTGTACACGTAAATGATTGAAATAGATCATTTGCTTCACATGTGAGAAATTTAATTATGTTGCTTAATATCTTGGCAGTTAACTTTTTGTAATGCGTCATTGAAAAAAAGGTCGCATTAAATTCGGCAAGAATTAAATGTACGAGTTTCAACAAATCTTCACTCGGCATTTTCAATTTTATTGAAGTTAAAAATCCATACGATTTGTTTAAAATATATAGTTGGCGAGGATCGTTTAAGTCAGAGTCTTGAAATAGTTTCTTTGCGCAAGTGGTACACTGAAATTTGTCTACACATTTTTTTCCTAAATATCCTGCAAAATATGTGACTGAACAATCTTCAAGAGTTATTGCATTCGTTTCGTGATTTTGTGAAGATGAGGCAACGCTTTGTGAAGATAATGAAGATGTTGATGGCAATGTGGTACGATAAATATCCATCGACTCCTCACGTGAAGTAGATGGTTCGTGGGTTTCTACTTTTGTGTCGGTGGTTTGTTCGACGAAAACGTCGCTGTCTTCAGCGCAATTGGTATTTGATGGCATCTTAACGAGTGAATTCACAAGATTGCTACGAAAAATGCACCGCAGCACAGTTGCACTCGGATTTCTATTGCAGCCACCTTTTGATCGAAATACTGCAAATAAATTTTCTATTACATCTTGATTTAATTTGTTGGTTATTATAAATGAAATCCCGGGTTCCTTAAGCAGTTCATCAGTCAGCTGTAAAATAGCATTGCTTGACTGTACCATGGCATCAAAACAAGGCGGTCTCGTAAAATTTTTAATAAATTCCCCATTCCGTGTTTTCGTGTAACAAATCTTATATAATTTTAAAAATATGTCCCTTCCATCAGTAATTGCCTGCCTAGATAGAGTTAGTTCTTTTGTAAGAGCACACCTATAAACATTAGGTTCAAACCTTTTTCGGCTGTTTAGCCCATCAAACATATCATTAACTATTTGTAAAAAGTTTGCAGTATTATACCCGGTTACACTCTTAAGTTCGCCTGTATCCAAAACAGCTTTAATTGTACTGGCCATCGTGTGACTGAAGACTTGGGTCGCAAGCTTCACGGACATTTTTTGAAATGGGTTTGGGTTTATATGACTGTCAGTTATTTTTAGTAAACATCTACTTTTATTCGATTTTTTGTCAATGTCGTAAGTACGCACAATATCTTTAAACGACATTGTAGTGCTAGTATCGTTGATATCGGTACAAAAGTCGTTATGTAGGAAATTTGTTCTAACATTTTTGATTGCATGAGGTATGTCAAAGATGCCAAAAACTTTGTTTTCATTGACTTGAAAAAATGGCTTATCAGAAGTTATTCCTAAACACTTATATAATTTTTGGTTTGTAGTCATTTGGTCACAAACGATTGCCTTAGGAATGAGACCGCTAGCAGATGACTTTGAAATTACACACTTAATCATCCATTGTAAATCTTCTGCTTTCACGTTGCTGTTACTTAAAAAATACGCCACTGGTAACTTCCATTTGGCAAATAAGCCACGAATTAAAAAAACTAATGCATACTTTGCTAATTTAGGTGACCGCCGATTACCGCCCAGGTCTTCAAAACCTTCTATAAAATCATTTTTTTTTGACAGTTCCAAATTTTTCATAATAGACATTTCATCAAAACATATAACGCAATATTTGTCTTTTTTTGTCGATTGACTAAATTTTTTTTTTATTTGGTCGAACACTTCGGTTTGCAGGCCTGGGAAGCAATTCGATTTTGCCAGCCATTTTCTTATGGCAGAACGGCTCGGCAAGATGACACCTTGTCGTCTTAGAAATACATACGCTGCTGGAGACTTGTAATATAATGCCAAGGAGAAGTCTTTCTCTTCCTTGGACCACTTTTTTGAAGAGTTAATTTTTCGAAATTGCATGAAAGCCATCGTTTTAGACACGTTGCTCTGAAATGAGTTTTTTTCAATGTCTATCCAATTGCGTTGCATTTTTAATTTAGTTTTTAATCGCCGAACTTGCTGCTTCAATGCTTTATTTTTTTTTACAAGACTTTCGTCGTATCTTTCTCTTTTGGTTTTTGGTTTATTTAGATTAAAAAGGGTTTTTCTCGATGGCCTCTCCTTAGGTGGCTCCGCGAGACATTTGCGGGACATTCTGCGCGTGGTTTCGTATGGTAGTGCCGCAAACCATTTCACTGGAGAAGGAGCTGTACTGATGCTGGAAATACTGGCGGAGTCTGGAGAACGATGCCTCTTTCTATTGGTGTAAACTTTGGTCGGCTTTTTAACCGTTAAAATAGTTGGCGATTTTGTTGCGTCAAGTTCTTCCGGCTGCCATTTTATTGGAACTGCTGGTCCAACTAAGCGGGTATGTTTGTTAAGTCCCTTCGCTTGATGGCACGGAGGGAAATGTGCCGCACACAAAAAACGATGGCTGAGTTCGTTTTTTGTCAAAGAACCCAGTGCCGTATTTCCTAAAAACCAATAACTAAGTTAAAGAGCTAAATATAAACAGTGTATCTATTAGTACCTACAGACGCATCTAAAGACTAAAGAGGATTTTTATTTTATTGTCGTTTTTTTTGTCATTTTTGATGAAATTTGGTGGGTAGGTAGAGTTCCTTATTCTACGCTAGATAGATACAAAATCCCAATGTACTAGAAAAACTTTGTACTAAATTTCCCATTGAGTTACGAAAATCTAATACGATTTCGTAACTCAGTAGAAAGAATGGCGAGGAGAATAAGGAACTCTCCCTACCTAACAAATTTCATTCAAATCAGACGCTAAAAAAGCGACAACATATAAAAATCTGCGCTAATAAGTTCAAATACTTTCTTTTTACGGTTCCGTACCAAAATGGTAAAAAAAGGAACCTGTATGGTATGGTACAGTCGCCATCAGATATATCGTAGCGGGCGAGGTCCTCAAATACTTCTGAGCAGGGTTAAATTTCAATAAATTCTTTACAACAGATCCGCCAGTAACATCTAACCACTCAATTTTTTCACAAATATATGAGCAGCAATTATTTCAGTAATTTTTGATCACACAGTGAGGTAAAAATATCTGAACGCACAAATCGTCACAGGTATCTAAGCAAGAGAAGTGGTCACAAATATCTGAACATTGGAGGAAAATATACCTTAGGCCGTTGACTTAAGTTTCAAATTTAATGTCATTGCAGTCATTTGTATATGAAAGATTATATTTGTCACATTATTTTCGTTATCATTCATAAAACGTTTTGAATACTGTTCGCCAGGGTCAGTATAAAATGACCCTCATGCCTAAGAACTCTCCATGAAGCTGAATGTCAAGTATTCTGGTTGGCATGTAATTAAGTAGACGGCAGGCAACTTTGAATTGCCACCGTAATTCGACATTCAAGCAAATTCGAACTTTAAACTTTGACAATCCACGAGAAGAGTACTGTAACGTCAAACGATATGTCTGTCCCTTTTCAAAAGTCCTGTCATCCGCTGCGTTTAGAAAATGGGCATTTAGAGAACGCCGCCGTCAATAAAGTCGAAAATAGCTCGACATGTTTCGGAACAGTCCGTGTCCCTTATTCAGATAAATACTTACTAAAAAAATAAACTTTTTTTTCCTTTTGCACTAATCGATACTGTTAATGCCCGTTTTAAAAACTCTCAAAGAAACACTAGGTCTTACACTCGAATATCCGACAAATAATCCATAAAACTGAATATTTAGATTGCAAATAAATTTTGACCCTATACATTTTTCAAAATTTTTAAAAATATTAAGTAGACGGACGGGATTTGATGCTGAATACTACCTGTTTTTTAGTGTTCCGTACCTCAAAAGGGAAATACGAACCTTTTCTGTCATCAGTAACAAGACAAAAATTTCTAAATTAGGTACTTTGCATATTCTTACTACTTTACTTACTTTCTACGGTACTTTTTTTTAATATTCGAGTAACTGTAATAATAGCTGTATATTGTTGTTAACAGGGCCCGGATTTTTTAAAATTTCTTTAGTGGGCAATTGGGCATACTACGTCTTCCACATTTTGCCACCTTTTTGCTTTTTTCGATATTTTAGCTGTCGTAGAAAAACTAGCGTATACATGCAATAGCTCATAATTGGTGCTTAAAACTCTCGGGTTTATTATTACAAAACTCGACTTCGTCTCCTTTTGTAATGGCGATCTTCAAGTTTTAAGAACCCTTATTATATCACTGTAGCATAAACTACTACGTATATTAACAACCAGAGTCTGGAATTTTGTGTGCGGTTTTTGCAAAGTCATAAGGAGAAAACGCGAGTTTAAGTGTTAGAGTTTAACTCGATACTTTTACGCACTCCCGAGATAAAGGGTCTTGAATATTCACATCTCATACTAACTTTCAATTCCTTTTTATTCCTTTTGGAATGAATTTCGAAAAAAAAACCGGCTAAGTGCGAGTCAGACACGCCCACCGAGGGTTCCGTACATCGTAAAAATTATTAACCCCCCCTACCCCCTTTTCCCCTTTACCCCCAAGTCTGCAACCTGAAAAATTATTCACATCTCATATAAACTTTCAGCCCCTTTTTTATCCCTTAGGGGATAAATTTCGAAAAACGCTGAACACTTTGCTTGTATAGTGTCAAAAAATCTATAAACAAACTTTTAAGTTTGTAATTTAAAAAAAAATTCATATCTCATACTTACTTTCAATTCCTTTTTTATTCCTTATGGAATGAATTTCGAAAAAAAACCGGCCGAGTGTGAGTCAGACTCGCCCACCGAGGGTTCCGTACATCATAAAAATTATTAACCCCCCCCTCTACCCCCTTTTCTCCTTTACCCCCAAGTCTGCAACCTGAAAAATTATTCACATCTCATATAAACTTTCAACCCCTTTTTTATCCCTTCGGGGATGAATTACGAAGAACGCGGAATACGTTTTCAAGGAGCCGTAGATCTTAGTATATTGTTTAAATTTCAACTCGATACCTCTACGCACTCCCGAGAAGGCTCTTGACTGACGGGAGGGTCTTAACGGACTTTCAACCTCCTTTTTTTATCTGTTAGGGGATGAATTTAGGTAAACCCAGAATACGGTTTCAAGGGACCGTAGACTTTAGTATATAGTTTAAATTTCAACTCGATACCTCTACGCACTCCCGAGATAAAGGGTCTTGACGGACAGATGGACGGACAGACGGACGGACAACAAAGTGATCCTATAAGGGTTCCGTTTTTTCCTTTTGAGGTACGGAACCCTAAAAACGTTAAATATGCTTTTCTTGTGTAGTATCAAAGAGTCTATAAACGAAGTTTTAAGTCTGCAACGTGAATAATGATTTACACCTGATACAAACTTTGAACCCCCTTTCTTATCCCTTAGGGGATGAATTTCGGAAAACGCGGAGTACGGTTGAAGGGACCATAAACCTTAGTATATTGTTTAAATATCAACTCGATTCCTTTACGTACTCCCGAGATAAAGGGTCTTGACGGACGGGAGGGTTTTGACGGCCTTTCAAACCCCTTTTTTATCCCTTAGGGGATGAACTTCGGAACACGCGGAATACGGTTTCAAGGGACCGTAGACTTTTAGTATATGGTTTAAATTTCAACTCGATACTTTTACGCACTCCCGAGATAAAGGGTCTTGACGGACAGACGGACGGACCGACGGACGGACGGACAACAAAGTGATCCTATATGGGTTCCGTTTTTTCCTTTTGAGGTACGGAACCCTAAAAATCAACAGTGCTCATATAGGTAGGTGCTGTATGAGGTGACCATCTTTAGGCACTGTTCTAAGCCATAGATAAAATTACATTGTAATTAAAAAACCCTTAACACTATCTTAGACAAATTTAACCCTAAAACTAAAGCCAACACATCGTCTTATATCGCTATCAATCATCTACTTAATTGACAGATAGAAGTGCTGGAGTTGAAGAAATTAAAAATAAAACTTTTTTTAAACATGGATAAATTATATACTTAACCAAAAAAAAACACCCCTATTTCTTCTATGATATGGAGCCAGGGCAAACCGGTAACATTTTGTACGGAATTTACCGGTTGACCGGTAAATGACCGGTAATCACCACTTGTCCGCGCTCTACAATATACTAATGCGCTCCTCGCATCAGCACATGTCACGCCTATTGTGATAAAAATACGTGAGTGTTAACCGTTGCTATTTAATATTCAGTCAGTCACCTTTTTTTGTATTTTGATGAGAAACCTTTACACATAAAATAAACAGAAAACCTTCCGCCATACAAACTTTCAACACCCTTTTCACCCTTATTAGGGTCGAATTTTCGAAATCGCTGAAATTACTTTTTGTAAACTCTAATGAGGATTCTTTTTACAAAGTTTGTAGTCTATAACTAAAAGGGAAACGCTTCCGCCATACAAACTTTTAACACACTTTTCACCCCTTTTGGTGTTGATTTTTCCAAAACGCTAAAATTACTTTTTTTGTATTTTAATTACCAACCTCTACACCAACTTTTGAGTCTCTATCTAAAAAAAAACTTTCTTCCATACAAACTTTCAACCCCGATTTAACCCCTTAGAAGATGTTTTTTTTCAAAACCCTTTCTTATTCGTTACCTTCGTTAAACACTTAACGTAATGTGGAAATTTCAGGATCATACGTTTAGTAGTTTCGGCTGTACGTTGATCAGTGAGTCAGACAGTCAGTCAGGACTTTTCCTTTTATATGTATAGATTTCGCAGTGTATTAGTTCGCTGTAATGCTGTGTAAATTTTTTGACACAATAAAATAAAAAATAAATTTTCATACGAAATATTTACCGGTTGTGATTTTGCGGTTGCCTACATGGAACGCTATAATATAATGAGGTTGTATTGTTACCGGTTTCTTCCTTGATTAGCGACCACCCGAACATATTCAAGTAAAGTAATTTATATACTATAGCGTTCAGAATTGCATGGGCAAATTATGAATCAATTCATTCATAAACTGTCCATGCAATTCTGAACGCGTGTGTACCTACAGGCGATCGTGTTGAAACATTGATTAGTTCGAATGCTTTGTTTTTGTCTATAGTCGTCCAACACACATACATTCAGATTTTACACACATACGATTCAGTCATACCTATGTTCATACAGGCATACGGTTTAGCACACAGCAGTTATGTACATTCATTGGCCAGGTTTCAAAGTTATCACAACTGGCAAAATAATAGTCCACGAGCAGTTTTGTATGCTACTGCTACTCCTACATATAGGTATAACAGTATGTAGGCAACTGTGAGCCCCATTAGGTAGTTGGGAACCATACTTACCTTGGCTTAATTTTTGACAACAAATTCAACTAGGGATCTCATATCTACCATGTGTGCAATAGACATAGGGAAATTCTTAGCTAAGAAAAGCATAATATATTTAAAAAAAAACTGCCCTACAGCATATTTCGACTCTTGTACTCGGCTCTAGCATTCCGTAATTAGCTACGGGATGTCTACTGTCTAGTTACAGCTGAAAATATAAAATATACCTACGACTCTACCCTTTACAAATAAAGATACTTAAGAACCATAATCGCTTTAAAGATAAAGCGCAAACATTAATATAATTATAAATTTAAAGAGATGTCAGAAAAAATGACCAAGGCCCCCAGTGCCCAGGGCTGGGATCGAACCAGCGACCTCCTCCACTGTCGGCCGATATTTATTACGAAAAATTCAGGATTAATCATAATTAATTAATGTATTAATTATTTATTTAAAATTTCTATTATTTCATTAATACATTTCGATAACTTGTACAATTGTATAAATATAACTATAATGAACCATTTAAGCACTGTCCAGCACTTAGTGTGTTTTATAAAGTAGAGCTGGCTATGACCTCAGAATATAAAGATTTTTTAGGAAAGCTGGCTAGACCACCACCCACCCTCCGGCACTTGCCTAACGAGCCTCGCTATAACATCTCAAAATCAAATAATGAATATGGCAAGAGTGTATATGGATATCATATTTACCTAGTGCTCTAAACAGTCTTTCTAAACAAATTATTATAAGTAGGTAATATAAAGAGTAATCCTAATACAGAACTGAATAGCGCTACGTAAATAGTGTAACTATCAATTATATTAGTATAAAGCACGAGAAATTAGGACCGTTGGTGGCCCAGCGGTAAAAGCGTGCCATTTTTAAAACCCGCGGGTTCAAACCCCAGCTCGTATCAATAAGATTTTCGGAACTTATGTACGAAATATCATTTGATATTTACCAATCACTTTTCGATGAAGGAAAACATCGTGAGGAAATCGGACTTATACCGATAAAGCCTAATTTACCCTCTGGCTTGGAAGGCCAGATATTTGTCAAATCTTGGGATTAGTTGCTAAAGCAGAGCCCAGGCTCCCTGAGCCGTGGCGCGAGCCGGGAGAACGAAAGAAGAAGGAGAAAGCATAAGTAACAATGTACAGATATACACGCACTTGCTAAAAATTATAAAAATGTACTACCTAGTTATCATCATCTTGAATGCTTAAGATTTTTATCTGAGTTGAGAAATAGTAATTTTCACAAATGCATGCATACAGGTAAATATATGTAGGTAGATAGATTTAGATAGACAGACGGAGTTAGACGTCAATAAGTTCGAAAGCGTCCTGGTTGTTTTGATATGATCGACGAGCTTTTCTTTTTCTATCATGTTCAACCAGGAATGACCCTAAATTATGAATACCCAGATGGCAAAGTTGTTGTCAGCCCTACCCTAGCCCTAACCGCGGAGCATGCCAGCGGGTGGACCATTGTCTACATTGCTATGCACTGTGTAACTGTGCAACCACAACCACAACCACATTCGGTAGAGTGGGCACAGGCCACGCAGCAATCCCCGTTTGTCTATGTTCGCCTTGCAGCAGCCTACCTGGGTCCTGATCCAGTTATAAGGCCCTTCAAACGGGTCGTGGTGATTGTTCATGGCAAGCACACACACCGTATACCTACAACATGCTGATAAATATATCTATTACCTACTTAAAATATACAAACATAAACAGACCGTACAACATAATTTAAGCTTTCGTGAGACATACTGATATTAAATTGCAACGGTTAACACTCACGTAGTAAAAATACGTGAGTGTTAACCGTTGCAATTTAATATCAGACCGTACAAGTAAAAAAAACTGTTTGCTATTTTAAGGGTCAATCAAAATAATCGAAATATTATAATGGGAGCAATTGCCAAGTGTCAATGTTGGGCCAAGTTAAGTATTACATTAAAATCAGGATGTCCCAAAAATTCTGAAGATTTGATGGGCCTACTGCTTCCTATTTTACCTATGGAAGGTTAGCACACAAATATTTTTAAGCGTACATACAATAATTTTTAACAACGAATTTTTATTTTATTTTTATTTATTTTATTTAATTCAGTTCAGTTCATACACCCAGAGGTCTTACAAGTTTTAAATAAGTAGGTAGGTCCAGTAGTTCAAATATTCAGTTTCAAAAATAGGCGTTTTTATTGCAATTGGTGTAAATGTGTAAGGTAGTGTCATACTCTTTATTCCCCAGTATTAAAGTTTCAAGTACTACCACCCCAGAGTCGCATGTAAAAGAACACGTTTCCTTAATTTGAGATACCTAATCTATCTGGCGACTTATTCGGCAGGACCAGTGCAGTCTAGAAGAGCCCAACGTCAATTTCACATTTCATCACTTGTTAAGTAGATTAGGTACTAGTTTGTATTCAAATCCTACTTAAGAAGGCTATTTTTGGGTTTCGTACGCAAAGGGTAAAAACGGGACCCTATTACTAAGACTCCGCTGTCCGTCGTCGCTGTTTTTCTGTCACCACTCACCAGGCTGTATCTCATGAACCGTTATTGTTAGACAGTTAAAATTTTCACAGATTAGGTATTGCTGATGCCGCTATAACAGCAAATACTAACAAAACAGAATACAAATAAATATTTAAGAGGGCTCCCTCACAACAAACGTGATTATTTTGCTCGTGTTTGCTCGATATTAATAACGGCAACAAATATATAAACGCTTAAAATATTCCCAGAATGATTAATTGTATGTTCACTCCAAAATAAATAATTAAATACAAAAACAAATATTTAAATATTAATTTACTATAAACAAGTACTCCGAACGTGTTTTCTTTTTCGTTTTTGTTGATGGTACGGAACCCTTCGTGCGCGAATCCAACTCGCACTTGGTCGGTTTTTTACCAGATACCTACAAGTGATAGTAGCAGCGAGATACATGCGAGCTGAAAAACCGAGGTTTCGGAATCTGCGAACGTTGGAGTAGGTACCTGAGTTAAAGATCCACAACATCAGTCTATCTTCATCATTAATTGGAAAACGGAACATTGGAATTTCTCCTTTGCGACTTTGGCAATTTAAATAGGAGCATTTTGGTGCCATATTCTTTATTTGTACCCGTTCTGCGAAAAATATTTATAATGAATAATGATATGACAATGATTGCTCTTGACACGTAATGTCTTGGCTACGCCAAATTGGCGAAAAATTGTTTTAATCTGTGAAATCTGTTAATTTCATACATTTAGCGCCATCTAAAATAAACCCTGAACAATAATTGGTTGGGTGAAAAGCTACCGAAACGTAGTAAAAGCTTTTGTATTTTAAACATGGCGAACGGGCGTAAGTCCATTTTGACACAAAGTAAAAGGACGTAACTCCATAAAAAAGAACTACTAGGGCCATCTGGAGAACTTAAACGAACTAAAATTGATAGCTACAGAATTGGACTTGACAGTACCGCTCTATTTCTTCATACTTTTTGGTTATGTATACTATCTAAGTGCCATAGAAGTAATTTAAGG
Source organism: Lathronympha strigana (assembly GCA_949128165.1). NCBI lineage: Eukaryota > Metazoa > Arthropoda > Insecta > Lepidoptera > Tortricidae > Lathronympha > Lathronympha strigana. The sequence goes on from OX421908.1 coordinate 13,088,077, forward strand.
ATTTATTATAAATTATTACGTGGAGTCGTGTAGCCGCACGCGCACGGTCCGCTATCTTGCGAGCTACTTTCAAATAGTGTTGCCAGACTGCTAAAATATATTTTTTGGTAGAAAGTTTATACATTATACTATCATTTCAAAGTAAACAGAAAGTTAAAATCGAAGGATATTACTTGCAATATTTTTTCAAATAAAATGTGCATAATTAGATACGCTGCCAAGTTTAGGGTTAAACGGTTCTGTCTTTATTTTTTGACTTAGGCGTCTGCAATTAAAATCACAATTTAATTATAAGTACTCATATCTAAAACATAGACGAGCCACATTTTACAAATAGTCAATGGTTTTGTTTATTTTGATCGTTTTCGTGTTTTTCCTTCTAAAGCCAGACCAGCCGGTGAAATTGCGCTCTGGTTTACTCCGATACAAACAAATAGAAATTGTGCGATGATTTAGCTGTTATCAGCCTTTTAAAGTAGATACGGCGCTTTTCGTTTGCTCCTCTATACTGTCTTTCGACTCCCAATTTGTTAAACCCTCAGACCAATGATTCTATAGACTAGACAGTAGCGTACACCCGTAAGGGACAGAGATAAAGTAGATCAAAAATAAGTGTTGCCATGTTGACAGAAATTACCGTTATATTTCTGAAATTACAATTTTGTACCTTGATGGCTACGTAAATTATAGGTTATCTTAAAATTCGAAAAGAGGGTGTCTATATAAGATGAAAATTAAAACAAAAATGTTGCTAAGCATTTCTTTTTATATAAAAATAACACAGTAGCGTTGTTAACGTAAATACGGCTTTCGAAATACGACTGTACTTAGTTGGCTGCCAATTTTGTCGTCCAGTAGCCGCTAACCAAGAATTGCGTATAGCCTCGTCTTGCGGAAACCTAGAAAATAGACAGTTTACATACACGTGTCGAATAACATTATTTGTTTACACATAAATTTATCATCTAATTGTACACACATTTATAATATCAAAATACCTATTACTGTTAAACATTCCGGTTCTGGAACAGGCATCTTCATAGTTATAGTCATAGTCATAGTTTATTGCATCCATGGTATACATTGGTCTTACATACTATTCAGTAGCACATGGGTCCTGACAGGGCTATTTTCATTAATTTCTTGTTTAAATATTGCATTTTTATAAATAAAAGACATCTGTGACTCAAACAAAAGTTACACATTTCAATTTTAAGCTTTTGTGAATTGGATCAATTTCCCTAAACTAAGTCAAAATTTTCCCCTTAATTATGCCTGTTTTGATCTGGTATCCCTAACAGGATTGCTATGCAGCCAAATTGAAAACCCGTTTTAAGATGGCTGACAGCTCACAATACATGATCTACTGAATTTGGTCGGATATTCTACATATAATGTTGATTAAATTTTTGTTAATTATCGTATTATCTCCGTTGAAATCGTTTAAATTTACAAGGTCTAGAATGTAAATTAATTGTACAATGTTATCATTACATATTGAGTTAGAGAAAATTGAAAAACATGATACTTACGTGTGAAAGGTTATGTTCTCATTTCCTTGCTCAGTGCGGCTTTTACAGCCCAATATAGAACAATTTACCATTGTGTACTTGAAATTCAAACACTAAACACTCCGATTTTCACTATGTTTCACAGGAGAAAGGATATTTGTGATAAAATCAGGATAATTTGATATGCGCACTAATGAGTTTGACATATCAACTACTTCTTTGTTTGCCACAAACTCGATTGTGGCAGTGGTGAAAAAGTGAAACTATGACAAAGACAAAAAATATGTATGTTTTTCTTTGTCACTCTTATTTAAATTAGCATAATGTCATCTCTTTCGGTAGTGGTATTATTACTTGGTTGTCTAGTCTATAGAATCATTGGTCTGAGGTTAAACCAAATTGCACACACACATGACACTTATTATTTATTTATTTAACAAGAACGGTCAATACCAATTACACTTGTTATTTTTTATATTATATTTTAGCTAGTAGACAGAAGCCGCGATAGCTATTTATGCAGCAAGTGTGGAAAGTAGGGGATTACCGACGAGTGTATAAATATAGTATAGCATGACACATTTTTTCGAGGCCAATCGGTCGCTTCAGCCCATGGAGGGGCTATCATGGTCGCTTTAAGCCCCTCATTCACGGCAGTCCGCCGGCACCTCCGGCACGTAATATAGCATCGTGAATGTCGTTGCCGGATGCGTGCCGTACGGCAACATTCTGCTAGCTCCGCCCACCTCCCTGCAGTCCGAATTGCACTAAATTACAGTAATAAACAATTGAGTAATGCGGCAATGCATAAAATATTAATTATAGTCTGACAAGCCAAGGCTGCAGTAGATTTTTTTTAAATTTATATGCCTCCCTATTTTTTTCATACCGAAAAAAAGGGACGCACATAATTTAAAAACAAAATGTACTGCAGCCTTGGCTTGTCAAACTATATTCATTAAAGCCCCTCATTCACGGCGCTCCGGCACGGCTGGATGTTGCGGACACACGGTGTGCAAGTGGCCCAGCCTGGCAGTCCAATTCGCACTTATTCGTTGAAAGATGAGCAGCGCTGCGTTGTAGCGCATACACTGTACTCGAATTTTAAAAATCGCCGCCATCTCGTATGTCATTTTTAATAATGAATAATTAATATTTTTTGCATTGCCGCATTTCTCAATTGTTTATTACCGTAATTTAGTGCAATTCGGACTGCAAGGAGGTGGGCGGAGCTAGCAGGATGTTGCCGTACGGCACGCATCCGGCAACGACATTCACGGTACTTTATTACGTGCCGGAGGTGCCGGCGGACTGCCGTGAATGAGGGGCTTTACACAAGGGGCTATCATGGGCCATTATACCGGGACGTAGCTATACAGCAGGACCTATATCACGAAAATCTAACGATGGCGGATTTGTTTCTCCATCTCTGTCACACTTGCATATTGGAGTTTCCCGTCAATACCAATTTTCGTGAATTTTCGATGTTCGTGGTAGACATGCTGACCGGGATGGCAGTATTGCGTAACCCATCTTACTCATAACTGCGTGGTATAGGCTAAGAGCATATACCACGCAAATCTAACGATTGCGGATTTGTATCTCCATCTCTGTCGGACTTGCATATTTGTGTGACAAAGAGGTTTTTCCGACAATGCCGATTTTCGATGTTCGTGGTAGGCCCGCTGCTTATCATCGCCCATCACGGCTGATTTTGTGGAGCGGCCAAGTTGCACACAAGTCACACAACATGTGCCGTGATGAGCATGTCGATAATGTCATATCGATGAACTCTTTAAATTTAATCATTTAAAATGTACGGTTTCGTTATGCGATCTTGTAAGGACTTTCGGCGTCCGAAAACCTATTTGCAATTATTTAAGTCTTTAATTCGGCCACAATTAGAGCATGCCGTTGCGGTCTGGAATCCTTACTACAATAAATACTTGGATGCCCTAGAATCTGTTCAAAAAAAATTTCTAAAATCAATGCATTTTCGATGTTATCGAAACAGATTATCCTACTCGCAATTACTAAATAAATACAATCTTTTAACTTTAAGTTCCAGACGAATGCTGCTGGAGGCTATGGTACTGTACGGCTTATGCAACAACAAATTTGATTGCATATTTCTTAATAATAAGCTGTTACAAAGTACCGAACTGTAGTAGACAGCGCGAGGCGCGACCGCGCCGGCTGTTTGTGACTGGCCGCTGCCGCACCAACGCCGGTGAGCGTGAGCGCGCTCCTCTGCGCCGGCTCGTCCACACGTATAACACGCGCTTTAATCAAGTAGACATTTTTGGCTGCAGTGTTGGTGTATACAAACAAAATATAATAGGCATACTTAGAGATGTCTAGTAAATCAAAATGTGTATGTATCTTCGGTAGGTTTCAGTTATCACATATATTTTACTGTATGATTTTAAGTGTCAATGCTTTTACTACTAGTTTTGTTAAAATTAGTTTTACGCGTACGTATGTAATAAAAATAAATTCTTGTAGTTTTTCCTTTACACTCTAGCTAGGGGCCACTATACCCCTGTAAAGCTTCGAATGATTCAAATTATTGTACTTGAATAAGTGGTGAACGGTGTTGGTCACACATACTGTAAACATTTTATAACAATACTTATCTAATAAGCTTTCTTGTAGTGACTGTTTGTTTACCCAAATAAATTAAAAAAAAAACATCTGTGCCGTGATGAGCATGTCGATAATGTCATATCGATGAACTCTTTAAATTATATCGTATCGTATCTTAAGTTACCAGTATTTTCAGAATTTACGAAACATATACTCGCATTACTTAAGAAAAAACAAACAAAAGACGATAATAAATGTAATTAAATATTGTTACAACATTTTAGTCTTCTTTAATGCCAATTTTATGCCTGTAACTTAAAAATAAACCTATTAAACAGATTAAAAGTGACATATACACAACATAGATCACACCCAAGTATTCTCCTATTACACCTGCGACTATGGCCGCAATTACATCAGATATGGAAGTTACACTGTTTGTAGCACCAATCAACGTTGCCCTTTGCTTACCACCTCCTTTCTTCAGAACCATTTCTAAAGATACCAACCTAGCTACAGCTTCACTTAGTCCCAAAGGTATCAAAAAAACAGCATAAATGTAAATATTCCAAGATAAAATGAATCCCAACATTGCCATGCCTGTGACAAGGAACACATGAATATTTCTAATGCGGTAATCTTTATCATTACTGTAATGGCTATAGATAAATCCTATTAAATAACTGGATACCGATCGTATCACGCCTTTTAAAGATATTATGTAACCAATAGACGTAGGTGACAGCTCTAACGTTGTTTTTAAATAAAAAATATAGTTCGAAAAATGTAAAAAAATAGCAAATTCGATCAAAGCCACGAATAAAAATATTGAACCATATTTAGCCCAATCTATTTTTAACAATTGGGATATTGACTCTTTGCATAGATGAAGTACTGTTTGCATCAGAGTCGACGTCGTCTTCTTAGTTGTAGTTTTTCCTTTTGTTTGCTTCTCACTGTGTTCTGTGTTTGGTAACATACACACAAGTCCTAAAAACAAATACATTGTATATATTATTACTTATTAGTGACGAGAAAAATATGTTCCAAAACAAAACTAATAAAATATCTTACGTACTTATTTCAATATGCGATATGTAGAATATCTTACATGGTGATTTCAGGGTCGTGGAGAAAGAGACCAAAGCATGATACAGAAATAACATAATTTAAATATGATACTTATGATGTTTGTAATTAACTTTTTATTCAGTAATATAAAGCTGATTGATAATTTAAAAATACTATTTTGCAAACGATACAGATTCGTCACCCAACTCACGGTGCTGTGGCATAAATTTCATCGATGCCTATACAGCGTATGAGAATAATTTAAATAGGTATTTCATCTAGGATAAATTATACTTAGAAAACTACGAACACATCAGTTTCGATCACAAACATCACGTGATAATATCAGAAATAAATTATAAAGTCAGAAAAAGTCGCAAGCAATACGATTCCGATGTCACCCTGTTTAGGGTCGGTCGGGTCGGGAACAGTGACTAGGATTTTTCGGACACTCAAATTGTCACGTAAATGTTGTGCTAGCACTAGCAGCCTGCGATTTACACCCAACATTCGTTAGTTATTAAGCTTTTACCCTGCATTCTCAGTTTTTCGATCAAGATAATAATTAATAATAAGAAAGTGCTCAAACAATGTTTTTTTTTAAAGGGAATTGAGCAACCGTGTACTGGGACTGGGGTACTGTGACTTGACGCTGTGGTACACAGAGACTCTAACGCTAAACAGTGGCTCGACTATATTATTTTATTATAAATACAATTTAATTTATATTCAGTCTCGTTTATTTGTTTTAGTAAATATATGCTGTAAGCCTTAATATGTATCGATATAAATCACAATAATTGTACTTTACACATAGAACAGTACACTGTGGTCAAGAAAATACTCTGTACTTCTTAAATTTGAGTCACTGAACTCTGTCCCCATTTTGAATTCAACGGCGTACAAATCTGATTTTATTCGTCGAACGACATGCAAATCTATTTCATTTCATTGCCTAGCATATTAACTGCACTTTCCACTAAAAAAAACAGAAAATGTCTAAATACTCAAATGGAAAACATGAACAACTTGTCTTTAAAAGCTTTTTTTTAAACAAAAAACACTAAAAGTACCGTGACACTGGTAAATGGCGTCGGACCTGGCAGCTCACAGGATTACACACGTTTGGGTCTATTTTGCTCTAAACAAATGACGGAGACATATTAATATTGCTGGTCTTTGTAGAAAATCTAGATGTGAGTCAGTGTACCCGACCGACCGTTCCCGACTCGACCCTAAATATAAATTATAGTTCTACAAATCAGTAGAAATAATCGGTCGGATAGAAAGTCTTTTCGTATTGTGCATATTAGAAGTTATTATTTTTTAAAGCTATGATTTTAAAATAAAGTCATAGTTTTTAAATCAGGATATTTATGGACCCATGGTAGTGTTAGTAAAAGTGGAACTTTGTTTTTTTTTTAGTCAGGGAATTTTAATGTCAAAGATGCAGCTCACTCTGATCACTCATGATCGTATTTACATAAAAAAGACTTTTTCCCCCGACCCGAAAAATTTAAATATGTTTACGAAAAGGATCGAGTTCCCTTCCCTTACAAATTTCAGATCAAATTTCTTGATCATAATATACAGTTTCTCAATTTTTATTAAACATAGTATTTAATTACCTGCACTGATTGCGAAACAACCACCAACAATGACAGAAGCTAAGACTATTGCTTGTTCTGGGTAACCTTGTGTTAAGTGTCCTCCGACAAATGGGCCTATAATAATACCGATTCCAGACATAGCAGAAACTTTTCCAGATATTTCTGATCGCTTTTTTTCATTTTTCTCATAGTCAGACACAAGAGCGTTGGTTAATATTATAGTCACCCTGAAAATGCCTGAAAAACAAGAAGAACGTTAGGTATGTGCAGAATAATGTAGGTTTTCTTCGGGACTTTCGGTATTCCGTAAATAAATTGTAGTGTTCGACTGAAGTTACGTTTTAAGACTTTCGTAACTTATGTGATAACATCATTTTGACTTAAATATAACAATTTGATGAGTGTTCATCATCATACATATTTAATAAACAAGCGTGTATTAAATCTTACAAACAATCACAAACATATGGGTAGGAACGAACACACTTCACGCATTTGTACCGATTTGGGATGGGATTATCAAGTATCAGCGATAATGTGTTTTGCTAAATGTTTTTTATGCCACACCTGGCCATAAAGTGCCTTTTTCCGCACGCTACGCGTACCTACGGAATAAGCCGATTTCTGCCCAAGTGTAGGCATAAAATGATGTACCTAACACCGCTAACACGTGAGGTAATAAATAAAGCCCTTGATCGCATATTTAATATTTACGTCCCTCGCTTGCAGCTCGGGTCGCAAACATCTGCGATCTCGGCCTTTCTTTGTTTTACCGCACTAGTTAGGTAATGTACTATTAAATGCGTGAAATGAGCTTACATGTGAGGGTATTTTATTAAAGTCGAGCACCTTCATTAATAGGAATCGTTTTGCCGTATTTCATATTTGGTTCTACGAGTATGTTTCGTTGAGATTCGGAGGTTGACATCATTTTTTTCATCACACTTGCTCGGTAATGGACGTAAGGGTGTTATAACGCGCAGGCGTATAGAGCGGTTAGAGCCGATTTAGTCCCCTCGGGAGTTATGGATTTTAGTACAATATAACTACCGAGGAAGTTATGAGTTTAGTTGTAAAATATCGTATTCGCACGTCATTTCACTTTAGACTAAGGAGGTTTTGCATCAGCTAAGACTTATTTCAAATCTTCAAACTTGGCTATAAACCAACGTTACTGTGTGTTATTCAACTTTAATAAATAGATTCATTTGTATATTTGTTTTTTCCCTTACAAGTGTGATGAAAAACATTGTATGCATCACGGTCGGTAAGAGGATTACACACTCGAATCATTAAAAGCCCTCCGCCGGCTGCGTCGGGCTTTTAACAGACTCGTAAGTAATCCTGTACCTACTTACCTCCCTAGATGCACAATGTACCTACTATTCGTTTAGTGAATGACGAGTCGATACGGATATTTTTATCCAAAGTTTTTCGAACAAAAATGCATATGTTGTATTTATATAGATTTTTGATGGTCATGATTTTGGTTTCTTCGTAGATTTTTCTTCAAGTTTCAGTTTCGGTTTCAGCCGGTTACGGCCTAAAATAGTACATTACCTAACTAGTGCGGTAAAACAAAAAAAGGCCGAGATCGCAGATGTTTGCGAACCGAGCTGCAAGCGAGGGACGTAAATATGCGATCAAGGGCTTTATTTATTACCTCACGTGTTAGGTACATCATTTTATGCCTACACTTGGGCAGAAATCGGCTTATTCCGTACGCGTAGCGTGCGGAAAAAGGCACTTTATGGCCAGGTGTGGCATAAATCATGTTTCGGCCAAAGTTTCGGTTTCAGTTCCGGTTTGGGCCGAAATAAGAATCATACCGAACCTTCGGTCGGACACTAATGAATTGGCTAGATCAGACAAAACACAATCCCTCTAAATGCTTGCACCGCTGCGCATGCCTTCTATCTATTTAAATTCTTAATACCTACTAAGATTTCGTATATTACAAAAATAAGTACAAAAAATTTGCGTACTGACCTAACATAGCCCGCAGTATTAATACAAAACACATTGAATGCATACAAGCCTGTATAGTATGGCAAATAGCACATGATAGTAATGTCATAATCAGTACAATTCTCCGCCCTTTAAGCTCACTTAAACTGCCCTGTAACCAAATGATATTGTTTTTAAGGAGATATTTTAGTTGCAAAAAGTACATTAAATAAATTATATTAAAAAAGAAAAAGTTTCAAAAAAATACGAAAAATAATTAAAATATGTATATCGTTTACTTATGGTCGAAAAATATGACCTTTCTTTCTATGACAAAATAAAACCGGCCAAGTGCGAGTCGGGCTCGCGCACAAAGGGTTCCGTAGCAGCAAATATAATAAACTTATTATGTCAATTTATACACCTGGTGAATGGAGCCTAAACTCTCCCGATATTTTGCCTTGTACTTTTATGTATGAATATTAATTTTATATATGTATTTATAAATATTCCGTGCTATAGGCGTGCCCAAATCGGCTTGTGATAACTGAATAAAGAAGTATATACACCAGCTTCACAATTAAAATTACCAAATATATTATCCAGGTGAGTTTCACCTCTAGTGGTTATACAATTTTGGAGAAGAGGTGTATATCCCGCATTCTGCATAAATTTATGTATGTAGTTTTGTTTGAGGAAATCTTCGTTAAAATCTCCAAAAATTAGTGTAGGCATAGAATGTTCATTAAATATATATTTGTTCATAAATTCTTTTAAGGTATTATTGGAGCACCTAGGTGATCTGTATATTGCAAATAATCTCTTATTATCATACTCCAATGAGACTCCTTCAATGTGTCCAGAAACACTACTTGATTGCTCTAAGTAGCTTTTAGGAGATGTAATCGGCAAATTCGGTTTAATAAATGCTAGAACCCCAAACCCAGGATTTGATGATGTTTGTTCCGGCCCATTTGTTCTAATTAATTCTATGAAACCGGGTAAAGAGAAGTTATCGTTTAAGCAACTCCAAGTTTCTGATGCAAAATAAATGTCACATGATAATATTTGTGGATCACTGGCTATGTCCGGTAAATGTTTATTTAAAGATTGTACATTATGATACACAATTTGAGAGCAGTTACGAGGTTCCCTCAAAAATCGGAAAACGGGAACTAATAGTTTCTGTCGCAATCTAGCCATTTCTTTTACTATAGAATCTTGAGAACTAGGGGGGCGTGGCGGTTTGAAAGAATCAGTTACTATAAATAAACCTTGTGCAGTAGTTGCACGAGAACACGCTACGTACATCATTGATCTTTGAATTGTAGGTTTTAAATGTATCACCACTCGCTCTAAGGTTGTACCTTGACTTTTGTGTATAGTGATGGCTTCCGCTGGCACAACAGGAAACTGACTCCTCCGAACCTGTAAATTTGATGATTTATACCGCTTTACTGTATACGTAACCGGTTCTAATGGTGTCCAGCCCTGGTCCAGTCTATTTTTATAACGGTGCAGCGAAGAGATTGCATTGCATCGTTTGTGTTGGCCAATGACATTATCATCGAAGGATAACCACATACGCAACGGCCGTCTTTCACCAGTTGCCCTGTTGATGGCAAAATCAATAGCTGATAGTTTACCAGTAGATCCGTTAGTAAGGCCATCTGCAGTATCTATATTAACAGTCAACATGTATTTAGCACCGATCTTTAAAACTAAAGTCGAAGGAAGACCGTATGTTTGCTGAGTCGTTAATTTGGAAACTGTCTCTAAAGCTTTTTGCTTCATTGTGGAATTTAATTCACCGCAAACAGTATCTATTGCTTTCGATATAGCTCCATCGGTAGTCATACTTGATAAGACTGCGTTATTGTGATTGTCTACCTCTCGATTGCTGGCATATAGATGAATGGCTCCTCGGGATTCCTCTGGCAACGTATTGTTATTAAAACAACGACTTTTAAATAGTGTTATATCTTCATCGGTCATTGTCCCACTTGCCATATTATTTAAAGCTGTAGCAAAGGCAACATCATCTCTTTGTCGCATTATTTGATGCAATTCCGTTAAGCTAAAGAGATCCCAAATTGGTGTTCCACATAATTCAGCAAGAGGATTTCGTGAGCTAGGCTGAAACACCCAATTGTCACCGACAGGTGGTAGTTGCCTGAAATCACCGACAACAATTACAGATATGCCAGCAAATAAAACAGATGAATGAAATACTTGTTGTAGTCGGCGATTGATTTGATGAAAAGTTCTTGAACCCAACATGGAAATTTCATCAATAATAATAAGGCGCATTTTTGACAATTTTGTGGCTAATGTGTTGGCGACACTGGGTGAAAGTTCCGGTAAAATACTTCCTGCTTGCGAAACTGGAAGGCCCAGGGCGCTGTGTACGGTTTGTCCGCCTATACCAAATGCGGCTTTTCCAGTAAACGCTGTGAGGAGAATTTTTAAATCATCAGGGTTCGTGCCAGGTTCCCTATTAAACTGAAGTGTCAAGGACTGGAACAAAGCTCTTATTAAGACACTTTTGCCAACTCCAGCTCCCCCACTTATAAATAAATAAATAGGAGAAGATGCCTTACGCATGTTTTCAAGGACGTGTAGTAATATGTCTCGTTGGTCAAAATTTAACTTTCTACATAAATCAAGCACATCACCTTCACAAAGTTGCGGAGGTTTAGCGATAAAAGTTAAAGGATCGCCACATATTTGTGGTCCACCATGACCGCCAGGAATAATGTCCTCAGCAACATCTCCGATTTGAGTTTCAAATTCGTAGTCTCCGAAAGGCTCTACCCCATTTACCCCTCTCTCATTAATTTCCTCATTTTCCTCATTTGAATCAGCATCTCTTATAGCTAACAATAAAGATTCGAACTGGTCTGGCCCTCCAAGCTTGTTAAACTGATCACTTTCATTTTGTATTAAATCTTTATGTTGCAAAAAAATATTTTTTAAATCTAAATGAGGATTAATTAATTCCTCTTCCTCGTTACGCCAAGGTATATAGAGCATTATTTGCTCTCGGTAAAAGTTATCTGGGTCTTCATGATAACTGTAACGGCGAAAACGGATTATTCTGGGTTTTATTTTTTGCCTTATAAATCCCAAATTGTCTTGTAGGGGAAGCCAACTGCCGTTGTTTTCGTCCATTTCTTGACTATGGTCATTGTCGTCACTAGAATCTAGATAGGTAGCACTAGCGACCGGCCGGCGTTTCGAGTAATAATAATAGGCTGCAAAATAGGCTAAACTGACATTTTCTAATGCAATTGGTCGTTTAGTATAATAATCAATGAAGCTTTTTTGAAATATATCATCCGAATTAGGATCTAAATTTTGAATTTCACGCGTACTTTTTAAAATATGTACTCTTTCCTGTGGCAGACTAGTGTTAACATATATTTCTCCTTCACTAGCTCTCGATAGTGGAAAACTTGCTAGACAGTACACGGCCTCTTGAGCAGAAATTTCACTAGCGTTCAAAAAAACATTTGAAACGCTACGCAAGGACTCCTTTATACTGCTATTGCCATTTTTAGCTTCTTCTATGGCGGAACGTAAAAGACGTGACATACCTTTGTCTGCCTTATTTATGTAATCCACAATATAAACTGCACAAGCAAATGGATCTACTATATACTGGATATCCATATTTGCTTTATGCAACTCTATGATTTTTTTAGAAAATGCATTGATATACGTGTCTTTTGGAGACCGCTTTAGAAATACTTTGGGCCTCTTTAAAGTGCTTCTTATAGCTAAAATATAATTTTCATATGTAACACCTACGAATTCCAAAAAATCTGTAAATGTTTCTATTTCAGGTGGAATATCTTGCATTTTAATTTGGATACTTCTTGCAATATCTTTGACCCTTTTATAAGAAGCATTATCCTTTGGAAGTTCGACTAGTATTTGAGTGGAATCTAAAGGGAAAAACGGTATATCAAAACGGCAAAGTTTGTCCGGCTTGGGCCTACACGTGTGCGTATGTTTATGTTTTTGAACATGAAGAATATCCTCTGTTAGTTCATTGCTATCACAAGTTAAAATGTTATCCACAAACTGGACGACTCTTTCAGCTGATTCAACATCACCGGGTACAAAAATAGGTGCCTCCTCAAGCCAAAGCATCATATGTGCATGTGGCGAGCCCCTATGCTGGAATTCAATCCTATAGTAAAAATGACTAATAACATACTTTCCAAAAGGACCGGAAGAACAAGACCACGTTTTACGAATTTCCCTTAGCTTTGTTTCAAAGTAAGAGGCACATATAAACGGGTCGGATTGAATGAGCCGCGCTTTCGTTTCGTAACTTAGATTTTCGACTTCATACAAAGAAACAGTTTCACCGTCAACAACTTCCTTTAGCATTACCAGAAGTTCTAGCCACTGTACTTCGGCAGCCGACAGCGTCAAAAAGAAAGATGGTACTCCAAACTGTCTTATCATGGCTAATACCTTCTTCTTTTCTCCCTCCCAGTGTGAAGGAGAATTTCTAATGCCACTAAGTACGCGATACCCGTCGTCGTGCTGAACTAAATTATCTATATAGTTCATATCTAGAACATTACTGGCTAAAACTGGTGTTCCTTTAACAGTTTTTTTTCGAAGACATGTTGTTATACTATTTTTTACAATTGTCATTTGCTGTTTTTTTAGAGCAGTAAAAAGATAATCCGGTCGAACAGCTCGTCGGTCTTGTCTTGATATTTCCGATTTAATTATTTCAGAATGTCTCAAATTAATCTTAAAATCTCGTTTGACGCCGCAATGAACTTTTATAAATGCCAACTCCTCTAAATGCTCATCAAATAATAAAGAGATAGGGCGCTGTCCTTCACCGGGAGCCAGTACTATAACATCCTGATTGTCATCCAAAAGTGTTTCTGTACCTCCTGGGTTAAGTTCAACACCTTCCGTAGGATCTACAGTCTCTTCGTCGATAGCATCGGCATCGCATGTACATCTAGTTTCATTTTCAGGATCATTACCTGCCCAAGATACATTTAGTGCGACACCGTTTTCCTGAAATAACTCGCACTGTACTAAATATTGCGCGGCCCTACGCACGAATTCAGGCCGTACTTGTTCTTTGCGGCCGTGCCTATAACAAAACCTTCGTTTCAGTTCAACTGTAATTACGTTGTCGTCATTTACGGACCGAGGTAAAGCACTGACCATGTTGTTAACTAGCACTGGAACATTAACAACGTTACCTTGAAGGCCATGTTGGAATCCTAAACCCTGACCCCTGCGAACAATTTTCAAAAAGACATGGCGTGGGCTTACCAAACGCTCTTCCAGAGGAGTCAAGTCTTTTAATACTTCTGGAATACAGGGAAAAATTAAACCATTCGCCCTCGCAAGCCTAGGTATAGTACCTTTGTTAATATATCTTGCACATGTGGAACAAAATTCTCCGTAATTTTGAGTTGGATTTAAATGGAAAACATTATCCACAAATAGTTGTCCATATTTGTTTAAAGCAATATCCTTAGATATTTTTTTTATAGAATTAATGTGCCACAATCTACCGCAGCAGTGGCAAGGATGCGTGTTTCCTTCCTTAATATTTTTTAAATAATTTTGTACAGTTAAGTCCCATGAATCTTTTTGCTTCGATCGTAATTCTTGTCTAGCAGCACTGTTTCGCATCTGTTCATTTCGTCTATATTCCTCGTTTTCTCGAGTAACACGACGAGCGTGTGTGTCGCGCTCTTGCTCAGCTTCTCTAAATTCGACATCCATTCGAGCTACTCGATGCGCTTGAGTGTTACGCTGTTGCTCATCTCGTCTGTACTCGTCATCTTGACGAGCAGCTCGATGAGCTTCAGTGTCGCGCTCTTGCTCAGCTTGTCGATATCGGACATCCGTTCGAGCTACCCGATGAGCTTGAGTATTACGCTGTTGCTCATCTCGTCTGTACTCGTCATCTTGACGGGCAGCTCGATGAGCTTCAGTGTCGCGCTCTTGCTCAGCTTGTCGATATCGGACATCCGTTCGAGCTACCCGATGAGCTTGAGTATTACGCTGTTGCTCATCTCGTCTGTACTCGTCATCTTGACGGGCAGCTCGATGAGCTTCAGTGTCGCGTTCTTGCTCAACTTGCCTTATTTCTAGATTTAAGCGTTTGCTTCGGCGAAGAGAACTATTCACTACCTGTTCATGACACTTTTTTCGTTTGTTGGACCTAAGAACCTCTTTAGCGACTTGGTTCCTCTCTTTTTCTCTAATTGAAACATCTTTATTAGATCTGGACAGCCTCTTTCTATCTCTATTGTTTTGTTTTATACGTTCCGCGTCCATAGTAGTACAGTTATTCGCTATGCTCTGTGTTTCCTCCATAACATACTCGTAATTCTGATTAAAATTTAAGTTATCGTTCTGACTGTGGGATGTTATTGAATTTTGTGAACGGTGTTTCTGTTTCTTTTCAGTCTGTTTCTGTTTATTTGTCTCCAGTTTAAGGGCTATATTATTGAAAAGATTAGAAGGGGCACGTCCTGGTGAACGCCTGCTCGTAGCGGGAAAAGCCAAAAGCCCATCGGTTAAAAGCATTTCAAGCAAATGGGGTCTCATCATTTCTGGCACGTAATTAAATTGAGAAGGGTTCGTTTTTAAAGCTAAAGAGGTGGCAAAAGCAATGGCAAACAAACCACAATCAATAGTATTCGGTTGTCGCTGAACACTTGGAAACTGAATACATGACTCCGATAGATACGGAAACAAGGCTTTTACATATATTTTTTGCGATTTTCCTAGAACACCAACAAGACTATCGTACACACGCAGTATTCCATTAATGTAATAAATACAACTCCAGTGCCCCACTAATCCCACGTCACCGTCATAAATTACTTGAAGGTGCGTCTCATTTTTAGGTACAGGTTCAATCAGTTCAGGGTGTTGAAATAATTCTAGCTCACGCGGTCTAAATGATGTGCACCGAAGTAACTTTTCATGAAATGCGCGAACCACATCATCTTCGATATAGTTATTATAATTCAGAATGTAGGAAAACGTATTATCTAAAGTATCCATTGTTAGATGATATACAATAAGCTTTAGAAATTTTAAAAACCTGCTACGAAACACTAAAATTTGCACCAAAAACAAATGAATTTATATTATTGGGAGATTTATTAGTACGTGACCGGTTTAATAGCACCTATTAAACCAGTATACCTACTTACTTATTTTTTATAATAGGTACAATTCAATATTAAAAAGTCTCAACGCCAAATTCGACTTGCGAAAGAAGTAAATGGGAACGATGAAATTCTCTTAGCGCGCACAAGTGACAACGACGTCTGCCCTCACGTGTCTGCCCGTTCGGGTCGACGCGGTTAGCTATCTTATCCCCGCCCCCGCGCGAGACCACGCCCCGCAACTCACGCGCTGCAGCGCAGCGAGCGACCGATCTTCTTGAATCGATGTAATAATAATCTATAGGATTAACGCGTTTTAAAAATATTGGTTCGATGGATATGTTTAACCTATTATTACTCAACAATCACATTTGTAATATTAAACTTTATCAAATGCACAATGTATTTAAGGTACATTACTGGATAAGGATTAATGGCGTATTGCTTGAATAAGCTAATATTTCTCGTAAAAAGTACCTACATTATAAAGATTTTATATCATCGCGGATTTTTAAAGGTGTACAATACTGTAGTATATTTTTTGATCTATCTTATAAGGTTCAGCCATCGTTTTCAGTGTAAGCACAATAACTTAACCAAAATTACAGTTAAATCAACCTATCTCAAAAACTATAAGAGATACTTTGATCAAACCAAAAATCGTTGAAAGAGTTAATTAGCATGCATCACCTCTATTTTTTTTAGAATTTTATACCCCGTAGTTATAAAAATAGAGGGGGGGGGACATACTTTTTACGACTTTGAGAGCTGATATCTCAAAAACCGTTCACTTTAAGAAAAATGTTTTTTAGAAAACTTTATATCATTTTAAAAGACCTTTCCATTGATACCCCACACGGGTATGTACATCGAAAAAAAAATTTTCATCCCTCAGTTACATGTATGGGGGGCCCCACCCCCAATTCTTTTTTTTACTATTTAGTGTCATAATTTTGTAGCGGTTCATACAACACATATTCCCATCAAATTTCATCACTGTAGTACTTATAGTTTCCGAGTAAATCGGCTGTGACAGACGGACAGACGGACAGACGGACAGACGGACAGACGGACATGACGAAACTATAAGGGTTCCGTTTTTGCCATTTTGGCTACGGAACCCTAAAAACAATGAATCGAACATTTTTACAGTCCTGTCCTGTAACTTTTATTTCGTATTTCGGTTTCGTATTCTATTACAATTCACTACGAGGAGTTTGAACAGTAAATACAATACTAAGGATTCATCATAAGTAAATATATTTACAATTAGCGGTCCCGATGCCAGTTGGAACGCCGGGTACACTGCACCCAAGATCCCCACGTATATGTGACCAGCGCCAAGAGCTCGTACATAGGTTGTTACCAGTGGAATGATTAAGGCTGCAGAAAACATGTCCTGAAATATTTAAAGTTGTCGTAATCTCACAGAGTCGGCAGATGATTACCTATCCACTCGCTCCAGATTGAGCATATAACCTCTTATTCACGAGGCTACACTCGATACGTCAGGACCTATACCACGAAAATCGAAAGATTGTGGATTTGTATCTCCATCTCTGTCACACTTGCATATTGGAGTGACAAAGAGGTTGTCCCGTCAATGCCAATTTTCGATGTTCGTGGTAGGCCTACAGGTATCATAGTACGCCTTAATGACCCACTACGCTACAAAGCATTCTAGATCGTTGATCCTGCCCAATGAGTTGGCGTAATGCCTTCATCTTTTAAGTTTCAAAAAGTTAGTAGTGGTCGGATATTTATAATTGTACCTGGGCGAACGAGGGAAGCTCGGAACACTCAAAAACCCACGTTTTCCCAAGGATAAAGAAGACCCCTAGACTGATTTTTCTCGCCCGTAAAACCCCGAACACACCAATTTTCATCGAAATAGTTAGAGCCATTTCTATGGAGCTGTCTGAGTAGGTAGTAATAGATTCTTCCGTGGTAATAGACTTGCCATCATATTATTTATGAAGGGGAAACGTACGACGCCATCTCTTTGTATTGAACTGAATAGCCATTTCCGATATCGCCGAAATTTATATATAAACAAGAATTTGTCGTTTTAAGGTCTAACATTCTGAATTCAATTACGACATCATTCATTATAGATTTATAGTTAAGGAATTACTAATTTATTTGTAAATCGGCATAATCTCTTAATATCAATTCAAAAGACGTATGTTTGGGTTTAAAAATACAGCAACTGTTCAAATATAGTTGATACCTTGAAATAAATTAAAGTTCAATTGAAATTTTAAACATTACTTAGTATGTAAGTAGAACAATTTCAAAACTCAAATCAAATAAAATAAATAGTTTTTAAAGGTGACTGTAAATTCTTCTTTTCAGCAGTCAACTAAATGCTGATCTTAATCCATTTTAAACCAAAATACTTACTAAAAAAGTCACTATTTGGAGAACCCAAATGTTAAACGACATTTTTACAATTTATTGTATTTCACCTTCACACAGTAAAATAAACTTTAACAAAAATGTATTTTATATTTTTAATTATATTTAAATTAAATTAAAATATATTTTAAACCTAAGGCTGATGCACACCGCTTGCGTATTAACCACGGCTTACATACAACTTGTACAAAAAAAAAGTGACAGCGAACGTAGAGCCTATACCGCGAAAATCGAACGATTGCGGATTTGTACCTCCGTCTCTGTCACACTTGCATATTGGAGTGACAAAGAGGTTTTCCCGTCAATATCCACATCGGGCACCACACATCGCGGGTTCGCGTTTTGTTTTGCCTATCCCTCGCACAAAAAAAAAAAAACTGGTGCAAGCGAGAGGCAAAACGCAAATACCCGCAGTGTAGAGCGTCCAGCACGCCTACCACGAACATCGAAAATTGGCATTGACGGGAAATTTCTTTGTCACTCCAATTTGCAAGTGTGACAAAGATGGAAATACAAATCCGCAATCGTTCGGTTTTCGTGGTATCGGCTCGGCTAGGCCCTGACGTATTATATTCTTTGCATCTGACGTTCTGACGTTACTTTTTTATTTTCAAAGCATAAAAAATATCTAAATCGGAGTTCTAATCTCGGCTGCTATTTATGTATTAATGCGTAATATATTTACGCAATGAATAACCTGAAGCGAAACGTGAGTTCCTGTAGTTTAAGATGCCTAAACTCAGTCCTTTAAGTCTCATTTTTCAAATTACATGGAAAAAGCAAGTGTTCAGATTATTGCTTTGTGCATTATAAATTTACTAAAACGGGGCTTAATCGTGTATAAACTTTGAAAACAAACCTCCGACGTTTCTAATGTGTGAAAATCGTGAAAGTTTAAATAAGTGTATTGCTTTGTGGCTAAGCCTAAGTAGCTAGTTTTTATCGTCACATACATCTGATTTAGAGACAGTTGGGCACTGTTTCTGCAGCTCTAAAAGCAAAAGGAAATCAAATGTGCTCCAGCTTGCTCAGGAAGTAGTTTACCCGCTGCCACTATACTTATCATATTTATTTTCCAATCTTTACTAATTCAATGTTGTGTATTTACTTTCAGGTCTTGCAATGTTTTAAAAAACTTCATAGGACAAGGCTCAAAGTGTTTGAAGGAGACCAAATGGCATTGAAAGCTGGTAGGATAAAAATAAATGAAGAGTTTAAGAAAAACAAAGGTGTTGATAATGACGAGGCGATAAAATCAGTAAGTAATAAATGATGGATAACTAAGGATAACAAAAATCATATTAGTCATTTATTAAATTCAGGTTTCAAAATTTTACTTGCAATTATTGAATTTTCTTGGGCATATTTACCCGAGGGCTAAAGGGGCCATGGCCTGGGGATAAGCTTACTTGTTGATGGCACCAAAATCTTTAATAGTACCTGTTAATTTATGCTTACTAAAATTTCTTTTTGAATATGCATCTATGAAAATTTACTTTAGTGTAACAAAAGGTAATCTGCCCTATCCTTGTTCTGCCCCATATAATTTCTAAAGGATGTATTCCATGTTTAGCAAATTATTAATAAAATGCCTGGATAGGTTGAGGTTACATTGAAACTTCTTTCTTTCCCTAAAATGTGAAACAGTAAATAAACACCATTGAATTTTGTAATTAATTTGTTTTAAATTTTAATGTTTCATGCCATAATCTAACCACATTCATTTTCAGATTATGTTCGCATTTTAGATGCTAAATAGACAATTTGATTTATTACAGTGTAAATACATAGTAACATTTAATGACTTATTTATATTTCAGATGATTGCTTTTGGTGAGGATGTGGAAAGAGAATTAAGGACACAAGTAATACAGGCAAAAGAGATTAAACCAGGAGTCTTTGGTATACATTTCTATTTCATTATTATGACATTTGTAGTATTCTATTGTTGTGTTAATAATTGATAAATATCTTCTGTTACAGAGGCAAAAATAACGGAGGACACATTGAAATTAGTCAATATACCTTATGATGACAGTGCAATAATAGAAAAAGGCACAGGAACACCTTGTTGTCAGAGTTGCCCAAAATAGCTGTTAATAATGTTATTATGTTTAGTAGAGTTTAGATTAGTGGAATAAGAATAAATTATATGTACCTGAAACTGTTATAATTATTTTGAATAAGTACTTTTCTTTTTTTACAGTAGATAAGTAGCTAAATATAGTTGGACCACACTAAGTCTTACTGCCAAGTTTTATGTGGAGTATCATAGAAATGGAAAAATAATTTCTGAATTAAGTTTGTAATTTAACCGTATATGCAAATTGAAATAAAACACTTTAGAACAGATTAATCCCGTTTATTAACACCATGACCCTACGTTTCATTTGGTGTTAATAAACGCGATTAATCGCGAAGTGTTTAATTTCAATGAATAACAATCGCGGTAACAAAACAATATTACGTATATGCTAACAATTTTTTTTATCTGCAGTACTTAATTTATCATCCCGCACGTATCTTCCTTCTAATAAAAAAGAATGATTGAAATCGATTCAAGCGATCAAAAGTTATTATACCCCTGAAAACCCAACATACATAACCCGTCTAGTTGTTTAAATTAGTAACCCAATTTCCCGAGAGATGGCGATGTACCGTGGTCTAATCCCGCTGTTAAGATTTTTCCGGAATTGATATAGTAGGGACGGGTGTGATCGAAAGTATGTATCATCGAATTGTTAAAAATGATTATGAGAAGTTTTTATTATCCGCCTGGACAAACCAGCGCCAATATAGCCGTGGTCACACTCTAGATCTCTAGAAGGTTTCTTGTCACATTAATTTCCCTTAACATTTATTGAAAGTGTTTGTAAATGTAAAGAGCTGAAAAGAGGTGGGGATGGGGGCTGTGATTCACTAGAGATAATACGGAAATAATCAAATTAGATTGAAAGCAGCTTCTTTTGAGAATATATAGGTACCTACACTTGTCGCCACATCTTAGACCACAAATATTTATTTTATAAATATGCCTATGCTATGAAGCTGGAGGTCCCGGGTTCGAATCCTCGTAAGGGCATTTATTTGTGTGTTTATCATTAATATTTGTTCCAGAGTTATGCACGTTTTCTATATATATATATATATATATATAACTGTATGTATGTAGTTATCTATATAAGTACCTATGTATATCTTCGTCCAGTACCCATAGTACAAGCTTTGCCTAGTTTGGGGCTAGTTCGATCTGTGTGAAATTATACCCAAATATTTATTTATGTATTGACATCTTACCATAATGGCAGGAATATGAATGTCCTTACACAAACATGTAAGGTAAATCGCTAGTAACTGGCCACTTATACAAAAAATGAATTCTTTTGACCTATAGTATAATTCATTTTTTTTGTATAAGGTGGCCAATTATTGGAGGGTGGCCAGTAATTGAAAACATACAATATAAATAGACTCTGTTAACCTTCCGCATACGAGGTGGGGTATTACAGACCCCAGGCCCAATAAATCGGGAAGTAAGTACAGTAACAATGCTGGTAAGATATTTATACCTTGAGTAGCTGCGCAGATGACGTTGCCAGATCTACAGTATGCGTGAGTCAGTTTTGCGTGTGCGTATTTGGAAGTTAGAAGTTTTTCGGCGTCTCAGACCCCACCTTGTACGGGACGTCGTCGAAAAGGTGAGGTGGCTATCATGAGGTTTATACTCGTTTTTATGGTTTTTATTAAATAATTATAACTAAATTATTATTTATTTTAAGTGAAAATGCCGCACTGACTCAGAAATCAGGAAATTGAACGATGTTTAATGAAAAATAGTTCTGATTTGGAAGATGATGAAATTCATCCGGAGAATGATTGCTAATCAGAGCATTGCAGATTTGCAGCATCGTGTGGCCAGACACCCTTCGAAAGTAGACGCTGAGGGAGATGTAACGTATATGTACGTTCCATAAGAGGTACCTACTAGAGGTCGTTCTCGGAGAAACTACCTTTTTTAGGGGTTGACTTCGGACATACAGAGGAACTTTTAGAGGGTGTTCTAGTGGTTTTGGAACATTGTTTATATGTGTGCGAAAGTTGCGTATTTTACCTCAAAAGTGATTTAAATAGCTTTGTTATGTTATAATCTTAAATTACGTTTCTAATCATCGTTAAATTTATATCACAATTTCATTAAAACATTTTGATTAATGAGATACTATTTTTTCTGCAGTCAAAGAAGGACTACTTTTGGGTAAATGTTAAACAAAAGAATACATTTTTTATTATAAAAAAAAAGGTTTTAATAATAAAAAGATATACCCAAAAATAAGAAAATGTATTATAAATCCAAAATTATCATACATTTACAATTATCATACACTTTTAAATGTGTGCAAATTTGACCCCACCTTGTATGGCACGTCTATATTTTCCACCTGGTATGCGGAGGGTTAATAGGTAGTATAAGTTGGCCAGTTATTGGACAGTAGCTAGTTACTAGGGATTTATCTATTTACAGTGCTTACAAAATAAAAGTTTGAAGTAAAAATAACAGTCTCTAAATTTCTTTTTTTATTTATAACAATAAATGATGCTACATATAAATAAATTCTGTACAAACCATTAGCTTACTGCCAGCATTCATTGCAATGATTTTGTTCTAAAGTTGTAATTGCAATCTTAATGTTGAGAATCTTTAGATAGGTACTTTATGAACATGCAAAAAGCTAATGAATCAGGAAATTAATTTTTCTAATTCTTCAGTGACCCCGCTGAGTCGGGAGGGATGCCCAGTTCTTCATCTGACCATGTGCATGGGTCTATGTATGGCCATTCTCCCTGCAATAAGCATAACATAGCATAGGAATAAAGTTACTAATGTTTTAGGAACTAATATATCTGTCTCTTGCGTCACTATTAAAATAGTGGTTTTTGGATTAAACTTGATCAAACATGCATTTTATGACAGTTTTTAATGAACTTTGTTATCTGTATCCGATTGTTGACTATGAGAATAACAACAAAAATACTAGTGAATACAGATGATTTTTTTATTATTGTTACCAATTTACCAGTGATCGGATTTTTGGATGCAACATGGCGTGATGCCAAATAGAAAATGTGTTAAAATCTTACTGAAGCTTATTGAATGTAACAAAATCAGAAACTTATTCAACAATGGAAGTTGTGGAATCCCAAAGCATATCCATATTATATACATTTTGAGGTCATTCACCCCATGTTGCACCAGAATATCTAGAGGGCTGAGCGGTCAAGTCCGATAAGTCGAGCAAACTGATTTTTGAAATTCGAACTATGTGCAATTTACGCAACGTTGTTATTTCAATGAAAAATTATCTCAACTTATCGGGTTTGACCGCTTACCCCTCGATTCTGATCACTACCTATTACAGATCTTAATGCCTTTAATTCTAAGGTATAAAGATGAGGTATTTCATTACTAAAAGCCTACTTTACAGGGACTGCAACTCCATATCAAATCATGAGTCAGAAAATTATTCCAATACAAGACAAGCATACTCAATGAATTAAACTAGACAATGATAACTGTGTCGATGATTACTGGATACAGGCAATATCAGTTGTCACAACTGCCTGCCTGCTTATCAATAATAATAATAATAATAAATAACGCTCGGGTGTACCCCTTACATTTCATTAAATTGTCGAAAGGGCCTCTGCGTGTTGGCTTCGGCTCCGCGTACGCCTCCCAAAGGTCCGGAACACCATTGTTCCGTGATGGGAAAGACATACAATAATAATAATAATAATACTGAAAAATAAATAATAATAAATAATAAATAATAATACCCACGCAAGCCTACCAAAAGACCGGGATGTACAGGCCCGTGATCCGCAAAGGAGACACAAATAATAATAATACACTGATGTCTACAACTTTTTTTTGGATAGCAGGCATCTTCCTTATCACAAAGACTGCATATACTTGAGTAATTTGCTGGCTTTTATTGACCCCAGATGGCCTAGAGTTTATGGCTTTAGCCATGTAAGCTGCAATCTCTGGCTTGGGCTTTAAAGGAGTTAGAATTTTCTTTAGAATTATCTATTTCAGTTCATAACTGATGTAGAAGTAAATTTTATACTATATCTTTCTGTATTAGAATGAAAATTAGAATGCATTTTATAAAAATATATTCTTACATAAATATGTTCAGGCTCAGTGAAGATATGATGAAGGATCCACCACCAGCAGAGTCCACCAATAATGTTAGCTTTCATCTCCACACTCTTGGATGGCATAGGTGGAGGCACACGGTATGACCAAGAACTGTAAAACATAATATTGGATAATTACTTACCGAAACCAATAAATAAAATAAAATTGTTAACCTCACAAAAATTATTATGCTGGGAACTTGACATTGTTTATTATTATATTCCTGTACAACAATCAGTTCTGTAGCTTAAGAAATCACCATAGGAATTAAATCTTTGAGAAGCTTTTAATTCAACTCTTGGAATTATCAATAGGTATTGAATCTCTTCAGAATCAGGTCTTCTCATGGTCTTCTCTATAAAATTCTCCATCTCTATGATATCAGTGACATAACAACACTTACCCATGTCCAGAGTTCCTGGTAGATTGCTTAGAGTTTTTAGCAACATTTCTCATGCTATTGAGCAATAACGCCCGTGAAAGGGTCCTTGTTAGCATGTTGTGAGCTTTTTGTTTTGTTTGGATATATTTTAAACGAAAATTGAAAAATTTACCGAGTTACCTCGGTTCCAATCATGTACCATAGAGTAAATAGACTAGTCACTAGAATAAAATATTAGACTGTGTGTCGAAAATGTGACAAATTGTTTTCTACCAACATGAGGAACAAACTTATAATAGCTTCCTCGCTCAACGGATCAGTCTAGCAATCCAGCGAGGAAATGTTGCCAGCGTCCTCGGTACCATGCCGCAGGGGCCTGTTTTAGATTTATTTTAGTTTTTATTTAGTTTTATTTTAGTTTTTATCTAGTTTTATTTTAGTTTTTAGTTTAGTTATACTTCTAGATTTAAATTTGTGTTGTAATATGTTTTAGTTTAGTTTATTTTCCAATAAATATTGCTTATAATCCTAATATATCCAACATTACCATCGTATCCCTAACAAAATGTTGTAAACATATTCTTCGAAATTTTGTATTTATAATTTAAATCAAAACTTTGTTTATTTACCCGAATGTAAAGTGACGTATATACAAGTTCCGTGGAGTATGGGACGGGTGCTGGTGTGGGATGCAACCTGTGTAGACACACTAGCCCCGTCTCATCTCCACCGAACCGTTGTGAGGGCAGCGGCAGCGGCAGAGGTGGTGGAGAAAGCAAAGGTGGAAAAGTACGGTCTCGGCGCCGAATATAATTTTATTCCTTTTGACGTCGAGCCCTGAGTCTCTTTAAAGACCTATCGAAGAGACTCAGATACGCTACAGGAGACTCCACGTGTCAGCAAATGCTGCCAGCGTCCACGGCCATGGCGGCTGCCATACCGCAGGGGCCTGTTTTAGATTTATTTTAGTTTTTACTAAGCATTTATGTAGTTATATTTTAGTTTTTATCTAGTTTTATATTAGTTTTAGTTTAGTTACTTACAGTTTAAAATTTTATAATATGTTTTAGTTTAGTTTGATAAATTATTTTAATATTTATATTTGGTTTATATCATAATGTCCACAAACAAAAAGGAATCCTAAACAACATCATTGGTTAGAATACTTAGAATTCCTTTTGTGTTATCTGTGGTAGCAACGATGACTGACGTGATTAAAAAAAAAAACAAAAAAAACAAAAAAAAAAAAAAAAAAAAAAAAAAAAAAAACATGGAAAATGGCGGTAGAGTGTCGATCGTGAGCGGTCGTTGATTTATAAAATATTTTCGTATTCCGATCTAAATCGGAAAAATTCTTTAAAATCTGTGTAGAATTTATCTAAATTCAGTTCCCTTTATTTATTTAGTGTAGTGGTGGCTTCGGTGAGTAGTATAGTTTCCGTATCAGTAGTATTTTTAACCTTGCTTGGGATTCTCTGTGTAGTGGGACGTCCATGTTGGCGGCCCCATGAGCGGAGCCGAAGACGCTGACTTGGAGGACCCTGGGGATGGATCTCCCAGTCAGCATTTACAAGTTAATTTAAAAGATCATGAAAATTTCGAAAATTCGCTGACTGGGGAATTTACCTCCGCAATGGGTAGGAAAAAACGTAGATCAAAAAAAGATAAAGGTGTTGAAAGTAAGCAGAGATCTCGGTCGAGATCTCCGATGACCGAGAGCTCTCGAGAACCCGATATTATGGACTATGAGAGTAATGCACGTGACATACAAACACAACCTGATACACAAATCCCTCCGGGGCAACAACCTATCACCCAGCTTTCACATTCATCGTCTGCAATTACTCCCCCGGCGCATTTGGTGACCGACCCCCCTGTTATTTCTCCCCAGACCCAGTCCCCGATTACTCCTTTCACTCCAATAGGAAGGGAGAGATATACACATAGTGACCGAGGTCCTTTTGTAGTCCATGTGCAAAAAATAGAAGCGGCCCCCGATTCCGGAACTACTTTACACCCTGTGTCGTTTGGCCTTTTCCTCCAAAAGAGAAAACGGGAATTCCCGAATGTTGTAGACGGTTCAGTAAAGAGGATAGGGCGTAATCGAGCGTCATTGTCGTTCCATACGGCAGAGGATGCTAATATGTTCCTCGATTCGCCTACGCTTGTTCAAAATAAGTATAAAGCATTTGTGCCGACATTTAATGTCACAAGAATGGGCCTAGTGCGGGGCGTTCCGGCTGAATGGACGCCTGAAGAGGTTCTGGAGCAGATCCAGGTACCCAGTAATGCGGGAGGGGCTCGTCCTATTAAAGTAAGACGTTTAAATTTTAAAAAATCGAAACTTGATGGTTCGTACAGCTGGCTTCCTTCAGAAACGGTTGTTATTACATTTGATGGACAGGTTCTCCCAAAAAGAATTTTCCTATGCTTTAATTCGCTACCGGTTGAGCAATACCAGTACCCGACGATTCAATGTCTAAAATGTAGCCGTTTTGGTCACACAAAGGATAAATGTCGCTCTGTTCCGCGCTGCTACCGATGTGGAGGGGCGCATACGGGCGAGAGTTGTAGTGCTGATCCAGAATCCACTCCTTTCTGCTGTAACTGCCCTCAGGAACTTGCGTCAGGTCATTTTGCAACAAGTAAGACCTGCGCAGAATTTATTAGGCAAACAAAAATTAAAAAAAGTATGACTGATGAAAACGTTTCGTATATTGAGGCGGCTAAGCTCCACCCTAAAACGAATCAAAGATCTTTTTCCAACGTTGTGGCGTCTCCTCTTCGGTCTCCTCAAGTAACATCGTACAAAAAAACGGTTTATCGTCAACCCCGGTTGCCTCCTCGTTTGGACAAAGGTTACGACAGAAGAGCTCATGACGCTATAACCAGGGATCCGGTTATAGAGTCTAGACCTGTTTATTCCGACGAGCAACACTCTAATCATAAATTGGTTTCTGAAATTATAAATCTGTTCTCTTCTGCAGTTAAGATATTTTCCCCTTCCAGCCCTTTGGCTGACCCCACTATGTTGTCCCACGCTGCACCGTTTATTTCTTTATTCCTCCCTTCTCACTATGGATCAAGTAGTTCTACAGTGGAACTGTCACAGTATCACAAATAAGAAACAAGACTTACTTTTCCTAATTAACAGATTCAACCCTAACATTCTCGCAATATCCGAAATTTGGCTTAAGGCTAGCTCTAACTTCAATCTTTCCAGTTATTGTTCTCTGATGGACACGCGGGCAGATGGTCGTGCCGGATGTGCCTTGTTCATTAGGGACCATATAACTTTCTCTCCCATTCATATCCCCCATAATAATGAAATCTTCCAATTGGTTGGAGCCCGTTCTGAGGGCATTTCTTATCTTTCCGTGTATTTTCCTAGCCCCTCCCGCGAAATCCTTAAACAATTCCAAACCATTATAGAAATGATTCCTCAACCTGTCATCATACTCGGGGATCTTAATGTTCATCATTCTTTATGGGGATGTGATAAAAATGATGCACTTGGTGAACAACTTTTAAATGTTATAGACAAATGCAACCTTTGTTTATTAAACTCAGGGGCTCCAACCCTTCGCACTCTCCCAAATCAAAGTACAAGCGCAGTTGATATTTCCCTTTGTTCCCCTATTCTGGCCTCTCGGGTTTCCTGGGAGGTCTTAGATAGTACATTTGGCAGTGACCACTTCCCTATTGCACTTAAGTTTCCTTTCTTTTCTTCTAAACGTTCTACAGTTTCTAGGCCTCTTTTAGTATATAATATCAATGGGGCTGACTGGGAATGTTACAGGACATACTTGGAAGACGAAGTCAAACGCCTTCCTCGTATCTCTTCTAACTCCAGTCAATTTTGCTCAGATGCTCTTCTCCAAGCCGTCAAGGATTCTGCTGATAAGGTTTTTCCTCTAAAAAATACAGCAGTGGGCAAGCTGCCTTCTCCCCCCTGGTGGGACAAAGAGTGTTCTGAAGCTGTTAAAGCTAGGAAAAAGGCCGAACTTGCTTATTCTGCCAGTATGACGCTAGCTAATTTTGATACTTTAACTAAAACTATGGGAGAAACAAAAACATTGCTGTATAATAAAAAGTGCGATGGTTGGAAATCCTTTTGTTCTTCTTTGAGCCCTTCTACTCCTAATACTGTAGTATGGAATAATATTCGGAGATTTAGGAGATCTTATAACTCTAAGAGCTGTCCCTATCCTGCTACCGCATTTTGGGCTGAGTCATTTTTAGACAGGATTGCTCCCCCATATGTTCCTGGCGTCCTTGATTCTTCTATCGGTCTCTTAAATAATATGTCAACGGATCCCTTAGACCAGTGCTTCACGATACTGGAGCTCAAGAACGTTTTGAGTTCGGTTAAAGACTCTGCTCCGGGTCACGATGGAATTCCGTATTCTTTTATAGCTAAAGCGGGTAATGCTTTTCAAAATTATTTCCTTAATTTAATTAATCATATTTTACTTTCGGGTTATCCGCCCTCAACTTGGAAATCTCAACTGATCTTGCCTATTTTAAAACCAGGAAAGGATCCTAATGACCCTGCATCGTATCGTCCCATAGCATTGTCTTCTGTATTAACTAAGATTCTAGAACATCTGATTAAAAACAGGCTGGAATGGTACCTTGAGAGCCAAGAGTTGCTAGGTGAATCCCAATTTGGGTTTAGAAAGGGAAAAAGTACATTGGATAGCTTGGGTATTTTTACATCGGATATAAGATTAGCTTTTTCCAATCGTGCTTCGTTGGTAGCAGTCTTTCTGGATGTGGAATCTGCTTACGATAATGTCCAGCTCCCCCTTCTCAGGGAAAAGTTCCACAAGCTGAGAATACCGGTGAGGCTGGCCTGCCTTGTGGGCAATCTGCTTTCAGAAAGGCAAGTTACTTTTCAGGGAAAGGACCCAAACATCTGTCCATCGAGGTTAGTCTGGCGGGGTCTGCCGCAGGGCTCAGTTTTGAGCCCTCTTTTATACAATGTGTACACCCATGATTTGGAAAAATCTGTCGCCGG
Source organism: Lathronympha strigana (assembly GCA_949128165.1). Classification (NCBI taxonomy): domain Eukaryota; kingdom Metazoa; phylum Arthropoda; class Insecta; order Lepidoptera; family Tortricidae; genus Lathronympha; species Lathronympha strigana. Next base: position 13,117,999 of record OX421908.1, read on the forward strand.
TTCTCAAATGCTTCAATATGCTGATGACCTTTTAATTTATTCCTCGAGTGGAAATATAGAAACCGCCTCTGAAACTGTGAATAATTCCCTTAAGTCTTTAAATTCTTGGCTCACTGGAAATGGCCTGTCCCTCTCTCCTTCCAAAAGCTGTGCCGTGGTTTATACCCGGAAAAAAACACTTCCAAACATTGGTATAGTGATCAATGGGTTGGCAATCCCTGTCCGTTCATCCTATAAATTTTTGGGAGTTATTCTGGATTCTAAACTGAACGGTTCTATGCATTTTGAATACTTAATTAAAAAGTGCGAAAAAGGGCTCAACACTCTCAGATGCCTTTCGGGTGTGTGGTGGGGGGCTCACCCCTCCTCTCTTCGTTTAATTTATAATGCCACTATCCGCAGTGTTTTAGATTACGGTTCTTTCCTGTTGGTTCCGGGGAGTAAAGAGGGATTTCATAAGCTAGACTTGATTCAGTATAAAGCTTTGAGAATTATTTTGGGTGCTATGAAATCCTCTCCAACTAACGCCTTACAGGTGGAATGCGCCGATCCTCCCTTTAATCTTCGCCGTCAATTTTTGGCGGATAGCTATTTGTTTCGGGCTTTTCAGTTTTCCTTCCACCCTATCATCCATCGGCTATTTGACCTCAAAGCAGTTACTGGAGCAAACCATAAAGATCCACCTTGCCTGTTAAAGAGTTTGTTAAAATTCCAATCTCTTAAAGACCCAGTCTTCCATTCACCTCGTATTCCTCTTTATGAGTTCGCATACCATACTATAATACATCAGCCTCGTGTCATTTTGAACTTTGATATCTGTCGCAATGACTCTCAAGCCGATGAGTATCTGCGTCAGATTCTTTCTTTGGAGTGGCACGATTGGAACACGGTTTACTGTGATGCGTCTAAGTTGAGCCCGTCTGGATGTGTGGGTGTAGGAGTCTTCCACTCCCAGTATAATATTGTGCAAAAAATTAAATGCCCTCCAGAAACATCAGTATTCACTGGTGAGTGTATTGGTATTCTGGAGAGTGTAAAATATATTCTGCTTTTTAAGTTGGAAAAAACTATAATCTTTTCTGATTCCCGTAGCTGCCTTCAATCTCTGCTTTCCAATCCGTTCTCGGTAAGAATTCATAATCCTATTATATATCAAATTAAGGATAATCTCATAACTTGCAAAAATAGAGGTTATGAGGTGGTTCTGGTGTGGATCCCGGGACATTCAGGGGTGTCAGGTAATGAACGGGTCGATCAGGTTGCCAAGGAGGCAGTAGTGTGCGGAGATAAAGTCCCCTTTAGAAACTATGTCCACGATCTGGTTCCTTTCGCTTCTAGATTACTAACCCAAGCTTGGTCTCATGAATGGTCTGCCTCCAGTAAAACGCGAGGAAACCTCTATTCGCGTGTGCAGCCTAATGTATCAAGAAAACCGTGGTTTACGAAGTTATTTATTGAAAAACAATACTGTTCCACTATTATCAGGATGAGACTGGGTTGTTGTTGTATTCCCGTTCATTTGAAAAAAATCCACATACGAGACTCGTCTATCTGCGAATGCGGATTAGACGAGGGGAATTTAAATCACATTTTTCTTGCTTGTCCTCTGTATAACCATGATATTTTGTATGATGAACTAATAAGGCTTAAGGTTCCTTTCCCGACTCACATATTAGATTTAATTCAAATTAAAGATAAAGATATTCTTGTAGCTTTGGGTTCTTTTTGTCAGCATAACAAATTAAAGATTTAAAACCTTGTAGTTAGTGGGTAATGGTTACTAACATCATTAGATATTCTTTGTTTTTTTCCCTTAATGAGTTATGTAGTACTAACATATTTTTCTCCAGTAAGTGTAACTGAATTTCTTTTTATAAATGCCGGTTCGTTCTTTTGTTCAAATATAATAAATCGACATGACACTGGCTAATCAATAGTCAAGCCAAAAAAAAAAAAAAAAAACATGTCGAGTTACTTCTCCTTCTCGCGCTTGCCCTTATTTTAATTTAAGTCGTGTTGTGTTCGCTGCAGGTCGTGGCGTAAATACTATTTCGGAAACAATCAGTGTTATTGGTGTCAGTGTTGTGATCATGTGATATTTATTTGTAACAGATATGGAGACTAATGCAAATCAGAAGGGTATGTAATGTTTTAACTCATTCGTCTTGTTTGTGTATGAATAAAATAACTGTACCGTACGACATCAATTCAGCTGACGTACTTTGCCCTAACTTATTTTAGATGAACATGCATTAAAGTATTGCAATGGTGTGTAGCCGGAAGTTCGATAAATCTGAATAGTGAGCGGTCTTAGGTGACAATTTCGCAAAATCTGCTTGGCTGAATTTATCTTATCACGTTTATTGCTACGTATTTTTAGGTATCAGTTTTATTGAATCTCAGTATTGGTTTGATTAAGTACCTATACATTGCGGTGTTCTTGAGTCTGTTGAATGAGTCATATCGGCTACCTATGTGATGTCATATGCATGCGGAATTCTAATAAACAGAACGCGGACGCACCTTAATAACATTTGAAAGCTTCTCGAGTTTCGCAGCAACATTTCATAACTGTATAAAACAAATGGAACAACTAATATAGAACAACTATATTAATCAAGTATAAAGTTCTTGGGAACATGTGTTGAATCAACTTTGTATTGTTTGTGTGATAAGAATGTAAATAAGGACTCATAAAGGTGTAGTGAGTCATTTCACACTGAGCATTATTACAGTGAGAACACAAAACAAATAGTACTATACACTAGCTTTTTGGGTATAAAAGCTTCATTCAGATTTATTTATTTGTTATGCTGTTTTGTAAATTCACTTATATTAAATTGAAGAATTAAATGAATCTGGCCATGATAAAGATTTTTTTTCAGCTAAATTCTTCCTAGTCACCTAGATATTTGCATTAAACATAATGTAGGTAACCTAGAAATAAATTATTTTGCCACTTACAAGCTATCAAAATTCCTGTTAATTGTACAGAGTTTTGAAGATATGGGTAACAATAAGTTTAATTAGGGTAACTCCTGTCCTTTTTCCTAGCATTTTCCCCGCTTATGCCACGGCTCATGTAGGGAGTCTGGGGTCCGCTTTGGCAACTAATCCCAAGATTTGGAGTAGGCACTAGTTTTTCGAAAGCAACTGCCTTCTGATCTTCCAACCCAGAACGTAAACTAGGCCTTATTGGGATTAGTCCAGTTTCCTCACGATGTTTTCTTTCACCGAAAACCGATTGGTAAACATCAAATTATATTTCGTATGTAAGTTCCGAAAAACTCATTGGTACGAGCCGCCAGGATTTAAACCTGCAACCTTCGGATTGAAAGTTGCACACTCTTACATTTGGGCCACCAAGAGTATAGTCCGTTTTTTTTAGGATTAGAAATTTGGTAAACAAAGAAGCAGTCGTCAACAACCTTTCTTCTTAGGACAAATATTAGATGTTAGCACCACACGTTTTTCATTACTAGTTAACGGGCTCTGTTTCTGTCATTTTGCCTTTGGTGAAGCTGAAGGCAAAACATTCAGAGTATTACGAGACCGTCTTTCTCGCAAGACACCTTGGGCCTGCCTCTGGCTCTGGCTGGTCCGTTGTATTTAGTATTCACAGTTATCACAAAACACATTGTTATGTATTGAATAATATTTAAAACGGGTCACTCACGTAATTTAGTCGATTTTCGCTCGACATGTTTTAAATATTATTTAATATGTTCGAGTCTCACGAGAGTTTTATAGTTAAAATTGTTATGTATTGGTTCAATTACGAAAACGTTGATCACAAAACACGAAAAAATAGCGTAATGCGATTAACAATGTTGACGGCTAAAAAAACGGGCCGATAGTTCCGAATGTCTTCTTTAAGTTTTTTTTTATGCAACATTTCCGGAACTGATTAAGAAATTTAACATAACACATTAAAATAAATCATTTTAAAATATATATATATGTATTACTGTAAGTATTATTAAAGAAAACGGTAATGGACACAAATATACTACCAAGCCTAACATATGGAAGCCAAACATGGATTTTTACTAGCAAAATTAAAAACTCAATCACTACATGCCAGCGAGCAATGGAAAGAAGTCTGCTAAAGGTAAAGAAGATCCAAAAAATCAGGAGCGAAATTATAAGAAAGAGAACTATGCTTACCGACGCATTACAACATAGTCTCAAATTAAAGTGGAAATGGGCTGGGCATATATGCAAATACACAGATAAGAGATGGACAATAGAATCTACGAAATGGACAGGCCCCGCAGGAAAAAGACACCGTGGTAAACCAAAAAAGAAATGGATAGACGACATAATTTCAACAGCTGGAGTTAACTGGATAGATAAAGCCCAAGACAGGGATGAATGGAAGGCGTGTGAGGAGGCTTTCACTCGAAAGGGATCCACATAAATTAACTTTATTAAAAGAAAACAAATGTAATTTACTTGTATGTGGAAATAAAAAGCTATTTTATTTATTATTTATAAGTATTATTAAAATATAAATATTGAAAACACTTTTATAATTTTAGTAACAAAAATAACAGTGTTAGTATTTTTTATGGCTGTTCAAGATAGTTTGACAGTTGACACATAAAATGTAGTGCATAAAAGACCTCCTGCTTCCTGCTTTTATGTTCTCTCTAATGCTAAAAAAACAAACTAGCTCTTCAAATTTTAAAATATTGCTTTTAAATTTTTATTGGAATCATCACATTTCAGTAATAAACAAGAACTGACTCACGCTATTTTATTCATAATTCACAATAATCACAAATCAAATAGTTCCAAACAAGTACAACAAAAAAACACATAGTTAAATTAAGAACCCCTTCTTTTGGAAGTGGTTGATAAATTATTGCTCTAAGTAACTGACGCAAGTAAAATTTTAAAAAATCTGACCTTAATGTACAACATCTCTACAAATTATATCATAAAGCATACATTACAACTATTACAAGGAGTATCTTTATGCTGATGCTGAGATACATTTATTAAAAATAATTGGTAATATTTAAAATTGGTATGTTCAATGTAATTTGAAATGTTGGTGCACTCTTACAAATTTGTGCTTAAAGGCAAATTGTCAAACAAATGAATTAAGTGGCTCTTGAAAGCTAGGTATAGGCACTTTTAACTTCAAAAGTTTTATTTATTTTATACACAACTTTATAGACCACTGGTGGGCAATTACGGCCCGTGGGCCAACTCCACTCCTGAAAGGATTCGAAATTCGAGGAGGCGAAAGAATGAAACAATTTCTGACCCTCCACTTAAATTTCTTAAACTTTCTGGCTCACCTATAAGAAAATTTGGCCACCTCTGTTATAGACCTTGTTGAAGTTTGGCAATATGCAGTGGTAGATTAAGGCAGTGCGGGCTCCATAGTAAATTCTGTAAAAAAGGTTACATTTTATTGGCGCGTGGGGCCCTGACGTACCCGTGGCGTGTGGCGTAGCATTTGCTGCTCTTTCTATATGGGCTATCCGTCACTGGCAGTAGGTTGATTAACTCATTTACGTCTGAGCAAATTCTCGTTGGGCTACGCCATAGCCTATAATCCCTATTAAGCGAATATAACACTATTTTTTATAGATAAACAAATGTAGTTTCATTTCTGGCATATTTTTATTATGGATCTGTAAACATTTTCCATAATGTCAGTATCTAGGAAGGTAAATGAAAGTGTGCCTGCCGAAATAGTTACAATCCTCTTAATAAAATAAATTTAAACACTCACAAATTGCACTAGTACTAACTAATTTCAAAGTCTAGCTCGCATGTCCACAGCCAGAACATGAGAACATTACATAGATATACATAGAATAAAAGAACTGGATACTCAATCGGCCGAAAAAAAATACGCCATAAGTGCTGCAGTTGCAGCACTTTTTCATGTTGTTTGGAACGTGACGTTTCGTTAAGTGCCGGCAGCACATACCATTTTATGATGGTAGTTCTGTGTATGCATTTGACACTTATTGTACGTACACTTATTGTACGAAACATTTATCGTTTGTATCATCAATAATGTAAAATTGTTCGCTAATGTCATTATGACCCTAATATTTTGATGTTTTTGTTCTGCTTTGTGTGCCTATTTCTTTTAATAAACCAATGGAACATGCGTAAAAATATTGAAATAAGCATTGAATAAAAAGTATAAAAATTCGGTGCTGTCTGAACCACGGAGGTGACAAGCTCTTTTGTCTGACATGACTGCCTGATGCAGTCGAAACATATCACGTTATTTTTAAAAATTTATAGTCAGTATGACTCACAAAAGTTTAAATTACCTATATAAAATTAATAACCCCTTGGCAGCAGTGGAGTGCAAAATGCCATGAAAGCTTCAATATTGGCTGAGATTCTGTGACTAGTTGCTATATGTATTTGAGTTGAATATCTTGGAGATCACGTACCGTAGACGCAGTTGTACGTAACCGTAGTCGATAGCGACTGCGCTATTCAAAAATATGTCCGTCTCGCTCCTACCACTTACTACTCTGGCAGGGCTGAGACTGACATACTTTCGAATCGCGCAGTTGATAGCGATTTGAAAGCAAAAGTAACTCATGGTACCGATATAGACGGACCGACGATCTGGTTAGGGTCGCGTCGCGGGAGACCGCAGGTTAAGGGCGGCGAATGACCTTTCGTTGTGAAAATCTTTGGGCTCAAAATTAGGTCAGATGTGCTAGTTGCGTGAAGTTTCCAAAAAGTTAGAAAATTTCTTAAAAGTTCTGTTTTTTTTATATATATTTGACACCTTGATATTAGAGTCGACCGGCAGATGGCCGGTCCTATTGCTCAGTACCCTAATTTACAATATATACATAGCAACCAGATCTATGTACTGCGTTGCAGAAAGAACTTCTGTAAAATATAGATAGAGGTATATATATATCATAAAAAATTGCAATTTGGGAAACTTTTTTATATCAGCATACCTGTAGATCAAGCACTTACCAATTAACAACCTATTTACTCACTCAAAATCCTAAGAGCTTGTTTACACTTTGATCAGTGATTACTACGAGTGACTATATAGCGTTAGTAACTATCGCAATTAACATGTAGACACGCCCTAAGGCCTATAGATAAGATTTTGTAACACTATTTTCTTTGTGGCAGTGACCTGCGTAGCAAACTACGCATACGACGCATCCGAGCCGGACGAGCTGACGATCCGGCCTGGCGAGGTGCTGCGCGAGGTGGAACGGCTGCCCGGCGGCTGGTGGCGCGGCGAGCTACGCGGCCGGAGAGGCATGTTCCCGGACAACTTTGTGTCCGTCACCACGGAGCCGACCAGCGCCAGGTAATTTATAAAGTACCGTTGTTTAGGTATTTATTACGTATAGCATTGGCACAGCGTAAGGATGTATTCCATACAGTGGGTTAACTCCGCCGATTTCTTGGTCATCGATGGGGGGCGCGCGGGGAAGGAGGCGGGGAGGAGATGCCGCCGAATTTCTATGAAAATTCGGTTTCTATGAAGTTACCTCACTGTATAGAATACATCCCTACGCTGTGGAATTGGTGGTCCAGTGGTCCAGCGGTAAGGCATGCGACTTTCAATCCGAAGGTTGCAGGTTCAAATCCTGCCGGCTCGTACAAATAAGTTTTTCGGAACCTAATGTACTTACGAAATATTATTTGATATTTACCATTCGCTTTCAGTGAAGGAAAACATCGTGAGGAAACCGGACTTACCTCAATAAGGTCTAGTTTACCCTCTGGGTTGGAAGGTCAGATGACAGTCGTCGCTTTCATAAAACTAGCCCCTAACGCCAAATCTTGGGATTAGTTGCCAAAGCGGACCCCAGGCTCCAGGAGCCGTGGCATAAGCCGGGAAAAGCCCTAGGAAAAGGAAGAAGGTATTGTTACGTGTGATTTTAGAGAAAGGTATAAAGACGATCTCAACATCGTTTTTAGATACCTTTCTTTGTGGAATGAAGTGGATGAGAAAAGTTAGCAAAGCTATCACATTACAAAGAGAGAACATTAACCAGCGAGGTACTTTTATCCGATGAACTTCTCAACTAGGAAAATATCTATGATAGACATCCCTTCATAAGGCCAGCAGTGTTCCTGTGCATTTTTATCGCTAAATAGGAAGGCTGTTTCCAGTTTTTATTTGAGCCAAGTGTGTTTCAAAGTTCTGAACACTAGGTTTCTGTGAGAATCAACCCTAGGTCCTTATCACGTTTCTGGTATGTAGGTATAGTCGAGTTCATAAATATATGAGCAATTCCTTGGCTTCGTAAATATCCGTATACATTGGCACTAACGTGTGTCTTTACATATTATGCATTCATTCAGCTGCCCAAATATTTATGATCGGAAAAGTTGAACGTTGTGCAAGACAATATGTTCCCTAAAAACAAAACAATGCCGATTCTCGAGAACTCTTTAACTCGATGGGGTCAACTTTGTTAACACAATGAAGCACGAGACATACCAAATATTTATATGAAAAACCAGAAATTAAAGAAAAAACAAAGCTTTCTTAAGTACAGGCCGTTTAGGAATGGAATGTATAAAACCAGCATTCGACAACAATTTCTAAAGCCATTACGTGGGCTTGTGAACCACTCCATAATTTCCCAAGAGGCCAAAACTTATACAAAGTTAATACGCGATATGGCTGTTAGTTTAAAGTTTACGGATGTTTAAATCTGTTCATTGTTAACTCTATTGTTCAATTACTTGGTCATAGTAAACGTTCAGATTAAATAGTCATTACTACATTACAAAAATCATTCAATTGTATACTTTAATCTCACGGAAATAAGGTTACTAATTGAAATTGTTTTAAAAAGTTACTTCAGAGGTCTTCATCGCGGCAGAACGGTAGTAATGTAGGCGGGCGAACCGCTACATTCTACTTCAAACAATTACTTAGCGGGTGTCAACGAAATCAAGATTAATTTGTAGAGATTACAAAGGCCGAGTGTGAATCATAGTAGAGATTCCTCTGTACTGTACGTCTGTAGTTAGTTGCTGGTGCGTAGAATGCAGGGTAACCTTCTCAAGTGTAAGTACTATAGAGACAGTCCGAGATTGAAACGGCGGGACGATGGCACGTACGTACAGATACGACCTATATATGCATTCTAACGAGATTCGCAAGATCTGCTAAGTAAAGGAAGTAGCGAAATTAAGGGAAGGAGAGAAAATGCTCAACGGCTTGTAATAAGTTAAGCGCATTTTAAATTTCAATTGGTCTAAGAACGACACTACCTTATTATACACTAGCTTGTTCGCGAATTTTTCGCAATTAAACTAGATTGAGATATCCTCAATTGAATTGAGTTACTAATATTCTTTCATAAAAAAATTGTATTTTGTATTCAGTTATTACAAACGATTAATCTTTTAAATTGCACGTAGAAAATGTCTTCAGTGTTTCCACTTAATAATGTAAAAGGCCTTACTCGAGCGGACTCATGGTAGACGAGCTCACGTTTCGGAGAAATCTTAAAAATGCAGGGTGACGTGCTCTCACGATGCCACTGCCTGCTGAATAAGTTTGACTTCACCAAAACATGTATGTTAAAAAATACTAAAGGGAATGAAGTTCAATGAACTTTACCAACAAAAGCGATATTGAAATGTATTACATTACATCCATCCATTGGATGTTAAGTTCAGTAGATAATCATAGAAGCTTATAGAATGCAAACTTTTGAGAATAGTTTCAAGCAGTAGAAATCACCAGTTCTTAATGGTTGTAGTGCCTAATGTAGGTTCCTAACTCATGGCTACTTCGTCGTCATCGTCAGTTCCTTTACAGGGTTCTGTACTCAAAACTGGACCCTATAACTAAGACTCCGCTGTCCGTATGTCTGCCCGTCTGTCTGTCGTTCTATCACCAGGCTGTATCTCGTGAACCGTTATAGTTATTAGTTAGACAGTTAAAAAAATTCACAAATGATGTATGTTGCCGCTATAACAACAAATACTAAAAAACAGACTAAAATAAATACTTAAGGGGGCTCCCAAAAACAATATACGTGCTTTTTTTGTCGTTTTTTTATAGATAACATGTCATATGAATGGATTCCCTGCCTGTCCATTTGTTTGATTTTACAATAGCAATCTGCATACGCCATTTACTGTAGATTTCATAATCGCAACCGTTGTACATGTACATTACGGTAAATATGCTTTATACCCCTATCAGTTAACAGGTTCCTTAAAGGTCATATTCGAGCTAGTCTTAGCCGTACTGTTAACCGAGACCGAGACATCAGCCGGTACCGCTGTTCCATATCACAGACATATATCTAATAGATCTACTTCAACGAATATTCGCAAGGGTTGACATACTTAAAAAATATACAGCCGCAGTAAAAAAATACTTAAGTACTAAGTTTTAGATTTTCGAAGAAACACAAATAAAATGGGAAGGAGATTGGAAAATATTTGCAATTGTACCTTTAAAGAACCGCATTTGACTGCGAACTGTGGTTTGCCGATCCCTTAGCTTGTAATTTAATTGACTGTACTCAGCAAAAGACAAGATTTTGAACCCGAATAGAAATGGCCTTTCCTTGTGTGTTGTGTCTTATCCTTAGTTTTGTCTGACTAGATTCCAACTGGAATCTATTCAGACACTATAAACTAAAAACGGATGTCAGACGGATACTAACAAAATCATCGATTCATAAACGATGAGTAGGTCCCTAATCTAAAACGTGAACACTGATTAACAATGCATTTATGCTGCATAGGTATATTACAGTCACGATGTCATATTTGTCACACAGTACTTGCACTTTGTTATGGTTAATGGATGCTTGTAGGTACGAAATCTTGAGGCAATCGAAAGTGGCGACATGCCGCATTCCCCAGCATATGGCCACAGACTAGGCTAAGCTAGGCTAGGCTAGTCTAGGCTAGGTCATGGTTATGATTGCATCCATGGTTGACGAGTGTTTCATCATCATCTTCATTCCAGCCAAAAGCCGGCCACTGCTAAAAAAAAATCCTCCCGTAAATATCTCCACGGCGACCAGTTATTCGCTTTTAACCACCGGGTCGAGTGTTTACAGACATATATTTGTGTCCAATAGTTTCAAAATTAGTGGTCCATTAAAGCTCACGCCTCCTGCTGTCTGATGTTCGTGTTTTAACACCCATTTCACAGTCAATATGTGAAGTCTATTTACACATAAACATCTTTCATATTTGTTTATTTCTATATATATATGTATATGTCTGTGAGTCCGCACTCCGTTCTATACGCACTCGAGTTCCCGGCAACTGGTTTGGACACAATTGCCGTGCGAGTCTTATATTTCTAGTTCACTGACACACATAAGTCACTTTTGTGATTCAACATAACTGGTTCTGGTTTGTTTATTATAATTTAACGCTAATCTACGTCAAACACGAATGGGTGAAAGTTTACTCTTATTTTAGGATAAGGACATAAAACGTTTCTTCGTCATAAAATACAGGAAAATAACGTAGCTATCTGTTTATTTGGGGTAACTGTGCCCCAAGTAGGAGGCTAGGTGTTAGTAACCTGCAATGTAAAGCAATGGATACCAGTTTGTTACAACCAAGTATTGGCAAGTATCATGATACTCCATCCCTAATGCTTCAGTCTAAATAAATAAAATAAAAATCTTTAAAATGGCTACAACTCGAAATAACTTACGGTGAGACTGTGTCGTTTTGATATTTAGGCTTGTTCACGTCAATCTATTGGTGATTTGCGTATTGGGGTTATTTTTATTGCCACCATATCGTAAGCATTGAGTAAAAGACTTTATAAAATTGTGCTCTAGGGGAGAGGAGATGCAGAATGTATACATTTTTTTATAGTCCTGGTAATATGAAGAGGGCTCTCTATGATACTATGTAGAAGGCAGAGGTATATTTAATAATATAGACAAATCATGCACTCTTTATGAAAAAACCAGCCAAGTGCGAGTCGGACTCGCGCACCGAGGGTTCCGTACAAACTAGAAGTAGAAATTTGAGACGACAGTCCCATGTATCGAATCGACAGATTGGGTCACTCGTTTGCATGGCAAGGTTAGTAGGTATGTGAGTTATTCCTTGATATATTTTTTATAACATAAACAGTTTTTTTGTAACTTTGTTTAAAAGTCGGTACTTACAGCATGAAGCATGATAAATAAGTTTAAAGAAAATAAAACAATCTAAGGCGGTTACATCTTAGATTTAGTTCAGAAATGTGTTTTTTAATTTTGAAAAATTAATGAAGATAGCGTCAATATTTTATTTTTCTCTAATGTTAAAGTTGCGTATTTTTTTTTCTTTGTAACTTCGGAAATTAACGGGGGGAATTTTTAACATTTTCGTTAATAAATAATAAAAAAACAGTAAAAATAGTTGGAATGTGCAAATCAAGCCCTATAAAATGATAACCCACATGACCCAGTAACTAAACTTTTAATTTTTGCCCCCTTTCTTATCGTGCATTTTTCATTAAAAATAAATCAAAATATATGATAAATATTCTCTCGATGGTGTAGGTTAACCTTGTTTATAACTATTCGAAATTTCAAATCTGTAGCTGAAGTACTTCTCGAGATATTTAACGATGTGACTGACAGACTGAGTCGCACCATAAGGGTTTCATTTTACCATTTTGGTACGGAACCCTAAAAAGGTGGTAACGCGCAAGCGGCATCTCTATGATCGCACGTGCCTTGACTGCCTAGGTTACCTAATTTTATGGTGTCCGCTAACTACCAAGTAGATAGTCTAAAAATTTATTTTCCACCATTATAATTCGTAGTATAAGTACATAAGAAACGAGGACGCTTCGGAGCTCTGCCTTCATTTATTTTGTTTCTCGCAGCATAAGTATCAGAGTAAATGATGTCATTCGACTTGCGACTGTATGATTTACCATACAAACACCAACACACCCGACTGACCATCGGTAAACCTTATCTCGTTCTAATAAGGCTTACGAAAGGTCAGTCCAAAGTTTCAACAATAGTTTACCAGTGTCTCCTATATGTAGGTTGTATAACAATGTGTTTAGGATTAGATCATAGTATAAGGTACTCGCCAGTAGATAACACGCGTAGAATAGTCTTGTGTTAGTAAATATTGGTTATAGTTTGTCAAATTTCCGATGTTAAGGTTCTCTGTTTTGATAATCAAGGATAGCAAGATTTATTGGAAGTGTCAATATCGAAGTGTAGTCATCGTTTATTAACGTATACAATACAAGTAGGTATAGCATTCTTCATTTACTTAATTGTTTTAGTCATCTACTAATTTAGAAACAAAAATTTTATCGTTGACATTATACGTTACGTATGCCTTAATTTTATATTCAGATTATTCTTTGGGCGCTTCAACTTTAGAAGTGTTTGCGTTTCCATTTCTTAAAAGCATCATGTACCTAAATGTATGACGCTTAGGCGGCTTAGGCGACAAACGCAGGTTTCTGCAATACAAACATCTTTAGTTTGCGATTGACATATGGATTTGTTACCTTCTATTTCATAGCTTGTTGTGATGGTCGTAAAGTCAACATTATTATATTTCTTTGTGACAAAGTAGAATATCAAATGGATTAAAATCTGGCAATATTGGAGTTAATATTAGATGAACTTTTCGGCTTGTATCGGCAGAGGGAAATAGTTGTCAGATGACAGACAATCTTTTTTGAATGTGGCTGTCAAATATTGGCTATTAAATAATTGACCCTGAAATTTTAAACCAAGTGTGCAAGTTTTGTTATAGTAGTTGTATTATTTTTTATGTGTTAGTATCGTCATTACAGATTGTTTTTTATTTGTAATGTGTGAGAAGTGCGTGTCTACGAATTTTTCCGCAAAATGTGACAGAATAATTTGTACGATAAGATGTAGCTTTGCCAACATGTTGGAAGCCCGTGTTGCTCGAAGCAGACCATGCGCCCTGGAGATATTTCCCAACAAATAAAACCATACCCATGGCATCACAAAACACAACACTATCTATAACGATATACATAGTAGATAGTGGAATTATTGTAACTATTTTATTCTGCGATTATGTAAATCGTATCGGCCAATCTTCAATTTTAATCGCCCAAAAAGAATGTGACCGATCTTGACAAAAAATCCAAACGTAAATTGAATAATAGTTATTATAACTTGTCTTCTGTTCTTTTTTTATTTTTATTTTTTTATGCTATAGGGGGCAAACGAGCAAACGAATCGCCTGATGGTAAGCGATTAACGTCGTCCATGGACACCCGCAACACCAGAGGTGTCGCAAGTGCGTTGCCGGCCTTTAAGGTGGGAGTACGCTCTTTTCTTGAAGGTTTGAAGGTCGTATCGGTCCGGAAACACCGCTGGCGACAGTTCGTTCCACAGTTTAGCTGTGCGAGGCAGGAAGTTTCGGGAAAAGCGCACAGTTGAGGACTGCCAACCATCTAAATGGTGAGAGTGGAAATATTGTCGCGTAGGGCGATGGCGGAAAGAAGCGGCAGGGATTAATCCGAACAATTCCTCGGAACACTCCCCATAATACATGCGACAGAAAATGCAGAGTGAGGCCACATCTCTACGCAGCGCCAAGGGATCAAGCCGATCAGAAATACGTTGGCAGTTGACAATTCGAGCTGCTCTCCGTTGGATGCGGTCTAGAGGAAGAAGCTGGTACTTAGGTTCTGTTGGTAGAGAGAGATACTTCTGGGTGTGCGATGGCATTTTGCTGTGCCCTACCTACCTGTATACATATAAAAAGTTTGCTATTTTAGCCTGATAATTTTTTGATTAGCTGTATTTATAATGAATATGTATCTTATCAGTTTGGATAAGGCGCTGATAAGACGCGGTCTTGCTGTTTGTTCTGTGGCCCTTGCTTGAAATACATTGTATTTCCAATTTAACGTTGGCCCTCGATTATTTACATTATTGGGAATAAGTAAGTTTATTATTGAATTTAAATCTCGTAAACAGTGTATTATCGGCCACTCGATGTTCTAAATAGTTGCAATTATGTAGAGTATGTCATCTTTAACGACTAATTTCGTGAGTTTGACAGTGATATCGTTGGTTAACGTGTTTGGTTGGTGTTGCTACCGTACTGCTTATTACAAGTAGGTACCCTAGCCACCTACTATAAAGTGAACAGACAATTTCCTACCTAGGACTACGCTGGATCCTTGGCACGGACCCATCGAGTATTAAGTCAATTATTGTGGTAGTCATAAGTTCAGTAGTGAACGCTTTTACCTAATGTGATGAACGTGTTCAGAAGAAGCGTTTAAAACTGCCTTAAGTAAATAGTGTATATAGGTGATGTATATGTAAAATGTACGCTTTATCAAATAGATCACGTTTCGTTCTTCGATCGTTTTAACAATCTGGGTCACTGTTACCACAAGCTGCCGTTTAAATTATTTACATACGTGAGTAGACAAGACTTGTAGTCGGAGACTGCTTTGTTTCTCTTTTGTTTATATAAACGAAATACGATGAAACTTACATCAGACGTGACTTATACATTTATAATACATAGTTAATTAGTTGCACTCATTCGTCCTATTTATTGCGAAGCGGTTCCCAGGGTCAATGTATAAAGTTCTACTTTTGCAAGATTTTAGACAATACATTTTCGTAAATCTTTTATGTTCACTATCATTAAACACTGTGTCGTTCGCTATCTACTTTCCTTGGTGACGTTCTGTCGTTAGACAAGACGGTCAAAATGTTTTGGTGTAGATTTTGCTAAGACAAAGGTATTTATTGCGTATAGGTTCATATAGATCATAGCTAGGTACAGTATCAATTGCCCGATTTAGGGCCACTTGTTCCAACCGGAGTTAGCCAATAAACCCGGAGTTAAGCGTTTATTACATATGGAATTTGACCCTGGCTGGCGCAAGCAGCGCTTGGACGGTTATAAATACTTTTTTTTCTACATCCGTTTACTTTTTCAGAAGCAGTACTGGCGTGTCGGGGCGTTGCAGAGCGGTGTTTAGCTACCAGCCGGCAAACCCCGATGAGCTGCCTCTCAGCGTCGGCGATGTGCTAGATGTCCTCGGGGAGGTAAGCAACTCTTTACTACTGCTTATAATATGTAGTCAACACCTAGTGTGTAGTGTACAGCGCTGGTTAACTCAGATGGTACTTGAAAAGTTATCATGGTTTACTATGACTACGGTGTATTTAATTATTGGTTTGGTTGCTTACTTTAAATTAATTGAAACCCAAAATCAGTTTCAGATTCAATTGGTTGACTGTACGTGAAAAGCTGAAAAGTCAACCCAATGATTACGGTGTAATTATTGCTTTAGTTACGATTACAATTGTTTTGTATCATCAGTAATGTAAAAATATAATAGGTAGGTACTTAACACTAATAGAACTGGGACATTTAGGAAGAAAATACGTCAACAATATTAGCTTTATTTTTAAATGCAGGTGTTGTACTTTTGATAAAGTATTACCTAAATACATATTTATGAATCCCTGAAAATCGTACGCATACGTCTTAATTATTTAAAATAAAACGATTATGATTATAGATAAATTACATTACCCATATTATTATAAATTACTGATACGTAAAATCATCACGTTCATATTATATCAACTGATTTGCATGACAAGTAACACGTCCATAACTATAATAAAACGATGTCAATTTTGTAATGTAACGCAATGCAGTCTTAATATATTTTGCTATCGATTTTACACTATAATTTACCTACTGCAACAGGACAACGATTTTCCATGAAATAAAACTGTAAATATTATTTTATATTACTGTGACATACAATTATAATAGTATGTATTGCTAATATGAAACCGTAACTCATTGGTGCAGTAGTAAAATACGGATTCGGACGCTATAGGACTAAGAAATGCTCAACATCTATAAATGCAATGCAGAAGTAAAAATTAAACACCAACACCATTACCAAATTTTCTTTTTATTTAAAAATAGCCCTTTGTGGTCTTAATTTAAAATTGCCGTAAAATCATTAAATTGGATGAAAGAGATACATCTCTTCCTGACTATAATCATTACATTCGAAATTTTTCGGTTTAAAATATTACAAGTTTGAAAATGATATAGCACGAAAAGGAGCTCGTTTGAGCCGCACCGTGCCTCTGAAAAACGTGCGGATCGGTGATGTAAAATGGCTGTAATATTGTTATTTATATAATTAACCAAATCTGGCTACTAGTGTTCTACTTCTCATAAAATACGTTTTTTTAAAAACGTAATACGCTATCATTCGAACATCTCATTTCTTTCCAAGTGACCTCACGTAATCAGGTCAACAATGAATTGAGATTATTGTGCTGAATAATAATAATCTGATTATGCCGTCTTGAAGAAGTCGTCATGTTTGGGTTTGATATAAAAAATATTAATACCTAAAAATAATGGCTAACAAAACAGCAAAATTGTGCCGAATACTGACTGAATTTGTACTCTTGGAACTTCCATACTATTTTACTGTTGACGCGAACACCAGGGGGGTGTCACTCCGCGTTTTACCTTGACACAAAATCTTCCGCCTTAAGGCGGCAAAACTGTTCAGGGTTCGTACAACGCGCATTACCGCACGGGTGCGATCAGATATATTTATATTTCAAACAACACGTACTAATTTATACTTAGACAAATTAATACCGATACTGATAAATAATCAATAAAAACGTGTTCTAATAATATAATGTTGTGTCATTGTTCCGTTACATATTTTGTTCCTATTTGTTGTACCACCACACGCACCTATGGTGACAACCCTAATGTTAATTGCTGGCCATATACGTTCGGGCATATCTACCGGATCTGCCGACAAATGTATGGGGAATTTGTCTGCCGGATGCCCGGCGGAGATATCCACTATGGAGATCTGACGGATTGCCCGATCGTATATGGCCAGCAAATGTCATCTTGACATTTGCATGCTTGACAAGCCAAACGTCAAAGGTAGGAAAGAGAACCTTCTGTACTTTAGTACTATTACTTATTCTGTGCGAATGCCGAACATGCCGCTCGCGGGAGCGATTCGCAATAAATGTAGACAGTCTGGAACTCTGGATGCTCTTTAATTTTGCCTAATTGCCAATATATTGATAGGTAATACCTACACACATTGAGCCGGTAACGTAAGAGACAATGCCGCAGTACTGATGACCCATGAAACGGTGCTTCATAAGTGGAGATTGATAGAGTGGCATTCGTCTGATTCAACACCCCGAATGAGTGACTGGTTTGCCGTTAGTTAAATACTATATTATCTTGATGATATCACTGATGTCATAAATTAATCATATATGCAGTCATCTTGATTATGTTATGACTTCATGTGCTTAGAATAGTTTTAAACTTTTACATATTTTGGTTCACCATTGACCAAGTTACCAAGGCCACGGGGATTCCTTTATTTAAAGCCGTTACCGAAAACATTATATTGGTATGGCTCAATGTGGAACTATATGGGGAGTTCAACTTTTGCTAGTTTAACAACAAACAATCTATTTGCTGAAAGTCTCATTATTGCTTGTGTTAGGTGGAAGAAGGCTGGTGGCAAGGCCGCCGTCAGGGCCGCGTTGGCGTGTTCCCATCAAACTTCGTCGTGATGCTGGACTCACAGCCGCCTCCGTACGAGACCACCAACTTCGAGCCCGCGCCAGCGCTCCCGCCCAAACCAGGTAGCTTCATCTACAGTCACAGCTGCATATTCACTCCAAAAACTCAAAACATTTGATATTATTTTTTATTTAGGAATAAGTTTTTGATATTCGACGGGTCTCCATAGCAAAAGTTCCACTTTAACGTTTCTCCCACAGTTAAGGAGCTATGTCGAGTCCTTTTCCCGTACACCGCGGTGAACGAGGACGAGCTAACGCTGGCCGAGGGCGAGATCGTGACGATAGTGTCCAAGGAGGCGCCCGACCGTGGCTGGTGGCGCGGCGAGCTGCACGGCCGCGTCGGACTCTTCCCTGACAACTTCGTGCAACTGCTGCCGCCTGGTGAGTGACATACACAGTCAGACCATAGTTATAGAACCTAATATGTAATTAGTGAGTTTATGGCTCTATAATACAACCTTGTTTAGGTGGCATATCTTGTCGATAGAGGCGTTTGGTTGTGGCTGACCGCGCGAGTAGCTGCTCGACCGCCCCGGTCTCTTCTTTGCGGTACGGGCTTGATTTTACTGCTGCCCCCAGCCTCCCGAGACCTCAAGACGTTGAGTGATATACATAGTGACAGAGCTATGATTATGTAGCTTGATTGTCCATATTGTAACATCTACTAAAACCGCACCTGCCGGTGATTACGGTTTTACCACCCCACATGTTTGCGTGTTGCGTCTAACTGTAATACATTGTAGAGAAATATTTTATATGTCTTATCACGAAACTCTTAATTCGGCTCAAGATAATATAGCTTACTTTGTGCATTGTTTACGGAGAACCGTTAAACTTTAAACTTGTTAAACTGGACCTTATTATTAGTTTCTATAAAAACATGTGACAGACTCTCAAACAGACATTGAAATTATTCAAATTACTGTATGTGTTCCTTATACAGATTTTCACATTAAGTTATGTTTCAAGAGTTTCACCCTTCCAACCCTTCTCCAAGCTAGGGAAAGCTTAGAAATGTCAGTCAAATGAAACGCCAAAGATAACAAACAAGGAAACTTATTTGAATTAATTAATGTCGAAGTTGAAAAGATGCCAAATTTATCAGAATTCAAGTCAAACAATGATGCCCTGTAGTCTACCGAGATAAAGGCCGGGTATTTAAAAATTAATCATACTTTCCGGAATTTAAACGAATAAAACAAACTTGCAGTTATCTGGGCCCATAACCTATTGATACAAACATTCCTTTCAAGTTGTTTATTAAGATCGAACAGATGTCACAATAACATTTTCGAATAAAAGTCAATACAAAAACATGAACCTAATGGCCAGTTCCAACAAGTTAAGTGTATAAATATCGGTGAATACAACTTAGTCAAATCCGCCCGCATAAGAGCTATGGGACATATTTATATACTTGACTGTATGTAATTAGTAATTAACGCAAAGTAAAACATTTTTTCTCTGTCTTCAATACTGTTTCGAGAAAAATCAAACGAAGTTTCATTTTGTCTAATAATTATGTTACTATTATCAATTCGTTTTATTTACAAACTGATAACGGACAAATCAATTTACAAAAACATTATTTATTTAAAACAAACTGCTTGATAAAACTTTAAGACTGTTGAGAGATTGAGGCGAGGCTGAACTTGCAATGTCGAGGTCTCGCTGGAATCAGGGTAACCTCATGAATAACCAATAAGTGTGGGAACCGTAGTAATGGTGCCCATTCAATTGTTATTTACAGTTTGCAACCCGCCAGTGTGCACGCGGACGAGATAAGGCATGTTTAGTTCGAAACTTTAAGTTTATTTTAGTATGACTAAGGGCCACTTTCACCACCCGGGGTTAGCCACATAACCCGGAGCTAAGCGTTTTTTTTGTATGGAATTAGACAGCTTAAAGCCGGGTAAGTAGCTTACCCTGAGTGGTGCAAGTAGGCCTAACATAATGTACGAAAATCAAATTACGGTGCATTAGGGTGAGATGTAAAGGATTTTTTCAGGGGTTGAGACAAAATGGCGCACGTAATGCTACCAAATAATAATAATCCAGCCAATGTACTTCCCACTGCTGGGCACAGCCCTTCTCTCAAGTGCGAGAGGGATAGGGCTGTAGCCCCCACGCTGATCCAAAACAGGTTGGAGAGTTGACACATTTTTGAATTTCTTCGCGGATGTATGCAGGTTTTATTGCGATTGTTTTCTTTCACCAAAAAACAACTGGTAAATATTAAATGATATTTCGGTTCCGAAAAAGTCTTTGGTACGAGCGGGCGGGTTTGAACCCGAGACCTTCGGATTAAAAGTCTGACGCCTTCCCGCTCGGCCAGCAGTGCTACCTACCAAATGCAACCTATTTAAAATAATTTGAAAATCTTTATAACGGGAAACTTATATACAATAAATTACTAACAACGTACAAAAGGCAGAAAAAATTTGAAAAGCAATAAGATGATTTTATTTTCATTAAAGTTTCACCTTCAGTATTTCATACGTTTGAGCAATATTTTGGAAAAGAAATAAACAACCTTCTTTATTCTGGTTAGAACATATTATGACCTCTAGAAGATGGTGTATGTTCGCTAAAGGGTACAAAAAAATCAATGAAGAAGAGGGAATCTATAAACTCCTAGGATAGCGACATGGATATAAACTATAGGTAAATATTTGACTTATAAACACAGTAGAATAGTGTGAACAATCATAACTGTATGTTTTTTAATTAGTATTTTTATAATATAAACGCCGTTTTAAAATCTGATTCGAGATCTCGTCAGTTTCTGTCGAGATCGAAATTAAGCTGGACGAGATCGGGATTTGGCAATGCTTGCAAGCGCTACAGATGTTTCCGGAGCTATGCTGCAATGCAATACGCATCTTATGTGGCTTAAAGATAAACCGCTAGATGCAAGATAAACCACTATAGAAAACCATGAAAAAATCTTCAACACATTTAAGCCTCTGTACGATCAGCTCTAAAAATATGTTTATGATTTTGATCCTTATGCCTCGGACATACGTTCTGAGATGGATACATATTATTAGACGTGACTGTACGTGTGCAAGTAGCTAAAGTCTGCCGACTCTACGGAGCCTCTGACGCTCCGTTACACAATTAGATTTTTTTTTCTCTTATGTTCTATTTACAGTATTTACCAGTGACCCCTGTTAAGAGCGTCCCCTATGCCAATGGCGATTTGAGCTTTTTTCCCCTCCCGCTTACATTCCTCACCGGTTATACAATACGTCAATAAGCATAAGTTCCCACCTAGGAAGAGCTCCTTGTACTAGGACGCAACCCTGTAAACTACTAGTGCCATCTTACACGACTGGCCCCCGTCGCCCGCGCAGGCATCTCGAGCCGGCGTTTTCGGAAAAATGCGTGTAATAGCTTTTTCTCGAAAAGTACAAAACCTATCCAAAAATCAGTAGATGCGTTTAAAGTTAACATAAATATATACTGCTTGTCTTAGTTTCTTGTACTTACAAGGCATAATGAGGGAGTAGATACAGATTTAAGGTAGAATAATTTTTAAGAAAAAAAAACCGACTTCATTTGGTTCCCGGTAAAAGTGAAATTAAGAATTTGTTTGAGTTAGCCAGTTTACTTCACAAATATCCAATACACCGCACGTGTACGATTGAAAATTGAGGAGCTTTCTTAATGTCCTAGGGCTTCCATCATTACATTTGAAGTATAATCAAACGGAACTCCCTTGTAGACCTTTAAACAAACAAAATAACAATGTGTTAAATTGGATGACAGACTGTAAATTAACGAGCATATTCATTATGCCATCCCTGATTATCAACATCAGGTCCACTCCAGCAAAATGATGGCCACAGTAAGAAAATGCCTAAGCTAATTATGAACACCCTCTAATCACAATTAACCTGCCGTTCAAATTTGAAGAGTTCTCTGAATTCTTCTAGAACTCCATCATCAGAATATAAATCAAATCAAAAAGATGAATGTCACAACTAGGATAATAAGTAGAGCTAGGTTTATTAACCAGTTCCACTTTGCGATCCCTGGTCTTCATCATCAGATCAAGTTCATCAAAATTTTGGATCCGCCAAAACACTGTTTTAGCTACTTAAGGAAACCCTCAAATCAGAATGCATGTGCCGTTAAAATTTGAGGAGTTCTCTCAATCCCTCATGAAGCCCATCATCAAAATAGAACTATAATCAAATAGGACTATCTTGAAGGTATTTCTTTACAAAGAAATGATTAATGTCTCAAATCAGATGATAGAGCTGGGAATTAACAAGCAGTTCCACTTTGCCATCCCTGGTCTTCATCATCAGGTCCACTCCACCAAATTGATGATGTTCGTAAAGAAATGCTCGAGTGTCTTAAGAAACTACCCAAATCATCATGCATGTGCCTTTCAAATTTGAGGAGTTCCCTCAGTTCGTCATGGATCCCATCATCAGAAATTGATTTTGAAAAAAAACGGAACAAATCTGGAACCATCTATTTTGAGAAAAAAAATATTTTTTAAGATCGGACGATAGTCCTGGGAATTACCAAGCAGTTCCACTTTGACATCCCTGGTCTTCATCATCAGGTCCACTCCACCAAATTGATGATGTTCGTAAAGAAATGCTCGAGTGTCTTAAGAAACTACCCAAATCATCATGCATGTGCCTTTCAAATTTGAGGAGTTCCCTCAGTTCCTCATGGATCCCATCATCAGAAATTGATTTTGAAAAAAACGGAACAATCCTGAAACCATCTATATACAGACAAAAAAATATTTTTTAAAATCGGATCATAGTCCTGAGAATTACGAAGCAGTTCCACTTTGCCATCCCTGGTCTTCATCATCAGGTCCACTCCACCAAATTGATGATTTTCGTAAAGAAATGCTCGAGTTTCTTAAGAAATCACCCAAATCAGCATGCATGTGCCTTTCAAATTTGAGGAGTTCCCTCAGTTCCTCATGGATCCCATCATCAGAAATGGATTTTGAAAAAAACGGGACCAACCAGGAACCATCTACTTTTAGAAAACAAAAAAAAAATTCAAATCGGTTCAGTAATGACGGAGTTATGAGTGAACATCCATTAAAAAAAAAATAAAAAAAAAAATTCAGTCGAATTGAGAACCTCCTCCTTTTGAAATATTGAAGTCGGTTGAAAAAGGGTTTACGGTAAAAAAAAATTCTCTTGATGTATCATGTTTTTCGACAATTTAGTAGAACCAAATGTAGACCAAATACCTAGCTACATTATATATTTTTTTCAAGCGTTGTGCTTGGAGCTGAACAAAGCCTATTCACTTTAAAAACAGTGAAATATCAGTGAAACAGCCGGGTAGCCCCTTAACGAAACATACCCATTAGGCAAGCATCTGATTCTGTGTGATCTCTATAGTTGCTCAACAGTGGTGGCGAATCGATAGTAGATTGTGTTACAAGGGATCAAAATGATATATTTCCGGCGAGGGCGGCGTACATTGAATTCCGAATGAAGCGATGTATTCTACAGTAGAATCCTGAGCGTAATAAGGGATTCAAGCGTTAACGCCCAAGACGAAAATAATTCTGATACACACACATACTGCTTTTCACACCAAACCAAAACAACATCATACCACCACCCGAATTAATGCCCGAAAACGTAAAAATGTGTAGTCCTTGAACAGAAAATGCCACATTGATCCTTCCTAGCTTGAACAGAAAAAACACATTAATAAATAGGTGGTGTGAAAAGTGCTGTCGCTGTCACGTTTTAACAAGAATGTAAGTGCGAAAGTGACGAAGAGCGTGATAGTCGGCAATATGGCAACCATAGTAACCCTTCTGGCAAAAAAAATTGGCTAGCCGGTGAAAATAGAGTAGTTTCGGTGTGCAATTGTCTCTAGACGTCGCGAGTCGAGGTCTAGCGACACTGCTATTTGCAGTTTTTACTTTGGTGTATTGAAAAGTAGTAAACAGCCGTAGGTAGTAAAAACTAACTTAGCTAGGTTACGACCGCATTACGCTTTACGATATATTAAATCGAGTGTCCTCTAGTTTCCACTCAGCCCTAATGGATAAGTGAAAGCTTTTTATCTCCTAATTAATAGTTGTTCATGTAATATCCGATTGTACACTTTCGTTTGGTGGTATTCACTATAAACATAACATGGGTGTATGCCCACGGCTTCAGAAAACGACTTTCACGTGTTTCTGGTTGTCCACACTCTGCTGTTTCTGATTTGATCTCTGTTTTTGAAACTGCGTTTATACTTTATAAGCCAAATGTTTATAGACTTATGTGAATTTGGCTTTATTGTGACGTTGTGATTGTTGACACATACTGATGTAAAAATGTGACTTCAATATTATAAAATAATTTTATAAAGTCATGGGCCCTGGTCGGTGGAGCAACTTCCATGATCGCTGTACGAGGAGTTTTCTTAACACTAATAACCTGGTTGGTTTGGACGTTTACTTAACTTTTACTTGATCAGTGTAAGTTTTTCTTCGCTGTCTTTGCTTACTTTACCATTTACTCTGGGACTAACGGGCATATATTTGACCAATGAAAGAATAGTTTCCAGTTCTCAAAATTATTTCGCCCTAGGGATGGTATTTTCTCTTTATTCGTTGACGTCTGCTTATTCTTATTATATGTGGTCCCGTATGAAAATGACATCCTCTCGTAGCTTTTCAATCTTTCTGGTTTTTGTACATTAGTATTAATATATAATTATCCAGAAGAGCCGTATTTTTTATTCTCAAGCGATCGTATCTGAACGTAATCAGTGACACCGGATAATTTTCTGTAAACGATAAGGGCGTCGATAATAGATAATCATTAATCACACAAACTGAGAAATGCTTAAACGCGACAGTCGTTAGCTAGTTTATCGCGTGTTGATTGTGATTGTGTGTGATTTGTGTGTTTATTTTGTCGTGTTAACGGTATGTGGGTACGACTTTTAAGGTGTCCAATGTGCACATTTAACCAAGCAACGCATCTCAGATGACCTACTACGAACGAACCACTTCGTGATCTCTGCTTGGGCAAAAATGCTTGCAAATGGTCGCATTTCTCACCAAATACTTATGGGAAAAAATAAACAGTCTCTACCCTATTGAATAGCTCCACGTAGCGCTTATAATATGTTAAAATTCGAATACAAAGGATATAGCAAATTGAGTTGTAAAATGAGCAAAAAGAATACTATTTTCTGGACAATAATACCTTTTCATATTGTTTTAACCCTGTAACGCATGTCATATATTGTTGAAATTTATGAACTTTTTAGTTCAATATTGTAAGTATTGAAACATTACAGTCGTAGCCAGATAATTAGAAGCAAAAAAATAAATATATATGTATATAAAAAATGCCTACAAATAGGACTTTGTAAATTTGATGATAATTTAAAAAATAATTAACCAATTTTTTTTATAAGTAGGAAACAAATCTTGTCCCTAATTATCTGGCCACGACTGGGCTACGTATACAATAAAGGGTTAAGTCTAAAACAATAATAAAAGGTGGTGTTGTATTGACATATATTTCCAATCGCGTCCTATCTATAGAATATCTGTACAATTACCTTGCTCAGATAGGATAATTGTACTCAGATAAGACTCGTGCAAAAAGCATTTATAAATGCGCTAAAACGCATCCAGGAAATAATAGAGAATATCAACACATTACACGAAGAAGGTGGCGTTTACGGGCTACAGCTATCATCACATTGCCGGTGGTTGATAAAGTTATTTTGCAAATGAATCTTTAACTGAGTAGCGCCTTATTGGTAACCGATAATATGACAACAATATATGATATGGTCTACGTTTACCCATAAAACGTCACATATTAGGAAGAAAAAATGAGGGCCTTTTTTGACAACCTGAAATCCTAAATTAGGGTAATTACCAGTAAATC
This sequence comes from Lathronympha strigana, assembly GCA_949128165.1. Lineage (NCBI taxonomy): Eukaryota > Metazoa > Arthropoda > Insecta > Lepidoptera > Tortricidae > Lathronympha > Lathronympha strigana. Next base: position 13,144,511 of record OX421908.1, read on the forward strand.
AAGTATTATGGCTTAGTTAAACTATAACCTTTAACTAACAAGAGCACGGACAAGTCACGCAACTGGAACTAATTTCGAAAGCGAACTACATTTCACACGCCAAGTCAATCATTCTTCCGTCCGCCACTAATAAGTTAACATCCATTTATACATTTTTGTACATATTAACAAAACAAAAAGACACTCATTAGTTTAGTACTTACGAGCGCGCGCTGAGAGCATAAACTAAACGAGAACAATTGTCAAAACATGCAATTATAGGCCTTATTTTAAACTCACATAAGGGTTACTTAGTTTGAGAACGTATCTTGTACTTGTTAGTAAACATTCCGCCTACGGTGTTTTAATATTCGATATTCTGCTATTGACATTTCTCATGAAGGTTAGCGTAGTCGTGATTTTGCGTAACTTACCTCATCACGCCGTGTCTTTTTTAATGCAGTTGCCTCAGTCGAGTTGATGTAATCGCTTCGTTACAGTGTTTTTCCATTAAATTGTAATTTTATTTAGTTCGAAATGGGAGTGGACACCATAGATAGTGAGTGTTGAAAGTTTTCAGATTTTATTTGCGCGGTTTGTGTTAAGGAATGTGAAAGGATTGTGCAGTTTTTTATGTTGTTTTATGATGAACTTGAGAATACGCCTACACTATAGCCAATAAAGGGCAAAACTATACTTTATTGTGGATTAATAATATTGTTGATATTTTAGAACGAGTTTTGTAGTCCTAAGATAGAAAAAAGGAGAATGAATGTTTATTTTCAAGATTAAACTTTGTTGCAAGATATCTCTGTAAATGTGTTATCAAATGTCAACGCTCATTTTGCACAAATGACAGTCCAGTACAGTACAGTCAGATACTATGAAAACGTCATCAACTAATATAATATATACTATATTAGTTGATGACGTTTTCATAGATTGAAGGCTGAAGGCTGTTAATATGCTATTAATATAAATTCTATATTAAAACAAGGCAAACCCATCGAATTGTGTGAAGATAGGTATTGTTGGAAGTGTTTAGACACGTTAATGTCTAATGTATTCGACCGAAATAAAATTTTGGCTACGACCGAATTCACGGTTTTTATTTCAGTTGGTCGAAACGACTTCTCAAATTCGGTATTAAGACAACTGTTATAAATTGCAACATAAATATAAATATTGTAGATTAAAAGTAATTATAAACAAAAAACATTTTTTTTATTGACGTTAGTGAAAAATATCTTTTTTGTAGGTACTATGTGCTTGTACTGCTTGTGTTTTACTTCATTTCTACTTACATTACTTTAAATAACTGTTTTGAATAATAAAAAGTGTGGCTAGGTATTTATTACGAAACTGTCAAACAAGTTAAGTGCATTAAAAATTACTGAAATAAAAGTTTAATTCATAGTTTCGGTCGTTTTTGATTGAAACCGAAAACGAAACCAAGGGTTCGATCGGACTCGAATGATCACAAAAAGCGTATTCTCAAATGTTTGACCTATTTTTTCTTTCCAGTTACACATGAAATAATGGAAGAAAAGAAACCGGACCGGCCGCCCAGCAAGAATTCTATATACCCGGTGTTAAACAAGTACTCCGAAAAAACCGCCTCCGTCAAAGAACTGACCACCTCTAAAATAAGGTGACAATTTATATTTATAAACTGAAATACATGTTATACAGTGTGTAACGAGAAAATTAATGATTTTGTATGGAGAAAGGCGATTTGCAGGCCGAATATTATGTAAATTAATTTGAAGCCTGCAAATGCTTGTGCAGCTGAGTTAAGTATAGTTATTTTCTCAAAAACGGTGCAAATAAACCAAAACCTTACAAAATCATAGCTTCAATTTCATACTTGCGGTAGTTGCTCCTGGCGTTTTGACATGCCGCCCGTTTATTTTATAAATTTTAAATCTAGACAAATAATGGAATTTGTATGCAACTTTTCTGACGCGAAAAAATACTGTAATATCTGTAACTTTTTAATTTTTGTTTGACTACAAACAAAGCACTTTACGACCTAACTGGGAAAGTCGACTTTGCATAGTATTTAATATGCAAGATATCCTATCCATTATATAAATCGTCTCTTAGTAGGTAACCATTACACAAGCCTTGTTGAGCGTACGGAATTTAGTGGTTTTGTGTAAGATTGTCCTGTAATATATATTTTTTAAAATATGAACAGCCAACCTAAGCTGTAATGACGTGTTCAATGTTTTGTCATCAGACGACTATTGTCATTAATTAAAGCTTCGCTATTTGTAGTTAAACGTGCCTAATGAAACGATGCTAACCTTGTAAACGTAACTACCTATGTGTATAAAAGTGTGCAGTGTCTCAAAGAGGTCGCTTTGATATATGCTTCAGCGTGTTTTGGTTGGATCTGCATCTTTCATACATACTAAAGTTATTGCAGGTTTAAGAAACTTCTTTATTTTTGTTGACTTCTGTATTGTTGACGAATATAACCAATCCTGCTCGTTCATTTCCGCGAATAGAAAAACTTGTGCGTGATACGATAATTCCATTTATTTTGGCAACATCGCGCAAATAACTTATTGTGGTTGACTAAATGAAACTAATAAAATTTAAAAAATATATTCGTCATAATCCTGCAACAACTTTTACTTATGTATGAAAAAAAACCCGTGCACATCCAGTTTGATGCGAAAATACCAATACTTTTTATAATTTTCTGATAAAAAAATCATGCTGAAACATTGTGTGTAATGGATATGTTCATATATTGTGAATTCTCCGTTAATTCATTTAATTTTGTTGTATTTTATAATTTCAATATCGTGGGCAATAGTACGGAGTTTCGCTTGTTATCCATAGGAAATCCCGTTTGGATTTCGTTGCTCCTAAATTATATCTATTGCAATATCAGTGGGCATCCGTTGCGCTCCAAATGTCTAAATTTATGATGATTAAGTAACTGCGATGGTGACAATTATTTTTGTCATCCCTGCTTTATCAACAGAATTTGAAAAGGTTTGTACCTTTAGCCTGAATAATTTAAATAAAGCAGGGATGACAAAAATATTTGTTACAAATATTTATCAATAACCGAGTATGTGGTTGTCCACAGAATTACTCTTTTACTGCCTTAATGATTCATTTGACAGTGAGGATTACCGCGAGTCGATTCGCCGCTAGGGACGCTTGTGGAACGTGGGTCCTGCAGGAACATTTCAAATGTCACTTTGACAATTCTCTCATATGAACGCAGGACCCACTCATGAGTGGCGCCGCCTGGTGAGCGACAATACGGTAGCTCCCATTGATAATGTTTTCCCAGTTTTTCTCATGTTTCAATTGTTTTTTCAGTACGCACAAAGAAAACACATTAACCAAGGAGAACAACACTACGAGTACAGTTACGCACACAAATAAAAATGAATCCGAGAAGCTCATACACAGCGAAACGATTACGGATGGGACGCCAGATTCACAAGTAAGTATCGCAAATTCAGTCCAATGTGTGTCAGACTACGCATAAGGAAAACTGGTCAAAAATCATTAGGAAAACTGCGGTGTTTTCTGTAGACATAATTTGGGTACATTATTCTAATGATTTAGCTATAGAATTTTAAAGAACTAGGAGTTATGAATATGCCTATAAAGGCTTTACAAGAAAGTTAAGCTTGTAAGTCCATCTATAATACTATTTCCACGGAAATGACGCATAACCTTTACTCATAGGTAATTACTAAAAAAGTTTTTATGCCAAACATTCCTCTTTTACCTCTCCTTTCTTCAAATATAGTCGAATTCATAAATATATGAGTATTTTATTCAGCTGCACAGCTATTTATGAACTCAACTGTACCTTCATACGATACGAAATGATTGGTAGTGACAGTGAGTGAATATTTCCTTTTTTCAACTGTCTGTCTTTTGCGGTTCATGACATGCAGTCCTTTGATAGACAAATTATTTTATTATTTGTAGAGTATAATGGTGGTTTGCCTACGATTAGAAATATTATAATACTGGTAATACTGGCACCGGCGGTTGTGTGTCAATGGCAACCCGTTAATAGTTTTAATGTCTTCGGAGACATAAAATCGAGTCGAGATCACGCAGAGTTCCATATGCCTGAGTATATTATGTATTATGGTCTACTAGTCATTAACGGAAATATGTCTCGGAGTGACTCGGAGTTCCCCGAAAACCCTTATCAAAATGACTAAGTATCACTGTTACCCACAGACATTAGACATTAGAAACAAATACAAAGTCGAACGAATATTTATGAATTATGCTGCCGTATCATCCTTGTTGTTAGACTTTTCAAGTTTAGTTAGTTGAGCAAGAACCGCGAGTAACCCGTCTCCGTTTCAATTTGTATATTTATGTATGTTATGTAGGTACTATTATTTATATCTAATCTCATTTTAAAATTACTTATATGTTAATTAATTTATTCTCTATTCAAGCTTCTGTTAGATAACAGAATGTTGTCGTGTTGTTGTGGACTGGAATCGTCTTGCCTTTTTGTATAAAACAACCTGCCTCAGTACCTCAATGTATGACTATTCGTACGTAACGTACAAATAGCTATGTCGGATTATCGTCAGTCCATGCAATTAACATTATTAGAGATCGGCAGAGGGGATAATTTGTCAATTGCCAGTCCCGTTGGTTAAATGGTCTAAGGTTATCTCCGATAACCCCTCGACCCTTGGGTTTCAATAACCGTGATCTAGTTTATGCCGTGGCAAATGTTCTCCTTTATAGTCTTGTACCAACTCTTAATTGTATTGTACGTTGCTCTTTCTTATAAAAAAAAATACGGTAATCTGATCAGTAAAAACGAGGGTAAGTTTGTGAGTGTATTGTAGGGCTTAAGAGAGTTAACATACTAGCGTCTCCCATGCGTCGGCGTCTAGTTGGCTAGACTTATACTGACAGAAAAAGGTAGAAATTACAAAGTGGCACCATCGTAGTGTTGTCCCGTTTTCTTACATACATGACGGCCAAATAAGAGGTTAATATTAAAAAAAAATACTCTATAAAATTTTAAAATTATAAAGTATTTATTCAAAAAAATGTTATTGAGGATAGCAATTTCATATGAAACAATAAATTTACTATATGTGTAGCAAATGTCTACTTACAGTACACTGGGAAATGTGTTAATTTATCGTCAGTTTTCCCACAATTTCGGCATTATCGCATTAGCTTTTCCTCAGAAACCAGTTTTTAAGTGTCCCAAATTCATCAGTTGGTCGCAAAGACAAGTCTCTATTCCCTAACAAAAAAGCACTTTTAGCTATAGAGTCAGTGTAAGTACACCAATAAAATGTTCAAAGTTGGACTACTGCAGGGTAAAGAGACTCCTTCCCTATACTGTGATAGAGTTGAGAAGGCACCCACACTTGGGAAACGCTATTCTGTGGTGGCTCAAAGTTCCCTCACATGTTTTACTCATTTAGCCGCAGACGTGACATTGATTTCTTTTTTTTTTTTCAGGGAAAGAAACCTCCGGTGCCATTGAAGAAAAGTCCGACGCCGACGTCCGGCGTCACTGGATTGTTTAGCGGACTTAAGAACAAGATGCTGTCCACAGACAAGTGAGTAAATACATACATTATATGGGTCAATGTTGGACAAATCGATCTAATCCAACAGTAACGTATTTTTTTTTTAAATTTATTGCTCAGATATTTACAGCATAATAGTGGAAACTACGGCACTGTACAATTCAATGTTTGATTTGTGAGTAAACAGGGTTGCCATCAGCCTAAAATTCCCCGGGTTTTGTTCTAGTTTGGACTTTTTCCTTTGTTATAACTGACAAGGAAGGGCTGGTATTTGTTTTTATAGAAACTCTTTGTTTTTAGAAATAGTACATTATTGCAGAGGCCGGGAACCCGAATTTCGTGGATGAGTATTTTTTGTCGGACGAAGCGAAGCTGAGTCCGACAAATTACATACGAATCCACGAAATTCTATTTCCGTCCGAGGCATATATAGTGCTTTTCTCCAAACATGAGAGGAAATAAAATGTATTCTTGCATAAGATTTGAAAGGAAAAATAAGGTTCCCGCCTAAACTTTCTTTTAATGCACGGTTGTGTTCATAAAAAAAGTTGAATGTCTTTAGTTTTATTAAGCCGTATCTACACGACCTTGCACAGTGAGCCGTATGCAACTCGCGATAGAACGAGACAACCAAGCATTTAATCTCCTTCTCTCTAGAACTACTACACTACTACAAAGCCAGCCCAGGCGGGGCATTTTTAAGCACGATATGATCAGATTGATAATTTGATGTCATTTTTTGATGATATTTGTATGCCAAATAGGCACGACATAGTGATACAAAAACATTTTTAACATCTTGTAATGCACACCTATGTTGAACAAATAAATGATTTGAATTTGAATTTGAATTTGAATCAGATTGTCTCGTCTGTGCAGACCATTTGGTCGCGGCTAAAGTATATTTGGCTGTTTGCAATATTGATAGTCCAAATATTTGTTTAAAAAGTAAAAAACAATACAGTAATGGATTTTAGTACAACTTCCTGGCCGCTAAAACCGTAAAATAATGAATTCGATTTTTTTAAATTTGAGTCGGTACATAAGGAGGTTCTTTTCGTACCAATTTTGCTACATTAATGTGAACATTTCCGAGCATATTGGAGAAAAGTATATTTAATTTACGTGTAGTTTACAGCAATTTCTCTTTCGACCGGACCGTCGGCTCTTTCTTGCTTGTTTTCCCTCGAGATGAAACTGTTTGCGATAAGTCGGTAGCCAAGTTATTGTCGAGTTTAGGCACTACTTGACATACATGTGGCAAACCGGTAGTTTTAATAAGATTCAAGATTTTGGAAGAACTGGTCTTCTGGTCTTGTTATTGTGGTAATCACACGCGGCTATCACATTTTGTTGAGTATCGGGACCTACTTACTATTAATACGTAGTCGACACTATTCTTTATCATTTGTTACTTAGCTATTGTATGTGCTTCTGTTATACTTATATTTGGATAGAAAATTTTTAGGGTTCCGTATCCAAAGGGTAAAACGAGACCCTATTAGGTTAAGACTCCGCTGTCCGTTTGTCCGTCCGTTTGTCCGTCCGTTTTTCTGTCCGTCCGTCTGCCACCAGGCGGTATCTTATAAACCGTGATAGTTAGACAGTATACATTTTCACAGATGATGTATTTTTGTTGCCGCTTTAACAACAAATACTAAAAAACAGAACAAACGCCCATACAATAAACGTGTTTTTTTTTTGCTTGTTTTGCTCGATATTGGTAACGGCAACAGGTAGATGCTTGAAATATTAGACTATTTAGTTATATATTCACTACAAATATAAATAATTAAATTTAAATAAAACAAATAGGTATTGAAGGCTGTCTCCCATACAGCAAAAGTGATTTTTTGTCGTTTTTGTAGATAGTGGAACCCATCGTGCATCGTGGGCGAATCCGAGTTTTTAATTTAAGTTGTTAAACTTTGTTTCTTCAGAGACAAGGAGAAATCGTTAACGACGGTATCATCGGGCAGCAGCAGCGGCGGCGAGTGGGACCGGCCCGACGGCGGCGGCGCCAGCAAGCCCGCACCCAACAACACCGCCAACAACACCGCCAACAACACCGCCAACAACACCAACAACAACACCTTCGACCACGTCGAGCGAAACTCCATACTCAACGACCCGCGCGCCGGCAGGTTAGTTTGCTCGGCTCATTGTTGATTCAAACTTTCACGGTTTTTACTCATTATTATCATTAGTGATGGGCCGAATATGGACTTTGCCGAATACGAATATTCGGCCGAACTTTCGGTTCAGCTCTTATCGAACCGAATATTCGGTTGGAAAGATAAAAAAAATTTCAAGTCTCTCACTTAAAATTGTACTCCGTCCTCAAACAACCTTTTTTTTTAATTTGACAATGATCTGGAGGGCTTCCGAGGTCCAAAACTTATCCAAAAATAAAAGCAACCTTATTTAATGCGAGGCAAAACGTACCAATTACATGTACAGTCACGGACTTTAATTGATAGGCCACTTAGAAGCTCCGTAATTTGGCAGCTTAATACTAATTGCGCAATGAATAACCATGGCGACCATTGTTTAAACGTGGCCATAGCAACCCTGAGAACAATACCAACAAAGAATTTAAACAATCTTACCCAGTCATGGGTCACATATGTCAATGTGTGACACGTTTTAAATGGCGCGAATCCATATGTCAAGTCGCGCTTGATATATATTGCTATTTGTTCACGTCCATATAACTTGAAAGTAAAAGGTGAGTTTCCAAATCTCCCGTTAGATGGCGCTGAACCGGCCGTAATCTAGCTAATGAAATTCTTATCGAGTTTGAATCTAGTTATTAGCCTATAATCTATTAGTGCAAAACGTCGTGGCATAAGGAACTTGGATTTAAGAAATAACATTTATTGACTATGATCTTAGTGAGAAATAGCTTTCATGGATATCTCTATTCTCTTTTTTCAAATAAAAACTCGGTGGACTGGTGAACTGAATGTTGTATTGATGTCAAAGTAATGTCAAAGACGATAATAGGGAATTTTACATTTTGGTGAATCGGCATTAAACTATTACAGTATTTATTATAATAAATTCGATAATCACAGTATTTATGCGATAACGCCAACCGCTTTGTCCGAATAAGATCGCCAAATAATCGTGACGATATAGAGATTGAGAGATCTGCTATTAACGGAGAGTTTGTTGTTAAACAATATTATAGAAACACGTTATGGGTAAGACGATATGCCGAAGAAGGAAATGTGATCATTATCAAAAAAACTATCACCCCACTTTCGCGAAGCCGAATATCAAGGAAGAGAAATACTGGACTGAAGTCGACGAGTTTACATCTACTTAGCGTTATACGGAACGTTCTGATGTGGATGTTAAAATAATCTAAAGTCATTTCAATGGATTTGCATTATATAATTCCCCATGGGAAAGTTTGAACGCTGGTATTTAAATTTCTTAATAAACTACTTTTACAAATGTTCAACAATGGCATTTTTTATCATACGGTTCATTGTGTTTATGATTTATTTATTTATTATTTCAATAATAACTAAAACATAACAAAATATAAAAGAGACGTAGTAATTCTAAATATTCTTATAATGGCGGCAGTTCATTATAGTGTTTATGATGTCATTCATGAACGTCACACTTTTATCAAGTTAGAAGCCTGAAGGCCTATCACGAGCCACGAACGAAGTTTCACCTCTTTGTCGCACTTGAGTGAGAAATCTCAAGTGCGAAAGGGAGGTATACTTTCGTTCGCGGTTAGTGGTAGGCGCTCTGGGCCTAAAAATCGAACGATTGCGGATTTGTATCTCCATCTCTATCACACTTGCATATTGGAGTGACAAAGACGTTTTCCCGTCAATGCCAATTTTCGATGTTCGTGGTAGGCATGCTGGGTACTACGCATTCTCCAATATCAAAGACCAATCATAATTTTGCCGTTACTATCGCTACGCAATAACAATGAAGTTGCTGCTAGGTTACGATTCCTAAAGATCTGCCATTGGTTATCTTTGGGTGTAGGAAGTGATTCTGCTGTGCTGTCAGGTTGGTAGTTCCGGCTCTCAAGTAGGCCAACATGATAAGTCAAAAGATTCTGACGTAAATGACATTTGACGCGTTGTAAACAAACAATGATAGAGATAGAAATATAATTTTGCTCTGTTATTATACGAGGATTTGTCATTCCTTGTTAAAATATACGAGTATATACGAGTAACCCCGATTTGTATTACACGGCTAAAATATGAACTTGGCAAGTGGCCTATCAATTAAAGTCCGTGACTGTACCTACTACGCTTAACGACCTCTACCCGCAGTCACCATTACGATCGCTTACTTGCACTTTGCGCTTACGAGTAGGTACTTAATTAAAAGATTAAAACAACTCGTTTTTTTTTCTTAAGCTACAGTTTTTACAAACGAATTGTATTTATATTTTGACGCATATTTCTCTTCTTGGTAGTTCCTTAGAATGCTGCAATAGGATATTATAATATTATTATCCCATGAAGTACGAAACAATTTACGCTAGTTATGTACATACTTTGTTTATTTGGTAAATATTCGGCAATGTAACCGAACTATTCGGCCGAATACGAACATTGAAAACTTGCCGTATATTCGGCAGACCGCTACGCTTTTGCTTTTCAAGTTCACTGTTTTTAAAAGAAAACTCCTATATAGTCAAGTAATTTTTATCCTCCAGAGTGAAAGCGCCGCGGCGCCGGCCTCCTAGTCAAGCATTGCGGGATGACACTCCACAACAAATCGGATTAAGTAATGGACACGAAGGTAACTACATACATAGTATATCTAGTCATATTTGATATACTTATTGACGCATAATAAACAAATTTCAAAATGAACATTTTTTTTTTATAGGAAGTTTTGGGTTTTTTATAACCAGAATCACGAGTACTATTGATAAAAAAAAAGAAAAAGAGTGTCCCTTTTTTTGGTCAGTTTCGTAACGCATTTTTTCATACATTTTGTATGGGCCGTTACGAAACAGATTTTTTTTTGTATGCAAAATCGAGAACCCATTTTCTTTCAAATGGTGAACTTTTTTCTGAAAATGCCTGTATATATAAAAAAATTAAGGGATCGTGTCTAAATCATCTAATATAACTTCTTGGCCTTTAAAAATAAACAAATCTACAACAAGAAAATTACCTATCGAATATTGATAGTCTTCTGTAGGATAATGAGGGTTAGCTGCGATATATAATCAAAACACATATATTTTAGTTCCAGGCGAAAGACCGACGGCGACGGAAAAAACAGAAGAAATTAAACCGCGAGCGCGCGAGTGGGAGAAGCACCGAGCACCGTGGATGGAGGAGCTCAAGCTGAACCAGGCCAAGAAGACCAGCTTCGACGGCAAGAGCGGCAAGGGCACCGGCAGCACCGACAGGTATACTCACACTTATTACATATAAGGGCTCATTCAAAAATCAAGTGATCGTTTTTGGCCTTATTTTGACCCCCCCCTCCCCCTTGGTGATCCTAACGCTACCCCCCCCCCTCCCTCCATCAAGATCACGTGGAGTTTTCGACTGATTTTTGAATCGACATTTTCATGTGCGCCGATGCGAGATTTTTATGTTGGTTAAATAGATTGATATGAAATTTCGTTGTTCTGTGTTATTATGTTGTGTGAAAAAAAGTACACGTGATGTGGTTTGGACTCCCCCCTCCCCCATCGTGATCAATCGTGATATTTCTTTGACCCCCTCCCCCCAACAACGATCACATGATTTTTGAATGAGCCCTAAGGTGTACCACCAGCCTAACTAAACGCCTGTTTAGTGGCTGACACCCCATCGTCGTAGACACCCCCTTTGTATAAGATAAGTCATACTGAGCAACTTTTACTGTGAGATCAAACACGATCTTGCGAAAACAATTGTCTTTTTCATATATTTTGGTCGTGTGATGTAATGTTGCGTCGAGATGTCCTAGACGGACAGGAATTTATCTTATACATATTTTATCTATCATTCATATGTTTTAGAATACTGGAGGTTGGTCTAGAAGAAAAGAGGTCGTCACACTCAATGGAAATGTCGAAGAGCACATCGTCTATCAGCAGCAGAATGTCCGTTCTCGAGAGTTTCGAAGAGGTATGCTTATTTTGATTCACATACAAATGCTATCAAATATTGTGCGTTAAGCTTTTATATTAAGCTGCGTACTCTATCAGCACTAATATAATTGTCACATAAGAATGCTACTACAACTAGATTATCGTCTTCTGAGCGGCAGGGTCTGCTGCCCGACGCAACGTTGGAGCTACGGCAACGCAACGTTTTTAGCCATAGAATTGACATACATAAACCGATGCTAAGGAAATGGTATTGTGATAAATAATATTGTATTGTATGTGGACAAAGGCCGTATAGCGACTAATTCATCTGGTTTTACAGTTGCATTTGTAGGTATATATATATGTACTACAACTTTGATAGCAGAATTGAAAGAACCAATAACTGCCCTACTTTTATCTGAGCGTAGAGGTATAAAAACATGGGAAATCTTACCCCATGTGACAGACTTCCCTTAAAAATAAAATAAAAAGTCGGCCAAATATGGTCACATGACTTTTAAACCAGCCCTTAGATGAAAAGGGGCTCTTACAAATAAGCAGTTTATTTAAATTTAACACCTTTTATGTTTACGCTCAGAACTTTTGTTAGTAAACTTATTTCTTTTTAGACAAAAGTGCGGCATTCGGCAGACAACAAGACGACAGCGTCGAAAGACCCCGAGCCTACGGCCAGGCCCGTTCACTCGCCTACCGCTGCGGGTATGTAAAACTTTAAATTGTACACCATGATAACATTAATTCGTATTTTTTTTGTACCTTTGCGTGTGTTCGTTCTGTGTCTGGTAGAACCTTGCCTTGCGTACTCATTGAGAGGATTTTGGGTTAGAGTTTGATCTGACAACTTATATGGAAAATAGTAAAAAAGGCAATTTACTGTTGCGCAGTCCGCGCAGGTTAGTTTACTCGAGCGGCTGTGTGTTCACATCTATGTATAATATAATATATCCTGTGTATAGGCCATAAGATGGCTTTTCCATTGCGGCCTAGTGATGCGTGGGAATCAACCAATAAGTATAGCAATATTTGCTGGAAATCGTGGATCAGTAGAAAGGTAGTCTAATGGGAGCTACCGTATTGTCGCTCACCAGGTGGCGCCACTCATGCGTGGGTCCTGTGTCAGTATGAGAGAAATGTTAATATGACGTTTGAAATGTTCCCGCAGGACCCACGTTCCACTAGCGCCCCTATAATCCAGGAAAGATACGATTTCATATTCATATTCATATTCATTTATTAGCAACCATGGTATTACATTGATGTTCTTACATATTTTTTATATTATTGTTTTATTTTGACAGACATTTAATTATAATAGTCTGATTTCTTCAAATTACGTTAAAATGGGATATTTATTATGATATATGCAAAAAACTTTTCTTCCGGAAGTAGGTAAATAGTAAAAAAAACGAAACTAAATCGATTTTTTTAACTGAACGATAACATATAGTTTTCTTGTATGTGAACATGATGACATATTTGTCTTCTATCTGTTAAAAGAGAAACCGAAGAAAACTTATTCAAGTAAAACCATTAAATCTACAAAATGTACGGCACGGGTGATAGATGTGTTATTTCGCTAGAAACAAATGTTAATAGGTAGAAACCGGTCCTGACCCATTTTAAACGGCCTAAAAAACATTTATACATATAAATCTTACAACAAAAATGTTTGTAACATGTGTGTACATATTTGTGACGATTAGCGTGTAACGATATTTTGTTGGATTTTGTTGCCTACTTAATACTGGACTCACGATATATCCGTTACGCTAAAAAAATTACCTATTATTAATTATTTCCCAAACTGTCAAAATGTCCATACAAGCTGTCAGTTCAATGACTGGATTACTGGTGGAAAATCGACTCGCGGTAATCCTCATCGGTTGATTCTTGCACATGTATGCGTTCATCCTTGTGGTAGTAGAATGATGTAGTGCTTGCGCAGGCCGCACGCTGCTGGGCGCGCCGGACGACGGCAGGAGGCCCGCGGCGCCGCCCGCCGCCAGCGCGCGCGCGGCGCACGAGCCAAACGACAACAAGCCCGCCAAGGTCGACATACGTACGTACAATTTCATCACTTATATCGGTTGAAATTAAACACTTTAATTAAAAGTTACTAACTTTTAATTAAAAGTTACTAACTTTTTTGATTGACGGGGAGAATTCGCATTCTCTTAGTCATCATCTTAACCCTGTGAAAACGAGTGCCGTAAAGGGCTCGAAACGTAGGATCATGGTGTTAATAAACGCGATTAATCCGTTCTATGTTTAATTTCAATGAATAACAATCGCGGTAACAGAAGACAATACTCATACTCATACTCATACTCATTATTTATTGATAATTATAAATTACATGCCAACTTAACTTAAATACTTGCTAATACTAGTTGTATTGTTAGTAGGTACATAATTTACACTATTTTAAACTTTTATTATTTATTTATTAGGAATTCGTCGATCGAATATCACTTATATCGGGTTACAAAGTCGAAAATAGCTCGACATTCGGAACAATCCCTGTCCCATAGTCATGCTCATGAGTCATGCGTCCGGCCGCGGCGGCTGCTATGCGCGCAACAGCCCGATCCGCCCGAGTCCGTGGCGCGGGTGGTGCGGGCGGTAACATGTCTGATACTCACGGGAGTTTTGAGTTTTTTGTCAAGAGATTACTCATAGCAAATTGAGTTTACTTTATGTGCGTGACCGACGATATGCCAGGTTACACACACGATAAACAATAGAACACGATAAATCGTCTTTATCGTCGATTCAGATCGTCGGTGTATTGTGTGCCTTTGGCCTAAATTAGTCTCCAGTTTAATTTTATGGCAAAAAGTTGAGTCATTTCACTCATTGCGTGTTTTTGTCATCAATGAAACATTAGGTGTCAATATAAACTTTTATGTTTATTTATTATTATATTTGTATATTGCTTTTGTTAGATTTCTTCTATTCGAATATATATTTATACATTTTGTTTATTTAAGAGCTCGTTTTATTTATATTGCATATTATTATAATTTGTCAAGTAATCTCTATTGCGACTTAAAACCACAAAGCTACCTACACACACTATTTATACATGAATTACAAGTGGGTTTGTTCTTAGCTTCAGCTTTTAAATTATTGCACCAAATGTCATAAACACCTGTATGTAGTTTTTACAAGTAAAATGCCAACTTTGCAATTAAACATCACGAATGTTCAATTTTTTATTGGACGTGGTGTATTTGTATATAAATAAATAAATAAAATTACTTATTTTATCAGAGGACAAAAATTACCAATAAATAAATTATTGTAGCGTTTTTCTCCAAAAAAGGAATATCCTATCTTCGGGACTATTTTTGCAGTACTTTTTTTGACCTTGAATTACAAATGCGAGTATAGTTTATATTCCTTCACCTACTGCCTTTGTGTTTCACCCCTGGGTTTGTCCCATCGTGTAGTTCTCGCGCAAGCCCGTCGCAGATGTGTACAGATACACGCGATAAAATACAAAATACCTGAAGGGCGTCCCCTATCCCAATGACCTCGGCGATTTGAGCTTTCTTCCCCTACCGCTTCCTTTCCTCACCGGTTATACAATACCGGTTATAAGCATAAGTCGTCACCTAGGAAGAGCTGCTTGTACTAGGATGCAACCCTATAAACTACTAGTGTCATCTTATACGACTGGCCCCCGTCGTCCGCGCAGGCATCTCGAGCCGGCGTTTTCGGAAAAATGCGTGTAATAGCTTTTTTCTCGAAAAGTACAAAACCTATCCAAAAATCAGTAGATGCATTTAAAGTAAACATAAATATAAAATGCTTGTCTTAGTTTCTTGTACTTACGACGCATAATAAGGGAGTAGATACAGATTTAAGGTAGAAAAAAGGGTTTACGGTTATTTTTTTTTCTCTTGATGTATTATGTTTTTCGACAATTTAGTGGAACCAAATGTAGACCAAATACCTAGCTACATTATATATTTTTTTCAAGCGTTGTGCTTGGAGCTGAACAAAGCCTATTCACTTTAAAAACAGTGAAATATGCCGGGTAGCCCCTTAACAGCCGATGGTTATCTATAGAACTTAGTTCAGTACTTAGGTTGTTTCCTGTATTACCTACTAGTATTATGTAACTAAATTACTGACCATTCCACTAACTTGCAGAAAAAATCACCCTCACGTCAGAGAAGAACGAAGTTAGCAGCTCCAAATCAGGCGTCTTCGAGAAAAGCACCGTTGAGCGGTTAGAGAAGACGGAAGAGAAGGTGGAGAAGACAGAGAAGCCCGCGGTTCTGGAGAAGGCGGCCACGCTAGAGAGGCGACAGCGGGAGCGGAGCGACTCTGTCGATACACTTGTCGCGCAACTCAATAATAGGGTAAGATATATATACTTAGAATAAAAGAATTGATTACCCAATCAGCCGAAAAAATGATGCCATAAATGTGCTGCAGTTGCAGCACTTTTTACCCGACTGCGCAACGCAATGCCGGGTAATGTATTTAACGATCTATATATGTATGTACTCGTATGTATGTATGTTTGTTCCTTTGTGGCTAACTAGAGATCGACGCGTGGACCGATCTTGATGATTCATACGTCAACAGATTCGTCTTAGTATAGGATCCCGATATAAATATTAAAAAAATAATCTTTTTTTAATTATTTATTGATCATATCCTGGACTGAAATTTGTTAAGCAACCCATATGCATATGCAATATAATTATTGGCATATTAAATTGAATATAAAATATGTTTTATCAAATAAGCATCTCGGTGAAGGTCGTTTTATATCAGGATCTTAGACTATCTTCTTTGTGCGGATGTCACTAAAGACATGGCAATAATCAAAATAAAAATGGCCACCATAAGACGCCATATTATAAAAAATAAAATCGATGGAAGGATATCAAGCGGGGTATCATTGAATAGAGATTTGAAAATGATTATTGGGTTTATTTCATGATTTTAAATTTTAAATAGCGATTTAGGAACTGTAACGATGTAAAGTTGTTTAAAGGCGAGTACTTGCATAGACATAATATCTTAGCCGGAATTATACGTCACTTACGTCGGCACTAGACACTTGTCGCGCAACTCAACAATAGGGTAAGATCGTTACTACTATTAATGAAAAGCACCAGAGCGGATGGAGAAGGCGGAGAAGTCTACGGTTAAGAATATAGCGGCCATGCTAGAGGCAGGAGCGGAGCGACTGTCGACGTGGTGCTTCCCTTGACAGTTTTGTGTCGTAAATAACATTACAAAACTTGACATTTACACTTTGCGACATTAAACACATTCCTGCGTTGCCTTTCCATACAACAGCAGCAAACCAAACCTAAACGTGATTATTTTCAACTCCGCAGATAGCAAATCTGGAGAAGCTACTAGAAGTACAAAACGCAAAGTTCAACGCAGCCATCGAAGACCTGACAAGCAAGCTCGCGACCGAGACGGAGAAACGGGTCGCCCTGCAGGCCGAGCTCCACAAACTAGCGCACTGCGTCACGCAAGTCTAGCCCTTACTCCGCCAGCCATTGAGGCCAAGTTCCCGTGCGCGTGAGTGCTCTAAGACTCATTTTTAGTACGATTCACATAAAAACATGTGCAGAGGGCCTTCGAACCGAGTTTTACCTCACTGTTTTACTTGCGTACGTAATTCATTACAGTTGCGACCGAGACGCAATCAAATAGTTTGTGGATTGCGACATGCCTTCAGGTATTTTCATCATCATTACATCTAGAGGGCGCCAAATTCGGCCTTTACGAAGCCGAACTGAGACGCACCTTCGTGGAAGACTATAACGCACCGATTCCGAACGCGATATAGAAAAATAAAACGTATGGTTGCATAGATAAAGTTCAAATTTGATTAGCTCGTTTGGACTCAGTGCGTTATATTGAACCGTGCGTAAATAAGTGTTCTAGAGAATGTTCAGCATACATCCTCTGTAGCTAGCGAACCCATTTGATTCTAGTACTGGACTAAGTAGGTATAGTCTATTTTGTACTTTTTGGCGTGTTTCCTCTATACAACATTGGGCAATGGAATGAAGACTAGAGCAAATGTCAAATCGTCATCAGAATGAAGTTTGTATGAACGACCTACGTATGATGATATGTAGTAGGGATCAAGCTTAACTCTAGTATAGTTTGTAAAAAAATGTACAACTTAAAAGTTATTTTTGAGTTATGTTATGATTAATTATACATATTTTGATTACAGTACAATCCCCTGTTGTATTTACTGTGATGCTTTGATTGATGATTGCGCTTTGTGGTATTTCAACTATCCGTATCCAGTCGCAGCATAATATGATTATACGGAACACGCCAGATACTATTGGATAGATTATACATAATTGTGTTTATTTAAAGTCGCCTCTATTCTTCATGGTTATTTCTTATGATATTTCTAATAATGTAATGGAAAGCTTTACTCGATTTTAGTGACGCGATCGGATGTCTGCATTGTAACTATGTAATGAAATTTTATAATGTGATGCATGTTTACATTTATTATAGCAAAAGTGATTTTTTGTGAAAGTACTTAGGTGTGCCATGGCTGAATTAAAATAATTCGAAATTGCAAACACCGATGATAGTTTTATAAATGACAATTCGTACCTTAGTTAAATGTATACAACATAAAATCTAATAGGGCATATTTCTATTGCTAATATTAAAGCAGCGCTTTAAAATGAGCAGTAAGTAAATTAAAAATATGATGAAGCTGTTTTTGTTCAGAATTTGTCTTCTTGAAACAGACGTTGGTACGATTTGATCAACAAGTACTGCCTAAAGATGTGGTAATCAATGTTGTAGATTAAGTATAACGCGCTATGTATGAATACAAAATTTGTGCCATTTTTTCGGTCACGCGCAGCCTCTTGTGGCGAGAGATGTATATTTACGTAATTTTGTGATGTAACTAACCATCGTTTGTGATTCGCACATTCCAGTAAGACGAAATTATGTTATATGCGTAAAACAATAGATATTGAACCAAAGTTTCATTTGAACTAGTATGTTGGTATAATAAATTACATTATGTATCAAGAGCCATATAGTTAATATATTTTTCTATATGTACAGAAATGATTTAAATGTTAACTTTTTGTATTGTATGATGTACCTTTTGTAAACATATCTGAATCATTTATTTGACATAATATTATTGTAAGGAAATTATTATTCATTATAGTATTAGATATAATTGTGGCCTCGATTTAAAGGATTAACTATGATGCCATTTTATACAGGGTGAGAAATCCAAATAGTGAAGTGAGTCAGATTACTATGTAATAATATATCGATGATGTTGCCTGCGTTCAGGTGGACTAGTGGTTAGAACGAGGACTTACAATCCCTTAAGAGTCTGATCATGATTCAAAATATGTAAATACGCGCGATATACGACTTTTTCACAGTAACGCGCGAAGATCCCATTAACATAGTAACCAAATCCTGTTTTTTTAAATATATAAATAGGCATAATACTAAGAGATTTTTTGTGATTTGCATTTTACATAGATTTTGCCTATATGTACTGTTTTATTTTGATTTCTCACCTTGACATAATGCCAATTATGGGCAAAACACCAATTGCTAATTAATATAACTTGCCAATTCTGTGCCTGTAAAGTATTATTTAGTACTTGGTGATTATACATGTTTATAATATACAATTGTAATTATGTTGTGACTGCTTGTCCTGTCTGGTTGTGTTGTACCATCCAATGTGTTATAATTATATAAAGAATTTGATCATAATAAATTATTTTAGTATATATATATGTATATATAGAATGCTTTACCGTGGTGTGATGAGCGAAGCAGTAGTATTATAGTGGTAGCATTAGGTTACGATGTGATAGCCGTTGCCTAACTTACCGTACATTCTAAATTTATTTATATTGCTTTAATCATGCACAAAATGAAGGTCACACGTAATATTAAAATCTTAAAACATAAAAAGATAATTTATTCTACTGTATAAGCGTTTTGCTCAGTTATGGTATTGTCTAAAATATACGCTTTCGTATGCTTGTACCTACATTCTTATATGTGTCAAAATGGCCTGACATAATCCGGAAAATAAGCATATATTTTATGCACTTGCTTCGGGGCTTCACACATAATAGCTATTTGAACACGCACTTAAATATTTCTAAGATCTATTTGTGTAGCTACTATGAGTTTTAAATAATATGATTGTCAAATCGGAAATCTATAATAATATATAAATATTCATATCGGCGTCACTTTCGCTTATATAAGCAAGTGTCTAAATCCAAATTAAACATTTATTCAGTAATAGCAGTGGACCCGCCGATGTTATTTGAGACGCATAGTAGATACCTACTTTTCTTAAATCAATATGTAAGAATTGTGTCTGCATCTCTAAATCTATATATTCGCTGTCAGGGCGTTCACTAAAAAAGGTGTATTTTGTAAATCAACGCATAATATTATTACGTTTGAAGGTCTTCGGATCTGTGATTATATTATAAATGCAATACTATTTTATGTTTTTGTAACCTCGAGCAATATTATTTAATTAATACATTCGTGGTCAGTCCGATTTTTGTTATTTGTAGGTACAATTTTTTTACTTATAGCCGTTTAAGGCCTAACTACTCTCAAATAACTAAGGATGAAATTAAATATAGACAACAGAATTAGATTGTCAAGCCAATAACTGCATTTAGTTTTTGATGTACATAATTATACTTTACAATAGTATTAGGTATTTTATAATGTACATACAGGAGATTGGTGGAGTAAAAACTGAAGTGTAAAATGGTTTATATGATAAACCGTAGTTAACGTTGTTTAATATAACGAAATTTTTTGAAGTAATTTTTTAGTACTTAATTTATTTTTACGTACCTACGCTGTACCACCCACTTAATGCATTCCTAAGGTTTTAATGGTTCAGAATATTCATTATAATGAATAAAATAAATATTTGAATTACTACACATTGTATAATTTCCCCTTTTCATCTGGAATGGTTATAGTTTTTATAAATTCGAATTAAGAGCCCAGCCGAGTCGCGAAAGAAAAATAAACACAACGAAAGACTAATAAAAAAAAAACTAGGGTATAGTAGTCAGTTAAATAAAAGTGGCATATGAAATAAGTAATTACAACTTACACTGTATCAAGAGTTAATTAGGGCGCCATATGTTTTTTTTTTTTTGTTAGATTAAAAATGCAAAACACCAACGACACGAGGTGTTCCCAGGCGGTCACCCATCCAAGTACTGACCTCGCCCAACGTTGCTTAACTTCGGTGATCGGACGAGAACCGGTGTATTCAACGTGGTATGGACGTTGGCGATTCCATTAGCAAAAATGTTGTTCACGTGCGTATGAATAAGCAGTTCCTTTTGACGTCACTGACGTATTTGTTTCTGAATGTTTTATATTTTTTTATTGTATATTTTCAATAGACAAAAGTGAGTTCTTCTCTTACTCTTCTAAACCAGTAAATACAATACTACAATATACCAAATAAACTTTATTGTTCAAATGCATGATTATTTGTACCAGCAGTCGGCTTGTCTTCATGCGTCATATGAATACTGTGTTTAATGCCATACGTGAAGTACACGATAAGACCTGTAACGAAATAGAACACGACATGTATACTTAATACCTATAGGGTTAATAAAAATACTCGTGATCCATTTAAGGGCGTGATAAGCAGGGCCTATAAGTACCACGAAAATCGAACGATTGCGGATTTGCATCTGCATCTCTGTCACACTTGCATATTGGAGTGACAAAGAGGTTTTCCCGTCAATGCCAATCTTCGATGTTCGTGGTAGGCATGCAGGTATCAACAATCCAATAAAAAAAGTAAGTAAAAAAATGCATGGAGCGTGGCATGGCAAATCTTTTTTTCGCGTTAAATATTTTCCCCCCACTTTTTACTAAACAGAACGCAATACTGATCACGCTTTTGGACGGGTCACCAGATCAGATCAATACAAAATAATATAAAAATGATTTAGGTTAGGTAGGTACCGATTATCATCCATCCTCCAAATTGTACCCAAGTAATAGCCTTCAATCCCCACATTAGATTGAAGTTGATGAAGATACTCGCTGCTGGCAGAAAAGGTATGAGTGGCACCTAAAAACATGACGAGTTTAGTATTTAATAGCCCCTGGCATTGCCAGTGCAGGAATGCCCTATTTTCTTAATTAGTATACATGACACGACCACCTAAATACCTACATCTACCTACATGTAATGTCGTGTGCCTAATAACGCGAAAAGGAGTTGTATGGAGGCGCTTTTTGTATTCGTGGTATACAGTAACGCTCTAAAATGTCGAAGTTTTTTTTTTTTTCAATGGACTTGGGGGGCAGTGTTGCCCGTAGCCAACGTCAAGTAATGTCGAAGTTATTTTAAAAATATGTCAATTCTATTCCATACTTACCAATAAAAATAGAATCATTATTGTCGTTAGTTTTTTACTAATGGCTCGTCCACACGGGGTAATCAAATTTCCAATTTGATCAGGCAATCAAATCGGCTTCAGTAGATACGTTTTGGCCAAGTTTTGCGTCCACACGACACAATAAAATTGGCAATCTGATTGTGATCGTAAAATTGCCCCGCTTGGACGCCTCAAAAGTGCAACGCGTAGGGATCAAAGCAGGGCGTTTTAATCCCGTTTATATACCCACATGTCATTAGCCCTCAATAATGCGTTCAAAAATCGCATATAAAGACCCCCATAATAATAAACTTTTTTGTTACAACAAATTTCTTATCTGTGAAAATGTAATAATAGCTAAATTATATTATAGTTTTCGATAATATAATTTTTGTTCAAATTTCGAACACATCTGACACAAGAAAATTTGAATTGACCTCTATTCTAATATCAGTCTATATGACGTTTAGTTTGAAACGAATTGTCAATTGCATACAACGACGCACGCAAGTCGCACGTTATTTTGATATCGAACGATATGAAAATTGGCGCCAACTCTAGTTTGTCTCTGAATTTAAAAATTATAAATGTCAAAACTTGAATGTCAGAAAAGTTTTAATTCCTGAAAGTCGCAATGGCGGTCGATATATATGCGCTTTGAATGCATCATGGAGTCATGATATGTGTGTATATAAAGCAGTCTATGTAATTGTAAATAATTAGGCATTAAAACACTCGTGTGATGTTATTATGAAACTCGGCTGACGCCTCGTTTCATAAACCCACCCTCGAGTTTTAATGCCTTTCATTATATACAATCACATAAACTACTATTATCGCAAATACTATATCATATAAAGGGACAAATGCTTTATTAGTGATTAAACGAACTTACCTGTAAGTGAAGTTCTATCATAATTATACTCGTGTTTCGTCCTCGATATTAGTAATTTAGAATTATTGAACACATGTAGATGTTGAGAGCATAAAAGGAAATATCAGAATTGATAAATCTTATTTTTATTCATCCATAATAATGATGTACTTAAATAACATTGTTATTTGTTAATGAGTGTTACCTACACTCTATAGTCTTAATTAGACAATCTAAGAATCGAAATTGATATGTATTTCAATATTGATTTGATTATGTTAAACATATTGATCTAGCAAGTGCCGTATTTTCACTATTTAAATCGACAATCGTTCTGTTATAGAATTGGCAAAAGTAGTGGAATTGCCACTCCATCCTGCAGCTTTTCTAATAACGTCCAGGCTCACGCCGGATTTGTAAGCTAAAGATGTAGAAGCATGTCTAGTGCTATGTGAAGAAAAGATGGTAATATCAATTCCACTACTCTTCAAGGTTGCCTTAATCCAACGACTAATTGTTGGAGACTTAACGGAAGCATGAGGCTTTTTAAGTCCTATAAAAAGCAAGTCAGATTTACGTAAGTCTTTAGTTCTATCTATATAAGCAATCAACGTTCGAGCAGGACAAATTGGGGGGCGTTCCCTAAAATATGGTAAGTAAAGAGTTGGCTGACTGATGCCTACTCTAGATGTTTTTATAATCTCAGATATTTTAATAATTATTTGATCCGGGAGATGAATTATGTTATTGATACAAATCTTCGACAGTGTCTGTACTCTGTGTGCTGTTACCAGAGCAAGTAAAGTTACACACTTCATAGAAAGTTGATTGAAAGTTAAGGAGTCATTTGGATATAGCGTTTCCAAATAATTAAGAACCTTAGCCGCGTCCCATGTAACATTATAACGTGGCATGGGCGGTCTAAGCCTATAAACACCTTTAACAAATCGTTTAATACGATCATCATCCGATATTTGTCCTAATATAAGTGAAAGAGCAGATCTATGGCTGTTAATTGTGCCGTATTTACCACCTGAATTAAATATTTCTGTTAAAAATTCTATAATCATTGGCACTGATGGGCAGTATAAATCAATTTTATTTTTACGACAATAATCAAACCAACGCTTAAAACAGACGTCGTACTGCTTCATTGAGCTGTCCGATAATGACGCAAGAAAGGATATTCACAGCGGATGGTGGGACGCACCGCTGCAGTAGCGCCGTGCTGACAAAATTCCGGCAACCAGGGTAACGCTCGCCCGAATGTTCCGGTTGCTGGAATCAGATATGATCGCATATTTAGGATCTATTTTTATTAAACTGGATACTAATAGGCGTTTAAATAAGGGGTACCAAGGCTGGGTAGGCCAATCGGGGACAATCATGATACCTTCCGCCCTTTCGGAGATAATTTTTCTCAGAGACTTTAGAATAACTGATACGGGCGGAAACGCGTAAAAGAAAAAATCATCCCATTTTATGGTGAAAGCGTCGTATGCGAACGCATCTGGATCTCTACTCCAAGATACGTATTTTTCACATTTTTTATTGATACGATTTGCAAAAAGATCTATACACGGGCGTCCAAATTTTTTAATTAACATTTGGTAGCTAGCCGAGGAAAGTTCCCATTCCATATCTGGATGAGAACGTCTCGATTCTTGGTCCGCAATAACATTATCTGATGATTTGATGTATGATGCCACAACAATAATTTTACGAGCTTCGCACCACTGCCAGATATCCTTAGTCACTTTTGTGAGATGGGGGAATTGAATACCCCCCATACGATTTATATACGAAACAGCGGTAGTATTATCGACTCGTAAAAGTATTTGGCATCTAAAGTGATCTTTAGCGAAAATCTTTAAGGCAAAAAAGGCAGCTAGCAGCTCTAGCTGGTTGATATGCAAGGAACTTTCCTCTTGGGACCACTGGCCGCAAGCCGTCTGACCACCACAAGCCGCGCCCCATCCCGTGGTGGAAGCGTCAGAAAATATCTCAATAGAATAATGGTCATCTCGAATGCGATGATTAGAATCGCGAAGAGCATTAATCCACCAGTCGAAATCGGAACTGAGATAATCGGGAATAGACATAAATCTGTCAAAATCATCATGACCCTTTAAATTTAAATATTTTACACGTTCCATTTGCTTCGTGTACAGCCAGCCGTATTCCACGGCTGGACAAGCAGATACTAATAAACCTATTAATTGAGCAAATTTCCTGATTTTGCAATGTTTTAATAATTTAAACGATTCGATTTCGTGTCTTAATCGATTTCTTTTCTCGGCTGGCAATCTTACTTGCCATTTTTGAGAATCTATTATATAACCGAGGTATTTACAGGAAGTAGTTGGAACGCGACTACTTTTTTGTTCATTTATAATGAAACCAAGTGATTTTAGTAGCGATTCTGTGGTTTGTAAGTTTTGTATACATTCCTGATACGATTCACCGATCAGTAAAAGATCGTCCAGATAAATTGATGATAAAAAACCGCAAGAACGTAACAATTTTGTCACGGGTTTCATTAGTTTTGTGAATATATACGGTGCTGTACATAGCCCGAAACAAAGGACGTTAAACTGGTACAAATTTGAGTCCAAAATGAACCTTAAATACTTTCTAGAATCAGGATGAATTTTCATCATAAAGTACGCATCTTTCAAGTCTAACGTAGCCATGAAACAGCCTTTTGAAACCAGTTTCAAAGCGGTACGTAAATCTTCAAGTTTGAAATGAATAGTTGGAATGAATTTATTTAATTCTTTTAGATTGAGAATGAATCTCATGCTCCCGTTGGGTTTAGGGACCAAGAACACTCTCGAAACAAATTGGCCTGGCATTGGCTCACATTCTGAGATAGCTCCTATGGATAAATGGATGTGATTAGTGACCACTGATCGTAAAAATCCGCGAGTCTGCCAGCATAACGTACCGGGTCTAGCGGCGGTGAGTGTGCTTGGCTCGATGCGATGACCTGTGCGACGAGTTCCTGTGGCCGTAGCGCCGACTGCTCGATGCTGCAGACTGATTCTTCTGTGTCGGACCCTTCGTCTGATTGCGTGCGGAGGGCCCCGTCTTCCAGTTTAAATTTCTTGTAAATTTTGATGGAGTTTGCTTTAATTTCTGTTGATCCATTTTTATATCCATGCTTGATTTAGATACAGCTTTGGCTGTCTTCAAGGTCTCGGATAGATCTTCACCAAAAAGATATGTATCTATCTTTGTATTTGCCAATTGAACCGCGGGGCCGCGTCATGCGGATTTTATTAATTAACTGATTATAACACTCAAGTGTGTTATCAGCCGTCACACCTCTCCACGCAACAATATGTCTCTAGTATCATTAACGTCTTTGGTGACTGTAACATAATTTGTGTTCTGTACATATACATATATATCTAATGTTATTTATGTCCCACGTGTTTTCGTTCTTGTTGGAAATCCTTTCCATATTTTATTCATAATCTACAACTATAAAAAAAGGATATATATAGGTATATGTACATGACATTGCATCAAATAAGCTATTGATTGGATAAAAAACATCGTCTAAAACTGGAAAAAATATTTGTTACTTTTTGATGGTACTTACGCCTATTTTGTTATAAGAGTAATAAAAAGTATACAATGTACCTACGGTGTTTTTTGTCTTTGCCAAGATAAAGGTTAAGCCTAGTTTAGCGAAATTCCAAAACAACGTACGTAACATTTAGTTTACAACTCATTTTATTATTTATTCAAGTCAACACATGTGAATAATCCTGCTCACTCATAATTTTAATGTTATGATAAGATTAAACAGAAATACAAGTAGGAGGTAGGTTGTGTCGTAGGTCTTCTCATCTTCTGCGTGGTTGTTAGGCATATGTTTTAAGATTGAATATAGTTTACCTTAGTTTAATGCATTTGGCGAGAGATAGGAACCTATGGAGGAATCTGGTCTTCAAGAGAATGACATGATGTCACGATCCTCAGCATTGAGGGAACGACTGATGATGATGATGATAGTTTACCTAATGGGTCCTGTACGGTCCCGTACATTATGCGCTAACTCTGAAATAGGCAGGGGCCCTGATGGGTTATATCTGACTACCAGAAAGTAATCTGACAGTTGGAATGATCTGGGTGGTCGTAAGAGAGAGTTAAACATATAGAATAAATGGAGTTACTGAAATTGGTGTTGATTTGCGTAAATAAAATCGTTACCGTGGCATTCCATTCGCCGAACATTGTTAAAACGATAAGCTAAGGTTGCTGATGAGAAAAAAACTGGTAGCAACTTGGAGGTAACAAGCAAGATTAGTTATCTCATATATTCTGCCAAGGAGTACCTAATCAACGCGAGCTAATACAATATGTTATTAAGAGGGGGGCGAACCACAGACGGTATGCTTCTGAGCAAATCCAATATAAATTTATTTCAGCCGAACTACCTATTACATTGAGTATGTTACATTACATTAAGTACGTTAGTAAACATCGGTTACGAGAGAAATCAAGTCAATGTAAACCATCGTAATTTAATTAATCAATTACCTATTTGATACCTAGGGTTCATTCACTGGACGGTATACCTTCCAGTGAATGAACACCCCCCAGTGAATGAACAAAACCACGCTTTTTGTAACCACTTGCAGATTTTTTTAGTGCTCCGAACAAAACTTTGTTTTTGGAGCGCTTATGGGATCAGTCCCGCACTGTAAGTCGGCAAAACACGTTTATCTCAGAAACCATTTGACGTAGAAATCTATATATAATTTGGAATACCTAATACTGGCGTTGACATATACCGGGTTTTGCCTGTAACAGGACCAATAAATTAAACCGCAGGTAGTACTCCTCAAACCTAACATCTTTCGTTCAACAACTTTTAAAAATGTTGTAGGGTAGGGGAACCAAAAAATGAACGATTAAGCGACTCAACTAACTTTGGTATTTTTTACGTATGTTATAACCAATTTTCACAAAGTTTTTTCACATTATACTACATATCTCTAGTTTAGATTAAAGTATTCCAAACCTTCCTTAAACCATCCAATATTTTTATAAAAATGATTATGTGCCGAAATGGGCCAATTTTCCCAGAATATGAACAAAGTGCCCTAACTTTGAATACTTTTACCCCAAATGATGAACCACTAAAAATGCAAAAGGGAGTACCCTAATTATCAACGACTGGGCACCAATAGATGAACGGTAGTAACTATAGGAAGACGAATAAATTTAGTTCGTTCCAAGTTTTGGGCACGATGTTGATGAAATGAACTATCAAAAGCAACATAATCGTTCATGTATTAGAATGAAGCCCAATAGATGAACTAGTAAAATCTCTTAGTTTATGTTTTAGGTATAGGTAGTTTAATCCAGTGAACAGCCCCGTTTCCATACTAAAATAAGCCCCATAATAATTGAGTTACACAAGGAAAGTTCCGTTCGTCTTCAGAAGCATCGGAAGCAAACAGCAATCTAGAAATCCAAGATAGAATAAATGGAGTATCTACCGTTTCCGTAAGGATTTATAAAAACATTTTAAAAACTTCACCCAAAACTTGAACGCTGATCATCTATTGGATAAGTCACACAATATTGGAACCATAACTTGAACAGTAAATATATAATAAAATAAGTTAAAATATGTCTTTATTAATAACGCAAAGGGTAGCGGGATTAGTCTAGAATCGTTACCAAGAAAAAAAAAAACAGTAGAAACATTATTAAATTTTATACGAATTTATTTCCTTAAATTTTGAAGCGCCATTCTTAATAATAATTCCATACAAACGGCGGTTTCGGCGCGTGGCATATTTTTGGCGAGCTATCACAGCTGCAAACACGGGTACTTATATTATTTTAGAGTTTAAATGTCTATGACGGAAAAGTGTTAAAGTTTTAGTAAAAAATATTCTTAAGCTTGTAAAGTACGTCAGGATATAATTATTGTGATTTTTAGGAACAACTTTCATCTATTGGGGGTTGTTCATCTTTTGGTTCCTCTACCCTACTCTGTAGGTTTTCACTTTTTCGTATAATCTAAATAGGTAGTATTTTCAATGTATGTACGTTAACATCAGCCTAATTGACGTCTCCTGTCATAGTACAAAAATGCGAAAATTCGCAAGTACATTACGTCTGTAAAAAACTTTAAAGTGTAATAAAAATCAAAACACATGTTATTTTTAAAAGTCGCTGAACAAAAGTGGTTCAGTTTGGCGAGGACTACCTACGATTTAACTTATTGGTCCTGTTACAGACAACACCCGGTATATTGTGCCAAAATGGCTTATCTTAATTTTAAAGGGACAATGTAGGGGTTCGGAACGGGTTCACTGTTTTTCTTCTTCATTTGTAAGGAAGGATCGTGAGTGGTACCAATAGAAAGATTGCAAAAAAATAGGGCGACTGTGAAATTTTGAATTCATTTTAAGAGTCACATTTTCGATATAAAACGCATTTGAAATTTTCAAACAATTAGGCATTTATGAAACTAGTAGCTAAATTGTCTTAAAACAATCTGCACACTTTGTACTATTCAAAAACGTCTGCTATTGTATTGTGATTAGTAATATAATCGCATGCGGTGCCTCAAGTGAATTGACAGTTTTATTAAGCATGACCGGCGTCTATGGCCCATATTACACTTTTTTTTTTTTATGCTATAGGGGGCAAACGAGCAAACGAATCACCTGATGGTAAGCGATTAACGTCGTCCATGGACACCCGCAACACCAGAGGTGTCGCAAGTGCGTTGCCGGCCTTTAAGGTGGGAGTACGCTCTTTTCTTGAAGGTTTGAAGGTCGTATCGGTCCGGAAACACCGCTGGCGACAGTTCGTTCCACAGTTTAGCTGTGCGAGGCAGGAAGTTTCGGGAAAAGCGCACAGTTGAGGACTGCCAACCATCTAAATGGTGAGATTGGAAATATTGTCGCGTAGGGCGATGGCGGAAAGAAGCGGCAGGGATTAATCCGAACAATTCCTCGGAACACTCCCCATAATACATGCGATAGAAAATACAGAAAACCACACTATACCATATAGGATCATATCTCTGATCATAAATTATATGCCGCTCTTTTCCTTCACGTTGGAGAAAAGGGAGGCATATAGATCTATGGTCCAATATATTTGATAATGTAATAATGGGCCTTGGGCCTATTGGCAATATGTCATTTCGTCTTCATTTCGACTAATATTGTCGCGCATGTGGGTTGACATTAAATAAATTATTTTGACCAATAAAACGTTTTTTAGCCCAATAGCAACTTCATTTCAATAGCGGGGAAAATACGTATTGGCTTACGTATATTTCTGAGAAGGGGGATAATTATCAATCAATTGAGTCAAATTGAACAGTATACGTTTGGAGTATAGTAAGTATCTTTTCAGCTGAGCCCTTACGGATTAGCGTACAACAAAGCAATGGTATTCAACAATGGCATTATCTGTCTATGAGGCGCCGGCGCCGAATATGCAAAAAAAATTAACTACACTTAACTGTTTTGCCATTATCAACTCTATTCCCTAAGAAAAAAGATTAAAAATACATTATTTCTTACGCACGTGCCATACTTCTCCCAGGTAAATTTAGGGACCACCATGCTACATATGTTGTTTTCTCAATAAGTTCATATTGAATCTTATTGCCATAGCCATAAAGTCGTAATCCAAGAAACGCTTAACGTGATCGAACCTTTTTTTATGTAGGCAGTAGCACTTGCGGTTTGCTAACAATAAACAAAGGCGATTTGGTAAAGGCTCAGTTTAAAAGATAAATACTATAACATTTGAAGTGCTCATTTAATTTGAAGTGCTTACCAATACAAGGTTTAGTTATATTGTTAGATTAAGAGTGTAACCTTATATATAATATTAATGTACACTTTGCTATCATAGCGCGCTTGCATTTGCGCATTTGCAGCGCTTGATGTCAAAAATGACCCCTTGGTCCCGTCCCGCTCAAAGGATGAACTTGGCGGCATTTTGCAGCTGTTATTTTAAAGAATGTAGGAAGTAAAACTAGGAAAAACAAACAATTTTTTTATAGTAATAAATGTTTATTTAAGTATGAATCAATAGACATTCTAAAGATATTGTGTACCTTTTACGCAATCTTATCTTACATTACTAAAAACTATTAAAATAAATGCATCTATTTGGCAGCTTATGATCTGAAACTAAAATAACAGAGATACGAGTAGGTAGATGCACAAAACAATTATATAAATAAAGCTAACGTTCTAGAAAAATAATTTTATTCTGTCTGAAGTGTCAGTCAGCAAAGTAGTTTTTGGTTATGTTTTCGCGTATTAAAATCCTGGGATCAGGCTTTCGTTTTCGCCACATGTCGTACAAAAAACATTAATAGTTACAACTGAAGTTTAGTAGTAGTTTATACTCGTACATATAATTTTATGGCACGCATGTTTAAACGCTGCAACTAAGTATTTATATTTATTCTTCGATTGTGTAAACTAAACAGAAGACGTAGCGAGAAGAGCGAGATATCACGTATTGTTGAGTTGGATTCAAACTTTGAGTAGCAGATTTAAATTAACCGTGCGTAAATCTCATTCAGAATTAATTAATATATTAACCGTAGCTGCCTTTTTAAGAAATATAAAATTAAGTAAAAATATCTTACGCAAGGCACCGTTAAATAAAATATATGATGTTCCCCATACAGTCATGTGGTCACAAGTCGCTGTTCACGATGAATCTGTTACCCTCTGAGTGCTTGCCGGTGTATTTGTAGTTGCATTTGCCGTAGGCTCCTGAAAATAAAATAGAAATTCAGAAATCAATAACTCCATTTATTAGGTACATACGTTATATCTAGATAATTTCTCAAAGTTTTAAAAACATTTATTCTCGAAATATATACAGTAAGTGTAACTTACCTAACTACCTACCTCTACCTACCTTAAATCTAAAGTAGGTCCTTGAGGCATTGTACCTAGGATGAGGCAAAAAGTTGTGTCTTAACTCACAGGGGTTTTGCCAAAGCTCGCTAAATAATACAGAATGTGACAGGTAACGAGTTGGCTGAATTGCACGTCGAAAAATAATAGTTTGAAATTGTGGTATATGCAACTGCATAGCCTTTAGATGGTCTTACGTCATGTTATAAACAATGGTGTCAAATAAATGATTGTCCAAAGGGGCTGCACGTTTTTCGGTATAAGCTTTTATTGCCGACTGTACTTTTGTTTCAACAGTCAGAGGTTCAGAAATGACTCGTGGTAATCGTGGCCATTACTCATCGGCGTTTTCATTTCCGCAACCGCTATTTTCAGTTCACTTCCACGTTTTAAACACAAAGGATACATTACTTCTCGGCCTTATTCTGCTAGGTCAGCACACAATTTCAGTTTATAAGAATCCTTATTCCTTTAAAAACGCTCATGAATTTAGTAGTTTTACAGTGTGGTTTAAATCATAGTATTTTCTTCCTTTTACTATTTTAAACAGGGCTCTTGTGGTCTGATATCATACAATTGAATCTACGAGTATAGGTACTTTCGTCATCATATTAGTTGAAATATTTTTCAAAGGCGTAAGGTCTAATAAAAAAGGAACAAACATCCAAACAAAACATTGAGACTTACTTTGTAGGATATTAGAATCTATTGATATTTGGTTAGTTACATACGCCTGTATTTCTCCAACGCGCTGAAATTCACTGGCAGCGGTCGCTCCCTCCCCGCAGCCCGCCTGGCCCGGGGCTCCTCTGGCTCGGGCAGCGGGCGACGCACGCGCATGAACGCGCCTCGCATCTCCAGCTGCACGCGCTCACATTTATATGGTACCATATAGATACCTCTGTGTTTGCCCAACGCGCTGAAATCCACCGGCAGCGGTCGCTCCCTCCCCGCAGCCCGACTGGCCCGGGGCTCCTCCGGCTCGGGCAGCGGGCGACGCACGCGCATGAACGCGCCCCGCGTCTCCGCCTGCGCGCGCTCGCTCGCGCTGACACGCCGGGAATCCAGAAAGCGTAGGTTTCTTAGCGTGTAAATTACGAAGTATCTGGGAAACAGATAAGTTTTATGCTATTATTCATATATGTACACCAAATCCAAGGAAAGGGACAAAACATCAATTAAGTAAGTGTTTATCCGCTGGGAAAACTACCTAAATTTATACTAAACCTAGTGTATAGTGTATTCAGATTTGAGAAGAAAATGAATTGAATTATATTCATTATCATAGCGGTTTTGTATCTATGTAATAGAAACCACTTTTTTAACATTGCGCTTATATCGGAACGGGGGCTACCGTGTTCCCGCTCACCAGGCGGCGCGACCCGTGTGTGGGTCTTGTGTCCATGTCACCCACGGCAAAATAACATAGCATTACATAATGCATAGCTATGTATATCACCATAATATGAAAAAAAATTCAAAGTGACGTTTGAAATGTTTATGCCAGACCCACGTTTCACTAGGGCCCTTAGCGGCGCATTGACTCGCTTTAAGTTCCTGGATACCAATAAAATAAATATAAATAAATACTCATTAAATAAACTATAGGCAACCCACGTAATTTAGTCGATTTTCGCTCGACACTCAGCTGAGACAATGGTTGCGTTCGCCGAAGGACAAGGAGCCCTTAAATGGTCCTGGGGTATATATGATTCCGTGTTCTTGTGGAAAGAATTATATTGGAGAGACCGGCCGGAATATTTCTACGAGACTCACAGAACACATACGTAGTATGAAAAACCGAGATGGCCGTGGTTCTGCGGTAACGGAACACGTATTGGACTCGGATTCGACGCACTACATTAGGTTTGATAGGGTAACCGTGTTGGCTAGAGAAAAATTCGTAGTTCAGCGGAAAATACGGGAGGCTATTGAAATAAGTCGTCATCCGAACTTCAACCGTGATTGTGGTTGGTCAGTGCCTCCCAGTTGGAAAACGGTTTTGGGTACCGCGTCAGTGGACTGTGTGAACGTGCCCTTAGCGAGTGACGTAGTGAGTGTTGTTTGCAACCCGGTTGGCAAAAGCGATGATAATGAGAACGAGGGTAGATCGTCCGCCGTGTCGCCCCCCGCGCCGCTCCCACCGCCAGCTGCAAGTACCAGAGCAGATAGGGCATTAGCCCGCAGTGTACGACTTGCCTCTGTCGCGAGTGGGCGCTCCTGATGACGTTCTTCGTAAAGAACGAAACATGTCGAGCGAAAATCGACTAAATTACGTGAGTGACCCGTTTTAAATATTATTTAATATGTTCGAGTCTCACGAGAGTTTTATAGTTAAAACTATAGGCAAATTAATTAATCATCTTATACTTATGATTAGTAGATAAGATTCAAGTAATTTTGAAACGAGGAGTTATCTATGCAGGATTTCCGAACTACCTGATACTGGTTTAAAGGTTTACTTAAGTTAGGTAACGCATACTAATTGCGTATAAAGCTAATTCTCCGTTTCAAACTTGTCTCACTGGCTTATGCTTACGACATATTACGTATACAACACGTGTAATATAATGTAATTAATCAATTATAATCCTTTAACCATGTTGTAGGCCTCGCTACAAAAGGGTTTAATTTTTTTGTCATATCCTTACGGCTTAAGGACGTAACGAATGGGGAGTGCGGTACTTTTCATTTTATAGCGTGTTGGAGATCTCCAAACCGCATGATCTTAACTTTTCGTCTGAGTTTGTTTAGGATCCTGAACTCAGTTTTCAGCAATCTTTTGATTTCTATTGTGCTCTGAAGAATTGTTTGATATGATGCCAACAGCTGCATTCTACCATCGCACCGCTCGCCGTCGGCAGGGTGTTCACCCGCATACCCTGGAGCCTAAATGGTCTCGTACCGTGCGGTTTAAGAGGAACTTCCTACCGCGGACGCTCCGGCTGTGGAATGAGCTCCCTGCCGCTGTTTTTCCAAAGGACTACAGTACTTCTTCAAAAAAGGAGTGTTAAAGTTTTTAAAGGGTCGGCAACGCGCATGTAACACCCCTGGAGTTGCAGGCGTTCATAGGCTACGGTGACCGCTTACCATCAGGCGGGCCGTATGCTTGTTTGTCACCGTCGTAGTATAAAAAAAAACCCTCCGACGTCGTCGTAAACAAAAATAAGTAATTATTAATGATAAAACGAACTTACTTGTACGTGAAGTTCTATCATAATTATGCGCAGCTGTTCCATTCGAAGCGATTATAGTTAACTTGTAGTAGTCCATCTTTCCAGCTCTCGGCCATCACGAATTATTTAAAGATTAAAAGCTAATCTGAA
Organism: Lathronympha strigana; assembly: GCA_949128165.1. Taxonomy (NCBI): domain Eukaryota; kingdom Metazoa; phylum Arthropoda; class Insecta; order Lepidoptera; family Tortricidae; genus Lathronympha; species Lathronympha strigana. Next base: position 13,179,738 of record OX421908.1, read on the forward strand.
AAAAATATCTATTAAAAAAGGCTCCATTGATGACTGTATACCTCCTTCAACCAATAGGTCTTACCTCCATACTGATCTCCATAGTTACGTCATTAAGTTTAAAGCATATCACCTCAATACATCGCGGATTTTTTGTCTTATACCAATGGGAGGGTTGGGCGGGAGTATTTATTAATCGCTTCGAATGGAACAGCTGCGCATAATTATGATAGAACTTCACGTACAAGTACCTAAGTTCGTTTTATCATTAATTATGCTTTGCTGTTCCATTCTCGCGATTATAGTTAACTTGTAGATGTTCAAAGAACAATAAATAAGCGAAAAATCTGCGAACAAAACTGAATAATTTATTACATTTCATAAGACAATTTCATACATTTGAAATTCAACCACGAACAATATCTGTGAATCAGGTACTATAAGTAAGAAAAATTAACGTTAAATAAATGATGATTGTATTATTGGCTATTTAAAATAGACCTAGCAAATGAATCGTCCTGGTAAGGAAAAAGTTCTCTGTTGTAGAACTTAGCAAATACGGAAGAGGACGCGCTCCATCCTGCGGTTTTTCTTATCAGATCTACGCTGACTCCAAGACGACTTGCCTTAGAACTGGCAGCGTGGCGTGTGCTGTGTGAACTAAACACAGAAGTATTGATACCGCTTTCATGTAGCACGTCCTTTATCCAGTGACTAAGAGTCTGACTCGTCACTTTCTTATGAGGTTTTCTAAAACTGATGAATAAATAATCTGAATCAGGTGCCCTGAGCGACATGGTTTTATCTTTATAACAAATTAATGTTCTTGCGGGGCATATGGCTGGATTTTCATTATAAAATGGTATTTTTAAGAGTGGTTGATAACAATTGGGCCTAGTTGTTTTTATTGACTCCGATATCATTACAGAAATACAATCAGAAGATATTATTATATTTTTTAACCGTATTAATGATAGAGTCTGAACTCTGTGAGAAGTTACTAGTGCGAGAAGGGAGATTAATTTTTTCGATAGAATTTCAAGACTCAAACCAACATTTGGATATAACTTTGACAAATAATTTAGAACAATACTTGTATCCCAAGTGAAACTGTATTTTGGACCCGGTGGTCTTGATCTAAATACTCCTTTCATAAATTTATTAATTCTATCGTCATTTGTAACACTTCGACCTAAAATGAATGACAGTGCCGATCTGCAGCAATTAAGACTGCCATAATTGTAATGTATTTCGTAGAGACTGGTAAGAAAAAACAAAATATTAGGAACCGATGCAGATAAATAATCCACATTTTCATTTTGACAAAAGTTGAACCACGCCTTAAAATAACTATTATATTGTTTACGAGTGTTTGGTGCAATTGAATTGATCATAATATCTATTGACGAGGGTGGGACACTTCTTCGAAGTAACGCTTCCCTGATAATATGGCTGCAGCCAGGATAAGGTTTTTGTGTAGGCTGTGTCGGGACCTGGAATTGTCAGAAACCAATAAGTCACAGCTGGGGCTAAAATAAATTATTTTTGATATAACTAGCTTTCGGAAAATGGGGAACCAGGGCTGTGTGGGCCAGAATGGCACTACAATAATGCCACATGCCCCATCAGCAATTATCTTATTTAATGATTTTAAGATTACACTAAAAGGTGGAAATGCATAGAAGTAAAAGCTTGACCAGTTCACTGTAAAAGCATCGATAGAAAAGGCATATGGATCTGGTTTCCAAGAAATATAAATATCGCACTTCGTGTTGGATCTGGTTGCAAAAAAATCAATTTCAGGTGGACCAAATAAATTAACTATTCGTGCATACGCATAGTTAGCCAACTCCCATTCGGTATCTGACTGAATTTTTCGAGACTCAAAATCTGCTATGCTATTGTCACTTGACTTGATATACGAAGCAAAAATAAATAGTTTTCTTTTTTCACAAAAACTCCAAATATCGCGAGATATTTTATTAAGATGTGAATATTGTACACTGCCCATGCGATTGATACAAGAAATGGCAGTCGTATTGTCAATTCTAAGTAGAATTTGCGTATTAAACGTATTCCCGGCAAAAACCTTCAATGCAAAAAATGCAGCTAGTAATTCCAGTAAATTTATATGAAAATGTTTTTCCACGTTAGTCCAGAAACCATTTATTTTTTGATCACCGCACGAAGCACCCCATCCGCTTTTACTAGCGTCTGAATAAATTTCAAATTCATAACTGTTATTCCGGATGGGGTTCACAGATTTCTTTATATTTTCATACCACCAGTCCAAATCTTCATTAAGAATATGTTTATGTAACTTCATGGTTCTTTCATAGTCATCAAATTTTTGTAGGTTAGTAAACTTTTCTTTTTCAAACAATTTTGTGTGTAACCATCCATACTCTATAGCAGGACAGACAGAAATTAACAATCCAATAAATTTTGCCAAATGTCTAATCTTACAACTATCCAATCTTTTAAACTTAGCGATTTCATTTCTTATTTTTTCTCTTTTTTCTTCAGTAAGTTTTAAGCAAAAGTTTTTTGAATCTAGGACAAAACCTAAAAAAGTGCAGCTAGTCTTCGGTTTTAAGTTACTCTTTTTATGATTAATCAAAAAACCTAAGTTTTCTAATAACTTTGTGGTCTTATTGACATTGTTTACACACTCTGGGTAAGTACTACCAATTAAGAGTATATCGTCTAAGTAAATAGTAGACAGGAAACCGTGTAGACGTAAGTGCTCAACAACTGGTTTCATAATTTTGGTAAATACCAAGGGAGCGGTATTGAGACCGAACGGTAGTACATTAAACTCATATACAGTATTATTAAATTGAAACCTTAAATATTTTTTGGAATCCGGATGAATTGGCACCAAAAAATATGCATCTTGTAGATCTATATTTGCAAGAAAACAATCTGGGGAAATGAGCCTTACAGCTGTTCGTATATCCTCCATTTTGAAATGGGCAGGTTTTATAAATTTATTTAATTTTTTTTTTTTTATACTACGACGGTGACAAACAAGCATACGGCCCGCCTGATGGTAAGCGGTCACCGTAGCCTATGGACGCCTGCAACTCCAGGGGAGTTACACGCGCGTTGTCGACCCTTTAAAAAAGGAGGAATTTAGATTAAGGATAAACCGTTTGTCACCATTTGGTTTTGGGATTAAAAAAAATACTTGATAAATAATCTCCTTCTTCCCTCGTACATTGTGAAATTGCCCCCTTAACAATCAGTTTATCAATTTCAATAATATAATCATTAAATTCAGTAATACTACTAGGATTATTTTCCGGATAAACAGTCTGAAAAGGCTGAGACGAAAAAGAAATGGTGTATCCTTTAATCCAAGACAAAACTGTCTGATCTGTGGTAAGTTTTTTCCAACAGTTATAGAAAAAACGTAATCTACCTGACGGCAACATCACCTGAGCGTCTAGCGTCTCCTCTTGTAACTGTAGCGGGCACTCCCCCGAGCACGTGACGATGTCGGTCGGCGCTTGCTGTCCGCTTCCGCTCGGCTCCTGCTCCCGTAGTGAAACATCGACGGAGCTCCCGCAGACCGATGAGCTGGTTTCCTGCTCGGACTCGAGCGGTTCGGCTGCGGGTGCTTCCAGTTTAAATTATACTGTGTGCCAGTGCCATAATCCGAGTTCTTATTTGCCACAGTCTTAGGTTTGTTGAATTTTAGATCCTGACCTGACTTAGTAATGGCTTTAGATGCCTTTAATTTTTCTGCCAAATCTTCACCGAACAGATTTTTATCCCTTTTAGTCTCTTTTAAAGTGTCCTTCATTTTGTGATTTAAAGTCGAAACAATGAAGTTTCGTCTGAGTTTTGTATCTATGAAATGAGAATCGCACAATAAGCGACAAGCACTGCTAACATGTCTGAGTACCTCTTGGCTTGAAGAAGATTTGTCATTTATTAATATGTCCATAGACTTAGTCAAGGCTGACAATGTTGTACCAACCTGCCTTTGTCTTGCAGCCAATGAAGCGTCCTTCTTTTGTAGCATATCCGACGTTGCCGCCTTAACCTCTGGATTCAAAAGTGGCGCACTAAATAATGGGCAGTTACCCGGGATAGGGTAATTCTCAATAATTATATCTTTCTGTTCTTTTTTAAGACCATTTAGTAAAATATCTTGCAAACGTAATGCAATATCATTATGAACGTCAGGTCCAATTGGCGAATGTTCTTTTGGGGCATCACCAAGCAAGGTAAGAATTTCATCATCCAAGTGTGAGACTTCTTCAATGATTACGTCATCTTCAATATCTTTGCTTGAAGTGCCCGGTTGCTGGTTGTTGTCTACTGTTTTCGTTTCTGTTTCTAAACGTACCTCTGGTTCATCATCACTTATTGCTGGCTGAGGCAGCGGCGAAGGCTGAGGAGAAACCGATTCATAAAATGCCTCATTATTAGAAGAGTAGTACGCTTCATGGTCTGAAAGAACAAAGAAGTATGCTACCTTTACATATCAGTGAAGGTAATGATCCCAAGAAACATTCGCATCACATTTGTTCTTTGGTAGGTATACACAGAACAGATACATATGTGTGAATAAAAAGTTGAAGTTATGGTTAAGTTGGTAGGCAAAACATCTGTATCGACAGAAAACTGTGAAGGTAACAGTCCTAGATATACTGTTCGCATCACTCATGCCAGTACCGTAATTAATGGCAACATATATATGCTTTGTGAAGGTAACTACCCCGACTGTGTAGTTCGCATCACTATGTTAGAGCAATACTGAAATAACGCATAAAATCCTTTTATGCATACGCCACTACATCTTGACAACTTTGCAAGTCGTATGCTTGGATCTTCACAAGAATCAGACGGCCGGCACGCTCGTTTGCTAAAATGCCAGTAATAATAATAATAACTCCACGGCCGATTCGGCCACGGTGACTGCTGTCAACTCCGTTGCTGTCTTTGGTGTGCTCGCATGTGGCTGACGTAGCCAATCTTATTGATAAACGAACGCGAACATTGCGAGCATACAAGCACACCACCAACGTAATTGTAAAATATTGCCGCAGGTGGTCGGGACTTCAACTCGTCACGTTTGGTATCGAGCTCTAAGCGCCGCCGAGACTCAAAGTCTTTTACGTTGTTATTAATTGCAGTCCGCCATTCCGTCCGTACGGCAGCCTGCCTCTCCCATTGTGAAGGCTCTATGGAGCACTTTTGCATGTGCCGCTTAAGCACATCTTTATATCTGAGGAACTGGCCGCCCTGTTTACGCTTGCCCTTCTCAAGTTCGGAATAAAAGATGCGCTTAGCGACACGCTGGTCGTTCATCCGCGACACGTGACCGCACCACCGTAGCTGGCGTCGCATGAGATACACCTCGATCCCAGCCACATTTGCTCTACGCAGAACTTCGGTGTTCCGAACACGATCAAACCATCGGATCTTTAGGATCTTGCGTAGGCACCTGAGATGGAACCGATCCAGCATGCGAATATGGCGGCGATAAACGGTCCACGTTTCAGCGGAGTAAAGGAGGTTAGGGAGCACGACTGCCATGTACACGGATATTTTGGTAGCCAGTTTTAGATCATGTGATCCGAAGACCTTGTGATCTAGCTTACCAAATGCAGCAGCCGCAGCCCCAATCCTGCTATTAGTTTCCGCGTCAAGGTCGCACTTAGATGTAATCATACTCCCCAGGTAGCGGAACTTATCAACCTGCTTCAGATGATCCTCGCCGAGTCTTACGGCCAGCGGCTGTTCACTGTGAATGTCCAGAGACATCACCTCAGTCTTCTTGACGCTGACCTTGAGCCCAAATCTGCGGCAGGACTCGTCGAAAACGGACATTAGCTGTTGCAGACCTTCCGGGGACTCAGCCACAAAACACAGGTCGTCTGCATACATGATTTCTGTGATCACTGTATACGAGACCTTTGTGTGTGCTTTGAACCTGGCTAGGTTAAAAATACTGCCGTCTGTGCGATAACGGACGCGAACGCCTTCGGAGCAAATTTGTAGAACTTCCCGGACTACAACCGAAAAATATAATGAAAATAGAGTGGGTGCTAGGACGCAACCTTGCTTCACCCCGCACGTAACGGGGAAGAAGTCTGATTGGTCGTCGTCGACAGCAACGCAGCACTCCATATCATCATGTAGGAGTCTCACTAATCTTACAAACTTCTCCGTACATCCAAGCTTACCCAGAACCACCCAGAGGGCTTCTCGAGGCACACTGTCAAAAGCCTTCTCAAGGTCAACAAAGCAGAGATACAACGGGCGTCCTTGCTTTCTACTTTTCTCTTCTAGTTGACGCACTGAGAATATAGCTTCACAGGTGCCTCGATCGGGTCGGAAACCAAACTGGGTCTCTGGCAGCAGCTTTTCAGAAATATTCATGAGGCGGTTCAGCAAAACTCTGGCAAAGACTTTCCCGGGGACAGACAGCAACGAAATACCACGGTAAGAATTACAATCAGAGCGGTCACCCTTGCTCTTATATAATGCCCTGATGCGCGAGACTTTAAAATCTTTAGGGACCTGTTCCTTTTCCCATATAAGAACAAAGAGTTTCCACAAAACTGAATGCAACCCCTCACCGCCATATTTAATCAACTCTCCCGGTATAAAGTCGATGCCAGCCGCACGCTTGTTTTGCTGTTGATTAATGGCAAGAGTAACTTCATCGCAAGACGGAGGCTCCTCCAGCTCAACGGAAAAAGGGAGTTGAGGTATTGACCTAATATGCTCCAGGTCTGCGGCCCGATCCACATTCAACAGAGTGTTGAAGTGTTCTGCCCATCTAGTTAAAACCTCGTCCTTACTTTTGAGAAGGCCATCACCACTACATGGCTTCAGAGGCACTTTTACAGGAGGCGTGGTATTAGTAAGGTTTCTGATCTCATTATAAAACTCCCCTAGCTGGTTAGTGTCAGCGAGCCACTGAATGCGGTGAGCCTTATCCTGCCACCACTTGTCTTTTGTTTCCCTTGACAGTTTTCGCAGACTTAGATCACTCTGCCGCAATTCCGAAGTGCTTCCTCCTTGTACTGCAATTCTGTTCTGCCGAAGAAGACGACGGTGTTCGTCGATGGCTCCAGTAAGAACCGTGTCATTCTCATCAAACCAGTCCTCATGCTTACGAACTCTTATGCCCAATGTAGACTTAGCAGAGTCTAGTATATGAGATGACACAGTCCCCCAGATAACATCTACATCACCTGTATTGATGTCTACGGACGAAATTTTGTTATTGATCGATTCAGCATATACCTTCCTGGTCTCGAGGTCATTGAGCCGGTCTACATTTAAACTCACAGGTTTTGCTCTCTTAGACCTACGAGGACGAAGGAGGCGGAGGCGCAGCTTCGTAACGACAAGCCTGTGGTCGGTCCAGCAGTGCGCACCGCGCATAACACGGGTGATTTGGACCTGGGATACATCTCTTTGCCGCACGATTGCGTAATCTATCAGATGCCAGTGCTTGGACCTAGGGTGCATCCACGTGTTTTTGTGCTTGGCTGGAAGTCTGAACATGGTGTTCGTAATCGCCAGATGATATTGTGCACAAAGGCTAAGCAGCAGCTGTCCGTTGCTATTCATTTTTCCTACGCCGTGTTGACCTAAAACTTGTGGCCAAGCTTCAAAATCGCGGCCTACTCTGGCATTAAAATCACCCAGTAGAACTATCTGTTCTCTGGGAGGTACGCGATCGATGGTGTTTGCAAGCTCCTCATAAAATCGATCCTTGACGTCATCAGATTTATCCAGCGTAGGTGCATAGACACTGATGACGTTAAGAAAATTCTTGTCACTCAGGTGTAGGCGCAACGTGGTGACGCGGTCCGAGACGTGTATTGGGTACTCCTGCAATTGCTTGACTAACGTATTCTTGATCGCAAACCCCACACCAGACCTTCGAATTTCAGAGAAGGGTAGCCCTTTCCAGAAGAAGGTATACCCACCTCCGTGCTCTACCTTTTGCCCTTCGTCAGCAAGATGTGTTTCGCTGAGAGCAGCCACATCTATATTGTAGCGACGAAGCTCACGAGCAATTATTGCAGTTTTCCTCTCAGGACAAGCATTGGTTTCGCGATCCAGGAGTGTTCGCACGTTCCACGCGCCGAGCATCATCTGAAGGGGTGTTATTTTCTTGGATTTCTTATTGCATCGACCGCGAATTAAAAGATGCGGAGGCAGCCACGGTTACTACCATCCCTTCAGGTTTGGGGTGAGCATTTGTTTAGGGCACCTTTTCTAGCCCCCTCCCTGGCTGAGCAGGGAAAGCAGTGCCTCCCTAAATAGGGCTGCTTTGTCGCCCCTGGTGCTGCCGAATCCTTTCTGTCCCCCCAGTGCAGAATGGAAGCGACCACGGCATTACACAACACCCCAGGGACCGCCTGTATGCAGGCCTCAGACAAAGCCCAGTCTGCATCGGACCAGACCTCTCTACTTCAGCCCGTCGCCACAGGTCTTTTAGCAGTATCGGAGTCCTAATTCGGAAGCAGTCAGTTGCGCAGGATATATTACCGTGCACAAGTGTACGCGCGAAACACAGGTGCACATACTCATCCTCATCCTCCTTGACCCAGTGGGACGGAGACCGTCACGACCGGAGAAAGACTTGGACAGATGAAACAGTAAAAGCATGAAAAAGTTACAAGGGATCAAAACTTTTCCACACACTCCCTTAATCGCCTTCTACGATACCCACGGGAAGATATGGGGTGGTACTATTCTACTCCGCCGGCACCACACGGCCAAAAATGCCAGTATTGCGGCCACGTAATCGTAATCTGCAATTTACTTTCCGAAGTGGTAATGACAACCATAAATTACAATTATAATTATTCTCGTTGCATGCGTATTTCCAATCCTGAAAAATCTGAAAACAAAAAACTCACCTGATCTTGAACTAGATCTATGGCGGCGACGGTTAAAACATACTTTTTCCAAACGCCGCAATTTCTTTAAAATTCGATCTGTATCGCGGTCGTGATGTTTACGCTTTTTTCCCATGTTTGGAGTAACAAAAAATACACTGTTATAGCTAAAATAAAATTTACGAATTTTCACGTGCGATGGCCTTTAGCACGAAAAACAGATAATGACGTAACTATGGAGATCAGTATGGAGGTAAGACCTATTGGTTGAAGGAGGTATACAGTCATCAATGGAGCCTTTTTTAATAGATATTTTTTTCAGATTAGCTTTTAATCTTTAAATAATTCGTGATGGCCGAGAGCTGGAAAGATGGACTACTACAAGTTAACTATAATCGCGAGAATGGAACAGCAAAGCATAATTGATTTTTCTATACAATTCCGTTATTATTTCTTCTTGCACTCGTGCACAAAATGAAACATTTCGCCATTTCAGTTTTGAAAATATTTCAACATGAATTGAAGCCATTCATTTTTAGTTTAATAATATTATTTATGCCACACCTGGCCATAAAGTGCCTTTTTCCGCAGGCTACGCGTACGGAAATAGCCGATTTCTGTCAAGTGTAGGCATAAAATGATGTCCCTAACACGTGAGGTAATAAATAAAGCCCTTGATCGCATGTTTACGTCCCTCGCTTGCAGCTCGGGTCGCAAACATCTGCGATCTCGGCCTTTCTTTGTTTTACCGCACTAGTTAGGTAATGTACTATGTTGATATAAGAGGTTCAATCCGCTCCAGATGCAATGCGGCTTACCTACCCACTGCAGCTAATGTGTTAAGTAATTGACATTTAATTCTATTCCGTATTCTAACCCCATACATTGGAATTTAATAATCGAATATGGATATTCGATTATTCCAACGTATCTCACGGTTGTTACACGTGTTATTGTGAACATGCCCTAATTTTATTGGACTACCGTAAGTACCGTAGGACGTACCGAATTTATTTTAAAAGGAGTGTACCTTGTGTTTGAAAACATAAATTTTTTTTTTTTTTTAAGTAGCGATACAGTAATTTGGGATGATATTGTGTGATTACATTTATTCTTATTTTTATAGTGAGAAAATATTAACATTCATACAAAACAGAAGATAGTACTGTCGATCCGCTCTTTTAGAACGTTAGTTTAATTGCAGGATTACCTTAGATATGACTAGCGGAGCGAATAACTAAACGTTTCCATGGCAGCTTGAGACAAAGCTAATAAGTCTTCGTGAATAATGCTCGGATCATTAGCTATTAAGTAATTGGCAGTCGGAACATTTCCATTTTGCATTAAATGTAAGGTTTGAATGTTTCCGGTTTGATTGGATAATCACGTTTCGACGTAGAGATGGAAAGGATTTAAGCCTTCATTACTGTTTCAGATAGTTTATTATGTTTGCATGGTTTGTTTAGAGGTGGAGGTAATTCCTCATAATCATACCCCGCAACCCAACTAGCAAATCGGTAGCAGATTGACGTCAGGGTTGTCACTGTGTACTAACTAAGAACAAATCAAAAGGCATTATTCAAATTATCAAATTTATTTTCTAATATATTTACCTCGGGATCGTTTTGAAACAACTATGTTCTTTTACATTTTCCTCCCTATCCATAAAATATAACTAATGAAAGGCACCATTGTGAATTGTATACAAGCTGTGATCCATCTGTTTCTTCTCTTTTGTAAGTAAGTAGTGTGTTCTGTATTATGTGTAGTATATTTTGTTATATTTCACTTGTAAATCTGGTTGATCTTTTAAATTAAAATCTAAATGTGAAGAGAAAACATCTTCCTTATCTTAGTGGCTTCTACAAGCTAAATGTCTGACCACATCGTATTTCTTCGATTTTATGTTCACTGCACATAGTTCTTCGTACTTCTCAAGTACTTAAGTACTCCAATATTTTTAAGCTATAATGCTCCTTTGAATATTTGAATGAAATACGGAAAATACGGGACTTCATAAACAAAATGCATTTAACAATGATGATATTTCTTTTTTTCTTTGATATAACATTAAACAAGGTTATATCAAAAGAGGGTAAATATGGGGGAATATGGTTATAATCTTATCATTAAATTGTATCAATCATACATACAATAAAATAAGTAAGCCGTTTTTCTCTAGGATAATGATTATTTATGCAAATAAGTAGGTACAGTCAGCCACACAGCTAACAATACACCCAAAGTGCCAAAAATATGTATACAAGACTTTATTGTCTGAGCATTAAGGTAGTGTATACATATTTTTGGCACTTTGGGTGTATTGTTAGCTGTGTGGCTGACTGTACACTTTCCACATACATTTTAAATGTGTTACAATGTAATTTTCTCTAGTGGTGCTCGTCTTTTAGGGTTCCGTAACCAAAATGGCAAAAACGGAACCCTTATAGTTTCGCCCTGTCCGTCCGTAGGTATGTCACAGCGGTTCAATCGGTAACTATTAAGCATATTTTAGGTAAGTACAGCTACAGTTGTCTGGTCTGGTCTGGTACCACTTAGCCGACTGTTGATAAGATTCATTTCTATATGCGATATTACCTAGCGACAAAGTGGTACCTTTCACTTAAAACTATTAGTTTACGATTGACTAGGTATGTATCTACTACCTAGACGATTGAGTCAATATCAGAAGCTTGTGAAGTTAGGACTATTTTAAATATTGACACATTTTTCAACCGACTTCAATATTTCCAAAGGAGGAGGTTCTCAATTCGTCTGAATTTTTTTTTTTATTTTTTTTTTTAATGGATGTTCACTCATAACTCCGTCATTACTGAACCGATTTGAATTTTTTTTTTGTTTTCTGAAAGTAGACAGTTCCTGGTTGGTCCCGTTTTTTTCAAAATCCATTTCTGATGATGGGATCCATGAGGAACTGAGGGAACTCCTCAAATTTGAAAGGCACATGCATGCTGATTTGGGTGATTTCTTAAGAAACTTGAGCATTTCTTTACGAAAATCATCAATTTGGTGGAGTGGATCTGGTAATGAAGACCAGGGATGGCAAAGTGGAACTGCTTCGTAATTCTCAGGACTATGATCCGATTTAAAAAAATATTTTTTTGTCTGTATATAGATGGTTTCAAGATTGTCCCGTTTTTTTCAAAATCAATTTCTGATGATGGGATCCATGAGGAACTGAGGGAACTCCTCAAATTTGAAAGGCACATGCATGATGATTTGGGTAGTTTCTTAAGACACTCGAGCATTTCTTTACGAACATCATCAATTTGGTGGAGTGTACCTGATGATGAAGACCAGGGATGTCAAAGTGGAACTGCTTGGTAATTCCCAGGACTGTCATCAGATTTAAAAATAATATTTTTTTTCTGAAAATAGATGGTTCCAGGTTTGTCCCGTTTTTTTCAAAATCAATTTCTGACGATGGGATCCATGAGGAACTGAGGGAACTCCTCAAATTTGAAAGGCACATGCATGATGATTTGGGTAGTTTCTTAAGACACTCGAGCATTTCTTTACGAACATCATCAATTTGGTGGAGTGGACCTGATGATGAAGACCAGGGATGGCAAAGTGGAACTGCTTGTTAATTCCCAGCTCTATCATCCGATTTGAGACATTCATCTTTTCTTTGTAAAGAAATACCTTCAAGATAGTCCTATTTGATTTCGTTCTATCTAGTCCTATTCGTTCTATTTTGATGATGGGCTTCATGAGGGATTGAGAGAACTCCTCAAATTTTAACGGCACATGCATTCTGATTTGAGGGTTTCCTTAAGTAACTAAAACAGTGTTTTGGCGGAGCCAACATTTTGATGAACTGGATCTGATGATGAAGACCAGGGATCGCAAAGTGGAACTGGTTAATAAACCTAGCTCTACTTATTATCCTAGTTGTGACATTCATCTGTTTATATTCTGATGATGGAGTTCTAGAAGAATTCAGAGAACTCCTCAAATTTGAACGGCAGGTTAATTGTGATTAGAGGGTGTTCATAATTAGCTTAGGCATTTTCTTACTGTGGCCATCATTTTGCTGGAGTGGACCTGATGTTGATAATCAGGGATGGCATAATGAATATGCTCGTTAATTTACAGTCTGTCATCCAATTTAACACATTGTTATTTTGTTTGTTTAACGGTCTACAAGGGAGTTCCGTTTGATTATACTTCAAATGTAATGATGGAAGCCCTAGGACATTAAGAAAGCTCCTCAATTCTCAAACGTACACGTGCGGTGTATTGGATATTTGTGAAGTAAACTGGCTAACTCAAACAAATTCTTAATTTCACTTTTACCGGGAACCAAATGAAGTCGGTTTTTTTTTCTTAAAAATTATTTTGTGTCAAAGTTGCAAACCAATCGGATAAACCAATCCCAATCGCAGACTAAAGATAGGTTATCGCAATGTAGTTGAGACGGACCGGCAATAAACAAAGGTGACAGCATCAGTGGATATTGACGAGGGTTCCCCTTTAATCGAACCACTCTAAACCTCTCTATTTGCAGAGATAAACCTGTCACGTGTCCGTGTTGTGCCATTTAAATTGGTATGGAGGTGTCGGAAACAATACTGAATTGTAATCAGGAAATCTGGGATAGTAAATCGAGTGGTAATTCAGCGTGGGATTTTATAGACGGACATACGGATTTCAATGTCTAACCGGACTCTTAAGAGCCGAATTTTTTTTAATACCACGACAGTGGCAAACAAGCATACGGCCCGCCTGATGGAAAACGGTCACCGTAACCTATGGCCGCCTGCAATTCCAGGGGGTCACATGCGCGTTGCCGACCTATTAAAATCTTGTACACTCCTTTTTTGAAGAACCCTATACTGTAATCTTTCCGGAAAACCTCAGCAGGGAGCTCATTCCACAGCCGGAGCGTCCGCGGGAGGAAATTCCTCTTAAACCGCACAGTGCGCGACCATTTTGGTTGCAATGTGTGTGGCTGAGCGCCCTGTCGATGGTGAGCGGTGCGATGGTGAAAAATGGACGTTGGCAACATGTCAAACAATTCTTTAGAACACACCCTATTGTTTAGGCGATAGCACACACATAAGGAGGCAAAGTCTCTCCTTAGACTTAAGGGTTCAATACCAACTGTGAGTTTGGGATCTTCGACAATTCGTACAGCGCGCCTCTGGACCGAGTCAAAGGTTCCAAGCTGGTATCTAGGCGCTGATGTCTAAAGGTGACAGCAGTACTCCATATGGGGGTCTGACTTGCGACTTATATTGACTATTGAGCACACCGAGCTTTTTGGATGCCAGCGCAGCCTTCCCTTCCAGGTGAGAACGGAATTGGACGTCGCTCTAAATATCGATCCCGAGGATTCCAATACTCTCTGACACGGTAAGAGTTTTGTCTTGGAACGGTGGAGTCACAGTAAATGGTTTTTTTAGCAGTGAACGCGCAAACTTGTGTCTTAGTGGGATTGAAATGGACTAGATTGTCCCGACCCGACACCGAGACTCTAGATAGAGTATTCTCAATGTCTGACACAAGTTTTCCACGACTTTCCAGCACCACTGAACGAGGGATGTTAGCACGGCCCGTGTAAAAAGCATTCCCGGTACTGTCATCCGCAAAGCAATGAAGGTCGTCAATAGACAACATGCTAAGAAAATCACAATGTTAGAAATAAAAGTAATGCGCAAAATGCGAAGTATTCTCTAGACTGCGTTCATCGGTTCGGTATATTGCCAGGAAAAGTAAATATACTTTGAAATTAAAGCTAGCATTGTTGTGACTGATTTGAAATAAAGGAAAAATGAGAAAATTTACCGCCGAATAAATATTGGGGCTAAGAACAAACACAAAACTGCTTTGTTTACGCTCGTTGTTCCTGTTCAAATATGTGTTTGCAATTTTCCTAGAAATACACAGTACAAGGTGATCGTGTCCATCGCGTATTCATTCATGTCATTTTTGTATTCGCCACAGACACAGTCCAATAAAATTAGGGCATGTTCACAATACCACGTGTAACAACCGTGAGTGACGTTGGAATAATCGAATATTAAGATGTATGGCGTTAGAATACGGTATAAAATTTAATGTCAATTTCAAGTAATGCTGCAGTAGGTAAGCCGCATTGCATCTGGAGCGTATTGAACCTCTAACATCAACAATAATATTATTTAACTAAAAGGCTTCAATTCATGTTGAAATATTTTCAAAACTGAAATGACGAATTGTTTAATTTTGTGCACAAAGAAGAGATTGATCAACGTAGATAAGGTTGATCAATGTTCAGCAACGTGTAAGGTATCAATACGGTGGTGTCTTGTTACGCGGGCGATCGTTACGCGCCCGCCGCCGCTGTCCTAGGACACTCCGATAAGTATGAATTGCTGACCATATACGCTCGGGCATTTCGTCAGATCTCCATAGTGGGCGTGTCCGGCGGGCATCCGACAGACAAATTTCCCATACATTTATTGGCAGATCTGGCACATATGCCCGAACGTATATATGGCCAGCTTTGACCTATTAACCGGACTTGCAACGTCTGTTCATCATTTCCTCTACAAAAAAAGTCTGCCATTTTTTTCGGGGGAGGGGCACGTTAAATGTACACACGCGTTCACAAGTACATGGCAAGGCCTGTCAATTGTTACTTGAAATGTTACCGCCCCGCACCGCGTCGCCAATGTCGCCATCGCGTCGCCCACGTATTACATCGCTTTAGAATTTAGATAATCCATCCTCGATACCGAGAACTCGGGTTTTTGGGACGCAATTAAAACAACGCTAAGGGGGCGATTCAAGGATTAATTAACAATAGAAAAAGCCTTCAGGGAATTCTCCTTCGTTCTCAGCCACAAATATCGATAGTGTAATTAAGGGATACGGAGCATTAGGCTCATTAAAATAATCCCTAGCGCAAAAGGCATTGGCCTTAGGCGCCTTTAATTAACTTCATTAGTCAAGAAACTAGAATGAGTTTTTAGTAGGAAACTTCTGGTCCTGTACTACACAGACGTCGCATTATGAAGCGTTTACAAAAATAAAGAGGCCACCACACACATTCACAGTTTTACTTGTTTTATGTGACTCTTTGAGCATAATAAGCTACTACCACACACCTTAGAATAATAACAATACTAGAAGGTACGTTCTGTCAAACGCAGTGAAGCCATTTCAATTGAGATTTTTTTACTCAATTTCCATACATTACCCTATAGCTAATTAATTCGATTATTATAATAGGAAAAGAGACGGAGACAGTTTATTTTTGGCTTCACTTTTTAATGCATTTGGCTTCATGGAACTAGATTTCTGGTAATTCTGTGCCTAACTTCTTACTACAATATTGCAGCTTGAACTGTTCACCCTAAAACATAATTGTTCCGATTTAAATGATATATGCGTTAATTGCCAAGTACCTCACAAAAATACGACCTTATCATAACACCTTAACGGGATTACCAGCATTTTTCTTACATCAAACATCATGTACCCTGTATGTTTTTTTGTGTGTCTATAGACATACAAAAAAATCAACATACACATCAAACGTCACTACAAAGTATACAAACATCAAAGGGTAAATGAAAATAACTTTGACAATTTCCACTAGAGAACCTTTCGTGGCGTGTGTAGTCTGAGTATTTCAGATATTTATTATAATTTAACTTTATAACATGAAGCAGCATTTCCATAGGTATCGTACATTCACATTTTCTATTACACTTTTATTTAAATGTATTCATACACTTCTCGACACAATGTAATGCGGCATGAATGTGATGTGAATACAATTTACAAGTAATATTGAATATCGGACGATTTTAGGGTTATTATTTTTAGGCATAAACATAAACGTCTGCGAACAATATCAAATTTGTAGTGACGAAGGAAAAGTGGAAAAACCATGACTTCGGGCGGGACTCGAACCCGCTAAACGACTCCTAAAGCGCATATGAGGGATATGGTGGATTAATTCGGGGCCACAGGTGTGTTCTCGGTAGCTTAGTTGGCAGAGCGATAGGCATGTGCCCTAGAGTCGCGGGTTCGAGCCCCATTAGAGGTCATGAATTTTTCCACTTTTCCTATCTTTCTAACAGATTTTAGGGTTCCCGTGTAATCCCTCTAACCTCGCTTTAAGAAACGAATTTGTTCCTAGGATTTTTTTTTATTCATAAAATAATGAGATTCTAGGAATAAAAAAATAGTATTTATACAATCGTGACATAATTAAGAGTTTTTCAGTCGAGTACCGTGTTTAGGCCACGAAACTTGCTGAGTGGCCTAAGTGAGTAGTGAGTGGTACGAGATTGAAAAACTTAATTATGTTACGATTGTATACAATACTTTTTCTACGAGTCATCATCATCATCATCTATGGAGGAACAATTTCATCATTTAATTCCATAACAAACAATTCTAAGCAATAAGCAGTTAATATATAAATAATAATTAGTTACCTACGCTTTGTTTTGTATTAGTAGCACCGCCCACAATCTCTCTGCATTGCCTAAAGGTTGACTGGTAGAGAATGCATTATGGAATTAAGTCTGCCTTTTGTACGTCAAGTTTTTCTTTTGTGCAATAACGATTAAATAAATAAATAAATATGAGAACTATAGTAAGTAACCTTTTGAAAAGTACATTGAAGTAATGATGAAAAAAAATTTCAAGAATACCTAACGTATTGTGTTTTAGCAATTATTATCCACTGAGGGAGAGATAACGCACTTCGTATCTTCGTTTTGCGGATAAAATGCTAACATTTCCTAGGAAATTTCAGGACATTTGCTTTTCTATTGTCCATCACATCTTACGTCACTTTCGTACATCCATACTTGTTAGAAATGACAATTAAATAAACTTGTCAAACATGAATGATAGAATAGATATTTGTTTTATGTCGTCATGCAGTTAAATAAAAAATGAACGTAAGATTCTGATTCAACATATCAAACACATGTTACAATACTTCGTTCGCTAGAACTTCTTAACTTTCTGAATACCTATATTATAGTTCCCTATATCTAAGTAGCACAAAGAAGT
This sequence comes from Lathronympha strigana, assembly GCA_949128165.1. Lineage (NCBI taxonomy): Eukaryota > Metazoa > Arthropoda > Insecta > Lepidoptera > Tortricidae > Lathronympha > Lathronympha strigana. The sequence goes on from OX421908.1 coordinate 13,197,638, forward strand.
TTCATAAAGAAGGCTTACCTGTATCTCTGATAATCGGACTCGTCCTTATCGAGGTCGGACAGTTGGTTGGGGCACGCTTTGTTGCTCAGCAGGCTGAGGTACGTTAACGCCGGGCAGCATTCACTTACTTTATTCACAAAACCCTCCAGGTCTGTAATCTGAAAGGAATTTAGTGTTATAAATTTAAGACTGCTATACCCCATCTAGAATTTATTGGGAATAGGCGTGGAAAATACTTCATTATGATTATTAAAACACATGTTCAGTTCAAAAACACGTAATGTAACACACTCGTGGACCCGTTCTCGGAAACTCAGTTGGCAGAGCGATGGGCGTGTATCCCACAGTCGCGGGTACGAGTCCCACCCGAGGTCGTACATTTATCTACTTTTCCTTTCTTTCTAATAAATTACGTGTTGTAAAAATGTGAAACATCGCAATATATGTTTATTAGTATTTTGACACATTTTATTATAGGTACTCCTTATCGTGTATAAGAGGATGCCTGTGCCCAACAGTGGGACGTATACACCCTGCTAATCGAGTTAATTTCTCTAAGAAACTAGTGTCTTAACTATTACAGTTTTTGAAATAAATAAATAAATATTAAATATTATGTGATGTGGGTATTAGACGATGATATACATAATTTCATAGATAGATACATATAAATACTTAAATATATAGAAAACATCCATAACTTAAGAACAAACCCACAATTAAATGCCCTGACCAGGATTCGAACCCCGGACCTCCTGCTTTGTAGGCAGGGTCACTTTACCGACTAGGCTAGGAGGCCGTTACTCAATATTCAATAAATTATATTAGCTGAACCAGTGTAAAGGGTAAAAAGGGTTACTAAACTATCTACTAATAACCTGTGTTTTGGCATGTGCTGTCATGTCTAAAGTGTCAGCTTTGTCATACTTGACACTTACTTTCGTGTAACTGTAAAGGACCTTTTACGATGTAATTATTCATTCATTCATTTTGTATAAAAGACGAACAATTTTTTTTTCCAATTAGACACAAAGTGGTGTATCAGGCAGCTTCTATTGACTTACTGCAGTGATTGCGGTTTGTGGAACAACAAGAAAAACAATAAAACTGTATGTGGCGATTTTCAATACAGCTAAAATATATTTACTTTCTTCCGAACCTTTTGCGGTAACCACAGATGTGGCAGATTTGTGAGGGCCGTTTAAACGCGCGGTACAGACCGGTTATTTTAGATTTTTAACGCTTTTGGAGTAGAATGAATATGGTAGGTATATCAGACAAATTAAAATATTTCGGAAAAAAACAATCAATTGACATCACCGAGAACATCAAGCATGAAGCACTTATTTACGATTATATTTGAACAGAATTTCCTTACGCTTTAGGTAAAAACGTTTACACGAAACCTGTGCTTCGCTGAATGCTCGGTATCTTTTCGACCGGATTGGAATAAACGCTTAATCAATTTTAAGTAAATATAGATGAAGAGAAATTAGTTTTGTATTAGTACTTATTTTTCTCTGAAAACCACAAATAATTTTTAAACTTAAGTAGTTTTGTAAGTGGCGGGATCGTAGGGCGTGTTCCAAAACAACGATAATGCGGGGATTAGAAGAAAGTTATATATTTGACATAAGTTTTACAACAGATCTCAAAAAAAGTAACACAGATGGTGCTGGTGCGTCGACCCACAAGTACATGCAGGAGCAAGCACACCGAGCACGAATTAACCACGGGTCGCGTTAATGGAAAAGTCTCCGAATATCTCCCGAGGGAAAGTACACAGAAAGCGATTCCTTACGACCGTGCTACCAAACAATTCTCAATATGCATGAAATTAAACTTAACACTTAACTATTCTAGGATAGACTACCGTTGGCGACATCTATTTAGTTGTGCGCCATCTAGCGAACAATCTGTTCACTAATGTTCAATCCGTGCCATGATTCTACGATAGACTACCGTTGGCGACATCTATTTATTCGCGCGCGCCATCTAGCGGGAAATCTGCACCCTAATCGTAGTAGGTGTTAGTGTTACAGTCTCCCCCTCAGTTTCATAGGGCGGCTCGACCATGAAACTGTAAAAGTTGGTTGGATGCTAGTGTTTCTTTGGCCGGCCTCTTCCTCGGCTAATGGTGGAAGTAGCGGGCTTACGAGGTCGTCCTCTCTTCCGCAGTGGTTGCACGGGGTTGGGTAAGGTTTCCACACCCCCTTTGTAGGGTTCCAACGCAGACGCGTGGTATGTTCCAATCGGAGTTTCCACTTTTCCCGGATGGGCGATCTGATAGGAAGCGGGACCGCAGCGTTTGATGATTAGGTACGGCCCGTCGCGGCGCGGGGCAAATTTGGCACTGTATCCACGGGACGCACTACTCACAGGATGTAACTTTGCCATGATAAGGTCCCCGGGAGAATAGATGGGGCTCTCCTTCCTACTCTTATCCACATACACCTTGCGTGCTTCTTCTTTCAGCTCTTGTACTTCTCTTGCCTCTTTCAAAGTATTCGAGATTTGAAGCAGTTTTGGAGTGATTTCGGGTATGAAATTCTCAGAGAGTATTATTTCCCGGAAATCGTGTTCGTTCTCAAAGGGTGTTCTCAACTCTCTGCCGAAAGTGAGATAGGCGGGAGTATGGCTTGTAGATGAGCACTGCGCTGTGTTCATGGCGAACCGAATGCTTGGCAATTTTTCGGACCAATTACAGTGATCTTGCTCTACCAATATAGCCAGTTGAGTTTTGAGGTCGCGGTTACGTCGTTCCACTGGGTTCGCTTCGGGGTGGTATACTGGGGTGAAAGAGTGTTTGATTTTCAGGCAGTACGTCACTTGCTGTATTACCGCGCTTACAAACTGTGGACCGTTGTCGCTGATGACTCGTCTAGGTATCCCGTACCTAAGGAATATCTCATTAAGTAGTATCTCAGCACAGTTCTCCGCGGTTGCAGTCTGCAGGGCAAACAACTCTATCCAACGAGTGGCCACATCTTCGACGATGAGTATCCATGTCTCCTCTTGGGGTGATGCAGGTAGTGGACCGAACAGATCAAACGAAACAACCTCGAACCTTTTATTCATTGCCGTTGTCTGCAGCAAACCGGCTGGTTTTTTATTGCTAGGCTTGTAACGCTGGCAGGGCATACAATTTTTAATGTAGCTACTGACATATTTTCGCATCCCTTTCCAGAAATATCTTTTCGCTATTCTCTCAAGAGTCTTCTCTGTGCCGTAGTGTCCAGACAAAGGGTCATCGTGGTAAGCCGAGAGTGTGTTGGCCCACTCGTGTTCGGGTACCACCAATTGAGCGTCCTCTGAATCAGAGTAAGGTGAATGGCGATAGAGCAACCCGTTGTTCATCAGGTAACCTTTTCCACTCCAGTACAATGCGTTCTCGCTATCATTTTTGCCTTCCAAAGTATCTATGATCTTAGCAATCCATGCGTCTTTTCTTTGTTCTTCCCTGATCTCGGCTGAGCTACGGACAGGCATATCTATAGTGACTCCACATATGCCGCAGTCATTCTGAGTGTCCTCGGTGCAAGGAGGACGGGACAGTGCATCTGCTACCACGTTAGTTCGACCCGGAGTGTATTGTATGGTCAGGTCGAAGGCTTGCAATGTTAGAGCCCATCTCGCCAATCTGCCCGTAGGTGATTTGAGGGATAAGAGCCACTTCAGAGCGTGGTGATCAGTCTTGACAATGGTTGGTAAGTTCTCAATATAGCATCGGTACTTTGTAACCGCCCATACAACAGCCAACGCCTCTCTCTCGGTCGTCGAGTAGTTTCTTTCTGCTTGGGTAAGTAACCGGCTTGCATATTCAACAGGGTGCTCATCAGGACCCTCCCCCTGGACTAGAACTGCCCCTAGTGCGTAGCTACTTGCGTCTGTTTTTATGACGTAAGGTTTGTTTTCATTAGCTTGCTTTAGAACGGGCGCTGTAGTGAGTAATTCTTTCAATTTCTTATATGCATTGTCTTGCTCAGGGTCCCACTTCCAAACAGAGTTCTTTTTGGTGAGTCTAGTCAGAGGTTCCGCTATGGCCGAAAAGTTGTTGATAAACCTGCGGTACCACGAGCAAGTCTGAAGGAAGGTCAGTAAGTGACGAACGTTGGCAGGCGTAGGGAGATCCAGGATCGCCGAAACCTTTCCCGGGTCTACTTGTATTCCTTCTGGAGTTATGTAGTGCCCTAGGTATTTTATTCTTGAGCATCCCAGACGGCATTTCTGACGATTCACAGTGAGGTTGAACTCGCGCATAAGTTCGAATACTGCCGCAAGGTCCTTTAAATGCATCTCGAAGGACGTGGAAAATATGATCAAATCGTCTAGGTACGCTAGCATCTTTACGTCATTGAGCTGTACACGAAAACGGTCAATTAGGCGCTGGAAGGTGGCAGGCGCATTTCGAAGCCCGAAAGGCATACGATTAAAGACGAATATGCCAAAAGGGGTAATGAATCCAGTCTTCTGCCTATCCTCCTCTTTAACATTGATTTGCCAGTAACCAGCCTTGAGGTCGAGAGTGGTCATGTAAGGTGTCGGCTTCGCCTCATGCAGCAAGTCATCCACTCGGGGAATTGGGTATGGATCCGGGACCGTAATTGCATTCAGCCTGCGGTAGTCCACACATACTCTCGTATCGCCATTTGGTTTAGGCACCAGAATCACCGGCGCTGCCCAAGGAGTCTGCTGTGGCTCGATGATCCCCTCATCCAGCATCTTTTCCAATTCCTTTTTTAGGATTTCTTTTCGAGGAGCCGAAAGTCGATAGGGGGGTACAGAAATAGGCCGACTATCCAACGTCTCAATGCAGTGCTCTACATGCTTAGCAGCGTGCGGCTTCGGCACAAATACGTCTTCAAAACTACTTATCAATTCGTGCATCCTTTCTTGTTCTACCCCCGTCATTATGCTGTCAACTTCCACCGAATCGATATGTATATCCTTATATTGCACAGTACCGGGGAAAAGACTCTGCGAGCGCGGTGACAGGCTCACATCCTCATCTTCGACATTTACCTGAGCGTCACGTAACATATAGTCCCATTGAGGCAGATATCCGTCAAAAGTTTTATATCTCCTGTCGACAATAGTATCCTCCAACCTTTTCAGGCAATACCCCGTGTTTTGGTTGACCTTTTGTATTTTTGATGCCTGGTTTTCGGTGATGTCAAACTCCCGGACAGTCACGATTTGCTTTGCTTCCTGGGATTCTTCAAGGGTATTCTTATCGGACGAGTTGACATCCATAGATACTTTCGAGAAATCCAACTCGATGTCAGGATTTGCGTCGAACTTCAGGAAGTTTTCTTGGTACAGTTCTTGAATATTGTCTGGGTCATCCAAAAACCACCATGTGAACTGTGGAATGTTAAGTACCATCAGGGCATCTTGCACAAATCCGGATCCCAGAAGCGTACGGTTATCTCTTGATTCCGGCAGAACCACAAATAATGTAGGAATGATGCGTTCCGCGAGCTTTACCTCTACCCTGACTTTAAGCACATCGGTCTTCCTTCGGATGCCGTCAGCCATGGTAAGATTGACCGTTTGCGGTACAAATTGGTACCCCTCATTCTTTAGTTGACGGTACATGTGCCACGATGCTATGTTAGATTTTGCACACGAGTCGACGTAGCCCTGGATCGTTCTTATCGAGATGCACACGACAGGCCTAGATCGGTCATCCAGTTCATCATCAATAGCGTAAAAGATTAGATCCTCTTTTTTAATAGGCTGTTGACGTGGTTGCTTGGAACAGGTTGGGCAGTTCGTCCGCACGACCCCTGGAGCACCGCAGCCGTAGCATGAGAATTTCGGAGCGGATGGAGAGGGCATTTGAGTTTGTGCCACAGGTTTCTTTAACTCGATGGCTACCGAGGTAGGTTTATTCTCTGCGAGCTTCTTCTTTCGACAAACATCCACCGAGTGTCCAGGATTCTTGCAATAACTGCAGCGAAAACGACCCTTTGTTGACGGTTGAGGTTTGGTGTCAAAAAGCTCTTCCGCGCTTTGGGCAGCCTTCAAAAGATCGTCGAAGGTCGTGACGGTCTCCCGTACGACTTTCTCCCTGATTCTCTTATGCAGCGACGCATACACCATGTCCAGTTGAACGCTCTCGGGAAGGCGCGGTAGAGGCAGCTGAGCAAACAAATCCCTCTTAGTCGCGATGAATGTTTCAGTTAACTCGTTCTCCTTCTGATGAGTTCCTACAAGTTCCTGATAGATCATAGGGGCAGGCTTCCTTGGGGCGAAAGCCCTGTGCAGCCTGTTCTTGAAATCTTCCCAAGTCGTAACGCTGTCTGCCACTCCGTTCCACCAAACTGCAGCGTCATCTTTTAAAATCAAAGGTAGGCTGGTCAGTGCATCCCCGTCACTCATCTTCTCGACTCGTTTGTAGCAGGATGCCGCCGTCAGGAAAGTCTTCACACGTGTCGTATCCCTATCACCATCATAGGTGAACGAAGCGGTCGCAAAAGATGTGGCGCGCGATGTCACTGTAGACTCGGTAGCTGGGGTTCGACTGTGAGTTATGGCTCCAATTAGTTGTTGGAACTGAGCCTCGGACATATTTACTGCCATGATTGCCTTCTGTTTCGTCTTGACAACTGGCCTTGGCTTGATTTTCGTTGATGTTACTCGCCCCGACTTCGTTATGACGTAGTCAGTTTTTGAAGTGCCCGCGTTGGACGCCAGGTTGTAAGTGGCGGGATCGTAGGGCGTGTTCCAAAACAACGATAATGCGGGGATTAGAAGAAAGTTATATATTTGACATAAGTTTTACAACAGATCTCAAAAAAAGTAACACAGATGGTGCTGGTGCGTCGACCCACAAGTACATGCAGGAGCAAGCACACCGAGCACGAATTAACCACGGGTCGCGTTAATGGAAAAGTCTCCGAATATCTCCCGAGGGAAAGTACACAGAAAGCGATTCCTTACGACCGTGCTACCAAACAATTCTCAATATGCATGAAATTAAACTTAACACTTAACTATTCTAGGATAGACTACCGTTGGCGACATCTATTTAGTTGTGCGCCATCTAGCGAACAATCTGTTCACTAATGTTCAATCCGTGCCATGATTCTACGATAGACTACCGTTGGCGACATCTATTTATTCGCGCGCGCCATCTAGCGGGAAATCTGCACCCTAATCGTAGTAGGTGTTAGTGTTACAGTTTTATATTGATTTCACTTGTTAACTGACTGAAATGGTAACGAATTACGATGTAATCAAATATGTACAGTCGATTTAAAATTGAAATTTACTTCTAATGCTGAGACAAGGTACGAACTTAATAAATCAAATTCTATGCCTCCGCTGTCCGTGGGTTTGTCTGTGAGTGTGTATCTTAAATAGGAAGTATAAAAGTTAAACAGGAGTATATTTTTCTGTTGCCGCTATAAAAAAAGTAAAAAGAAATAATGAACATAAATTGAATGGAACATTTTTGTAATTCTAAAAGACAAATCTCTAACTCAGTGTGACAATAGACTAAAATATTTATTCTGCGCTACATCATTGTCTTACCCTGCCTCCCACATTAGGTTTTGAGATCGGGTCTCCGTATCATTTATCGTTTATCTATTTTATATATTTTAGGTCATTTCAGACCAACCCCTATCGCGCATATGCTAATTCAAGTCGTAAAACGACCTAGGCCCTTTTTTCCTTCGCCAATAACGTTAAGAACTATCTTAGTCACGTGTCGTATTTTCTTGTTACGTTGCCGAACCAGCGGTAGTCGGCTCTCGCACATTTTTTCAGGCTACTTGCAACCTTGAACGTTTCATAGATATATTTATTCCGTTTAATCCGCCAGCGTCACTCTTCAGTTCATCTGGGTGCGTAGCCAAGATGCTTATCGCTAACGCTCATTTTCTATAGAAAAAAATCTGCCGATTTTCGCGGGGGCGGGCACGTCAAATGTATGGCTATTCGCACGGAACGTACAAATAGCTATGTCAGATAACCATCAGCCCATAAAATAAGTATGATTGTGTGTCTTATGCATTCGGTAGAGGGGTAGGCCTGTCGATTGTTTCTCCGACTGGTTTCATTAACTATGCCTATCCTCCTCCTATTATTACAGACTCTAAGTCTTGGAACTTGTTTTTTTTTGTTTAAGACGGTGATGCGAAGATGTGGAAGTGGAGGGTGAGGCAAACTTATTTACTATTTTATTAAGACGCACAGTCGGCACAGAATAGCGTCCACTATGTATATGTAATTAAAAAGTTTCACACAATTTGGACATACATACCCAAAACAACTGAACAACTACAGTAAACGATATAAATCGCAATTTCGTTTCAGACAAAAACTTTGGCCGTAACACATGCCAGAGCGTACAAGTCGTAAACGTTTATGTGCGATCTTAACCCGCTGTCAGTCGCTAACTAAAGTATCAGTCTTAAACAGGTTAGTACTGAATGTAATAGCTGTTGCCAGATTGTATAGGTAGTTCCACCAGTTGAGGTCACGCACACAACAACATTGTCATGTCGGGATTTATAATTACTGTTCTTTTTTCTTCGTACCGATGGTTAGATCAACAGTGAATTGTAAGATAGACCAAAAATATTTTAAACCTATGTATTTAAAATATATCTTGAAGTGTTTTTATTGATATTAACATTCACTCATTAATTTACTTATTTTGTAATCAGTCCTTCATGTAGCTGTGTGTAATCATTCACCTCAACTCTCGTGAAACGACCTACATCACCTTTAAAAGATTACCATTAATATTTCATATCAATCGTAACAAAATCCGCATGCTTTCTTTTTTGAAAACCATTAACCGGTTGGCAACGTAAAACTCTACCAACTTTCTTATTCGAAATATGATTCGCGAGTCTCACCGTAAACCGTTCTTTTGAGAATGAGCAATCCGCTTCACTCAGCGCTATTACCCGAACGTATCCGTCCGATCTGCATAGCAGGTATGTCCGCGGAACAAATTTGCCATAGTTTAGATCCGGCGGATATGCCCGACGTATACGGCCGGGGTTACAACACATCAAAGTAGTCGTTTGGCTTCTACCTACATATCATCTTCGCTACAAATAAATGTGCTTACCACAAGTTGTACGTAACCGTTAGTCGATAGCGATTGCGCGATTCGATAGTATTTCGATCTACTCGTTTTTAACTGGTGGGAGACAGACGCAAAAACTATCGAATCGCGCAGTCGCTATCGACTGCGGTTCCGTAGAACTCATGGTAAGCACAAAAAGGTGGGAAACCACGCCATCCGCTACGACGTAGCGCTACAAGCAGTGAAGTTACAGTATACCTATTATTAAACCAGGTACATCCAAAAAACTCGATATTCAGTTACTTTGGAAGTGGGATGACAGCTGTCGGCTTCGTTTTTAGCGTAAATGGGCCCTTAATATTCCAATATTCTTCTCGCCCCTTCATTTAGCGCTTACCAGGTTTTTTAGGTCACGAGGACCGACGGCCACCTGATCCAAAATTGGCGTAGGCTTCTAATTTAAATCTTTTAGTTGGCTTACTTTTATGTTACTATTTAGGAGGAGAAAATGATTACGCATAATTGAGTTCATTTTCAAGATAGGATGTGCCAAATCGTCTAATTCAATGGGGAAAATCTACTTTTAATGAGAACTATATGTAGTTAGCTACTTGACTGTTTGACTACATTATATGTATTTAGAGGTTTTCAAACTGTGAGTCTCAAAGATCTGGATACCTATTACTTATACGAATTATTAACTTGTGAGCGTTGCCCAGCGGTAAGAGCGTGTGACTTTCAATCCGAAGGTCGCGGATTCAAACCCCCGACTCGGTCCAATGAGGTTTCGGAATTTATGTAAGAAATTAAAAATTTAAATTAAACAGGGCTTAATCTTATCTTTGAAAACTAAGCCACGTATAAGCCACGTTTTAGTAAAATTACATGTAATGTGTGAAAATCGTGAAAGTTTAAATAAGCGTTATGTAAGAAATATTTGATATTTAGCAATTGCTTTTCGGTGAAGGACAACATCGCGAGGAAACTGGACTACTCATAATAAGGCCTAATACCCTTTGGGTTGGAAGGTCAGGCAGTCGCGTTCGTAAAACTAGCGCCTACGCCAAACCTTGGGATTTGTTGCTAAAGCGGACCGAAGGCACCCTGACCCGTGGTAAAATCCAGAAAAACGCGAGGAAGAAGACACATTAATGATAACTTAAAAGCTTCTTATTACCAGCACAAGAGTACGTATATTTGAAAATTTGTCTCGAGTGTTCCGGAAAACCACTCATAACACCTTTGCATACTAAGTAAGACAACCTGAAGGACTTCAAACGATGGAGATATGCTTTTTAACACTACATGGACGGAATTACATGGAATGAATGGAAAATAACAAACTTCGCAGTACATTGCGTCTTCTAACCAACTTTAAAGTGTAATAAAAATCAAAATACACGTTATTTTTAAAAGTCGCTGAGCTAACGTTATTCAGTTTCGCGATTAAATTTATTGCTCCTATTACAGGCGACACCCGGTATAAATTTGGCCGATTCAGCTCAACTTTTTGCCATGAGTTTTCATAGTTACAAAAAGGTAATTTCAATTGAAATGGAATACATAAAAAACTTTTTAAAATAGTCGTCAGTTTTTGAAAAATCCACCATCTTCTAACAGCTATATTATATTACCTATCCGAGACCTTCGGATTGAAAGTCTTACGTCATACCCCTGGGCCACCAACGCTTCATATACTATTATTAGTGCCAGATAATATAAGCATGATGGATGAGCGAGCTACATTTAGCCAAGTGAAGCTAATTACCCTTTCGTCAATTTATCAGTGGGAAGAGAATAGAGGTAATTTTAGCTGAGCTCGCTCCTGAATTTAGGTACCTATTTCAAATTAATATGGCGGTCGAGCTACGTGGGTGAGTGATGAGGACAACAATAACCTCTTAAACAACGTATACTTAAGAAGCGTAGTAATAGTTGTAACTAAGTAATAGTTATAACGGCCTCCTAGCCTAGTTGGTAGTGACCCTGCCTACGAAGCAGAAGGTCCCGGGTTCGAATCCTGGTCAGGGCATTTATTTGTGTGTTTATCAAGAATATTTGTTCCTGAGTTATGGATGTTTTCTATGTATTTAAGTAGTTATATGTATATGTCTATTATATATATGGTCGCCTAGTACCCACAATACAAGCCTTATTACCTTACCTGAGCTTACCGTGGGACTAGGTCGATTTGTGTAAGATTGTCCCATAAAAAAATATTTATTAACTAAACTGTTATTTTTAAGAGGGGGCAGAGTGTTTGCCGCGGACACGAAATAGGCATTTAGCGGCCCCACGCTGCTCGCTATCTGTGTGCGTGCGCGCACGCACACTACTACAACGGCGCGTCATCATTCGGGCGTTAAAATGTTGTAACTTAGAATTCCTCATTTTTATAATCCTTTGATACTGATATTGTATTAATTCACCTAATATTTGTTCGGTTTTTCCAAACGATTTTATTATTTGTGTTTGTATTTAGTACTAAAGAAAGGTACCATTCTGTCGGTTGTTGATAAGGTTAATTTCTAAACTAATATTTATGACATTCGCGCCTTATCGACAACCGGCAGAATGCAAAGTGCCTTTTTCTAAATACAAGCACATTTTTTATGATTTCATATGTGGCTATTTACGGCTAAAGGTACCTTATGGACGGTCGGCGCTTACGTCGCGTTGCAGCGCATTATTATCAGCGTCTTTGTTAACAGCGTAAGCGCCGCTCGTCCATAAGGTACCTTTCACCGCAAAACGTCACATATTATGAAATCGTTAAAAAAAATTGTCGTTTTCTTGGTAAAAGTACCACATTGTCGCTTGGAGATTTAGATAAAATTCGATATCTGAGGAGCCGGCAGGGTGATTAACATGAATCTTAAGTCAAAATTGGAAAATATGGTAAGAATCGACGCCATATTGGATTTTGTGAGATTAACTCCGATTTGGATTAAAATCGATACCTGAGGATCCGGCGGGGTGATTAACATGAATCTTGAGTCAACATTGTAAACTATTGTTAAAACCGACGCCATCTTGGATTTTGTAAGATCAACTCCGATTTGGATAAAAATCGATATCTGACTATCCGGCGGGGTCCTTACCATGAATCCAGAATCAAAATCGTAAAATATTGTAAAAAGCGACGCCATCTTTTATTTTGAGAGATTAACTCCGATTTGGATAAAAATCGATATCTGAGGATGCGGCGGGGTGATTAACATGAATCTTGAGTCAAAATTGTAAAATATTGTTAAAACCGACGCCATCTTGGATTTTGTAAGATCAACTCCGATTTGGATAAAAATCGATATCTGACGATCCAGCGGGGTCCTTAACATGAATCCAGAAACAAAATCGTAAAATATTGTAAAAAAGCGACGCCATCTTGGATTTTGTGAGCTTAACTCCGATTTGGATAAAATCGATATCTGAGGATCCGACGGAGTGATTAACATGAATCCAGAGTCAAAATTGTAAAATATTGTAATAACCGACGCCATCTTGGATTTTGTAAGATCAACTCCGATTTGGATAAAAATCGATATCTGACTATCAGGCGGGGTCCTTAACATGAATCCAGAATCAAAATCGTAAAATATTGTAAAAAGCGACGCCATCTTGGATTTTGTGAGCTTAACTCCGATTTGGATAAAATTCGATATCTGAGGATCCGGCGGAGTGATTAACATGAATCCAGAGTCAAAATTGTAAAATATTGTAATAACCGACGCCATCTTGGATTTTGTAAGATCAACTCCGATTTGGATAAAAATCGATATCTGACTATCAGGCGGGGTCCTTAACATGAATCCAGAATCAAAATCGTAAAATATTGTAAAAAGCGACGCCATCTTGGATTTGGTGAGCTTAACTCCGATTTGGATAAAATTCGATATCTGAGGATCCGGCGGGGTGATTAACATGAATCTTGAGTCAAAATTGTAAAATATTGGTAAAACCGACGCCATCTTGGATTTTGTAAGATCAACTCCGATTTGGATAAAAATTGATATCTGACGATCCGGCGGGGTCCTTAACATGAAAATTGTAAAATATTGTAATAACCGACGCCATCTTGGATTTTGTAAAATCAACTCCGATTTGGATAAAAATCGATATCTGACTATCCGGTGGGGTCCTTAACATGAATCCAGAATCAAAATCGTAAAATATTGTAAAAAGCGACGCCATCTTGGATTTTGAGAGATTAACTCCGATTTGGATAAAAATCGATATCTGACGATCCGGCGGGGTGATTAACATGAATCTTGAGTCAAAATTGTAAAATATTGTTAAAACCGACGCTATCTTGGATTTTGTAAGATCAACTCCGATTTGTATAAAAATCGATATCTGACGATCCGGCGGGGTCCTTAACATGAATCCAGAAACAAAATCGTAAAATATTGTAAAAAGCGACGCCATCTTGGATTTTGTGAGCTTAACTCCGATTTGGATAAAATCGATATCTGAGGATCCGACGGAGTGATAAACATGAATCCAGAGTCAAAATTGTAAAAAAATTTTTTTTTTTATTTAATCCAGAATCAAAATATCGTAAAATATTGTAAAAAGCGACGCCATCTTGGATTTTGTGATATTAAATGTGATTTGGATAAAAATCGATATCTGAGGATCCGGCACAGTGATTAACATGAATCCAGAGTCAAAATTGTAAAATATTGTAAAAACCGACGCCATCTTGGATTTTGTAAAATCAAATCCAGAATCCAGAATCAAAATTATAAAATACGATTTTGATTCTGGATTCATGTTAAGGACCGCGCCGGATAGTCAGATATCGATTTTTATCCAAATCGGAGTTGATCTTACAAAATCCAAGATGGCGTCGGTTTTAACAATATTTTACAATTTTGACTCAAGATTCATGTTAATCACCCCGCCGCATCCTCAGATATCGATTTTTATCCAAATCGGAGTTAATCTCTCAAAATCCAAGATGGCGTCGCTTTTTACAATATTTTACGATTTTGATTCTGGATTAAATTAAAAAATTAAAATTTTATTTATTTACACATAAACAAAAAACATGAAATGGGTTGTCCGGCGGACCCCAAACTAGGCTGAGCCTGTATCTTGGGACCCTGGAGTGCGATAGGTACATTTGTAAACTAATTGGACTTGGACATTAAACAGTGAGATAAATTATGATACAACAGTTTAGAAGTTATCTAGATAACAAGATAAACGCGAGCGATCTATTATGTGTGTGTGTTTGTGTGTGTGTGTGTGTTGTGTGTACACGAACATGTAGGAACATTTAACTGATTAGAAGAAGAGCCTCCGTATCCTGATATGTTAGGGGCACTAGCCATTTTCTTACAATTTTCGTCGTTTTACCGAGTGGGCAACACTGAATACCAAGTAATTTAGAGACGTTTTTATAAATGCGAAGGGGCATATAATCAGGTGAACGCCTGGCAAAAGTAGATCTGAAATTTGGAAGATTCATGTTAAGGACCCCGCCGGATAGTCAGATATCGATTTTTATCCAAATCGGATTCAATCCTACAAAATCCAAGATGGCGTCGGTTTTTACAATATTTTACAATTTTGACTCTGGATTCATGTTAATCACTCAGTCGGACCCTCAGATATCGATTTTTATCCGAATCGGAGTTAAGCTCACAAAATCCAAGATGGCGTCGCTTTTTACAATATTTTACGATTTTGATTCTGGATAAATGTTAAGGACCCCGCCGAATAGTCAGATATCGATTTTTATCCAAATCGGAGTTGATTTTACAAAATCCAAGATGGCGTCGGTTATTACAATATTTTACAATTTTGACTCTGGATTCATGTTAATCACTCCGTCGGATCCTCAGATATCGATTTTTATCCAAATCGGAGTTGATTTTACAAAATCCAAGATGGCGTCGGTTTTTACAATATTTTACAATGTTGACTCTGGATTCATGTTAATTACTGCGCCGGATCCTCAGATATCGATTTTTATCTAAATCGGAGTTGATTTTACAAAATCCAAGATGGCGTCGGTTTTTACAATATTTTACAATGTTGACTCTGGATTCATGTTAAGGACCCCGCCGGATAGTCAGATATCGATTTTTATCCAAATCGGAGTTGATTTTACAAAATCCAAGATGGCGTCGGTTTTAACAATATTTTACAATTTTGATTCTGGATTCATGTTAAGGACCGCGCCGGATAGTCAGATATCGATTTTTATCCAAATCGGAGTTGATTTTACAAAATCCAAGATGGCGTCGGTTTTAACAATATTTTACAATTTTGACTCTGGATTCATGTTAATCACTCAGTCGGATCCTCAGATATCGATTTTTATCCGAATCGGAGTTAAGCTCACAAAATCCAAGATGGCGTCGCTTTTAACAATATTTTACGATTTTGATTCTGGATTCATGTTAAGGACCCCGCCGAATAGTCAGATATCGATTTTTATCCAAATCGGAGTTGATCTTACAAAATCCAAGATGGCGTCGGTTTTAACAATATTTTACAATTTTGACTCAAGATTCATGTTAATCACCCCGCCGGATCCTCAGATATCGATTTTTATCCAAATCGGGGTTAATCTCACAAAATCCAAGATGGCGTCGCTTTTTACAATATTTTACGATTTTGATTCTGGATTCATGTTAAGGACCCCGCCGGATAGTCAGATATCGATTTTTATCCAAATCGGAGCTGATTTTACAAAATCCAAGATGGCGTCGGTTTTAACAATATTTTACAATTTTGATTCTGGATTCATGTTAAGGACCGCGCCGGATAGTCAGATATCGATTTTTATCCAAATCGGAGTTGATTTTACAAAATCCAAGATGGCGTCGGTTTTTACAATATTTTACAATTTTGACTCTGGATTCATGTTAATCACTCAGTCGGATCCTCAGATATCGATTTTTATCCGAATCGGAGTTAAGCTCACAAAATCCAAGATGGCGTCGCTTTTAACAATATTTTACGATTTTGATTCTGGATTCATGTTAAGGACCCCGCCGAATAGTCAGATATCGATTTTTATCCAAATCGGAGTTGATTTTACAAAATCCAAGATGGCGTCGGTTTTAACAATATTTTACAATTTTGATTCTGGATTCATGTTAAGGACCGCGCCGGATAGTCAGATATCGATTTTTATCCAAATCGGAGTTGATTTTACAAAATCCAAGATGGCGTCGGTTTTAACAATATTTTACAATTTTGATTCTGGATTCATGTTAAGGACCGCGCCGGATAGTCAGATATCGATTTTTATCCAAATCGGAGTTGATTTTACAAAATCCAAGATGGCGTCGGTTTTTATAATATTTTACAATGTTGACTCATGTTAATCACTGCGCCGGATCCTCAGATATCGATTTTTATCCAAATCGGGGTTAATCTCACAAAATCCAAGATGGCGTCGCTTTTTACAATATTTTACGATTTTGATTCTGGATTCATGTTAAGGACCCCGCCGGATAGTCAGATATCGATTTTTATCCAAATCGGAGTCAACCTTACAAAATTTATAAATATTAATATAATAAATATAATTTATAAATTTTTAATATATTTATACATATCTGCACCATCATCAGACCTTGGAAACCATGCATGGCCCAAGTGTTCGTCGAATCAAAACCAACGAGTGTAAACACGAAGGTATTCTATCAACTGGTTCCTGAGTACCAGTTGACACTTTTCTGCTCCACCATCAGACCTTGGACACCATGTATAGCCCAAGTGCTCGTCAAAACAAAATCTACGAGTCTGAACACGAAGGTATTCCCACCCACTGGTTCCTGAGAACCGGTTGACACCTTTCTGCTCCTTCATCAGACCTTATCTGGGAAAAGGGACCTTATTGTTGGTGGCGCTTACGGCGTTATGAACGACATTCGTATACGGATATCGCCTTACGCGGTTCAAGTACTAGTTTAGACAATTTAGATTTAATTTGCCTTAAACAAGCAGGTAAAATATTATTCTTCAGAAGCACGTAAAAATAACAAAATAGACTTACGCGATTTTGCCACTTGTGTGGCACAGTATACGTACACAATATATCTCAAGGTGAAAACGCTCCGCAACGAGACGTGGTGTCGCTTCGAGAGGTCGGGGCAGACTGGCTATTTTGGGTTTTGATCACTTGTTATATTTCAACGTCTAGATCCCATAGTAATTTTGTATGGCGGATTTTGAGGGCATTTTAAAAAAATCACAATAAAATAACCAAAGAGTATTTTGGCATAAAATAAAATTTCCAGAGTAGCTAACATACTTGAGATTGTATTTAGTATGTTTTTAAAATTACAGTAGTATATTTTTTTTTCAGGAGACGTTAAACGCTAACACACGTTTTCACAAGTTTAGTGAACTTTTGCGTTGATGTGTTTAGTAAAGTATACATTATTTTCGATTATTATGAAAAATCCGGTGTAAACATGCTCTTTGAGAACCTGTTAACATACATTTTGTATATCTTTGTAAAGAATTATGACCCTGAGACGTTTAACGGCAACTGCTGTTTTCGTTGATTTTACTCTGCCCCCTCTTAAGCAGAAACGTCTGCGAACGATACCAAATTTCTCAGAAAGAAAGGAAAAGTGGGAAAATTCATGAGGTCGAGCGGAACTCTAACCCACGACTCTGGGACACCAGCCCATCGCTCCTCCTACTGAGCTACCGAGACCACACCCGTGGCTCCAAATTTCTCCACCACATCCCTCGCATGCGCCTCTACTTTCTTACGGTAGATATTGCTAAGCGCCCCCTTAAGGCAAAAACATAATTTTGTCAATATATTGCTATTGCTACGTATATAATCAATTCGATGTTTTTTTTTTCTGTTCGAAAAGGGACACTGAATTACTTATAGGTCTATACCTATAAGTAATTCAGTGTGTGTGTGTTCAGTGTCAGTGTGTGTTCAGTGTGTGTTATGTATGCCTATGCATACATAAGAAAAATTCGACATGCTATACCTTAGGGCGTATATACGAAAGTGATGTAAGGTGAAAACTACCTCTATATTGATGTTTCGTCAACACCTAAAAAATAACAAATTAAAACGTGTATTTAAGATGTGAATGGTATTGACAGTAAATTGTAATTTTGTTTGAAATGACATCCGCATACTTTTATTAACTTAAGATCGAACCTTTTTATACCAAGTAGGTATTCGGGAATGTTCAATGAGCACATGTATTGATTTTATTATATCAACATATTTTTATCGATATCAAATCCCTAGAACTTGCCCCGAGTTATCCCAGGTATGCATATCACAAGTAAATGGTAATTAACTTAATATGTGCCTACGCGTGTGTAATTCACTTGCTTTTAAAAATTTAAGCGTTCTTTCTATCCTTCATGAATTTCATCATCAGATCAGAACTAGATAGAATTCTTGGAATTTTCCTGTCCCAAAACAATCAAAACCAATCCAACTCCTTCTTTTTCGGAGTCGGTTGAAAACCTGGTACACTTGGTAAGTGTTTTTCTTTATTTATACTAAGTGTTTGAAATATTTAGACACTGAATAATTAATGACATCTAAAATTTTGAGAGCAGCGTTAAAACTTTTCTAGGTATCTTAGTAACATTATAATTTCAATCTTCGCGTTAAATAATTCATTTAATCAGTTCAGATCTTGTATCTCTGGGATTCACAGACACATTAGCATAAATATAGCAATTTCCACATTTAAAAATACTTCAGTTGAAATTAATAATTTACATTTATTTGCATATATTTTTTTAAAGCATTAAGTATTACTCAAGTTGCCTTTGTTAGTTTGTCTTTAAAGTGGGACTGTAAAAACCAAGTTCAAACCTCGATATAAACCGACCAAGTGCGAGTCGGATTCGCGCACCGAGGGTTCCGCACAAACTTTATGTTGCAACTACATAGAAGTAGAAATTCGACGTCAGTTACATGTATCGATAGATTGGGTCACTCGTTTGTACGGCATGGAGTTAGTATAAGAGTTTGTTTTTCCTTTTTTTAATTACGTAAACCAATTTATTTTATTTTATTAATGAGACAGTAGATACATTCAGCATGATTTCTCATAAATTTAAAGAAAAAACAATATAAATTGGTTAAATTACAAATTTAGTACCGAAAGTTTTTTTTAATTAAAAAAAGTGAATGAACTTTGAATGTGTACAACAATGTTACTCGTATATTTTTCCAGTAATATTTATGACAATGTTAACGTTATGTAAAAAATTACCGAAGTTTATGAAGGAAGGGGATGGTATTCTTTTTCGACGTTCAAAAGTGCACTGTAACATGCCTACTTGAAAAATTTATATTTTGATTTGATTTGATTTACATTTTCTTTTATAAGTATATCAATAATTTTTCATGTTTTATATGGTTTTTAACTGTGCAAATCTATCCCTTTCAAATGTTACCCATATGACCCAGTAACTAAACTTTTAATTTTTGCTTTCTCTTTTATCGGGCATATGCAAATCTTCTCTAAATGTATCTGGGTTAACGTTGTTTATAACTATTCCAAATTCCAAGTTGGCTAAGTAGTTCTTGAGTAATCTTGAGATATTTAACGATGTGACAGACAGACAGACAGACAGACCGAGTCGCACCAGGTTCCTTTTTTACTATTTTGGTACGGAACCCCAAAAATTATATTATACGTTAATTTGTATAAGTACTCAAAACGTGTTCCGGTTGTATGAATTTTAGTTTTTTTTTTTTTTTATAAGTTGAAATCATTTAATTTATTTACAAATATAACTAACAAAATATATACAGTAAGTGTAACTTACCTACCTACCTACCTTAAATCCAAAATAGCTCAATGATAATCTGTCATTTCAGTTAATAGAATTAACGATATAAACACAAAATAGTACATAAGCCTAGCTCACCCCATAGGTTGGGGTTAGGGGAGACAGGAACTAAGTGAGATGGAACAATTGCTAGAATTGACACAATATTACAATAGGTTGACTTGCCAAGAGAATACCTAAAGTATTTTTGTAACAATATGACAACTATGGTATAAAAGTACCAAATCATCCCTCTACCACCCTTCTTCTTCCCATTTATGACCCAACTACCTTCGCAATTTTACGGTAAGTTAGTAGGTGTGATTAGTTAAGTAATAACAAATGTGTAATAAAGATCACAAATTTTAGACGCGTCAGTGGCCTAGAGGTAAGGAAAAGTACTTTCAATACGAAGGTCGCAGTTTCAAACCCAGGCTCTTACCAATGATTTTCCCGGATTACGTTGACAAACTGACCCCAGTTCCCTTAACCGCAAATAAGCTAGGAAAAAGCAAGAAAGGGGAAGAAAGGTCACAATTTTTGTAAGTACTTACCGAATACCCTAATGCTCTTACACATCTATCGGTTATCTAACGTTATAAAACTAGCATTTTATAACTGCTATAAATAAACCTTTAAAACGACTGATATGTGAGCACTAAAAGAAACGAGCTTATAAACGGAGAGCCAACCTAGAAAATGGTAAACGATTAGGAGAGATACGAATTGTTTCTACATTGTAGTTTGCTAAATTATTTAGGTATTAATATATCTATTACTAGTCCCATGCGACTAGCAGCAGCCCATCGGTGTGTTTCATATTCAAATAAACATCAAAGAAACATAATTAAATCACTAAAACAAAAATATCACTATTCAATGATTAAAAAAAATACAAGGGCTCAATTCAAACTTTCAAATTTTCAAGTTTTTTTATAGTACAATGAATGGTAGGTACCATTAGATTCCACCAGGTACCAGAGAGATCACATTAGGTAAAAGAAAATAAGTGTGATACTACTATACAGGGGTCCTGATATCCGTACTACACGCCGAACCGTAGCTCCGTTACCTTAACCCCGGCGGTACTAAGATCACGAATTTTACGGTCACGCCAAGATACGTAGCCGAATCTTCGTTCGTATCTGTATCTACGAATCTCGGCTCCGCTCAGGCAATGAATGAATATTGAATACTCATCGCATCGATCCGACCGGACCGATAGGAATGCAAACAAATAAGGCCTATTATATTTCGTCGCTTTATTCTTCAGATATAAAAACAACATGTAGTACTTTTCAATGTACTGGCAACTTCGCACTTGTCAAATTTATAGATTTAAAAAGAAAAAACTGTTTTCCGGTTCCTGTGGGTAGGTGCCCCAACGCTGCCGTAGCGGCGTGCCGTCATTCTTTTCTTGTGCGCGGCAACGAACGCACGCTCTCCATCCTACGATTAAACAAGTTTCAACAAGCGCTGCACAATGTCTAAACGCAGTGCGGAAGATCGAATCGATCATTATAATACTAAAATTAGAAGGTTACAACATCAACGCTTTCGTTGTGTGATTGTGTACTCATCATCGTCTGACTCTGAGGACAATTTAGGTAAGTCTACAAAAATATTAGTGATTGAAGCGATTTTAGTGCTTGGTTTAGGTATTAATGTTTCTCTCGCCGACTCTGGTCGAAATTTACGGCATCTGTAAGCTTTCCGGGAGGTTAACTGCGGGTTAACACGATGGTTAAGCATGATGCTATGAAAATAACCTGGAGGCTGTCCGCGGGTCAGCACAAAGGCTTATTACTTTTAACATAGCCCGGCTATCGTTGCGGCTATGAACAAAGTTCTTGATTAACACTATTTATACCTGCCGTTACGTGTTTCACAAAAGAAAATGTATTTCTTTTTTATTAAGTACCCTCCTTTATCGTTTTTAGAACATGAGGCCCTACACGTTGAGGAACATAATGACATTGCGGAGCCGGAGGCACCCGCACCGTTCTTAATTGACGAGGCTGACGCGGATGCCGAGATCGCCGTCGCCGATGCCGACGCCGACGCCAACGCTGACGGCGCCACAGAAAACACAGCACCACCCGTACCTGAACTCGATCCAGAGTTGCTACAAGCATTGGGTGACCCAGCTGATGACACTCCGATTTACGGCTTGAATATTCACGATAAGCTCGCTCAACGATGGCTTCCTATTCTTAAAAAAAGGTATGTCGAAAGAAACAAAAGAGCAACTTTTGAAGGAGTATTCAGTTCCGGGTAACTGTAAGCTACTAAAAGCACCTACTTTAAACGCGGAAATATCTGCAGCGATCGCTGACACAGTAAGATCCCGCGATAAGAAAATTCAAACAAAACAAGATCAACTAGGCTTAGGTATTACCTCCATCAATCGAGCTATGGACGTTTTACTAACCAGCGAAGATAAAGTGCAGGCGGTCAAGATTTTATCTGACAGTTGTCGAATTCTCACAGATTTACACTTTGTTGAGACACAAGTGAGGATTAAGCTCATCACTCCAGGCCTGGACAAATCATTCCTCTCCGTCATACAGGACCAAGAACGAGATGAAACCCTGTTCGGCGTCAAAATATCGGAAAAAATCAAAGCTTCAAAGGTGATCGAAAAGCAAGGGCTACAAATCAAAAAAGCTTTTATCCCTAAGGCATCCACTTCAAATATAGTAACTTCGACACCTCGCCCGCGTCAGCAGGGAAACTGGGCGGCCCCTCCTCGCTTCTCATCGTCGGGCAGGGGGGGGCACACCACCTGGGCTTACCGAACACCGACGCCGTACCCGCACCAGTATCGCCGCACGCCGCAAGCTTCGCAGCCAGCGACGAGGCGCTCGTCGACGCCGGCGAGCAACAACAAACGTGCAAAAACGCGGCACTAAACCAGGTACATGCCGGCAGACTACAACATTACTATGATTGTTGGTTAGGTGTTACCAGGAACCCTGTAATACTAGATTGGATTCGTAATGGTTATCGAATACCCCTTGCTAGAAAAGTTGTCCAAACAAATCCACCACACAACTGTTTTTCAGTTAAAGAAAAGCGAGACATGGCAAAAGCTATTGATAACTTATTTGAATTAGGGGCCATTTCAAAATGTGACCCTCGACCCGATCAATTTATATCCAACATTTTTTTGACTAAAAAGCCTAATGGTGGCCATAGATTTATACTGAATCTGAAACGACTGAATAAGTTCGTCGTTAATGACCATTTTAAAATGGAAGATTTTAGAACTGCATCAAAATTGATCCCTCTTAATGGATTTATGGCCACCATAGATTTGAAGGAATCTTACTTGCTTGTGCCCGTAGCTACATCTCATCGCAAGTATCTCAGATTTCACTTTGATAAGATAACCTATGAGTTTACAGCTGTCCCTTATGGCCTGTCCTCAGCCCCGAGAACATTTACGAAAATTATGAAAGAGGTAGTAACCCATTTAAGAAGTATGGGCCATAAGTCTGTCGTATATCTCGACGATATTTTATGTATCGGCGATACTTACGACGAGTGTGTGGCTAATGTTAAGGCAACATTAAAGTTACTAAACTGTTTGGGTTTCGTAGTTAACTACAACAAGAGTTGCCTATTACCGGCACAGACCTCTAAGTATTTAGGCTTTGTATACAACTCAATTGATATGTCGATCTCACTACCCTCTGAAAAACGTAACAATATATTGCAATTGGTTCAAAAATATTTATCTTTGCAGTCTTGTACTATTAGAGATTTGGCTCACTTAATAGGGACTTTAACTTCAGCTTGCCCAGCCGTCAGATACGGTTGGTTATACACCAAGACTCTAGAACGAGAGAAATATCTCGCCCTCACGAAACATCAAAGATTTGACGCAAAAATAAAATTGTCCGCTGACATTTTACCCGATTTACATTGGTGGGCTGATAATATTTTATCCACGTTTAACCAGCTCACGGTTCCTAATTTCCAATTAGAAATTTTTACAGACGCGTCGTCAACTGGTTGGGGCGCGTTCTGTAATAACAATCGCGTAAACGGGGGATGGAAAGACAACGAACGTAGTTCCCATATAAATTACCTGGAACTACTCGCCGTCTTCCTCGGACTTAAGAGTTTTGCTCGTGACAAGCGCAATTGTAATATATTGTTACGAGTCGATAACACCACAGCAATAAGTTATGTTAATCGAATGGGCGGGATTCAATTCACACACTTAAACAATCTAGCCAAAAGTATTTGGCAGTGGTGCGAGGAGCGAGGTATATGGCTCTTTGCTTCGTATATTAATACGAAAGATAACGTAGAAGCTGACCAGGAATCTCGACGAACGAATCCTGATATAGAATGGCAATTAACTAATTCAGAATATCACAGGATAGTCAACGCTTTTGGTGAGCCAACAATAGACCTCTTCGCTTCTCGCACTAATGCAAAATGTAACATTTACGTATCTTGGAAACCAGATCCTGACGCTTTTGCGGTTGACGCATTCACATTGAATTGGAAAGACTTAAACTTTTACGCATTCCCGCCTTGTTCACTTATATTGAAATGCGTTCAAAAGATTATAAACGATAAGGCAGAGGGTATTTTAGTTTTTCCAATGTGGCCTTCTCAGCCGTGGTTTCCTCTACTTAAAAGCATACTTTTGTCAACAATTATGTGTTTTTCTCCAAAATTTCACTCGTCCTCTTCCAGGACTCAACATCACATGCGGACGCAGTTTACCCTGGGTGCCGCGATGCTCTCAGGAAAGCATTTACATCAAGAGGAACTCCAGATGCGGCACTAGAGTTGATGATTAGTTCACTTGCTGATAATACTCTACGGCAGTATGGCGTTACCTATAAAGCATGGTGGCAGTTCAGTCAAGCTCATTGTTTGGATCCCTATAAAAGTACAATTTCTGATGTAATTCTATTTTTAACAGACCGATTCAATAACGGAGATACCTACGGTTCTTTAAACAGCCATCGCTCAGCACTGTGTCTGTTATTAGGTAGCGATTTAGGTTCAGATATGCAAATTAAACGCTTACTTAAAGGTGCTTATAAGTTGAGACCAGCCCTTCCAAAATATTCTAACACATGGGATCCACAATTAGTTCTTAACTTTATCGGAAACTGGATACCAAATAGAATCCTGCCTATTGAGAAAATAACTAAAAAATTAGTCGTCCTCCTAGCATTATGTACCGCACATCGAGTGCAAACACTCTCGCTTATTAAGTTAAAAAATATTGTGATACGTCCGTCTGGAATCGAAATTGGTATTACGGATGTAATCAAAACATCCGCAGCCGGACAGGAACAGCCGGTGCTATTTTTGCCTTATTTTAAAGAAAATTGCGCTGTTTGCCCTGCTACAATTGTAGAAGATTATATATTTGTAACTAATAGTTTGAGGTCTGAGTCGAATAATAGCAATCTCATATTGACATACCAGAAGCCACATAAGCCAGCCTCTGCGCAATCCATCAGCAGATGGATAAAACAAGTGCTGGGCGCAAGCGGCGTGGACGTGGCAACATTCAGCGCGCACAGCACGCGGCATGCTGCCACGTCTACTGCCTGGGCCTCTGGTATATCCCTAGACACCATCCGGAAAGCAGCTGGCTGGTCTAGGGCATCCGAAACTTTTGCAAAGTTTTATAACCGCCCGATCAGACAGGGTGAGGAAATATTCGCTAGATCCGTGCTCATGTCTACCAGTAGACCTGCATAGGACGATTTGTATGATTTAATGTAGTGATTGTTATGATTTGTCACATAATTTAATTAAGGTTAAATATAATATTTAAATATATTAATAAATGCTGATTTCAGATACTTATGTATATCTGCATTTTGAATTATCTACAAAATTTTCTTCTCTGAACATCTACATGTTGTTTTTATATCTGAAGAATAAAGCGACGAAATATAATATAAGATCAAACGAACTTAACAAGTGAAGTTCGATCGATATTATATGAGTACGCTTTATTCGAAGATATAAGGTCCCACCCACCCTGGTTCTAACCCAAAAGAAAATTTTGTTCTGTGGGTACCTACTCTCTAAACGAATGGCGGCACGCCGCTACGGCAGCGTTGGGGCACCTACCCACAGGAACCGGAAAACAGTTTTTTCTTTTTAAATCTATAAATTTGACAAGTGCGAAGTTGCCAGTACATTGAAAAGTACTACATGTTGTTTTTATATCTTCGAATAAAGCGTACTCATATAATATCGATCGAACTTCACTTGTTAAGTTCGTTTGATCTTATATTATTGAGTGTATTATTGAGTAAGTAAGTACACTTAGGACGAACGGGATTTATTTTTACTATCAGACTTCTATTTTTCGCATCGAGTTATATTATAAAATAGCGCCATTCCGCATCCTAAACCTTGTTTGTCTTTTTCTTTTGTTTCTTATGTTGTTTCCTGTGATGTCACAAATAAATGTTTTTTCATCACACCTGCTCGTAAATGGTGATATTTTATGCAAGCATACTTACACTTAAAGAGCTGTATTATTCCCATGGTTTTAAAGGATTCTCATACTACTTTACCGCCCGCCCGGAGCTCGCGGAGGACCTGCCCCCCACGCGCTCGCAGCACGTAGTCACTCCGGAGTACTGTGGACTGTGCAACTACACTACCGCTTATCATTATTGTTTCTTTACCTGTATAGAGTTTATTTTTTTCCTCGCAAATGTGATGAAAAACATTGTGTGTACCACGGGCAGTAAGGGCATTACTAACTCGGGTCATTTAAAGCCCTCCGCCTACGGCGTCGGGCTTCAATAGACCCTCGTACGTAATGCCC
Source organism: Lathronympha strigana (assembly GCA_949128165.1). Lineage (NCBI taxonomy): Eukaryota > Metazoa > Arthropoda > Insecta > Lepidoptera > Tortricidae > Lathronympha > Lathronympha strigana. The sequence goes on from OX421908.1 coordinate 13,224,307, forward strand.
TTCTTACCGCCCTAGATGCACAATGTACTCATGCACAATTCATTCATTCATTCATTCCATTTATAATTAATGGAGTTATTCCGTCTTATATAATCAGCGATGGTGTTAATAATAGTTTGGAATTTATGTTGTGATTTTGACCCTAAAAGTAAAATAAAAAAACCTTAAGTAAAAGATAATACAGTCATTCGTTTAAGTTTATTACCTACCAGGGCAGCCCTTTTATAGATTTGAACTATAAGAAGACGTTGCACGTGCAGACAATAGTTTGCGAGCAACATAATTCTTCCTCTGTAACACAGGTTTTTATACCTAGCTCAGAAGTCAGGGAATTCAACCACAACTTTGTACCGAATTTTTGGAAATAAAAGTTTTATTATTATTATTATTTTTATGCCTTTCCCATCACGGAACAATGGTGTTCCGGACCTTTGGGAGGCGTACGCGGAGCCGAAGCCAACACGCAGAGGCCCTTTCGACAATTTAATGAAATGTAAGGGGTACACCGAGCGGATGTTGCACCTGCCCGATTCATGGGACGCACGCAGAGGCAGCACCCGCCAGGGTGTATAGACTATTGAGATTTAATGGAATCTAAAATATGCTGGACTATTAGGTGAAAGTGGTGGACTAAATACTGGGTTATGGAGAATAAAATCGGACGTCTGCCTAACAAAACGGTAATCAATTTTATTTCCGGCAGACGGTGACTCGCCCACATAAGATGGGCCCTCACAAAAAGCGACATCTAAGATGGCTCGAGGGCAACACCGGTATGAGGGCTGGGGGTAGAGAGGTGTCTTAGGTTTCCACATCTACCCTCGAGAACACAGCTCTCGCGACCCCACTCTGGACGGCCGGTTAAGGCAAGCCAGAGGCGGAGGACTTGGTCGGACGACGCGCGACGGAGTCCCCCAGGAGCGCTCAGATACGTGGGGTCGCTACTCCCCAACAGCTCGCCACAAGCTGCCCTGCGTTGACTGATTGTACCGGTGGAAACCAGTGGGCGATGGGGTCGTCACATCCCTACGCCCTATTATTATTTTTATTATTAATTAACCACATGTGGCAAATTTTACTGATAAAATATTGTAGCTTCGGCCTTTACCCAGTACACTTTTTGTTTGTGAAGTTGAATTAAGTAGCCGTATCGTTTTGTTTTAATATGAATCAGCGCGGGTGTTGTCTTTTTTCTAACACCAGTATTATTAATTAAATTAGGTTATTATTAATTATGTTCGACACACAAAATATTTATATTGTATATGTCCATATTCCTGAAAGTTAAATAAATGCAAAACAACATTAGATGCACTCTTACGATACATTCTGATTCGTATTTCGAAGTCCATAGAGACAATGCATCGAATCGTCACTTAACATTACGGGTGGATCGTATACGCGTGTAATTAAGATACGTGTACCCGTATAAACGTGTATACGTAGCCGTGTTACACGTGGTAAACGGGCGCGAGCCCTAGGATACACCTAAACGATTGCGTTTGCGCTTCAGGATCAAAATCGCAATTAACATACATATTGCTGCCTGAAACTTGCTTATATGAATGCAATGCAATTCCGTTTCAATTCAATTTCGAAGACCCAGTACGTAGGTATGTCTGACTTTGACTTGAATTTTGTATTGGTTTCATGGAGTTGGTCCCATACAGAAATTTGATCCTCATATAAATAAAAAATAAAAAAATATCCTGGGACAATCTTACACAAATCGACCCAGTCCCACGGTAAGCTCAATAAGGCTTGTGTTGTGGGTACTAGACGACGATATATATAATAGATAGATACATATAAATACTTAAATACCAAAAAGTATGAAGAAATAGAGCGGTACTGTCAAGTCCAATTCTGTAGCCTTCAATTTTAGTTCGTTTAAGATCTCCAGATGGCCCTAGTAGTTATTTTTTATGGAGTTACGTCCTTTTACTTTGTGTCAAAATGGACTTACGCCCGTTCGCCATGTTTAAAATGCAAAAGCGTTTACTACGTTTCGGTAGCTTTTCACCCAACCAATTATTGTTCAGGGTTTATTTTAGATGGCGCTAAATGTATGAAATTAACAGATTTCACAGATTAAAACAACTTTTCGCCAACTTGACGTACGTAACTAAGACTTTACGCGTCATTTGTAATAATTTACATAAAATAATGGATATTTCGGATTTCAGGGACTGTCGTGGACTCGTTCAATGAAACGATTTAAATAAACGGAACACAAAAATATATATTTACAGAAAGGAAAGCTTTACATGTTTTTAAGGTATCTAAGCAACTGAAAACAAAATCTCAAATAAAAAATAACCTTCTCTTTTTAAGTCGGTCAATGATAGAGAATGGTAAATATTCGACCAGTAACATTCGTCACACTCCCGAGCGGCAAAAACCGGAAGGTTACCATTATGACTACGTTAAAATATAATCGAACAGGTGTTGTGGCAACCTCCTGGCTCGTGTTGCTTTCCCGTCTTCACTCTGTCGGTGTGTCGGTTCTGGTGTAGGTTCTACGGTTGTCAATGTCAAGTCAAGCCTCTCAGGTGAACTAATTTCTAACGGATATAATCTCTGAATAGGTCTTACCCGAGCTCCTGCCGCAGTTCTCACGCGTGCCACCCTATTAATACCGTCGGCACTGGGGTATACTTCCTCGACAACTGCCAACGGCCAGGTCACGCGCTTATCTTCTGTCTCCATTAATACTACGTCACCACCTTGTAGCCGCACAGGTCCATGCCGCTCTCGTTTTTGGATGAGAGCACTGACGTACTCGTCCCTGAAACGCTTGTGCAACTGATCACGTAGATCCTGACAATAGCGGTACCTGACGTTGACAGCTGCCCTGTCGACCTCATCAAAATCAGTCGAATGATTATACGCCAACGGCTGGATAAACATTGAGGGCGTCAGTGGCTGAAAATCCCTTTGCCCACCTATATACGTTAGTGGCCTGCTATTTATGGTCGCTTCGCAATCACATACCACCGTTTGGAGCTCTACAAGAGTGATGGAAGCCTTTCCTAAAATTCTGCGGAGAATTTGCTTTAGAAACCCAATCAATCTTTCATAGAACCCTCCCCACCACGGCGCAGCAGGGGGCAAAAAGTTCCACTTAATCCTCGTTATTGAGGAATGTCGTTGTATTTCGTTCCAATCTAGGGAATTAAATGCGTTATCCAGCCCTCGAAAGTTGGTAGCATTATCGCTGAATAATGTTTCTATTCGTCCACGACGTGCTACAAACCTACGAAGAGCCATTAAAAACTCACCAGTGGACAGCGACTCTACTACTTCTAAATGGACAGCACGGTAGGTAGCGCAGGTAAATAATACAATCCAAGCCTTAGCTCCTGACCGTAAAATCAGCGGCCCCGCTAGATCGACGCCCGAAAATTGGAATACCGCGCTTGCTTCCATTCGTTCCTTTGGTAAAACGCCAGTAGGTGCTTCACAACGTTTCACTTTGAACCTTTTGCAGCGGATACAACTGTTGATAACGTTGCGTACTAATTTTCTGACACCTATGATCCAAAAGTTCTGGCGTAAGCTATTAAGTAAGGTTTGCGCTCCAGCGTGCTTCAGCTCGATGTGCCTGCGCTCCACTAAACGCCGAACTATTACATCAGCTCCAGGAAGAATCACGGGAAACTTGAAATTGTAATTTTCATTGCCGAGTGACAGAGTTTTGTGTTGATTCGTATAATGTCATTGTCATCGACAAAGGTTTGTATATTACGATCTTTGACTAAAGAGTCTTTGTACCTTTTTTGTACTAACCTTATCACTACATTCTCAGCATATTCAAATTCATCGTAAGTTAGTTCATTTGATGAAGGTTTTTTCTTAAATCTTAAAATCCAACATATCATTCTGACTAACTTTGTATAGCTGGAGAAGTAGATTAATCTGTCTAAGAAAGATTCTTCTTGGACGTGCATAGCATGAATACCAGTCTTCCGTTCAACATCAGCCTCTGACGAGTTGAGTGTGAAATTTGCAACCGGCCAATGTTCTTCATCTAAATGTAACCACTGCGGGCCCTCCCACCAGTGACTTTCACGGAGTCCTTTAGGATTTACACCTCTCGAAGGTAGATCGGCAGGATTAAGATGACCAGGGACGTGTCTCCAAGCGGAAGCAGGGCTCAGTTTCCGTATCTCCTGCACCCTGTTAGAAACAAATACACTCCACGGTCCATCGCACTTAACCCACGTAATTACCACGCTTGAATCAGACCAGTAGTGCACAGCACAATTGGGTATGGCCAAAGATTCAATAGCGGTAACGGATAGTCTGCAGGCAAGCGTTGCAGCAATCAACTCTTGTCTCGGAATCGTAATTTTATTTACTGGTGTAACTCTAGATTTTGCTAGGACTAGACTTACTGTGACGTTTTCACCATTCTTCGACCTTAAAAATATACAAGCTGAATAAGCATCTTTACTTGCGTCTGAAAAAACATGCAAAGAGGTTTCGCATTTTTGCAAAGACGCACTTGTAAGTCGCCGAGGAATAACACAATCATTGATGACGTAAGCTTGTTCTAACCATTTTCTAAATTCTTTTGCCAAATCTTCGGTGTCAGCTCGACTTCGGTGCCAAGCACGAAGGATGCTTTCAGGCAGTGCCGACTCGATCATAGGGAAAAGCATTGACGCATATTTATCCTTTGTAACGCCAAGTGTTTCTAATGCTTGCAAGTGTGTTTGAAGATTATCGTATAGGCTACATAAATCCTTCGGCTCTCCTTTTTGTTGCATCAATGCTAGCAAACCTCTGACATATGTTTCTATAAGTATGTCGTCTCTAGCAAATCTAGCCTTTAGAGCTTCGACGGCCTTAGTGTAATTTTCCGCACAAGCTGGATAACTTTCGACGAGCTGCCTTGCACTGCTATTTAGGGTCATAGATTGAAGAAGATAATGGTACTTATCTGAACAGTCCATTTCTGGGTCTTCGTGAATCTTTTTAAATTGACCCCAAAATGACAGCCATGATTTCACGTTGCCGTCGAACTTCACCAGTTCCAACTTGGGCAGTTTCAGACGTCGCTGCTTTGCTGGCTCGAGGACAGTAGATTTTGCGGAGTCTAGAGATGAGGCGCTGTTGATCCGAGTAAGAGGTTCAGGAAAAAGTGATTTGATTTGATGCCAGCGTGTTCGGTACTGCAGAGATTTGTCCTGGTCTGCTTCAAACTGGATCTCGTCAAAATCTTCAGCTTCTACCCACAGGTCTCTCACGGCGGCTTCAGCTTCAAATAAATTTGTAGCCGCTTCTGACAAGAGGTCGAAATTCTGCGGGGCTGTTGAATCCTTGGTTTCCACCGCCTTCGCCATTTTGTCTGCGAGAGTTGTAAACTCCCTTCTGAATAGGGTCCGCTTTCGTTTCCACGCTTCCATATTTGCTTTTATTTATATATCACGGTCGCCAGATGTCGTGGACTCGTTCAATGAAACGATTTAAATAAACGGAACACAAAAATATATATTTACAGAAAGGAAAGCTTTACATGTTTTTAAGGTATCTAAGCAACTGAAAACAAAATCTCAAATAAAAAATAACCTTCTCTTTTTAAGTCGGTCAATGATAGAGAATGGTAAATATTCGACCAGTAACATTCGTCACAGGGACTATATAATCCAGCATATTGTTAGCGACTAATTTCATAGTCGCAAATATTGGCTAAGGTTATGGATTGTCATCTCAGGTACACACTTAAATAAGTAATTTAGTTGCTAATGAATTGTAATTAAGTTTAGGTACAGATAGCTCGCGAAATCAGATTCGCGGTTACCCCTTGCCCGAACCTACGACGTTCTTCACATAGGATCACATTGTGAGACCCACGTATTTCCCTGCTGCAGCGCCTGCCGATTTCCCATACCGCAAATCTACGGTTTTCCTTAAATGTGGCGAAAATAATATTTTGACGACACCGCTTAGTCAAAGGTTCGAAAAAAATGATAATAGATGCCCAACTGGTCAACTATATATGCCGGTCATGTCCGTTTGGGCAATCCGTTAGACCCTATTATCTCGGAAAAAACTTAGGGAGCATCCTTTGTGCGGAACCCTTAGTTGGCGAGTCCAACTCGTACTTGACGGGTTTTGTTTTATGTTCACAGCCTCCCCAAGAATCCCGCATTGAAGGATGTGTGGAAAGAATTTTGCAATCATAAGCGAACGTGGAATCCTAAAATGACTGACAAAAGCGGAAGAGTCTTTCCAGCAAAACGGGTTATCTATGATGAAACTTCTGCGTGTCATCAACTTGTAGAAATTGTAAATTGTATTGATTCGATTTATATACAGTTCTAAAGAAGTGTAACATATGTCATATTTTATTTTCATTTTCACGGTCGTTCTGTAAAGTTTTTCCCTAAAAAGTATTAGCTTCAACCTGAATCAGTGTACAGTCATCAGCATAAATATATGACGGTGAACAGCCGTGCAAAAATATCTGGCGCTCTATTGGGCGCATGAGTATGTATCTGACGACACTACCTCGTAAAAAATATGTGATGCTTTGTGGCCGGCAAAAACATCGTTACTCCGTATCCACAAAAATATCGGGTCGAGGCGCTTATAAATATGTGATTACTTAAACAAATCAAAATTATGTGATCACTCATCGGCAGAAATATCTATCCCCTGTAAAAGCAAAAACATCGGCTGACTGATGGGTCGCCTATATATCTGACACGATATTTAAAAATATTTTATGAATCTGCAAAAGAAAACCATATCTGGCTGGCATAAAGCCGTAAATTGTTTGTAGTGATTTGACAATTCACGAAAAGAGTGCAGACTTGTCATTGCATATGTCTGTCTCATGTTTTATTATGTGGCTATGGTGGCTCTGAGAGATGTAAGAGGCTACCGCAAACATCGAAAATTAGATTTTCGATCTGCATCTCTTTCGTTCGATTAGGTATAAGTATAAGTTAAGTGCGATAGAAAGGGAGATAACTACGTATTTTTATTTGTTCGACTTTCTTGGTAGTAGACGGCGTGCGTGTCCAACCAAGCTCCCCGTCAAAACTAAGAACATCAAATGGGAAAATGTGAGACAGACATATGCAATGACAAGTCTGCACTCTTTTAGTAAATTTTCAAACTATAATATAAAATTGTTAATAATATAATATAGGTTTATTCATAATATAGTCCCTCTTTTGGGGATGCGGGATATTAACAAATGATAAAGACGCTATGATTTTTTCCGACTATGAATGAATTAGAAGAGATCATGATCAAACTATATTTATCGCGTCATTCTAATCATAACTAATGCTATAGTCTGACACGGATCTGTTCTCATTTGTGCATAGAAAGAGAGAGTCATACTGTCTCTTTCTAAAGCTTGTATTGCCACTCCGAAAAAAGAGGGGCATATATGTAGAGTTTTTTTAATCTTCTGTCAGACTATTATATTTCAACAAATAACAGTCGCTACCTCTTGAACCACGTACAGCCTACTTTATCAACCGACTTCAATATTTCTAAAGAAGGAGGTTCTCAATTCGTCTGAATGTTTTTTATTTAATCGTATGGCACATGAATGGAAACAGAAACTGAAAATGTATAATATTGCTTGATAGTAATTTAATGTCGACACTTAGACCAGTCAGCCACTTAGTGGCTTTGTCGCTCAGGGTGATCAGGTCTTCAAGAGAACCGGCGGCGTAGCGCGTTATGGGACAGTCTTCAATTATGTGCCGAATGGTTTGAGCTTCAGCACCACAAGCGCACGCCGGAGACTCCGCCCAACCGCAGCGAGATTTGTAATACCTAAGCGCAACGACCGTGGCCAGTACGGAGTCTATACAGCCTACTACTAACAATAAACATTTTGCTTTGTATACTCGGTTCAGAAAACGCCAGTTTTCGTGATTGTCCACACTAAGTATTCTTTTTTTGATTGATCTTTATGGATTTCTTTTCTGCAAACGTGGTTATAAACCAAAAATATAAAGTAAATACGTGGCGCTGGAGTCTGCCTAGATGTTTTTGCAAAAAAATAAACCTTTTTCGAGTTTATATAGTTTAAAAACAAAATAATTAGGTGAAATAAGGTTTTATTATTATATAACGAACTTATGATGGCACTTGATTTAATTGCCATCTATCGACGGTTTAAATAAAAATATGACAAACTATCATTACTGTCATCTACTGACAAAGCAAAAAAAACTAATAGCGCGTCATATGAACTGTTTGAATACAAGAATTTTGGACTAGATGGCGACAACATATATTGTTCAAAAAAACGTTTAACGGTGGTGCCATCTCGTCGAGAAGGACTAGAAGCCTGTGCTGCCATCTAAACCAGAAGGGTTTTTTGTAGTTTTGTTCGGAGCACGTTTTTTTGTTTGACTTTCCACATCTTAATGAAATAAATAAATCTTTGTAAATACATAGGAAACATCCATAACTCAAAAACAAATATTCATGATAAACACACAAATAAATGCCCTGACCAGGATTCGAACCCGGGACCTCCTGCTTCATAGGCAGGGTCACTACCAATTGGGCTAGGAGGCCGTTAACAAAATATAAAAGAGGGAGGCATATAAAATACAACATATTGATAGTATAAAACAATCTAGTCAAAATGTCTATTCACTATAAACTCCACCGAATTTATAGATGTAAAAACTCTTTATTATACAAAACACAGGTAAATAAATATTTAAAATAGGACAAAGAAACAGTCTTTCCTTTGAGGGATATTTTCAAGCTCTTCCAGATAATTTATTTTCGTTGAAGCAGTTGTTTGTCTCTTTATTAAATTATCTGTATTTTTCCTTGTACCAACCTAATATTAAGTGTATAAGTGAAGTTTAGCGATATTTCGTGACAAAATTCACGGTAGATAACGTCCAACTTTTAATGGATAGCTTCAATGGGCTAGTTTAAAGTAATGGAGTTTGGAGTACCCTCGTTATTATAGGTACCGCTTAAATTTAGCTGTCATCTTAATAGTGACCTGCAATCAATCTTGTAGTGGTCAGCCGTGCTAAGTTGGCCGATGTATTTAATGATTGTATATATTGAAAGGCATTAAATAAAACTCGAGTGTGGGTTTATGAAACGAGGCGTCAGCTGAGTTTCATAATATCATAATACGAAATTTTTAATGCCTAATTCCATATTTACAATTACTTACACTGCTTTATATACACACATATCATGAGCTCTCCATGAGGCGTTCAAAGCGCTTATGTATCGACCGCCATTACGACTTATTCTTCTTCTTTTAAATAATGGCTTCTGTCCGAGAGTTTAACAAATATATTTTTAAAATTCAGATGCAAACTAGAGTTGGCCCCAATTTTCATATGGTTCGATAACAAAATAGCGTGCGACTTGCGTGCGTCATTGTATGCAATAGACAATTCGTTTCAAACTAAACGTCATCTCGAACTCGATGATATTAGAATAAATGTCAAATCAAATTTCCTTGTGTCAGATGTGTTCGAAATTTACAAAAAAAAAACGAAATCCATAAGCAGTAACATTTTCACAGATAAAAAAAATGTTGTAACAAAAAGTTTATTATGGGGGCCTTTATATACGGTTTTTGAACGCATTATTGAAGGCTGTGGGTATATAAATAAGTTCCGAAGTGTAAACATATTTATAGACGTGACTGTACATATCGGAACAAATGAAGTTCGTGGAAAAAATCCACAGCTCTTTGCGCTTCATGATGAAGTTATTAATAAACAAAGACCTAGGGGGAATCCACTTCAGCTGTTTCAACCTGCACAAAGGCTCGGAGTTGCCAAATGTATATGCGTTGGCTATAAAATTATTTTATAGATTGCCAGATGATCTTAAAATGCTGCCAACAGTGCCAAGAAATAAATTCCAAAAAAAAGGTTTTTCTATGGTAGCTTGGCAAATGTTTTTATTCTGTGTCTGAATTTTTAAATTGATTATCTATATTGTATACTTTGACCTGTAAATAAATATATATTTCTAGCCCGATACATGCCGGCCAAATATGTTGACTTAACACCCTCTAATAACCAGTGTCTTCGTAAACTAAAATAATCTTGTTTACGACGTTTTGACCACATTGTTTATCAGTGCCTTGTTTCTCCAAAATATATCTTCATAGCCATCATGGTCTAGTTTCCATTCACGCCCTTGATCCTTCACATTGATAAAATAAATATGATTGCCTAAAGCTGACGTCCGCTCTGAATGCTTACGCTCTGAATACCTATGTATTCGCCATCCTTTTCCAACTAAATATCCTGAGATTTGGCTCAACCTTCTATCAACAACAAGTTGGATAGGTAAGAAGCGATTTAGTGAAAATATTAATTAGGTTAAAAGGGGAGCCTTGGTGGCCCACTGGCCCAGCCGTAAGAGCGTGCGACTTTCAATCCAAAGGTAGCGGGTTCAACCCCTGGTGTTCGGGTTCAACCAATGAAATTTTCAAAACTTATATTTAGGATAGATTTACCAATCGATTTTTGGTGAAGGAAAATATGGTTAGGAAATCGGACTAATCCTAATAAGACCTAGTTTATCCTCTGGGTTAGAACGTCAGATGGCAGTCTTGGGATTAGTTGCCAAAGCGGACCCTAGGCTAAAGTGAGGATCAATGAGAAACTTAACTTGAAATTTTCTAGTCAATTAACACCGGTTTTTCGGAACAATTAACATTTCCCCATCGTGAAATCTGGCGAGATTTTCCACCCTCTCACCTCTTTTAACATGTCAGGTAAATAAAGGACGCTCCGTATCCGATTTCCCACCATCCATCATATTCCAACTATACGCGTATCATTCAGCGGCCAGCTTGCGTAAAGATAGGCACCGGGATCATTAGTCTATTATTTATTTTATCTGTGTTGCAGCGAAAATAATAAGCTCGAGCATGGAAGGGCAAATAAGAGGAATTTCTATACAATACCACTAAAATTCGGACTATAGGAGTATATCGCCATGTATGGTGTGTCGTGTTCTTACAAAATACACCATATTGATTTAGTATCATTTTCGGCTACACGAACGCTACAGGTCTCAGTTCCATTTTTGATAGGCGCTCAGACTCAAAATCAAAATAACTCAACCGCCGTTTACGCTATGAAACCCAAAATTATTCTTAGCGCCAAGCAAAATGGCTGGAACGAGACCTGCTGCATGGAACCCTGGTGGATGGAACCCTTTAATTTTGAAGAAAGTGATTTTGTTTATGTCAACTTTAGAGATTTAAAGACTCTAAGGGCAGAGACAGCCCGCCTCTGAAACTTAATTAATTAAAACTTAAGAGCGCACTGAAAATTTTCCGCGGACGCAGAATAGTCTTTTAGCGCGCCGAGCATGGCTCGCCATCTGTGTGCGTGCGCGCGCACACTACCACGCCGCCGGCCCGTCATCAGCAGTCTCTCTCATTGAACTAGCTGTCATTTCCTTTGGAAGAATAAAAAAATAACAAAAAATACTTATACCTATAACACAGTATACCTACACAATGAACATCGATTTATTTCAAAATGAAGTCGCTCCGCATAATTCGGGTGTTGCTCACTTGTTATATTTCTACGACCAGATTTCATAGTAATTTTGTATGGCGGATTTTGAGCGCGTTTAAAAAAAAAACAATATTAACTAACGAAACAATATTATGTAATGAGAATATACACAAGCTAGCTACTGCTGTAGCTTATATATTTAAGATGGGATGGTGTTAGTTTAGTGGACCCCAGGCTTCCTGAGCCGTGGCATATGCCGGGAAAACGCTAGGAAGAAAAAGGTGTTAGTTTTTAAAAACTAAGCAAAGAACTTTTCATTGACTATTGATTAAACGCTGACACACATTTTTCTAAATTTTACTGCGCCTTTGCTGAGACATATTTACTAAACTGTGAATTATTTTAGATTATACTAGAAGACTATTGTAGACACACTCTTTGAGATCATAATTATAAGCATCTTTTATATCTTTGCAAAGAATTGTGAACATCACACATTTAACCGTAACGGTCGTTTTTGTTGCAAAAACTCTGCGCCCTCTTAATTAATTATAGTAAAACGTATAGTACGGTACGTAAAGCAAATAAAATTTTACAACTCCCAAGAGCGATATTATTTGTCGACGGTTAGAATACTCTTAGAACAAAGCGTAAAAAAAAAGATAACAGATTTTGATATTGCTTTAGGAATTAAAAAAAAATTCGTTACCAACCTTTTAAATCTAAGGAAAAAATATACAAGAGGAAAATTTTTTCTTCAGATAATCGTATTTAACTATTTGAACGTCGCCTATCATTTAATAACATATTTGACCAGAGCTTATTTCAATATAATATGAAAACATAAAAAAAAATTTTACTCTTCGAAAACATTACGCAAGTGCTTTATGGTAACTGAAATGCATTTAATATTATTAAAGATAACTATTAGAGCCCATTTCTAACACATTCATCAATAGCTTAAATTTATGTAGACACTAGAATTTAAAAAAAAATCTCCTAGCCATAAAATAAATCTCATAATTTTCAAGTCAAGGTCATTAGTTCAAAATCATTTAAATAGTATGTATACGGAAAATCTAAGGATTTCATCGAAAGATTCAACTTTTATTATCTTATCAATTCTAGGCGTAATTCAAATGCTCGAAGCTACGCGCGGGAATTAATATCGCGTGTGTTTCGCGCGGAACGAGGGCGGTTTGACCAATCACATCACAGCCGGCGCGCCAGGCGCCTTTGCCTCTCGGTGAATCGGTACGTACATCGGTAGGTCGTTGTATTTGCACCTTGTCTCACTTGTCTGTCAATAACAACAAATAACATAACAATGATGTCGATAATATGACTACAACTGAGTGTTTACGCAAGATAGTTATATCAAAATGTCAATGTCGTGTGATAAAGTCTGGGTCGATGTCAGTGAAAAAGACTTAGATGTTTTTTTGCCGAAAGTGCAAAAAACATGGAGTTGTAAAAGACTTAAAATTTTGTGACGAAAAGTGCGATATTCATACATAGGTAAATTTAACAAAAACTTCGTTTTTTTACCAGAATTAGTGCGCTGGACTTAGTCAAATTTTCGATGGTTGTTGTGCTATGATGACACCTACTTTTTATGTTAGTATCGTATAGAACTAGGGTTTCTGCTCGAGATTTCTCGAACTCGAGACAACTCGAGACTTTTGGTTTCATTCGAGACGAGAAAAAAATGTCCATGACTCGAGAATTCTCGAGTCATGCGCGGCGGTCACGCGCCCTTTCGCCCCGTACAACTAGACTTAAAGAAAATTAACTTGAGAATAATAAACACAGAACTTTCATTATTTTGTTTTTATAAGTAATACTTCTTCATTACAGTAGGGTAAGTTGGTTCTGTGTTAATGTCGTGACAAGGGCTTCTAATCACAATTTTTTTAATTCAAGACAACTAGCTACACTTTTTAGCTACATTTTAGATGAGATAAAAATTACCGGAGGTCAAGAAGTATCAAGTCTTCTGATGGACGGAACATCAAAGTTAATTTCGGACGTGACAGCCTTAATGCTCAACTCGTGGTTCTACATTAAAACGACTTTTCCAGCTGTCTATTTATCAATTTTTCTTACAAAAATTATACTTATTATGTATTAATATACTTAAACCGGGTTACTCACGTCTATAAAGTCGAAAATAGCTCGACATGTTTCGGGACGGTCCGCGCCCCATAATCATGAGTGAGAAGCGCTTGCCGCGATAAGATGCCGCGATTGAGTAACCCGATTTAAGTATATTAATATGTCTAATACTCACGGGAGTTTTCTATTTAAAATACTTATTATGGTTGAACTACCCCGAAATGTCAACTATTCAAGACTCGGATGAAGTCGGCGGCAACGATGATAATTCTATCAGAAATTGGAATCTGAAACTGCAAACGACGTGCAATATCTAAAGAATATTATATTTTTTTATAACAAATATGATATCTGTTAAGAGTTCAGAAATAGCCCACTGAAAAACATCTTACAAAAGCATGTAGGTACTTAACAGAAGATTATATTGATGCTGAAAGAAGCTACACTGAAACTCATTCCGTATTTTTTCCTTTTATATTTTATTTATTCTGAGACAATCGACGTAACAATCTTATGGCTTATATTAATTCGATGGAGGCAGACTGCGATGTTTTTTGGCTGTGCTGGACATCGGCTATGTCATGTGCAAAGATCGGACAAACGCCCGTCATTTCGATCTTTGGACTCATGTGTAAGGAACACATGGAATAGGTACTCCGTTTTGTTAGCCCATCGAATGGGAGATCACGTCCTGCCCAGTGACAACAAGTGCTTTAAAGGAAAACTGTCTTAACTCTTTAGCGGTTAAGACTGATTGATTCTGATTCTGATTCTTGTGGTAACTCCAGCCAGCAGTTCTGCAGCAAGGACTCGGAAGCAGTGACTACGAGAGGGAAGAGGTGTTGAGGGTAATAATAACTTTAGGGGTTCGTATGATCCTCTGATTTAGCATGATCGGTAAAATCGGCGGAGTATGTCAGAATCACGCCGCACCGACCACACCTTAAATGCTAGATCAAACTGGATATGCGAGCCCTCATGCCTTATAAGCCTCATCAGCTGCCGCCGCCCCACCGCAGGCACTAGCAACCTGCCCGAGACACCGGAGCACCAAGTAGATAGGACAGGAGTGTAGGTGTGCAGTCGGGGAGTTTAGGAGAGACAGGAGGTTAGAGCCGACCCGAATACATAGCATCGTGAAGCCAGCGTGAGGAATATAGATACTATACTTGGTGTATAATAGATATTAGGTGTGTGACTGCATGGTCTCCCCTCCCCCAGATTCTTTTCTTTACCCTTCTGCTAGGTAGACTGATCTCATGATCTAATATAATATATGCCGCTATCTTTGCCTTGTAATGTTATTATAGCTCTGTTTTGCCATGGATACTGCGTTCTTCTTTTACGGTCATACCAATCGATATTGTAGTATGGATATTAAGCTTCGGCTCTTTTTTCTCCGTTTCTTTGCTTCAATGCACTTACGTAACTTCCCTTGTTAAATAATAATAATTTTGAAAAACGCTTAAAGTAACCAAAGGTGTACTTCTAGACGACTTCATATCGATCATGTATGTAATATCACTACAACACAACTCTCGAAATTAATTCAACTAAAACTATGCACAGCACGACACAGATGTTTACAAATGAACTATGTACCTACAAAAAAGGCAAATCCAATCTTCCGTTTTTCCAGTATAAGGCGCCAAGTTCGTGGTGTTTCCTGGAGCGGTGCATCAGTAAAACTTTAGTTGTACATTATATTAGCTACAGGTACTATTTATTGGCTTCTTTGCATCAGGTTTTATTTTTGTAGACTCAATAAAGTAATTTGTACCTATTCTCCCACAAAAGGCACAGAGCAATAAAACAAAGGCTTTTTTTTTAGTCTGTTAGTAGCTTCCAAACTTCCAAGCTTACGCATCTGGTCGAGGGCGCTGTATTCCGGCCCCTATACAAAAAAAAACAATATTCTCAACTGGGTAGTCATACCTGCTGGTATAAAGTAGTTGTAGGTTTAGATCGCAATTTGGTTGTTTCCTTATGCTACTGTTAGGTATTATTCGTGGCTGGCGAAAATGTATTTCCTTTGTGTTGAATCTGTGATTGCCGAGTTTTCCTTTAACTAACTTGATTTAGTTTCCTTTTCTTGTAAGGAAGTCAGCAGCTGCGTTCTTTTAGAATGTACACACTGTCAAAAAAACTTTAAAATCTAACATGTACATCACCATTGCACTCATAATCTCTGTATCAAAACACAGACCACACAAAACAATCACAAACACTTTTTATAAAAAAAACACTACTACTTAATTAATTCGCTTATATAGGATCCTTTTGCCTTAAGTAGGTATACCTAGTGTACACTATAGTTCGATGACCTACATACATGGGTACCGGCTATTTAGAAGCATCGTCAATGCTAGTAGTGTTGGTCAGCTATTAAACGTATGTAACATGCTCAAGAGTCGAGATTGTCACTATTTAGGTAATGCAGGTATACATAATGCAAAGCACCGGACAGCTTTCCCGTTTTTATTAGTTTTTTTTTGTTGACCACGGGTATCACGGCCCAGGCCAAGCGGGTATCCAGGATTGCATCATATTTCATTGCGGTAACTTACGATTGCCAGATGAATTGCCAGTGTCCGCTAGGTCTTTGTTTATAGGTTGCATCACTTGCAACGGTGAAGTAATAAGAAAAAAAAACCGACTTCATTTGGTTCCCGGTAAAAGTGAAATTAAGAATTTGTTTGAGTTAGCCAGTTTACTTCACAAATATCCAATACACCGCACGTGTACGATTGAAAATTGAGGAGCTTTCTTAATGTCCTAGGGCTTCCATCATTACATTTGAAGTATAATCAAACGGAACCCCCTTGCGGAACTCCCTTGTAGACCTTTAAACAAACAAAATAACAATGTGTTAAATTGGATGACAGACTGTAAATTAACGAGCATATTCATTATGCCATCCCTGATTATCAACATCAGGTCCACTCCAGCAAAATGATGGCCACAGTAAGAAAATGCCTAAGCTAATTATGAACACCCTCTAATCACAATTAACCTGCCGTTCAAATTTGAGGAGTTCTCTGAATTCTTCTAGAACTCCATCATCAGAATATAAATCAAATCAAAAAGATGAATGTCACAACTAGGATAATAAGTAGAGCTAGGTTTATTAACCAGTTCCACTTTGCGATCCCTGGTCTTCATCATCAGATCCAGTTCATCAAAATTTTGGCTCCGCCAAAACACTGTTTTAGTTACTTAAGGAAACCCTCAAATCAGAATGCATGTGCCGTTAAAATTTGAGGAGTTCTCTCAATCCCTCATGAAGCCCATCATCAAAATAGAACTATAATCAAATAGGACTATCTTGAAGGTATTTATTTACAAAGAAAAGATGAATGTCTCAAATCGGATGATAGAGCTGGGAATTAACAAGCAGTTCCACTTTGCCATCCCTGGTCTTCATCATCAGGTCCACTCCACCAAATTGATGATGTTCGTAAAGAAATGCTAGAGTGTCTTAAGAAACTACCCAAATCATCATGCATGTGCCTTTCAAATTTGAGGAGTTCCCTCAGTTCCTCATGGATCCCATCATCAGAAATTGATTTTGAAAAAAAGGGAACAAATCTGGAACCATCTATTTTCAGAAAAAAAAATATTTTTTAAAATCGGACGATAGTCCTGGGAATTACCAAGCAGTTCCACTTTGACATCCCTGGTCTTCATCATCAGGTCCACTCCACCAAATTGATGATGTTCGTAAAGAAATGCTCGAGTGTCTTAAGAAACTACCCAAATCATCATGCATGTGCCTTTCAAATTTGAGGAGTTCCCTCAGTTCCTCATGGATCCCATCATCAGAAATTGATTTTGAAAAAAACGGGACAATCCTGAAACCATCTATATACAGACAAAAAAATATTTTTTAAAATCGGATCATAGTCCTGAGAATTACGAAGCAGTTCCACATTGCCATCCCTGGTCTTCATCATCAGGTCCACTCCACCAAATTGATGATTTTCGTAAAGAAATGCTCGAGTTTCTTAAGAAATCACCCAAATCAGCATGCATGTGCCTTTCAAATTTGAGGAGTTCCCTCAGTTCCTCATGGATCCCATCATCAGAAATGGATTTTGAAAAAAACGGGACCAACCAGGAACCGTCTACTTTCAGAAAACAAAAAAAAAATTCAAATCGGTTCAGTAATGACGGAGTTATGAGTGAACATCCATTAAAAAAAAAAATAAAAAAAAAAATTCAGACGAATTGAGAACCTCCTCCTTTTGAAATATTGAAGTCGGTTGAAAAGGCTTCCTTCTATGGGCAAGACCGCATTTAATTGTTTGCAGACAGAAAAATAGTTCCGAAATGTTTTTGTCTCGCCAGGGTGAAATCTTCGAGAAGTGTTGGCCACGCGCGTTCGTTTAGAGGTAGTCGATAAGTATGAAGTATGTTTAGGTAATTTCTGTATGACCTATGCAACTTTTATGGTGTTATTTCACGCGTACGTTGGTACGTCAATTCAGATAACGTTAAATCGCGTCTGCCGAGCCGCGTCTGCCATAAACCTGGGCTGCCGATTCAAACGTAGAAATTGCGATCAATTGCCCTTAAGTAATATAATTAACTGTAAGGGGGCGAACCTAACATGTTGAGGTGTGTGCCCATACCTGCGCTTGTGCAGCGCGTCCTCCGTGTAAGCTCAATTTGAGATCTTTGATTTTACGGACTTTGGTCCGTACGGCCTTTAGGTACACGTGCTTTTAGTTAGGTCATGCTAGACATGGAAACGGCGGCCCTTACACTTGTAATCATCTGTAGGCACCTTAAATTTTACACCTATTAATTTACATGCGAAAAGGAACAGTCTCACCGGGGTTTCAGTTGAGCATCGCTATCTAACGGGTCAGTTTCAGCAAACGCACTATATATACACACAACACACTACACTGCACACCATTTAAATTGCTATTAGTTATACACATATGTAAAGTTTAGACGCTATATAGACGAATTGGTGGGCCGGCCGGCCGGCCAGTCGGCACATCTGGGGTTTATGGCACTATTGTTACTGATGGGTTTTGTAAAAAATTAAGGAGCCAAATATGGGCCCAAGAAAGCGACCGTCTCGGTCCGAGGATCGAACAAGACTCTTAACTCTTTAGCGGTTAAGACTGGATAAAATACTTAATTCAAACCTCATCGCCAATTCATAGTTATGAAAAAGTAATATTATGAGAAAAACATATAAAAAGATGTCGTTATAGGTTGGGTTTTTTTTAAGAAGTTTGCCTTTAAAAGGGTAACAATATTTTAACAATGACTACTTACGGTGGTATACGAAAAACATTAAAATTACTATCCTCCAAAAAAGACTCGAGACTCGAGAAGACTCGAGAAATTGGGCTCGAGATTTCTCGAAACTCGAGAATACAAATGGGCCGAGAAATCAGAAACCCTATATAGAACACGCTAAAATTAGCCTAATTAGCTAAATTTTAGCCGTGCCAATAGTCCCATATTCGCCCAATACCTGCTAGGTCCGGATCCCATAACTCGGGTACAGTCTATACGAGACTTGGGTGTCATCCTCGATACGCAGCTCAACTTTCATGAGCATATGAAAGCCTTGGCAAAAAATTGCTATCGGAGGTTGGGCTTTGTAGTTCGGAATGCGCAAGATTTCGATAACGTCAGGGCTATTAAATTAGTGTACACTGCGTTAGTCCGGAGTAAACTCGAATCCGCATCGGTCATTTGGAACCCGCATGAGGACAAGTACATCTTGCTTCTGGAAAAAATCCAGAAAGCCTTTCTGCGATTCTTATACAAAAAGACTCACGGGTATTACCCATATCTGTACCCGACAAAGTTCCTGCTTGGCGTTTTAGGGTTTAATTCCTTAGAGGTGAGGCGCAACTATGGGCTCTTAACTATTGCTTGTAATATTCTACGGGGGAACTCGGATTGCCCAGAACTGGTTACACAGCTCGTACGCCTGTTCGTTCCATCTATAGCTAAGGCCCAATTTAATTTTCGACCACGAAGTCGTCACCTATTAGATGTGCCTAAAACACGCACTGTGTCCCATGGCAAATCACCACTTGTCCGCGCTCTACGATATACTAATGCGCTCCTCGCATCAGCACCAGAATGTGATGTATTTGCAAGTAGTTGGATGGATCTGTGTAAAGAATGTATGAAGTTCTGTGAGGCGATGGATAAGCGTGAATCTACTGTCTTGTATTAGTTTTGTTCTCACATTTGTTCTGTTTTGTGTTTTCTTGACTGTAATATGTACCTAGTTGTATAAATAATGCATGTACATCATAAATTTCGCAGTGTATTAGTTCGCTGTAATGCTGTGTAAATTTTTTGACACAATAAAATAAAAAATAAAAATAAAAATAAGCATGTTTTGTATGGACAGTTTTTTTCTAAAATAAAAAATGGCTGACTTATTTGACCCCAAAGATGAACAATTTTAGATCTTAGTAAAATTTTCGATGGTTGTTGTGCTATGATGACACCTACTTTTTATGTTAGTATCGTGTAGAGCACGCTAAAATAAGCATGTTTTGTATGGACAGTTTTTTTCTAAAATAAAAAATGGCCGACTTATTTGACCCCAAAGATGAACAATTTTAGATCAGTAAAATTTTCGATGGTTGTTGTGCTATGATGACACCTACTTTTTATGTTAGTATCGTGTAGAGCACGCTAAAATAAGCATGTTTTGTATGGACAGTTTTTTTCTAAAATAAAAAATGGCCGACTTATTTGACCCCAAAGATGAACAATTTTAGATCTTAGTTAAATTTTCGATGGTTGGTGTGCTATGATAACACCTACTTTTTATCTTAGTATCGTGTAGAGCACGCTAAAATAAGCATGTTTTGTATGGACAGTTTTTTTCTAAAATAAAAAATGGCCGACTTATTTGACCCCAAAGATGAACAGTTTTAGATCTTAGTAAAATTTTCGATGGTTGTTGTGCTATGATGACACCTACTTTTTATGTTAGTATCGCGTAGAGCACGCTAAAATAAGCATGTTTTGTATAGACAGTTTTTTTTCTAGAATAAAAAATGACTGACTTATTTGACCCCAAAGATGAACAATTTTAGATCTTAGTTAAATTTTCGATGGTTGGTTTGCTATGATAACACCTACTTTTTATGTTAGTATCGTGTAGAACACGCTAAAATAAGCATGTTTTGTTTGAAGTTTTTTTTCTAAAATCAAAAATGGCCGATTTAGGGTAGAAAGGGGACAATTGAAACACGTTATAATTGAAACTATTCAAATTTTTCGAAAACTATAATATCTACGCGTCTGACGCATCACTCTGAAAACATGGCCAGCCATGTTTGAATACTTGGCCAGTACCACTCGAGCGCCGGTGCGTTACGGGAGTATCCACGAGCCAAAACAGGTTTACGCGGTGTAAAATAAGTATTTGTGTTTTCGTATATTTTCTTATAACTTCGTTCACTCTTGTATTTTGACGAATTAAATTATGTAGGTGTTATATTTAAGAATAAACGAATGTTTTTAACAGCCGTTGATCAGCGTTCGAGTCTTTTTATATATAATATTTGACTTTGAACTGAAAAATGTGGTGTGTGGACGACAGAAACAAATTGAAACGTTTCAATCGTCCTCGCGTTTTAATCGTCCCCAAAAGTAATGAACTTCGAAATATAAATAAATAATAAATAAATAAATATTACAGGACATTCTTAAACAAATTGACTAAGTCCCGCAGTAAGCTCAATAAGGCTTGTGTTACGGGTACTCAGACAACGATATATATAATATACAAATACATAAAAAACATCCATGACTCAGGAACAAATATCGAAAAAAATAATAAATAATATAAGAATATAATATAATATAAGATTCTGATGCACAAGTTTGTTCTTTCATTTTTCAAATTCACTTGTACTCGTAACGTAGGATCGTGGTGTTAATAAACGCGATTAATCCGTTCTTCTCTTCTCTTCAGTGTTTAATTTCAATGAATAAAATCGCGGTAAGAGAAGACAATATTATTCACTTGTGTAGTTTTTGACCTAGTTGTTAAATTATAGATATTCGATGTTTTTTATACTGATTTTTTGAAAATATGTGACTTCTTAAAAAGGAGGTTCTCAGTTTGACCCGTATGTTTGTACTTATGTTTGTTTTGTACACGATTATCTCGCGTTCGGCTAAACTGATTTTGATGCGGTGAGCACAACTACTTTGTTTTATGTCACATAAAAAACATAATATGTTATTTTATTTTGGTATATCGCCATATAGCAACACTTGTTACAGAATGTTTTATATGTTGATTTGATATTTTTGACAAATAATAACACATATGTCAAGCATATTAATACATTTTTCATCACACCTGCTCGTAAATGGTGATATTATATGTAAGCATACTTACACTTAAAGAGCTGTATTATTCCCATGGTTTTAAAGGATTCTCATACTACTTTACCGCCCGCCCGGAGCTCGCGGAGGACCTGCCCCCCACGCGCTCGCAGCACGTAGTCACTCCGGAGTACTGTGGACTGTGCAACTACACTACCGCTTATCATTATTGTTTCTTTACCTGTATAGAGTTTATTTTTTTCCTCGCAAATGTGATGAAAAACATTGTGTGTACCACGGGCAGTAAGGGCATTACTAACACATGGCAGACTAACCATGAAGTTTTTTTGCGGACATCTTTCAACTCATAAAAATATGACGGTCACAGACGGTTAAAGGCAAATTGTTTTAATCGTCCCCACTCTACCCTATTTGACTCGAAAGATAGAAGATATTTTACGACAGTCAAATTTTCTAGCTGGCATCCCCGGTATAGTCGTGGCAGAGGCAGACCGAGAAAGAGATGGCGGAACGACTTGGATGCGTTTCAGCGGTATTGGTGGGATCTTGCCCAGCACAGGGAGGATTGGATAAGGAGAGGGGAGGCCTTTGCCCAGCAGTAGGACACAAAAACAGGCTATTAAAAAAAACAACAACGATGGGTATCGTGCTATGATGACACCTACATTTTATGGTAGAATCTTGTAGAACACGCTAAAATAAGCATGTTTTGTAAGGACAGTTTCTTTCTAAAATAAAAAATGACCGACTGATTTGACCCAAAAGATGAGCAATTTTATGTCTTGGTAATATTTTTGATGGTATGATTTTGACAGCGAGCGAGCAAGACCTTCTTGGGCAGAGCTTCGCTCCCGCCTTAGACTTCCAGGTTATTTATTTTTACCTAAACCTAACCTAACCTAACCAAATCCGTGTCGATTCTGCCCCGGAGGATTTGCTCGCTCGCTTTGCTCGCTCGCTGTCTAAAGTGACAACCAACAGCCAGCTGTGAAGTTATCTTATTTGGACGGATAAAAAAAACCATCGTAGACTAAGGCGGGAGCTGCTCCTGCCGGGTGCAAGACCTAAACCACCAAACACCATGTGTCCCCCTAATTAAACAATGGCATATTTTGCCATTACCGTGTTTGTACATAAGGGATATATGCATTTTTGTAAACAACCACCAAACTTCATTCAAAACGCGAGGTGCAATTATGAATAACAGACAGACCCGACAAAACATTATGGATTTATTATACAAGCCACGTGCTCATAAAATGATTTATGATAAGAATGCTTTTAATATGTGTATAATTATTTATAATAAATTACCTGTTGACATAAAATTCCTGCAAGGCAATAGATTTAAGAATAAATTGACTTCTTGGCTTTTAGACCATTGCTTCTACAGTGTTAAAGAATATTTAGAATATAGCTGACATATTTATTTTAATTATTATTAATATTGAATTTTTATTGACATTTGCATTCATAACCTACCACAATTGTTTTTTGTTTTTATTTTTGGGTTTTGTTCATAATTTACACATTGTTTCATGCATTTTTATCTATCTTGACATATTTTTTATAATTTTAGATATAATTATTAAGACATAAAAGGTTAATATATTTGTATATAGTACTGTAAATACTGCACGCTATTCGAAATATTTGCACGCCTGCATGCAGGTTGAATGCACTGGACTTAACAATTCTAACTGTAAGACCCACTATACTGTGTTCGATGCAAATAAATACTTTGAATCTTTGAATTAAAATTGTTTATCTTTCAGGTCAAATAAGTCAGCCATTTTTGATTTTAGAAAAAAATGTTCATACAAAACATGCTTACTTTAGCGTATTCTACACGATACTAACATAAAAAATAGGTGTCATCATAGCACAACAACCATCGCAAACTTTTACTAAGATCTAAAATTGTTCATCTTTGGGGTCAAATAAGTTGGCCATTTTTTATTTTAGAAAAAAACTGTCCATACAAAACATGCTTATTTTAGCGTGTTCTATACGATACTAACATAAAAAGTAGGTGTCATTATAGCACAACAACCATCGAAAATTTTACTAAGATCTAAAATTGTTCATCTTTGGGGTCAAATAAGTCGGCCATTTTTTATTTTAGAAAAAACTGTCCATACAAAACATGCTTATTTTAGCGTGTTCTATACGATACTAACATAAAAAGTAGGTGTCATCATAGCACAACAACCATCGAAAATTTTACTAAGATCTAAAATTGTTCATCTTTGGGGTCAAATAAGTCGGCCATTTTTTATTTTAGAAAAAAACTGTCCATACAAAACATGCTTATTTTAGCGTGTTCTATACGATTCTAACATAAAAAGTAGGTGTCATCATAGCACAACAACCATCGAAAATTTTACTAAGATCTAAAATTGTTCATCTTTGGGGTCAAATAAGTCGGCCATTTTTTATTTTAGAAAAAAGCTGTTCATACAGAACATGCTTATTTTAGCGTGCTCTACACGATTCTAACATAAAAAGTAGGTGTCATCATAGCACAACAACCATCGAAAATTTTAGTAAGATCTAAAATTGTTCATCTTTGGGGTCAAATAAGTCGGCCATTTTTGATTTTAGATAAAAACTGTCCGTACAAAACATGCTTATTTTAGCGTGTTCTACACGATTCCTCCATATAAAGTAAGTGTCATTATAGCACAACAACCATCGAAAATTTGACCAAGTAGTTACTTCTGGTAGAAAAACTAAGTTTTTTAAATTTACTTATGAATATCTCACTTTTTGTCAAAATAAAATCGAAGTCTTTTACGACTCCTATGTTTAAAAAAAAATCTAAGTCTTTCACTGCGTACCCTTTGAAAGGGCACATCGTCTGTCTAATATCGGTCTAAATGAGGTTTCTTTAGAAATAGTGATTAAACAGTATTTGAATAAATAATTTTATACTACGCGTGCATTTAATATTTTATCTAAAGAAGAAAACAACTTTGCTTTAGGTACCAATATGGATTACAATTTAAAATTAACAAATTAATATTTACATTACAGATCATAATTTAATACGTAGCACAAACGAAATGTAAGAAACGCGTTGCATAATCGTGATCTGATTGGTCGCACAGCACGGGCCGTAGCGCGATAGACTATCCCGCTCAAATCTCTTCGAGTTCGAATTATGATGCGAACTGATAAGATCATAAAATTTAGAGCTATTGATGTATTTCTTATAATTTCGGTGTATGCATTTCTATAATACTAATGAACAAAATGTACCAACTTGAAAATTTCTAGATTTTTATTGAAGTTAACAGAAGACCTTAAAAGTTGAATTCTTCATATAAATTGAAACTATTGATGAATACGTTAGACATGGAACCTATTCGTTATCTACATAATTTTTTAACACATTTCAGGTACTTGGATGTACTTAAGTATTTTTTTGGAGAAAATATGTAGGTTTTTCTCGCTTCAAGAAAGCTTTCGACAAATTTGTTATAAAATGACAGGTGACATTCAAATAGTTTAATCCAATAATATAAAGATAGAAAATATGACTTGCATAATCTTTCTTTGATTTTACACGCGTCGGTAACAAATACCTATATTTTACCCAAAGCTTTATCTAAAACAGTTAGACAATATTTTTCTCGATTAGTCTAAAGTGTACTCTAATGGGTAATTAAAAAAAAATCGACTTGTGAGTTATGTTGTGTTTAGGGGTCATTATAGTCTTCGCGTATTCGCCTACGTAGTGATGTGCCATTGCCAGGTAACAGGAGCAGCGTTACCTCAATATTGACGCTGACACAACTATTACTTCAACTAAGATAAGGACTTGCCGACGTTGCAGTGTCACTGAGTTAAACCTTTAAGCATTCAGTGCATTCGATTTATCCGAGATAGCAACTTCAAAGGTATCGATCTGTTTGTCAAGTATTATAATAAATTATCTTCTGAAAATTGCAATGGGGGAGATGCAACTTTTTTATTAATGGGTAAAGTAAAGCAAATCATTAATTTGTTCGCCTATAAAGAAACTTGAATAAGTCACAGTAAGATTGTGAAAACCGTTAGTTTATAAAACTTGGGAGATTGTAATCTATCGGAAAATTGTGAACTATGTCGAAAAATTCGCTAGATTATTCATAAGGTAGAAGTACCAGTACTCGACGCTGCACTAGTATTTAATATGGGCACTTAATGTCAAAGTTATATAGATTAAATTTGAACCACGAAAATTTTTCAATATTAGAATTACTAAAAAACTACTTTGTAACTTTGACATAAAGTGCCCATGTCACTAGTGCAGCGCCGTCGAGCACTAGTACTTCTACCTTATAGTTACCTTGTTTTATTTATACATATAATCCATGCAAGCGCTGTGGGGCCTATTTCTAGGCAATTTGCCCTTCGGTCATCTGAAGCTACCTAACGAACCTAACCTACCTAATGCTATTACATATCAGCTAACAAAACAATTTTTCGTTAGTTTACAATTTCGCGAAAAAATGAGTCAAACAAAACAATTTGGTGGTTTTAACAATTTTACGTTTAAATGTGTAATATGTGCAGTTCACAATAATCCGCTTTGGGCAAAATGGGTCAGCGTGAAAACTAGTATAGTAGGTACAGTTCGATTCCTCTCGAGCCGAATAATGGAATCTCTATAGGTTAGGATCATCTATTTATAATCTGAACTTCTTTCTACAAAGAAAAGACTTTTGGACATCAGAAATTTCGGAAATTGAAGACAAGCTTGGCAGGTGTGCGACTGAAACGTGTTGGCGTTACCTAACTGTACTTACTTTAATTAGGTACTTGTGTGCCACACTGCTTACCGTGAGTTGTACGTAATCGTAGGCGTTAGCGACTGCGCGTTTCTAAAGTATCTCCGTCTCGCTCCTGCCAGAGTAGTAGTCGGAGCGAGATGGATATACTTTAGAAACTTTATATCGCAAACTCTTGCCGCTGGGCCACTAACGCTCCACGGCTAGGACTGTAACTAGAACATGCAATGCTTTTGAATGGTATAAGCATTAATAACAAGTTCCAAGTCACCTCATGTATTACAAAACTATTTTCTAGTCGAAGGAGCCAACCAATATCAGGATATTGCGAGTTCTCAAGTGTAAACCCTTGACACGGTTGTTTAAACTTTGCAAGCTTCACGGGATTATCAATTTTCAATGCTGCGGTCTTGACATGGGTGTGTGAGTCCGGCTATTAGATTAATCCAAAAAGTTATTAAACGCGAAACGTGGAGCAGAGATGCGAGTTGTTGCGTTATGACAAGAACTATGATATTTCATATAATAAATTACGGATTACACTCACGTATTTATGGTCACTACGCGCGATATTGGATGCCATTATCAAACGTCAGGTGCCGCGCGCGACGTCACTTGCGGGCGGACCGAGTTTCGCCTCGCCGCGCGCTGGGCTCTCATCCGTAATTTATTATAATATTAATGTCTTACGACAGTTAAAATTCGACAAGAAGTAGGTATTATTCTTGATATCCTTTCATGTTATTGAAGGTGGAAAACCGTGATTTTGCTCATCTTGGCCTCAATTCTCAATCCTCAAAAATCTGCACTTTTTTCTCCATTTTAAATATTTTTTTATATTTGGTTGTAAGTGCGTCAGATTATAATGTTTGGGGTAGGCAACAGTGGCGGGACGTTCATGGAACTCGATTCCTGCCAGCTTCCCTTACGTGAGCTAATCTAGCCCATTTTCTCTAACGGCTCAAAGAAAGAGCAGGCCAAATTAGCTTCGGATTGCCAAAGGACATCGAACGCTCGGCCACTGGTACGCAAGAAAAGTTTATTGTTCTGAAAGTATTACATGAACTACATTACGATGGTCTTGTTTTAATTGTTGTCTTTGTCACTATATTTTACTTTTAGTCTTTTTTAATGTTAGTAGTGCGCGCTGCAATCGCGCTCACTTGACAACCTCGGGCTTAAAAATATATTAAATTCACATTCTTGGCACGTAGAGCGCAATCTCCGTTTTTACTGACGCATTTTTCACATAGCCAATATTAACCATTGCTGCCTTCTCCTTTCATCCATATTAGTTTAGGATCCTGACACATTTTTAATTTCGCTTTTTCGTTTATTGTCACAATTTTTTTTCTAACTTATGATTTTAGCAACCCACACATATACGAAACGTTAAACAACCTACATACCTAACATTATTTAAAATCAATTTTTGCATTATGCACTTGAGTCTTGTGTTCACAATAACTAACAATGTTCGCTAATCTTTGAATAGTTCAAAGCGTGCAGATTGTTTTAAGTCAATTCAGCTACTAGGTTCATATTATTATTTAAATGCCTAATATTTGTCTTGAAGACGTCAAATTGATCTACCTAAGTACATTTTTTACACATTAGTGTACAGGTAATTCAGTGATTTAGAGTTAAGTCTGTTTGGATCAGATGTACTAAATGTACCAAAATGTGATTATTTTAGTAAAAACGAAACTAAACATCGCGATTTCCCATACGATTAAGTAGGTACGATTTTCAAAATATTTAGGGTATGTTAATGTGCAGTTGACCGCTGGGCGGATTTTTATTTTGTTGTCGTTTTTTTTCCGCGTCAGATTTAAATGAAATTTGGTGGGTAGGTAGAGTCCTTATTCTGTTCAAGATAGACCCAATTTCAAAGTATGTCGCACAATTTTTTTCCTGGGGACCTGAAATTTCCTGATTGTTGCGTTTGGAAATTCGGGGTCGTTACTCACTCTTTCATGGAAATTTACAGGTCTTTTTTCCGTCAAAATGTTTTTTCACTATTTTTTCCTAATCAGTTCACGAAATTTTTTTGGCCCCCCTAAACGAATCATCAGCATTTTTATAACAGCCTGTGTAATCTTCTTTTGAACCTAAACCTAAAGTGCAATATAGAAAATAATTAGGCACACTGTACCTGAGCCAAGAGCCAAACATATCGATAGCTATTAGTCTTTCTTAGCCAGGTGAGTCGGAAGCAATTTGCAGACGTAGACTAATACATCTGGAGTGGAGGTGAATAACCTCTACGGTCTCTACCCGATACCTTGTTGCAATATACAAAGTAAATTTTTGAATTTCTTAACTTTTTTTTGGGGGCCTTAGGTACGATCACCTGCAATTGTATCTGCCGCTATGAAGACCGCAAAAATATGTAAGACAATCTTATTTGTACAGATTAGATAAGAGAATGTCACATATTTTTGCGGCCTTAATAGCGAAAGATGACTGTACCAACCAATGAAGGAACTAACCGTTTAACCTCGTAAGTCCCAGAACACTTTTTGTGTTTTTAATTTATAAACACTATTCAGAGTTGACAACTCGATATTTTATTTTCATGTGGCATAGATTCATGTTGATTGTATAACTGCCTAAAAATAACTTGAATCAAAATATTATCGAGTTCATACTACGGTTTTTTACGGTGACAGTAGCGTGAGCGCGCGTACCATGTAGGCGAATTACAAAACATGTCGCACATAGTGAGTATAAATTCGTTATTACATTATAATACTAATATGTCTCACGATAGTTTAAATTCGAGAATCACAAAACATTTCGCGGTCCGCTATTTTTGCAAACAAACATCTCATTGGAGCCTACTCTAAAGGCTACTATTATCATGGCTCATGGCTCTTAGGCCCAAAACACAATTACGTGATGCGATGTCGTACGTCGTACAACGATAAGACGCCGTGTCGTAAGCTTTTACGGTTTACGTTGTAGATTGCCACGACACGACGTCGCATCGTGCCACGACACCACATCGCATGATGTAAGTAATTGTTTTTTTACCGTTAGGACCCTACTTGCTCCATCCGACCTTAATTCCGTGACAAAAGGGAAAAATTACACACAATTGACTGTTAATGTTATTTGCCGGTCCCAAAGTACCTCGTGTTATTTGGTAAAGGAAATCTATTTGGGTAGGACACAGATTCATTGTTCTAATTAGTCATCGAAACCAATAATTGTGATTCAGGTCAAACATATAGGGTGGTTCTGGTAAACATAAGCTACGATCTGAAAGATTAAAGATTTATGGCGTTATTCATAAAGTTTAGCTAAATTATTGTGTGTCCTTATCTGTCAGTTAGACATCTTTGTTAGAAAGGGAGACCACATAATTAAACTAAAACGTCTGTTAACTTTTTTATGCATAAGGGGGTTAATTTTTGTGTCTGTTTGAATCGACACCCAAATCATACATAAGTGCATGATCTGAGTGGACGCTCGAGCGGGGCGTGCAGCGGAGCGGGGCGTGCGGCGTTCATGTTAATCACAGGCGAATGTATGCTCGCGTCCTGAGTATACGCTGCACAAAGCACATAGACGCTGCCGTACCCGCCGCACGCGCCGCTGCACGCTCGATCGCCACTCAGGCCTACTAAGCTTTATTTTTACTATATTACTAGCCTCCGCACGTTGATCTTTCCAATATTCCTCTACAGTTCCGGAGGCTGGACTCTAAAGAAAAGAATAGACGCGTTCGAGATGTGGTGCTGGCGTAGAATGCTTCGCATTCCCTGGACAGCACGCCGCACTAACCTCTCAATCCTGAAGGAACTTAAACTGGATAAATAGCACCGCCTCTCTACCGCATGTCTCCACCGGATATTTTTTCCCCCGAGTAGGTAGTTAAAAACTTGCGAACACGGGTTGAAGTGGCTTGACCACCTTTAGTGATGTATTAGTGATATTATTTTTTACCTTTAAGGATGACTCACAGCAGTCCGTTCCGTTCCGATCCGATACGGGACGATCTGTCAGTTTCTATAGAAAGTATCACGTTATAGCTCGGAGCCCTCGGACGTCACGTAACTTTTTGTATAGAAACTGACAGATCGTCCCGTATCGGATCGGAACGGAACGGACTACTGTGAGTCATCCTTTACTTCGTTACCAAAATGGGTAGGAAGATGTAATAATAGTAGGACAAACACAACAACGAGAAAGGTTGCAATGTTACAGTTTTATGTGTGTTCACTTGAGGCAATTACTTATTTAAGTTTGTAGAACTCTAATTGGTTCTTAACTTTTACATGTATGATATATCAATTATACACATGTGTGGTGCGTGCTAATTGCTATGAAACTTTCCTTTTCAAATTACTTCAAGTTATTGTTACAAGGTAACGTACGTTATTATCATTAAGGTGCTGGATACACTTGAGCATTTACTTGTAATTAGTATTTTAGCACATTACAGGTAAAAGCTGAGAGGATTAGGCGAATAAGATTCACAAACGGCGATTGCTCAAGGTTCTGTTACGCGGTGTACCTATACGCTGGACGACCGAGAGGCGATTGCAAAGTTGCGGACTGAAGGCCTAGTATAAAATTGTACGACATTAACTTCTCGACCGCGTTAGCGTATCGAGGGGTCAAAATATGAAAGTTGCCGAATGATTTAATTAAACGGCAAACATACTTTGAACCCTCGATACGCTAACGCGATCGAGAAGTAAATGTCGTACAATTTGATACTAGGCCTTCTGACGCGGAAGAAACAAGCCTTTGATAACTATGGAAGTCTCCTAAGTGGACGACCGTAAGCTCTGCGTTTACGGCACTCGCCTAAGTAGTGGTTTGTTTTTTACGCTGCGCGGATTCGCGTTGAAATATCCCTGCACTAGAGATGCAACGGATAGTGGTTTGGCGGCATACCGGACTTTGTGCCCGCCAAATATCCGGTATCGGTATTGAATCGACCAAATTCATTCGCGTCAATGTTTGGCACAGGGTGCTACTTGTTTCTAGTTATAGACATGTTTTTACAGAAGACTTGTTTACATAAGGCTAGTGATTTGATATAGTTTCAAATGTTGTACTTTCTGAGAGTGTTGATACAATTAACTGATCTTGACCTTAAATACTTATATTATTGATTACTTTGTAATTTGATAGTTTTTATTCAAACTTGATTGATAAATATCGTTCTAATTCCCTAACCGGTATTCGGCCGGATACTACACTACTATCCGGTATTCGACCCGATACCCAATCAGCCGAAAAAAATGACGCCGTAAAAGTGCAGCAGTTGCGACTCTTTTTTATATAGGTAAGTAGTCTTGTTTAGAACGTGACGTTTTGTTAAGTGAAAAACAGCCAATAAACTTTTAAAGTGTAAGAATTTGACACTTTATTCTTACTTCAGTAATCTCTTTTTCGTACGAAACATTTAACGTTTGTATGATTATCAATGCAAGTTCGGTAATGTCATTCTGACCCACATTTTTTGACGTTTTTGTTCTGCTTTGTGTGTATATTTCTTTTAGTAAGTCAATGACCGGATAGCGAAAATATGGCCAGATAGGCCAGATACCCGTTCCATCTCTATCCTAAACCTCTTCGCAATTAAACTGCACATTATCGAGCGTAGTGAGGACTTGTAGGGTCAAACATCGTGTTCATATGTTCACTGTATGTTAGACAATATCATGATCATGAGAAAATATGTATGAAATATGGTAGGAACGTAGAACATATAAATGTAACTCTTATGTTGTGATCAAAAATAGTCAACGTTATATAGATACGCAAAAGCGTTGAAGGTAATATTGAAAGTTGTCACATAGATTCGTCAAATTGCCACTCCGCAAAAAAATAAAAAAATAAAATTCCACTTCGAAAGGATGTCTGAAATTCAACACTTAAGAGGTGAAAATGGGTTGAAAGTTTTAAATACTTATACTACGAAAGTAACCTATTACTGCGAAAATCGAACTGTATCTTCCTCTATGTCACACTTACATATTCGACCGATAAAGCAGTTATTCAGTCGATGCCAATGAAATTTTTGATGCTCGTGGTGGGCCTCAGGTACCTAATCTACATAGATAGTAACAAGACTCTTTGGCATTTGAGAAGAGTAGCTGATTGACCTTTGGACACGAGCTTATTTATCAATGTTCCCAATCTGTTGTAATTTTAACCGGTTTATCTAACAACCTTGTTATTATCCTGTAATAGATCACGGCCACCAAGTTTGTTAAGGAACATTTATTGGAAGTTTTTGGAACAGTGTATTGTATTGTTTTGGTAAAGTTTGAAACGAGCAATTAATGGAAAGTTTTAGTAAATTCGATTAGTGTCTAACCGATACATGTTTTTTTTTTGCCGAAACCGAAACAGAAGGTTCGGTATTGATTTTTGTTTCGGTCGAAACCGAAACCGAACCTTTTATAAATGTGACTAAAACGCTGAATAAAACGTCAGTGAGCTGTTTTTTTTCAAATACTTATATGAATAACGAAACATCTCCATGGACCGAATTCACTTTTCTCAGATTGAATTTTTTGCATTATCGTATGATGTCATATTGCCAGCCGTGCCGAGCTCGCCTGAAGCATGACGTCTCAGTCGAACGCGACCCGAAAGTACGATATTGTAAGTTTCGGCGCCGTAGAAAGGTTCGTCTGGTTTTTGGCCGAAACCGAAACTTTGGCCGAAATTCCAGTTAACTAGTTTGGACGCTGATTCCAGTTATTCGAATTAGTTTATAAGTAAACATCCTGTTGGACACACACAGGCGTCACGTGCACTAGAGCAATGGTGGGAAACTTTTTCCATGGCGGGCCAGAAAGTTAGAAAATTTCAGCGGAGGGCCAGAAATCGTTTCTTCGTTTTGCCCTTAACTTTTCATGCTATTAGCTAATTACCTATTTCGAAGAGCCGGCGCCGGGCCGGATTAAATCCTTTCGCAGGCCGGAGTTAGCCCGCGGGCCGTGTTTACCCGCCACTGCACTAGAGAGCTTGAGCTGTAGTCTCACGCCGTCCAAAAACGAGTTGGAGACTTCACACACAATTTCACAAGCGTATATATACATACCTGGTTGTTGTTAAGGGAGAGCGTCCGCAGATGAGGCAGATGGGGAAAACCGACGCCATCCCCTATTTCATTGTTGTCCAATATCAGCTCGTCCAGGTAAGGAAAGTTCTCCAAGCCCTTTAGCGTTTCTATGCTGTTGTAGCTGTAAAAATAAAGTACGTATAAGAAGATTAAGAAGCTTAAATTGAGTATACCTACCTACTTAAAAATGTTTCTCTTTATTTATACTTATTATACCTAGGTACTTATTATGTGATAGCATTTATGCCTAGAAGTTGGGTTTAAAAAGTAAAAATTACTTTGTAAATATACGTTTACGATTATTGTAAACTAGCTTTTACCCGCGGCTTCGCCCGCGTACTAAACGTAATTTTCTACCGTCTACAAATAAGGAGGTTCTTAGTTGGGCCCGTATATTTGTATGTTTCGCTGAACGGATTTAAATGGAATGGATGGTTGTCGGAAAAGTGATCAAACTGAAAAATTCAAGTTGGCGGCTGTTTCTCAATTTTGACCTCTGATTTGTTATAAAGAACTTCTCGAACCCTTTATATGTGCCTACCGAGCTTTATCACGAACTTAACTCTATAAATTCAAGATGGTGTTCGTTGATGGTGGCGTTGGTGGTTCGTTAGAAAGAACCTTTCGGATCCTCGGATATCGATTTTCATCACGATCAGATCATAACTGAAGAAATTCTAGACGATGGCCGTTTTTCTCAGTTTTAACTTCAGATTATTCATAAAGAGAACCTTACGGATCCTCGGAAATCGATTTTAACACGATCAATTCAAGATGGCGGCCGGATCTCGCAGTTTTTACTACAGATTCGTTACTGAGGAATCTCTTGGATCCCAAAATACCGATTATTATCAAGGTCGGATTAAAACTCAATAAATTCAAGATGGAGCCCCTTTTCGCAATTCTGATCAAGGACCTATTTTAGATTTAAGGTAGGTAGAGGTAGGTCGTTAGGTTAGTTACACTTACTGTATATATTTCCCATGTTGACTTTTTCACCCCATTTCGTACTCCTATTTACTCATTTCTCGTTAGGAATACTCCTGTGAATCGAATGAACAGTCTAATAAATCTTGTTTCCCGATATACAATCAAATCGCACTTCGCCCCTTTAGGAGGAGAATTCTAAAAAATCCTAGCTATTTCCCGCAGCTTCGCCCGCGTACAAAATATGTTCAACCGTAACGTAATTTCAAAATCAAGTTGGCGGCACTGATTCGTTATAAAGAACCTCTTGAACCCTTTGATATGTACCAACTGAGTACATATTACGATCAATGTTGACTTCTGATTCCTTAGAAAGAACCTTCCGGATTCTCAGATATTGATTTCCATCATGATCATAACTGAAGAAATTTCAGATGGCGGCCTTTTCTCGCAGTTTTGGATTCAGATTCCCTCTCGGATCTTCTTTCTTATCTCGATTTGAAGGTGAATTCTGAAAAATCCTTTCTTAATGCACACCTACACCTTAATAAGAAACCTACGTGCCAAATTTGAAATTCTAGAAACAGAAATAAACAACAAAACGACTCATATTGATATTTTGAGATTTCAACCCCATCGCACCCCAACGGGGAAGATGGTGTATCTTACGTCCACCTCATCGGATTTTAAAATGGTTGTTGTTTTTTATTTCAGCGACCCGATAAACCATAAAAACGATAATCATGTTGATTTTTGACTTTGTTACCCCTTTTTCCCCTCTTAGGGGTTTAATTCTCAAAAAATCAAATACACGTCTTTACTCATTTATCTTTAGTAATACTCTTGTGTAGTTTTGAATAAAATAGTTTAACTAATCATGTTTCCCCATACATAGTTTGTACCGTCATTTCTCCCCCTTTGGAGGTGAATATTGAAAACTCCTTTCTTTGTGCACCCCTACGCCTTATAAGGAACCTAAGTGCTAAGTTTGGATTCTATAGAACCAGAAATAAACAACAAAACGACACTCATATTTATATTTTTAGAGTTCGAACCCCTCGCGCCCCAACAGGGAAGATGGTATCTTACAATCGCCACGTTAGATTTTAAAATCGTCGTTGTTTTTGTAATCAGCGACCCGATAAACCATAAAACGATACCCATGTTGTTTTTTTTACTTTTTCACCCCTTTTCCCCCTTATATGGGTTGAATTCTTAAAAAACCTGAAACACGTGCTACCTCATTTATCTTTATAAATACTCCTGTAAAGTTTCAAATGGAATAGGCCAACTAATCTTTTTCCCCATAAAAACTTTCGACTTCCAAATCACCCCCTTAGGGGATGAATTTTGAAAAATCCTTTCTTAGTGCACCTCTAGACTTTATAAGGAACCCGTTCCAAATTTGGAATCTCTAGGACCAGCGGTTTGGGCTGTGCGTTGATATGTCAGTCAGTCAGTCAGTTAGTCATTCAGTCAGTCAGTTTCTTGTTTATATATTATACCTATAGGTAGATAAAAACACTTTTTTTGTATTTTGATGAGAAACCTTTACACATAAAATAAAGTCTCTAGCTGAACGGAAAACCTTCCGCCATACAAACTTTCAACACCCTTTTCACCCTTATAAGGGTCGAATTTTCGAAATCGCTGAAATTACTTTTTGTAAACTCTAATGAGGATTCTTTTCACAAAGTTTTTAGTCTATTACTAAAAGGGAAACGCTTCCGCCATACAAACTTTTAACACACTTTTCACCCCCTTTGGGGTTGATTTTTCCAAAACGCTAAAATTACTTTTTTTGTATTTTAATAACAAACCTCTACACCAACTTTTGAGTCTCTATCTAAAAAAAAAAACCTTCTTCCATACAAACTTTCAACCCCGATTTAACCCCCTTAGAAGATGATTTTTTCAAAACCCTTTCTTATTCGTTACCTTCGTTAAATACCTAACGTAATGTGAAAATTTCAGGATCATACGTTTAGTAGTTTCGGCTGTGCGTTGATCAGTGAGTCAGTCAGTCAGGACTTTTCCTTTTATATGTATATAGATTATAAGTATCTAAAAAGGCTGCGATTGAATCACGTAAACCTCTTTTCACTTATCGGCAGGTTTATCGCCAAATAAATGGAGGTTCCAGCAATTACGTGATTTCGGTTCAAATTGACGGACAAAATTATGTTCTAAACGTGGCGCTTTCATTCTACAAAATAAATACAATACAAAAGTGTGAGAGTTGACGGAGTTAATAAACTGCCTAATGTGCCCACATGTCTCGCCAGTAGGCCTAGTACGAACTACTTCTTTCGTTCTTTCGTCTATTTGCAACTTATCACTCGAATATGCAAGAGCGATAGAGAGGCAAATAGACGAACGAACGAAACAAGTGGTTCGTGGTAGTCTTTCAGTCTTACGGTACGTTTACACGCTTGGCAAGTCTCGACATGATTTCACAAACACCTGCAGCGTGTGTATTTAGTGTACACTGTGCGTTTATACTGGGTTTATGGGTTATTTGGCTTGGCTTACGTGAACTTGCAAGAGCTTGTCGCGATTCGGTTTAGTGTCGTTTATGAAGATAGAGCAAAGGAAGCTTGCCGCAAGCGCTTGCGACGCATTTACATGTTGGCGCAAGCGTTATATCATGCTTGCCACTCCGGATTCGGAATACAGTAACGGATATACAAGCGTGTAAATGACATCCAAGCGTTTGTACTGGCTTGGAGCTTGTAGACGGTTGCCAAGTTTCGGCAATCGTGTAAATATAGCATTAAGCAATATTTAAAAAAATATGACATTTTTCCCCCTCAAATTGGAAAAGTTTCGATTCGATTTTCAAGTCTGCAATAAGTTCACGTTTTGCCTAAGCATCGTAGACGTCCATAAACTTTACCTAGACACAGGACATTAAACTTTGTAGTAAATTGGAGTGATATTATAAAGATGGAGCTACGGTGGTTACGAGTCTACGACCGTCGTAAAATGTTTTAGGGTCAATTCCTATCCTTACAGACTTATTTACAAAATAGCCTTGAAGAATATGTTTATAAGCTAAGGTATTATAACATAATGTCTATCCATAACCTTATAAACCTGAGTAGTGTGTCCCAAAAATTAGGATGAAGTTAAATATGGGTAAACCATTTTTGTTTTTGACACATGCATGTATGTGTATGTCACAATGTATTGAATACGTGTCCTGATCTCCAAGATTGATCTGACGGGCATATTAGAGGGTCTATCCCAAACCGAAATTGTATCTCCGTCTGTAACGCCCTTCCTGATACGCTGGCCCTCTGTACGCTTTAGCTTATTAGTGTTTCGTAGTCAACAACCAACCCTTAAGTTTCGCCATGTTTGTCAGTCCGTCCGTCTGTCTGGGGCTTAGCTCAGTGAACGTTAATATTAGAAAGCTGGAATTCAGTATGAATATAAGTATATTTCGATCTTGCCGACAAAGTGGTAAAATAAAAAGACGAAAAACTTTTTCAGGGTACAAATACACGTAAAGTGGGGGGTGATTTTTATTTCGTTTCAACCCTGAATTGTGAGATAGCGTTAGATAGGTATTTGAAAAAAAAAGGGGGTTTGCTACAATCATGTTCTGATAAAGTGAATATTTTCGGAAATAATTGCTCCAGAAGTACCTATAAAAAAAATATATGAAAAAATTATAAATAAATAAATAATAATAATAAATATTGTGGGACAATTTTACACAAATCGACCTAGTCCCACGGTAAGCTCAATAAGGCTTGTGATGTGGGTACTAGACGACGATATATATAATAGATAGATACATATAAATACTTAAATACATAGAAACCATCCATAACTCAGGAACAAATATTCGTGATAAACACACAAATAAATGCCCTGACCAGGATTCGAACCCGGGACCTCCTGCTTCGTAGGCAGGGTCACTACCGACTAGGCTAGGAGGCCGTTAATAATGAAATGAAAATAGAGCTTTGTGAAGACTTTCAAGGAAAATTATTTTGAACTAGGTCAGTTTTGATTTTTTGCAAAAAAACAAGGGCTAAAAAGATACTCCTTTTTTATTGTTATGAGCATGGTATCTATTAAAACCCTTTCTAAGTTCGCCTTTTGTGACGGACGGTGAGCTATGGAATACGGAACCCTACACTGAGCATGGCCCGACATGTTCTTGGCCGGTTTTTTAGTTTATTTCTCGCTACATGTGGCACAACTCACCTTAGGTCTACATATCGTACTTTGGCTCCATACATTCTCCACAAAGCTGGAGGTATTCGTTGACAGTCCTGGCCGCAATAGGTCAACTGAAACAAACAAAACATCTGTGTTACGCCATTTGTTAGTAAAAATACGCATAAATGAAGAACCTAAAGTCGTATTTACCACACATTCATTAACCTGAGATACCTAGTTACAACTGTCCTAAGTCCTAACCATATATTCAAATAAAGGTAAACGGTAAACTAACTTTAGTTGGTCATCTAAAATTACAATCTAACTAGAAGATAAATTTCTGTACTGACATCACAAGGACCACATATACAGGGTTTAAAGAACCGATTAAGCGTGAGTAGAATGTACAACAACGTTTTTTCAGTTTTGATTTTTTTTCGATTATATTCGCCGACATTTAGAAGAAGTAGGTACATATTTTGATTTGTATTATAATCAAATCAGTGTTAAAGTGTTCTAAAAAATAAGTTTCAATTACTTTTAAGCCCCCTTTGGTTACAAGGTACAGATCGATTCATGAAAGCTGGCGCGAAAAATGTATGATCTGAGGCTCCTTGGCGGGCCTTTGCTTCAAATTTGCGCGCGCAACGCGATTCGAAAAAAATGTTGATAACTTGTGTCGCGACGTCTCGCGATATGTATATATTGTACATAGCAACACTGAAACTTTATGGTTAGAATATTTTCTAGTCTATTCTTTATAATTGTCTATGCTTGTACAATAGCGCGACTTCCGTAAATGTGACTCTTATAAAACAAGTGAACTTTCTGCTGTGAGGTTTACTTTTATTCATTCTTTAAGTTAGAGAAAGTATTAGAGTCAGTGAGAGATATCATACATCTACTGGAGGTCGCGGCTCATGTCTGGATTCAAAGCTAAGTGTTGAAGTTTGGTTTTTATATATTCTGATATCAAATGTGTTTGTGCTTGGATCCTTTGTCGGATCAATGTGATGATGGTTCGTGATCGTAACCAACAAGTTAACCAGTAGAGACATATAACAAAAGGTGTCCTCGCTTGGACAGTACAAATCCTCCGGAGGTAGCGGCTAACTCAGGTCTAGTTTAGACGAGTGCAGCTATGAACAGGGGTTTCATAGCTGTTGCACCGTAGTGCATACGCCAGGTTTCAGGGGCAGTAAATGGCTTGTTATCAGTGGATACGAGCATGTGTGAAATTGGTCCTAGGCAGGGGTTCTAGGACAAAGGTACCAAAATGTATATGCCCGTCACATCACTTGTGACAATAAATGACTGGTTATAGTAAATAGTAATGAATGTAGATAAAAAACATAAGACTAGACTTCGGCACTTAGTTGATTCAATGCAGGTGAATCAATAAGTATTTATAAATCAACAGGTTTTGGCAGGCGGTGAGTTGATGCGAAGCGGATACTCTGATGTCTTACAATACCTACTATCTGGACAACACCCTGGCACGCTAGAAATTCATGGTGAGCTAAAACTCTTCTTGCACTTAATATCTTGCTCAATGAGATTAATACCTTAGTATTAATGTAACATGTGCATCGGTTTAAATTTGTGGTAAAAATGTCCTGTTGATATCTGCCTTAACATATATTTCACCGCACGCCGCCACAAATTTATTGGTGGAGATATGCTGAGATCATGAAACCTGGAAATTCTAAGGTTTGAGATGCACATAAATGCTGAAATAATTAAAAGAGCTCATAGAAAAGTGCAAGATTGTTTTATCTCATAGCGCCAGAAACAAAAGATGGTGTTGTGTATTGTTGGAAAGATTGATTAGATTGATTGTAATCAATTTGTTAATATGTGTTGTTTAATACTGTTAATTCATACCACAGTGTAATGTATTCAAAAGGTAAGAATAGCTTGGTTTTTATCACAGTTATTTGTGTAATAATGACACGAAAATAACATTCGTGTAAAATAAGAAGGCCTGCCGCGAACCGCGGGCGAGGTTTCGCCTCTCTGTCGCACTTGAGTGAGAAATCACAGGTGAGAAGGGGAGGTATGCTTTCGTTCGCGTTCCGTGGTAGGCGCTAAGGAGTCGTATGAAATAAAGTTTGTCAAAATGGCGACTGTACTATTTGCCTACGCAACGAATTCATTACTATGGAAACTTGAGTTTCATTTTTATTGTTTGATGAAAAATTAGATAAAAGAATGATGTTTAAATATGTAATCAATTAATTAGTAACTTTAAGATTAGTTTAGGATGTGTACACGAATAGATTAAACGAGATTTATTTTCGTTTACATCGTGAATTTCCGGCATCGAAAAGGAACGGCCATGTTTGCTTACTTTGCAATAACACAAAGTTTTGTCCAGTGAAATAAATTTCATATTTAAGTGTTTCTTGGTGCACATAAGTACATAAGTGAAATATTTTCAACCGGTGAGTGTTAGATTACTAAGTTTTTGTCTTATTTGTTCAGTTTACGTCTTAAGTAAATGATTAAACTCATATACAAGAAAAGTGGTGTACATGTAAAAAATTATAGCACCGGAATACGAAAGTTATGTAAATATAATAAAAGGTAATAGCGTAGCGCGGCGGTTTTGAGCAAAATGTTACGGTAGATACAACAAAGTCAAGTTTGTAATTCAAAATGCACATTAAGGTTAACTTTCAATGAGCAAGAGACTTCTTTTGAATATTCAATAACGTAAAAATAGTGAAAATAAGTGATATGTGTACATTTACAGATACATAAAGATAACTTCATTACGTTACGACAATCTGGGAAATAAAAGTTGAGTCCAACGCTTTGTACATCGATCGTACAGATGTAGTTCTACTTATTTTATCACAAGGTACGTTCTAAGTATTTACAATTTAAGCAAGTTAAAAAGTTAATTTAAATGACATACTCAATCTACTTATTAGTAGGTATACCTATATGTATACACTCATGGTCAAGTTAATAATAAAATATATTGTTGAGAATGATTCTTATTAGAATCTTGTGTAGTTATTTTAATTTCAATTAGAAACTCTGCTTATCTAAACTAAACAGACATCATGTTTAGGTTAAAGTGAATAAACAATTCATTTATTTTTCTGTCAAGTTTATGTATCACTATTACAGAATAATATCAAAGTCACTATAGTCAGTATCTATATACTGAGTGATCAGTAATTAGCAAAGTCAGTCAATATACAGGTTGACTATAAACAAGTTATACATTATTAAAGTCATTGATTAAAATACAGGGTGACTGAGAAATAATTAATAAATATATGAACTTGTTGCTATGTTGAAAATTTTATTTACAGAATTATTTCTAAAACATGGAAGAAATACTTTTAAACCGTTTGTCCAAATTTATTGAAGAAATAAAAACGTTCTCTAACCTAGCTGTCACATTATGTTCAACTAACATCAATGATGATAATTTAGAAGAGGCAAAGGTAGTATCAGCCAAATTAAAATCATTTCTGTCTCGTTTCACATCGGATCTCTACAATTATTTCAACATATGTAAGACACCAGATGCTGATGAGATATCCAATTTTACAATTTACCAATTACAAGGTGAAGAGGTGCTAGCTGAGCTTGAAGTGAAGTTGACTGTTAAATCAGAACAAACAAAGCCTGTGTCTAAGGAAGCTGAGCCATCGACATGGTACAGCAAGTTACCTGATTTACATTTACCGGAATTTAGTGGGAATTTACTTGAATGGTTTCAATTTTGGGACCAGTTCACATCCAATATCAACCGGAGAAAGCTCAATGATGTTGATAAGTTACTTTACCTCAAAGGTTCGCTTAAAGGTGAAGCGGCACGTCTTGTAGATGGGTTAGATACAACAAATAAAAACTATGAGATTGCAGTGAAAACTTTAAAAACGCGTTATGGAAGAGAAAATGAGCTTATCCATGCCCATCATATGGCAATAAATAAAATTAAAAGGGTGGAAAAGTTCGAGGAATGTCGAGCAACTCTAGATGAAATTGAGAGGCATTTCAGAGTACTTGTGTCAATGGGTGAAAACATAAAT
Organism: Lathronympha strigana; assembly: GCA_949128165.1. NCBI lineage: Eukaryota > Metazoa > Arthropoda > Insecta > Lepidoptera > Tortricidae > Lathronympha > Lathronympha strigana. The sequence goes on from OX421908.1 coordinate 13,267,298, forward strand.
ACAAATCAAATGAAATTTTTGACTTTGGAAAAGTTCCCCACTGATCTGATCTATGAGACTAAGATGAGACTCGGACCTGAAGGAACAGGTTCAGTGGAGGATACCTTGAAGCAACTTTCATTAATTATTTCTACCAAAGAAGAAGCACATAGATTCGCACAGGGACCTAGTACAAGTGAGGCATCATCGTCACAACCACAATATACTGTAGAAACTTTACTTGTAGAAGATAATGGTCAACGGCTTAAAACAAATCATTCAAAAAGGTTTAACACAGGAAAACATAAACGACAATTTAATAATTTTAAAACAAACAAAAATAAGTGGAATGAAAATTCATCAATGAACAGACCATTTAAAAGAAAATTTGATACTAAACAGGAAGAAGGTGGGAAACCGAATATGGCAAAGAGAAAGAAGTGGTCATGCATCTTCTGTGGAGGAGATCATTTTAATGTTGATTGTGATAAAATTACAACTATTGATGAAAGAAAGAAAAAACTAAAAACCAGATGTTTTAGTTGTTTCAGAATGGGTCATATTATTCGAGATTGTAATTATAAGAAGAACTGTAAGTACTGCGGCAAATATGGAGCTCACAATGGTGCATTGTGCCCGAATAAATCACAAGAACAAGAAAGTGACGAAGAAGAAAGAACGAAGCCAGTAAACAATGCCAATATTAAGAAAAATAAGAGATGCTGAGTTCACTTTGTACAAATGTTATAAGTAATGTGTTATTTTCTTGCTTTGTTTTATTCTTTGTTTTAGTTCAATAAAGTGTTTTATTACTACTACTTCTACTAAGAGAAGTATTCTAAAATTTACTTTTTTACACATTACTTCTATGTAGGTACTGTATACACTTTTATCAGCAAAAATACTTCTGCAGGACTTGTCGAAAATGAGGAGTCAAATCAAATGGGATACTTCATTACCTGAAAATATTGTTGAAAAATGGAAGAAGATCCAACGTGACTTAGAACAGATAAAAGATATATGTATACCCAGACGTTACATGAAGGATCTAGGAAACGATGATTGTCAGATTCATTGCTTTACCGACTCTTCCACGAAAGCGTATGCGGCAGTAGTGTATGTAGTTGGAAATAATGAGAAGACATTTGTCATGGGAAAATCACGCCTTGTACCGATTAAAGAACAAGAGCATTTAAAAATTCCACGATTGGAATTGTTAGGCGTTCTAATTGGGTGTCGCTTAATACAATATGTGCTCAAGTTTATAACATATAAAATATCCAAACAAATACTATGGACTGATAGCAAAATCGTCATTGACTGGACTAAATCCAACAAACTTTTAACTCCATTTGTGTCAAGAAGGATTGACGAAATAAAAAGAAATAAGGATTTGACTATCAGATATGTACCGTCAGAATTAAACCCTGCTGATGTAGCTACTAGACCTACGAATTCGAAGGAAGATGTAGACAAGTGGTTACATGGACCTGACTTTGTACTTCGCGACCCTAGTGATTGGCCGACTGATTCGAAGGAGGATACTATTCTTCTAGTTGGGGAGGATCTTACGAAATATAAGAAAGATCAAGAAGAACCTTTAAAACATATGGAGGTAGAGATAAATTCAGGTGACGACATTCTGGATAAACAAAACTCTGACACAGATAATGAAGTTAACATTCTTAATGAAGTTAAGATAATACAGAAAGAATATTTCAAAGATGAAGTCGCTGGCAAAGAGACTAATCTTAGTCGGAATTTAGGCTTGTTTAAAGATGTGGATGGCATCTTACGGTGTAAAGGCAGACTGAAATACACTAATTGGTCATTTGATAAAAGGTACCCAGTGATTATACCTAAAGACTGCGATTTCACAAACAAAATAATTCAGGATGTACATGAGAAGAATTATCACGTGGGACCATCACATACATTAAATATTGTACGAGAACAATATTGGATACCTCAAGGAAAAGCGCAAGTTATTAAAGTTATCAAAAAATGCAAAAAATGCTTGAAACAAGGAGGTGGACCTTACAAGTTACCTCAGACACCTGCTTTGCCACCTGAACGAGTTAATTATAGTACAGCTTTCACATTCACAGGAGTGGATTATTTTGGACCAATGTATACGTCCAATAATGGAATCAGAGCAAAAAGATGGATTTGTTTATTTACCTGTTTGGCAGTTCGTGCTATCCATTTGGAGGTAGTCAACGATTTGACTGCAGAAGAATGCCTTTTAGCAATAAGGCGATTCGCAGCATCTAGAGGAACACCAACAGTGATTATTTCTGACAATGCTTGACAGTTCAAACTAACAGCTGAGATACTAGTTGACTCATATTGTAAGGAAAACAACATCAAATGGAAATTCATTCCTCAATTAGCTCCGTGGCATGGAGGATTTTATGAGAGACTTGTAGCAATTGTGAAACATTGCCTGAAAAGAACACTAGATAAGCACCTGCTAAAGGACAGTCAGTTGTCAACAGTCATCAAAGAAGTAGAAGCAGTTGTTAACACAAGACCTTTAACGAGTGTGGGCTCGGACATAGAGTGCGTTCTGAGACCTGCAGATTTTCTGACACTAGGAAAATGTTTAGAAATCACTCCATCTGAAAAACATACAGGCACAGAAGGTACTGTGACAAAAATGGATTTAATACAGGGTTGGAAAAAAGGTCAAATAATTTTGACAGAGTTCAAAGCTATGTTTCAACAACAGTATTTGCCAAGTCTTCGCGAAAAGCACAGAAGCTCAGTAAAACAACCTCGAGTAACATCACATAAAAAACCTCAAGTGGGTGATGTAGTTCAAATAAAAGAAGAGTTAAAGAACAGAAATAGCTGGAAAGTTGGCAAAATAATATCTTTGATAGAAGGATCCGATGGAATGGTCAGAGTGGCTAAAGTTAAAGTTGGAGATGCGATATTTACGCGTTCTATTGCGCATTTATATCCATTGGAGATTGAAGATGACGATCAACACGAACTGACATTTCATGATGATAGACAGAATGGTGAAACACAGAGGTTCCAGGATAGATTCCGTGGAAATCTGAAAATTGTATCTCATATGGATGCTATTCCAACAGAATTAGAAATTACAGATAAAATTTTAACTGATACTGAACCTGAAAAGCCTTATAACGAAGTCATATCAGATGACAATGTGACTAACATAAGTAATGGATTAGAGAAAGTTGAGAGCAATTTGGAGAAAGATTCTAGTACAACTAAAATGGACATAGATTCAAATAACGATGAGATAGAAACGGTAGGAGAACAATCCGGAGAAGTAAAACATAAGAGAGTAGCTGCAGTCCGTGCCCTTCAGAAGATAAGGGAGTGGACGCAAAACCTGATGATGACCTTAATCTAATTTTCCCGGCGGGAGTGTCGCGACGTCTCGCGATATGTATATATTGTACATAGCAACACTGAAACTTTATGGTTAGAATATTTTCTAGTCTATTCTTTATAATTGTCTATGCTTGTACAATAGCGCGACTTCCGTAAATGTGACTCTTATAAAACAAGTGAACTTTCTGCTGTGAGGTTTACTTTTATTCATTCTTTAAGTTAGAGAAAGTATTAGAGTCAGTGAGAGATATCATACATCTACTGGAGGTCGCGGCTCATGTCTGGATTCAAAGCTAAGTGTTGAAGTTTGGTTTTTATATATTCTGATATCAAATGTGTTTGTGCTTGGATCCTTTGTCGGATCAATGTGATGATGGTTCGTGATCGTAACCAACAAGTTAACCAGTAGAGACATATAACAAAAGGTGTCCTCGCTTGGACAGTACAAATCCTCCGGAGGTAGCGGCTAACTCAGGTCTAGTTTAGACGAGTGCAGCTATGAACAGGGGTTTCATAGCTGTTGCACCGTAGTGCATACGCCAGGTTTCAGGGGCAGTAAATGGCTTGTTATCAGTGGATACGAGCATGTGTGAAATTGGTCCTAGGCAGGGGTTCTAGGACAAAGGTACCAAAATGTATATGCCCGTCACATCACTTGTGACAATAAATGACTGGTTATAGTAAATAGTAATGAATGTAGATAAAAAACATAAGACTAGACTTCGGCACTTAGTTGATTCAATGCAGGTGAATCAATAAGTATTTATAAATCAACAGGTTTTGGCAGGCGGTGAGTTGATGCGAAGCGGATACTCTGATGTCTTACAATACCTACTATCTGGACAACACCCTGGCACGCTAGAAATTCATGGTGAGCTAAAACTCTTCTTGCACTTAATATCTTGCTCAATGAGATTAATACCTTAGTATTAATGTAACATGTGCATCGGTTTAAATTTGTGGTAAAAATGTCCTGTTGATATCTGCCTTAACATATATTTCACCGCACGCCGCCACAACTTGTTTACGTAAAACATTTGTGACGGTTTCCTCGCTTTATTATTATAATAAAATGTAACTATTAAGGGAATTAGAAGTAAAACTATAACAATATGTGTTGTTACGTTTGGGCCTCGTTATTAGATGAAAATGTAAAATATTGTCATCAACCGACGTCGAAAAGGCATCGCAAGAAGCTCCATGTAGTCAATAAATGTCAGTCAAACTCATACCTATGCCAATTAACATATAGTCTGACATGATTCTGTCAAGTAAGTTAATAAAGTTAATCACGCAAAAAAAATGATTTTTCCTTACAAGTGTGTTGAAAAGTGTCGTGTGAAACGTGTGTGCATGGTCATTTTACACATCGGGTTCCTTATTGCGCACTCGCTTTCAACCCACGCGCACAATATTTACTCCAGCACTTCTATCTGTCAATTAGATGACTGACAGCGATATTAAAAAAGTATACATTATAACGTTGTCTATGGACACTGCTCCTATGGATTTTCATACAATATATGAGCAATGTTGTTTTTTTTTAATTTTAAAGTGGGCACAACATCTTCCCTATTCTGCCACGTTTCTAGATTTTGCTTTTTACGCCATTTTAGCTGTCGTAGAAAAACTAGCGTATGCAACAGCTCATAATTATTATATGACCCCTTAGTATATCACTGTTGCATAAACTATAAGCTAATGATTAGGCGAGAAAAAATAAGAAACACGGTTTTATTTACTTAATTAATTTTAATGGTTACTGTAATTTCAAGTTTCAACTCATTTGCGTCTGCGACCAGACTGAATTAATTAAGTAAATAAAACGGTGTAAAAAACTACCTAAAATGAAAATTCAATGCATCAAATGAGCAAGTTAACAATGCCAACAACAATCGTAGAAATTCTTTGTAACTTAAACCCAGTCATTTGGTGGGCCCAATGGGACGTAAAAGGTAATCGCAATAGGAACTTTTTATGTTTCGTCATATTGTTCTTATTTGAGCCTTATCTTTACTGCGGGTCATTTTATTAGTGTCATATTAAAGTATTTATTGCTCCAAATGACATTTGAGACGCAGTTCTCCTGAGTTACGAGTAATTTAGATGGTTATATTTTTTATTTGCAAAAGAATCTTATTTCAGTGAAACTAGATGGAATTTTCTTTAGTTTATAAATTATGGAGTAATAAAAGTCGACCAAGAGTTTGTCAAGCTGAGTGTAGAGTTCTGTTGCAATCCATCTGTCGTACGAATCGGGTTTAAGAAGTGTGTTCGCGATTAAAAACGAATTACTTTTTCCAACACTCAAAACCGTTTCGATACCTACCCATAATCTATATACAGGGTGGAAAGACACGACGATCCTTCTCGCAAAGGGGGGTTAGTTTAAGTGAAGGAGAATCGATTAGTAATGTTTATATTTTTGTTACGAACAATCAGTAAAAATATTAAAATTAATTAATGTTCTTCTTAGTGACAACCCTGCTATTACTATGTACTATACCTACATGTAACTGTAATGTGACACTTTATGTTTACAAAAATTTGCTCGACATACCGCAGCACTCGCTCTTCAAACCTTGGTGCAATGTGAACTACACCTCCTCCCCGTTGGTCGTTTTGGCCCGTTTGTGGTACTATGGGCTGATTATTTGCCACGCGATCAAAGGCCCGTAAAATTGACATACGGCTAGTTGGGTGTGGTGGAGGATATCTTTGTCGATAGCGTCGTAACGTCTCGGCGGCATTATAATTACACTCCCCGTATAACATAAGCAAATTTAGGTAATCGCGGGCTCCCAAGGGCATTTTGAAAATAGGTTTTATCACGTAATTTGCAATTTATTTGCGTCACTGTTTTACCACGGGTAAGACTGAGTAAAAATTAATATTTTTCCCAAACAAAATAATACAATTGTGCAAACTACCCACTTACAAAAATCTAACTTAACCATAGAGAAATTGAGACTAAGGGCAGTTACAATAAATAGGTTCATAAAGCCCATAATACACCGCCAGAAGAGCATACTAGGCGGGGTGCGTGGAAGCTAGAAAATGCTGTTGGTTAACCGATTTGTATGGAAATAAATGCAAAAGTAACATGTTTATTTGAATTATAAAAATAAAGGCTTCAGAAGATATTATTTTCAATTCTACGATTCTGCATGTATAACTGCCCTTAGTCTTAATTTATCTATGGTTAGTTAGATTATTGTAAGTGGGTAGTTCACACAATTGTATTATTGACTGGGAAATATTATGGGGTAGAAATGTTGTTTTGGTAAATGTCACTGACCTTTGTGTTATTGTTAAATGTTATTGAACCTAATGAGGGTTGTCACTTGCAGTATTTTGCATCAAAAGTTAACTGCCTATAACTTAAAAACGCTTACGAATATGAGCCTAGTTTCTTTAGAGGAAATACAGTACTAAATCTAAACAATCCCCCTTTTGCGGAAAGGATCGTCGAGCCGTTCCACCCGGTATATAAGAGGTTGTCCTCATCTACGATCAACGCACAGCCGAAACGGCTAGGCCTAGAAACTTGTACTTTTTAGCAGCTTCCTTTTAGTACGTAGGCAAGCGATAAGAACGGATTTTTGGAAATTCCACCCCTAAGGGGGTGAAAAGAGGGTTGAAAGTTTGTATGGAAATGGAATTTTTTTTGAGCTAGAGACTTGAAACGTTGTGCTAAGATTATTACCATTATAGGCAGAATAGGTATAAATAGGTAAGGTCAAAGCCGGGCATTAACTCGTTAATCGTTAATTAACGAAGTTAACATTTTGATTAAAAATAGCTTTTAAATTAATTTTAGAAAATGTTAACGGAATCATTAACTTCCGTTAAACTTCCCCATGTCTGTTAATCGTTAATCCAGTTCCTTATGCTTACCAAAAAGACATACCGCGCCGCGCGTTCTACCAAATACGCTTGGACCGGTGCATGATAAAACTGCGAGGAAATGTGACGGGTAGGTACATAATAACCATAATATAATTCGTTTGATCGCATCAATACTTAGCGGCTGCATATTTGTGACGATTAGCATGTAACGATATTTTGTTGCATATATAATAGGTACTAGACACCCCCAAATAATCAAAATTTCCATACAAGCTGTCAGTTCAATGACTAGATTACTTCAAAACGACATCTAAGATAGCTCATTGGCAACATCGAAGGTGATAAGTATTAGTAGTAATACATATACATATATGGAGGTCCATATTTTTTCTCTATGACAATACACTAGGAGATGCACCTCTTTAAGAAGATAAGAAATTAACCGTAAGTACATACCTACCTACTAGAGCTTGTACCGAGTTTAACCAAGCTTTAGCCGTTTCCTTTATAAAATCTAGCGAATCAGTTTACTTCAATGTAGAATGTAGACGCTAGAGAATATTAGATGAGCGCATTTCTCAGCGTGAGCAACCCATTCGTAAGTTTGCTTAAAGTAATTCCTTCGCTAGGGAACCGTATAATTGGCTAAAAACGATTTCATGTATGAAACAGATACATCACTTCAACATTTTTAAAAGTGATTTAAAATCTGTGTAAATATTGTTTGATTTGCTTGTATGAAGATACCTACTCATCGGAATGCGTTAGTAAAATCTAGACACGCGGTAGCGTGTCCAGCCAAGTTCAGGCGACGCAGCTGCAGTGTGTAATATTTACACGAACAATCGGGATCGGGAGGTAATTTTGACCCCTTTATTACTCAAAATCAACTATATATAGGTAAACATGATACACGAAATTTTACCCATCTATTAAGACCCACGAGCCTAACGAGATCTTGCGAACTGACCGTCGACTGACTCTCTAGAGAACTTAAATAAAACGAAGGCATTGGCCCTAAACAGCCAAAAGAGCAGGTCGGTGGTTATTATTTATAATGTTGGTACTTCTTATAGAAGAAAAATACAGTTAATAAAAAAAAAATGGCATGTCAAAACGCCCGCCGCGAGTATGAAATTGAAGGTTCCGACTATCACTGTCTTTATTACACAGCGATATAGGTAGGTCTGTAAGAGCGATAAAGTTGGAGATAATTTTTGTTGTTGCAGAAAATATAGAAATTGAATTGGATCGTCAGTTTTGTTCTGACGAGCACTTGGACCGTAGATGATATTCGAGGAGTGATAATAGAGCATATAGGTGCATTGGTAGTTTTTGACTAGAGGGGTTTTTTTATGGAAGTAAAGCAATACAATTAGAATGATGAATATAATAATTATTTATTGACAAAAGTAGTGATATCTCACCAAAAACATAAATGTGAAAATTGAAGCAAAGTTCCATTTATGAGAACATTGTTATTATCGACTCCACCGATAAAAGCCGACAAAATTTACATTCTTTGAGTTCCACAGAACTTGGCACACATTTAGATATCAGATCTTTTGTCGGCGGAGTCGATAATAACGGTATTCTCATATATGTTCCATGTCCATATCCATATATGTCATATATGGATATGGAACTTGGCTATCAATTTCACATTTATGTTTTGGGTGGGATCATAATTTCTTCAAGTTCTTTCTCTGCGATCCAAACTACCTTCGTTGGCTATTTCTGTACCTATGTTCAGTTTGTTTGTTGTAACATGCGTCAAAAATATATAGTGCTTGATGATTTATGAATTACAAATGTAACTTTGTCAAATAAATATCAAGCAATATTTACTAAATACTTTGGACGTGTGGCTTATCTCATCTTATTTCTTGTGATCTATGCTGCAAGCCAGGCGAGTGATTACATTTTAAGCGCGAGCGACATCAGACATCGGAAATTGAACATTTAAGTATCGGATTATTTAATTGACGGACACGTACTTTCATGATCTAATTTTTTTTAACAATAGCAATTTTTTTTAAATTGATGTGTCTAATAGGGAAATGACATTATTTTCCCAACGAAATCCAGGGCAGGGTAATAAATAAAAGAAGTTCAAATTAAACATATTTTCCCCCCTTCTTATTGACCGTTGAAAAAGCGTTTATGAAAATGATTTTTGAAATAACATCTTTTAAAAATATGAAATGATGTCAATCGTAATTATGTAAGGGAAAAATTATACATGTTGGCTAGTTGTCGAGTCTGTCGGCCCACGATCGACGACAGTTTCCGCAGTCAAATTGTTTAATTATTTTAGGTATAGATACTGAGGCCTTAGTATAAAAATTGTACGACATTAACTCCTCGACCGCGTTAGCGTATCGAGGGGTCAAGATATGAAAGTTGCCGGATGATTTAAATAAAAGGCAAACATAATTTGAACTCCCGATACGCTAACGCGGTCGAGGAGTTAATGTCGTACAATTTTTATACTAGGCCTTCTGTTGGGTACAGTTAACTTCGAGTTGCTAGAATATCTTGTATCTTATACTTTTAAACGAGAAACTCTTGAAAATAAATATCTACCTAAATATAAATATTATTTCGGTGATTTCGGAAACGGCCCTAACGATTTCGACGAAAATTGATATTAAGAGTTTTTGGGGGCGAAATATTGATCTAGCTTGGTTTTTTATGAAATAACGTGGGATATTAGTTAATGAAGTGCCCAAAAAGTAGTTACTGATCTAGACAGTATAGCTAACCGTGAATTGCATCACAAGAACAACGAAAATAAACACGCAAAGACTGAAATAGATGGGGTTAAAATTCAAATCATTGACACATCGAGGTCATTTGTGGAAAGCGGCGGAGATAATGGTCCCTATTTCACCGCGGTCACAAGTGTGACACTTGACAGCATCATTGATACTGTGTCCACCAGTGGACTGCAAAGTGGCTGATGATTCTTACTGGTTTTGCAGGCGTCCATGGGCTACGGGTGCCGCTTACTATTGTGCGGGCGGTATGCTTGTTTGCCACCAACATGTCATTAATAAAATACGTACGTACGTAAAATACGTCACAAACGAGGAGCTCTTGACAATTATCAGAAGTAACACGACATGTCACGATATTCCGACAAATGAAGGGTCTCGTGTCAAAAACTACCGAAAATTCTTACATTTATTTTTTCTCGTGACAATGGTCATAAAATCTTCATTTTAACAAATTACCTATTTATTGACGATACATTACGAGTACAGTAAACTGGGCCAGGTGGATCCTGCGGTTCTAAATAGATGGAGTTTGGCTAGCTGGATCTCTAGCGGGCATAATTACACGACACGCACCTACCTAGGAAACATGTTATGTTAGGTTAGGTGTACGATAATGAATTATTACATTGTTAAAAATAGTTCCAAACAACTAAAGTAGCCGGAGTCTATTTCTAGGGACCTTTCTACTCAATTTATCAAGAAATATGATTGAAATTAAACACTTTAGAACGGATTAATCGCGTTTATTAACACCATCTTAACCCTGTGAAAACGAGTGCTGTAAAGGGCTCGAAACGTAGGATCATGGTGTTAATAAACGCGATTAATCCGTTCTAAAGTGTTTAATTTCAATGAATAACAATCGCGGTAACAGAAGACAATATTAAATATGATTGACTTATTAGAGGACATAGACACACAAAGCAGAACACAAACGTCAAAAAATTTGGGTCAGAATGACATTAGCGAACAATTTTTCATTGATGATGATACAAACGATAAAAGGTTTCGTAGGAAAAAGAGCTTACTGACGGAAACATTAAGGGTCAAATTCATAGATAGAAAACCAAGTCCGTTAAAACTTTAAAAGGTGCTGGCACTTAACGAAACGTCGCGTTCGAAACAAGACTATACCCAGCAAACATTCTAAGTGCTTTTTCCCAGGCTCTAGAATATATTACTAATTTAGGTAAAAATTACATCATACGCACCACATAAATTCACATATCGTACATTTATACTTCCGGGTGAAAATATTGAACCATTAAAACGTAAATTTCCCTTAATCAATACACCATAAGGTCAGATACTTAAAGGTTGAGAATGAGAAAAATATAAGGTAAAATTAACTTCGAAACTCGACCAATAGTTAATATATACTTGTAGGTGCATATTAGGTGTATATGCGACGTCATTTTTTCTTACACTGGGGACCTTTAGGTTGACGATTTAAGTAGCTTTTGCTACCAATTTCGTAGTAAATATGACCTTCCAATGATACCAAATTGAGACTATAAAGTTAAAAACACTTGTAAGGTACTAAAAATACCATAAGGTTTCATTTAGTCAAATTAACCCTAAAAAATTACTAATAAGTTGAAGTTTGCAAGGCGACTTCAGGTCAAGTTGGTTTTACTTACAAATAAGTCATTTCTCGGTAAAATAGGACGTTTTCCCCCGATAGTTATTTCGTTTTTAAATCAAAAGTAGTGTTGAATTTACAATGGCCAAAGACAACAAAATATATAGACATTCCAGCAGTAACTATAGGAAGTGTAAGGCTAATATGGAAATTCAAAGTGAAATTCAAAGAAGAACAAAATTGTGAATTACCTTTTAATTCCAGTTTTCATGGATATCCAACTTTGTGTCAATCTACTGATACTGATAAGTACCGTTTCAATAATACACACAAGCAAAGATCTTGAGTTTAAGCATTCGTATATAGATGAGATGAGAGATGGCAATGAAATCGGTGCAAATAAAGAATCATAAAATGAAGGCACTGGAGATGAATACATTAGAAATGAAGACTGCTCTAATATGAAATAAATAAAACTTATGGAAGACCTAAGAAAATGGACAGTAAATGGAAACCAACTCATCTCTAAACGACTTGTTAGTTTTAGTGACTGAATACGGATATAAATTGCCAAAAGATGGACGAGCACCTTTAAAAACTGACGATGTATTTATAGAGCCTATGGGCCAAACCAAGTTTTGGTATCAAGGTGTAAGCAATTGCTTACAAAAAACTTTGTCAGATATGAATATAAGTACTATATCCAGTATTGAGTATGTCTATTTTTAACAGTACTGCTTCCGAAGTGTGGACTATTGCTATGGCAATATATAACATGCCAAATATAAAGCCGATGTTTACAGGAATTTTATTTTATGGAAGTGGAAAACCACCTTTGGAACTTTATTTACGACAATTTATAAATGAGATGAATAAAATAACAGCAAAAGGCATTAAAATAAATGAAAAAAGATATTGATTCAAATTAAATGTTTTATCTGTGACACTCCTGCTAGGGCCTATCTGAAAGGTAAGATGGGTACTTACTCATGTAGGTACTTACTTACTGTTTACTGTTAACCATAGTTAAACATTTGTGGATGGATTAATTATGCATGTAATTATGTGCTAGTGAGCATTGCGAGAGATTTTAAACAAAAATTCCTGAGCTCATAAGGAGTAATAAGTGTTATACGGATTTAGGTCGATTTCGTTTTTTGCAATGCTATCGGCTAAAATAAATTCATCATCATCATCATTTCAGCCGAAAGACGTCCACTGCTGGACATAGGCCTCCCCCAAAGATTTCCACAATGACCGGTCTAAAATAAATTAATACATTTTTATTCGTAAAAAATGGAATATGCAAAGTATTCCTTGGCATTTTGATATCCAATTAAATATTATTGATTTATCTCATTTTTATTAAGTGGAAAAACCACAGATTGGAAACAGATATCCATTATAATGAAATAATCAACCATGGAGAATATTGGGGCCTAACAGGATACGAACCTGAGACCTGAGACCTTCGTCCTGTCAGGCCCCAATGTTCTCCATGGTTGATTTTATCATTAAGTATAATGGATATTGATCTGAGACTGTTTAGTTGCCATTAACTCTGAAACTAGGTGAAACCCAAAAAAGTTTATATGACATTTTAATCTCCAATTATGACAAGGAATACGATGTTAAAATCTTTGGCAATCCTCACGAGCACCATGTACCTATATGTGTATGTACATGTAAACATGTATTCGTTTTAATCATTAGAATAGGTTTTTACAAAATTAAAAAAATGTAAAATAAAATAAAGTAAATATAAAAATCCGGCCAAGAGCATGTCGGGCCATGCTCAGGGTAGGGTTCCGTAGTTTACCGTCCGTCCCTAAAAAGTGTTTAATAGATAACATGCTCAATATTCTTATAATAATTAACAATTCGATTACCTATACTTTCGATCACACCCGTCCTCCCGACCCCATCAACTCCGGAAAATCTTAACAGCGCGAAGTAGACCACGGTACAGCGCCATCTCTCGGGAAATTGGGTTACTAATTTATACAAACTAGATTGGTTATTTAGATTGGTTTGTTGGGTTTTCGGGGGTAACTTTTGATTGCGTGAATCGATTTGAATCATTATTTTTTTTATTAGAAGGAACATACATGCGGGATGATAAATTAAGTACTCAAGATAAAAAAATGTTTTCATAGACGGTTAAATTACAAACTTATTTCAGAAATTCTTTTGTACAATTTTTACAAAAACCGTTGGACCAATCAAGTTTAAAATAACTTTCAAATAACGTTCTTATTAAGTTCTACTTTCGTAATTTTTTTCGTATTTTTTTAACTCAAAGTTAGAGGGGTGGGGACTGGGGACACATTTTTTAAAACATCTGGAGCGATTATTTCCGAAAATATTAACTTTATCAATAACTGTTTTTAAAAAACCCTCATTATTTTTTAAATACCTCCAATGATATGTCACATTGTAGGTATTTAGTACCTATCCTACAATAGACAAGGACAAACAATACTAAAAGATACAAAATATTTCCAGTTATAAAATTAACATTCTGTATTATATTTCAATGTACAATCGAATTTGTGCCCAGGATTATATTGCGTACATGGGTTAAGTACGCAGATATGTTTTAAACTAAGCATACAATTAGTTAAAATATTTATTACTAAAACATTAATGACTCGAAAAAGTTTCAAAATCTTAATTGTCACATATAACTTTACCAATTAGGGAACCTCTGTGCGTAATATTTATCCTTGGCACCTCTGATCGTAAGCACACCGCCTGCGAGTCGCGGTCATAGCGACGTTGTGATGGCGGTCGCTTCAACCTTAAACGGTTACTCTGCACCATTAGGTCGCAGAATTTAGTATATATTACGTAAAACTGACTTAAATACCAGTAAGTCGTATTTTTAGGTAAATTTTAACTTCTTGGTCGAGCCGACATTTTGTTTTGTTATAATTAGGACGTGTTATTCCAAATTGCACAATTTAGGTATTTTAAAATACGTAGAAAAATAAAATCTAACGGCACTTTTATTGTCATTTATAGAAAAAAAAATATACAGTCAATTTAATGTGTTTACAAACACCGAACACAAATTTACGAACCCCAATTACAAGCAATACATACTACTTATGAGCTTAAAAAAAAGTAATACTTAAGTATTTCGAAAGCCCATCAGTAGTTTTGAATAAAAACCTAACATACTGCACGAGAAAATTTTCAGCGCACAAGATTTCATCGTAATTCCTGCGTATTCGAAATAGATAATTATTTTACGCCAAGTAATGGCCGCCATTCTCGTTGCAAAACTTAAGATTCATTTTTAGTTAGACATTTTGTTTGTGAGCGAAAAGATAATACTCTCGTTATATATTTGTCTCTTTCTCTGCATGCTATTTCATAAAAATAACCTTTCCGGGTAATTAAATGGTAAAAAACACGTTGAAATCATGTTGAAAAATGGTAAGTCTTACCAATTTTGGACATTGCAACCACATGACACGTCGTGGCGACGTTTAATCCACGTCGCAAACGTTACCTATGTAGTAACCAGTAGGTCGCAATGACTAAAATTACGTGGAATCGACGTAGCCGGCACGTGCTTTTTTTCCCCACATTGGTGGATTCCACGTCGATTCCACGTCGATTCGAGGTAACTCATTTTGGTCACTGTCAGATTTGCGACCTATAATAGGTGTTTTTATCGTTATTTTTACCAAAAATGTTTGCTGGGTACCAGTATATATAAAGTACCGCCACTGCGGTACTCTTATGGCGTAATTTTTTCCGGCTCATTGCGTATCCAGTTCTTTTATTCTAGAATATAATATATTCTTATATAACTATGCGATTCTTATATATTATATATATTATGCGAAATATGCAGTAAAACAGCGACGCACGCGTACATTTCAAACAGGCAGAGTAATTATATTTCACTTATTATAATTAGGAAAACTGATCCTCACGAGAATCTCTTTTCCGCGTGTTCATTTCCTCCAAACATTTAATAAATTGCTTTGTGCAATGATAGATTTAATCTAAAGTAATATAAAGCTTAATTGAATCTCGCAAGAACGAAATACTTAAAGAAACAGAAATTAATAATGAGATTTCTTGAGAACCTTTAAATGAGCACGACCTTAATTAGTTTTTCTTGATTTTAAATCCAGTGATAATTTAAAACGGTTACAAATTGAGTTAGGAAAAAGAACAACTAAGTAATATAACGCTATATTTGGAGAAATACTTGTTTGACGTTAAGTATTTTGTTAAACGTAATCTTCAATTACATAACGAACGGTTCAGGACGTTAACGTATTTGATAATTCTACGGATTCTTAGTATAAATAAATTGGAATGCCAAAGTTATTTGCGAAACCTACTTTGAGTAATTTGTACGTAGGCGTTCCTATTTAGGAGTTGATGACGGTCTATCTATTTTTGTACTCGATTACGAAACATTTTGCTTTTAACCAGATTAACCTTTACAATAACTTAATGAGCTTCATCAGCAGTTCCATTTCACCAAATGTCACTTTCAAACATCTCTAAAAGTGACATTTCAAACCTTCTCAGGTTTAAAATTATTATCACCTCCCAAACAACCTTTCCCATATTTTCATATGGTCGAATCATTAATTGGCAATATTGGCATACGTCTCGCATAGCCATTTTTTGCATGTTTTTATTTGGCATACAACCCAAAAAAACTATGGGAAATATAAGTTTGCTAAACGTTGATATGCGATAAGATCTTTTGGAAAATGAAGTTCCACATGAAAAAAAACCCAGCCAAGTGCGAGTCGGACTCGCCCACCGAGGGTTCCGCACAAAGGATGCCCCCTCCCCCCTCCATATGTGACCTTAGCAGTTCTTAAAAATACTGGTGGCACGGAACTGCAGTGCAGACCTGTGTATATTAGTTAGTATTAATTTTAAATTGCTACCTCTACGCGTTCCCGAGATAAACGGTCTTGACTCTTGACAGACGTCTGTCTAAAAAAAACGGAACCCTTTTGTTGTCCGTCTGGACGGATGGACAACAAGGTGATCCTATAATGGTTCCGTTTTTTCTTTTTGAGGTACGGAACCCAAAAAATCGGCGAATTGGCAGTACATCCAGAGATTCCAGAGTCCCGAACTGAGGGGCAACTTTTTTAAGACGATTTTCGAATCGTTTAAGCAACATTACGAGTATTAATTCAACGTCGCGCGAGTGCTCTTTTAAAGTTTTAAACGACTAAATAGTTGTCATACCTAAGTCAACTACTCCTGCATTGCTCCTCGTTCTTTATTTATTGTTTTTATTTCATCATCATCATCATCATTTCAACCGAAAGACGTCCACTGCTGGACATAGGCCTCCCCCAAAGATTTCCACAATGACCCGTCCTGCGCCACCCGCATCCAGCGGACTCTTGCGACCTTCACCAGATCATCAGTCCACCTTGTGGGGGGCCTACTCACGCTGCGCCTTCCGGTACGCGGTCGCCACTCGAGAACTTTTCCGCCCCAACGGCCATCGATTCTACGCGCAATGTGCCCCGCCCACCGCCACTTAAGTTTAGCGATTCGGAGAGCTATATCGGTTACTTTGGTTCTGCTGCGGATGGTCTCATTTCTGATACGATCTCGCAGAGAGACTCCTAGCAT
This sequence comes from Lathronympha strigana, assembly GCA_949128165.1. Classification (NCBI taxonomy): domain Eukaryota; kingdom Metazoa; phylum Arthropoda; class Insecta; order Lepidoptera; family Tortricidae; genus Lathronympha; species Lathronympha strigana. Next base: position 13,284,491 of record OX421908.1, read on the forward strand.
AGCTCCCTCTATTGCCCTTTGGGTGACTTTGAGCCTTCTTATGAGGCCCATTGTAGAGCGACCACGTTTCAGTACCGTATGTCATCACTGGCAACACACACTGATCGAAGACTTTTGTCTTAAGACACTGCGGAATATTGGACGAAAAGATGTGTCGCAGCTTCCCGAACGCTGCCCAACCGAGCCGGATTCGACGATTAACCTCTTTCTCGAAATTGGACCTACCTAACTGGACAGTTTGTCCTAGGTATATATAATCGTCTACAACTTCGAGTGTAACGCCTCCGATTGTCACTGGAGTTGGTTTTTATTTAATTCGTTAAAAAAATATAGCCATACTTTAAGTATATGTGCATTCAGTATAAACATTTGGTTTATAAACACGGTTTTAAAAGCATATTCATAAATACATGGTTTACTGCTTCTGAAATCATGTTTATACTTAGACAAAATATTTATATTTAATAAATAAGAGGTACTGGGTGAACACAATCAGTTCGTGCTCGAGGGTATTTGACATGTTTTCAAATTTAATCTCAACATGTTTAATAGTCACTAAGGCTGCGTTTTACCAAATTTTTATTCCGAGAATATCGCTTACTCTCAGATAGTAACGTCAAATTACTATGGGATTTTGACATTAGTATCCAAGAGTAAGCGTTACTCTCGGTTAAAAAGTTTAGCCAAATCCAGCCTTAATATTTTAAGTTTTATTTAAATTTAAAGTTCTATTTTATTATTACTCAGCCAGCAATCTTCTTAACAATAATGTACGAAATTATACTAAAAGTATTATACTTAAAATTGTAGTGTGTAGTCTCTACGAGGCGGTCCATTTGTCCAAGAACTGGACTGCATGGATAACAGCTGCATATGGTCACAATCCTCAGGCCAGAGAACGACTAAGAAGACGAAACTTAAAACTGATAAATTCACTTTTTTTTTCTAAGTTCGCCGACCCGTGAACTATAAATAACGCGAATAAAGGAGTTATGTGTTGTTTATATGCAATATAATAGTCTGAGAAAAAACTATTTCACATTCTAGGTTGTACAGTTCACTACTGTACATATTTTCCGTTTACGTTGCGACCTACTTTAGGCTACCTTTAAACATATTATTCAAAAGACAGTATATACCTAACTAGCATACGAGACGCATCAATTGAAGGAAAAGTCAACTAACTTATTAACTTGTAACCAGTATATACGTTTAATAAACTTAACTTAACTCAAACTCCGTGTCTGCATCATCTCAACATAATCAACCGTAAACAGCAAGTGTATAGGCTAACTGGCCCATACATTTTATGGTCCTTCGAGCCTCTCCGGGTCCTGCGGCATCAAAAACAGGTATTCAGTGTTTTTCGTCTCTATTTCGATAGTGAATCGGTTCGCTGGCTTCCCACAAGCGGGTTCCACCAGTGAATTGAGAAGGCACATAGATCGAAAATAGGGGTCGCAAGCGCTAGTACTTGTGGACAAGGCATTCGGAGGGAACCTAACTACCTATCGTCGGATAACTACTGAGAAGACTTCCAGCGTTGCCGTCGGTAATTAACTTCAACTACAACTTAACTTCGTCTCAAACTGAACTCAAATTAACTTCAACTACAACTTAACTTCGTCTCAAGAAACTTTACTTCGTCTCAAGATCAACACAAGCTAACTTTAACTTCAACTGTACCTCATCTCAAGCTAACTTCAAGCTCAACTTTAACTTTCAACTCACCATGAGTAAGCTACTTCAACAACAACAAACCTGCTTTGAAAACATCAAAACTGTGTGTACCAACTACAAGAAAGACTCAGCGGCCAGAAAAAATCACGACTATTTAAACAAGCGGCTAACTAATCTCGATGCCCTGTGGGGGGATTTCGAGAGCCAACATGCTATTATTGAACGGGAAATCGAGGACAAGAATATTAACTACTTCCAGGAGGACATCTACGGCAAAACTAAAACTATGTACGATGTCACTAAGGCGGATATACTCAACTTAATGCAGAAAATAACGGACGCGAAGAGTTCAGTCAAGTTCGACTTGACGGGCATCTTAGAAGATTCAGATGAGGGAATCGATAACGTCATCCAGCTTCTAGGCAAGCAGGAATGTAACTTCAAGGCAATCGATAGAGCTATGTCGAAAATCGATATTGCCTCTAACAATGAAAAATGGGAACTGGAAGATAATCTTTCCATCTTAAAATCAAAGTGGTCAGATATAGATAAACTACACTGGGAGATAGATGGCTTACTCAAAGGCTCCCATGGAAATTACTACCAAACTTTCGTTGACATAGAGAGCCGGTACGACTCGATGCGAAAGGAACTTAGCAGCAAGATATGGTCATCTCTGCACTATGAAAAAACGGCGCCGCGCATAACTATACCCGAATTCTCGGGAAACTACAACCAATGGATTTCTTTCAAGGATCTTTTCATAGAAACGGTCCATAACAACCCAGCAATCAACAAGGCTCAAAAGATGCAGCATCTCAAAACTAAACTTCGAGGGGAGGCAGAGAGATTGGTACAGCATCTCACAATAAACGCCGACAACTACAGCTCGTGCTGGGATATCTTGAATCAACGATATGATAATCGGCGGCTTCAATTTATCTCGTTCATGAATACTTTGCTCAATTTGCCAACTATTCAACAACCAGACGCCTACAATTTGAAGAAAATGCATGACGTCATAACTGAGTGCCTGAGCGGATTAACAAATATCGGCTTGGACATCAAAACTTGGGATCCTATCATCGTGCATTTAATGACTTTGAAATTGGACACCGCCACGCACAGCGACTACGTCCGGGACCTACAAGATCACAGGGAAGTTCCGGTCCTAAGCGACTTTCTTTTCTTTCTCGAGAGCAAATTCATGGCTTACGAAACCATGAAACGCGCTAAGAAGGACGCCGCCCCACAGCAAAAGCCAGCATCACTGAAAACTTTCAACAAGGAGCATCAGGCCAAGAAAAGTAACTACAATAACTTCAACTATTTCAAGAATAACTTCAAAACATATCACGCAATCGGCGGTCAATGTCCACTTTGCAACGGAGAACATGTGTTGATGCAATGTCAGAAGTTTATCGACCTAGATACACCGCAGCGAAACAGTACGGTTGCGAAATTACATGTTTGCAAGAATTGCCTATTCAGTCACGGGGACAAGGAATGCAGATCCAACAAAACTTGCAAAGAATGCAACTTGAAACATCACTCATTATTGCACAATACAATAATGAAACAAACAACTTCTAATTATAGAAAATATAACCACGAGCCTAAACCATCAACTTCAACATCTTCAACTCAACAACAATCGAGCCATCATATAGCTATGGAGGATGACGAGGTCCTTCTAACTACGGTTCAACTTCAACTTAAATCACGCGATGGGACACTTATAACACTTCGCGCACTGCTGGACCAGGGGTCGCAGCTGAATCTTATAACTGAAAACGCCGCACAGCAACTCAAACTGACCAGGAGAAAGCTAACTGGAACTATACATGGAATCGGAACATTGAGCTGCAAAGGAATAACGGAATTTACTTGCAAGTCCTTGCACTCCGATCATACATGTCAAACTAAAGCATTCATTGTCAACAAAATAACTAGAAACTTGCCAAGCGCTACGTTCACGAAAGGAAACTGGCCGCATTTAGAAAACTTGAAACTAGCGGATCCTGACTTCAACATGTCACGCCCTATAGACCTGCTACTTGGGGCGCACGTTTACGCCGACGTTATCATGGATGGATTGCTGAAAGGCGGCAAACGGGATCCAATTGCGCAACAAACCCATTTCGGGTGGATTATAAGTGGAAACCAGACGAAATTTCAGTCTTTAAACTGCCACGTAACTTTAGTCAACATGGAAGAGCTTACAAAGTTTTGGGAAACAGAAGATATAACCCAAAACGACGAGGATACCTCTCAAGACGATCCATGCGAAACTCACTATCAACAAACTGTCCAGCGAGGCTCCGATGGAAAGTACATCGTGAAAATGCCGCTAAGCGCTAACTACGAGGAAAAACTGGGAAATTCCAAGCAAATTGCTATCTCTCAGTTCCTACAACTTGAACGCAGACTACAAAAACAAACTAAACTTGCAGCAATGTACAGGGAGTTCATAAAAGAATATTCCGACTTGCAACACATGAAACTTTCAACTACGCTTTCAGCTCAAGACTGTTTTCACCCTCATCATGGCGTGTTAAGAGAAAACGCCATGACCACAAAACTAAGGGTTGTTTTTAACTGCTCTCAAAAAACGAGCAGCGGCTACAGCCTAAACAGCCTACAAGAAAAAGGTCCTAACCTACAAAAGGACATTCAGGCGCTGCTACTTAAATGGAGGTCCTACAAATATGCCTTTTGTGCAGACATCCAGATGATGTACAGGTGTATTTGGGTCTCTGAAGATCAACAACATCTCCAGAAGATAATCTGGCGAAACTCGCCCTCTGAAAAACTGCAGGAATATCAACTTTGCACACTAACTTATGGTCAAAAATGTGCACCATGGCTAGCAATAAGAACTCTCAAGCAATTAGCCACTGATGACGGGCACAAATATCCCGAAGCTGCCGAAGCACTGAAAAATGAATTTTACGTCGACGACCTTATCAGCGGCCGCAACTCAATTGAAGACGCGAGGCACCTACAAGCTTCGCTAATAGACTTACTCAAGGGCGCCGGCATGAATTTACGGAAATGGTCAGCAAACGATCCATCTCTACTTGAAAACTTAACTGAAGATCAAATTTCAAGACAAGTATTTGACTTCAAACGCGAAGAGTCCATGAAAACTTTGGGACTAGGCTGGAATCCTAACTCAGACACATTCTTACTCAACTGGGACCTGCAGAGCAAACCTGCAGTAAAATTAACGAAACGAACTCTACTATCAGAAATATCGCGCCTGTATGACCCACTGGGCTGGTATAGTCCAGTCACTGTAACAGCAAAACTAATATTCCAAAAGGTTTGGACCAGCAATAATATCTCATGGGATCAAACTCTGCCTCAAGACATTCAAGAAGAATGGCTGAAACTGAAAACCGAACTACCGCTACTAACAAATGTCAAGCTCAACAGATGGATCGGCGGGACATCAAAGCAACTAGAACTTTTAGGCTTCTCCGATGCAAGCGAGAAAGCATTTGCTTGCGTTATTTACGCTCGGATAAAGGACGAAAATGGGAAGCCGCGAACAACTCTACTAGCAGCGAAGACTAGGGTTGCCCCCATATCGCAAAAAACTACACTACCAAAACTAGAGCTATGTGGAACCCTTCTGCTATCTCAACTTATGAAATAGGTTATGGAAGCGTACAAAGAATATGATATAACTATACGAGCATTCTGCGACTCTCAAGTAACTCTCGCTTGGCTGCAGGGAGATGCGTCACGTTGGGAAAAGTACGTGGCCAACCGAGTTACGAAAATCAAACAAATAATACCGGCAGACAAATGGAAATACATAAAATCTGAACACAACCCGAGTGACTGCGCTTCAAGAGGCATGTACCCGAGCAAACTAATTAACTTCGACAGCTGGTGGCATGGACCGTCACTTGAGCAAATTGGCCAGAAAGACGAACTGGAAAACTTGAATTGTCATTTTACAACTGACTTGGGTACCTCAAAAAACGAAGAGGCAGCCCTAGCTACAAAGCACGAAAATAACTTCATAATAAATGACCTGCTCAATAAACACAGCTCATTGACACGGGTAATACGAGTCACCGCATGGATACTGCGATTTACTGCAACCTTGCGGCGCAAGCAAAAAGCTGACACCAGCTATTTAACTGCGAGTGAATTGCTCGCTGCTAATGAACTTTTAACCAAGTGCGTACAAAAAGAGGCATTTGGTAATGAATATAAGTTACTATCAAAAAATAAACCTGTATCGAAACAAAGCAAGATATATACACTGAAGCCTTACTTGGATGAAAAGGGACTAATTCGAGTAGGCGGACGGTTGAATAACTCCAACTTGCCCCCTGGAATGAAGAATCCAGTTATTCTGCCCAGGAAGGGGCGCATGACTCATCTCGTCATTCATCACGGGCATATGACAACTTTACACGGCGGAGCACGCGCAGCCCTTAACTACATAAGGCAGCGCTATTGGATCATCAGTGGGACCAGGGCGGTAAAGGATCAACTACGACACTGCGTACGCTGCCACCGATTCAAACCGTCGAACACTCATCAACTAATGGCGGACCTGCCCCCGCACAGAACCAACCCTTCAAGGCCATTTACGCACACCGGCGTAGATTTCACGGGTAGCGTAGAGGTCAAAATTAACAAAGGACGAGGTGTAAAAACAACGAAGGGATATATCGTTGTCTTCGTGTGCTTGGCGACAAAGGCTGTGCACATAGAACTTACCTCGGACATGAGCGCTGAAACTTTTTTGGCTGCTTTTGAGCGATTATGCGCCCGCCGAGGCACGCCTAAACATGTTTATTCTGACTGCGGCACAAACTTTATTGGCTCATCGAAGATTATGCGTCAAGAGTTCGAACAATTCAAGCAAATGCTCATTAACTCAAGCTTTTTCGATAAAATTGGAAAACTAGAGGTGGAATGGCACTTCAACGCCCCTGCCTGGCCCAGCGGCGGTGGTATTTGGGAAGCTGCAGTAAAATCATTAAAGTACCACTTAAAAAGGGTACTCGGGGAACAGAAACTAACCTACGAAAAATTTGCCTCGCTGCTGGCAAAAATCGAAGCCTGTTTGAATTCAAGGCCACTCTGCCCTCTTACAGAGGACCTTGATGAATTTTACAACTGTTTAACGCCGGGACACTTTTTGACCGGCTCAGCTACACTGTCTCTACCGCACTCAGACCATAGCGACACCAAAAGCATCGATCTGCGAAGAAGATGGCAACTCATTGAACATATGACGCAACGATTTTGGAAAGCTTGGTCTTATGACTATTTAACTCAACTTCAGCGTCGAAACAAATGGAACAACCCTACCAAGAATATTGAAAAGGACGACATCGTTCTTGTGAAAGAGGACAACTTGCCGCCGGGTAAATGGGCCCTAGGCCGGGTCATAGACGTTCACCCTGGCGCCGACGGACTAACTCGTGTAACAACTATAAAAACTCAAAACTCAACTCTCAAGCGCCCAATTGTCAAACTTTCGCCCTTACCAATGAAGCCTGAAGACAAGCCAGCATTGGGAACCAAGGAGACCGAAAAAACTAACATAAAGAAAACTGCAAGATATCCTAGAAGAACTCAAAAAACCAAACAATGTTTTCTTACATTGTTTACAAACTTGATAACTATATGTGCCCTCAGTTCAGGGGCACATACCACCGACGCGCCGTCGTCAGCGCTGACAGCGCTTATTACGAACATTGAACCCGAGCGACCCATATATTACGACACAATTGGCAAGCTACAAGTTATACATAACAAATGGACATTACTTATGTACTATAATCTAACTAACTATTGGGAAGGAGTTCGTCGTATTGAAACTTATCTGCACGGAGTGGAAGATTGGTGTCAGAAGACGGACCCAAGATATTGCAAAACTACCCTTAACCAACTTTATCACGAAATGGATCTCCTGCAGCACAACAACGCCATGCTACTCGCCCCACACAAACATTTAACTAACAGGAAGAAACGAGGGCTCATGGATGGTGTTGGGTATTTAACTAACAGTCTATTCGGGATTCTAGACCAGCGTTTCGCCGAAAAATATAAAAACGACATAGAAGCTGTGCATAACAATGAAAACTACTTGCTCGAACTCATAAAAAACCAAACATCTATCGTTGAGTTAGAAAACACGGTTTTAAAGAAAAATGAAGCCAACATCATGCAACAATTCAACGTCATTGAAACGTTCATGAACGAAACAAACATAAACTTGGCAAAAATTGAATCTGCAGTGGAAATTGCCATGGCCACCAGTTACTTCAACTCAGCCGCACTATCAGCATACCTACTTATCAACAACTTAAAGAACATGCAAGAAATGCTCTTTAACACTTTAACTGATGTCTACAAGGGTCACATCGACGTCCACCTTGTGACGCCGGTCAACTTGATTGAACAAATGAACATTATCGCAGGAAAGCTTCCTAGAACCATATCGTTGCCTGTAAACAATATTCGTGAAGACATCAAGGACTTATACAAGCTACTCTACGTTAAAGCCCGAGTCACCGACCAATATTTCCTGTTCGAACTTCATATACCACTGATTTCGGACGAAGAATACACGCTACATCGTGCCGTACCGCTGCCTGTCAAGTCGGCCCATGAAACTATCATCGTGCAAACTAGCGCCAGATACATAGCCGTCAACTTTCAGAAAAATAACTACATTTCGCTTAAGGAAGATGACCTACAACAATGCACCCAACTGAAACTCGACAACTTCATATGTAACAAAAACTTGCCTGTGTTCAATCTTCACAATGAAAATATTCCATGCGAGGCAAAACTAATAAGTCATCGCACGAGTTCGCCCTGCGACGTAACGCACACGTCATGCAAGGACGCCTGGATCGAGTTACACTCACCCAACAGCTGGCTCGCTATTTGTTGTGATACCTGTACGCTACGAGCTATATGTGAAGAAGATGTAACGTCACACACTATGACGTCATCCGCAATAGTTACTTTAGCACAAGGCTGCATACTGCAATCTAAATACCTAACTATTCACTCACTTAACCAATACAACAGTAAGGTGAAGATCGACTACGAAATCAACGTGCCCTCCGTAACATCGTCGATCAATCGCATTGCAAACTTGACCTATCACAGCATCCCACATCTGTACCACGCTGAACATCAGGATGCTGACACTGAAGAAATAGACCGAAGAATATTATACGAGAAGAATAAGGAACAAAACTTACCCACGGTTCTCACTACTCATGACATTCATCAATATGCCATCAGCTACCTTTTGCTGGCAGCAGCTATCTTAGTTGCCATTCTTTGGGGAGTGGGAAGACGCTATCCTCATCTATGTAATCTAAGGAAGCGTAAGCATTGCTCACTGCAATCAGTGAAGCCTCACTACGAGGATATAGAACTACAACCGATACCAGAGGAGAGAAGCCGGCCACAAGCGAGAGCGAGATCGACGAGCAGCCCCGCACCGCGCCCGACTCCACATCTCGCGTCCAACGACAACGTGGCATTCAACTTCGATTAATTTGAATTTTATTTTGTAATGGCTTTTCCTTCTATTGACAACTAACTTAAGTTTTCTTTTTCTTTTGGGGTTGCCAGCATGTACAGTTCACTACTGTACATATTTTCCGTTTACGTTGCGACCTACTTTAGGCTACCTTTAAACATATTATTCAAAAGACAGTATATACCTAACTAGCATACGAGACGCATCAATTGAAGGAAAAGTCAACTAACTTATTAACTTGTAACCAGTATATACGTTTAATAAACTTAACTTAACTCAAACTCCGTGTCTGCATCATCTCAACATAATCAACCGTAAACAGCAAGTGTATAGGCTAACTGGCCCATACATAGGTCACACTTGACAGTTCTCGGCGCGACTTATCTCTTTCGCCGCGCTTATAAAAATCCAATTTCAAGAAAAGTACCTATAAGATGTGAAGTCACGCAGTCACGGATTCTCGAAGAAGGGCTGTCTGGAATGTACTGAAAACCGGGCGTTTTGTAATATATATGTAAGTGTGACACAGTGACGGAGGGTTACAAATCATTCGTGAAAACTGGGACGTGATTAGAAGTAACAAGACATTGAAAGACAGGGTTAAACACCCGGTGTATTCAAGTGTTTGGAAGCAGATAAAATACGAACAAATACGAGGCGGCGACAGAAACGTTGGTCATAGAAACGATGTTCTACTCGTAGCTATATAGCTCAATGGATCCAACTTTCTCTACAATTAATAATACATTGATTACCTACTCCCGTTTTTTACCGTGGACACTAGTAGCTACCACTGATTTCAAAAGGTTCGATATATATATTATTGTTATAGTAGGGACCACATCTCTAATAGTTTAATAAAGGTTTAATAAAGTTTTGTATGAGGACAAGGCACGTTCGTTCCTTGTACTGAACATTTGTCTAAAGTTACTACCTACCATGCATATTTTGTTCTTATACGCTCCCGATACTTCGGGACGTTACAAGCTCCATGTTCAGGGTGTAAATTCGTATATTTGTCTAAAGTATGGAAGGCTTTCGGGAAAGCTGATGCATGACAATGTTCTTTCTCACCGTTCCTTTAGATATATATACTTATATCTATAAAATGTTTGATCTTGTTACGAAAACACTGAATATTATATTCGCTATATATTAGATCGGCGATGAATTAATTACTGGGTATAGCAGATCATATCTCCGATTCCACGCACTAAATGTTAGATTGCGAAATGTAAGCGATACTATAATATGCAGACTAATCACATTGTCATACATCGAGTAGTTACTGCATTATCAAATATTAATTCTGGGTTAAACATTAATTCTGGGTAGGTAATAGCATGTTCATTAAGTAAATACGTAGTTGAGCTACTTAAGTAATCATGTAGGGTATGTGACTTCAAAGTAAAACGCGATCATCCTAAATCAGCTGTTATATTATAAGTGATAATGACAAGTAAATAGATCAAGCCGAACATTAGAACGTGTTACAAAGCTACAAGATAGACTTTTGCTGTTTGGTTTACCTTTTTAACTTGAAAGAGATGTCATATACTACGGAAAAGGTGACCAAGGCTCCCAGTACCCAGGGCTGGGATCGAACCAGCGATCTCCTGCTTTCGCGGCAGACGCCTAACCACTAGGCAACCCGACCACCGACACTGACCAAAAGTTGGTGGTACCAGGAGGAAATGACCCTCTTATTTTTATAAAAGACAGTGTAAACTTGTTGGCTACTGGTTGTTTTTGTAAGGTATCGCAGTTCTAACCTAGTCTAACCTACTTTTCTGGCAGCCAGTTGTTTTTGTACGGGTCGCAGTTCTAACCTAACCTAACCTACAAATTTGATGGGATGCCGTGTAGATCATGCAGTAGCGACTGTAGCGAGTTTTGTATGGATACCTTAACCTTTTTTTCTCGTAAACCATGGGTTTCCGCCATATGAAATTTGGTGAGGAAACGTCTTATGACCATGGAAAATATCAACCTTTGATTCGATGTCAGCTATTGCCCAGTCGTGCCTATTTCAGACCTAAATCGTTTCTCTCGCATTTCTATAGAAAATGTATGATAGTAGGTACATAGGTAGATGCAATAAGACATATATGTATGCAATCAACAATCATAGGATAGCCAGGAGAAAAGGAAACACATTTAATAGGCAGGCCACAATACCTTGACATCATCATAAGCTTCTCCTGTATCGCTTTCCATAACCACGCTCACATAAGATTCGTTTTTCGTTACAGTGTGTGCCTCAAATCTCCGAATACTGGACGTCGTCATCAGCTTCAACGTATAATTATACCGCGAACGTGAAGGCATAGCTGGACTCTTGATACACCCTTGCAGTAAACTCCCAACATCTCTATATTTGGCCACTATTATCATCCACTTGATAATAGCAAACGGGAACATATAGGATTCTACGAACGTACACACGACGATGCCTATGTTAAGTATCGTATAGAAGTGTCCAGAGAGGAACTTCGCGATGGCAGTTGGTTGAACCATATTGAAATTTTATATTGCACTTGAACAGTTTAAACACGTAAGCTCGTTGGATATTTCCTTCAAAACACGTTCGCGTCGTTTAATAAAGCCACGAGTTTTTGTCGTAGATACTTTTGTTTGTTCACACTCAAGTTTTTGTCTACATTTTGTGCGAATGATAGATATAATTTTATAAAAAGTTACTGTCGTCGAGTTGAGCTGGACTTTTCACAATATTTCAGTTCAGACGCCTAAAAAGAACCAATTATTCATTCACTATCACATCACATCTCACAAAACAGTTGAAAAATAACGATTACTACGGAGGTAGTGGTTCGAAAACTCCTCTTACATTTCCGACTTTCCAATACGTGACCCTTTCTATCAGTCACGTATTAAAAAGTAGATTTCTATAAACGCGATACATATTCGATCACAATTCTCATCTCCTTTGTCACAATTTGAGATACGTGTTAACAATTGTATAGGCCATGAGTGGCGCTTGAGGCCCCAGACTAACTGGTTACTATTCTGCGATCCTATTGAAACGTTATACTGTAATTTAATAAGCGTCCTGTGTCAGTAGAACACTTAGCTCTCAGTCGCGACTCGGATTTACTCGTAAATCAGATAAGACCTAGGGCTCAATTAGATCTAGGTATCTATTGCATTACCTACAATTAAATAACTGTGGCAGGAATTTGAACTAGTGTTTAAACAACGCATACAAGACGTAGAGTCATTCGGGGTAACGGAACGCGGAGGGTAAAAGTACGCAGTACCGCGATCTCCGACAGCGGGGAAGGGGAGCGGGGCGTATGTTGGCAAAAATAGGTGGTGCTTGCGTCGCCTTTTAGGAGCCACGTGCCACTCCGGCGCAAAATCGGTACTCGTTGCGACAGGTCGCCGAACGCCTGTGGTGCAATTATTTCGTTCAATATTTGATCTCGGGAAAAGTGTGTTGTAGTTGAATGGATTATTATCTGGAAGTAAGTTTACTTTCTTTGAATTGTATATTTATTGTACTTATTATGAGATCATATATATTTTCTTTAATGTAACTAACCCGTGTGTTGTGTCAGTTGATTTTATAAATTTCCCGATTGGGGTAAGAGTGCGACTTTAAAAGTACGCACGCGTACTTTTAAACACGGCGCGTACTCATGCCCCAAGGCGTAGGATAATAACAAAAAGTCTTTTAAAAGTTTTTATTTTTTCAGAAAATAGGAAAAAGGTGGAGTTTGACCCTAAGCCTGGACTATCAGGAACCAACAAAAAATGCAATACAACTAAAAATAAACAAAATAAAAAGATTATGAACAAAAAGAGTAAGTTAATAAAATGTCCCATTTGTGACGAAAAATACCGGGAACCATCAACAGGAGATTGGATACAACGTTTAATTTGCGAGGACTGGTTCCATGAGAACTGCACTGCTTATGAAAATGGAATATTTCGAAGTAATTTTTGCAACGAGTAAAATTTGTATGTGATCTTAAACTAAACTTTGATCTCCTTTTCTAGTATTTAATTTTAATATTAAACTAAAGGTAATAATTCATGTCCAAAGTTACTTATTAGTAGATGTTATAGAGGCGTAATTTAAAAGTTGTTTTATTTTAAAATTTAATGAGGCTGTTGATTCATAAAAATAATTTTGATCTCAGTTCTAGTACAGTTAAACCTAGATTTAACATAGTAATTAGTCCTAAGCGTTCTTAATTTTTTTTATGCGTAAGATGCTGAAAATGTTCACAACAAAGTATAATCAATGTTGATTATTGCCAGCCTTTATTTTATTCGAGTACCTCCCTAGAAACCTGAATGCGTACGTTTACCCCTTGCGCGTAATTTTACCCTAATGCGTGCGTAATTTTACCCACATATCGGGTTAAGAGGACGCATTGGGTCTTTTTTGCTTTAAACGTATGTACCGGGCAAGTTAGTGAATATTTATGGTAAATTTGCCTAATTAATGAAAATGTACTAAATAGTCGACCAATTTTATACTCAAATAAGTCAAAAATCTTATTTGGTATAGATCTTAGAGGTCATCAAAAATAAAGTGCGTGCTCTTGACCCGAATGACTCTAACTGTATTTACTTAACACCGAGATAAGAAATATGACGCACTCTACAAGAGATAGTTATATGTTATGAATTACTAGCTTTTACCCGAGACTTCGTCTGCGTTGAATTAGAATTTTAGTTAGTTTGTTTTTATTAGCCTAAGTATTAAAGAACAAATTTACTTACTTGAACTGTAAACTGCTAATTAAATTCCGGGACCGTATAAAATAAACAACTTACTAATTGCTTTTGCAGTTACCTTTTATTCGTCCTTTCTCTTTCATAATCCAGTTTGTAATATATGTAGAATTAAAACAACAATATCTTAAATACAACTACTATGCCTACACTTAAAAATTGAATGAAAACAAAAAAATTACTTACGTAGATAGGTACATTTTATATTTTATGTTTAATGAGATCAAATACATTAGGGACGTCAAAGCTATTCAATATCACATTTTTTTATTAATACAAACAAGAACTGACTTATATCAGGCTCAAACACTTCATACATGCTATAAAAGCAACCTCTTAGTAAAAAGTGTTTATATTTTTGCTTAAATATAGCATACATTGTAATATTTATAATACATTTTAATTCCAGAGGAAGTCATATGAGTAAACGCAGCCTTTCTTCTTTATCAGTTTCACATCTATGCTTGTTTTACAAGTTTCGTGAGCAGTATGTGCACGTATAAGAAAAGCACCGCAAGAATGCTTAGCTTAAGAAAATATTGCCTACAAGAAGCCCATGGCGGAATTCGGAACATTATCTATTATAAAATATATTGTATTTAAAAAAAAATGTAACCTAGATTTACATAAATATGAGGAAACTTGAAACACATAAACACCAGTGTGAAGCGTAGCCCTTGGGAGTGCTTGAGCCTGTTTGTTTGTCTATTTCCCTGTCTATTGCTTTCGCATGTTCAAGCGATAAAGAAATAGGCGAAAAAACAAATGTAGTGGTTTATAATAGGCCCTTTGAATAGACTATCTGGATTTGGGTAAGTTTCAAATTACATCTTTATCTAAAATTACTTTTCCCCATAACTCGTTCAAAATCGCATTTTTAACTGCAGTATTACTACTATGAGTTTTAGTTTTTTCATACTTATTGACTGATATTAGAAAAAAATCGCGAAAAACTTCTACCTCATAAAAAATATAAAACGATTTTTAAAAAGTTTTTTACAATTTTTTTTTATTTATAGACGAAAATGTAAAAAGAAAATACCCTTCCCCCCTTTACCTCTGAGGTTTATGAAGGAAAAATATGATTTTTTACACAACGTTATATTATTAATCTCTTTATTCATTTTAATTCCTAAGTTAGGTTTGTACAATATGTCTATAAAAATAAAATATAAAACAACATACAAAAAAAAAACCATAACACATTATAAAAAACCTAACCTAGAGTGCCGCCGGCAACGGAGCAGGGCCCAGGCTGCCGGTGGTTAGGGCCGCAGAGAGAGGAACCGCCGGACTATACGCGCCGTGTCCAGGATTACTGCCTTCTGCATCTGACCCTTGATCCAACCACCAAGCGAGAGTCTCTCAAGATGTTGGTCAAGACTCTTCGCTATGAGACCGTTCGCTGAAACGACTATCGGGACAATGATCGTCGAGTCAACATCCCACATGGCGGTTATATCGTGAGCCAAGTCTAGGTACTAATTATTAATATTATTATAAACATTACAGGAAAAATATAACCTTGACCCTAACTTACTTACTAACTACCCTAACTTACTTAGCTAGGGACTGCCATCGTCCTAAAACAAGGGGGAACCCTCAGCGGCGTGACGCAAGGGTGGCACTGGCGAGTTCTATCGAGATCCCAGAGCCACCCTAATTGCGTCGAAGAGGA
This sequence comes from Lathronympha strigana, assembly GCA_949128165.1. Classification (NCBI taxonomy): domain Eukaryota; kingdom Metazoa; phylum Arthropoda; class Insecta; order Lepidoptera; family Tortricidae; genus Lathronympha; species Lathronympha strigana. The sequence goes on from OX421908.1 coordinate 13,300,150, forward strand.
AAAAGGGGGGTTTTTTAGTCGGTGAGACTCCGACATAACTTCTGCACTGTCCCTGCGGTGCAGAAGTATCCATAACGGATTTTTCCTCCCCATTAAAAAAAAAAAAAAAAAAAAAAAAAAAAGGTACTAATTATTAATATTATTATAAACATTACAGGAAAAATATAACCTTGACCCTAACTTCAACTTCAACCTTATTTTTGTATTAAAAAAACTTTCTGAAAAGTTGCAATAAATACAACTTAGATTGTATTTTTTTTTCTTTTTAATTAATTTACGTCATAAAATTGGTTTACATCATATTGGTTTACATCATAAAAAATATCAAGGAAAAACAAACTCTCATACTAACTCAATGCTGACAATTGACTGACCCAATCTGTCAATACGTGTGGCAACATACAGTACAAAATTCTGATCGAAACATACAAAATTCTGACGGGAAACCATGACATAGATCAGTTTCAAGACATTTTAAAGCCTAATAGTATAGCACCCGTCTGCGAGGCCACCAATACAAACTATCAATTGAACTGTCCAAAAACAACCCTCACAAACATTTTCTCAGCAACAGAGTGGTCAAGATGGGGAACAAATTACCAGAAGACGTAGTCTCAGCACTGAATGTCAATCAGTTTAAGAACAGACTAGACAAACACCTGATGGTAAAGAATGCTTGTTAAGAGAAGACCAATTGGATACAGGCAACTATCAGTTATTTCAACTGCTTGCCTGATAATACCATAAAGAGAATAATAATAATGTAAAGTTTATACGGAACCCTCGGTGTGCGAGTCCGACTCGCACTTGGCCGGTTTTTTAGTTTTGATTATAACTTATTTTATTATATTTTATTACGTATAAGCAAAAGTATTTAAAAAAAAAAATTATTTGGCCTAAAATGACAATAATCATATAACATAGTTTGCTTCTTTCAATGTCAAGAATACATGGTTAAAATCTTTCGGGTTGTTTGTGCCCATGGTGGTTCAATGTATTTTTAATAATTTCAGAAAACCCTAGATATAATAAATGAAATACATGGTTGACACTCAATTTTAGTTTTTACTAGAAAGGTCACCTAACTTTTGGACAACAGTTTTATTTAGGAATATGACTATCAATTGGGAAAGTTTGTAGCTACTCTAACAGGTCTTAGTGTTCACCTCCATCTGATTGCGATGCTATAATTATTAGGGTTGCGATAAATATGGATACATCGACAGGGAACATTAACACCCAAGCCTACCTGGAGGAAAGTGGTGAGGGATACAAACAAAAAACCGTAAATGGTAGTCACAACCCTTAGCAGTGAGAAAAGAAGCATAGAGAGATTATGAACTATCACGTTCAAAATTGCAGTATATGAATGAATTCATTCATAAATTGCCCATGCACTTTTGAACGCATGTATACATACAAAATCACACATTTTAATCGTTTTACACCTGGGACAATATATGGGCAAAGCCCTGATATGGTCTGGACACCAGTTTCAAACTGGGACATATTCCAGCATAAAGGGAAGGGAAGGGAAAGGGACATATGGCAACCCTAAGCTAGTCATATTATTACAACAACCAAGGAATAGTGATAAAATATTCTTAATCTTACTCAAAAATATGTCCCACCTTATGGTGTAATAAGAGTGTAGTACCATATTTATGAGTTGATTATGTCAAACCATATTTTTGCACTTGACTGAAAATAAACAAAAGTGCATACTGCATTAAGTTATTAGATATACATATATTTTACTAAGTCATTTGTATAGATAGATATTGATATATGAAAGGACATCACTTCTAATTATAATAATTATTGCTTAGATTTTATGCAGAAGAATATATGTATATAAAAGCATCACTTTTAATCGGATTTTATACTAAATATACATTAATATTATAAATTCGCAGCATTTTTGCATCCACAGACCGTATGAAAGTAATTTAAGTATTCTCATTAACTTGGTAGGTACTTAGCTAATGTTTACCACTTACCCGATTGTTTTCAAATGATACAGCAAATGAGTTTACATGACTTTCTTCCATTTTTAACACAAAACAAACTTTTACACTATTTGTAGTACATTTTTGCATCCACAGACCGTATGAAAGTAATGTAAGTATTCTCATTAACTTGGTAGGTACTTAGCTAATGTTTACCACTTACCCGATTGTTTTCAAATGATACAGCAAATGAGTTTACATGACTTTCTTCCATTTTTAACACAAAACAAACTTTGACACTATTTGTAGTAACATGCACTTTAAAGAAATTAGTATTTGTTATAAATACTGCAGATTTTAAGTCAATTAATATTATTCGATCACTTCTTCGCTCAGTTTCATAAGTTTTGCTACTACTTGTTCTACTAGTTCAACTTATTGCTCACTTACTGTCACTCTTGACAATCGAGAAATCTGTGACGTTTGTTTGACGTTTCGCACGACGATCCGTTACACGCTAATTCATTTTAAACGAAGACGATTAGTTTATCGATAATAATATTATCTGCGCAACATCGGTGCCGCTCCTCACAATGGGCCATGTCGCAACGCGTATGGTTTTATATTCTTTACTTTATGTATTGTAACTCAGTGGGATAAAAAATTGAAAATATTACTTTAAGTTTAAACCAAATACGCTCGCGATAGAGAAATGGACAAAGAAGTCTGAACATACCTTTGTCCCTCGTGGGGCCTCGCCTACGCTATTCCTCTCTCTCTCTCTCGCTAGTACTCCAGCGCCTGCGGGCCCGCTCGTACTGCCTGTGGTTATAAGTGAACTATTATATCACCGCCATGACTGAGCATCTCTGAGGTTCATGAGCTAGATCCTAGCCAGAAGTTAATGGATACAATGGATCGTGAGAATAGTTGATCTTACTGGTTACTCTTTCCACACCCTCAGTCACATCTCCCGTAGCCGTTAGCACAGGCGCATCGACACCTTTCACCGGCTGCCGATGAACCTGTGTGTCCCCCTGGGGACTTGTGGATACCGGTTTCCAACCTATAGTCTTATGGCCCCCTACTGGGTACTGCGTTGCCCTCTACGCACATACTCCTATCCCGACCTCTGCCACTGTACCCCCGTACAGCAGCGCGCACCACCCTCGCCGCACGGGGTTTGCGAAGCCATGTATTGTGTCTCCTCTCACGACTACGTCGTCTCGTACCTCCGTCACCATGGAGTACAGTAGAGCGCATCACCCTCGCCACACGGGGTTTGCGAAGCCACAGATTGCGCCTTCCTTCAAGGCTACGTCGTCACGTACTTCCGTCACCACGGCCTCACCGTCGACGGGAAACGCCACTTCAGACAGTGACTCCTTGCTTTCCATGAGGTCCCCACAGACACCCTCAGACATGACGTGAGGGCTTGGGGACAAAGTCGATACACATACCAGATGGATAGGAGTCAAAGGAGGGCCTTAAGGGCTCGTATGGCACGATAGTGATTCTATTACCAGTCAAACATTAATCATTACGACATAGAACACCTAACCCAGGTCTCTTGGCATACGGGTAGGTAAGTTATGGCTAGGTCTAGTTAATTGGACATCATCACGGAAAACAATATAAATCCAAATATATCAAGATCATAGTAACTAGGGGGTAATATTAAAACCACTTGATCCCTAGTGGTATTCATATGGGATTTCATAGGAGACCATTACATAGAATTCAAATAACAATATAAACCACAAAGAATACTCAGGACTACGATACGATTCATAGTAATATTCATATTGTCCTTCGTATTCGATAATTAGACATGATTCAGATAACATTATAAACCACAGAGAATACTCAGCTTTAGGAAAACTAGCTTCGGTAGTTTTCCGCTTCGTAGAATTCCACCAGCAACTCTTATTATCACACTTAGTCAGAACACGTGTTATGGCGGCGAAATTCCGCCAGTCAAATGGCCGACATTTCGGAACTATTGAATTGAATGATGTCGAATCTCGTTCACCATAGACTATCTAGGTTCACTCGCCATGTGGCGTCTATTTCCTGTCACCATAGAATAACACTGTCACCAAAGACTATCGCGTAGTATTTATAAGCCATAAACTACTTTTAGTAAACTACCGTACTTTCTGTCAAGATTGACAGCTGTGTAGCTGTCAAAGTCATCGCGATGCTCGGCATTCGCGACAGGCCATCATGGGCGTTTATACGGGACGTAGCTATACAGCAGAAAGAGATGGCAGTATTGCGTTATCTCTCTTACTCATAACTGTGTGCCTTTATCATCGCCTATCATGGCCCATTGTGTGGAGCGGCCATTATATTATGACCCTGGCCACTCTGGCCAGCCACCACTCAGTTTCACCACGCTGACAGTCACAACGTTTCTATGAAGATTGTTTGATTTGTTTGCAGCTGAAAGATATGTCGCCGACATTGTCAGCGTCGTTAATCAGGGGCCAGCTGTGTCAGAAGAAAAAAGCGCGAAATTTAATTTTTTTACAGGCGATCAGGCCTTGCCAGTACAAATTGAATTACGCTCGTTTTTCTACTAACTGAACGGGCGGGTGAGGGTCATATTAACTCTTAGTCTGACATTTTCTATACATACGGTAGATTAAGGGTGCAAAAGATAGGATTGACCATTTGTTATTGCGGAAATAATAGACTTATGACGATTTCTGCCCAAACACTAAGCTCAGGCACTGGATGCGTTCGCGTAAGGACAAGGAGCCTACCAAAGTATACTTGGGCATATCAGTATCACCTATCACTACATATTATTAAAAAAGCTTCGCGCTGTCTGTATGTATGCTTAAATCTTTAAAACTACGCATCGGATTTTGATGCGGTTTTTGTTAACAGGTAGAGTGATTCAAGAGGAAGGTATATGTATAATACATTGAATCCGTGTGAAGTCGAGGGGTCACTAGTTTAATTATATTTAAAATAGAATACAAATATAATAAAAATGTCTATAAAATTAATACGTATTCTTATAACAGTTTTATTCACTGCGATGAACAACAGATCGTTTCACTTTACTTTCACTGTCAGTCTTCAGAAAAATAACGAATACCTTGTGTGGGCATAGCGGGACTAGAAATATTTGTAAACAAAGATTTATTTTCTTTTTCAATGCGTGGCTTATGATCAGGGGTTAAGAAAACCCGGCAATTATTAAAGAAGAACTGTACAACTCCATATAACCCTGTTCGAGGGACACCGTGGCTGAAATCGTCCATAAGGCCGAACGTCTGCGCTGCTTTTCTAAATGTGGTACCATTCGAATAAGGTATTCGGACATATTTTAAGCTGCTATTAACATGTCCCCTTTTGACATCTTCCACTGTCGATTCCGGACACGAGTATGCGAAAATAATGAAATTATGCTCGTTTTTCTGAAGTAAATAAGAAAGATCGAGTTTAGTGAATGGTACAAATGCAATGTTCAGTAACCTTTGATTGTACTGCATATAATAAAAGGGCATATCTTTTGCCTTTCCCGCCTCATATACCCCGAATTCGTAAGTTCTAGATATCTCCGGCCTAATGCAAACACGACGACGAGTAACAGTTGGATCGCGAAGAGAGTAGTAGAATGGTTCTTCTGGCAAACTGTATTCTATCTCGTTCCATACTTCTGATAAGATCATCCAACCCATTCCAGGGAAGAAGTGCGTCCGGTGCAACATAGCGTATTGGCTTGCCTCCACTAAACTTCTTCTGCCATTGTCGTTCCATGCTGACACGCACCATATGCTGCGATCTTTTTTCAAAAGTGGGTAAGTTCCAAGAAAATACTCATAAAAGTCCGGTGAAATATCTAAGTTATCTTCAAGAACTATAACAGCTTTGTGCTTTAATATCTTAAAGACGTGGTTAAGAGCAATTATATAGTAAGGAGCTGGAGTACTTATTTCGAGTAAAGTGATGGTAGGATCCCATTCGTACTGTTTCATGATATCGCGCGTTTCTTTGGAAATACAGTATGTAGCTACGATAATAGGCAAGCGGTTTTTATACTCGTGTGATCTGAAATGTATAAGGCTATCCATAGATCTTTTTAAAAACACCGCATTACATGTCATGAGTAACGTGGGTAACTCCACTTCTTCTTCCTGTTTAGTATTTTTGGCTCGGTTCTTTATATTATTTCTATTCTTTATAACTATAACACCTAATAGCAAGCACATAATTAATAGAACTTGAAATGATATGCTTTTTTCCCGGCATTTCCGCAAGTTCAATCGCATTTTAATTTGACGCAGGTACTTACATTCGTTACCAAATTTACCAATCCGCTAGTCAAGAAGAAATAATATTGGCACTTCATTCATTATAGTTCCTTATATTGTAAACCAAAAAGTCATTCAAATATTCAGGTGAAAACTAAGATGGTACGACTGTGTATTTTTCTTAGTTAAATACATTTTGAATCAAGTTTTATGAGCATAGTTTTAATGGTGCGCTCGGTAGTCACGGCTGAGAAGGAAGATGGAAGTAAGTAATTTCGATAAAAGTAAAAAGCTATTCAAATTTACATTAACCGTATTATATTAATTACAATACGATTTTGTAGGTATTACGTGTCCATGACATCGATACAACGTAGTAGGTATCGTGTAACTGTGTTTTGGTCGTTTCTTCCCATTTGCCGACAAGGTTCCCTCCTGCCAGGAGTCCTGCCAAGGTGTTGCCGACCGTGTAGAAAGTCATAGACCGACAATACTTATATAGTTACCTACTCGGTCTCGAGTCCCGGGCGAGAGGCATGGAAGAGTGGCTATTTAAAGCTTTTTCATGTACTTTGGGTCACCTTCTCCCGAGAACTACGAGCGATTCAGGAAGCTAGTTATAGCAACTGCCATGAGGTCAATACCCAGGGGATACCGTAAAGAAAGATTAAATACTCTTTACGGTACGGAATACTAAGAGTATATTGAAGGGAAAAGGAAAGAAATCGAATAAATAGGAGAACTGGACACTGCTCACTAGCTGATAAAGTCGCTTGATGATGCAAGAAGACTCAAATGCGACAAAACTGTTCAGAGGATGAACTTCACCCACTCCAGTAAGAATGCTTGGCACCTCATCAGAACTCACCAAACGCTAGGAAATAGCGCGGTTAAACTATCGAACACCCCAAACACATAGACGAAACATAAACAAGCAAAAAGACGTAACTGCTTTCAATAGGTATTCAAGGTATATTTTGTAATAAATAGATTTTTTTGGAAAAAACTCAAATACGGCTTACCGAATATGTTAAAAATAATTTTCGTGATAAGTTCGTCTGATAATCCATCTTCCTGATTTTTTTCACATTTTTTGGACCTCTCGTTCAAAAGTTAGAGACGGACCACTTTTTCAGAGTTTTAGAGCGATTATTTCGAAAATATCCGATTAATAAAATTTGGTTTACGAAAACTTTACTTTATATTTAAAGACCTATTAGGGGATGTGCCACAAGTACCTACATATTTGCCAAAAACAAATTTTTTGACATTTAATTACATGTATGGAGAAAAGGACATCAGGCTCTACAGACTGATAGATAAATACTCGCACAAACAAACATAACTTTCCAGTTGTCCCTAAGGTGAATCGGCCAGTAAAGTTCGGGTACTTAACAATGGTCTCCCCCAGGGCTCGGTATTGGCTCCGATATTGTTTAACTTATACATACGTGGCATCCCAAGACATCTCCGATACACTTTTCTACAAAACAACAACTTCCACAAGTACTCCGGTATCACATCACATTGGACAGAAGCCTAACATAGGTAGCCAACACACTAAAAGGCCAAATCAATACCAGCGGGGCTAAGATGCCAAGCTGATATCCTGATAATTGCTGGATAAGACGATAGTTTGTCGGCACGTTCTGATAATTTCTGATAATTTTAAACAGTTCTGTCAAATGTCTTTGCATTTGGCAGCTGTCACCGTCGCGTTATCCGTGAAACTTGTCAGTTTATCAACTTATAGCATTATCTTATGACATTCGTGGACAACCATCTTAGGCCCGCTGAAATAACATAGTCCAAAAACATACAGGAACGACTTGGGAAGCAACTTCCTCATGTCTGCGAACTTACGGTGCTGACCTTAGTCTATTCAATGGCCGAATACTGCGCTCCAGTATGGATGCATAGCGCCGGTGCCTCCCGGGTAGATGTGCAGTTGAAAGAGATCATGCGACTTATTACTGGCTGTCTTAAGCCTAAACCGACCTTTTGGCTACCGGCGCTTAGCGCCATAGAATCACCTTATCTGCGCCAGAAGATTGGAAAGAAACGCCTGAAGTTCCGCAACCCACGAGCTCTGAGACCTGGTTCTAGAATGCCCGGTCACTAGATTTACGGGACGAACGGAGGATCTCGTAAGCCTTAGAGAAAACGCCATCGAATACCTGAGACGGGCTAACCTAAATCTATGACTAGTTTTATAATTGTATTTTTACTATGCATCCAAATATCGCCAATATACGCCATACGATAAATAAAATAAAAAAAGTAAATTGGGTGAGTTAATAGGTGTCTTAAATTGCTAAGGTAAGGGAACAGGTGTCATCTTAATACAATTTGTAAACTATGAAACTAAGCATTTATTAATTAATTTGTTCATTATTCAAAACGAGAAGTAAATGGTTTTACAAGACTAAATTTTATGTTACTGGTGACCGGAGAGCTAGTGGCTTCTTATCTAGTGTATTCCACAACCTATCAGCATTGCGATACAACGAGGAAATGCCGCCAGCGCCAGCATCCTAGACACATTGCCTCATGGCCCTATTTTAGACTTAAGGTAGGTAGAGGTAGGTAGCTAGGTAAGTTACACTTACTGTATATATTGTGAAAATAAATTTTCATTAAATGACGAGAGCCCGAGACGAGAGCAACCTGTTCATTTGCGTTCTAGGCTTCTTGAATGTTTTGCCGGCTGTACACCGAATATTGGAGAAGCCGAGAACGCGAATTAACCCGGAGCTCTCGTCTCGTCTCGTCTCGCGCTCTCGAATGTTCGGTGTACAGACGGCATTTGGTGACTTTGGTGTAAAGCCGGCAATAAGTATATAATTAGTTTGGTGAACCAAATTTCGCAGTCGCGAACAAACAATATTGGCGACCATGTAGCACACAAATGACGCACTGAAAACCGCGTATCAAACAAATAGGCACCGTCTCATTGATTCAAAATCAAGCCATGATTGCTGTGAGTGATGATAATGTATGTTTTGTTCCTTTTTATTGCCGAGTGCGGCGAAGACCGGTGTGATAAATTACTGAAATAACGCCCCATTTCGGTTTTATGGCCAAACTCCTTGTTGGCTTTTATTCGGCTTGATAGTTTATGTGTTGCGGAGAAGTTCCAAAATCAACTATGCAGTCGTGATCCCGCGTCTAACTAAATTCAAACAGACTACGTCATTTTTCGTTTTCTCTTCAAGTTCTAGAATAAGGAGGATTTAAAAATTATCTACCTATTCATATCATACTTACACTTAATTGATTACTGTAATTAACTAGTTATTTTATATCTTTTAGTTTACTTTTAAATTTCTTCTTTTTGTTTAACAGTTGGCTTGACAACTTGTTAAAGTTCTTATTTATGTATGTATACCTACAGACAGATGGAAGTAATTGATACTTGTAGGACAGGTTTTCCTGTTACAGGTATTAAAGTCTCATGTTGTTATGTAATTATTGTACCAATTTTTGTTTTTTGTAAAATCAGTCGTTAATTTTTTTTAAGACAATAAAAATATAATATTCATGTATTCATATAAGTTTATTGCACATATCTAATGGCGATTTTACAGGTGGAACATTGAGCACTGATCACATCATGTATCCTGTTGGGCGCAGCAAATTAGAAGACCTAAGTGAATAATTGTCTCAATTCAGGTAAAACGCTAGACTTTACCTCAAGTTAGGTAAACTGGTGTCAGGTACAAGTAAGTAATAATAACCAAAAACTTACAAAAACCCTCCTCCGAGGATTGATTCCGCACAAAGGATGCTTTATCCCCCCCCATTTATGACCTAGGTTCTTAAGAATACTGGTGGCACGGAACTCTCAGTGTGCGACAATTATACGGTTTTCGGATTTTTTCCTGTATTTGTACTGCAAGCTCTTGCTTATGCCAAATTTCGTGGTTCTGGATCAACGGGAAGTACCCTATAGGTACATTTGCATTCCCATTGCAAATGTATGGGAAATGCGATATAAATGGCCGTATTTTTTGATTACGTTGCCGTAGAGATTTGGTTTTTTCACAGGCAAGTCGTACACTGCCTCTGTCGCGGGTGGTAGCTCCCGACTAAATTACGTGAGTGACCCGTTTTAAATATTGTTTAGGGTGGATTTTTAAAATGTGATTTTTGCATCATTTTCCTGGGCTATTTTTTTTTTAGATTTTGAGCAAAATGACATTGGATTATGAAACTCCATTAAAAATGAAGTAAAATGGTACATTAGGCACCCCTTTGATCTTAATAGTTTTGAAGTAATTAGCGATTGAAATAACTTGATCCAGGAAATGACGCCCATGCCAGGAAATGACGTATACTGCTACTGCATAAGAAACAGTGGCATTCTGATGAAATAAAATTCTGGTTGCTTCACAACTATGTGACTGAGTTTAGTAAAACGTCCCACTTTATCGATTCTACATATTTACGGAGTTACTGGCAGTTTAGTGAAATATGGCAAAACCTACCGAAAATCGGCAGCGTCTCACTTTGTCGAATAACTAAAAAAATCGTCGATATCATATTTGTGACTGTTTTTTAAGAAAATTATCTACTTTATCGATGTGGAGTTATGAGTAGTGAGGTGTGATGTCTCTAGGTGCTATAGTTTTTTTAATTTCAAATTTACGAAAGCGAAAAAGCGATAACTGAGAACGATGGCTGGATCTGAAAAATGCCTATTTTTCGAAAATAACTGATAAAATGTTTATAAAAAAAACTTGTATGTTTAATTACTAACATATGTTTTAAAACTTGTATTGACTTGGCTTTTCAAAGCGGACCCCAGGCTCCCTGAGCCATGGCCATGGCATACGCCGGAAAAACGCTGGGAAGAAGAAGAGAGCTTGAGAATATGTTACGTTGCTTATAGTCGTAGCCGCTGTCTACATATGCTTTATACAGCAATTTTGTTAAAATATATAAAAAAAATATTTATGACATTTTTAACCTGAATATGTTTACGATATATGATAACTGTTAAGTTTGGGTAAGGTAGGTACTATTGAACATAAATTTGATTCAGCGCTCATATAATTATCACCATTCAGGGCACGAGTCACCCAATGAAACTTATTTCAATTTGATACGACATAGTCCACGATCTCTTCCCAAATCTCCCTAGCCATGGTTTAAGTCTCATTTATGAAATACGATATTGATTGATTGAACGAATATTTAACACTCTTTTCACCCCCTTTTCACACCTTGTTCCAAAACGATAAAAACACTTATTTTTGGATTTTGACCAAAAACCTTTACACATAAATTAATGTCTCTAGCTAAACAAAAAAAACATTCTTCCGCAATACAAACTTTCAACACCCTGTTCACTTTTTAGGGGTGAAACTTTCCAAAACAAACCTTTCTTTTGAAAAGAAACCTTTCAACCAAAATTAAAGTCTCTAGCAGAAACAGAAAACCTTACTTAAACAAAACTACAAAAAATCAACATCCTTTCCACCGCTTTAGGAGTGGAATTTTCTAAATCGTTGAAATCACTTTAATTAAATTCGGATTTATTAGTGTAAGGATTTTTTTCATTAAGTTTGAAGTCCATAACTAAAACGGAAAGCCTTCCGCATAACAAACTTTTACATATTTCACCCCTTTTGGGGTTGATTTTTCCAAAACGCAAAAATTCCTTTTTTTGTATATTAATAACAAACCTTTGTACTAAGTTTTAAGTTTTTATCTAAAAAAAACTTTCTCCCATACAAACTTTCAACCCCATTTTTACCCCCTTAGGAGATGAAATTTTCAAAATTCCTTCTTATTCCTTATCTTCGCTAAACATTTAACGTACTGTGAAAAATTCAGGGTCTTACGTGTAGTAGTTAATCAGTCAATCAGGACTTTTCCGTTTATTTGTATAGAAGATTTTCATATCATCACGCGTTTCATATATCAAGACGTCATTTCCTGGTAGATTCGTCATTTTCCTGGGTCGTATACCAGGAAATGACGCCAGGAAATGACGTACAATTGATATATTTTACGATAACTGCAAAATTGTAAACAAAATGAATACGTGATCTAAACATATATAAATACAAACAAACAAGCTATCCGACATTAAAAAATAATAAGATTTTAATTAATTTTAAATGCTTAAATAACTTTCCAAACATATGACGTTATGGGAGGACGAAAACGGATCATGTAAAAGACTTACCTCGCAAGTCGCTTAACATTCGCCAATTGCACGTCCAATCGCTATGATACCTACGAGCAACTATCTTACTTTATCCTAGCATCGCAAACATGGCCTCAGTACCTTCGATTAATCACTTATTAGCAGGTGTTTGCGTGAAGTCGTTTACTGGCTAAACGTGTGACACATGGATCTATATTGGGATCCCTAAAGTTTTTTATCCTATTTTTGCGTTCCCTAATCCTTTTTTGCCATAATAATCATTTGTCCTAACACTCATTTGGCCTATTTTTGATTGCCCTCTCATTGAATGGATGATTTTAGTTTGCCCTAATGTTTGATGTCCTAATGTCACCTGACATATTGATTACATATCCTAATGTTATGTTCCATAATGACTATTTGTCCTATTGATCATATGTCCTAATCATTATTTTCCCTAATTTTATATGGCCTTGACGTTTATCCTATTATTGTAATACCTACGTAATATTATTTGTCCTAACGATTCTTAGCCCAAATTAATTAATTAATACAAAATTGTAGTTTGTAAAGAGTGTTATGTAAAGAAGTCGGTTCTGGCGCTTCGCCGGCCGCTGCCGCGGCACGCTCGCTTCGCTCGCTCGGCTCGCGCGCTGTTAGGTCGCAGTTCAACCTAACACTCCTCCTCGCTTCGCTCGTCGTCGTACCTAAACCGACCTGCCTTAAACTTCGATCTTTGAAGCGCTGGATCTCAGCCATTTTAATTTTAGAAAAAAGTTTTTCAATTAAAAGCTGCTTATTGTGATGTGTTATATACGTTACAACTAATAGTATTTATCCTAAAGATTCTTAGCCCAAATTAATTAATTAATTAATACAAAATTGTAGTTTGTAAAGAGTGTTATGGAAAAAAGTCGGTTCTGGCGCTTCGCCGGCCGCTGCCGCGGCACACTCGCTTCGCTCGCTCGGCTCGCGCGCTGTTAGGTCGCAGTTCAACCTAACACTCCTCCTCGCTTCGCTCGTCGTCGTACCTAAATCGACCTGCCTTAAACTTCGATCTTTGAAGCGCTGGATCTCAGCCATTTTCAATTTTAGAAAAGGTTTTTCAATTAAAAGCTGCTTATTGTGATGTGTTATATACGTTACCACTAATATTATTTGTCTTAAAGATTCTTAGCCCAAATTAATTAATTAATACAAAATTGTAGTTTGTAAAGAGTGTTATGTAAAGAAGTCGGTTCTGGCGCTTCGCCGGCCGCTGCCGCGGCACGCTCGCTTCGCTCGCTCGGCTCGCGCGCTGTTAGGTCGCAGTTCAACCTAACACTCCTCCTCGCTTCGCTCGTCGTCGTACCTAAACCAACCTGCCTTAAACTTCGATCATGGAAGCGCTCGATCTCAGCCATTTTAGTTTTAGAAAAAAGGTTTTTCAATTAAAAGCTGCTTTTGCATTATTGTGACTTGTTATATACGTTACAATCAATATATATTATGTCATAATTACACCACTTTCGACCAAATTTTATAAGACCCACCTTTGGTACAGTCCAACTAAAATATGGTTAAAACTGGTACAAGACTGCGTATGTATATGATAACATGCTTCGAACAGATGAGTTTTAGGACTACTTATCATTACATTATGGATAATAATTATTATGACAATTGATTGTTAGGACTAATGCCGGTTAGGATAAAATAGTTATAGCAAGAGATATGAGGACAAACGTTATTAGGGATCGCGATGAATATGCCAAAACACATTAGGGTTATTGATGTTATGCCAAAAATGCTTCGGGCAAATGAGTTTTAGGGCAACCATTACGTTATGGAAAATAATTGTTATGGCAATAGATCGTTAGAGCTAATGCCCGTTAGGACAAAACGGTTAGGGCAAGTGATTTTAGGACAAAAATTGTTAGGGATGTAGAGGGCCACCCGTGACACATATATCATGGCCGCCTGGCTTTCGAATAATATGTTTTTGGCAGCATAGTGTGTATAATATAATGCGCAATTAATCTAGCTTTCTAATGATGCCAAAAGTTTAAATGTAGGGTGTACAGATGTGACGCAAAGCTACATTGTTCGAAGAAAAAAGAAAAAAAAATTGATATTTTTTATTAAGGTTCTGTTTATAATAACAATAAAGATTATATTGTGCCTCGTTATGTTTTCTTGTGTTAAACACATAGAAAATAAATTTGAAGTAATTTTGTAATACATTTAGCGGTAATAGGCGTGTGACACCTAAAAATCGCTCTTTGAAAATCCACCCTTTAATATCTATAAAATTATCTATAAAACCGGCAAAAAATGACGTTTGTTGTATGGGAACCCCTTAAATATTCGCCTTATTCTAGGATTTGCTGTTATTGCGGTAGCAGAAATACATCATCTGTAAAAAATTCAATTGTCTAAACATAACAGTTAAAGAGATACAGCCTGGTGACAGTAAGAATTAAACAAAAACACTTTAAATAGATTAGGTACTTAGTAAATTAGCTATCTTACATATATATTTATACCTAACACATTTAACAGTGTATGTAATTAGTGATACCGAGCTCTAGCTGTTAGTTAAGCCACTAATTGGCTTTAGCAGTTAAGTATATGAAACTCTGCGATAAATACTTACGTATTATGGAACTTTAATTAAAAACAAAAGACACACAGCGGAGACTTAGTAATAGGGCCCTGTTTTTACCCTTTGATATACCACAACCACTCACTTTTTACCGCGCGATTGAAATTGTGTGTAGATCAAAGCGTTATGACAAGATTCTGACTCTGACATAACAACTTACTACCTTACCCTCGCCTTATTCTATGAGGTATTTGACTTTTGCCAAGTACCCCCTTCCACTCTGAAATCGGTCTCGCTATCCCTGGCATAAACAAATCACAGTCGGGCAGTGCGATGAGTAAGGAGTAGACGAGCGTGGTAAACCGCATAAAGGGGATTGCAATGAGCTTACCATGAGTTGTACCTACTTAACCATAGGCGTTAGCGACTGCGCGTTTCTAAAGTATGTCTGTCTCGCTCCTTCCAGTGTGCGTACCATGAGTTGCATTCGATTGCGACTGCGGCATTCGACACTACTCCCACTACTCTAGCAGGAGCGAGACGGGCATACTTTCGAATGCCGCAGTCGCCATCGAAAACAAATAATGGTACGCACACAGTACTCTAGCCAGAGTGATACGGACATATTTAAAAAACGGTTACGTATAACTCATGGTAAGGACACAGGCGTAAGCGAGAGCGTGGGTGAACCTCAGCCAGCAGAATAGTACCTTGACTATAAAGTGGGCGAGTCCCAAATTTCTACACAGCTCCAGAAAGATATATTATACAGACGTACATTGTCATAATAAGTAAGTACAGTCAACCAATTGGAACCCTAGGCCACTCTAGAACCATGTCAAAATGACAAGCTGTAAGAGATTTATTACAATCTGATATATAGAGTCACTATGACATAGTCCTACAGTGGCCTAGGGTTCCAATTGGTTGACTGTACCTACATAGTGATGCCGACACATAAGTACCGATACATAGGGCACACCAAAATGATTGGGAATTATATATTTTAAGCCTAGATAGTATAAAACCCTTTTTTGATGCGTGATTACTGGATTTTAGAATATCGAATGGCTTTTTAGAATTAAAAAAAGTTGCATTTGTTTTCATGGGCGTATTTAAGATGTGCTATGATAGAAAATCAAAATCTAGCAAACTCGAGCAAGAAAGTAATCTTCTTACTCTCAACTCCTCTTGTAAAATTGATGGTATTCGACCTCGACGAAACTCCGCATAATTATCATCTATACATTATTGTTGGGAGGTGCTTCAACATTATAAATCGAAACAAAATCAATTGAGACACAACCATCTTGAGATAACTAACGGCAAAAGTTATGGCAAATTAATTCAGGAATATTTTCACGCAAGAATTCCGTTTTAATTGACGACCTGCCACATTCAGATACGGCTATGAAGAAGAATCAACGTCAAAAAGAATCAAAAAATCTAAAAATGTCATTTGCTACTCTAAAAGGTCAGTTATCAGTTATCACGCAACAAAAAAGGTTTTACAGTACACATGGTGCTATATTACCGCACTAGTGCAATAATGAGCACTTTATGTGCCTATGTCAAAAAATCAAAGGGCCATACGTACTGTAAAACGTCGTACGATACACGTGCGAATAGGTAATCTGCAACTCGTGGCGATTTAAAACACTTCCTTCGGTCGTGTTTCAATTTATCGCCACTCATTGCGAACTTCCTCCTTTTCGCATTTGTATCGTAATGTACTATTGTGCTAACTAGGTTTAAAACATATGTTTTCCGATCATTACGGTGTGTCCCTCGTAAGAAGGACAGCGCTATGTTCGTAAATAGCGACGTCCCGTTCGCACACCGAAGCAACGTGCGGGTCCGGATCAACGTGACGACTGCCTAAGACATCACGACACTTTAATTAATAAGACTCTCTAATTAAGCGTCTCTTAAACTGCGAGACTCACTTTCAAGACGGCAACCTGTTTTAAAATTAAAGGTAAACTCAGTTAGACTTTTAATCGCCTGCAAATTGAATATCTTGACACTTTAGGCGATGGACTAATAGATTTAGCGTGAAATGGAAAATTCAACCTTTGACCTATTTGCTTTTAGCCAAAATACTTTATTGTGAGTACTTTTATTGGCGTAAAGCGTTAAACGTTTTATTTCGACTGCGAAAAGAAATATATTATGTACGTTAAAATGTTCACCAAACCGTTAAAAAGGTGCGGGTACGCACTTTGTGAATATTGTATTGTAACAAGCCAAAATATACACTTTATGGACACTATTACTCAAATACTCTCTAAAAAATGAATTATAAAAAAAAAATCTAAACCTACCTTAAAAACTATTGGGGCCTAAATTATACAAGCAAAAATGCGTAAGGGTCTTCAAAAAATCAGGGCACTTACGTCATTTTGTATTAAATAATTTACTGGCGAAAACTCAAAAACGGCTTGACCAAATATGTTCAAAATCATTTTCGTGGTCGTCTGATATCCTATCTTCGTGAAAATGTTTGGGCTAGGGGCGGGGGGACACTTTTCCACACTTTCAGAGCGGTATTTCTGAAAATATTCGATTAATGCAAATTTTGTAGAAGGAACTTTGAAGTTATATCATAGATGAAGTGCCACAAGTAGATATTTGCCAAAAAAAGTCATTTAGTTACATGAACACCAAACGGGATCGTGCCTTTTCGTCGGGATTAACGTTTACCAAATTATTATTTGCCAACTCACATTTGGCCGGAATTTCATTTACCAACTAGGTTAGGTAAGGGTTGGAATATGATATTCCGCGAACGAATACGGTTGCGAAACGATAACTTGGGAAATAAACATTTAGCAAACATGTACTTTGGTATTTATACCAAAGTACTTGCATGTTAAACTTAATTACTAAATGTACAAATCGAAGTAGCCTCACACAAAATACACCTCTGGTTTTAATATCATTAGATACCTACTAAATTTGTATATGTTTTACCTATAGTTACTGAGTAAAACTGCTGTGACATACGGACGGCCGGACAGACAGACGGACTGGAGGAAAGTATAAGGGGTTCCGTTTTTCCATTTTGGCTCTAGGTCACCCATCCAGCCAATAATTAGGATTTTTTAAGACATCAAATCATCAAAAAAACTCATAGATTTAAGTATAATATAAAACTACCAATGACTTTCGTCTGGTGCATGGTGGTGCATCAAAGTGCCACTTTTCTGTTCAAAGGATCACACAGTTTTAGGTTTTCGGGTATTATTTGTATATTATCCTTCTTTTTAGTCGTTCCCTCATGGCTGAGGATCGTGACCGTATGCAACTGTTCTCCACGTAGTCCAGGTCTTGGCTAATAAGTGGGCCGCTTCGTAGAGACACACTTTGCAGCCCTCCTTGACTACGTCGCTCCAGCGCACTGGTATCTTCCCTCTACTGCGTTTGCTCTCTTACATTCCATGTCCCAAGGCACTTTGTTTGGTTTTTGGGAGTTTCTTAGTTTTTGTTCCCTTACCAGTAGCATTAGCTCCATTAGTTGCCTGGTGGTCCACAGCACAGTGGCTCGTAGTACATTTCACACCACAGAACCCGGACTTGTGATGGCGCCGAGCGTCAGTCGGACTGCATAACTCTCTACTCAATTCTTGGAACATTTGCATGAGATTTTCTTGGGACATTAGTGCAATGGTTTCCCGATGCCTTCTGCACCACACCCTTTAGGTACGTACGTACGTATGTACGTTATTGGTTTAGGTAGCTTACGTGGTTTCATTACGGAGTGACCTTCTTCGGCCTGTTGGTCCACGGGAACTATTTTATTTTATTCTAGGAGTGAGACTCGCCCGAAGAAGACCAAATCAGCAAAACACATAGATTAAGACATATATAAAACTACCAATGAATTTCATCTGGTGCATGGTGATGCATCAAAGTGCCACTTTTCTTTTCAAAGGACCACACAGTTTTAGGTTTTTAGGGTATTATCTGGTGGCAGCTTTTGTTATATCCTGCTTTGTTTATTTTCCTTATACTAAGTGCGAAAAGCAGTATTTTTTTTGGTCGTTTGAATTCCCCTTTACGCTCAGAATTCTACATTAGAGTCTATCACTTTATTAGGAATTTAATGTACGCTTGTGATACAATCTACCTACTGCCTATTATCTCATCTACGTAAAAAGTGCCTCTTAGAACAGGTAAATAAATATACTTAAAAAGAGGTACAAAAAGACTTAGAATAAACTGTGGACGGAACAAATATTTTGTTTTTATTTTCATAAAGGGGTTGTCGTCCTCATATTACGATAATATCGGCCTACTTGGCTCGCATTCAGCTTATCATGCTGTTGCCGCCCCCTCGAGTTCAAAGCCCTACCTCCAATCAGGCATTCACGCAATCTTAACTTTCCTGAACCTTCTTGCAAAACTGTAATAAGTTTTCAAACTTTTTGACATGCCTCAGAAAAACAAGATAGGATAGATTCCCTTTGGTTGAGGGTTTAATATATGATATGGATTGATATATGATATGATATGATTGTTATTCATTGAAATTCAACACTTTAGAACGGATTAATCGCGTTTATTAACACCATGACCCTACGCTTCGAGCCCTTTGAGCGAAAGGGCTCGAAACGTAGGGTCATGGTGTTAATAAACGCGATTAATCCGTTCTAAAGTGTTTAATTTCATATAATATGGATGTTATTACTTACCTAACTTACCTTACTAATAGATAGAGTCGATAGAGTCTATTAACACTTTGGCTGTCCTCCATATCAACGAAAGTGCATTTTATGTAATGATGTATATATACCAACACATACTTGCCATAAGTCCCAATAGTGAATTACATGTAATGCACGGACAGCCAAAGTGTTAAGAATATTAAGAATAGGTTTAAAGACAGACGAAGATCTTTTTAACTTTAGAATGAGATTGGATTTACAGTCTCAGAATTTAGGCGATGACAGGTGACAGAAGGTAGATGATAAGTAGCCACTGCACAGTCCCGTCGAACTTTCTAGTCTTGTGTGCTTACCATGAGTTTTACTTAATCACGATTGTGTGATTCCAAAGTATTTGCAACTTGCTCCCGCCAGTTAAGAACGAGTAAGATACACCTACTTTCAAATCGCGTAGTCGCTAGTGATTGTCTTTCTACACCTACAGCAACTCATGGTACTCATGGTACCGGTAATGGTTTAATGAATGGCCGCTATTGTGCTGCTTTTGGTACTACAGATCGATTCACGAAATCTGGCGTGGAATGTCTGTAAAACTAATGTCAGTTACATACATTTTCCACGCCATCTTTCGTGAATGGATCTATGTGCTTACCATGAGTTGTAAGTAGCCGGAGGCCTTAGAGACTGAGCGTTTCTAAAAGTCTTCCTCCTACCACTACTCTGGCAGGAGCGAGACGGACATACTTTAGAAACGCTCAGTCTCTAACGCCTCCGGCTACTTACAACTCATGGTAAGCACACTATACAGCTGTTCACGCGACATTGCATTTAAAATAATGCCATATATGTTCAATAATGGGCGAGGCGAGCTAAAGGTATGGAAATACCAGTCATTATTTATATCTTGGGTGACTGAGCAAACTTAAGTGTCTCCGCCAGCTACTGCATGAGTATTATGTACAGTGACGTTCAAAAGTGCATGGGCAATTTAAGCCACAAGTCACCTGTGGTACGACCTTATCTAGTCAACCTTATATAGTTAACCTAGTCCACATATGTTTCCCGCTTTGTAGCGAAAATAGTGCGTAAAGTCGTAACAACAACGTATCGCAACTACAACGTATCGAAACGACAATGTGTCGTGATTAGCGCTGAATGGGTTAACAGAGTAATCTAGTCCGTTGCCCTCACCTTGTGAGACGGATAGAGTTTGTTCGGCGACTATGACAGACAGTCAATTAAAGTAGACGCCACAAGTACCTACCCTCAATAAATAGTATGAGAAACAACATGCATCGATTTTTGCCTTTTAAATAGAAAAGCCAATTCATTAATTTTGGTTGAATTTTTGCAAAGACACAATGAGGCATTTTTTATTATCTGACAATTAAAACCTAAGAAACAGGCGAACAACTGAGTAGTGTTAATAGATTTTACGATTAGACCTACTACATAATTAAAAAGTTTCGCAAAACATATTAAGTGAGTTGAAAAAAAATCTATCAACAATATCGACAGACTCTCCGAGTTTAATTAGCTCATGCCACAGACACGCATAGATACACATGCCAAAGTTAAAACATCTTTTATTCTCCATAGCGGTCGGAAGAAAAACACTCCTAGTAACCTGAAGCAGCTAACCACAATCATTTAGACGTAAATTGAAGGCCCTGATCGTTAAATTACCCTTAATTTATGTCGAAGATCGGTCACTGACGTCACCTTGCTATCTGAGACATTCAGAAGCAGGATCCGAATCAGAATTATTTGCCACAAGTATAGGTATACATGTACATGCAAATATACAGTTAAAATTATGCATATAGATTTGTCTACATTGAAATTATTTGCTTTGCTGTGTCTAGTCCAAAATATGGTCTGTGTCATCAAATGACGTCGATCGGTGTCAATAATATCATTATTGACACAAGATTGAACGGTTCGGCTGCATTCTTACATCGAAATTAAAAACCGTTCAGTGCATCGTGTGTCTCGTGTTAATATGGCGCCTGAAGTTAAATATACAAAGGTAAGTTTAAAATTAATATTTACATTGAAAACTATTTCGTACATGCACATAGTGTAAATAATAATTCACTGAGTTATCAAAAGCTATACACACGCAAAGCTAAAACTTGACATAATTAAATATTCTTTTGAATAATACGACTGACATGTGACTTACTTAGATTATGGACATGGAATTTTTCTCTGTGTTTGTGTACTTAGAATATACTAATGTCTTTAACTTAATGATATTTAAACAAAAATCCCAGCACAGCAATAAAGATTTATTTATTATTAACACGTGAATTATATATAGCAAACCAAACAATTAGATCACAGTTTGTAAAACATTTATATTTATCAGATAAATGTTATTTCTATCTCTGCTCAATTTACCCCATAACTATGCTCAACTCACCTCACTATAGGGGTAAGTTGAGCGATTCTGACTTCGATTACTTTAGAGCAAATATTTGCTAAATGATGCACGATACAATAAAACATGTCGGGGGATATTTATAGCCAGATAAATTTCCCAGCAATCAAAGTAAGTTTCATTTTTCTGGAGCAAACCATTAAGAAAATATAGAGCTTTGATTCCAAAATTGCTCAATGTGCCCCGCTCTACCCTACTCAAGTACATGCCCAGCAAACACCAATTTCTTTCCTTTATTTGTTGCCTCCGGTTGGAAAGCTATTTCAATGGGTGATGGCACGAAATCCCGTTTCAGTTATAAGCAGGCTCATTTCAAACTTAGAACAACAATGTTGATGTTATTGGCAATAAATACTACCAACGTCTTGTTTTGTCTAATATAGTATAATATAATAAGATTTCATTGAAATTATTACAATAATTACGTGACTTCTCATATGACTAGGGCTGCCATCCATCCGGGTTTCCCCGGATTTATCCTAGTTTAGAGCCCGTCCGGGGAGCGTCCGGTCAATCCCTAGTAAAAGCATATATTTTTAAATTAAAAATTGATTTCTTTAGTGTCCGGGAAGAGACCGCGAGGTTAATTAAACGTCCAGGTTTTTTAACTTTTTTATCCGGTTTCGTCAATGTACGAGATGGCAGCCCTTATGACAATCGTGTCAAAATATACGGATTTTGCCTACAGCTGCCACTGCTGTGTGGCGCTGTCGTGGTGCACGGTCCCGGTTGAATGTGTTGTATGGCTTCGTACTTCCCTATACCTACGTATTTACACAATACACAGTTCCACAAGTCAAGAGGACACGCATACAAGAACAATTTCACGTAATGACAGCATGATTTTGTAATTACTTACTGTATTTTTTTGGTACTGAACAGTGAAGCACAAGACAGATAAAAAAGTTTTTATTCCTATAAAAATAAATATTTATATTTAAGTATGTGTTATTTTTAGTTTTATGTTTACACATTCAATTCAATTTTTTGAAATCAGTCATTCATGTAGCTATAAACTCTCGTGGAACTACATACCTATACTAAAAAAACAGATGAAACACCAAAGATTAAACCAAATCAAAATAAAAACACAAAAGAATCAGTGAGCTTAGTGGCATTAAAGTTAATTAGTTTGAACGAGGTTAATTTAATGACTTTTTTAACAGTCTAATGTAATTAATCTCGGGCGCAAGACGCAAAGCAATTTACTAACTTATACGACACTACTAGTTACTAATAATCTAATCTCTTAATGCATCAGCTGTTCATCAGAAATGAGTGGGTGGACGCCCGCAGCGGTAACTGCTTCCCCGTCTGCACCCCTCACGATGGCTCCGTCATCGCACAAGTCGCCGAAGGAGATAAGGTACGTTGAAATGATACACGCAAATGCTAATATTAAGAATATTAAGAAATATTAAGAAAAACTTACTGTAAAATCGGCCATAATGGAATTCCGGGAGTGACCCACTGCCCGCGAGCGATGTCCCAATATTAAGTTAC
The DNA here is from genome assembly GCA_949128165.1 of Lathronympha strigana. Classification (NCBI taxonomy): domain Eukaryota; kingdom Metazoa; phylum Arthropoda; class Insecta; order Lepidoptera; family Tortricidae; genus Lathronympha; species Lathronympha strigana. Next base: position 13,323,718 of record OX421908.1, read on the forward strand.
ATTTTCGTTATAATGTATGATGGGTATTAGAGTTTGGAAATGTAACGTATTGAACAGCGCAATCTCCTACTTTAAGGATGACTCACACTAGGACGGGACTATCCAATGATACCTCACACTTTAGGGTTGAAACGAGAAAAAAATCACCCCCCACTTTACGTGTATAGGATAGGAGGTACCCTAAAAATAAAAGTTTTTCGACTTTTTATTTTACTACTCTGTCGGCATGATTGATATATAGGTATGTAGGTATATTCAGACCAAAAGCGTTCTTCTACTAACGGTCATTGAGCTGAGCTGACGAATGGACGGACGGACGGACAGAAAGACATGGAAAAATTATAAGGGTTGCTAGTTGACTACGGCACCCTAAAAAGTGGAAGTTATCATATCAATGTCCCATGGTACTCGTGTAATAATCAGTAGGTCTATTAATATCCTTGTATCGGGTTACTCACGTCAATAAAGTTAAAAATATCGTCATGCTTCGCAATTAACAGTCCGTGTCCCCCTAAATCATGAGTGAGATACGCTCGCGACGGTTGTACTACGCACACTATTCATTTTAGATAAAAAAGTATACTAATATTAGGTCTATTACTCACGGGGGTTTTCTATTTAAAATTATAAAACAGAACATCGATTTTTTAGCGGCATAGAATGCATGATTTTCGAACAATGTCTGTCCATTGCGCTTTGCACATAAAGCTGCCATATGTTGTGAGCGACGTGTTGATATGATAAGTTGTTTTAAGTAGTATCATCATATATCTGTGCAATGCTGTACAGGCCATCGTGCCAAATAAATACTCCTTTCATATGACGGGCGGGCATCCCCGGTACTGGGACCGGTGTCCGATATTCTCTTGGCCGATTTTACAGTAAGTTTTTCTTTACCACCGGTCCTCTCAAACACAGCTTGCACGAGACGAAAACTTTGCTAACAAGCAAAACTCAAGGAATTTTCACAATACCATCTCGAGGAAAACTACTAAGTAGCATTATTATAATATAAAACAGTTGAAAATGTACTTCGGTTAACCAATTAATGTAATTAACAATTAATGTAATACAGTCTAATTAAAGCCGAGGGCCGAAATCGCTCCAACAGTCCTGAAATTTGGTATGTATGGCAATTGGAGGTTCTCTTTTCATGTCCACACCATTTGACGTTTGGGGACCTCGAGGAACCGCCGCCATCTTGGAAAATGTGCATCTTTTCGTAGAATTTCTCGTTATGCTTCAAATTTACGCTTGGAATGAAAATGCGATTTGCACAACATTAAAGCTCATTAAAACTTGCCTGAATACGACTCCTCCCTATTTTTATGTAATTGTCTATGAACTGCTCCAATATCACAAATTTACCCGACAGTGACTCACAAAAAAGTAGGGCGATGGTTTAAGAATTGAAAATTTGATACATCCTGTAGCCTAGGATACCTACTAAGTGGATTTTTACATTTCCATTGGAGCTGGACAACGAGTCAATATTAATATTATTTTATAAAAATCAATATGGTGGCTGACAGAGGCACCGATAATGAAATCGTTTTTTTTTGTAGCGCCTTAACTATACAGATACACTAACTATTCACCAAATATAGCCGACAAAGATCCCGATGAACAAGGCTTTCAAATCAGATCAACCGTCCGAGACACACACGTTAAACATACCTAAATACACCGTACTTTTTTAATTGCTTTAATTTTAAGGGTATAAGCATTAAAGTAAGTTAATTTCTCAAAAACACAATCATTCTAATTAGCTTAATTTTTAAGATAATTACAAATTTTATTTTCTTCTCTGATTAGGTACATATTTGCAAGTGTGTAAACGGAGAATGAGTATTCGATATGACATTGGTATTGCACTTACTTAGTAAAGTTAATTGTAATGCCCATTTTACATTAGCGTGTAATCCAACATGGTATTATTCTGTATAAAAAATATTTAAAAATATAAAAATACGAAATTAATAAAACTAATTAAGTGATTGCATTCGTTTAAACGTACTTAGCTTCATACCGAGGTTAAAGCAATAAAAAAAAAACACGTATAAGAAGACACCTTTTTCTGTCGGTACCCTTTTCGAGTTTTTTTTTTGGATGCAGGCTGACATCGACTTGGCAGTAAGCGCGGCGAAGGATGCCTTCCACCGGGACTCAGAATGGCGGCTGCTCGACGCGTCTGCCCGCGGCCTGCTACTCAATAAATTCGCCGACCTTATCGAACGAGACGCGCAGTATCTTGGAAAACTTGAGTCATGTAACAATGGGATGAACATACGAATGGCGCTTGGAATTGTGCAGAAAGGTGTTAACGGAGCGCGGTATGCTGCTAGCTTAGCGGATAAGATTCAGGGCGATACTATTCCTGCAGGTGAAATCATTATTATACTGGTATATGACTCGCACTAGAACGGGACGGGAAGATTTGTCAGTTTCTAGAAAAATAATCACGTGATAGCAGCCCTCGGAGGTCACGTGCCGTTTTCTATAGAAACTGACAGATCGGCCCGGGCCGGTCACGTCCCGGCCCGTTCTAATGTTAGTCTTTAACAGTAAAAACATGTCCTATGTCACGATAAGTTTCAAAAAACCGCCAAAGGAACTAGACTTTTTTTTTCAGATGGCGATCTTTTCTCTTATACGCTGAAACAACCCGTTGGTGTCTGTGCTTTGATATTGCCGTGGAATGCTCCTATATTAATGTTTGTCAACAAGGTTTGCACGGCGCTGGCTGCAGGTAGAAAATAAAATTAAAAGGCAGGTAGATAATAAAGTTAGATATAGATGAATGGATACTTGACACCTGATACTGGTAAGGATAGTATAGCTTTACCAGACAGTTTTCGCTGATAGCTATAGGTACTAGTTAATCGTTAACCTTAGACGTGAAAAAAACGTAAATGTTTATTGTCCCACTAATAAGGAAGAGTGATAGAGAGAGATAACTGCTTCCGAGCGTGAGCGATTGGCATCTTAGCTACGCACGCTAGGCTACGGTCTATGATATGCTAGCCTTCACCCAAGACTTATTACGTGTAAAAGTAAGAAAAACTTCATCACACCAACATCAATACTGCGACTAATGTCTAATCAATATCTAAAGTGTTTTTTCTAATAGAGCCAAATCGAGCGAAAAGTAGTACTTTTCCACACTAGTGCGAGAAAGGATTTTCATAGTACTTTGCCGCACACCCTACCCGGGCCTCCTGGAAGACCTCGCCGGCGCCGCGCCGCACGCTGTCACCGTCCGTGCCGGCTGTAAACAGTGCTACTACACTATCGCTAACAATTATTGTTTATTTTTTCGCATAATTCATTGTCAAATGTTTTATGATATACGTGTGGAAACGTAGGGATTTTTTTCAACACGTGTCGGTTTTAAAATCACCGACACTCATAAGCAAAAAGCCTACTTTCCGCACTTGTATCATAAATAACAATTTTAAAATTCGAATTCTGCCTTTATAAAATGCCAAAAATACGCACAAATAATACGACTTGCGTTATATGGACACTAGTTTTAAAGGCTCTTCGTACTGCACTGTTCCATCACTATTCCAGGTTGCACAGTGGTAGTGAAACCCGCAGAACAGACTCCTCTCACCTCTCTAGCCTTAATGGGTCTCTTGAAGGAAGCAGGCATCCCAGCAGGCGTCGTCAATGTGGTGCCTGGCTTCGGTCCTACTGCCGGAGCTGCGCTGACCCATCACCCTGATGTTTCCAAGATATCCTTCACAGGATCGCTTGAGGTTCGTTTTCCCTCGTGTACGTGTGAAAAAAAACAGTGCAAGGCTTGAGTGGCCGCTCGAGCGGGCGAGCAGCGGGGCGGGGCTTGCGGTGGTCATGTTAATATAAATTTACACAAGTAAAATGTGAGCGTTCGTAGTGCATGCTACATAAAGTACATAGACGCTGCCCGCCCCACATCACCCACCGCCGCCACCGCCGCACGCAACGCCGCACGCCGCACTCAAGGCTTGCACTAACTAATAATACGAGTAAGATAACTTAACAAAAATCATGCGATTTGACGTGGTGCGATTTTTAGCAAAGGAATTTAAAAATATTAATAATTGTGATATGTTATCTTATTTTAATGTTTTCCAGAGATGGCTATATGATTGAAAGGATTCGACCAGTATTTTTCTAATCCTAAAAAGCCATGAGTTCCTAAGCCCAAGACCTATAAGATTAATTTTAGAAAATTATATTATAATTATATTATGTATATATTTTCAAAATATATACAGTAAGAGTAACTTATCTAGCTACCTACCTCTGCCTTCCTTAAATCTTAAAAGGTCCTTGAGGCATTAAGATTAATTAAGTTCGTTGTTAAGACCCGGCTCTTTCGATGGTTGCGCATCAGACATGGCCTTCCGCGGTCATACTACTTAGTAGGACTTCACCAAACCTGCCATTTGGTTTTCAGACTGCACGCTAATTTTGTACAAATCGTTAAGCTAAAGTACTTACTAATTGAAATTAAATCTTATTGAAAATGTATTTATTTATTTATATGTATAAGTCCTGGCTACGTAAAATATACCCAAAACTATAAGTGCCGTACAATATTTAAAAAACAGTGCCCAGAGTACTTGGGTCTAAACGGGTATAAAACAATAGTAACTACTTACTGGTAGGACATTGGTGTGCAGTATCTATGAGCCGAATTTTGCTTTGGGCCTTAGAAGGATAGACATACATAGATAGACGTACTTAAAAAGTCAGAAGTCCTCCGTAAATGCCCTCAACGTCATCTGATTCAGCTCCCCCAATGCATATGGCTATTGTAGGTACTTACATTTATTTTTCATCTAAGTAAATATTCCGAACTCTAAAATTACAGCACTTTATAAATTTGCACGCTAGAAATGAGTTTAGTTGCTGTATAAAAACCTCATTCAGGGCCAGGTTTCTGTCTCTAGAGGTTTCGTTTCGCCGCTTTGTTATTTATTAACTCAGTTAACGTAAATGTTCCAGTGCTTTAGTATTTCTGGGTCAGTGATCCAAAAAGGATAATTTTCAGCATAAAATAAGTTCAAATTTCTCTACTCTAGCCTAGTTACTTCTAAATAAACGGGACGTGACGGAGCGGGGCGAGACGATCTGTCAATTTCTATAGAAAGAGCTTCGGAGCTCGGGTTTCGGCCCCTGCAGGTCACGTGACGTTTTCTATAAAAACTGGCTTAACGGCCCGTTCTATTGTAATTTATCCTTAATACGACCTGCTAAACTAGTTGAATCAATATTGCTTATAGAAACACAGCAAATTCATCTGATAAAGAATACACACGGTCACTGTGTTGACGATGTTTCACTCAAAGAATGAGGAAAAATCGTGAAAGCTATAACATTCAGAACTAACTAATATTATACATTGAAAGAGATGTCATATACTACAGAAAAAGTGACCAAGGTCCCCGGTGAGCAGGGCTGGGATCGAACCAGCGACCTCCTGCTTTCGCGGCTACTACTAACTAATATGGATAACTAATATTGTTTGTCATTTAATTTTGAAAAGGTTTTTAAATTCAACAAAAACCTATTTGTTGTTATACTTGCCATGGCCAGCTAGTTAGCTCTCTTCTTCCTAGCGTTTACCTGCTTCACGCCACGGCTTAGGCAGCATGGGGTCCGCTTTGGCAACTAATTCCAAGACTGGCGTAGGTGCTAGTTTTACGAAAGTGACTGCCATCTAACCTTCCAACCCAACCAGCTCTGTCACTAGAAAACTCTATATTCAAATTTTCTACTGCTGCTCAGCCCAAAATTATCTACACATTGCGCGCATTTCCTACTGACAGAGCTGACATGTAAAAAAAAACTAGTAATTTTACTACCGAGTGTTATTAGTTCTTTGCGATATCAAGTGACAGCGTGACAAAAGGACAACTTGTCTACAAGTTGCGTGATTAGCGCGACACTGACTATTTTCCTTCGCCATTGCGGTTTTCTTTGCATATAAATTTTAAAATTATGGCGCGTTTTGTGACAGTCAATTTCGTTGTTATGAAAATTTGTCCCTATCTATCCCTGTCCACCAGTTCCACCACACTGGTTTTATGTCGAACTCCTCTGTTAAGTGGCGAGCCCGCACCGCGTCTGTGGAATACTCTTCCCCTTAATAATGTCAATGAGCCTTTTAAAAATTCTCTCTGTGCTCTTTTTGCTCGCAGAATGAAAGTTTTGAGTTTACTTTGGATTAGTCTCGTCTATATTTATATAGGTATGTATATTATGTTATATATCGTATATTGAGTATTTGATGTGTTTTATTCATATATATTTTTATCTGTAAGTTAATTTATTGTTATTCTATATGCTCTGTTCTTTAGTTTTAGTGGCACCGCCCACAAATTCTCTGTTTTACCTTCAGGTTGTTTAGTAGAGTAGGTACGCCTATTCGCAATAAGTCCGCCTTGTGTACGTGAATGTTTTATTTTATGCAACTAAGATTAAATAAAGAAATAATTTTCAGGTGGGCATGCAAATTCAGCAGGCGGCCGGAAAAGTAAACCTTAAGCGGGTGACACTTGAACTCGGCGGCAAAAGCCCCCTGGTGATCATGAATGATGCTGACTGTAAGTATCTTTATCCTGTAATTTATTACCCTGATTCAGCAATTATATAAAAATAGCAATGATGTCTTGTTTCTAATTTATTCCATTAAAATTGATCTATTATATTAGCTGAAAAATGGATGTAGGTACTTCCTGTTTCCACGGGTTATTTAAGTACTCACCTACTTGTGAAGTATTAAAACTGCTTTAAAACGACATAGAAAATTTTAATGCTTTTAAAAACATGTAGTGGTTAATTGCTATCCAAATTATACAATTGAAATTAAACACTTTAGAACGGATTAATCGCGTTTATTAACACCATGACCCTACGTTTCGAGCCCTTTACAGCACTAATTTTCACAGGGTTTTCATCATCTTAACGAGTGCTGTAAAGGGCTCGAAACGTAGGGTATCCATGAATAACATTCGCGTTAACAGAAGACAATATCAAATTATATAGATTATACATATTACAAATTATAAAAAATATAAATCGCAATCGAATTAAAGAGAACAAGAATTTTAAATCGTTGAACAGTCTCCTGCAATCTTCCACTATGCAGGCCGCAAAAATATGTGGCACGTTCTTATGAATTTAAATAAGATTGCGCCAGATATTTTTGCAGCCCTCATAATTCTTTTTAGTAAACTTGGCGGTAACATGGGCGGCGCACGGCGTCTTCGGTAATCAAGGACAAATGTGTTTCGCCGCGTCCAGGACTTTCGTCCAGTCAGGCATCTACGACAAGTTTGTTCAGAAAGCTGTAGAGTTCGCAAAGAACATTAAAATTGGAAATCCATCTAATCCTGACGTTGATCATGGCCCGCAGGTAATAACATATTTAAATTCCACTTATATCATAAGCGAAGAAATTTTTGACGGTTTTTGAAAGTAGCAATAGAGAGTTCTAATCTAAGTGACTTGGAAATTCTATTTATGCAATTGAGTTGGAATCTAGGTATACATAATTAAAATAGTTATTTGTACAACAAGAGAGCAAAGTTCGTATTTGTTCTGAGTGCCAATTTTGAGTCCTGAGCAAGCGAAAGATTCTATAATAGAATCACGAGCGTAGCGAGTGATTCTAATTTAGAATCTTGAGCGTAGTGAAGGACTCAAAGGCACGAGATGCAAATAACTTTGGTCTCGAGTTGAACATACAACTTTTCACCTCAGCAGGAAGAAAAATAAATTAAAACCAAAATGAACGGACAGGAAGGCTTTATTAATTTAAGAATACTACACATTAGTATTGCTTATACGTGACGTTTTTCGGGTAAAGATACCACTTTGTTGATTGTTGATAAGTTGCTTATGCCATAATGATTCTAAAGTACCTTATCAACAAATTAGTGGTATCTTTTACTAAACTGAATAAGTAATTACATATTATATTAACAAAATATTACCTCTTACTAAATTTAAGAACATGAGGTTAGATTTCAAATGAATCTTTATGGCATTTGCGTCCTTATTAACAACCAACAAAGTATTACCTTTACCCGCGATTTGGCCGGGAAGAAACTTAATTCGGCGTTTTTGACGGCTTCTTTCAATTCTTCGGGTGTTGCCGTAGCTTCATCACTATCACTACTAGTATCACTCATGTTTTCAGTTCAGATAACGTTTATCTTTAAAGCAATTCAAAAGAGAAGCTATTGAGGAAATTTTCAAATTTTTTTTCATTCATAAATGGTATAATATAAGGAAAATATAAACACATTTATTCTCGAAATATATACAGTAAGTTTAACTTACCTAACTACCTACCTCTACCTACCTTAAATCTAAAGTAGGTCCTTGAGGCATAGTACCTACATATTTTCAAATTGAGGATGACAGCCGAAACACTTTATTATTTTTAATCGCGTTCGGATACTAGATATCGTTCACAACAACGTAAATGGTAAATTGTAGAAATTATTTTACTACAGATTTACTCGTGAGGAAACGTGAATCAACAAATGGTTAATATTATACTTATAAATATAAAATAAAAACCATAAAATTTTAAAGTGAGAGATATTTAAAAATGAAAACGTACGAGTTTTTGAACGTGGTTCTGGCTCTGTTTAAACATGATATTACACGGGGCGATTTATCGCAAGCCGTCACTGCCATCGTCCTTCGTGCACTTCCTTCATCTCACATTGCCTATTCCTGTATTGCATAGTAGGGTACGACGGGACGGGCCCGACAAAACGCACCGTCTAGACATGTCCGTACAGACAGGTCAATCAAATTGGTTTTGATGTGATTGTATGAACGATATAATCTAATGAGTACCGTATTTTTGCTCACCGCCTGGCGCCACTCCTGCGTGGGTCGTTGTCAAGCGCCATTAGTATGAGTTAGTATGGCGCGAAACCAATATTAGAATTGATTATTTTTCATTAATGTCCATGTTAAAAGAGGTACATTCAATTCTAACTAATTTATATAACCTCTAAATTTACGTTAAATTATGGCTGTGTTATTTTACACTTTCAATTTAAAGCTTATTTTATAGCCAAAGTAATATTTTTTTAGTATTTAATATATTTCTATGTAATGATTCCTCTAAAAGTCCATATTTTCGAAATAAGCACGACTTAAATTAAAAACTAATGAGAAATGTACTGAAAATGACATATAACCTCTTTACATAGGACCCACGTTCCACTAGCGCCCCTAGCGGCAAATTCACTCGCGGTAGTCCTCATTGTTAGAAAATTGGCCTCATCTGGCTGAATGGGCCAGGATGCCATTTAATAAAAAAGTTGCATGTCTTGACTGAACATTGTCAATCTGACGTTTATTTTCCTCACGCTCGCAGCAAAATCGCATTTTGCTCACTGGTTTCGCATATCAAAGTAAGCCTTTTCGAGCTGCTGAGGTGAAAAATAAATTTACAGATTTAACTAACACAATGTACAGTAAGTTACAAACTAGCTTTTCATTTATTTCATTCATTTCATTTCATTCATTTATTTAAGAAAACATTAAAAAAAAATGTCTAACCTAAACCTTACCTTAAAAACAATATCTATATCGCGATGTAGAACATTTGTAGTTTATGCAAACTCTATTATATAGGTTCTGGATTTAAATTTTAAGAAGTTTAGTAGGTACGGTAAATTTAATATTTTATAAATACGTCCAAAATATAACTTGTTTTAGAAACTTGTGCTAAAATGTAATGCAAAAATGCTTGCAAAATACGATTAGTACAAGCAAGCAAGTACAAACAAATCAATTCCGTTTGATAGAAAATAAAACCGAAAAAACTGTATATCGTTTTCAGCTTACCTCACCTCAGAGAGTAATTTCCTCCTGAAAGTGAGCTTTTAGTTGGATCATCTAGCGCTGCAGAGAATATGTGACTTTTGAACAAACTTAATTATAAAAAAAGACTGAGTAAATATGTATGCCTGTTTCAGTGCGAAAGCCGAAATCCTAGTTCCATGTAAATATGAAAGTAAAAAGCGAAGCGATCTTATGCCGTCCACGGCGGCGTTTATCTCATTTTAATATTTAATTTGAAGGTTGACGGTGACATAATGAATAGAGTGCTCGGCTACATTGAGAAGGGAAAGGCAGAGGGTGCGAGGCTGATGACTGGGGGAAAGCGGATCGGCAACAGCGGGTACTATATCGAGCCTACAGTGTTCGCTGATGTTAAGGACCACATGACCATAGCCAAGGAAGAGGTAATATTGATGTAATATTGCAAAGTAGTAAGATTTTTAATTTACTTCCTAAAAAGCGTTAAAAGCGAGAGAAGAGAAAGAAAGCAGTGAGAAGAGAAAGAAATGTGTCGAATCATGGAAAGCAATTTTTCTATTTTATGCGCTCGATTCTATCACTTGAAACTATCAGAAACCGAGTAACAAGTGAACGCTGCGGAGGCAAAACTGTGATTTCATGATGTGCCAATTTCTTACGCACACATGCTCACTTATCACTCTTATCAGATTTGAACAAATCACTGCTCGGAGGTCAGTGCTGAAAGGGTGCGTGACGAGCGTAATCCATCATCATAAAAATAAATAGACTGCTGACGCCGAACCTAAGTCGTTTTAAAATGTGTTCCACATTTACACCCCAACCATTTGATTTCTTCTAGTTAACCAGTCAAATATACACAAGTTTTTTTTTTTTTTTTTTTATGCTATAGGGGGCAAACGAGCAAACGAATCACCTGATGGTAAGCGATTAACGACGAGTTTCCTTGTTTTTAATGGTTCAAATTAGTTCGGCACCACCAGCCGGCACCAATTTTTTGAGTACTCGTTTTGAGCGGTATTTACGGTCACAGTTTCGTGTTCGCGACCAGAAGACCTTCTTTTTTTTTCTTCCTTTTATAATATGGCCTCTGTCCGAGAATTGGACAATTTTGCCAGTGTCCCGTATTAATATAATCAGTGTATCTTATATAAATAGTATATTGCCTCTTGGGCGACGTTGTTCGGTAATTGGCCTTACTATTTATTCCGTTTACAGCTATACGTAATAAATATGTCGGGAGGCCAAGATCCCGGGACAACCGAGTAATGACTCAATAACGCGATTACACGCGTTTCAGGATTAATTCTTCATTAGCTGCACACTTCTTCGTTAGTTTACTGCACAATAAGCTATAAATATTACACATTAAACAACATTTAGCACACAAAAACAAATAACTATTCAAGAAACGCAACCGCCATTTTGAATATCAAACGGAAGACCACCAGAAGACCTATTCGAATGTCCTAAACTGACATTTGACATATCCACTTCATATTACCTATGTCATTAGCATGTCATATTGATCATTTCCACGGAAGTTCGCATCGAAATGTTACTTAAACACGTTCGAATAGGTCTGCTGGCACCAGTGGGTGCCAGCAGACTTTCCTGTGGATCCATACTCACTACTTTCGTGTTTTAAGATCACCGAATCATTCATTAGAGCGTTAGTGGCCCAGCGGCGGTAAGAGCGTGCGACTTTCGACTTCCAAAAGTCGCGGGTTCAAACCCTGGCGGCTCGTACCAATGAGTTTTTCGGAACTCGTGTACGCAATATGATTTGATATTTTTGCTCTTCAACGGAGACTTAAGTACCTATGCACAGGCTGATTACATGTACATTTTAGGCATAAATATACTTATTTGTAAAAAAAAATGTTATTTAGATGAAGTATGTCCTAATAGAATGCTCCTATTGATGGTTTGCTTGCTTCAAAATAAGTAAAAACCTTGCTTCTCGTTTAACAGATCTTCGGGCCAGTGCAATGTATCTTCAGGTTTGAGACCCTGAAAGAGGCGATTGACCGTGCCAATAACACCAATTATGGCCTTGCGTCGGGCATTTTCACAAAGAATATCAATGATGCCTTGCACTTTACCAAGTATGTGGAGGCCGGAAATGTTTGGTATGTATTCTTACCTATTCGTATCGTGTATTCCATTGCTTTTTATCAAAGCTAGAAATTAATTTGTGTCACGCGTTTTGCACAAACAAATGATTGTTTTTGTTTTAAAAACTATTTGTGTATTTGGTTTAATTAATTTATATTTATCTTATTCGCGCATGGTTTTTACATTTGCGGACCATATACGCTCGGGCTATCCGTCAGATCTCCATCGTGGGTATGTCCGCCGGGCATCCGCCAGACAAATTTCCCATACATTTATCGGCTGATCCGGCAGATATGCCCGAACGTATATGGCCAGCAATTAGGTTGCTGTCGTTAAATAATTCATGAGAATAGTGAATCAATTCGTTACTATGTTTCTAAAAAAGAATTTCTTTTATTACGAGTATATTATAGAAATCCATTAAACTGAAAATCTGAAATATGATCATGGCACGTATTGAAAAAAAGGACAGTTCTTACGTGAGATATATTTAAAAAAATATTTTTATCAAATATTATTCGTTTTCAACTGCCCTTGTATTATGGGTTTACAATCTCATAAATGAATACTAAATGATCAACTGACTGAATGTTCACCTAATTACAATTAAACAAAGCGCTGGCGCGGTGTCTATGACTACAGTCTCTGCTCATTATTGAAATGATTACCTAGGTTACTTATAAACAGAACTCACAGCCCATGTGCGTTGGCATGACAACATAAATGTTGATCAGTTACATATCAACAGTACCCAATACGCATGCATTGTCGAAAATCACGTAAACAAACCTTACAGGATGTGACAAAACCATTAACCGATTGCAAAAAGAAGGTACCTCAAAAATTCATTTTTTAATTGTATGCCATAGAACATGTACCTTACCTACTTAAGCACGAACAATTTACGTCATTAGAATAGACTCTAGTTCCCCGTCAACCAGTTTTAAGGTTTGCTCTTCGTTTTTATACATACTGTTGCGTAATGAAATGATGTTATTCCAGGGTTAATACATTTTTGGCGTCTACAGCGCAAACTCCTTTTGGGGGTTTCAAAGACTCTGGAGTTGGGCGTGAAAAGTTAGTATTTTTTAACCTTATATTAAATTATTAATAATACAAAGAATATCAAAAATTGTAGATTATCTACCAAGGCCTTTAAAGTAAGAAATCGGCCGAAGCGAAGCTGGAGTCAACAAACATGTGATTTGCGTGCGTAACCAAGATGCCAATCGCCACGCTCAGAAGCGTACTCTAGTTAATCTCTCTCTCTATCACTCTCCCTTTTTAGTGCAACAATGACGGCTTCGTTTCGTTCGCGACTGATAGTTAGCGATTGGCATCTTGGGTACGCACGCTGAGGCTTTCTTATTTACTGGCCAAGGTCTGTACACTATTTTTCTTCTTGACGCAGTCGGTAAGCAGCGAGTTTATTTAGCATAGCGGCCTACAATTGGCTGTTTTCCGGCCGGAGAGCAGAAAAGCTAATAACGCCACTCGTAGGCCAAGCTGTAATCATTTTCAAATGGGACTCTTTGCATTAAGGATGGTCCACGCTCGAATGTGTGAGATGTGCATCTGTGTGCACGTTTCTCTCTGCAAAACTGACAGAAATTTGAACGGTAAGATGTTGGTTCAGCGTCTCCCTTCCAACGTGTTGGAAGCCCGTGTTGCTCGAAGCTCGTGATGTTCAATTAAGAGAATATATATATATATATATATATATATATATATATATATATATATATAACGCGTCCTCTTCGGATATGCCACTGAATAGCATGGCAGAGGCCAGAGCAGTAACAGCATCAGCATAGTCAGGATGGTCCCAAGATACTTACACACACCATACTTGCAGTTCAGGATGACAATACTTACACTACAGGATGTCAATACTTAACCTCAGAAATACACACGCACACACATACGGTACGATGTTTCGCACGGACACACCACAAGCAAATGAAACAACAATTAGGGGACAATTACTTTATTCTAGCTCAGTGTTTGTAGAACTACACTGGTAAACTAAATAGGCAATAAACTACCACCGGTTCAGAAAAGACCTCTTACTGAGAAGAACCAGCAAGAAACTCAGCGGGGCTGATATTGTTTAACTGGAACGTCATTAGAATTACATGGGCAGATTAAATTACGACATAGCACAAGTATTACTTTAGACTATAATGAAATCATTACAGATTACAACAAACGGCATTGTATTCAGTTATTCGCAACTACTAGTAATCTAAAACAAATGAGGATCGCAATGATCCAGCCGGATTGATTTTATAACCAAAACTAAGGAAACGTGGTATGGTCTGTGCGAGGTTAGTTTGTTCTCTACGACGGTCGACTAAGTACTGAGTAGTGAGTAAAGAATAATGAGTACCGATTAAAGAATAATGTGCACTGAGTGAAGGATAATGAGCACTGAGCCGCGCCCCGCTTGCACGCTCCATTTTATGGGAGTTACCTCCCACCACAGGAATTCACAATCGGAAGTCAGCTCAACTGACAGGCCTACCAACTTAACAACAGTGCTGCCAACCTCACACCGACCACACCAAAGTTAACCACTTGACGTTTCAGTTTCCTTAAATGAAATTAATAAACGCTGTCAAAGTAGTTCGCCCAACGGCAACCACGGCGCTAGCGTTTCGTAGTCAATCGAAGTCTCGTACTAATGACTTCTGTCTCCGACATATATATCTATATCTTATTACACCCTTGAAAACTGCAAAAAATATTTTTAAAGTTTACTTTTACGTTATCCGGCGAAAATGATGTCAGCCATGGTAGTCCATAGTTTATCTGTGGTATGACGTCCTTATGCAGGAAAACAACATTTGTCAAAGTCAAAATTGTTATTGACATATAAATTATTCCGTTATTCGTTGTCTGTCAATGTCACAGAATAGGTTACGTAACAAACTTCACTCGTATAAGATTCAACATGAAGTTAGCTTCGACGAGTATAATGACGTCACTACTTGGCCGACAGCGTTTTCAGAGTTCAAAATTAAAAACTATGAATACAATTGTAAGCTTCTAATATCCAAAATCAACCAATATTGGGTTCTTAAGTCAAATACCCTAGAAAATAATAATTTATGGTGCCAGATATGAGTCTAGTAGCCCATTTGACTAGGAATATTATAAACTAACCTTTCCGTTTGTCAACCCTTCCCTTTGACTAGGAATATTATAAACTAACCTAACCTAACCTTTCCGTTTGTTTAACGGTACTCACAATGCTAAGATTACATATATACCTATTTATATATATATAATACGCCATGTGATCCTCGACCTAATCCCTTTATACAAAAATTTACACATCATCCCTGTTCAGTCTAGTGTGGGTCATCCTTTATTACGAGTTCTCGAACAAAAACCGCTGTTTGAGAACAACATAAATATGAATACTATATTTTTATGTTTCAGGGGAGTGGATTGCGTTGAAGAGTATCTAGAAATCAAAACCGTCACGATATCACTTCCGAAACAGTTTTCAGTGTAAGAGAACCATCTATTTACTTCAATTAATTTTACTCGTATGAGTGGCAATTACAATTGCTTAAATCAATCGATTTATATATTTGTAGACACCAGAAGGTAATAATATGTATTTGTAAATAAACTTGTGTTTCTTTTGTACGCAATCTAAGCATAGGAAATTTGGTTCAAAGGGGATATGTCGTATGATTTGGAATCAGATTTTTAACTTGTGATTCGTGATATTAATCGAACGTAATATGACTAGTAGAAATAGTACTTACTTCACTTTTTACAACAGATTATTTTCATTAATAGTTAATGCAACAATGTAACCCGCCAGTTAACCCTTGTTCGCAAAAACAATGGGTCGTCTTACTGGCAAGGGCCTGCTAGGTACGGCACTTTCCCCATCGTTGCATATGCGGGGCGACCGTCGACGATCTGGGTCACCACGGCCTTTTATGCTGCCGGAGTGCTGGGAGAATCCCTCGCCATTGCAGCATCAGCGACGTCATCCGAAGGGCCCTCGTCAATGCTAAGGTACCGGGTGTCCTCGAGCCCAGTGGACTGGCCAGGGATGATAGCAAGAGGCTCGACGGAATGACGTTGGTGCCTTGGAGTATGGGTCGTCTTCTTGTCAGGGATGCTACTTGTGATACCCTGTGATACCCTGGCGACATCTCATATTCCAGGCACCAAAATTGGTGCTGGTGCGGCTGCATGCTCCGCCGAAAACCACAAGCGTCGCAAATATCCTTGGTAGCGGATACATATTTTCGGCGTTTGGGGTTGAAATCCTGGGACCGTGGGGGCCAAGCGCTCGTCGTCTTTATAGAGATCCTCGCGCCTGGTTACTTCTGGTTGGTTGGTGGCTTCTGTTGACCAGAGGGCTGGCCACTATTATGCCCAGCGGATCAGCATTGCTATCCAAAGGGGCAACGCGGCCAGCCTTCTAGGGACCCTGCCTAGCTCGGAGGACCTGAGCCATTTTTTATTTGTAGGTCGTTTTTTTACGTGACGTTTATAAGTGCATGGTAATATTTGTAATGTGCCTAAATAGAAAAATAAAGTTATTATGGCGACGGAAAACTCATAAAAACTCGTAGACCTGCGTATTTGGAGAGATAAGACCAAGCTAGAACAGTTTTAATCGAAACCGTTACAAATGTTTCGGAAATCCCATACCTATTCTTCATGTAATTCTCGCATTCAAAGTGAAATGTAGAGTTTTCAAGAGTGTCATGAAAAGCACTCAATCTTATACCAGGTACTTATAGATTAATTAATTCCTTGATAACCAATCTACTATGTATGTAGGTATTAATTTTCATAATCAAGACGTGTAGGTATGTAGGTATGAGTGGATCAGCATGATATATCAATAAAACAATAAATACACGTAAAACAATTGCCTATCGACTATTATCGCGTCAACTCTACTCCACTAGTTTTGCTTCAAATTCTAAAAAGATAACAAGTTGCACTCGACGTCAAACATAAATCATCATTACATTACTCAAAATCATAACACAATCACGATAGCAACCCTGCAATGTACAACGAAATCGGCTGATTCATGCAAAATATTAGGTACTTATCCTGATCACCGTGAATTCGCAAGTCAGATACCTACGTAAATGAGCAGATAATTAACTTTGTGCTGCGGTGAGTCGAATGCTCAAACAAACCAGAGTAACAAGTGTAATCATAAGTCTAGATACTTATTAATATACTTAGACCGGGTTACTCACGTCTATAAAGTCGAAAATAGCTCGACATAGACTTTATAGACGTGAGTAACCCGGTCTAAGTATATTAATATGTCTAATACTCACGGGAGTTTTCCAATCTAGATACTTATGGTTACATTTGTTACTCGGGCTTACTGCGAACCAAGTTGTTAATCTTAGAGATAAAAGAAAAGTAAAAAACGGCCCCAGGCGGACTTCGAACTCGCGACTCTGGGATACACTCAGGGATCTCGGTAGCTCAGTTGGCGTAGCGATGGGAGTGTTTTTCCATTTTAAAAATGAAAAGTTGTAGTTTCTGTCGCACTTGTTATATCGTGCATAAATACAAAAGAAAGGCAAAACTTGGTTCACTGTTTTGTTTATAAGTAATGCAAGCTGGTGGGGATCAAGTGATGGACGGTATACCACTAACTGACGGTCGGAGGCGGAGCTGCAGGAGTACTACCACGAACCACTTCTTTCGTTCGTTCTTTTATTTGCCTCTCTATCGCTCTTGCATATTTGAGTGACAAAAAGGCACAGACGAACAAACGAAAGCAATGGTATGTCTCGGACCTCCTGCAGTGGTGCATGGCGTTGAGTTGCGTCGCGTCATGCCATAGAAAATATGTCATAGCGTCAAAACGTTTCCGGTCTGCAAGACTCGGTGCAAAGCAACGCACCAGTGGGCCCCCTCGCTTAAAATACGGTGTTTTTCCTTTTCAATGCCAGCGATGGATTAATCAGTTACAGACTACAGAGCAACATTGACCTTAAAGCATATACATAAAGTACAAGTTCACATTTGACATTTCGGTGACGTGGCCTCTAAGTGATACTCCTTGTGAGATACACAACATTACAGCCCAAAGAATTTGGAACTTTCTGGACTCAACGGGAATCAGTAATGAATTATAAAGGGCTGCCACAATAGATCACAACTGGTCGACGCGGCATCTTCACTAGCCCAAAACAACAATAATAATAAAAGTGATACTCTGATTTTGTATTTGACACTGCGTGGAAAACGTGTTAACGTACAAAGGTCAAGGTCCGACTCGTAAATTACACCGCACCGGTTGTCCTTCATATTCGACTCGCTTATAGTGAATAATAATCACCAGTACCTATAAGTTTTTTCTTATCTACGTAATATCTTGACACCAAGTATGAGGAGACAGATAAGTATAGGTACTTAATTCAGTTGTTGTTCGCATTTGCTTCGGCACCGCTTCGGGAATAGGTGGCTTTGTGTACTGTCAAATCATGGCCCCCGAAATTAAATACACTAAGGTAAGTTTTTTATATTTTCATTAGTTTAAGTTCCCTATGCCATCATTGACTATTCTGGGATGACACGGAATTGGAGTCGTTTACGTGTAAAACTTGTTTTGTTGTTTGTTTAGTAGGTAGCGACAGTGTTAGTTAAAATAAAGTAATAACTGGGTGCGTAGCCAAGATGCCAATCGCTCACGCTCAGTCGCTAACGAAATGCAACTGTCATTGTCACACTTAAAGGAAGAGTGATAGAGAGAGGTAGCTACGAAACGTTATTAATCGTGAGCGATTGGCATCTTGGCTACCCACGCTGACTTCACTACAACTGGCAAATTGGCGGTTTCTGTCACGGAAAACAAAACGGAAATTCTATTTATTAGTATTTTTTGGTTTGTGGCATAATTATATGGCACCAAGCTATTGTAGGTATTGTTTGGCTATTATGCCAGTATTGGAATAACTAATTACTTATCGGAATTGTTAATAATTGTACGCGCCGGTCTTTAACTTTAAAGCGGTGTTTATTGTGTACGTAATGTTTGTAGTAACATTAACAATAACAGTGTCTGTAGTGTACATTAGTGGTACATTAGTAAATTGAATACACACGTGATAAATTATGTATGTTTACTCTCTCACGAAACTAGAAATGAGAATGTATTAACTAACCAAAGAGGATGACTCACACTAGAACGGGGCGGTACGGGACGGTATGGGACGGGACGGGGCGGTACGGGACGGGACGGGACGGGATGATCTGTCAGTTTCGATAGAAAACGTCACGTGACATCCGAGGGCTCCTAGCTATCACGTGATTTTTTCTATAGAAATTGACGGATCGTTCTGTCTGCCCTGCCCCGTCCCCTCCCGTCCTAGTGTGAGTCATCCTTTACTAATAATGTATGATTTGTAAGCCAGATTAGGGAAATTGATTGTATCGCTGATCAGTCTATAGTCCATTTTGTTGCCCTAGATAATTTAAGAGTAGTAGATAGGAAAGAATGTGCTAAAGAGCCTGACGTGTGTATGCGATGGCAACCGGTGAGTAGTAAAGACATGTCGCGAGTAATTAACCGAATGAACTCTAACAAATCTCTCGGCTGTGACCACATACGCATGCGCGACTTGAAAACAGTATCGGATAGAGTAAGTCCTATCTTTGCTAAGTTAGTTAATATGTCGGTAAGAAAGTCTTGTTTCCCAGAAGGTCTCAAACAAGCAATAATCCGTCCAATTCATAAAAAGGTGACTGTAAATCTTATTCCAACTATAGAACCATAGCGATACTTTCTAGCGTAGACAAAGTAATCGAGAAGTGTATTGTTATCCAATTAGGATCATACTTACGACAACAACTATTGTTACTGCGTTCGTTTGCTTGTCAGACTATATATAGGTACATAGGTACAGTCAACCAATTGGAACCCTATGCCATTGTAGGACTATTTCATAGTTAGGTACGCTTATCAGATTGTAAGAAATCTCTTACTGCTTGTCATTTTGACTTGGTTCTAGATTGGCCTAGGGTTGCAATTGGTTGTAGGGGGGCCCTCCGCTGCGTGTAGGAACCTGTACGCTGGAGTGGCCAAAAGCATGGCCCTTTATGGCGCCCCGATATGGATAGATAGGCTAGGGGCGTCAAATAAGGCGCTGCTGCGGAGGCCTCAAAGGCTGATTTCCCAACGGGCATGCAGGGCCTACCGCACGGTGGGATGGATGGCTGCGTGCGCCTTGGCCGGCACCCCACCGTGGGAACTGGAAGCTGGAAGGCTGGCTGAGGCGCACAAAAGAAGGGTGGAAAGCAGGGTAACTGGAGTGTACCCTGCTCCTGAAGAGGTGAGAGCGGCCGAAGAGGAGGCAAAGAGGAGAGTAAGGGAAGAGTGGAGGATCAACCTCGAGGACAGCCCCTACGGGGTCCGCACGGTGGGGGCCCTCCTCGGCTCGTTTGACGCGTGGGCGGACAGGAGATATGGAAGGCTGACCTACAGATTGGTGCAGGTGATGACTGGACATGGCTGTTTCGGTCACTACCTGCACCGAATTGGCAGAGAGGTGAGTCCTGTCTGCCACGAATGCGGGGAGGCGGACGACACGGCCCAGCACACACTGGAGGAGTGTCCCCGCTGGGCCATGCAGAGGGCTCAAATGGTGGCGGATTTGGGGTTGGGTGATCTCTCGCTTGGCAGTGTCGTGGCGGCCATGCTGCAAAGCGAGAGATCCTGGGATGCGGTTGCCTCCTTCTGTGAAACCGTCATTTCTCAGAAGGAGGCCTCGGAGAGGGAGCGCGAGGATAGCGAAGAGGCGCTTCCTCTTCGGCGGAGGCGTAGGGGTCGAAGACGCGCGCGGTATGCCACGATATACCGCGTTCTCCCCCAGTAGGGCCGAGGGTAGGGGACCCTCAAGCTTGGCCCTACATGCCTGGGAGGGGGTTCCGAGCGTTGCGGTTCCCCCTCTCCTTTGATGCAGGAGCCCCGGCTCAAGACGAGCCGGTACAGTCGGGGGGCGTCGCGGATGATATGACATTCCCACGGCGTCCCCATGCAACGACAAGTGGTGGCAACGCCGCAGAGGTTTTAGTGGGTAGGCTCCTCCCCTCCCTCCGACTAGCGGAGGGGTTGCTGGAGGAGAGAGTCCCACATACCCCCCACTAATGGGCCATCCCCAGGTCCCGGGGGGATGCGTAATGCATTTCCTCTGCGACAAAAAAAAAAAAAAAAAAAAAGGGTTGCAATTGGTTGACTGTAAATAGTATGTCTACTCGTAAACTTGACATCTGCATAACTACTCGACTTGTCGTTCTATATTTGAATTCACAAAACAAAGTAAGTATCAAGTCAAGAAGGATGACTCATTATAATTAAATATACGAAAATTGTTGAACGAGTCTGAGGACTAAATAAGAGGTGATTCTGAACTTACTTGAGACTTGTATATATCAAAGTGTAAGAGTTTTGGACATAACTTGTTGGAAATTGATGGAATTTGTACCAGTAGACGTTCTTCAATCATCAATGTTGCTATACTTTGACTTAGTAATTTACGTGTGTTATCACAAATCTGTAGAAACTTATTTAATTTTATATAAAAGCAACGTTAATGTTACTAAAATAGAGTTTAATATTATAAACGCAAATTTAATAATATGTTGATGTTAAGTAAATGTATTGACAATTAGAAATGTAAAAACTTTTTGACGTTTAGTGTGCGCGCTTTGGCGCCAATTTGGATGTTTAAAAAAAAGTTAAAAAAAGATTGTGGAATACGCATTTTATGTTGGATTGTAATAACATGTATGAATTCATATAGATTGAAATAAAATGTTATATTAATTATCACTGCACATTGACTTTTTCTTTCAAATCAGAAGCGGGATCACTACGTGCTGAATTCAAAGGCCGAGCCATTTGCTTGAGTAAATAAGTAATAATACAAATTCACTGAGGAAGGTCGGTGACCTAAGGTAATTGTATAAGTGGTAAAACTTTGGCGAATTGTTTAAAAGAATAACAATTTAGTGAGATGCGTGAGCAACCTGATCGAGTGTCTTCGCGCTCCCGGTCGGGAACCAGGCCAGGACGCGCAAATAGGACACGTTCACGATCTGAGAGGCGATGTCGCGGGCGGTCGCGGTCAGGGCCTTCGCAGTCTGAACGTTCGCTGTTGCATCGAAGCCTGCGGTCACCATCACGGTCGGTGCGACGACGTAGCAAACGGACGCCGTCGGAGCGGAGTAGGCGCGAGATGCCGTGGTCACTACATCGTCAAGAAAGGGCGACAAAAGAGCGACATCAGCGCGAAAGGTCGCAGTTTCATTCAAGCCGGTGCGAGCGGTCGTTATCTGAGCAACGCGAAGGTGAAAATAGGCGTCATAGAAGCTCCAGGTCAACAAAGCGACGTTCGCCGGAAATCCGAAAAAGGTATTCAAGTCGGTCGAGAAGTCGTGCTTCGCGTATGACTAGCAATTACAGTAATCGCAGTATAACAAGATCGAGGTCACGAGTACGATATTCTCGAGCGACTCAGTGCTTAAAATCGAAATCACGCCGTACTAGTCGTTCTGCGTCACATCGATTTAGCTATTCGAGATCGGTTTTGTACTCACGCGGTAGAAGTTATTCCAGATGTAGTCGTAGTGTTAAGGCATCCCTGGGGCGTCGCAGGCGTTCTAGAAGTATTAAGCAAACCGTTCGTTCGTCATCGCGTAGTCGTACTTCTATGCCCCAACCGGAATGCACTTCACATGTACCTAATCTAGTTCCAGAGAACCACGCACAACTAGATAAAACTGACACATGTTTCAATGAAACTAAAAAGGATTCGGTTACTGGAACAGGATTAATGGCAACTCTGCCAACTAATGAGACTGAACAATGTGTTTCTTTTACTAACAACCAGTTGTTAGAAACCTTAAATAAAACCTTGCAAACTATGGCAACCGTTGCATCTACGTCACATTCCAAACAACAGTTTTCCAACTTAAACGTTGTACCAGAGTTTGACCCAAACGTAAAACATCAAACCATTATTAATTGGCTTAATAAAGTTAAAGAATGTGCGGAGATTTACGGTTGGAATAGTCAACAAACTGCACATTATGCGCTCCCAAAACTTACTGGCACTGCAAAACAATGGTATCAAGGACAACCAACAGTTTTACTTTCTTGGGAAGTTTGGGAAGAAAAATTGAAATTAGCATTTCCGTGCAATGAAAATTATGGACATTTAATAAATGAGATGATGAACATAACGGCAAAATTTGGTGATAACTTAGAGGAGTATTTTTATGAAAAGTTAAATGCGCTTAATCGTTGTCTCATTACAAATAGAAATGCAGTAGACTGTATTGTATATGGCATAGAGGATAGATCAGTGAGATATGGGTGTGAGGCAGTTGGATTTGAAAATACTGATAAATTGTTAGGTTATCTTAAAAATGTCAAGCACGGACGCTATACTGGTTTTAATAAACAAAATTTTAATAAAAAAAGTACAGAGTGGACAAGAAAAAATCTTAAAACTGATTCAACTAAATTTAGCTCAACTAAATGTTACAACTGTAATGAAGCCGGTCATACCGTTACTTTTTGTAAAAAACCCAAGGTAAAATGCCAGAAATGTATGCGCTACGGTCACGATGATCCAAAGTGCTCCTTAGAAGCTCTGAAGAAAAGTAAATTTATGGATGTAAAAACATTATGACTGAATAAAGCTACCATTGAGCAAGCGGACCAGAAATTTAGGAAACAAGTACACGTGAACGGCTTTTTATTAAATGGTTATATTGATTTCGGATGTCAAGGCACTTTAATACAGGAATCTGCAGCTCGTAAAATTAAAAATCCGTCAGAATGGACATTTGATAAACTGCCCATATTAAGAGGGTTTGGCAATAAAATTGTAAGATCTATAGGTGAGTGTAAAGTAAATATAATAGTCGATAAAGTTGACTTAGAGGTTGAATTAGTCATTGTACCAGATTATTTATTAGACTATGAGATATTAATTGGACAAACTACCACAGAACAGCCAGAAGTTGTGGTTTATAAAACAAATAAAGAACTATTGATACAATTTGCTGATTCATGTGAAATTGGTAAATTAACGGTGAAATGTGAGACAGATATAATCATATTCGGAGACGCTTCTATCAAAGTTTGTATTGACAACAATTTTACAGGAAAAATATGTATAGAAACTGGGTATCGTTTGAATTATAAACTTCAAGTAGGATCTTGTAAAATAAGGAACGGTGTGGGTTACGTAGCTATTGTAAATACAAGAAACCAACGTATAACATTTAAAAAGGATGAACTTTTATTGCGAACTTGTATTGACGTAAATTTGGTAAAGCAGTCTCAACTTATTAACATTAGAAAAATAGAAAAGAGCTCGATAGAACTGCATGAATTAAATATAGGACATGAACTTGATAATAAACAAAAACGTGCTCTTTTAGAACTTGTAAATGAATATCGGGATTGTTTTGCTAAGGATTTATCGGAGCTAGGACAGACTCAAGTAACAGAAATGGATATTGTGCTAAAAGATACAGAACCGGTAGTTTATCGCCCATACAGACTTAGTCAAATGGAAAGGATAGAAGTGAAGAGTATGGTAGATGAATTATTACAATATGATATAATTAGACCGTCGACGTCACCATACGCTAGCCCTATAATAGTCGTGAAAAAGAAAACTGGTGATAAAAGATTATGTGTCGACTACAGAGCTTTGAATAAGAAAACTGTTAAACAGCATTATCCGCCTCCTAGAATTGAGGATCAGATTGACCGATTAACCGGGAACAAGTTCTTTTGTGCATTAGATTTAGCTTCAGGATATTACCAGATTCCTCTTTCAGAAGATTCAAAGTTAAAAAGTTCGTTTGTTACACCTGATGGGCAATTTGAATTTAATAGGATGCCCTTTGGTTTAGCCAATGCTCCGGCAGTGTTCCAACGAGCAATTAACTTGACATTAGGAAATTCACGATTTGATTCTGCATTAGCCTACATGGATGATATCCTAGTACCATCATCTGATTTCGAAAAAGGTATAAAAAGATTGAGATTGGTATTTGAAAAATTAAGATCATCTAATTTAACACTTAAACCTCAAAAATGTTTTTTTTTTCAAAAACAAGTAGATTATTTGGGGTTCGAAGTGTCAGAAGAAGGTATCAGACCCGGTTCAAGAAAATCAGAAGCTGTATCAAATTTCCCCACTCCTAAAGATGTACACAACGTAAGGCAATTTATAGGTCTGGCGAGTTTTTTTAGACGCTTTATAAAAGGATTCGCGGAGATAGCCAAACCTTTAACAATGCTACTAAAAAAAGAGGTGAAATGGGTGTGGAATAATGACCAAGAAAATGCATTCACTAAGTTAAAAGGTGCTCTTACATCGAGACCAGTATTAGCCTTGTATAATCCTAAGGCAGAGACTCAGATTCATACAGACGCCAGTAAATCAGGCATTGGTAGTGTATTACTTCAAAAACAAGATGATGGGCTGTTTCGACCAATAGCATATTATAGCCGTCAGACATCTCCTGAGGAATCACACTTTTCTTCGTATGAGTTAGAGACTCTAGCGGTGATTGCTTCATTAGTTAAATTTCGAACTTATGTGTTAGGATTGAACTTTACAATAGTAACGGACTGTAATTCATTAAGGGCAACATTTTTGAAACGTGACATGATACCACGAGTCGCTAGGTGGTGGAGCTTAATTCAAGAATATGACTGTGATATTATATACAGATCTGGCCAAAAAATGTTGCATGCTGATGCCTTAAGCCGGAACCCCACAGCAAATAATAGCGGAGTAGTAGAAACCATAGAAACTTACGACGTTATGAATATTGATAATAACTGGCTGGCAACGGTTCAATACGATGATACCGAAATACGTAGAATTAAGGATATACTGAGCAATACAAACTATGATGATGTAGTGGAGATTCGGAAAAATTACACAGTGAAACGAGAACGTGTTTATAGAAATACGGATGAAGGATTGAGATGGGTTGTGCCAAAAGGTTGTAGATGGCAAATTATGCAAAAGAATCATGATGATATTGGACATCTTGGTTTTGAAAAAACTTTTGAAAGAATAAAACAACACTACTGGTTTGCTCGTATGCGTCAATTTGTAAAAAAATATGTTAGTGCTTGTCTCGAGTGTGCACACAATAAATTACCGTCCGGAAAAAAACAGGGATATATGCATCCAATACCAAAAGTATCTAGACCCTTTCATACAATTCATATAGACCACGTTGGACCATTTGTAACAAGCAAAAAGAAAAATACACACATATTGGTAATTGTAGACGCCTTTACCAAATATATAGTACTGAAACCCGTAAAAACTACAAAATCTAAATATTCAATAGCGGCACTAGAAGAATACTTTAGTTTTTTCTGTCTGCCATCTAGATTAATAAGCGACAGAGGCAGCTCATTTACTAGTTCTAGTTTTAAAAGTTTTATGCAAACAAAAGGTGTCAAACATATTTTAAATGCCGTAGCCTCTCCACGTGCCAATGGCCAGGTAGAAAGATATAATAGGACAATACTAGCTTCTCTAGCAGCGCAAAATCATGGCAACGATGAACGACTCTGGGACGAAAAGTTATCTCAAGTTCAATGGGGATTAAATAATACTTTAAACAAAGGTACAGGTAAATCTCCTTCAGAAATCCTTTTCGGACTTACTCTACCAGGTGCTACTGAGGGTCCTTTAATATCAGAAATTCTTCCGGATATTACTAACCATGATGCGCAAACAAACGTTTCAGACAGTATGGAACATATTAGAACTGAAGTAGACGAACATATTGCCAAAATGCAACAAAATCAAAAATATCAGTTTGATAAAAAAAGGAAAGCTGCACCTAAATATCAAATAGGAGACTTGGTTCGTGTTGAGAGAACTGTGCACGTAACGGGAAAAAGCAAAAAATTGCTTCCTAAAATATTAGGGCCATACAGGGTATCGAATATATTTGACAATGATCGATATGAAGTGACTGACACACCTTTAACAAAAAAAGGACCAAAAACTTATAAAGGAGTTTTTGCTGTTGATAAAATGTTCCCTTGGTTGTGTTATAAAAATATTTTAGAAGATTCAAATTCGAATGAGAGCGATAATGAATAGTTTATTAAATGTCATATGAATTCAATTAGTTGTAATTAATGTTTGCTTAGTTAATAGACAATGTTATGTCATACTGTTGTCACTACCGTCAGAGACGAGTAAGTGCATAATCATACTATAGGTATCAGTCACCACCGTCAGTGACGAGTACGTGCATAACTATATTCCATTTGTCACTACCGTCAGTGACGAGTATGTGCATAATTATATTACATTAGTAACTACCGTCAGTGACGAGTACGTGCATAACTATATTTTATTAGTCACTACCGTCAGTGACGAGTACGTGCTTAACTATATTCCATTAGTCACTACCGTCAGAGACGAGTACGTGCATAACCAGATGCCATTAGTCACAACCGTCAGTGACGAGTACGTGCATAACTAGATGCAATTAGTCACTACCGTCAGTGACGAGTACGTGCATAACTAGATGCTATTAGTCACTACCGTCAGTGACGAGTACGTGCATAACTAGATGCTATTTGTCATTACCATCAGTGATGAGTACGTGCATAACTATGTCACTACCGTCAGAGACGAGTACGTGCATAACTACATCCCATTTGTCACTACCATCAGTGATGAGTACGTGCATAACTATGTCACTGCCGTCAGAGACGAGTACGTGCATAACTACATCCCATTTGTCACTACCATCAGTGATGAGTACGTGCATAACTATATTCCATTAGTCACTACCGTCAGAGACGAGTACGTGCATAATCATATGTATATTATATTCTAAAAATAGTAAGTTAATGTAATCTTCACACAGATTGTTATATTCTTACATATAAATTCGTATACTAGGTCCTTCTATTGTACTATTTCTATCACGCGGACGTGATAATTTCATCAGGATGGACGAACTGTAAGAGTTTTGGACATAACTTGTTGGAAATTGATGGAATTTGTACCAGTAGACGTTCTTCAATCATCAATGTTGCTATACTTTGACTTAGTAATTTACGTGTGTTATCACAAATCTGTAGAAACTTATTTAATTTTATATAAAAGCAACGTTAATGTTACTAAAATAGAGTTTAATATTATAAACGCAAATTTAATAATATGTTGATGTTAAGTAAATGTATTGACAATTAGAAATGTAAAAACTTTTTGACGTTTAGTGTGCGCGCTTTGGCGCCAATTTGGATGTTTAAAAAAAAGTTAAAAAAAGATTGTGGAATACGCATTTTATGTTGGATTGTAATAACATGTATGAATTCATATAGATTGAAATAAAATGTTATATTAATTATCACTGCACATTGACTTTTTCTTTCAAAAGAGAGAGTAAATTTAACTTAATTGAAATACAGGGGGTCATTGGACATAGCCGAAACGTACATAATTATGCGTTACTGTGTTTAGAACCAGTACACAAAGTATCATAACAATCGGGCAGTGGTTACGAATAAATTAATATATTACTATTTGTTACTTTAAAGTAATCTATGTTAAAGTACTCATGACGTAATAAATCCTCATAGAATAGAATGAAACCTTCTTCGTCTTTTTGATTATTGTTTTTATTTATGTCACTTAGAACACTTTGATTGTTGACAAATGTCACAATTTTAGAAAATGGACAGTGTCAATGCTACTGCCAAAAAAACTGCCAATGATAAATACAGTATGTTTATATTTGCTGTCGATTTTTGAAAATAATTTTTAACTTATGTTCTAAACATACAAAAAAACGTTAGAGCATTAGTAAGGTACTTATAGCCATATCTGGACTTTCCAATTAGAAAATAAATGAAGAATAGGAAATGGCCAATAGCCGAGGTCATCCTGTACAAATTTTCGTACCTTTCTTATAACAAACTAAGCTGTGATTACTTATTATTAGATAGGCTTCAACCATAAATGTAACATTGTAGAGCTTTTAAGGTGCTAACCTGTTGGTATAATCATAAACAAAAAGAATTTTTAATAAATGTGCCCCTTAGCCCGAGTTAGTATTACTGTTAGCGTACTCTCCCTTCTTTTGGATATATGCAGGACTTATTGTAAATGGAAGGTCTTTTAAATGAGGCGGCAATTTCCTACGTCATTTCTTTTTACTGCCCGGCGT
Source organism: Lathronympha strigana (assembly GCA_949128165.1). NCBI lineage: Eukaryota > Metazoa > Arthropoda > Insecta > Lepidoptera > Tortricidae > Lathronympha > Lathronympha strigana. The sequence continues at coordinate 13,352,932 of OX421908.1, forward strand.
TTGCTAAATTTGAGAGGTTTGTGGCAATGTGTTCGTAATTTCTGGCGGCGAGCCGTGAAATTATTGCCATCCATAAATTATCTGGGTCTAGTTAAATTACATACCTATCTAAATTGGTACATGTGAATAGACCACACAGAGATCTATGACGTGCGACTTTCATTTCGAAGGTAGCAGGTTCACACCCCCGCTCGTACCAATGAGTTTTATTAAACTTATGTTTGAAATATCATTTAATATTTACCAATCGCTTTTCGATGAAGGAAAACATTGCGAGGAAACCGGAGTAATTCCGATAAGGCCTGGTTCATCCTCTAGGTTGGAAGGTCAGATGGCAGTTGCTTTCATACAACTAACGCCTACGCCAAGTCTTGGATTAGTTACCAAAGCGGACCCCAGCTGCCCTGAGCCGTGGCATAAGTCGGAAAAACGCTAGAAAGAAGAATTTGTCATATTTCTGTGCAGCTTTTTTAATTAAAAAATTTAGCTTGATACTTGAATTTCCGCTCTTCTAAAACTACTATTTTTAATTTCCATCCTCGTTATAGGTACTCCTTTGAGCATTATTAATTTAGGAGTCTTTTTTTCCAAATAATGTAGGTATTATTACAATTCTTATTAGTTAATATAAATTTAATTTTCCTTTTAACTGTAGCAATTCTTTTCGTTTAGGTATAGTAGAGAATAAAAAAAAAATATACCTTTTGATGTGATTGTCAAAAATTGCGTTGTATGCTAATGATGAGGATAAACTTATCAATGTCACGTTTTCAGGGGCACTATTCAACCATAACAGAAGTATTGCGATCAGTGTCGTTCATAAAACAGTAGATATTTTAGTGTGTTGGGTAGGTTTTGTTCACATTTTGTTTTAGAGAGGCAACACGTAATCTCTACATTCTATATTCACCGCGGAAAGTGGAAAAAAGACACTTCTACCGGCCGATATTAGTTAATTACTTTGTGTATTGTCATTTGATAATGTGAGGTCACGATCCATGTGTGGCCGGATGCAATGACACAAATGATTGGGCAGATTATAATAACAACATACGAAGTGAATTGACGACATTGAATGAGAATTATAAAACAAAAAATGTGTGATAAAAACAAAGTAGGCATAGGTACGAGTATATATAATATTATCAAAGTAACTGATAAGTTCAGTTATCTTTATATTGCGCCGACCGCACAACGTTATTATGGCACCAGAAATTAAATACACCAAGGTATGTTTTTTACTATAACACTTCGTTGAAAATCTTGACGCAGTCCAATGTCCTTATTAGGATGAAATAATGAAGCATAACAACCCACATGATAATGTTATGCCGAAACCTCATGATTTACAATATAATTTTGGCGGATATTACACAAACGATTTGGAATAGCCAGAGCTATATATTTTCGGGCTATCCGTCAAATCTGCATAGCGAGTATGCCCGCCGGTCATCCACCGGATAAATTCATCATACATTGATTGGCAGATATGACAGATCCGGCGGATATGCCCGTACGTATATGATTGGGCAATCCGATCGATCCCACCAACAACATAAATGTGAAAATGGAAGCTAAGCTCCATATGAAAATGTCGTTATTGTAGACTCCGCCGACAAAAGATCTGATATTTAAATTGACTTGGCTAGTGAACAAGGAAATTAACCTTACATAATACATCAAGTATTATGCTTTTCTCAAAATGGTGTAACTAAACCAAAATCTGGTGGTTCGATAATCAATTTCAATATTTTCTGCAACAACAAACATTATCTTCATCTTTATCGCTTTTAGATACCTATATCGCTGTGTAATTTAACACAGTGATAAAGTCGAGTTTTGAAATGCCGCCCGTTAATTTTTTTAATAAATTTATTTACTTTAACATTAGAGATACAAAATACAAATACAAATACAAATCACTTTATTTCGCTTTGAAATGTGGTACAAAGGATGTTATAAAAATATATCATGGTCACACACATTCCACCAGAAGCTGGCATGCAAAATTATCCTAGAAAGTAGCTAATATAAAATTAAAAAAAAAAAACATGCAATGGTACGTATTTAGAGTACTTAAATCTAACAGTAATCCTTCTAGTGCACTTAAATCTAACATATTACTGAAATGTCAAAATCGCAATTACGAGTATATAACTTGAATTCTAATAACTATGTCATAAATACAATACACATTCAATACGAGTAACTAAAATATTTTATAAAATGTCAAGTCTTATAGCGATACCATCGACCTTCTGTTTTGGCTGTTTAGGGCCCATGCCTTCGTTTTATTTGACCGTTTAAAAAAGTTTGAATGAACGTATGAAACAAATGAATTAATGTCTATCCCTATGAATTTTTGCGATTTTTGGATGCTTATACCGCAATAACCAATTAAGGTATACTTAAGAAATTTGGGGATATTGTTAGTCTCGTGGGTCTAAATGGATAGGGTCTCGGTCTCGGGGGCTAATTTCGTGTGTTTATATTCAGTAGATTTTGAGTAACAAAGGGGTCAAAAGTGGCTCTGGTTCGTGTAAATATTCACAGTGCAGCTACGTCGCCTGAATTTGGCTGGACACGCTGCCGCGTGTTCGATAAAGGCTGATATCGCGTATATTCCTAGTAAACGATCGTGCTAAAATTAAAATCGTGCTAAATGGTTTCGTAACAAATATTTGTAAATATTGAACTATAAAGTTTTCAGCGTTCAGTGGTAGTATGGTAGACGTGAAAAAGCCAGTGTAATTTTTGATATCGCTTGATCAGGAGTGTCAAAGAGGTATTGTTATTATCACGCTATCATGTCCATAACGACGGCCAACATTTGCCCGCAGATCTTTTGTTTATTTTAAGATGTTATCTAATGTATATTACGTTTATCCAAGATTGCACGCTGCGCTTAACTTGTTGATCTGATTGCTCATACATAGTATTGGTACTGGTATGTCTGGTATTCATATCCAGGAAGCAATTGTATATGCTTTTATAATTTTTTGTACTCTGTCGTTTGAAACAGTAACATGACTAGGATAAAATTGACCTACATATAAATTGCTAGGGAGAGGGTAGGTGATATTTTAGCGCTCGAAAGCAAAGAAATTAATGTCAAAAATAATATAGATTGCCGCCGTTATTTTCACATACCACTTTGAGTTTCTATAGCTAATATTTATAAAAGGCTCTTATTGTTTTTGAAAGAGTTTTATTTGACAGATTCGATCACTCAAATGTCAAAAATTGTCCCTTGTAAATAGGCCTAGCACGAGAGTGGCGCGACAGTATCTCGCGCTTGACATTATACACTTGTCATTTGCCGCCCATATAGGTTCGAGCACATCCAACGGATCTGCCAATAGATGTACCTATGGAAAATTTGTCCGGCGGACATACCCAATATGGAGATCCGACGGATTACTCGAGCGTATATGGCCGGCAATAGTAAAATCCAGTTAAAAAAGTTAGAATGTCTACTAATAATGGCTACTGTATCTAATCTCGTTGAATTTTTAACCCCGTATTAGCGTCCTGAAGGGTTTATTAACCATAAATCCTTTCTTATAGAAGATTCGCGATATTAAAGAAAAATATATGGGTAGGTAGTAACTTCCAAGAATCTACCTTTAACGGGTTTGGCTGTATCTTGTCTATTAGTTTATGATGTTAGCAACGAAAGCCATAAACGCCAGTTAAACTTCGGTTTTAGGCATTGTAGGGTATTGTCACATGTTCTTTAGTGCATGACATCATTTAAGTATATCTATTTAACCTATTAATATTTTATCTTGTTTAGCGCGCTAACCTAACTTGTTTCTTTTTTTTTAGTTGTTCATCAACAACGAGTGGGTAGACGCCAAAAGCGGCAAAACCTTCGACACTTATTCGCCTCATGATGGCTCCGTCATCGCGAAGATTGCAGAAGGAGATAAGGTAAAATTTAATATGTACCTATTTCCCAACTTTTCACGATAATCCCGCTTAGGGTTCCCATCAGCGAAAGTGTTAAAAGAAATGTAACACACTGTGTGTATAGTCATCAGATATATAGAAGCGGCGATGGTGCTCAAATATATGAGCACGCCTCCATTGTCAACTGTCTTGTTGAGTTATTTTACTAATATCTGATGGTGACTGTACAATGAAAGTCTAAAATATGGAAGTAATTTTCGCCCCAAAAACGCATCGATATTTTAGACCGTGGCTTGCTCAGTTGCTCCCTTCTAGCAAATTTTTTTGGGGGATTTAATTTTCCAACTGTATTGATGGTAACGATGAAGTATTAAAGCACCTTCAAAACTGATAATAGATGTCAAAATTTGCAATATATGTACCTATGTAGATAATAAAACATTGCTTTTTGTTTAAGTTAGAGGTATTGATTGTTATAGAGGACTTAAGGTCTTGAGGACTAAAGGACGACTCACACTAGAACGGGACGGGCGGGGCAGAATGGGACGATCTATCATTTTTTATAGAAATAATCACGTGATAGCTCGGAGGCGGAGGCCTCGGAGGTCACGTGATGTGACGTGATCGGCACATCCCATTCTAATGTGAGTCATTGTTCATTCAGTTTTTGCAATGTGCAAGAAAGTAACCTGCCTACAGTTCGCGTATATGCTTACTTAAATTAGTTTTCAAAGGAGCTTATTTTCAATTTATTGATTAGCTGTTATTTCGAGGAAGTCCCTATGAGTTATGGTAATAAATAACAAATATTTCCTTGCTATTCCGCGAAAACCCGCGCGAGCTAGCAAAGCAATATTTTTGTCGTTATTAGCTTATGAGTACCACACGACATTACGAGCTGTTGAATGATTTCGATTTCAGGCTGACATAGATTTGGCAGTAAGCGCTGCAAAGGCAGCCTTCCACCGTAACTCAGAGTGGCGGTTACTAGACGCATCGGCTCGCGGCCGATTGCTCAATAAATTCGCGGACCTCGTGACTCGCGACGCTAAGTACCTTGGCGAGCTAGAGTCCTACAATAATGGCATGCTCCTCAACCTAGCCATTGGATTGTCACAAAAAATTGAGCAGACTATTCGCTATGTTGCCAGTTTAGCTGACAAAATTCAAGGCGACACTATTCCCGCAGGTATGCATTGTCCATCATGGATTAATTTTCATTACGGAGAGGAGTTTAACCGTTGGATGTTGTCTAGTTGCTTCCTTAAGAGCTCCTTTACTGTCGAGGAAGTGATGGAAGAATAAGTCGAAAATTTTATAATCGAGCTCGTTAACTTACGAAGGCATTGTATTAGCACAAAGGCATTATATTAATACAATAGTATTATCTACTTATTTTTTCGTAAGTGCTAACTATTTATATTAAAAAAGGCTAGAAGTAAAGTAGTAGTAGTAAGCGAAAAATAGTCTTATCAATTATAACAATACAATAGATGGCGCTTACGAAAACAAAAGAAGAGACCTAATACTATTGTACTAATACAATGCCTTTGTAAGTTAACGACCTCGGTTATAAAAATAGCTAGCTTCACTACTGAAGCTAATATAAATGTTCCGAGTCCAAGCCAGCAATTAAATGTTAATGCTAATTATACTGCACATTCAATTGTAGATGGTGACAATTTCACGTATACATTGAAACAGCCGGTTGGCGTGTGTGGATTGATCCTGCCGTGGAATTTCCCCATCCTAATGTTTATCAACAAAGTCATGACTGCTTTAGCAGCAGGTATGTACAACTACAACATTGCATTAAAGTATTTAATTAAACTATAGTCGCACTCTAGAATATAATTATTATAAAAGTTACACTCAATCAACAAACTTTGGCTAATCGTCTCAACCATTACACCTATCGCCTAATAATAAGGCTTTAACTACTCTACTACTACGTGTATTATTTCCTAACAGATGTACTTCTTACACCGACCAACCAATATACATACCATTTCTTATACTAAACTTGATTATTGTTTTTTTTTTAATCTCCGATAAATTGTGCAAAAGTAAGACTTTGAAACGCACGACCACTCATCAGATGGTTTTAGCGTAGAGTAAAAATATTTTGAGTAAATCGAAGCAATCGTAATCGTCACTATTGACAGTAGATACTCTATCTGTTAACTACCTTAGCAGCAAGTTGATAATTTCTATATAATTTTCCAGGATGTACCGTGGTTGTCAAGCCTGCAGAACAGACCCCATTGACGGCTCTGGCCCTAGTGGCTCTGTTGAAGGAGGCCGGCGTGCCCGCGGGCGTGGTGAACGTTGTCAACGGCTTCGGCCCCGGCGCAGGCACTGCGCTCACGCATCACCCGGACGTCGCTAAGATTTCATTCACTGGATCAGTCGAGGTATCACCCCTTTCGAAGTTAGTGCTTCTCTGGTTCCATTTAATGCAGTCTGATATGCATGCGGTACTCTAAAGATACTGAAGGCTCGAAGCCAAAAGGAACGAGACCAGCGGGGCTAAGATGCCAAGCTGATATCCTGATAATTGCTGGATAAGACGATAGATTGTCGGCATGTTATGACAATTTCTGATAACTTTAAACAGTTCTGTCAAATGTCGTTGCATATGGCAGCTGTCACCGTCGCGCTATCCGCAGTTTATCAACTTATAGCATTATCCTATGACATTCGTGGATAACCATCTTAGGCCCGCTGGGGCCTTACAATGACGTCTTAACGCGATTCAGTTTAGGACCGAGTTGCTGCCATACAACTGAGCACAGTTACGAGTAAGAACCTAAGCTCAATTGCGTTAAAAAGTCATGATAAGGGTCCTGAAGGGCTAGCATAATTGCCATCTTAACTACTATCACCCCTTGCGTCACTTTCGCACTTGCGTACTTGTTAAAACGTGATAGCCTCGGTGATAGTCGATAAAAACCCGGACATAATACGTGTAGACTAGCTGGCACGTGGTTGGGATATCAAATAGTACCAAGTGGGCGATTTGGTTCTAGGAACTTCTAATGATAGCAATTTTTTTTAAATTTTTGTTCACCCTACTGTCCTGGATAATTATTAAACTGCGAGCTTGAGCTATTTTTCTGTTTGCCTCTTTAAAATGAGAACATAAATCTGTTTCCAGGTTGGAAAGTTGATTCAGCAAGCTGCTGGTAAAGTTAACTTGAAGCGAGTTACCCTTGAGCTTGGAGGCAAGAGCCCACTCGTTATCATGAATGATGCTGATCGTAAGTTGCTCAATCTGTCTTTTTGTTTCTACTCTCTTCTGTCTATTCAAGTACCTAAAATGGTTTAAAGTGAATAATGAAAACTGTTACATATTTTAGGTGGCAACGATAGCAAATCAATTATTTAAGATATTGTCCGTGTCTTTACCCGTTTTCTGGTGCATGCAGCATCCGTTTATGCTGTTCAGCATTGCTTTTGCAACTAAAATGAAATTTTTATACGAGTGTTAAGTTTTATCTCTAGCGGACGTCAAATTTTGACAGACAAACTATAATATATAAGGTACTTTGTACTTTACAACAAAAGCTTGTCATTTAAATCTTGCATGTTTTTCATACCTGCGCGTGTTAATGATTGATTATATAGTATTTATTCGATAGCATCGTATTTTAATAATACTGTACTTTATTATTTTAGTAAACGCAGCGGTGCCAACTGCAGCGTATGGTGTATTCCTTCACCAAGGCCAGGTTTGCGTGGCTGCGTCACGTCTGTACGTCCAATCTGGTATATACGACAAGTTCGTTGAAAAGGCAGTAGAGTTTGCCAAAAATAGGAAGGTTGGGAACCCGGCTGATCCCGCTATGGAGCAAGGGCCTCAGGTACCTACTTATTTATATTGACTGTTGCATTTTGGAATAAAGGACCGTTAGTGAGCCAGTGATAAGAGGGAGTTTCAATCCAGCTCGCATTCAATGAGTTTTTCGGAACTTATGTACCAAATATTATTTTATACTAGCGACCCGTTCCGGCTTCGCACGGGTTGTTATTATACATACAAGGTGTAACAAAAGCACCGAGCGATACTTCAACAGCTGATAAGGTAAATTACCATGAGTACGATGAAAGTGGAAAAAACATTTTTGTTCATATTTCGAAATTTGTTCACTTGCATCGTACCTCATTAACCTTATCAGCTATTGAAGGATCGTTCGGGACTTTTGTTACAGCCTGTATAAACCTTCCTCTTGAATCAATCTATCTATTTTAAAATCCGCATCAAAATCCGTTGCTTGGTTTGAAAGATTTAAGCTTACATACATACATACATACAGGCAGCGGGAAGCGACTTTGTTTTATACTATGTAGTGACTTAATAATCGCTTTTCGTCGAAGGAAAACATTGCGACTTGCGAGGAAACCTGGCTAATCCCAACAAGGGTTGGAAGGTCCGATGGCAGTCGCTTTCGTAAAACTGGCGCCTACGTCAAATCTTGAGAGTTTTTGCCAAAGCTGACCCCAGGCTTCCTGAGCCGAGCCACAAGTTGGGAAAACGCTAGAAATAAGAAGAAATTGTATTTTAGAATAATTTCAACATAATAAAGTATCTAACATTTAAAATAATGCTTCAAGAGAGAATCGACGTGTAATTCAAATAATACATTGTAACATTATTTTCGTATTCAGATTGACAGTGAGATGATGAACAAAGTCCTCGGCTACATCGAAAAGGGCAAAAAAGAAGGCGCAAAACTGTTGGCTGGTGGAAAGCGCGTCGGTACCTCTGGATTTTACATCGAGCCCACTGTCTTCGCTGATGTCAAAGATGACATGACTATTGCCAAAGAAGAAGTAAGTATTTCTTAAGATTTCCTAAAAGTAGAATAAAGGATGATTCACACTTTAACGGGTCGGGACGTGATCGGACCGGGACATGACCGGGCCGGGCTGATCTCTCAGTTTTTGTTCTTAAAATGTTTCTTGCGAGTTTTGTTAGATCGTCCTCTTGCCAGGATCTAGAACTAACCATGGTGTTCTTGCAGATATTTGGCCCAGTTCAGAGCATCCTGAAGTTCGAAACCCTGGAGGACGTGATCGACCGCGCTAATAACACTAGCTACGGACTCGCTTCAGGCATCTTTACCACCAACGTCAATACTGCATTGCAATATGCGAAGCATATTGAAGCAGGCAATGTCTGGTGAGTAATTTTAAGAAGCAACCGGACAGGTCATTTATAACAGTGTAATGAGATCGCGATGAAGAAGAACAAATATTTATTTTATGAACTTTAAACAAATAAACCACAAGTCAAACTTATAATGTAACTTCTTCATAGTTGTCTTGTTACACTGGCGCCCAACGTGGGGCACGTTTTACCACGCCCAAGAATTATCACAACGATGTATTTACTATGTATGTTTGTTTTTGGGCGTTTTCAGAAAACAGTGTACCCAATTAGCGTTAGTTGTTAAAAACATAGCTAAATTTTGTGTCGGCAATTAAGAAGTACACCAAAAACTCGCAGCTCGACAGTTACTCCATGAAAATGGCGCTTGCAGCCGTGTCGAGACATTGGGAGGTCACAAAAACAAACATACCTACATATTTAATACCCAGTTTTTAATTGTACTTAAGTAAGTAGGTACTCATCGCTTTGTACTAACTCGTATTAGCAATAATAAAAAGGATTATAAAATTCAAATCCTGAACATTTCTGTCATTCAGGTTCTCGAGTTGTTAGTTGAGGTATGCCTATACAACGTTACTCGTGGATTACATTTCCTTTTTCGCCTCGAAGGAGGATTTAAGCGACCGTTCTCCGTACATTGACTCTTTCTGCTGGGTGATTCACTTGAAATTTGCTGTAACTTCGAAATCGCTTTAAAGTAACTTTAGATTTACCTTCAAGAGAGTTACCCTGCTGAGAGAGACCGCAAGTTTCTCAAATTCAAAAACGATGTTTCTCATATGGTTTCAAGTTTTGACTTTATATTGCGTCTACAGTTTACTTTTTACTTAATTTTAAATTCCCTGGTTCTAAATTTATTTCTTTTTTAGGGTAAATGGGTACTTGATGGGAAGTGCCCAAGCACCGTTTGGCGGTTACAAGGACTCAGGTTTTGGACGTGAAAAGTAAGTGCTATCCTGTCTTTTTTACTCGATCGTAAAAGTTTATTGTTCCGAGACATAGAATGTATCTACTTGTTAAATGTTCCAGATATTACTTAAAATTATTTATTGTTTCAGTGGATTTAACTGCGTTGACGCTTATTTGGAAGTGAAAACTGTTGTTATCAATCTACCAAAGAAATTTTAAGAACGCGAACAAGAAAATGTACTACGGAGCACCAACAACTAAACTTGCATTTTGTATAATAAACTGATTTTGCTAATCAGAGTTTAATTTATCCATAAAGTATTTTTCGATCCCTATATTTAATAATTTAATAAATAACCCTAATAGTATTTTTTATGTTCATCTGCTGTTCATGTTGCTTATATAGTATTACGTCACTAACCATGGAAGTAACTAATATACTGTACTGATATGGTAAACTAAAAATCGGGCTAAATAAAATAAAAAAAAACATAATGCTTAATTAAATTATAAATCCGACATTTTTCTGCACGAATACAGTTCATTGTCGCTAAAAAGGAAGAACGACCCAAGATTCTTGAACCAAGAACCTAAAAATATAAAAAGATTTTTAACGTAACTAGCCCGTAACGAACCTAATTCTTATTGTTGCGTTGTCTACTCCATTTAATTAAAATGATGGTAAGTTTTATTTCGAGTATCTGAAACCAATTTTGTGTATTTATTTTAACGAAAGGAAAATAACCCTCTTAAACAATTTTTGAGAGGCACCTTCACCATGATTGACTTTGCCCTAAAGTGTATATGGGAACAGGTAAGTATAACGTAAAATACGTCCCAGAAATTATCCCAGAAATATTTTTTATTCAAATTTAACCTCTTGTGAGTCATATTGTAATAAAATTACGTGCGACATGCTTCGGAGAAACATCCTTGTTCCCTACTCTCAAGCGTCGAGTACAATTCACGATTGTTCGGGTTCGTGACACCTTCGGAGTTGTAACATCTCATAGGCTACGGTGTATATTTGTTATCGTCAAGCTAAAATATAGTAAGTATGCAACAGTATACCAACGAATACAGGTATTTGAAAAAAATGTTAAGGCATTTAAAACAGACCCTGTTGATCCAGTAGTTACGTACGGAGCAAATTGGTTGTGGTTGTGACAGAGGGATAGACAGAATACGGTTCACTTTTTACTTGAGGTTAAAATATGAGGATTGTAGGTTCTTACTTGTGAAACTTAGGTATTCACATAAGGACGGAACTGGGTTTTGTCCCTTTTTATTAACTTTGCGGTTGGTAGACATGCGTCTCTCTTTAATAAAAAATAGAAAACTTAGAAACTAAAACTAATAAACAAAAATACACAAGGGAAGTTAATTAGGACTGTTAATTAAATCCAAACTGCTTACTAGAGTCATATAATAAGAGAATTAGAATATAACTAGAAGCATATATTCAGATTTGAAAATATGGCATTGATTTGAGATATATCGTGTCCACGTTATCCAGTTAGGTGGTACCTTTCCTTTCGGCGGTTCCTTTCTCTGCGGCCCTAACCACCGGCAGCCTGGGCCCTGCTCCGTTGCCGGCGGCACTCTAGGCTAGGTTTTTTATAATGTGTTTATGTTTTATATGTTGTTTTTGGCATGTTGTTTTATATTTTACTTTTATAGGCATATTGTAAATCCTAGCTTAAGAAAGAAAATGAATAAAGAGAATATAGGTATAATATCACCAAAATTTTTCAAAATCATAGACATCGACTTTTTTTACCTGTCCGCTTGGCGTGGAATGTCCCACATCAAATAAATATATTTATTACTTACATAAACCGTATGTTTACATTCGGTCTTTTCCGTCCAACATTTGTAAATAATGAGAGATCGGTTATCCGTGCGTGCAATACGTTATCGTAAACGAAATGAGGAAATGAGGACCGAGAGAGGGACGGTCCCATTTCAATGCATGAAGTATCCCCGTTCAATGGAGATGCCATGCAAATGATTTGGGGTTGACGGGAAAAATAATGGAATAAAGCTGCTTTGATCTGCATAAAAATATAATCTGCGTGTACGTTCTGACTAAGAATGTCGTCACCGTTTCCTCCCGTGGGTGTTGCAGAAGTTTGCGTTGACTGTGGCATATGGGTTGTGGGCAATGGGCGCGAGCAATATGTCACTGTCACCTGAAAGTGGCAATGAAACTTGAGTTGTATGTGCTTCCCATTTGGGAATACAGGTAAGATTGCGCGTGTGTGTGAGAGAAGTAAAAACACAGCCAACAACATTGCAACTGACTGCTAGTAAAAGCTTATAAGGCCCTAAAAACGGAAATTCTATGGATTCATAGGTTTCATTCACTTATTGCATCGACCACTTTCGGATTCACCTGCCGGATCTGGTGAATAAGATGATGTGGACGAAGATGTAGTGGTAGTTTATTATTTATATTACACAATTCAAACTATGTTATTATGAGGCGGCTGCTATACATATGTAGTTTCTCCTATTTAGCGTGTCTTTAATGTCCTTTAATAAAAACCGGCCAAGAGCATGTCGGGCCACGCGCAGTGTTGTGTTGTCAGGGCTCCGTAGTTAACCGTCCGTCACAATTAGCGAAACCAGAAGGTGTTTTAGCCTTTTTACCTTGACCATAACTAGCAAAAAAAGAGTATCTTTGAAGCACTACGAAACATAAGCACGCATCAAGAAACCAAGAAACTTGACTTGAGTTTTTGTAAAAAAACGAAAATGGCTTAATTGACCATGTTCAAAATAATTTTCCTTGAAAGTCTTTATAAAGCTCTATTTTCATGACAAAGTGATGGTTGAAAGATGAAAACGAATGTTGATTTCTTTCCCGTTGAATTTCTCTGACCTTTACCTTCATTAAGGAAATAAAAGATTTTTCTTCATTCTTCACAGGAAAGTAAATTAAGAAAAAAAATACTGTAAATACATGAACCCCAATCTAAATCTACCTTAAAGTTAAATGAAACAATACGTGACCGTTGCCTGAGATTTTATTAAAAATTATTGCCGTATTATAACATGAAAATAAAAATTAACAGACAAAAAATAAACCCTACATATTCTACAAGGAAAAACCAGATGAAGGATAAGGGAGATAAGGAACCTGCAAAATGTAGACACTTTTAGGATAAAACTAAGGAAGTTTCTGTATGTTCACCAGTTATCACAGGAAACGCGAAACATTGAGTCATGACACTAGTTGTATATAGTATAGTATTTATAAATTGTAATACCACTAGTATATTTATTTACTTACCACACTTTTATATCCCTTTTGCATTGCCATATCGTATCTTATCATTCCTTCATTTTGTGTATTATTATAAGTTTGCAAGTTTTAGGTTAGGTCATGTTATTATTATGCAGCGTAAACGGTGCTTCACAATGTTTACCCATCTTGCACATTGATAATGCGTTTGCATATTTGTTTGGTGTGTTCAATTTTAGTTTATGTTTTAATTTAAATTTCTCCATGGAGCGGCTATGCCATTTAGATTGCTTGCTTTTGGTTTGGGCTGTGGCTGGGCGCTAGTTGCGCTTGCGCAAAAAGCACAGATAGCCTAAGCAGGCTTGACAGATGGTATGGTCGCGTTCATGAGTAGTATTTTTTCCTTGTAATTTTTGTTTTGGTTTTGTGATGTTTTAAATGTTGGTATTCTTAATGATTTATACTGTTATGTTATGTTTTTAGTCCTTTTATGTGTTACTTCTCGTGGCATCATCGAATGGGCCCTACGGAAGAACAGCGCTGGCTTCAAAACTAGCATTATGCTGAGTTGGGTCCATTTCGTGATGCACACAACAATTCTGTCTTCCTGTTTTTGTTCTTTTTTTATGTGTTGTGTGTTGTGTGATCGTCACGAATAAATGTTTCTTATTCTTATTATTATTATTATAAGTAACATTCTGTGTATTCCTTTTGTCATAGAAAGAATATAACCTAGGTTAGTGTTTACCGCCTACAGTCTCAGCAGACTTAAATAAACTTATCTTAAAATAGCGTAAGTTATATTTTCTTTTGTGTTTAACGAAGCACCACAAACTTTATATATTTATCTTACTATCTTTATCTTACGATAAAGCTTTTTTTTTTCTAAAACTCACTTAGCTTAATTTTAGAACTTTTTCGGCAGGGCCATAGTCACAGTTTTGACCTCCAGATACGAGTTGACACAGTCCATTCCACTGAAATGAAAACAATGATTTAATTAGTTCTTCGCTGATAAGATCAGGATATTTATTTATTATACGATAAACACAGATAGAAAAGTAATAAATGAAAACAACAAAAACAATAAAATTACAAAATGCTACAAATTTATACACTCTTAAATCGACACCACGGCTGATTGTATTCTTGCGGTAATTGATCAAACGTGTATTTCGGAAACAAGGCTTGATTAAATTTACAAACTCCGAGAATACTGGTATAACGACGCCATCAAATAAGATAAACCCCAATCTAAAAAGAAAAAGAAGAAAGAAAAGAAAAAAAAATAAAAAAAGTATTTATTCACGACAGAACTTGATATTAATACATTTTTTTCTGCCAAACCACAATGCGGTTTGTTGGCAGACGAAGCTCCAATTATTCTTAAGGATCGTCCTATGTGCTTACCATGAGTTGTACGTAACCGTATTCGATAGTGGTTGCGGCATTCGAAAGTATGTCCGTTTCGCTCTTACTACTTACTCTGGCAGGAGCGAGACGGACATACTTTCAAATGACGCTTAAGAGTTTAAGAGCATATAGGTCGATTCACGAGAGCTGGCACGAATGAATTATAATGTGCATTAAATAATTATTAAATGCAGATTGATGCAAAAAGTGACTATGGTAATTGTGTTTTAAGAGAAACTAGCATACTCGCCAAAATTTTGCTCGCCTTTCGAGGCCAAGAACACCACGCCAATCCCTGTAGATATCTAAGCTAAGGTGTGCTATGATCATGACTAAAATGTATAATGAATTTTTGACGACACGTAAAAAAAATGTAGAGAAAATAAATATACCTTACGTTTTATTTACAAAGGACTTCTATAATATACTATTCTATAATATCCTATTATATGACTAAAAGGATAACCATGATTCTTTGTGCTGATTATCGTAAACGTATTAGGGACATGTATACAAAATATTAGGAGGCCCCTGTATAAGAACGGCACTCACACTGTCACTAACAGTGACAAGTGACATATTATTACTTTCGGTCAATTAATTCGACGTGCCAGCTTTTGTGAATCGACCTGTAATAGGTATCGCGTTTTGATTATGGATTATTAAAAGAAACTCTTTACAATATTAAAAACTAAAATTGTTAAACTAAATTGTGACAAAATAAATTGAGCCCGCCTCCATATAACTCAATACCATCACGGTGTAGGTACTGAGGCCGAAGTTTAGGTAGTATAATAAAAGCATCCGAATTTCTTGTTTATGACACTTTATCGACAAGCTACAAAATGGACCCTTTATTCTGAAAACGTTACAAATAATGGGAACACTGTTATAAATACGGATCTAATCCTTCACGTACCGGACGGAACAGGAGATGTTGTTGTCTATACATTCATACAGGGAGTCCTTGGTCATTGGACAAGACCGAAACGTACATATGAAGTATGGTGTTTAGAACCAGTATAAAAAGTAGCATAACAATAGGTGACGTGGTTACGAAGAAATTAATTAATTACTATTTGTTAGTTTGGAGCAGCTTGTATGCAACTAAAACCCATGAGGTACTTGGTAAATCTTTAATATTGAATTGTTTTTAATTATGTCACCACACGAAGGACAAACAACATGATTGTATCTCTTTCATATGATGTTTATTAGCAATAGTGCATGATAGTATTAATAGGAGAGCGTTGGTGGCGTAGCGGTAAGAGCGTGCGATTTTCAATCCGAGGGTCGCGGGTTCAAATTCTGGCGGCTCGCACCAATGAGTTTTTCTGAACTTACGTACGAAATATCAATTGATATTTACCAATCGCTTTTCAGTGAAGGAAAACATCGTGAGGAAACCGGACTAATCCCAATAAGCCTAGTTTACCCTCTGGGTTGGAAGGTCAGATGGCAGTCGCTTTCGTAAAACTAGTGCCTATGCCAAATCTTGGGATAAGTTCCCAAAGCGGACCCCAGGCTCCCTACATGAGCTGTGGCATAACCCGGGCAAACGCAAGGAAGACGCTAAATAAATTTTGTTTGAAAATTATTATTATTTATTGTTTGTTCTAATCAAAAATATATTTAAGTTACAGTAGGTATTACTGAGATGTAGCTCTATGTAGGATATCAGGGATTGTCCAATGACTGACGCATCCTGTATACACTATAGGAAAAAGGAAGCCCGGAAATTATATTACTTTAAGGGAAACTAGTTTAGCGAAGGTCCGAAAAACCAGCCCGTTTTTAACTATATCATTTATCGTACGCTTTATATTGCTATACATACACACTTATTTTGATGTAATCAAAACATGATTTAATATCGCTTTTCTTATTATTTTTAGCGTTTTTCCCGGCCAGGATTCTGAGCCTGGCTTCCGCTTTGGTAACCTAACCCCAAGATCTAGCAGAGGCGCCAGTTTAAAAAAAAACGGCTGACATTTGACCTTCCAACCCAGAGGGAAAACTAGACCTTATTGGGATTACAAACATCGAAGAAGACCCACCAAGATAGAAGTAGATAGAGACGCCTTCAAAGTGGAAAAAGATTTTGAATGTTTGTTTGTCTCCGTTGCTAAAGCGACCGTAAGGACCCCTTAGGACTTATAGGATTGAGCGAAGTCACTCATTTCAGGATAGACAGATTGCCGTGCGGTCGAAGTATGGTATATAGGTACCTAGTATTGACCTCTTTGGTATCATGTTTTATCACATTAATAAAAAATCTTGATTCACGTGCAGGTTAAATGATATAGGCATTCATCAAAAACTCGGGCCTATGTACACACTCAGGATAACATTGTGTTTACAAAGGATCAGGTCGAGAGTACATACTTCACATGTAACAGGGATGTTTCCTAGAATGGAAGATATTTTTATAGGTGAAATTCGTCCATTAGTTACGTTCTCAATTAGACCATTTTTTAAATAGTAAAATTAAAAAGGATAAAATTAATACAGAGTAAATTACGACTGTGCGTCCTGAGTTAGGAAATCCTGTGACAGCCTGTGTTACAGGATCCAGTTTCGTCATTTCAGTATCTTACATACTCGAGCTTAATATCTATAGGTATCTACTCTTTTTCATCCTGACGTGTTCCCGGCTTACGCTACGGCTCAGGGAGCTAGTGGATCACTTTGACTAATCCCTCCTAGCCTAGTCGGTATTGACTCTGCCTACGAAGCAGGAGGTCCCGGGTTCGAATCCTGGTCAGGGCATTTATTTGTGTGTTTATCACAAATATTTGTTCCTGAGTTATGGATGTTATCTATGTATTTAAGTATTTATATGTATCTATTTATTATCTATATCGTCGTCTAGTACCCACAACACAAGCCTTATTCAGCTGGGACTAGTTCGATTTGTGTAAGATTGTCCTAAGTATATATATATTTTTAATCCCATTATTTGGCGTAGGCGCCGTTAGTCCAGTTTTCTCACGGTGTTTTCCTTCACCGAAAAGCGAATGGTAAATATCAAATGATATTTTGTACATAAGTTGCGAAAGTCTCATTGGTACGAATCGGTGTTTGAATCCGTCACCTATGGATTGAAAGTCGCACGCACTCTAACTATATCTACTCGTAAGTATGCATATTATTGAGAATATCAGTATAACATAACGTACTTTTAAGTGTATTGCGACTTGGGCGACGTTGTTTGGTGGCTCACCTCGCTAAATTGTAAAATTTATAGCTAAAAATGTCATACTAGAGTCCGGGGGCCGAGATCCCGGGACTACCGAGTGATGAATGCGGGCGCAAGGCAGGGCATAGTGCACTATTAGAAATATGATAAGGTTTTTTTTTCTTTTCTTTCCATTGTTTAGTGGAATAATACATCTTAGGTTTATGCCTACATCCACTGTTCTTGTGCTGTAGGATTTGTGCAATTAAGTTGGGCAAATACTTTTTATTAATTTAGTATAGTTCTTTAAGTGAGAACCTATAATTGGCTTTGTAATTCTATACTATTTATATATGCACATGTAGCGCTGTTGGTTTTCCATGTATTAAAATAAAATAAAATAAAATAAAATAAATAAAATGGTTTGACGCATTTCAGGGTTAATTCTTCAATAGCTGCACGCTTCTTCGTTAGTTCATTGCACAATAAGCTATCAATATTACACATTAAACAACGTTTAGCAGACAAAAAACAAAACAAACTATTCCAGAGACCCCTCAGCCCTCACCATCTTAAATATCAACCGGAAGTCGGACTAAATTCTGTCTGGAGAAAAGCATATTAGTATTATTTTTACCTACGTGTCACACTTTGTAAATTATGACAAAGTCTTAACACAGTTACCCCTTTATTCATAATAGCTTAAGAGGTCTGTGTCAGTTATTTATGTTTCACCCGTTTCTAACTAACGCAAATGTCAAAATGATAGATAATGACAAACGATGCTTCGCGAAAGCG
This sequence comes from Lathronympha strigana, assembly GCA_949128165.1. Taxonomy (NCBI): domain Eukaryota; kingdom Metazoa; phylum Arthropoda; class Insecta; order Lepidoptera; family Tortricidae; genus Lathronympha; species Lathronympha strigana. The sequence goes on from OX421908.1 coordinate 13,371,562, forward strand.
AAGCGGCGCGGCGCGGTGCGGTTGCGGCGCGCCTGTCACACGTTTGTCATGAACGTCATGGTCGCAAGATGGCGGCAAGCAATCTATCTTCTATCTGTATTAATAATTCAGGAGTCGGTAGACACGAATGAAACTATACTTAAATGAAGGAACGTAAAAAAAATAAGAGTATTGAGTCGACAACTTATATTGGCAAAATTAGGATTGTCGCATATTTTGCATTTAAAAGTGTTAATTTGTTAACAAGAGTTGATATTTTTATTAATCGGAGGCATCGCGCTCCTGGCGCATTCAGTCACGGTAGATACTTGTTTGTTGGTTGATAGTGACGGGTGCGTTCGGAAATTATAAACTATTTTTTTGAAAGAACGACGATTGGCTGTGTAAAGAGTATGTATTTGTAGAAACTAGAACTAACATTATGAATTTTACATTGCAATCGACCCTTACTTTGTAACTAAACATTTTTATGTCGTAGTGCCGCACCGCGCCGCTTCGCCTTCGCGAAATGAATGCTAACGTAGGACACTTCCACAGCTCTCAAAGGTTTGATTTTATTTAACGGCTGCACCACGTCGCTTCGCGTTCGCCAGTTGACCGACCACGTAGAACGTAAGTAACCCTCCAAGAAAGTTAGCCACTTTGCCAAAAGGAAAATACACAAACAAAATTGTGTCTCATTTCAAAATTTATTCGTGGAGTCCTATTGCAGTATAGGTACTAATTCGAACAACTTTGGCGGATCCAATTTTGCATTTCCTGGTAGAAAGTTCTGTTTAAGCCGGTAAGTAATCGAGAAACCGTTTTAAATTCAAAATTAATTAACTTATAAACTTAATAAACAAGCTTTCAATGGATCGGCGACGCGCATGTGGCACCCTTGGAGCAGTCACCATAGCGTATGGACTCCTGCGGTCTATAGGGTACGGTGATCGCTTTCATCAGGTGGGCCGATGCTTGTTTGCCAGTCACGTGGTAAAAAAAATTGATTATACTTACCACAAAAAAAAAAACATAAATTTCCGCAAAAACAAAAACATGCACGTTTTGATCAGGATTTAGAAAATATTTTTGTATATTTCGTTTTGTACGGAAATTTAAAAACACAAAAATAAAGCACTGCTCACGATAATTCTATTAATTTTATCAACTTCGCGCAAATAATTTAATGTTATCGACTAAATGAAACAATAAAACATAAAAATATTCAGCGAATTCGTCATAAATCTGCAAAAACTTGTGTGTATGAAGAATTTACACATCCGTGCATTTAAACTTAATGACAAAATAGGATTGACTTACTTTTCACGGCCGACTCCAGAATCCTTGAAGCCGCCAAACGGAGATTGCGGGTTATATGAAAGATAGTTGTTCACCCTGTATGAATGGAAAATAGAAAATAAACATTTATTGGAGAGGGTGAGGGGGGGGGGGGGGGCTCCGCGTTTAGAAACATCCATTACAGAGTGTTTTCCAACCTTAAGCCATGCTGTCATATGAGTTGTGTGATATCAAAAAATAATACTGGTAAATATTCGGTGAAATTACTTATTTTCATTTCTCTAACGCAGAATTCACTTACTTTTGCTCACGAGAACAAGCTTTACAATTCAATGAGTTTCCTGATTTCAATTCGCTTGCACTTTGCATTGCACTTTCAATGCAAACAAAGTGCGGGCGCATAAATATAGCAATCTGCGTGCGTAACCAAGATGCCAATCGCTAAGAGAACGAAACGCAACTGTCATTGCGCACTAATAAGCAAGAGTGAAAGAGAGAGCTAACTACGATACGCCGTAGTTACACTACGTGTTACGTGTAGCGTGAGCATTTGGCATCTTGGCTACGCACCCAGATAAACCAGTGCAAGCACCACTTGCGCCAACCTGGGTTGGTCACTAACCCGGTGTCAACTGTCAAACTCCATATAAAATAAACTTAACTCCGGGTTAGTTAGCTAACCCTGGCTGGTGCAAATGCTGGTGCAAAATATATACTAACTAGTAACTCGGATAGTGCACTTAGTATTGTCTAAGCATTAGATGCAAATCTCGGTCAATGTATAAAATTACATTTTATGGTCCTCCTAAACACAGGAGCGCATGTTAGTCTAAAGATTTTCCTAACTACAGTGTAGTATATTTACGAAATAACTCCGTCCGGACCCTTGGGGTAGGTGGCGATGTGATCAGCGGGTGCCATCTATTTGGCATAATTTGTTTTGGCCGAAACCCTTTTATTCATAACAGCCTTGGCATAATCGATTTTCGCCGAATCTTAATGTAGTAGAAACATAATTTGGCATAATGCACAATATGTCGAATACTACGATAATATATTCGCATACTAAACAGTGGGTCAGGTTAGGTTCGGACTGTGTCCGAATATGTGGCCAAATTAAATTCGGTCAAATCAAATTATGCTAAACTCGACTATGCCATAACAGTTTATGCGTAAAACCAATTATGACTATACTGATTATGCCAAATAGAATTATGCATACAAAAATTATGCGATGACAAGGGGAACCGTGATCAGCTGTTGGTTACTAATTATGGTTGAGCTATGACTAACATAGGTAAGTCTCCGTGCTAGCCATATTATTGCATTAATCGTAAACAACAATTAGAGTGCCCTTAATTTTAAACTTTTATACGAAAAAAAAATTATGTAAAAAAAACATGAGGAGTAGCAAGAATAATAAACCTGTCAAAACTTGTCTGAGTATAAAAAAAACAACCTGTATATACGATTCGGCCGCCAACAGTGCCGCGCAAAAATCATTTTGCTCGCATACATGCATTTCTATGTGAATTCAATAGGCATGAGTACACATATACCTTATGTATTGTGTGCGTCAGACGAGGAATGTATTTGTATTTATGTAGTAAAAATCACGAGGAGGGATCAAAACAAAACTTAATCCAGAAAAGGGTCAAATCCTTTCTGAGAAGCTCTGTTGACAAGGTTCTTCTAAATATACAGCGTGGGTATTTAATACGGGCGAATAATTAATCCAGCTATAGTAAGTACCTGTTTATATGAATCGTATGGGATAATAATTTCGTTAAATTGTGTTATTAATTAGGTGTAATGGTTTTTCTAAGGTGCGCGAAAGAGCTGCAATGTATGTCCAATAGTAATCGTCATTAAAATATTCACTCGCTCGTATCAAATACCCACGCTGTATAGTTAAATAGGATATTATTCAAAAAGTAGGTCATATGTTGAATATAATATTGTTTTACATCTTTTTATTTTGTTCAGGAAAACAAAAGATGTCTTTAACTATTGTTGGGCCATTTTAATACTTCTGAAAACGCTAAGAAAGCGATTTTGAGTCTCATAATAGGTACCTATTTCTTGACTTGGGTAACAAATTGGTAGTATATTCTCGACCTTTAGTAATTTTACTGAAATAGCTGCTGTGCAAGGTAGATCGGCCCGGCCCGGCGCGTCCCTGCCCGTTCTAGTGTGAGTCATCCTTAAAATGGCATACTGTGTCGGACGCCAAAACCTAATTTGGGTCGCTGAGCCAGCGTAGTTAATTTAGCAATATAAAACAAAGAAATTGTTACCAAACAATACCAGCTTCGACGTGTTTACTGAACTGCAGAGCGTTGGTGATGTTGCTGGTGAAGATGCCGGCCGCCAGCCCGTAGCTGGTGCTGTTGGCGCGTTCGATCACCTCTTCCAGAGTATCGAACTTCAGGATGCTTTGCACGGGACCAAAGATCTACAAAAAACATGGCTTTTAACTTTTTCCACGCCAAAGACGATGAAAGAAGATGTATAAATTGGCACCGCGGGTTCAAAGTCAATGACGGATAAATTGGTCTAAAATTATCTTATCTGTATTTCTTTCGCTCGAATAAGCAAGTATTTGATCCTTCGAGAACGCGCTTGTACATATAGTAAACCAGAAGTAGGGATATCCTCTATCAATTATGGGTAAACGCTTTGTATGGGCGAAATTTATAGACCATTATCATATAGGCCATTAAGCCAACCGAACCGGCATTTTCTCTTATTTTCTAACAAAAAAAAAACTGGCAATTTTTTCGTAACATGTATAAATGTAAATAGCAATGTCAGAAATGTCAGTCCACATAATTGCTTAAATGAAGGAATACCTGTCAATGGGAGCTACCATATTGTCGCTCACCAGGCGGCGCCACTCATGTTCTCGTAGGACCCACGTTCCACTAGCGGAAAATCGACTCGCGGTAATCTTCATTGCTAGTTCGGTTGGTTAAATGGACTAAGGACGAAATGGACATTGTCCATAGGTAGGTTGTACTATTACCTCATCTTTCGCTATCGTCATCTCATCAGAGACGTTACTGAAGACGGCAGGTTGAATATAAAAACCTTGGTTTCCTATCCGTTGACCGCCGATTAAAAGTTTCGCTCCTTCCTGTTGGCCCATCTCAATATATCGGAGGACTTTGTCCATCATCTCCTGATCAATCTGCCAATGTAATAAGACAAAAATATTATGGATTAACGGCCTCCTAGCCTAGTTGGTAGTGACCCTGCCTACGAAGCAGGAGGTCCCGGGTTCGAATCCTGGTCAGGGCATTTATTTGTGTGTTTATCACGAATATTTGTTCCTGAGTTATGGATGTTTTCTATGTATTTAAGTATTTATATGTATACATCTATTATATATATATCGTCGTCTAGTACCCACAGCACAAGCCTTATTGAGCTTACCGTGGGACTAGGTCGATTTGTGTAAGATTGTCCCACAAATATTTATTATTTATTTATTATGGATTAACTAGTTGATAACTAGGTGTTAAGTAGGTCGTTATTAAATACTGCCGAAAATTCAATCCTTCATATAGGTACAATAGGTATTGAATACAAAAAAACCTTGTCTATCTAAACTTTGGCAAAACACGTGATTGGAATGAAATTAATTTGGTATCATTGGTAATTTATTTGTTAATGCTGCAAATGTCTCATTGAAAAAGATAAAAAGAGTGGAGACTATGTCGTATTTAAATATCAAAGAGGTGAATGAAAGCTGAAAGATACTACAAGATAATAACTTTATGATGATAAAATATCATAATTGCCAGCGTTGGTTTCCACCAACGCTAGAGCGTGCGGCTTTCTATCCGAAGTTCGAAGAATCAACTCGGCTCGCACAGTCAAGTTCATAAAAATATAAACATTGCCAAGGTTTCAAAAATATCTGTACACCCTTAGGGGCATTAACAATAAGGTGATAGTGTTTACATATTATGCATTCAGCTGTACAGATATTATTGACTATACTGGAACTTACTTATGTAATACGAAATATCATTTGGTATTCCCCAATCACTTTTCGGGGAAGAAAAACTTCGTGAGGAAACTGGACTGATCCCTATTAGGCCTAGTTTACTCTCTGTATTGGAAGGTCAGATGGCAGTTGCTTTCCTAAAATTAGTGCCTACGGCTACGACAAATCTTGGGATTAGTTAACAAAGCGGATCTCAGGCTACTTCAGCCGTGGCCTTAGCCAGGCAAACGCCAGGAAGAAGAAAATTATCATAATAACTACCTGAGGTCCATGTTGTGTGGTTTGTTCAGCTGGATGTCCGACCTTAATGTTCTTCGCGAACTCAACGGCTTTTTCGACAAATTGATCGTAGATAGAAGACTGGACATACAGACGCGATGCGGCGATACACATCTGACCCTGATTGCCGAATACTCCAAAAGCTGCCGTGGGCACCGCTATGTTCACTAGAAATAAAGGACGTTTTATGCCATATAAAAAAAATACTTACAAAAAAAATTTACAAAATATATACGTACAGTAAGTAGCAAGCTAGCTTACATCTAAAATAGGCCCTTGAGGTTACAATGTACCTAGGATGCTAGCGGCATTTCCTCGTTTGAGCCAGTCTTAAAACTTTGGAAAAAAAAAACTTATTAGATTTAAAAAAGAAGTAGTGTAAGGGTTTTGGAAAATTCTACTAAATTAGTTGTCATATGTCATAGCGCCCAGCTGTATATTCTACCCCATTTAACCCCCTTAAAGGTAGAATTTTCTAAATGCCTAAAAACCTCTCATATATTTTAATAAGGAGTCCGTAAACAAAATTTCAAGTCTCTCACTTAAAATTTTTGTTCATCTCCAATTCCCCATACAAACATTTTTTAAATTTTACAGTGATCCGGAGGATTCCCTTAAAAACTTGGGTTTGTCATTACTACTTAGTCACAACATTTAAAAAACATCAGAGCTACCTTATTTGATTCAAGGCAACATCCCTTTTATGTTACGATTTCCATGTAACTATGTTGAGGTTCAGACGATTTTCCGAGAAATTCTAATATAAAAAATCATATGAAAATTACGTCGGTAAGGTAAACACACATGTGTAATCATTTATTCCTGGTAGACACCACATACAATTAGTTGTAATCAAGTAGGTATCATAAACATAAATATGATAATGCTTGTATATTAAAGTATATTTAGGGCATATTTTGTTTTGTGTTTGTTTTTTATTTCAATGGGTATATAATATACACTGAAAATCAGAGTCGTAACGCTAAGTAGGGTGTGTAGACAAGATGCCAATCGCGCACGCTCCGTAGCGTAGCGTAGTTATATCTCTCTATCACTCTTCCTTATCATTGCGACAAAGACAGCTGAGATTCGTCCACTACTGACCATTAACGATTGGCATCTTGTCTACGCACCCAGAACCACCAGCAGCACTGTTACCCAATATTTTGTTACTGTATTTCAGGATTCTGTCTGTGTGTTTCAAATAAAAAAATGTACAGAAATGTATAGTTGTTCAGTCATGCATAGGTTGCTTTACTGGCCATAAATATAATATAGGAAAAAATACGTACAATCTGCATCATCCATTATGACAAGCGGGCTCTTTCCACCGAGCTCTAGAGTAACCCGCTTCAAATTGTTAGCGCCGGCGGCCGACTGAATAAGCTTGCCCACCTGTATAACAAGTAGGTATAAAATCAATCGGAAGAGCGATGAGCAGGGGCTTTGCCTTAACGCGATTCCGTTTAGGGTCAGTTTAGGCTTAGTTGTATGGAAGCGACTCAGTTTAGGTCGTCAACTGAATACTTAAATATTACAAATAGCAACACTTGTTTGTACAAATTCAATTGAGAAGAATTTTAGTTTTTTTTAAATAATAACCTGATGGAAAGTAAACATAGAGAATAATAGCACTCGTGGTTTAAAGTGACCGAGTGAGTGGTACCTGTCAGGGAATACAGAAGGTGGCCGCGCATTCCATTCCTTGGCAATCCACAGCCATCTTCTGAAGCAACGTCAGGGTTACCTCAACCAATCCAGTGAAAGATATCTTAGCGACGTCCGGATGGTGTGTGAGCGCTGCTTCAGCTCTGGGTCGTATCCGTTAACTACGTTAATCACCCTTGCGGGCATACCAGCTTTTACCAGAAAAATTGCCATCGCCGACGGCATGCCCTTCAGCAACGTGTATAGACGTCAGGGTTACCTCAACAGATCCAGTGAAAGAGATCTTAGCGACTTCAGGATGGTGCGTCAGTGCGGCTCCAGCGCTGGGGCCGTATCCATTGACCACGTTGACCACGCCAGCAGGTACGCCGGCTTCAGCCAGCAAAGCAGCCAACGCCAACGCTGTCAATGGCGTTTGCTCAGCAGGCTTCACGACTACCGTACAACCTTTAATGCAAAATAATGATATCATGGTTAAGCCAGTGTTTAAATTAATAGTTTTTTACCAATCGAATCGAACTTTATAATTTTTAATGTGTGTACTGTACACCCTTATGGGTGTAGCATGTGAACGCGTTTCATGACACGAGCGAATACAGCATCCCGTTACAGAATACCGTTTTTATTGCATTAAACTGTCAAAAAAAGTTTATGGACAACTCACGCTGGATCGGACTGTTACGTGATAGCTTGGAGATTGTGATTTCTGTAGAAATTGACATATCAACCCGGCTCGTCCCGGCCCTGTCTAGCGCAATTCATCCTTTATAGGGCTTTGGTTATGCGCACGCATTTCAAACGCCCGGAAGACATAGATATAGTTAGAATAAAAAAACTCGATACCTAATCAGCCAAAAAAATTACGCCATAAAGGTGCTGCAGTTTTTCATATAGTTTTGTTTAGAACGTGACGTTTCGTTAAGTGCCAATTGCCATTCTGTATTTATGAATTTGACACTTGATGTATACGCCAGTAAGCTCTTTTTCATACGAAACATTTATCGTTTGTATCTTATATCATTCTGACCAACATTTTTAGACGTTTTTGTTCTGCTTTGTATGTCTATTCTCTAAATAAGTCAATACATTGTTTCGGTTACTGAAAAGACATAAATACAGACCTGATAAAAGTTCTAAAGTTTTAAACAAATAATTGAACTATGAAACTTCTAAACTCATCAAGCGATGACACGAAGACATAATCAAGTAAATTGTTTTGCCTGTTACGTGACTGCAAGTTGGTAATTTGCCTTTGCCTGCAAGTTGGTAATTTGTACTTGCCTGCGGCTAAGGCAGTCACGACTTTGCTTATGAACATAAGCACGGGCACGTTCCAAGGTAGAATAAGGCCACAGACGCCCACTGGCTGCTTCAATGTGTACGAAAAAACTTCGCCATCTGAAAAAAAATCAATGAAAAACCCCTTGACCGATTTGGCTCATATTCGAAATCAAAATTTATTTTTGTCTCATCTTACCACCTGCCAAATGTTACGACATTAATAACAAATACTTGAGTTATCGTCGAACAAACATACTGTCATTGCAACTGTTATTGTCACGCTAATAAGGCAGAGTGAGAGAGAGAGATAACTACGATACGCTTCTACATACCAGCAGGAATGGTGTCTCCCTGAATTTTATCAGCCAAGCTAGCTATATAGCGTATCGACTTCCCACTGCCCTTGATCGCCCACATTCCAAAGTTTATCAGCATGCCATTGTTATATGACTCCAGCTCAGCTAGGTATTGCACATCGCGTTCGACTAGGTCGGCGAACCTGCAAAGTATTTCGCCGCGAGCTGAGGCATCCAGGAGTCGCCATTTTGAGTTGCGATGGAAGGCTGCCTTTGCGGCGCTTACGGCTAAGTCAATATCAGCCTGTAAGAGAAAAGTAAGGGTAACATTCGGATAGAAATAGCAATCTAATTGCACTGCTCCATGAAATGTTATCCTGCAATAAAGTTTTAAATAAATCACGCCGGAAGTAATATTTCTTTCGGCAGCGGCAGCTACTGAACTCAAGACAAGAATGTTAATTTTATATGGTTTTGTAATTATTTGCGGCACTAATGTGGCATTCCTACAAATGTCTCTATAAGCAGGTAAGTACCATCAAAATATTAATGTTTACTTGGGGGTTGATATTTTAAGCATATAAGTAATTAAGATATACATCTGCCTGAAATAAATAAACCTGAGTCCAAGAATTAGTAAGACTACAACGATTATATATGGTGGGGTATAGTTAGAACAATGAAACGGTTTATTAGTAACACAATCCCCCCAATATGGGCGCTACAGTGCTCAGAAGTCAGAACGCTCTGGGCGTTTTTTATACCGCGAACTTCGGAAATAAATGTTTCGGCAACACTACTTTTCTAATATTCGATTTTCTTGGTAGACGCCCGATAACTACTTCAACCTCTTTGATGTGAAATAAGCGTTTTAAATGTAGACAAATTTATCAGACAAATTAGCATGAATCGACATAATTGTATTAACTAAAGCCTCTTCTGACGCCAGGGCAACCTTCTCAAATATTTAATGTAAAACATTGTTAATAATCAGGTTAATTAAGGAGTTTCCGAACAAATTCTTCAAGTTAGTTAAATTATTTCTTGGTTTAAATTAATATCTTGTTAAAAAGGTACCACCCAAAAACTCTGCAAAATATTTTTTTGTGTCAATGGAAGACAAATAATCTCGCCTCAAGTTATATAATTTCCAACGTGAATTATTAGTTATTATTTTTGAACAATGAAGTCTAGACAGTATTGTTCATCTATATACCTACGTTCATGTTAATGTACAGGTATACGCTGTTTCTTCAGTTGTGTACATGTAGATAATTATGATACATTTTTCAATGTGCTTGTTATACATACAAACAAATTGAGAGAAGCGAATGGTAAATATCAAATGATTTCGTATATAGGTAAGTTCCTAAAAACTCATTGGTACGAGCCGGCAGGATATGAAACCGCGACCTTCAGATTGAAAGTCGCACGCCTTGCCGCTGGGCCACCATTCTTCAAACATTCTTGTAAAATTGATCATTTTACATATTATTATGTATATATATTGCCCTAACGTGTTTTAATGGTTTTGGGAAGAAGATTTCATATGTTATAACAAAAAAAATCGCATAAGCTATTTTTTGTGCCAAATTAACGTTAGAGGATGACTCACACTAGGACGGGACGGGTCGGGGCGGGCCGGGACTATCTGTAAATTTCCCTCGTATGTCACAAGACTTTTTCTATAGAAACTGACGCCCCGTTCTATTGTGGGCCATCCCTAAGTCTCTTACACTATTTGTGATTAGGTTTGACTATATTTGTCATCATGAATATTGTGTCCACTTACGGTATCGCCCTCAGCAACCTTCGCTATGACGGAGCCATCATGTGGGTTGAACGTGTCAAACGTCTTGCCGCTCTTGGAGTCGACCCACTCGTTGTTGATGAATAACTAAAAAAATGAATAGATAAGAGATTACTATGTGAACAAATATAAAATATATATACCTATATCATAATTTATATGTACATATACATATCTCTGGGTTTTGGGTATAACAAAAAGGGTTCATTTTAGAATTTGACGCAATCATAATTTGCTTTCGTTATAATTGAATTTACTTGGAATCTGACCTTCTCAGAATTTAATCTTTAGCGGATTAGATGAACTCAGTATACTTATTCTTATTACTAATATGACCTCATATTAGTTGGACGATTTAGAAACTGACTAAATAAAAAACTGGAAAGGTCAGGATTGCACCTATTCTGAATTTGGTAGCCTCAGCCCAAACCCCTACTTGGTTGGCGTCGTTTTATTGCCAATAAATTCGTTGTTGCGTGTGTGGCACCTCTCATCATGGCAGTATGTACCTATATAGATATACTCGAAATATTCATAGCACATTTTTATGTCTCTACAAGAGTGCATTTTAAGTAAAAAAGTAAAAATGGCTTTGTTTAACAAACGTTTTCGATATTTACTATGATTTTTAATATACTGGATCATACCACAGTAGGATATACTTAGGCGACCCGTTCAAAATCTACATAGTGAATGTATAAGTCATACTGAGTAACTTTTACTAAGGGGCCAATGCCAAAACCGCCAAAAAATGTCTGTAGCTTACATTCCGCCGTGGGATGCCTCCAATTTGTATGGGACAGTCAATTTTTTTGTCGCGATTTCGTCATTGGCGCCTAGGTAAAAGTTATTCAGTACTAGCGACCCGCCCCGGCTTTGCACGGGTTATTATTATACATATAAACCTTCCTCTTGAATCACTCTATCTATTAAAAAAACCGCATCAGAACACGTTGCGTAGTTTTAAAGATTTAAGCATAGATACATGTACCTATGCAGTGAGTAGTGATGACTTTTATATACTAGTAGAGTTTGAATTTGAAATATAATGTCCTTTTTATTTGACCCTGTATTTTATTATAACACCTGTTCGATAAAAATTTGGTAAACTGAAGCATTACTAACGATCAAGTGGAAACCTGGCTTCTTATTTGTGACTTACTTACTTACTTACTCGGAGAAAGCAGGATTTGAACAAGTAAATATACTATTTATTTATTTCAAAAAACAGTTTACAGCATAACAGTAAAAACCAAAGCACTGCAACCGTCAAATAAAAAGCAAAACATATAATACATACAAAAAACACAAAAGAACACCATAACATATAAAACTTTTTTTTTACAGCTACGAACTACTATGAACGGTTAATAAGGTATTTGACAAAAAAAAATTGAATCAAACCTTTCATTCATTCCACGGTCAACTTATACTCATCGACTGCGTTGTTTTATCACCAAGTTCTTTCAGCCACCTCCGGTTTTCATCATCAGAGCAGCTCGGTGGTGCCATAATATTGTGTTGTCACCACAGTATATCTCCTCGATTGGCAGTGCATACAAGACAACTGGCGGTCACCGCATAATGGTTTGTGTAATTTTTTTTTCTATTTATTCATAATCAAACCACTATGCTGATTATGCCCTTAAACAACAATTTAAAATATACTCGAAAATTAGAAATGCGCGGTCGCGCTTTCACACTAAATTCGTACGGGACTGCATATGACATATGCACAAACATTTTTTTTGTATGGAGAACTAGCCTATTTCGATACAAAAAACTTATACTTTGGTAATCAGACCACACAATACTTATTACGCCCTTAAACGAGTCACCAGCATTTTGTTTACCACTTGTATACGTAGGTATGCATCTTGTAGCTTAGTTACATGTTAATACCTAAAACTGGTTAAACTGATTCGCGTAAGGGTTCTCCGAACTTGTTGAACCAAGGGCTCTCTCTCCCGCCGCGAGCTGGAAGGGCCCTCTAAAGCGTCCTCGGCCCTTTTGCGGGTCATACTTTGGAGATCCCTGGTTTGTGGAAACCCGAAAGCATTACGATTTTTTTTTTAAGATATAAACTTGTACGTAGGAATTATCCTTCCTTCAATTCCTATTCTGTTCCTCCTAAAATCGGTCTTTGAATTTAATTTGCTAAACGATCTTCATTAACGCCAAGTTACACTGTGAAGCTTTTACAGTCATTGTGTTGGTGTAGTTCTTAGTATGTAGATGTTTTAACCGCGTTGATAAAGTGAGTAGGTAAGAATAGAAGTCGATTATCTTCTCCCTCAAGATAATTGACGTTTACTAGGTACTGGAAAACCGGATAGTTCGTTCTATAAATGGAAAGGTATTACAAATACACACGCAGTTGCGACTTATAATTGCCAAAAACTTATAATTGGTATGATGGCTGTAGTTAAAAACCTTCCATGTGCCAAATAAAGTACTTGGCATAAGCCGGGAAAATGCTAGAAAGAAGAGTGCCAAATGGGTACCTACTTGAAAGTTATTAATAAATCCTAACCATCAAAAATCTTATTTCACTTCTCATTAAACATCCTTACTCAATTAAATTCCTTTAAAGTTTATTTTGCCTCAAAACGTGTCCACTTCAAGTAAAACCATTGAAAATAAGAGGCTATGCCAAAAGGTAACGTCATCACGTGGATGCGAAGCTAGGTAAACTCCTGAAAGCCAGAGTACTTCCACGTAAACGTCGGATGGCAAGGCATGTGATTTGATTCCGACTGTTTTATAACTTCGTAACTTGTTCCAAAAATGTATTATAAGCAAGATTAAGTTTCATAGCAAAAGTTGTTTAATACTGACTACAGACAAAAACACACAAAATGCATAGACTACATAAAATCCCGCAATGACGACTAGGGTGAAAAAATGTCATTGTATTTAGTCCGTCAGTTTGATTATTCAAAATTATTAGACACGTATTTTTTCCATTTTCAAGATAACAAGAATTGACAAAGATAAAGAGAAAATATCAAAGTTGGGGGGGTGGGGGCTTGTGGCGTCACTATTAGGTAAGATTTGTACGTAATTTTGACGTCACGCAAAAATTGAATGCACTGTATTTTCGTCATTTTTTATTTGTTTAATAAAATAAAAAATACATGTACAATATTTTTTAATAATCCAACAGACGGACTAAAAGGATTTTAGTCGTCTAGCCTATTTTCCATTGTAATCGCTTCTCATGCATCACTTTCATTAATTTATTGTTATAATAAAATTACTAATAACACGAGACGTCTTTCCCATCACAGAACAATTTGTGTTCCGGACCTTTGGGAGGCATACGCGGAGCCGAAACCAACACGCAGAGGGCCCTTTCGACAACGTACACAATTTTGAGGAAACTTTACATTTATTGAACTAACCTTAGTATATTTAATGTCCGGCGCCATCTTCAAAACAAATGATTTACAAATGAAACACACGCGCACGCGCCGCTGCCTTGATCTTGACAACAAAATATTTCACAACGCACCTACTAGCAATAAGCGTGCCCGCCCCAACGATGGAGCCATACAATTATGCACCTTCTTACGATGTACTGATAGGCTCATAATTGAATGAGTTTGAGAGAAATCTGATTGGTAATAGCGTGATAACGTGACTTAAAGAATGCGGGCGATACACAGTGAATCGAGCGGAGCATTCAAGTTAGATAATATTTATTTCCATTTCTTTTTAAACATGAGGCACTAAAATTTTTGTTCTCGTGTGCCAACAATAAAAAGCAATATACTCGGAAAATCCAAGATATTTAATTGAACGGAAAGTATTATGTGTTTTGTTATATTTGGGAATGTAAAAAATACCCACTATAAAAAAATACAGGAAATTGTTCTTTGAGTTTCAAAATGGTACAAATCATAGAATTACCAGAGACCTACTTCCAAAAGGCAACGCGATTAAAAGTGAAGCCAAAAATAGACTGTCTCTATCCTTTTCCCTATTATGATAATTGAATGAAATAGCTATAGGGCAATGCCACAGAATAAATAATAGTACAAGTACAGAAGACCCTCTGTTTTGATGTTCACGAATGCCGCCTTTTTACGTGCCTATTAATTATTATTAGCACGGACCGCACGCGAGCCGCGCTGTCATTGAGTTCTATTGCCCGGCGCGAAGGTCGATATTACTCCGCACCTCGCCGAAGATAGGGTTGTCATTTTTTTGAACGACGTCGGTGGCAAACAAGCATACGGTCCGCCTCGGCGACAATAAGATATTTCAATGTACATATCACCTACGTATCTTGTACCTACCCTTGATCCAATAATATACACACACAGAATACGCGAATTATAAATATTAAATAGCACGCGTGGTATATCTACATGCATAAATTATTACACTTAGCAGCTACATAGGTAAATAACACCGAAAACATAACAGGCGTGTGACCGCAAACCGTAACAAAGATCGTAAAGTCTATCTCCATCTCTGTCACACTTACTATTCGAGTGACAGAGACGGAGATAGACTTTACGATCTTCGTTACGGCACAGAATACATATTAGTACAAGTAAAAAATCCCTCTCCAACAACTCGTTTAAAGAAATAACGACTCATGTTACGATAATACTAAGTTAAAATTCCGACCGCGCAACGCTGAATGCCTACAATTATATTCACGTAAAGTGCGCTCTCTTTCTATCGCGTAACTCGTTCCTTTTATGATGATATCAATGCTGTCTT
Source organism: Lathronympha strigana (assembly GCA_949128165.1). Classification (NCBI taxonomy): domain Eukaryota; kingdom Metazoa; phylum Arthropoda; class Insecta; order Lepidoptera; family Tortricidae; genus Lathronympha; species Lathronympha strigana. The sequence goes on from OX421908.1 coordinate 13,386,923, forward strand.
CTTTTAATATAATCTTAATACTTAGTGACTACCTTTTTATATTGCTCTACTTTAGCTCGAATAAACCTAAGATATGTCTAAGTGGTATGTAGGTTTAATTCTAATAAATTTGCGTGCAACTAGTTAGGCATAGGTACTTACTTAGATAGGTACCTTAATTGAAACAGGCCTGATGAACCTACCCAAAGGCCTTGAATAATTCCGCCCTTTAGTTATTTTAATATAAATAAAATTCTGTGACGGCGGTCGAATCAGTACGTAGGTATGCGACGAACAACTCTCGCGCGTGCGTCACCGCTCGCCCGTGAGTCCCTACTGATTTTGCCCCTAGCAAGGGGTACTTACAGTTCGATACCTACACGCGCCAGTGGGACAGGCCTGGCAATGCATGGAAAAAAAAACTCGATTGATACGGCTTCACTGCGCTTGTCAGAACGTACTTTCTAGTGTTGTTATTATTTTAAGGTACAAATCAAATATGAAACTACATTCACCTATTTAAGGAAATAACTTTCAAGTATTCATTTTATCTTGTGACGTTTACCTAATTATATATGTCGTTCGGATAAATAAGGTGCGTTCGACTGAGATCGGACAGCGGGAAGATCGTATGATTCGATTTCGGGCCCATTGCGGGATTTTTTTTTAATGATGGCAAGCTGACGCGATGCGCCATTTAATGCTGAACTTTACAAAAGAGTCTTTTTTTCCTTCTGTTCTGTTCTGTTCTGTCTGTTCTTAGTCTAAAGATACAGTACTCTCACCGACTGTGTAAAGCTCCAGCAAGACATTGACAACGTTTCTGCCTGGAGTACAAACAATAAATTAAGTCTCAATGAAGACAAATGCTCCGTCATGTCATTCACCCGTGCTCACCAGCATCTAAAGTATGACTACCTGATTGACAATAAGCCCCTACAACAAGTCAAAACTGCTCGAGATCTCGGCACTAGGTTTGACCCGCACCTCACCTTTAATGGCCATATACACGTGTTTGCCACTTGCAATGCTGCAAGAAAATGCTTAGGCTTTGTAATCCGCCAATGCAAACTTTTTAATTCGCAATTCACCCTTAGCTTACTATTTAATTTATATGTCCGAAGCCGCCTCGAATGTAACGCAATAATTTGGAGTCCACATGAACAACAGTATACTTTGATGCTGGAGAGGGTACAAAAAACATTTATTCGCTTCCTCTTTCAAAAACTATACGGGTACTACCCTCATTTGTACCCTACTCCATACATACTAGGAATGGTGAACCTCCTCCTCCTCTCTTGAGGTTAGACGAAATATGTTCCTAATTAGATACTTCCTTCGGTTAATACGCGGCAATAGTTCTAACCCTTCATTGTTGGCTCTAATCCCACTGCATGTGGCCCCAGTGTCCGGTATGCAGCTCCGACCACGTCGCCGTCAGCTGTTCGCGGTTCCGCCAGCGCAGACGCGCGCATTGTTTCACTCACCGCTGCACCGTGCCCTAAGTCTTCTCATTGATGTATTGGACAGCGACAGCAAACTTGACGTTTTTTACAGCTCCGAATCTAGCTTCCTGGCAATTAGTTGCCGTTACATGGAATCCATTTCTGCTCGAAGCTCCATTCAAATATAGCTTTGTTTACGTACTATGTTAGTCATCATAGTAATATATGTAACATGTATATACTCGTATATTATGCTTTTACTCCTGTTTCTGTCCTGTATAGTTAACACGTGTAGCTAGACTGTAAGTGTTGATTTTAAGCAATATACAAATAAACAAATTCTGCTCCCACCTCCAGTCCCTTCTTGTTGCTCCGACTGATAAGTCGTGTAATATGTGCGATTAAGTAAAAGTGTACCAAAAAATATTTTTTTCTGTATCCGGAATGATCCTTGTAACTGTATAAACTTTTTTTATATTTTTATAGACTGTATATTATTTTTATTAAATTTGTGACAAATATGTATAATTGAATTTACGATACGACACCCGTAGACGAAGATCCGGTCTTACCTGAAGTGGTTTAAGATCGGACGCTAATCGTCCGATCTTAAATCCTCAGAAATCAAACAAACTCAAACTTTTTGCGAGTCATAAACGTATACAGTGTATAACCGGCATGCGTGCGTTTATGAAAACGGCTAATAACATGTAATAAAAACGGAGACGAATTTAAAAAGCGTGTAGCTGTTTTGTATCCTCTTTATTAGACCACTTTTCCACTCATTTAAACCTTACCACCTGGGGTCATTGACCCCTTTGAGAGATCATTGACACCACTAAAAAGATTGAGAACCACAATACACACAAGAATGCAATACAATTGCCAACTAAATTGTTTATCTTTGTTCTACACTACAAATCATAATTTTAATAACAGCAGAGATAGAAAGATTTAAACTTGTATTGTTCTAATGTATTTCATTGATGAACACCTTACCTACCCCAGGTACTTTTATTTTAATCGATTATTTGGCAATGTACCGATTAAATGAAATGAAGTGAAACTTTGTCGATGAACCCAAATTCGATTAAAAGTTCGCCGGCAATTCAGTGGTAAAAGAGGTACTAAAAATGGGATGTGTATATATGATATCATCATGCTGTAAGTATCGACCTGAAAAATAAAGGAAAAAAAAGGTTTACGTTTTTTATTTGTGGGCAGTTTTTTTATTTTTTACGGATTACAATGTATTTGCTTATTTTTTCGTTTGTGGTGTAATAAATAACCCCTTTTACGTAATAAAAAATATCAAGACATAACAAAATCGCATACTTAACTCAAACGAGTGACCCATTCTGTCGATACATGGGACTGAGGTCAGATATACTACTTCTAGGTGCAGTTGCAATTCAATTTTTGTACGGAACCCTCAGAACGCGAGTCGAACTCGCACTTGGCCCGTTTTTTTTTATTGGCATAATTCTTTTAGTTCAAATTTTTTGTATTTTGACTTTTTTAATAAAGTTAAAACATTGTCTAATCTTGTTGAAATCGTAAGTCCCAAAAAGCCGTTAGTTAAGAATATTATGAGATAAATTTAATTAACGTTGGAATGGAAACTTCTTAATGAGAATAGACTTTTCCGTTACCAAACTTTTTAAAGAGGATCAAAGAAAGAGGTAGACAACATGCGGTCGTCGCACACAATAATCACATCAATTTCATACACAACAAAATTTGTATGTTTAAAGGGCCTTGACTCTACTTTGCATGATATTCACAACGTATAATACCTTCAATTACTTAGGGTTGTGTTGTTAATTGGTACTTATAAACCCTTTGGACGACCGCCGTTTATAGTAACTGGTTCAATTACTATTGTTCTCTTGTTTCACCTGCAATTGATATACAACAATTAATCATCAACCTCTGAGGCTATCCTCAAAACAGATATGGATTTTCTATACGCCAGCCTATTTTTAGTGCTGCGTACAAAACTTTGTTTACACGTATGGGGCCACATCGTTACTGTAAATCGATTATGGAGCTGGCTAAGGAAATAGTTCTGCAATTAGTAGAACGACGACAACCCTCTAGTTAGTACGCCACTATCATTATTAATTCAACCGGGCGCTTGGCAGCTGTTCAGCAGTGGGTGGGACAATGGTTGGGCAATAAAGAGGTTGTAAAATCTATTGAAGTTCTGCAAGCCTATTTCCGTAGCCAGCTCTCCGTCTATTATCGACTGATACTCAAAGAGCTGAATAGGAAACCTGCGAAATATTAGTTTCTATATAAAACATGTAGTTTTTTATGCTACTACTCGGCGTTTTTATGCGTGTTTCTCTGCTGAATTGAAACATATCGTTTGTTTTCTATTCAGAATCGCAAGCTCTTATTTACAAATTTTACAATCCTAGTACGAGAAAAAAATCTCCCGACATTTTTTTACCGACTATTTCGCCACCATTCTGTCATATATTAAGTATGGCGGTATAGGTCGATTCACGAGAGCTGGCACGAATGAATTTAACGAGTGAGTGAGTTTCGCTTATATCTTATACCCTACCCCTATATCTTATAACTCTTTCCTCTAAGACTTCCCCGTAACGAAAATTAAATTTTACGATTTAAACGATTTAATTCTTATTCGAACATGAAATATTTCATATTTATTATGTTTATTATATGTATTGTTTATATCTTTAGCTACTACTACTTATATATAAAATATTTATGCCCCAATTAGAAAAAAATAATACTAAATATTATATTTTACATACATGCCATTACATGCCATATCTGAAATGCCACCAACTACCAATTTGAAATAGCGTAAATGTAAGTTAATTAGCTGACCTTTTCTTTTAATTGTAGTAGGAAATACTTGATTACGTAATTATAGAAATTGTGCAATGAACAAACGGCGGACCAAGTTACCCAGGGGTTGACCCTTATAAATCAAAAACATCCCATCTGCAACACAATTGATGAGGTTTACCATAGCCAATTTAAATTTATAGCGCCGAAGATAAGCATTTGCCTATAGGGCGATGTAATCATAATCATAACAAAACAAGATAACATTTCAGCAGCTTTTGGGTTTGTTTGGACTAGCAGACAATTTACAGGACACGAGGTCGTGTCGTGACGCGGTGCCACAATGTTTTACGTTGCAACGTCGTGTCATGTGACGACACGGCGTCGTGATACCAGCTAGTCTATGATAGTCGGGTTTTTATCGTTTACCGACGTTGCTGTCACGTTATAACAAGTATGTATGTGCGAAAGTGACGCATAGCGTGATAAGTGATAAAACGGCAACCATGCTAACCCTGCAGAGATGAGTAAAATTTATTCAAATCAGGAATGACGAATAAGAAAAATCAAATTATTCGCGAATGACGAAAAGTATCGAATCATCATTCTTATTCCAATTAATTATTCGACGAATAATTAATTCCTCCGCTCTTTGTACGTTAAATTTTGTTTTTGTACAATATACATTCATTAATAAATGAGTTGCTGAAACACTTTTTTTATAAATATGTATCTAATAATTGATGATGAATGATGATTTTTGGTTTCTTGTTCCATATAATGTTTGATGTAAGAATTAGAATAAATTGAATGTAAACTAATAACCATCGGTAGAAATACGTACTTATAGACTCTTAATAAGCAACTTGTGTTAAGTGCTAACTTAAAATTTAAACATAAAATAAAAAAACCTTATTCGTGGAAATGCATTCGACGAATAAATTATTGGCGTATAAATCATCCGCGAATAAAAAATATTACGAATAGTTGTTTATTCGAATGATCTATTTAGGTGATCCTTGCAATATAATTTTATTAGATTAAAGATTGATAAGATAACTCGGGGGCCTCGGGGAATATGTGACGCTTTCTAAAAAGAAATAAACTGATTGTCCCGGCCTATCCTGGTCCAGTGGGAATTATCCTTAACTCAACCTCTATTTAATATGAATAGATACATGAAAGCTTCATTTTCTTATAGGTAAAAAAAAGAATCCCACATAAAAGCAAGGTGCGATTGTTGATACTCGTATTCAAAATGAATAGTTAAACATCACGGCATTATATCGCTTATTGGCAAGCTGAAATTCAAAATTCACCTCCAAAAAAAAATCTTTAAAGTAGCAATTTCGGGTCCAGCTTGGTGAATAACAGTCAATGTATATAATCCCACAATATTTTTATAGTAGCAATAGAGTATAACTTGAAGTAAGCTGGAAGTTGTATTTATGCAAGTCGATCAAAACATTTCAATACCGCGATGTAGAACATTTGTGCTTTATGCAAACTTTATATAGTTAAACTGCTTAAAGTATGTACTACCACATAGATTTTTGTTACCAACCACTTTTACTAATAAAAATAAACTTTTAAAACAGGTATACTGGCGCCATCTTTTTGTTTAATATAAAACAAGTAAATATTCCATGACAAACCCATGGTTTTATTCCTATATTTTGCAAATTGGCTGAACATATTTGAATGAAATTGTGCACACATTTAATAACATAATAGGAGGAAATGGGTAGAGATATTTAAAGTATTTATATTTTCCTGTTAACATTGTTTTTATTACACTGCCATCTATATAATTCATATAGAAGTACTTAATGGATGTATATATATATAAAAAAATCGCATTTAATGTTTGATCTAAAAATATAATGACGCTTAACACTTTTTCAGAAAAATGCGCATCGACTTAAGGTACGTAAGGTTGAAAAATCATCAAGATTTTTGCAGAATACAAAGTTTAATTTTGATGTGTAAAAGCATATGAATAATGGTATTTTTGTATGCTAAGAAGGCATCATTTTATTTTTATTTCAATGCTTCGGCGGCAGATATTATGATACCTACGTTGCTATGACGTAAATTAGAAGGTAGGTGCTTATAAACTTTACTTGGTAAAGCTTCAAGAAAAGAGGGAACCTCAAAGACAACGCACTTGCACCTTGGTTGTACCCATGGGCGACGGCAATCGCTTAGCATCAGATGATTTGTCTGCTCGTTTACCTTCTATGTCATAAAATAGGTATACGTTTAAAAACTCGACTATATCTAGCAAACTGGCCGGCTGAAAATTTAATTAGTAGATATTATAATTTTCTTAATTATCTGCTTAGTTTCATTGATTAGTCCGTTGACTATAGTAGTAAAAAGCTATTTGCTGTGTGAATATTTCACGTCCAAAGAAGAAAGGTAAACTAAATATTTCATTTCTTCTGTTGTTTTTGCGATGTACTATCAAGTCTAGTCGTTTTGTTGTCGGCTAGAAAAGTTGTATGCGCTTTTAATCTGTACGTGCAAATTTTTCATGCACACAGGTTTTATTTTTTCAGTGTTTTAAACTAAACCACCGCTCCTTTTGTTTAGAGTAGCATTCGCGAGCTAAAAACGTAGTTGTGCCGATTTTTATATTTTCTATACCTATACGCTAAGTGGGTGACTACCATGAAAGAAACGCTTTTGTATTGTATCTCTAATCTCTATAGCAGTTGAAGATACCTACAAATCTCAAAGTTGATATCCTGATAGTGAAAATTAATAATTAACTGATCATGAGTGAGTAGCAGTAAGCGAAAAAATAAAAGTTTATGAGTATACTGGGGCCTTAACATGACGTTTTATCGCGATTCAGTTTAGGCTCAGGGGCCTTACCATGGCGTCTTAACGCGATTCAGTTGACGACCTAAACTGAGTCGCTTCCATACAACTGAGCTTAAACTGAACCTAAATTGAATCGCGTTAAGACGTCATGGTAAGGCCCTGAATCCATCGATATTATTATTTCTATTCTAACCCAGAAGACGTTAAACGCAGGGTCAGTTTACTCAGTTTCCAGAGTTTTAGGTGGGATACTTATTTACTTGTTTACAGAAAAGGGGCAAAATGTAATCGATGAACGTTTAAAATTAACCGAATTAATCTCAAACAACTACTAAAAATGTTGATTAATTTATTTATTCGTATTCGATTCAATTACTCATCGATTAATTTCAATATATTAAACTTTATATTTATTGATTCATTTTATGATGTTACCCCCTATTAGGAATAATCCGCTACTTCATAATTATATCGTTCTCTTTCTAAATTTCTCGCGTTTCGAGTCTTAACCTTTAGCCGCGAGCCGCATAAGTATTTTAACCATCTAGTATTACAGGAAACAGTTTACAATACGACATTTACATGTTTATCGACATTATGTGCAAAAATAAGTGACTCACAACTTTTAATCGAAATTTAGTTATAATATTTTTAAATAAGGAAATAATTTTTAATCGATTATTCTCTTGATTACAAGACGTCAATTAATAGTTAAATCGAATAATTAAGTGATACAAAAATAAAACGATAAATTCATTAATTTTAAAATTACCCCATAGGTTAATAATTGCCATCTCGATTTACCCCAGTTCAATTTGGGATTAGGTTTGGCAAGTTTTTAGCAATATCCCTAAAAGTACTGTATTTAATGGATGGAATAAGCCATTCAATCCCGACGTGCCACTCAATCAATTCTGCAATCTATGCCGACGCTTGTTCGTTTTGTCCCTACAAAATTTATAAAGTATTATAAAAAATAAAAAAATACTAAAAAATTCAAGGGAAAAGTTGTATATGCCTCATGTTAATTATTGAGAGCGACTCCGGAACTAGGTAGTAATATGCTTATAACGAATAAAATATAGAAATCTTGAACATTGCAATCGCCTCAAGGCACAATAATAAACTTTACTGTTTTTACCATAATGAGAAAAATAATGCTACCCATTAAACTAAACATCTTCGTTTCGTTGATTTTCACACACTTATATCTTACTTACCTACAATCTTTTTATAGGAGCGAGGTGCCTATACATGGTGTAACAGAAGTCCCGTTAAAAAACCCTGAGTACGATGCAAGTAAAAAAAAATGGAAATTAGAAAAAAAATACTTTGTATGGGGATAGGTGCATTTTCGATCAGCTGTACCATACAAAACGAAAACTTTTTCCCGATTTTGAATTTTTTTCACTTGCATCGTACTCATTGACCTTATCAGCTATGGTTCGGGAATTATGTTACATCCTGTATGTATATATTTTGTTCATGGTTTCTAAAGGGAATAATTTACTCTGCTAAAAATAGAGCCAAATATGTCGACATGCTTAGTTCGCCTGAGGCATCCTTATTTTCTCTTTTAATATACGCTACCTATACGTATACAAGCTTAAAGTAGCTTACGAGTAGAATGTTGGGCGGTTCCGGCAAGTTTCGTTGTGGGAGCGGACGATTATGGCGGCTTAACAAAATGTTAACCCTAAGCAAAGACACAGCTCTATATGTAAAAGAGTTTTAAGACATATTTATATGCACATTATTGCCATATGGAAAGCGCGTTGGTAGCCCAGCGGTATGACGTGAGACTTTGAATCCGAAGGTCTTGGATTTATATGGATTAGTAGATCTGAAATAAATTTTTTTTTGCTAATCGCTTTTTGGTGAAGTGAGAAAACCGGACTAATCCCAATAAGGCCTAGTTTACCCTCTGGGTTGGAAGGTGAGATGGCAGTCGCTTTCATAAAACTAGTGCCTACTCAAATCTTAGAATTAGTTGCTAAAGCGGACCCCACAGGCTCCCTAAGCCGTGGCATACCGGGAAAACGTTAGGAAGAAGGATTGCCATAAGTAAGTCGTTTGTAGCGGCACTACTCAAAAAACCAATCGCAAATTGTCAGGCCAGACCACTAATTAACTGATGTTTTATACAATTTTGACAGGGGTCTAAGGGGTCAATTCCGACAGGAAGAGTTTTTGCTGTAGCAGAAATGGATTTCAAAACAACATAAAATAAACTTTTATCACGATTCATTTTCATTGCTTAGACAAATAAACTGTAATATAGAGTTTAAATTGAATGCAAATAACTCATCAATCTTTAGGTATTGAAATTGCAGCCGCGTATTAAGATAAATGAGCTTAAAAAGTCATTGGCCTTGCGCGGAACTCCTAAACTGTATTATCGTCGCATTTACCAAGCGATAGATAATAAATAACAGCGGCGCAAATACATTTTACAAAAAATGTGTTTGAAAATCTCCATTCCCTTTAATTTTGTCGTCGTAATGGTAATAAGAAATATTATTACTGGTTATATTTTGCTTTATGTGTCTATTATATTTTGTCTTTTCAGTAGGACATCGTGTTATTACCTACGTAAAATATACATGTTTAATTTATCATTAGGGTTTTTTTAATCATTATATTGTTGTCAATTAGATTACAACTGTTGATTATTTTATCAATAATTAAGGGAGGGAAATTGCAGTGACGGTAATTGTATAGTAGTTTATGCAACAGTTCTATAATAAGGGTTCTTGAAACTTGAGGGTCGGCATTACAAAACGAGACGAAATCGAGTTTTGTAATAATAGACTCGAGAGTTTTAAGAACCTATTAGATATGAGCTGTTGCATACGCTAGTTTTTCTACGACAGCTAAAATAGCGAACAAAGCAAAATCTCGTTACAATGTATACTTTCTTAATATCGCTGTCAGTCATCTAATTAACAGATAGAAGTACTGGAGTAGAAAAATATTATTATTGTTGCTTTTCACTACTTCAAAATAAAAATACCTTGGGCGTGAAAAATTTTATTGCTCTTAACTCATCCAGTGCTAATTACGACACATTGTATTTGCGCATAATAATATACGCGCCGATGCTACAAAGCGGGAAAGATATGTTATTGGCCTTCGGCGTACCGCTACGAAAAAACCTAAGACGGTGAATGAGTTAACTTACCTTTCACACGTATGCCCCTTTAATAAAACAGCGTCTCAAATGTCAACAAGATTATCCTTGAAACAAATCCTGATAAGAGGAAAATTTCGAGCTCCCGTGGAAAAATCTCGCGAACCCAACACCTAAATATCAATTAAGGATACTTGCAATTTTATTATGCCGTAAAAACCGTTGTCCAGTTCGAAACGACGTAATAAAACATGAGACAAATAATTGAATGTGTTTTCGAGCACATTTTGTTTCAGGATATTTTACCGGTAAAATGTGGGACAATTCATAACTCTTGGTTAGTTGGTGCGCAGTTTACATTGCGTGTTAAGTCCTGATTGTTTGAGCCGTATGCTAATTTGGGTAATTACGAAATAATGGGCTGAAAATGGTAAACAGTAGTTTTAAAGTGGAGTTCCTTGTTTAAATTATTATATTGAGGGCAGATTTTCAAATGTTGGCTATAAGCGCACGCAAGTTTTTCGTAGAAATCGTAAAACGTCTGGTTGATGTTACTGGTGACCGAATAGCTGATGGCTTCCTCGCACAACGTATCAGCATTGCGATACAACGAGGAAATGCCGCCAGTATCCTAGGTACCTACAATGCCTCAAGGATCTATTTTAGATTTAAGGTAGGTAGCTAGTTAAATTAGACTTATTATTTATTATTTATTTTAAACTTTATTGCACATTAACAGACTTACTGTACACTTACTGCACACTTACTGTATATATTTTGAAAATAAATGTTTTACTATTTGAAATGAAGTTGAATTTGCCTAGTCTCTTGGCGCCCAATGAGTGTACCTACTAATGAATGAACCATTAAGGAAATTTTCAAAAAACGAGTATTCTACTTTAGTTTTATGTTATGAATTTATGTTTGCAGCAGATATCCTTAATTTAAAGTTATAGGACTATTAAGAGGGAAAACGGGAAATCACCAGTGACTAAACACCATTTTTAATTGACTTCGATAATTCGCCGGACGCGGTTATCTAGTCAACGAACAGGTCGTTTTTTTAAACCTTTACTTATTTCAATAAAAAAATCTGAATATCTATTTTACGAAAAAGTAAAGAAAGAATAACTTTTATTAACTTGTATTGTTGTTGTAATTGTTCATTCACTGACTAGGCAAAACCAAGGCATGCAAATTTGAAGCAGTGAATGAGCCACCCATCTGCTTATATTTATTAAATGCCTATGTTTAAAAAAAAGCATTCTATTTGTCTCGTTATTGTAAAGTAAAGCAAAATCTGAACAAAAACACAAATGCCTGTTCGAGAAGTACACAAATACAAACAAGATGGGCTTTAAAGCAAAATTGCTTATTATAATTTACTGCGAAAAACTTGAGCGTTTCTTGCTTATTACTAATTTGTTTTTTTTAACGATGTGGGAGGCTAACGAGCTGACGTATCGACGCATGGTAAGCGAATATCGCAGTCTAGGACACATGCAACACCTTTGAGATGTGAGTATCTTCTTTTCACGAAGGTTTCAAGGTCATACCGGTCCGGAAAAACTGCTGGAGACAGTTCATTCCCAGTGAAAACGAGTAATTTATTGTGAAAGCACGGTTGAGGACTGCCAACTGGACTGTGTATTTTACACTTGTAAAATGTGTCGCGGAACGGTCGTAATAGAACAGGGAGGGTTTTAGGGCCCTTAGTATGGCGTCTTAACGCGATTCAGTTTAGGACCAAAACTGAGTCGCTGCCATACAACTGTGTACAGTTAGGAACCTAAACTGAATCGAGTTAAGACGTCATGGTAAGGGCCAACGTGCGTAGCCAAGTTGCCAATCGCTCACGCTCCGAAACGTATCGTAACTATATATCTATTCTATCTTATTAGTGCGACAATGACAGTTGCGTTTCGTTCGCGACTGAGCTTTAGTGATTGGCATCTTGACTACGCACGCTGGTAATCTACTTACCACTCTTTGTTTTAAGCGGTGAACGTAGCAGGTGAAACATATGGGACAAACGCTGCGATTGCCGCACAAAAGAACTGAGTGCTTTAGACCTCAGTGTGCTTACCATGAGTTGCAATACGGCCACGTTCAGTACAACTCATGGTAGGCACACTGGTTTTGAGTTAGGTTTCTACAGGGCTATCTAATAAATGATTGGGGAGGTGGTAGAAGTCAAAGTATCGAATAAAATTAATGAAACTGAGACCTGTGTTAGCAAAACCATCTAGCAATAACATAGAAAACAGTTTTAAGTTCGGAGAAATAATAATAAAATATTGTTGGACAATTTTACACAAATCGACCTAGTCCCACGGTAAGCTCAATAAGGCTTGTGATGTGGGTATAAGACGACGATATGTATATATAATAGATAGATACATATAAATACTTAAATACATAGAAAACATCCATAACTCAGGAACAAATATTCGTGATAAACACACAAATAAATGCCCTGACCAGGATTCGAACCCGGGACCTCCTGCTTCGTAGGCAGGGTCACTACCGACTAGGCTAGGAGGCCATTAAATGCGATTCTGTATATACCTACATATCTACATTGTCTGTAGTCCGGGTCTCCTCCGATATCCCTAGCATCGTTTGTCCTAAAATCACTTGCCCTAACTGTTGTCCTAATGATCATAATTCCTTAAAATCAATTGGCCTAACGATTATTTGCCATAATCGAATTGTTGCCCAAAAACGACTTCACTCATAACTAAATCGCTGTTAGAAAAGTCGGTTGTGTTAGGTTAGAACCGTGCGTGACTTCACAAAGAGTCGAATCGCTGCTAAAAAAGTAGGTTGAAATGCTGCCAGGGGAAACAATTATGGGACATATGAGTTTAGGACAAGTGATCATTATGTCAAACAGTATTAGGAAAAACAATGATAGGATGATAAAACTCTAGCCATCCCAATATAGATCCCTGTAGCCCTTGCACAAGATTTTTGCAACATTATTACATAACATATTACAGATACAGATATTACAGAATTACATCACCTGTAATTTTCTAACTTTTCCGATTAGTCCCGGCATTCTTATTTGATATTTCTAGGGCTAAATAAAGTCTAGTGGAATAAAGATAAGAATTAAGTCTGAGGTATAGGTAACTGATAAGTCGTTTAGGTATTATTTTGTTTATATTCGAGTAATTTGTTTGGCAACCGATTAGTGATCGACACGGATAACTAATCCTAGAAACGTGACATCTTAGACTTTTTTCTTATCACGCAGGCACTCACTTAAAGAGGATTCTTGGTAATTCAACCCGGGAATAGGAAAAAACCCCTTACCTCCCACAATCTGTTCTTATCTTTTGTACGGAAACACTTCATCCAATGGCACAGAGGTTATAAGAGGCAGAATGGTTTTCTAAAAATCTGTTACCAGATAAATTCTCAATTTTTTTTTACATTTGGATGACATCTCCTATTTAGATAAAAGTTGGTAGGATTTCTACATAGAGTTCATCCACATCCACTCCACTTACCAAAATGGCCCCGAAAACTTATAATATGGACTAGTATCCCAAAATGATTACTGCTCAGTATCATGTTGTATGTATTTTTTAACACACGATACTTTACTTTAAAACAATAACTTTAAATAGAAATTAAGAAATCTTGACATACAATATTTTTGTTTTAATTTCGGAGAAATGCGAACCTGTGTCTATCTACATTATCTGGAGTCCGGGTCTCCTTCGATATTCCTAGCATCGTTTGTCCTAAAATCACTTGCCCATTTACCTTAAAAAAATCTGTCTAAAAATAATTACAATGTGCCTGACAGTGACAAATAGTGTTGGGTTACTCACTCATGACTCATGATCCACCTCATTTGGAACACTCATTTTGTTCGTTTCACAGTACCTCACACCGCGAAAATGTACGACTTCAAAAATGTTGTGCCACACCTTAATTTGTCATGCACCTCAAAATTTGTCACACCCCATTTCATATATGTCATGGTCTTGGCTTGACTGATGAATCAGCGAAGTCTCAACGCACGGCGATCTTGCTTGAAATGTTCACCTTCACTTGATAAGTCGATGTTATGATGCTACATATCTGCGAGTAGGTACTAGCGTTGAAAAAATCTGGAATAAATCCGATTATTTCTCATAAGACTCGTTTTTTTCGTATTCTTTCGGTAAAAATCAATGAAAGTTTCCTCTCTAATTTTCAACTCTAAATCAATGTATATTAGGTCTAATTTACACCTACAACAGGGATATATCGATGACATTGGGGAAGAAACAATTGAAACAGACGTAACGAGTGACAGTGATAGTGACATTATTTATTTCTTAAAAAACCCGAAAACTTAGGAAAAAAACGAAAGTTTCAATTAAATCATGAAAAAAACATTCGATTGTTTCCGGAATTTTTTTCAACGCTAGCGAGTACCTCACTTCTAATGAGGTATAGCATTGTACCACCTCAATAACAAACTCATTTTAAATTTAAGTCTCTCATTCCGACTGACAAGATGTTTAACACTATCTGTCACGTCAAGAAGTGTTTGTCTTGAATATCATTACGCTTAAATAACATAACATTGACAATCAAGTATTTGATTTATTGAAGACAAGTGGTCTTCAATAAACGGTTAGGTGTTAAAAGAGGACTAATTCTAGTACACCCATTTGTGTTCAAAGTATTTTCATTAATTAGTCACAAACACATCGAGTGCCGGGAACCCGCTAGCTAGGTGAGTTCTCTGTGGGTGGTCGCTTTCCACTAAAAAGCGGGAAAACGACGGAATTACTACGCTGAGTGCTATACGCTACGAGTGTAGCGTTGCTATACGCTACACTCGTAGCGACTCTCGCTGGGACACAAAGTGTTAACAGGGTGTTTTTGCGTAGCAAATTTTTTTATCAGTTTTCTCCATATATAATGTTTCATACTTAAATATACTCCAGTAATCGAGTGGATATGGTTGTTATTCATTGAAATTAAACACTTTAGAACGGATTAATCGCGTTTATTTACACAATGACCCTACGTTTCGAGCCCTTTACAGCACTCGTTTTAACAGGGTTAAGATGACTAAGAGAATGGTCATTAAAAAAAACCCTGTGAAAATGAGTGCTCAAAACATCAGTTCATTTTTGTTAAAGCTCAGCTATGCATCTGCGATTAATCTCAGTAGCCATTAGTACTAGAGAACTGTTTTGTAGGAAGATGTTTTAAATTTGGTTAATCGTCATAATTCACGCGAGCAATGGTAAAATTAAACTTAGAAAAAAATATTCTTAGGGTAAGTAGGTACCTCCCCTACACAAAAAGTGGAGATGATTTTTTTCTTTTCATTACTAAAGCGAGAAAAAAAAAAAAAAATGAATATGTGTTCAAAACGCGAAAGTTTTAAATGTTATACTACATATTTTAATCCCAGAATTAAATACAACGTTTTGATAATACGTGGAATCGAGTGAATAATAATATCCAACATAATGATATTTACTCAATAATACTTGTTTTTTTTTTCTTTCAAAGTGTTTTTAATAGAGTTCGACTAAGCTAAGTTTGTATCTAATTTGGTAGCACAAACTGTGAAAGTGTTAAGTAAACCTCATAATTTTATATAAGTTTGACGTTAAAAACAACACTAGCGCAGTGTCTAATATCAAAATCGATGCAAATTAAGCATGCTGACTGTAGTTGACAAGTTGTGATATACAGTCGATTTGCTTCTAGTCACAAACGATAAAATAAGATATCTCGTCACTGTGACAAGGCACGAAGTGGCCCAGAAAACTAGTAGACTTTACATAAGAATAGTGCCGTAGCGTGACGTCTGACTGACGTATGAGTAGTAATAACTTCTCTCCATTCACGATACAAGCGGTGTTTTAAGGAATGAGGTCATTGACCTCAGGGGTTTTTCGGGTCAACGTGCCAGATCAAGGGTCGGCTGTGTATTATTTCGGATGACACGGAACAAAGTGAGGTAATTTTTTCAGATCTCCTCAGTTTATTTTTCTTGTGCGAGGTATTGCAAATATTTATTCTTGAATTATGGGACGATAGTCCAATTCAATTTGCCAAGGGTAAGATTTTCACTGTGAATTTATTTATCGGTGTTGCTGATTGGAATACTACTTGATATTTCTTTATTTCTTTTACACTAAACCCTTGCCTATTTTACCTCCCTCTACTAAAAATTGTATCCACGTTGTATCCACGTTGTGCGAGGAAGCTACCAGCTCTTCGGTCACCATTTAGGTACCTACATCAACCAGACATTTTTGAACACATTTTGGCATTTTGACCACGCTATCCGCCAACTAGTTGGAGCTTACGTGCACGGAATATTTCAAAGCATTTAATGGTTTTTTATTTAATTAGATCTGGGGCCACGGCAGTGCCCCCAATAAGTCGAGCAAAACAAAGGCACGGCTACCATACTTTTCTCGAAGCCGTTAAGGCCATTTACAGCCTCCTGTAATTTCGGGCTGGTTAAAGCTGGAATCCTGAATTTTCTGTGATATGTGGGTTATAACATGACATAGATATATTCTCAATAATATTTAATTTGAACTTATAGTTTAAAAACTATCGAACATCAAAGTTCCTTAGTTTAGTCACTCACCTACTCACCGATCATCAAACTTGTAAGGTTCTTACAGAAGCTCCAAATTTTAAACATAAGTAGCTTACAGCCCACCAAATCATAGAAAATTTAATAACCTTAAATTTACTGGAGATATTTGTGAGTGTAATAAACATAAATCAAAGATATTAAAAAATAAATTACGCCTAGTACATTTTTGACTGTTACGAAATCAGTCGAAAGCAACAAATACTTCTTTCTCACATAACGAAACCTGTAATAGAATTCTTAACAATTTGTTTCAAAATAGTCGTTAGTATGTCACACAACCAAGTGCCATATTACACCATCATCATCATCATTTTGAGAGAGATTTAGGAGAGCTAGCTATGGAAATAGGTATGCCTTTATAGAGCCACAAAACCCATGTAGTTAGTGTGCCATACTCTTATTATTATTAATTGACCCGGGCGCCTGGTAGATGTTCAGCGGTGGGTGAGATAGTTGCTTTTAGTCGTCATCGACATTTCAGGTTCACTCTTAACATGAAATACTTATAATATTAAATACTTTTAATTTACACGAGTACGGCCCGTAAATGTGGATGCAACTATGTTATAACTTTCATCAGATTGCAGGACCGGGCCGGATAAAGGGTCACGTGATAGCTCGGAGATTAGCGTTTGTGTAGTTTTACTGTCTTGGCCTTGCAGAGTCTGACGTAAGATTTTAATTAAAAGGAAGAACATGTGCTAAGGTAAAACAAAAGAAGGAAAATAAAAAGGATAGCGCGTAAAAACATGTTGACAACTCCCCCGTCATCAACTTGAATGCTTCTTTTGACGCTATGAGAGAGAAGAAAAGGATTCAAGTCGATTAGCTGAGTCTTTGACATGGCCAGTATGATTTAAAAACTTACTAAATTCAGTAGTTGCATTGTTGAATAATATGTATCAAACGTATGTATGTACCTATCTATGTATGTTGGATCAATCCGTGATCCTTATTCATGAGATGCGCTCGAGACGGTTGTTCTTATCAAACCTGCGAACGAAAAGAAACCGTCGCATACACTCGCGACAGTTTTTTTTCAAGTCTCATGAATATGGATCACGGATTGATCCTAAACATCTATTTTCAATTTTAATGAAGTTTGTTACCCTATAAATCATGAAAATATAAAATACCTATTTAAAACATGGAATGCGTAAAACGGTACCTCAGTAGGCCTAATTCGCGAAGCAGATGATTGATGATTCGCAGTGAAGTTTTGAAGCAGTAATTGACAATTGAACGCGGATATTATGATTTATTGAGAAGAAAGTTTCGCAGCCAAGGTTTAGCCGTCAATGTATGGTCAAACAAGTTTAGGATTAGTTTAGCACGAATCAAATCATCGATCCCAGCCCTGCTCACCGGGGACCTTGTTCACTTTTTCTGTAGTATATGACATCTCTTTCAATTTATAATTAAGCGTATGGTTATAATACGAGTAGGTACAATTTATTTTTAATTTAAGGTTTTTGAATCAAATGGTATCTTTAATAAGCATGTTTATAATTATTTGTATTATTTCTCAGTAAGTGTTCTAATGGTTATTTGCTCGTGTAATTAACTACGTACTACGTACTCAGGAAGATTGATTTTATGCATGAAGGGTTGCAGGTGAACTTAAATACTTTGTATTCAGAGTTTAAAATCCCTTTCCGAGGTTCTCTTCTCCGCAGATATAAGCCTCGCATGGTTCCACGATCAGATATTTAATTGGTAATTGTAACCTGATTTCTATTTGAAATTAAACTCATTAAAGTAATGACTCAGAAAGCAATTTAACTGCCTTTTCCTGTTGCCTAATTTAAATTTGTTCCGTTTGTAGTGTAATTTGTTCATTGAAATTCGAAAATGTTTTGAAATCAGCAATTTTAATATGTCAAGACAGACGATATTTTGTTACAGAAGTAACTTTTTTTTCTTAATAAATACGACTTTTTAGTACTATTGTAAAGCATGAATTAAATCATGTTTTATTTATAATAATCGGCCGTCTGACGCGAAAGCAGGAGGTCGCTGGTTCGATTCCAGCCCTGCTCACCGGGGGCCTTGGTCACTTTTTCTGTAGTATATGACATCTCTTTCAATTTATAAGACTCTTCAGTGTTTTCAATTTAGGTGATAAAAATAAACATTTATCCCTATTAAAGTTCATAGTATGACAAGACTAATTTTGTAGACTTATGGACACTTTATTTATTGTGGCGATCGATTTGAATTTAAAAATATTCATCATCATCATCATCATATTAGTCATCATCTTAACCCTGTGAAAACGAGTGCTGTAAAGGGCTCGAAACGTAGGATCATGGTTTAAAAATATTATTATTATAATTTAATATTTTTAAACGTAACTATATAAAAAATACTACCCTCTCCAATATTCATAGCTTATTATTTTTTAATATTCAAGAATTATTACCCTGCCATCTATTCATTTCATATCTAGCTGTGTTACTAACTCTTAGGAATCTAGAAGACATTCTTTGCTCCACCAAGGAGTTACCTAGATAAATTTTTCGTAGAGGGTGCTCACTTCACATTTTCTTCACTTTATATGTGTGTCTGCCACGATACGCCGGTCACAGGGCTCTATGTAGGTATATCAAGAACCGTAAGAATGACTCACACTAGAACGGCACGGGACGGAGCGGGACGGGACGATCTGTCAGTTTCTATACAAAATGTCACGTGACATCCGAGGGCTCCGAGCTATCATGTGATTATTTCTATAGAAATTGACAGATCTTGCCTTAAAAAAAGATAACAAAAACGTTATTCCTTTATACCCCACATACATCCTTCTTGGCGTCAGTGTCGTAGCTCGCTTGAGGGTGTTTCTGCGTCGGTAAATATAATCGGCTAAGTAAACATAAAGGCATCCTGACGTAAGCAACTTAATTAATCATTAAGGAAGTATATGCTTTGATATTAATAAAAGGCTTATCCTATATTCGTGTAAGCAAGCGCCACTCACATCCCTAAACTAATTAACCGCAGAAATTTTATTATTATTAGATTATTTTCAGGAATTAACTCCCAGCAAGCTGGATATCGTTTTGTATTAAAACGATATCCAGCTTTATTACCTAGGTCCTAAAGACGTGTCACCCGAGTTCGCACAATTCCAGGAGTTGAGCTTGACTTTTGAGAGCCAAGTAACTGATTAATGTTCGGTCATTTTTGCAGTTTTTTGTGTGTACTTAAAAATATCGTCGTCGGACGAAAAAGTCATTCAGGTAGGTATCGGAAATGGTAAAATTTTTACGTAATACGTCTAATTAAGGGGTGGCCCTCTACATCGCTAACAATTTTTGTCCTAAAATCACTTGCCCTAACCGTTTTGTCCTAATGGGCATTAGCTCTAACGATCTATTGCCATAACAATTATTTTCCATAACGTAATGGTTGCCCTAAAACTCATTTGCCCGAAGCATTTTTGGCATAACATCAATAACCCTAATGTGTTTTGGCATATTCATCGCGATCCCTAATAACATTTGTCCTCATATCTCTTGCCATAACTATTTTATCCTAACCGGCATTAGTCCTAACAATCAATTGTCATAATTATTATTATCCATAATGTAATGATAAGTAGTCTTAAAACTCATCTGTTCGAAGCATGTTATCATATACATACGCAGTCTTGTACCAGTTTTAACCATATTTTAGTTAGACTGTCGCAAGGCAGGTCGGTCTAGGTACGACGACGAGCGAAGCGAGGAGGAGTGTTAGGTAGAACTGCGACCTAACAGCGCAAGCCGAGCGAGCGAAGCGAGCGTGCCGCGGCAGCGGCCGGCGAAGCGCCAGAACCGACTTTTTTCCATAACACTGTTTACAAACTACAATTTTGTATTAATTAATTAATTTGGGCTAAGAATCGTTAGGACAAATAATATTACGTAGGTATTACAATAATAGGATAAACGTCATTAGGCCATATAAAATTAGGGAAAATAATGATTAGGACATATGATCAATAGGACAAATAGTCATTATGGAACATAACATTAGGATATGTAATCAATATGTCATGTGACATTAGGACATCAATCATTAGGGCAAACTAAAATCATCCATTCAATGTGAGGGCAATCAAAAATAGGGCAAATAAGTGTTAGGACAAATGATTATTATGGCAAAAAAGTATTAGGGAACGCAGAAATAGGATAAAAAACTTTAGGGATCCCAATATAGATCCCTAATTAAGTGCACGTCATATTTCTGTGTATATTTTCATATTGTATATTTCCCAGTATAGTATTTCATTCATCAAAGTAATCAAAAGTGTCTTACGTAAACATAAAATATTGTTGCCAATTTGTCTTTCCTTCCGCTACATTATTATACCGATCGGATTTTTCAGGCGTTATTCTATTCCATATTTTCGACCCACATGCTCCAAACATTAATTATGTGTTGGTGCGATACACTAGGTGAACGAGCAGGACGTGCTTGCATGTGGCACGCCGCATGAATACAAATGTTTACTTTATATAATAAAATCGCTATTACAAAATCTACCTGTAAGCTGCAGGTACTTTGTCAGGTAAAATCTTAATGAGTACAAAATGCAATCGAAATTACTTAGAGTCTAAACACGCTAAAGCATAGATTTTGGTTGCACAAACTGAGAAAGTGTTAAGTAAACGTCATCATTTCATAGAAGTTTGTCGTTTAAAATAACACTTATAATGTTTGACAGTTCATTTGCTTGGAAGAGATTATCTGATCTGCAGGGTTAGCATGGTTGCCATTTTATCGACTATCACGCTATGCGTCACTTTCGCACTTACATATTTGTTAGAACGTGACAGCCACGGTGATACACGATAAAAATCCGACCATCATAGACCAGCTGGCTGTAATGTCAAG
The DNA here is from genome assembly GCA_949128165.1 of Lathronympha strigana. Lineage (NCBI taxonomy): Eukaryota > Metazoa > Arthropoda > Insecta > Lepidoptera > Tortricidae > Lathronympha > Lathronympha strigana. Next base: position 13,408,647 of record OX421908.1, read on the forward strand.
AAATAATCACGTGCCATTGTCAGTACTCGGTAGCTGCGGTCCACCCTAGAATATAGTACAGGGATTTACCATGATTTACTGAGCAAGTACATATTTCGGAAAGTAGAAAAATATACTCGTTTAATTTTCAACAAGTACTTTCATAACCCAAGGCACGGTTGTTGTACTACGAAAAGGTAGCAATCGATCTTTCTGAACCCCGAAATTAGTAAAGTTTTTGTTGTAGTTTTTCGTTGAAATTAATTTAGTTTCAAATTGCTTTGAGAGTCCAGTTTCTTTCAGAAAGTTTCATTGCAAACTGAACATCCTCAGAGAAAACTTATACATTTACCTGATGCGGTAATCACACTAAAGCGAATCTTTATGCTGCTCCGAACGATAAATAGAGTCTGTCTAAGCTAAGTAAACTTCATAGATTTTGACAGCACAAGACTGTGAAAGTGTTAAGTAAAATTCATAATTTTATAGAAGTTTGACGTTTAAAATAGCAATTTAAAGTTTAACAGACAATAAAGATAACGTGTTTTGACTTTATCTAAACCAGAATGTGTTCAAAGTGAGTCGACCAATTGCTGTTAATTAAAATATCTCTAGCATTAGTTTATATCTAGTAACCGGAGCTCCGAAAGCACTTCCGAAACTTTCCGAAAGCTTACTCGTACTTCATTTCGTTTATTGTTTCCGTTCATTGTTAATCTTGAAATGAATATTGGATATTGTGTACTTTAAAACCGGGATTGTAGAAGATTATAACATAATTCCAAGCATATCAAATATCGTTTATACTTTATTTACAGAAGCCGTTTCAAGTATGATTCTCCAGTTCCTTATATACAGTATGCTCTCAGTTCCATAAATGCTCTATGGAAAATGGTTGTGCAAAAATGCACAACCTTTTTAAATAAAACCTTTTTTTACATGTTTATTATTGTCTATGATCAATGTAAAACAGTGCATTGTTTAAAGTTAGAGGCTATGAAGGTTGATTTTTTTTATTTAAATAACCCTTACCCAGGTCTATCTTCTTTTGTTTTAAAAACCTCGATTAAACATTCCCAAAGTATCGGAAATTAACACATTCAACACAAGCGGTTGTAAAGTGTCGATTTCCAGGCCTAACTTTGTATTCGAAGCATGAGCGGCCTTTTCTCGTTAAGAGGATGTTTATGTAACCTTCGAGTAGAATGCCCCTTGAAAGTTTAGCCAAAAAGGTTATAGAAGCTCTTCGGTCGAATTAATCGGTCCCTGGTTTCTGAACTTAAGAAAATGGCCATAATCTGAGGTCGATTTTTTGAGAATTGGTAGCTATCAATATTTAACTCATTCACTGCTAAGGATTTTTCGTAGCGCTACGCCGTAGCCGATAACATGCATTTCTCGCTTTGTAGCGGAAATGGCGCGTAGCGGAGTGACGACAACGTGTCGTCATTAGCAGATGGAATCCGATTTTGACTTGCGCACGAAGAGTTCCGTACTATTATCAATAAAAAAATCACGTTACTTGTATGGGAGGGAGTTTTTGTATTATTTAAAGGGGTTCAATATTTGTCTTAGTTTAATTAATTTAATTTAATTTACACCCTGATGACAGATGGACGGAGAGACAGACGGACAGCTGTACGGAATCCTGAAAATAGAATTGCTATATTGTTGTAAATATTTTTTATTTTAGTCTTCCTAGTCTGGTTAGGTTTTAAGCAGTTTTTGATCTTTACAGGAGATAATAAAGACGTTTATCACGAAAATGTCGAAAAATAATATAATCAGCGTTTTATAATCTGTTCTACTCTCTAGCCCAAAACCGCAACTCATTAAGAGTGATGTTCGAGCAGCGAGAGCGGGATAGATCTAATTGCAAGAGCACGCGAAAAATGAAAAGGCGATAGTAGGCGGGCGCCTCAAAATTAACCGTGTTATCAGATAATTGCTCTTTTCAACTAAACTGCGATTATTAAAAAGCTTTTACCAGTTTTGAGAACTACTTATTACTTCACTATTTAACTAAGAATCATGTTTTTAAATTCAAGGAATTCGACGTATTCACCAAAAACATGTAAAAAAGGACCTATGTTTGAAAAATGAATGTATCGAAGTTCTTGTTAAAAATCATGTTTTCTCGTTTACCAGTTAGAAGGAAATATTTTAAAGTTTTATGTATATGAATATCAAGTACCTAGTTATTATCAGTATTGAGATCAAGACGTCTGAATAATAACAATTTGACGATTGTGGCTTCTTAAGCTAGTCGTCTCGCTTGCATACGCTGCTTATTAACGATGGGCAGCGCAGCGTTCTCGCTTTGTTTTTATTTTGTTGCTTTACTACAGTTCGTGTTTTTAGAATAAGAATATTATTGAACGTTTTTTTGACCCCACTATAGATTTTGTTGTAAATGTAGGTATTAATTTTCACACATTATTTACGTATCTATCTAAGTGGCACGGATGAAATATGTACGTATGAGATGTTTAAATTGAATATAAAAGTGATGAGGCACGTTATCGTGTCAGGAGTGTCCCACTCTCTTAATTAATTTGATTAGCCTCGTGGTAAGTGAGTCAATTAAGTAGAAGCCCTACCTCAATGCTTAATTAAACAAATCATTGTGCTTAGGTATTTTCTACTTCATATTTAAAATTAAATTCATTTTGTTTAAAATATTCTGTTGGTTTTAAACCAGACTTATAATGTAATAATTATAATGCAACATTTATGGTAGACATCCAAAATCATGAAAAGAAAGGGAAAGTAGAATAATTCACGGTCTCAGCCCACGGGGTTCGAAGAAGTTTAGAATTAAAAAAAATCATAATTAAGATAAACATCATTCTTAGCAATGACCTTTTTTGCGATCATCCCTTTTATTAGGGTTCCGTAGTCAACTAGGACGTCCGTCCGTCTGCGGCTTAGTTGAAGAAGTTAAAAAAAGTGAGCCTAATGAAGCGCAAGCCCAAAATTTATGAAAAATATCATGGAAGTAGAGCTTTATACAGACTACAAAAGACTTTCAAGGAAATTTTTTTTGAACATGCCCAATTAACCCTTTAGTGGGTAACAACTCAAACATTTAATTCTTTTTCTCAATTACCGTGATGTTATACTCTTGGTAATTTACAACAAATAGGGGACCTGATAAAAGTTATTATATCTCTTACACAATGTTAATTATTTGGCCAGATCTAAGATATTTTTATAATTTCTACATTTATACTAAAATATCCTTGAAAAAAAATTTATTAGGCTTGATTTTCTTGATCTTGATCGTCGGTGGTGTTGTCACCTTCACGGCTCGGGCATCATCATCATTAGAAGGTGACAACACCACTCTGTCTGTCCGACGATGTCTGCCCGATGCAGACCAAACATGTCACGCCTATTGTGATAAAAATACGTGAGTGTTGCGATTTTAATGTCCGTATGACTCACGAATTTTTTTTTTTCTGTTTACATTTCCAAGTTATAAAACTATGAAATAAACATTTTCATATTGTGGTTGAACGTTTGTTGGGATTTTTTTAAGAAAAAACCTACGTGCTTGCAAATTGTTGCCCAGAAAAAATAATGGTTAAAGAATTAAGCCATTTTTGTTTTTTTACAAAAAGTTATATTTTCTTAATAAAAAGTAGTGTAGTGCTGTGAAGTTACTCCTTCTATATTACCTACTAAAGCCCTTCTAGGTTCGCTAATTGTGACAGACGGTTAACTATGGAAACATACACTGGGCCTTTTTTTTTTGTCGCAGTGGTTAAAATGCCTTTACGCATCCCCCCTCGGCCCGGGGAGGCCATAAGGAGGGGGGTATGTAGGACTCGCTGTGATTCTCACAGCCCTACCCACTAAACATTCCACTGCGGCGTCATCCGTCACTGCCGGGTTTATACGGGGGTATCATGGGATAGATCGTGCACTCTACCATGACACCCCCCCGGCTGCCCCAGCTGTGCTGGGGCTTCCGCGCCAAGGTAGAGAGGACTAGTGACGCACTAGTCCTCCCCCAGACGGGTAGGGTCAAACGTTGTGGGTCCCCGGCCCACTGGCCCTACTGGGGAAGGCGATTGGCAGCAGCTGCCACGTACTGCGCTCTCCTTCTACCCACCCGCCTACGCCGGAGTGGGTGCGCATCCTCCCTATCTTCGCGCTCCCGCTCCGCAGCCTCCTTTAGGGTGACCACCTCCTCGCAGAAGGTGGTCACTGCCCTCCATTTCGTCTCGCTGCACAGCATGGCTGAAACGACGCTGTGCAGCGAGAGGTCGTCCGTAGTTATTTCAGCCACCATCGTGCGGCGCTGCTCGTCCCAATTGGGACACACAGCCAACGTGTGTTCAGCCGTGTCGTCCGGTGCGCCGCAGTGGTGGCACTGCGTCCCAGGCTCCCGCCCGATTCCACTCAGGTAATGACCGAAGCATCCGTGCCCGGTCATCACCTGAGTCACCCTAAATGTGAGGGCCCCGTGTCGTCGCCCCAGCCATTCGTCCAAAGACGGGAGGATAGCCCCTATAGTGCGGGTTCCATAGGGGCTATCCTCCAACATGGCTTTCCACCGTTCTTTGAGACGGTCCAGGGCAGCCCGTACCGCCCTCTCCCCTTCCTCGGCATCAGGCAATTCCCCCCGCGCCCGCGCTTCTGCCCTCAATTTGTGTCTCTCTGCCAGCACCCGGGCCTCAAGTTCCCACGGCGGGGTGCCGGCAAGGAGGCATACCGCTGCGTGTGCGGTCGTGCTGTACGCACGCACCGCTCTCTGCGCCACTACTTTTTGTGGTCGACGGAGCAGGGCCCGCGTCCGCTCCGTCAGCCTCTCCTCCCAGATGGGAGCCCCGTACATTGCCATGCTGCGTACAACGCCAGCATAGAAGCGTCTGCACGGGGCGTTGGGCCCTCCCACATTGGGGAGAAGGCGGCCCAGTGCCGCGGCCGCACCAATCAACCGGGGGGCAATTCTGGCGAAATGTTCCTGGAAGTTCCAGCGTCGGTCCAGGATGAGGCCCAGATATTTTATGTGGGCCTTAACCTGGAAGTTCTCGCCCCCGACACGGATCTGCATTCCGGCACCAAACCGCCATCCCCGCCCACCAAAAACTATCGCCTCCGTTTTGGGGAGGGACACCCTTAACCCAAGCTGACCGATCCGGTCAATTGTCAGCTGCGTTGCGGCAGCAGCCCTCCTCATCACCTCCGCAAAATCTCCATCCCGCACACCATGGTGTCATCTGCATAACAAATGGTGGCCATGCGGGGAAGCTGGACGCCTCGAATGGCCCAGTCATATGCGAGGTTCCACAGGAGGGGCCCCAGGACGGACCACTGTGGAACCCCGCACTCCATCGCTCGCATCCTCATCCCACCCTGCCCCTCATAGAGCACTACCCGCTCAGTCAGGTAGTGCTCTATGACCCTCCTGAGATAGAGAGGCACTCTGTGATATCGGAGTGCCTCCTCGATAACGCTGAAGGGGAAGGTGCCAAATGCGATGTCAAGAGACACCGCCACCACCCCGTCGCCCCTCCCGGTCGCGTACTCGCTAAATCTCCTGAGGGAGTCCAGCGCGTCCATAGTGGACCGCCCCGCCCGGAACCCAAACTGCCGGTCCGAGAGATTTGGGCCCGTCCCTTCTAGAACCATACACTGGGCCTGGCCCGAGATGCCCTGGCCAGTTTTTGTTACTTAGCCTTTTTCTTGAACCCACGGTAATGCGCCACGGTAGCCCAAGGTAACCCACCCTTTGTACTTTTATTTTTGTTCTTTTGTAGCCTCATACCGACAATTTGTGCAATAAGGTGCCTATTAGGTACTTAAGTATCTACTAACTTACAATTTACGCATTTGTTAATACGTGCGGAGCACTGGCTTTTTATTAATTACACCGTGCATAAAGCAAAATTTATAATATATTTTTTTAATTTATTATAAGTGTCGAGTTAAGGGGCTGACAACAGCCAAGTCAGCGCACACTGTCAATTTGTATCGGAGTAAGGAAATACGCACTATCATCGGCAGCCGTGGTTTTAAAAGAAAAAGCACAAAAATTATAACATAAAAAAACCGTAAACTATTTGTGAAATGTGACTCGTTCGTGCTTTAGACATGAGTTTATGAAAGTGTGATTTTATTTGCAGGTGCCTGAGTCATTTTTTTTACAAAGCGTGAAGGATGACTTACACCCATCCGATCCGATTCGGGACGATCAGTCAGTTCCTATAGAAAAACTATAACGCTATAACGTGATTCTTTCTATAGAAACTGGCAGATCGTGCCGGATCGGATTGGTGTGAATGATCCTTTAAATGATGAATTTAAGACCAATATTTGCAATTATTTAATATCGCGTCGATTTCGTTTAATTAAAAATCGGTTCTAACGTATTTTTTCAGTAAGTATTAAAATAAATCGTTTTTTTAAACCATGAATAAGGTATTGATAGGCCGTAAATTCTTATTTCAACTTGATGGATCATTCTCGAGGCGTCCGTTACAAAGGCCTTTTGCATTCAAAGTATTTTCAAAGAACTGTACTTATGAATATTTATAGCTCAATGGATGCTTCCTACTTGTCTTGTTTTAACCTTTTCCACGCCAAAGCCACTGAACACACTGTATTGGCACTGCAGGTTCAACTCCTTCTTTTTCCGAGCATTTTTCCCAGCTTCTGCCACGGCTCATGGGGTCCGCTTTGGGTAAACTAGGCCTTTTAGGATTAGCCCGGTCTCCTCACGATGTTTTCCTTCACCGAAAAGCGGTTGGTAAATATCAAATGATATTTCGTACGTAAGTTCTGAAAAACACATAGGTACGAGCCGACAGGATTTGAACCCGCGACCTTCGGATTAAAATTCGCACGCTCTTATCGCTGGACCACCAAACCGACCGATATATTTAGTCATTGGAGTTATCACAGACCACAGAGTCAAATAAACCTACACTACTAAAGCATAAAGTTCAACTGACGGTTCGATGATGGCGTCTGAGTTTGACATGGCGTCGAAAAGGTTATAAGTTTTCAAAAGTCATCAGTTTGGTAATACAGCAAAACTATTGTGGCGCCATCTGCTGAAAAAGAGCAACAATAGCTGCTATGATTCCTTTTTGACCTCTTAAGGCTTTGCCAACGAATTCGTATGTAATTACATGACAGTTGTCTATTAATAAGAACAAGAGCTACAGAATATTATTATATTATTTAAAAATATATATAATATCCTACTGGATGGATATCTAGCATAACAATTTTGAAGCGCGTGAATTACAGGCTATCTTTCTCATATTGTAACGACTATGAAAGAGACGGGATTTTCCGTTTCTTGCAGAATAAAAGAGGTGGCATGTATTATAAATTGAAAGAGATGTCATATACTAAAGAAAAAGTGACCAAGGTCCCCGGTGAGCGGGGCTGGGATCGAACCAGCGACCTCCTGCTTTCGCGGCAGAACACAAAATCATGAATCAAAACATTTATTACATTTAATAAATGATTTGATTCGTGCTTTAAAAAAATTGTATAAAAAATTGTATAGGTGGCATGTAATTTACACGCTTTGAGTGTTATTTAATAAAAGTTTTCCATCCCTTTAGAGCAGTTTAGGGTATAATTAAAATAATGTTGACACGACCCCGACGTAGTCCCTTTTTTGTCACTTTGAGCGCTGAAATCGTCCACGTTACCCCCATCACGCACTTCGACCAAAGCTATGCCTTCAAAAACTGATTAGGCTCAAAAACTTTTTCCAAAGTCAAGTTGAGCCACTAACGTATATAAAAGCACCGAGATAAGCACCATATATAGAGACGCCTTCAAAGGGAAATAGAGAAGCAAGATTTTAAAATTTTTGTTTAATCTCTGTTGCCATAGCGACCGTAATGAACAGCCTTTGGATACCGTAAGGACGATTGGTTCTCAGATTGTGCTCATTTCAGTATTGACACAATTCCGCGCGGTCGAAGAATGGTATGAGCGTCTCTGATATTGACGTCTTTGTATAAAAGTGATAAATAAGCAGTACAAGAATTTGAAATGGTGCCACATTTTCTTGTGAATACGCCGAGATTACCGAGTATTTAAATTAATAAAGTTAATTTAAAGACTCAGTAATATTATTAATTTAAAGTCTTTAAATAATATTTAAAACGGGTCACTCACGTAATTTAGTCCATTTTCGCTCGACATGTTTCGTTCTTTACGAAGAACGTCATCAGGAGCGACCACCCGCGACAGAGGCAAGTCGTAGAACGAAACATGTCGAGCGAAAATAGACTAAATTACGTGAGTGACCCGTTTTAAATATTATTTAATATGTTCGAGTCTCACGAGAGTTTTATAGTTAAAAGTCTTTAAATAAAAAAAACTTTTCCATAAATACATACTTAGCAATTTTATTGTTTAAATATGCACGGTTAAGAACAGAAGTCAAACAGTTATAATAAATTTAAATTCGGTACTCGTTAATTTGTATTTATCTTGTAGCTTTAGGTGGAAGCAAGGTTTTCGCTTAGTCGGTAGTTAGTATGCTAAATATTAGTTCACTGATAGGATGAAGATTTGGCAAATACTATGTGTTTGCCAAATCTTGTATTGTCCGTTTAGTATATGTTGGATTTTGGAAGGAGAAGAGGAAGTATGGTTGGATTGTAAAAAAATGTCACTCGATAGTTTTGGTTTTTGCACCTGGGGCCTATGGCCATGAACTATTAACGCGGTTCAGTTTAGGCTTTGTATGGTAGCGACTCAGTTAGGTCCTAAACTGGATCACGTTACGCAAGACGTCATGGTAAGTTGGTAAGGTCTTGAGTTTTTTGGATATGGCTGTAAATAAAGTTAAATAAAATGTCATAAACATAAGAAAAAAACAGTCAGTAAAATTTAAAGTAGTTTTGTGACTCCGTTATTTTGTTTTTATTATGGTTGTTAAAGCATTTCGAATCATTGCAGTTCAGTCTAAAACCATATAAAGGAGTAATTATTAACGTCATTACATCTGATAGTTTTTGTTCAGCAACTTACGTTTTCACACTCATATTTCATTCAAATCGCTACACTCTGTCATTAGTCGTAATATCTTAGTGTCTGGTCAAGTAGAAAATACTGCGAAATGTCGCGATTGTGTTTCACGAGAAGGCATCAAGTTTAGTTTAGTTTAGTTTATTTTTATTCATAAAACACAATATTTTACATGTCAAAAAATAAAGGTAGGTACATAAGCAATTTATAATATAATTACAATTTATAATTTACTAGAATAGGTACTAGGTAGGTAAGTGCTATACAGGTAGGTACATCGGTATTAATTATTGTTTTATACATGTACTTTCTATTCACGTGCAGTTGTGACACAAGTACGATATTAAGTTTATATCTAGATTATTTATGGCTTTGGGTTACTGCTACACGACTCGAAAAATTCGTCGATTGAATAGCAGGCAAGGTTTAATAATAAAGTTTTAAGGCGATTGGTAAAAACAATATCTCTTTGTACTAGTTTTAACTCGACCGGTAATAAGTTATACAATCTTGCACCCATGACAGCGAGCGATTTTCACTTAAGTCAGCTAAGGGTAAATAAAAGTAGCCCTTCTGTATGGAAAACTAGAGACATCATGCTTTTCTTTCATTGAACTAAACCAAAAGACTCTTCAGAGTATGTAACATCTTATGAATTATTTATTTACTTACTCATGTGAACAAGACTAAGGAAAACTCATATTTCATTATTTTCCTCAAAACACAGTTTTTTTTTTCATTTTATGACAGAGGCGCACCGAAATATGTCAAATCAAGCAAATCTTATCACATAGAGCATTTTCGCGGAACGAGGCCCGTTTATTGGAAGTTGACGATGTAAACTGAAACGTTCTCCTTGGTGTATAAGGCACCTCTCTTACCATGCGGTTAACGCGGTCATATTCGCTGGCGTCTGCGAAAATTTACTATCAGTGCATCTCGTTTGCACCACCGTAATAGTACGAGCGAGACACACTACGAGGGAGGTTTCCAAGTAGCTAGCCAGTACAGACGACGTTAACTCATGGTAGGGTAGGCGTACTAAAGTTTTTTCATTATGTAGGTATCTGGTACAAATATTTGAGATATTACAACATAATAAAATTAGTCTCCATAATGTCGTGTTTCTTTGGACTTTATTATTGTTTTCAGAAGTTATTAAGCTGATATAATCTAAGTCATAAGTTCTAGACATGCTCAAAGACCTGAATTATAAAGGCAATCTAAACTTTTAATTGAATTGTTGTATGCTAGTGACGAAATGAATTTAATGACTGTCTACAACATATTAAAGAACACAGATTTGACTTTTATATTACCGAGCCCGTCCATCGGTTCTAATACCTATAATACCTACAATATAGAAACTAGACATTTATTTACAGGGTCTAACAAAAATGCTAGCGATCCGTTTAAAGGCGTAATCAGTATCGTATTATGATTAGGAAAACAAAAAAAAAAAACCATACAAAAAATATCGCGTTATTTTTTTTTCTATTTTTACCAATTGCACCCTTATACAGATGATTAGCATTTTTGTTAAAATTTGTAGTGACCGGGACTAATAGGTTCCAAATTAATTTCCTAGGTACCTATGCAAATATCAAACATGGTGTATATTATATTATAAAAGTGCTCCATAGCAGCACTGACATCGCGACTTCCAAGAACTTCCTCCCAAAACATTTCAGAGAACAGTTGGTGAAAGAGTATATAGTTTTCTTTAGGGTAGTTCCAATCGAGGCTCGAGTCAACATTGCTGGGTTGCAACTTGGGGGTATTATTTTTAACATCAACACAAGGAATAGAAATCTCAAGCGGAGGGTGGTATGCATCAGGACACGGAACTAGACCACACTCTTTAATTTAAGTTACAGAGACCCTGCTTTCACGCTTACGCACCAGAAGGCCTACCATGAACCACGAACGAAGTTTCCCCTCTCTGTCCCACTTGAGTGAGAAATCACAAGTGCGAAAGAGAGGTATACTTTCGTTCGCGGTTCGTGGTAGGCGCTCAGGTACTATCGCGTTCAAAATTACATGGGCAGTTTATGAATGAATTAATTCATGAATTGCCTATGCACTTTTGAACGCGTGTGTACATCTAACACTCTGCCATACATATTCGCAATTTCATTCATATCTTTCAAACCACAGACGGTAGTAAATAGCAATAATAACTTAAAGTACTGATAGGGGTGTGTTTAGGGTTCAAATTCAGGTCCCCAACAATTATTGCGACACCGGCTATCGATTCAATGATGGATTCAATTTTGTGGAAAAAGCGCATGTAGTCAGTTTCAGTGGCATTAGGTGGAATGTACACTACGCACAGGTAAAATAGTATATTTTCCATAACAAATGAGTCCCACATATCTTCTCTGATCGTTGTTTCAAGGTCAGGTAAGCGACGTAGAGTGATCCCAGGTATGGCTACCACCAAAACTCCGCCCCCTCTACGTCCGTCGGCGCTTTCTCGTCGGATAATGCTCTAGCCGCATCCGACCAACTCGGAGTTCTCGACTGAGTCAGACAGCCATGATTCCGTGACTGCTATTATATCACACTCGTGAGCAAGGACATTTTGCCTGAAACTTTTCAGATTGGTGTTAAGGCCTCTAACGTTCTGATAAGTGATGTTGAGAGAAGCAATGTTGGCTAGGTCGCGGTGGGTTCTGGGCTTCTGTTCTTTGTTTTCGAAATAACCACACTTTTACCCTTGCATTCTCTGGCCAGATATCCGCTGACATACATCTATTGTAGCAGGTTGACGGGACACCCAACTTAAAATACTTATAGTTCCCCCTGGATTTAAGCTCCTCCACACTGTATTCCGCACCTTCGCACAATTGCTGCAAGTACTCTTTAACTTCTTCAGAAGTCGAGACCATATGCCACAGGTAAATATGTTTCCGTAGTTTGACCGCTTTTAGAGCAGTAACACCTGGCCCTGCAGTGCCACGTACGGAAGTTAAGCGTCTCTGTTTTTTTGATGTAGGCTCCCAAACCCCACTCGCAGAGTCATCGTTGATTACAGTTTTCGATCCGTTATCATGTTTTTCACTTTGCGGGGGATGTGACGAGATATTGGTGATATCCACAGGGATTTCTTTTTGATGTTTGACCACAGGCTTTCTGGAAAATGATGATGACACAATGAAGCGCGGTGCAGTCACTACGTAACTTATGCGCCCCTATTTATGTGCGTGAATTTAAATAAAAAAATGCAATTAATTTAACTTTTAGTTTTGAGTAAGACTTTTTAGTTAAGTTTTAGTTTATTAAGTTTTTGTATGTACCTTTTAGTACAGAATAAATAAATAAAAAAATTAAAAAAAATGTTAATTTTATTTAAATAAATCGAATTAGAATTTGGCGCTAAGAGTCAACTCTTACGGGGTACGTCTACACCGTGCGGCGGTCCGAGAGGGAGGGGATTATAATTTGTTGAAGCCCATTATGAATGAAAAATAAAGTTGATTAGGATTAATGGCTTAAGAGTTTTAGCGTAGAAAAGAAAGGAAACGTCCCTTCACAATGAAACAAAAATCAAATAAAATCTACGCCACTGCAGTCCTGTCCATTAATATCGACCCTTTGTATTCTTCCTTGCAAGTACGACTTAAGTAAATTCTTAAGTAAAAATTGTTACAGTTCGTTTAAAAATAAAAGATATACCGCTGAAAAAAAACAATAAAAATGTTTCAGAATGTGCAATTCAAGCCACATGATCCGGTAAATTTTGCACCTTCTTTTATCGGGTGTTTTTCATTAAGAATACGTAGTATCATGGTGTAAATAAACGCTATGAATCCGTTCTAAAGTGTTTAATTTCAATGAATAACAATCGCGGTAACTGAAGACAATATCATTGAGAATAAATTAAAATATATGAATAATCCTCGCTCAATGTGTCTTGATTAACCTTGAAACAACTATTCCAAATTTCAAGCTGCGAGTTTGTTCTACTCGCACACTATATCTCTATCTATTAAACAAATATACATGGTAAATATACCGTTTTAGATTGTAGATATAATGCAAATTACCATGTTAGATTAAAAAAGTAATAGGATTAATCTTATAACTGGATATATCGGCCCCTATAGGTTACAGGTTACAGCTTACAGCCCTTAGGTACGGTACGGGTTGTCGTCGGAAATTACAGTGAAAAGCAATCTTATTCCTTCCTCGACAAGAAACACGGTCTATAATATAAATTCACGTTTACTGCAAAATCTTTCTTGCTTCTAGTACTAATAAAGTTTAAAACTGAATGTATCCTTCCAGACCCTAAGGAGAATACTTTTTGTGTGTTCTATAAATATCAGGATCACTTAATGTTTCGCCGTATTAGGAACATTATGCAATGACTTTGAAATGGTACATCGTGTGGAATTCCTGTACAATACAATATATAAATTTGAGTTTTTTGCCGCAAAAAGTAGAACACAAAGGCAGGAAAATATACAAAGGCATCATAATAAAGTAGAGAAATGTAACATTTAAAACCCTAAAGGCCACTTGCATCGTTTGAGGTTAGCCACATAGCCCGGAATCAAACTACTTCTAAAACCCGTCCTGCCTCGCCCAAAGGTTCCCATCACGCTCGCAGTATATTGCTTCGTTGTATGGCGATGGAGACCCGTTGGACAATCTATGAATCAGAATGAGATCACTACCCTTTTCCCTCAACCATCTGCCGAGTTCTTTAAAAATCTCACGTGCCTCGTGGCCCCAAGGACCGACGGACGGTCTAACATTTAATTATACTTTTCCGCTGAAGAATTCGCCCTCCCGCAGCATGATTTCTCGAAGGCATCCTGAATTCAACGTTGGTCATTATACTTTCAGGTATGTTATAGACTTTTTAGGTATTTATGCTGCTTTACTTGTAATTGCCTATTTCACCTTTCTAACTGGATCTTGTGTAAGTAAACTGAAAATTTCCCAATCCAAAATTGCATTACCTAGCTATCTTACCCTTCCTAGCGTTTTCCCGGCTTATACCACGGCTTAAAGGAGCCTGGGGTCCGCTTTAAAAAGTCCGCTTTGGCTGCTAATCCCATGATTTGACGTAGACACTAGTTTTACGAAGGTGACTGCCATCTGACCTTCCAACCCAGAGACCTACCTACCAACCTAGCCACAACCTAGGACATATTGGGATTAGTCCGGTTTCCTCTTGATGTTTTCCGTCACTGAAAAGCGATTCGTAAATATCAAATTATATTTCGTACATAAGTTCCGAAGAACTCATTGGTATGAGCCGGCAGACGTTAAACCGGAGACCTTCGGATTGAACGCCTCACGTCATACTGCTGGACCACGCTGGACCCGCTGGTTAGAAGAGCCTTAAAACTGAGTGTCATCAATACATATAATAAGAGAGTAGAAATAAAAAATCTGTACAATGAATATATTTAAAAAAAAATACGTAGGGGCGTATCAGAAACGTTGATAAAATATCTTTCAATGGTTTTTAGAATTTTTGTCTGTCTGTCTGTCTGTCTGTGAATTTGTTCGCTAACTCCGCAAAAACTACTGGACAGAATTCTATGAAATTTGGTATGGTAATAGTTTATGTACCGGAGTAACATTTAGGATACTTTTTATCCGGTTTCGTAACATATTTTTTTTACATATGTATAGTTTGCATTGCTCATAATAGATGGCGCTAGCGGTACGGCCTTTATTGTACAAAACTTGAAAGCTGCTGTAATGTTCGAAATACCGTCGTATAGTATAGTGCCATCCTGCTCGCCCAAATATTTGATATAGGAGACCGAGAGGTATGGTACTATACGATTGTCAATTTTATAACATCTGAGTAAATTTCGTTTTTGTAACCGACCATAGGTGGCGCTAGCTGATCACAAATACCATCAAATGAACCATAAGATAGGAATTAAGTGATTTTTATGAACCCTTTCCTGTCTGGGTGTTGTAGGTAGGTACCCATTTTCTAAAGCTTCTAATATGCTGGACCCATTACTTATCACATTACGTAAGGCCTTATCAGTTACGTTAGAATACGTTTTAAAGGTTTTTAGAATTTTTATCCGTCTGTCTGTGAATTTGTTCACTAACTCCGCCAAAACTACCGAACAGAATTGAATGAAATTTAGGGTGGATACATATAAATATATATAATATATATATATATATATATATATATATATATATATATATATATATATATATATATATACATATACATATACCTTTACGCACCGGAGTAACAAATAAGATAGTTTTTATCCTGTTTCTTTAAAATAAATATATATAATATACAGGAATAGTTGTTTCACGTGTTTAAGGCATTTAGGCCAAGCACTACACAGGGTTAGCCGCTAACCCAGAGTTGAGCTGTCAAATTCCATATAAAACGCTTAACTCAAGGGTTTTCGGCTAGCTCCGGGTGGTGCAAGTGGGTATTAAAGTTTAGTAGGGTAGGGTACTACTAAACTACAAGACCCACTTGCATCTCAAAATAGGTCACCCATCCATTAACTGACTGTCACTGGCAAAGGTATGAGTACAAACTTTAAGATGCAAAAGCGCTTTAAGTTAAAATACCTTAGGTTATCTTCTTAGAGTTTTCCTTGCTTTTTGCCACAGCTCAGGAGCTCACTTGGTAATATAAAAGCGAACACATGAGTCAACCAATTATTTATAAATCATAAAAATCGTGCCAAAGATTTCACTTTATAAGACCAAAGCTTAAATTTCATTACATTTTTAATTTCATTCAAAGACTACCGACCGCGGCGGCCACTCTCACTATGTTATGCAGCTTGAAAACGCATCATAATCAAGGCAATTGCAACATAATCATGTGTATTCAGTAGTAAATTGATACCCTACTCGAGTACATTGCATATAAGCACTAATCAAAAAGAGATAGCGGTCTCTTTAATGACGTCATTATTCGGGATTATTTTTCAGACTATCACAGGGTGTATCACTGTCAC
This sequence comes from Lathronympha strigana, assembly GCA_949128165.1. Lineage (NCBI taxonomy): Eukaryota > Metazoa > Arthropoda > Insecta > Lepidoptera > Tortricidae > Lathronympha > Lathronympha strigana. The sequence continues at coordinate 13,424,609 of OX421908.1, forward strand.
TGGTATACGGTACACGGTACACGGTACGGTATACTTACTTTATTTTTACTCTACTTTGATACTACTGGTCCATGAAATACGGCAGAATTTTGGATACAAGTCTCTTAGGAAACCGCTCCCAGGCTTCGCGGCCCAGGTACCGCTTGACAGAGATACTACTCTATTTATACTACTCGTATTTGAAATAAAAGCATTTCAAATGCAAATACAAAATACCTATTTTGCAATTAGGTTAGGAATAGACCCTTAAAATTAAAGACCCTTAAAAATCAATAAAAACACGGTGTATAACATGTTTCTATTTCTCATCAAAGTACCAGTAATATTAGACGATTTCTAACTTCACTCGTAGGTAGGTACATTCAGTCCGTCTAGACGGTCTAAACTCCAGCCACGACTGTTCGCGTCGATAAAGCGTAACTAGCGAAACATGCTAGTTTCAAGTGAGAGCATTTGGTGTGTTTATTTGAATAATTTAAGCCAATAGAGGAGTTTTAGTATGCGGTTAGGATTTCACAGGGGGAGATAGGGGGTCTTAAGAAGTCGGGAGAGTTAATCTTCTGTTAACTGTCTGTGACATTCAAATCACTTAATTTAAAGAAAACAAGATTTATGGGGAACATCAGTTAGAGCCATCAGTCATGTCATAGATGTAATAGCACCGTACTTAGCCGTAATTTATAATAATGCCATTTTACAAGGAGTCTTTCCAGATCTTAAGGAATATAGTAAAGTCATACCTCTTTTTAAATAGGGAGATTCGAGTGATCTGGCTGATTTCCGGCCTATATCGATACTCCCTGTACTTAGTAAAGTTTTTAAAAAGTCAATGTTAAATGACATAAATTGCTTACAAGCAATCATTTCGGTTTCACAAGGTGACGTTTCCCGACAGATGCTGCTTCAGTACTCATAAAAGATATTTACAATATTTGGGAAAGTTCTTGTGCCCATTGTAAATAACAAATCAACTGAAAAGCAGATGAAATGAGTTGATGATTGAAATAAGAAACTTCAGAAACGAATTAATCACGAATTAACTAAATTGTCTACGTTTCGAGTTCTTTACAGCATTCGCTGTCTTAAGGTTGAATAAAGAACTTCATTCCAATAGTGAGTGGGTTTAAATATCCCTCATTTTATTACGATTATGACCACTAGTCCTAGCATTTCAAGTCTCCATTTCGTCACCACATAAATAAATGGCTGGTTGTTTCTCGTCTATTCATCACCGTCCCCCGCAATATGGAGCCGAGACTTTAAGCCAAATGCTAAATCCGAAACGTTGTGTAGACTTTTCTAATGTGACTACTGTTAGTCGTTTTAGTACTCGCACAGGCAGGCGTTATTATGTAAATGTTATAGCCAAACCGCGTCAGATTTTTTGGCGGGGTGCTCGTTATCGTATTTTTAAAGAGCGGCGCGGGCAGGAGCGTGCGGCTCTAGATAATACTGAATGTTTCTCTTGAATCAGTTTAATATACAGGTTGCGGTTCAAATCCATTGTTGCGTAATACAAGCTGCTTAGCATAAATGCTAAGCTAACGGCAGCCTTTTTGGGCTCGTAGGTTACATAATAGTACATTACTGCAGAGGCCGTGAAGTACGGAATTCCAGGACGAGTTTGTGGTAGACACGGTATGGATAAAATAAGTCCTGCAATGCAATCTCTCTTCCGGCCGAGGCTTGTAAAGTGCTTTTCTCAAACATTGTGAGGAAATATTAAAATTAAAATAACTACTAGGTAAATAGTTAATAAGGAAAAATAGGTTTAATTTGCCACCTTTTTTATTTTTTAAAGATGATTGCGCAAGTATCTAGTGATCGTTGACTGTATGTAATTTTTCCTTCGTCAGTTTAGTGTTAGTAGGTACGCAAATTTAAAAAGTTAAGAGCAGCGGACAGTAATGTATCGTTTTTACTTACGCCATACATTCAGGGACCGGAACCGGTTACCATAACCCGGGTTTTTCATAAGGTTATTTTAAAGGTTGTTTTCAAAACACCTCCAATATGGTTAACTCATGATACGGAAACCTTAATCATTCGGAAACCTTATCGGTCCAGTTAACCCCAATTAACCTCTAACCAGTAACTAACCGCAATGAATTCTGTTAGTGTTTTAATCTGTTTTGAACAGTTCAAACGAAAGTAATCTTTATACGCCCAGGAATTAGACTTAATATTGAATGACCATGGCTAGGAGTTAGGACGTTGTCGCTCGCTGTGGAACCAGGTTTGTTTTGCTCTTAGTGTGGCATCGTTTCTTTATTTCCTTACTATATTTAGGCTAGCCTAACATTTTTATTATCATACATAGAAATGAAAGCGGCGTGAGCGTTTGTTTCTACTACGCTCAAGTTTATTTATTTTTCTTGTAGTTAATCAGTCAAATATAGGTAGTCGTAAATAATCATCATACATGGGTAACTTAGCGCAATTATTCTGATATTATTTAAAAACAAAACATAACTATTAGTCTCAGATTACGAAGCGATAAAATTCAGCAAATAGTGCTATTTTGTGAGTACATCTTGTGACGGCTGTCGGTAAAGTTAAAACTTTTTAAAATCTCGACATTGTTATCCTTTGTAAAACCAACAGCTAATTACCTGCACGAAATAGTACCATAAAGAACAAGAGATATTTTATTAATAACAACAGTATTCCTTTGGCAATAAAGTTCAAATTGTTATAGCATGCACTCAACGTATAACCTTTTGAAATTAAGAACCGAGGCGTGGTCAACCAGGTGTCTGTTTATTTTTCATAATTAAAAGTTGATTTGATTATTGTAGCTTGTGTTAAATTTTGCAACTTACGTAGGTAGATATTAAAAAAAGTGGGAACAGATTTCTTATCGATTTGAGGATATTGTGCAAGCTTCAGTCGCTATGCTACCAAGTAGCTACACTGTATTCTATTCCCGATATTTCTTACAATCGACAACTGGCCTACTTTTTGGATTTTTAATGCATTTGGATTCTTGAATTTTTAATCCATGCTTAGTTCATACACTACTCAACTACAGCAAAAATAATATAATAAATACCACCCTCTAACTAAGACTTGCAAAACACGCTACCGGAGGCCTATTGCATAATCAGTTGTAGCTTGTAATATTAGCGGAAGTCTCTTTTCAATCCCTTTTATTAGAAAGAGAGTTCCGCTAATATTTTACGTTACAAAATAAATTATACAATTGTATCCAGGTGGTCAGATCATATTTCATTTCTAAAAGGTTTTATGTGAAATGCGTCCTATTCCAATTTGACCCTTATTCTTAAGACAGTAAATTTGTAATTTATATTTCAGGTTTTTGTATTACTGCATTTCATTTTCTGCAGGTAATTAGCGATTGGGTTTAACAAAAGACACTACAATACTAATACTATTCATAGCAGATAAGTTTCAAGTGGAAATCGTGATTTTAAAATGTTTACATTATAAAACGGTGAATAGTTTTTATCTTTCCTTAATTTCTCACATATGCGTCAAGAGTGATAATGCGACAATAAAAGTCTTGTTTATTACCAATCTTAATACGATTTTGCCGGCAATTACTTTCTTTTCTTACCTGGGTGCGTAGCCAAGATGCCAACCGCTCACGCTCACTCGCTAATGAAATGCAACTGTCATTGTCACGCTAATAAGAAAGAGAGATAGAGAGAGGTAGCTACGATACATTATTAAGCGTGAGCGATTGGCATCTTGGCTACGCACGCTGACGTCTGACGTGTTTTCACTTGAGACCGCTATTTGCTACCATTGGCAAAACAAAAGTATGTATTTGAGTTAATTGTAAGCAAGTGCAGCAAGCGGTGCTCCAAATGATTATGACATACTTTGATATTGGATACTTATTATTATATTATTTTTTCGTATCTCGTATTATCGTAGTAATGAGCAAAATTTGTATAATCGTACGAGTTTGAGATTAGGGCTCCCGATTACAAGAGTACACGCTGACACGTGGCTCCGTGTACACGAGTCGTGTCTTAATTACACGTGGCCTAATGGCATGTTCCAAACAGGGCAGAAAACCGGTATCGTGTGTGACAACGACATTTACAAGACGCTTCTGTAATGTGTTTAAATTAATTTGAAAATGTACCGACAATAAATGAGTAATTAAACATCTATAATTTATTTTATTACATTACAATATCGCATCTCGAGATACTCTGGGTATAACTTTTTTAAGTAGGTATATTCACGGAAATACTACTAAAATTACAGTCTTTCTCCGGGACCACGGGGGCAATGTCGCCCTTGAAACGTCGGAGGTTTGTTTTCAAAGTTTATACACGATTAAGCCCCGTTTTCGTAAATTTATAATACTAAAATTATAATAACAATATCTAATTATATACAAAATCTAACAATGAACAAGTGTTTTCTACTGATTTTATTTCCTTTAAGAACTCTCATATGTACAGGAAGAATAATTATAATATAATTTGATGGCCATAGAGTTACAATTTTTTTTAAGCTATTGCATAGCTTCTATCGCGGGCCTTGAGCGCGGGGACCGAATCCAGAAATTCCGTAACGAAAAAAAACCTGACGCTCCCCACTCCGACGGACCGAAACCGACTTTATTCACTTTGTTACAAAGTTCTTTATCGAGGAAAGGATATATCTCCAAACGAATGTCGCTAAGTGTCATATTCTATACAAAATATTGAGGACAGTAGCTCTTATTACCAGAGATACGGCGATGTCAAACGTCAAAATAAACACTATTATTATAGTCCCGCCAAAATCAAATATGTTAGTCGCAAACTTATGTTTCTTATTTCAGTTATCATAAACCTATAGTTTCAATGATAAATATTCCTGAATAACCAACAGCTACTGTAAGATAATAAAACCCACATATATTGTAAAATAATGTTGACAACTTTTCTATCAAAAACATTGAATTTGAAAATGAATAATGATCCACAAGAGTCTACAACAAAATATGGGACCACCATTGACGCGGTATTTTCTAGGTATTTAGAGGATATTAAGTCGCAAACTTATGTTTCTTATTTCAGTTATCATAAGTTTCAATGATAAATATTCCTGAATAACCAACAGCTACTGTAAGATAATAAAACCCACATGTATTGTAAAATAATAAAAACATTTTAAACAATATTAACTTTTTATTTGTTAAATAATAGAAAAATTTGTTTTCTTATCGGTCACCACGCTCAAAAAGTGTAACTTGAATTAATATCAAAGAAAAAGAAATACTGCATGAATAAAATAAATAAATAATTATAATTGCATAAGTTGATACAAAATGATATGCAATAGCTTTACCGCGGCAGTCCCCGAGTGCCACACGTATTTTTTGAAATAGTTTTAATGTCTGATGTGTCGGTATTTAGATCGTGTTTATATCGTTTTTCCCTTCCTTTCATTTTAAACAATTCTATATTATGTTTTACGAATATACACATAACAAATACATATAAGGATGGCAAGGGTAGTATACTTTTTTAAATAATGGCTTGCAACTATCTAGGTAATATGCTCCACACAAAGATCTTACTCGTAAACACTTTCTTTGGGCTAAGAAAACCTTATCAGCATCTGATGAGTTGCCCCATAATATTATTCCGTAACAGATTTGCGACGATACATAACCGTTATAGGCTGCCGTTGCTGCCGCCTCAGAGACGGTTGCTCGCAGACGATACAAAATATAATCTACTGGGTACAAAGGGTATTAATATGGGCTTTCCAATTACAAAACTTATCATTCTTAATTCCTAGAAAAACTGCACTTTCCGTTTCATTAAGTTGTACTTACACCATTAAAATCGGCAGATAATCTAATTGATTTGCTATTATAAGTTTGAAATTAAACCAGTTGTGTTTTGGTTAAGTTAACTTTGAGATTATTATTTTCTAACCAATTTGTTACATTTGTTAATGTAGGTACATGTAATAATATTTCATAGAGAACCATCTGTATTTTCTTTAATTACTATGGTTGTGTCATCTGCAAATAGTATAGTGTCATTTTGTGTGGCGCCAGGTAAATCGGTGATGTAAAGTAAAAACAAATACGGCCCTAGTATACTACCCGATGGCACGCCGCATGTGTTAATGATGAACGGCGAATTATACGTTTTGTTAAGGTTTTTAACTATTTTTGTAACTTCTACACATTGTCGCTGTCCATTGAGATAGCTTTTTAGCCAACAGTACGCTTGCCCTCTTATACCGTATTTAACTATTTATATTACTTTAATAGCAATGTTTCATGGCACCCTAGATCCATAAAGCCATCCAGGATCTAGATTTCTGCTCATTCTATGCATTCGTGTACATACACACAGAAAACATAGAAAAGCGGAAGTGTTTACCGTGACACCAATTAGTAGGTATAGGTATCGGGATACAAAGTATCAACTCAAAATATGTGTAATACCAATGTAATACCAATATTAATGTAAAATACCAGACCAAGATAATATAACGCATCGCGGCTTAGACATTGCCGAGATTCATTGTTTATGTGGAACCGATAAGGGCAATAACAATAAGCCTGCACTCGGTCGGTATTCATCTTTGTGCACTTAAATGTCATTGTCTCATGAGAGTAATTAGTAAAAACAATGCAAGTAAAGTTTTTGAAGCAGGAATTTCTAGAGCTGCTTTCAATATTATCATTTTAAATTGCCATAATTTTTATAACGATACCGTCCGTAGTCTGCACGTGCAAGGCCATTTTTTTGTTTTATAAACGAGCCTTTGTTAATATGAGCACGTCGGCTCCAAAAGCTAATCCTAATAATTACCTAACTACTAGATGTGGAAACTTAAGTGGCGAGTTGGCTATATGTTCAAAGTTTAGTGACACCTCTCTACCCCCAGCCCTCATACTGGTGTTGCTCTCGAGCTCTCTTAGATGTCGCTTTTTGTGGGGGCCCATCTTATGTGGGCGAGTCACCGTTTGCCGTAAATTAAATTTATTACCATTTTGTTAGGCAGACGTCTGATTTTATTCTCTATAATACAGTATTTAGTCAACCACCTTCACCTAATAGACCAGTATATTTTAGTTTCCATTAAATCTCAATAGTCTATACACCCTGGCGGTGCTGCCTCTGCATCCCATAACTCGGGCAGGTGCATCATTCGCTCGGTGTACCCCTTACATTTCATTAAATTGTCGAAAGGGTCTCAGCGTGTTGGCTTCGGCTCCGCGTACGCCTCCCAAAGATCCGGAACACAATTGTTCCGTGATGGGAAGACCTTTTTTTTTTTTTTTTTTTTTTTTTTTTTTTTTTTTTTTTTTTTTTTTTTTTTTTTTTTACGTGGAGGAATGCATTTAGGCATCCCGCCTAGCCGGGGAACTAGGACGGGTATGTGGGACTCGCAGGTCCGGACCCGCACTACCCACTAAACCATCCACGGTATGCCCATCTTTCAGCGTTGGTGACGGTGACACGGGATTGCCCTAGGCTCACAACCGCGAACACCGCCTGCTGCGACAGCCGAAGCTGTCCCCTCCTTGAGGCCGAAGCCCCTGGAGCCGAAGCTCCCCCGCCCGAAGGTAGCGTGCAGGGCGACACCACACGCTGGTCCCTCATGACAACCTCCACGCCGGGAGCGAGATGGAAAAACCCCGGGTTCCACCCCCTCAGGTTGCCTTTGCGATTTTTTATAGAGGTGGTCATCCTCGCAGCCACCACGCCGGCGCCGGCCAGCAGTGGCAACCCCCGGTCCGTCATCATAGGCCCTCTGCCTAGACAGGGTACGGGACCGCAGTTTTATACAGGACAGCGGCATTCCTGTCGGCAGACCCGGAGGCCCCCTCACGCCAACACTCAGAAGTTCTCTCCCTCAATGAGAGTACTCCCTGTACGGAACCCCCCAACCCCCCCTGACAGGATATTTGCAGCACCAGTAAGAAATCCTCGGAATCTTCCAAGAGATCGCTTACCGTTGCCCCCAGGAAGCACCGTCCAGGAACCCTTCCCTTTTTCCCGGATCAAACGGATCAAGGAGAATGGGAAGAGCCCTGGCACTCGAGGAGGTTTCCCGTTGTAGCCCCCCGTGATGGGAAGACCTACCTATTATGAAGATTTAAGACAAAAGTGCGATATTATTTTTTACTATCGTTGTAGAATTGTTTTTGCTGAATATTTTGTATTTTGATTGTTGTTCACATTGATCATAATATGTACTACGAGTATGTCTAATTTTTTGTTTGTATCCCTACTTTTTATTTTAATTATCATGCACTGTTACTTTACACGCCAAGGGGCCTTACCATGACGTCTTAACGTGATTCAGTTTAGGGCCTAAACTGAGTCGCTGCCATACAACTCAACACAGGTTCCTTACCTGAACCTGAACCTTAACTGAAATGCGTTAAAGGGCATTTTCAGAAAAAAGTGCACCCTTTTAATGAAAATGGGTCCTCAATTTTCCATAAAAAAAATTTTTTGTCAGGTTTGTAACGGCCCATACGAAATGTATGAAAAAAATGCGTTACAAAGCTGACAAAAAAAACGGGACACTATTTTTCTTGTTTCCAATAGTAATCGTGATTCTGGTTACAAAAAACCCAAAACTTCCTATATTCAAAAAGAAATGAAAATGGTACCCTATTTTTGAAAATGCCCTAAAACGTTATGGTAACGGATAAGGATGGGTTAGGTCCGCGTGTATTTAAGATCTGTTTCTACGAGTACCACGGATACTCGGATCTAAATTACACGCGAGCCCGACTTGTAAACTTGGCTACCTAAGTTGTTTAATTATCATTGCACGTGCAGTATTAGACCTATTCGTTCCTACTACAATGGTTTTGAATGTTTTGATTAAATAACTTAACAAAAAATAACCGACGTTAGTCGTAAGACTCGTAAGAGATATTCACTAAATTCGTTGAACAAGTTAAATCCGTCAAAATAAACACTACGAATAACTTTAAATCACAACATGCAAGCAAACGTAATGATGTTGCAGTTTCATTAATTGCAATTTTGTTTAGTACTACACTTTTAATTTTCGAAAGCTTAAGAAATTCACGTAATTAATAGAAGTATATTTATTTATTATAACGTGAATTGAAGTTGTAAGGTATGACATTTTATTTGATGAAATAAGCTAGTTCAATCTAACGGGTTGTTGTGTATTTGAAGAAAAATAAGAAATTATTAACACGTGCCGTCGCGTTGCCGTCTTCGCTTTAATTTGAAAGTGTAAGACGTAGAAACCGCTTGTTATTATTAATACAACTCTAGTGTAACGGCTTATAGTTCAAAATTGATTGAAGTGACAACTATGAAACAAACCTGGGTTATTCTACCTGTTGGACCCAAAAAACAGTGCAAGATACAAATGTCCTAAGTACGAGGTTTTTATATGTCCTTTACGACATTTCTATCGTTCACTGTTGACACGGAGTTGTCTTTGCCGATGCCAGCCTCTACTGTTATTAGATATTGAATCTAATTTACTTACACGTAAAGAGTATAATCGTTTGTTATAATAAGGTTAACAGTAACCTAAAGAAAACCCCAAACAAAAACCCTATCGGGATTGGGTTTTGCAGTTAACCGGGTTATGGTTACTGTTACAGCAACATTTCGCTTACCGTTTGTATTCGGTTACTGAATGTTGCTGTTACAGTATCATTGGGTAACAGATATGATTAGGTAACCAACTCGATAGGCTTAAGCCTAAAGAGGGGTTTTCCGGTCCCTGCATACATTAGTTCACGGCCTCCGGCCAAGAAGTAAATGTGGGGAGCCATAAACAAGAAACTTCATGTCTTCATTTCGTGACATAAATGCATAAATGCATACATTTCCGATCATGTTTGAGAAAAGTTTTTTAAAAGCTAGATTGTGTCAACGTAAACAAAATTAAATTAGTATTTTAAACACGCTGCTAATTGTGTGATGGGTGTTAAAGAAAGAAAAGGACTCTCGCTTCGAGAGTGCCGCACAAAGATCGTAAGGGTGACTGGTATTTTTTTCTTTACATTTTCGTTTTTAATCAATTTTTTTTAATGTGCAGATGTGCTTTCGCGTATATTCTGATTATACGCATGATTGCTAACAAACTGTTAAAAATAAAGGTTTACTTATAACATAATTTAATAGTTTAAACGTATACCACCATAGTTTAAATACAATAGGTTTACAACACCCGACGAATTTCCAGCTACAATGAGAGCGCTCGAAATTCTACAAATTAACACACTACAAATACTACGAAGGTCTTCTACATTTGCTTTGTAACGTGTAAACCTGAGTTTCAACTTCAAGCGTTACGTGACAAAGAGACTGGTACATTCGTAAACATTTTAGCTAATTAGTTGTAGTCTTCACACAGAGAAAACAGAATTTCCCAATTATCATAAATCAAATCAAACAAAATCAAATCATTTTTATTTGCAGTTAAACATATTAAAATGCATGCAAATGATTATAAAACACAATATTACATAACTGGTAATGTTAAGACATTACCAGTTATGACTGGCAGACTGGTATTCGTAAATAAAAGTAATAAGTAAGCATGTCAACAATTAGAAAGCAAACAACAGAAACAAGGATAAGGAACAGTAACAAATTATAATTAATAGATTCTCTTCTCAGTCGGCATCTTCATTGCTGAAGGTCGTGTCTAGCTTGAAAGATTTGCTGCTTTATGGATCATGTTATTCCAAGTGTTTCTGTCCTCGGCGATTATTAGATTATTAGGATATATTAAGATATAAAAGTCATGTGCATTTAATATGTAACTCAAATTAAACATAAAGGTAGATAAAAAAGGATGTAAACAATGTCAGAAAAAGTAGATAAAATAGTATAATGTAAATCATACGCACTTCAATTTTAAACAGTAACCTAATCTAAAGCTCTGGCGAAATATTCCTTAATGGAGTAATAAGGTTTACTAATAAAATACTGTTTCAGTTTTCTTTCGAATGTTCTTAGGTCCTGGCAACCTTTTATATGGTCATCACTCTTATTGCGGTGTTATTTAGACTCTTATCAAAGTATCTGAAGTTACTCTTTGTTAATATACTTAGACCGGGTTACTCACGTCTATAAAGTCGAAAATAGCTCTAACCCGTCTAACCCGGTCTAAGTATATTAATATGTCCAATACTCACGGGAGTTTTCTATTTAAAATTACTCTTTGTTACCAAGATGTCATTTTTATTTCTAAAGTTACCCCTAACATTCTGTCGAGCTATTTTAAAGCGGTCCTTATTTTTAAAAACATATATGCAAACAGAGTTAAGGTTGATACAGACAACTGTTAATATCTTAAGATCTATAAATATATGTCTGTGTGTGGCAGGTACAAGCAAACATCGTGCAAGAGAACTTAAAGCTTTCTTTTGTTTTAAAATTACATCATTAATGTTTGTACTTTTTCCCCAAACTTCTATACAATATCTCATTATGCTTTCGAAATATGCAAAATAAGCCATTTTTAATGTTTCACTATCAGCACAGCTGGACAGGCTCTTCAACGCAAAACAAGCACTGGCCAGCTGGTTACATTTGTGGTCAATTGGTTAATGCCATCTTAAAAATGGGTCTAACTCTCTACTAGTAATTTTAAATAGTCACATTTGGTAATAGAAATCTTACGCCACATAGCCACGCTCTTTAGAAAAGATAACTGGAATTACAGTGACGGACATTTAGGTAAGTATAATACTTTTTTTTATACTACCACGGTGACAAACAAGCATACGGTCCGCCTGATGGTAAGCGGTCACCATAGCCTATGGACGCCTGCAACACCAGGGGTGTTACACGCGCGTTGCCGACCCTTTAAAAAAAAGGAGGATTCGCTGCGTTGACAGCTAAACGGGCCAAGGTGTTTGAGCCGTGGGTCCTCAGCTGTCAACACAGCGGATCCTCTTGGAGCTCTGGCGACCTTACTCACCAACAGAAACACAACACTATGAGTAGGGTCTAGTGTTATTTAACTTATTTATAAATAAGTATTATACTTCTATCTATCTATTCAACCCGCATCCACATACTGGTGAGTAAATGCCTCTTCTTAATTTACCTACCCCACTCTTCTCGGTTCTGTGCCAAACTCATCCACTGATTATTTGCCGCTTGGCAGATATCATTCCGGGATCACGGGAGATAATTATGATAGATATATAAGTAAAGATATGTAAGTACCTTTTATATTGTGTAAAAAAAGGGTCTCGAAATATGAATAATGAACAATATAGAATTTTTTATCATGATATTAAATTAATCCTAATCGTAATCAGATATTTTTAAATTAAAAGGGTTCCGTGCCAAAATGGTAATCTAATTGACTACGGAGCCATAAAAACCCTTAAGGTATAACCATAGATAATTTAAAGTAACAAGATTTGTAACGAAGCTAAGTTATAATGGGTACTAATGTCTCCAGGGCCACCCCCTGGCCCCCTCCTCTGACCACATGCGCCGCGCGCTTTAGCCAATCACAGAGCGTCTCTGCGCGCGGTAAGCGATCACGTAATGTGGCGTTAGAGAGGAGTGTAAGTCGATAAACTGTTATCCATCGATATTTCATACGCTCTGAATATTAAAAAATACAGTAAAATACTAGGACAACCGATACGGTCGTGGTTAAAAAAAATATTACAGTGGACGATGTGTCAAAAATAATTATACTTAAACATGACTATTCATGTTTAAGTATAATTATTTTTGACACGTTGTTTTTGAGGTCGTCGTCGTCTTTAACTTCAAGACACTTAATATAGATTAAGTGTCTTGAAGTTAAGTCTGTGTGTGTGTATACGCATACGCATCGTGTTTCGCAGGGGTGCATGGCATTTCGATAAAGTAACCACAAGATGAGATTGTATTCCAGGTACCAAACGTCAACTGTAGTATGGGCCATTATATTCACTGGTCTTACCGCCCTTTGAGTGATCTATTAGCTCAAACCACGACATATCTTCCAAGTAAATGAAATGTCAAACTTAAAGGTTTTATTTTAACCCTCAAAGTTTTATGAAATTATAACGTTTATTCACTTTCACAGTCCGTGCTATCAAAATCTATGAAACTTGGCACTGACAGATCCTAATACTTTATAGATCTAATCTTAATCTTAATGAATGCAATCAACTACTCGTATTTATGATTCAGAATCATTGCATAATGAACCATCCTCCAGCTAATGTTAAAAATAAGTTGAAGATTGCATCAAATTACTTTGCACTCCTGAGGTATACAAATGTTAACCGTTATGAGCAGGTGTGAGGCGAAACATTTTCTTTTCAGAAATAAAGGAATGTCTTATTTAGGTAAAATGAACTGACTTAAGGTTAAAGGCACTTTCCCTCCAGGGCCCATTAAAATTTTCCAACCAGTATATTTACGGACCAATTTGCATGATTGTTATATTTACAAATAAAAATGCATTAATTTAGGTTTTATTCACAATCTTCAATAGGGGTTTAGTTGTTTATAATGGCTTTCGAATTATTGCCGAGGATTAGATAAATAAAAATATCTAAAGATAAACCATAAATAAAGACGTATTAACAAATATTGACATTAACAAAAAATTTACACATTAAACTTAAAAACGTTTGGGTTTTAACATACTGGATGTCTCCCTTGATTTTTTTAATGGATAACAATACAACAATAAATAGGTTGGTACAACATAAATTTCTTTATTACCCAAACATGTGAAAATGTTATTACTTACATGAGTACAATCAAGCCAAACATTTATCGACGCACATCGGCACGGGTGCATCTCTAGTTCCCGGCAAGGCACAAGCGGCCGTACCAGGTAATAATCATGCGATTGTGAAGATCGCTAGCAATTCTATACATTGCGCGGTTGCTTAACAAATCGCCACGCGACACAACTTGTTTGCTATTCTAAACCGGCAATGTAAAACGCATATACAATTTGTCCAACCAATTAGTCCGATAGAGAAAATTCATACGGCACTGAATATATTTGTAAAAATGCACGATTTTATCAACTAATAACTAATAACATGAATACTTATATATGGTAGGTGATTCTATAGTCCTTGAAGTTTTTGTTTTCACTTCTATTTTTGCAGGTAACAACGCAGCAATTCGGGATTTCTCGAAAATATCGGAGCACATTTTACGGTCGCGGCTAAGTTGCAACTGGCTCGAGTTGAATAGTAATATGGCCAACTGGCCATATCGCTGCGACACGCGCTACGCCTCCGTGCGATATCTATTCCTTATGATATCTATGGGTATAACTCAGTCTGTCTGTCACATGGTTACTAAAACAATCGATTTTAAATTTGGAATAGTTATAAACAAGGTTAACCCAGAGACTACGAAGGAGTTTGTATCATATATTTTAATTTATTTTTAATGAAAACTGCCCGATAACAGACGGGGCAAAAATAAAAAGCTAAGCTAAAAGGGTTATGTGGGCATAATTTTCACATTCTAAAAGAGATTTTCATATTTTTGTTACAGTGATAAATGTTTGAATTATAAACGAAAATGTAAAAAAGCACCCTTTCCCCCTCCCCCTTATCACATTGTGTAAAAATATGAATTTTTCACACAACATTAACATTACTATAAATATTACATAAAAAATATATTGACTATACTTAAAAACAAAAATTATTAAAAAAATACTTTTCTAAACTAAATTTGAATTGTAATTGCCTTTTTTTTTAAATGTGTATTGCCTAATATCATGGTGTAAATACCGCCTTTCAAATAAAGTGAAAAAAAAAGAATTACTTACTTAAAAAATATATCAAGGAAAATCAAACTCGCACTAACTCTATGCCGTGAAAACGATAATATAGGGCTGACGTCCAATTTCTACTTAGAGATGCAGTTGCAACTAAAAGTTTGTACGGCACCCTCGGAGCGCAAGTCCGACTCGCACTTGGCCGGTTTTTTATACATTACATGACACGCGAGCCAACAGATTATTTAATCTGTTGTAGTTTTTGTTTAAATATCTTACAAAAAAACATGAAACGAGTCTTACTTAATATTCCACCTATTTACGTTCCAACGTAAAGCCACGACATGGCAGTAGTAGGTAGTTCTTGGGAGGACGAATAGTCTCGCAACAAGTAAAATCCCATCCAATTTGCTACTCCCATGCCACTTCAGTTACATTAACGTCACTCCAGAGAAGTAACTAAAAGAAGGCACAAGAATATCAACGCACTGTGGAGTAACACAATGAATATTAAACAGGAGACTATCGTCAACGCCTAAAATATTTCACTGCGAAAACAAATTTGCCTTACTTTACGTTAAATATTTTGTGTACGAATTTGGCTTTTGAAATTAAGCCGCATAAAATTTTCATACTGGCGCGGTTACAAGCGGTTAATCGAAAGCCCTTTTATGACACCCACTTGTGTTGTAAAGAACATAACCTCATTTTAGATCGAGTGTATTGTGACTTTGTGAAGTGCCTACAGCTACGTAGTTTTTGTCATAATATTAGTACTAAAATAGCGTGGTTTACCCATAGTGATATTTGAATGGCAAATAAATAAAAAAACGGGCCAAGTCGGACTCGCGCATGAAGGGTTCCGTACCATTATCATGTTGTTGTATGGGAGCCCCCCTTAAATATTTGTTTTATTTTAATGTAATTGTTAATTTTTAAATAAATAATATTCTGTAGATTTGTTGTTCTAAGATTTTTAAATTGAATATACCGGCTGTTTCCTGTAATAGGAGCAATAAATTTAATCGTAGGCAGTGCGGCAGTGTTGGCCGAACCAGTCAGCTCTCCAAACCGAACAACGTTTACTCAGCGACTTTTAAAAATACGTGTTTTGATTTATATTGCACTTTAAATGTTTGTTAGAAGACGCACGTTAAGAGACGTCAATGGGAGCTATGGGCGCTCACCAGGCGGCGCCACTCAAGCGTGGGTCCCGTGTCAGTATGAGACCCACGTTCCACTAGCGATAGCGCCCCTAGCGGAAAATCTACTCATGGTAAACCTCATTAGACTGATAGTAACGTCCATTGAAAATACCATTTACATTGTATGAAAAACTGAAAACCTACAGAGTAGGTAGATCATTTTTTAAAGTTGTTAAACAAAAGTAGTTAGTTAGGTTTGCGGAGCACTACCTACGATTAAATTTATTGCTCTTATTTATTACAGGAAACATCCGGTAAAATACAGCACATTATACAAAAGACTAACACAGAGGGCTTCATGACTCGAGTGTTTATGAATTATAAATATTTCTGTTAAATAATAATAGTAACAATTTATTTGATATGTCAGTTTGTGGCGGAATAGCATTACGGCCAGGGTCTAACGTAATTAGAACCGCATTGTTCAAAAAATAGATTTACATCGGCTATTTCCGACGGGCGTCGATTCGAAATTTCTGTATCTGCATATTATGCATTTCTTTCTCTCAAATGACATTATGCATGTGCGCTAGAGAGAGCGAGAGAGAGATGCAAATTTTCTATCGCTCTGTGTTGGCGGTAGTAGTCCTACTACCTATTTTCAGTAATTGATGAGCAAGCACTAAAAATCCAACAAAAAAATCGGTTACGAGGTACCTATACTCGTAAACTGCGATGATAATGAAATAACTGAATAATAGTACATTACTGCAGACGCCGGGAAAGAAGGGCTTAACGGGTGAGTATGTATATACACGAGCCGAGCGTTAGCGAGGCCGGGTAACCATATACGAAGCCGTTAAAGCCCTTTTCACGGCAAGGCATGTATAGTGCTTTTCTCAAACATGCAATGAAATAAATAAAAACATCTCCAAAAATATTATAGTTTTATTTCTAGAAAAACTAAAAGTTGACTTGACGAATTAATATATCTATCACAAATATTGCTATTTAGTTCGTGGTGATTCCAACATGAATTTAGTCTATAACGATAAAAAAATGGTTGCCTGTAAAGTCGGTTTTACGGGCGAAGATTTTACGTGACAACGTCTTTTTCTCGGTAGAATATTTATTGATATGAATATAATTAAATTGCACAATAGGAACTTACTTAACACTATCAACGTTCGAGAAAGACAAAGACAGAGACACAAGCATGCGCCGATTCAATGCGCCTAATTCTCTAGTGCTGCGCGCGCGGCAGACCGATCATAGTTGAGTGGGAGAGAGACGCAAGGCATTCGGCGGGCCTCTCTCTCGTTCGGTGACTCATCGTAACGTTACCGAGCGTTAAACTTTTTCATAAGTGACTCCCAGCCGCAACCTAATTTAAGACGTTGTCACGTCAAAACAGATGATCCATAAATATTTCATGATGTATAAATATGTCGCAATGTAAAATATACCAAACACGAACAGCACTTGTTATTCTGTGACAATGAAAATTATAATTTCTTTACAAATTTTTGTAATTCCTACTTATCCTTAGATAGACAGACACAGTTCTCACTTAAACAACAAACCCATTTAGTCTAAACTGTTATCGTAATATTAACTAAACACGCATGCATTTTGGGTAGCCATATGCCTTCCGACATCTCGTTTGTCATTTGCGCCATCAATTAATTTAGAGCCCATTCAATTTTACTTTCGCATTTCGCACTTAATTCTGGTGGGGCTCAATGAATAGTCATTTCTGCTTCAAAACTCGACGACAACATTATTATAATAAATAACAATGAACATTAAAACCATTGAAATAGAATAAAAGAATCAAAGTTATTTAACTTAACCTCCAAAATTATTAAAAAACTACATAGGCGTTTTTTCACACGCGGTTTGAGTAGACGCTTTTACGTTTAAATTTATTTTAATATTTGGAATGTACCTATATTTGTGTGAGTAAATTTGCAATAACGTGTTGTTACTTATGTTCATGTCGATGTCCATTTTATATAAATAAAACTTCAAAATATCATTACTTATTTTTATTTTTAATAGGCACTGTGGCAGAATGTTATCACGAAACAAAACGGCACGGTTTGAGTAGACACTTTTACCGCTAATGTTTAAATTTATAATGTGTTATTTGTTATGTTCATGTCCATATTGATTAAGTATCGACTTAATATATTCGAATATATAATTTATTGTTTTTTTTTTAATAGGCGTACTGGCATAACTGGCAGAATGTCAACATGAAACTGTCGTAATGAAACTGTTATAATGGCTAAAAACCATGTTGCTGTGTCACACATTTAGGTGGAATAAAATTTAAAAAAAAAAATTACTTCCCGGCCTAGGCCTTCAATTTTGTATGAAATTTCATTACGTGTCTCTCCAGTTGCCCCGCCTGAAACGTGGTACTTTGAAGCCTATTATAACGAACGTTATAACAACATTTCATTGCATGTTTGAGAAAAATATAATAAATCATGCATACTCGACCGCATTAAAATAGAACTAAAAAGAATGGAGCAAGTCAATTAAATTTAAAAATGATAAAACAAATGATTTTCAAGTCTCTATTAAATGATGAAATAAAAATCCATGGATTGATATCAAGTGGGATGATATCAATCCATGGATTTTTTTTTTTATATGGCGTTTCATGGTTGCCATTTAAATTTTTTTGATTATTGTTATGTCTTTAATGAAAACGTTTTAAAGCAATTTACTAACCATTTTCAATATAACGTTTTAATGCTTAAATTTCCCTTTTTTTGAACCCGAAATTTATAAACTTATTTCTAGTCTAAGACTCAAAATGTCATAAAAATACTTGACTATAGTAGTTATAACGTCGGGCCGATTTTTGGTTACGAAAATACAACCAAAAAATTAGGACCACGTCTTTTGGACATATCTGAAACGAAATTTTATTTTTCTGCTAATGTTAGATGCAGAAAAATAAAACAAACTTTTACTGTCTACGTGAAAATAAATTGCATTTTGGAATGATCCAGCGCAAGAATCTCCTTAATAAACGACATACTTACCAACAAATTACTACTTTTCGATTCATTTTCAATTAATTTATCGGTGCAACTTGTTTTCCCCTAACAAATAAGATGCCCAAATAGTTAAATTGGCCCTTTTGTGTCTGGATCCTTTATAAATCTGGAACGCGACCAACAAGGAGCTTCCTGCCGCTCAAATGGTTTTCTTTGACCGGGTATACTCGCACGTTATAGCCTTTTTCCACTGTGATAAGTATTGGGTTATAAAACCTCCCATCTGCGCCTGTCATTAACAGCCCCTAAAACAATTTCTCAGTAACACCATAACCCTAATCGGCACATTTCGCTGTGTTTTTACTGTCAGCAAAATTACCAAGATAATGTTTATGTAGATGGGCGTGGAAATTCGTTTGCGCCATAGCAGGTGGGTAGTATGCTCCGTCGCATTACAAATATGGAATTCGAGTGTCTACATTCTCAAGAATAATCCTTAAAAAATCTAGCATGCCATAATATTGGTGTTTTGGATCGATCCTGGATCTCTGGGAAGACATACGAAGTCGTGTCATGCGATACACCTACGCCTGACACGACTGCGTATAGATATTATTATTGCTGCGTATGCATTTTGGTGCTGTATACAGCACCAAATACACCAGCTATGGCGCAAGGGCTATTAAGAGGTAAGTAACGGAATCTAAAATGTATTAAACTAAAGATTGGATTTTTGGGTGAAAAAAGCTGCTAACTTTATTCCGAGCAGACAACGTGTCATCATAACGTCTCCTCGTTTACGTTGCTATGACTAAGGATCGTGACCACTTTTCGTTGAAGTGCACTTGGCTGGTCCGTGTCCTTTCTTCACCTCAGATTGGATCCGCCATTTTTCTATACACGTACGGGCACGGCAGTTCTCACCTTGACGTTATGCACCGGAAGTGTCTGGCAGATCCCTACCAAATACCTACCATATGTCCGGTGGACACATCTGGCAGATACAATGTGGGCGAAAGAATAATTACATCTCGACGTTTTTGTCGCATCTATACACTGTACCTACTCCTATTACTATTTAGGTAAATACCTATAAACTTTTGCTGAAATACGATTTTCAAAGCAGTTCAATAAAATTATTTACAATCTAATGCCCGCAAAGAAGCTAAGTACTTATTACTTAGGCTAGAATTGAAGGCAAATTCAATAAGCACGATTTTATTGAAATTGTTTGAATGTTTCAAACGTTGCTACATCCTAATACATATAGGTACGCCTATAGTTTGCGAACATATGGCGCTCGTGAATCTGTGGACGAAGGTGAAACATACACGTGCAGGAAATATCAAGCCAATTAGTGAAATTTCGTTATTTTCCTCTCTATCGCTCTAGCACAGGTGATAAAGGGGAAAATGTACAAAGTGGTTTGCGGTTATGCACATCACATTATGAGAGACACGTTACGAGTGACTTTTACCGGGCCAATGTGCAAACGGCACATGGTTGTCCAGAGGCCTTACTATGACGTCTTAATGCGATTCAGTTGACGTCCTAAACTGAGCCTAAACTAACTTTAACTGAATCGCGTTAAGACGTCATGGTAAGGCCCCAGGTAATCAAACTCGATCATTCTGAAAACTGATAAAAAGAAAGCTTTTTATCCGTTACATACTAATCAGAAAAAAAAATATTAACCTGCTCAATTTTGCAACTTAACTTGGTTTAATCTAAATAACCAATCAGACTTTTGCTTGTACATTGTTTTTTCTGAAAACGTCGTGAAATCTATATTTGTAATATATGGCGCTTTCTCATTTTCATAACATTTTTTTCCTACGTTCATCGGGTCACAGGAAGACATATTTCCGCCGTAATCTTCATTCTCATTTAAGTCTTAGTAGTCGTGTCAATACTCGGTCCCACGCCACGCCTCTCTCATAACTAAACTTACTGAAATACTGCCCAAACTGTACGGTCGCCTTTCTTGAACTTTTCGTCCCCATCTATCATACTTTTTGTGCTGTGCTCAATTACTCACTGCCACTGAAGTTTTACACATTAACATTTACGATTTATAACCAATAATAGTTGTGAACTAGAGCAAATTCTGAGACTGAAGTTTTGCGTCGTCAAAACTTTCTGTACAGGGCTCCTGACCATGGTGACATTGGTCAGTGTGCTTACCACGAGTTTTACTTTAGAATACTATGCTCGCTAGCGTCTACGTCAGCTCACAGTACAAGTGCACCCGTGTGCTTACCAGTTTCTTGCATCCATTCCTTTCCAAACAAAAATAAAATATTTGATAGTTTTATGGACAGATTAGGTACGGATTGGATTTTCTTGCTTATACAAGCCATATTAACGAGCATTATTAGGCTTGTGGTATTCCCGAACGCAACCCAGATACGATAGGATAATAAATTACGTATACCGAAATATTCCTACCTCGTCATTCTTTATGTACTTACGCATATAATGTTACCTTAGCCATGACGATGCCTTTTTCACTTTAGTCATTAATTACTACACAAAAGATTACTCAATATAATAAAAAATAGCCATCATTCTTTAACTGATTGCCAAAATCTTTGGAAATAAACTTCTAGCATTTATTATTTTACCCAGTTACTTAAATCCTTTCGCATTGGTATACGGATTTAAAGTTGAGGAAAAGCTTTTAATTTTGCGTTGAATGAATTGTAAATAACTTGAAGATCACTGATGAAAACTTCAATAGACTCGCAAAGAACGAAGATATCAAAGATAAGATAAGGATATCGAATTGATCCGAAATATTTCGGTCGAGCTATTTTCGATTATAATTAATTAAGAGTATGTACATAATGAAAACTTGTATACAAAATTCCATGAGACGATTACTTTAAGACCTTAATTTATTTTCTGTAAGAAATTTTGATCCTATTAATTCAGGCCTCGAATGAAAATTGTGACTAGGATAATAAAACCCAATTTGCAAAGACATCATTTTATTCTTCAACTTTTACATTGTTTGATACTGAGTTCCACAGAAAGGGAATAAATAACATCGATATTATAACACTTTAAACTTTCGAGTTTTGTCCTCCTCCTCGCGTCAGTTACATCAAAGCTGTGTCGTGACCACTTCGCGGAAATAGTTTATAGTAGGTTACTCGACGCCATTTGCTACAATCTGATAGCATCGCGTTGTATACGTTATTATAAACTTCCAACGAGTCAAAACAACGGGTCGGGGTTGAAGATGGTTTCAGTTAGGTAACTACTTGGGGACCAGTGATACAGAAGCCGCGATCAAACCGCGAGATCTGTGTTCAGATCGTAACTTAGAACGTATTAAAAATATACGTTTTACAGTTTTCGGAAAGGAATACCGATTAAAAATTAGGAACGTTTTAAAAATGAGTAAGTGTACCTATGACCTCAGTGGGGACAGCGGAGTGCAGCGTTCATGTCGAACATAAGCAAATGTATGTGAGCGTCCCAAATGCTCGCTGCAGAAAGCGAATAGACGCTGCACGCTATGCTGCCCGCACCGGTGGACGCTGGCAACTTAGGCCTTTTACACATTCATTCCGACCACCCTAAGTCTGCACAGACATGGAAAACGACAAACTACACATGAACCATGAACATGAAGATATTTATTACAATCATTTTTCCTACTATAAAAACAACTAATCTTTCAACTGTAGGGACATAGCTTGATCAATTGATATCGAAATGAAAACGGTCACACTCTCTTCCACCATACCTTTTTATCAGTAATATTTATCTCTGTAATGAAATTTGTAATTATACAGACAGATAAGTACTTATATTAACATATATAAAGGATGACTCACACTAGAACGGGACGGGACGGGAAAATCTGTCAATTTATATAGAAAGCGTCACGTGACATCCGAGGACTCCGAGCTATCACGTGACTTTTTATATAGAAATTAACAGATTTTTCCCGTCCCGCTCCGTCCCGTCCCGTGCCAGTGTGAGTCATCCTTTACTTCTATAGATTATGTACAAATATCGGAATTGTCCGATAGCAGTCTCACCGCGTGTTGTACCTTTTTTTATCACACATGTACATCATGTTGATATAACAACATATGTATAGCATTCACATAGATAATTTATAAACTACAGTCAATGCTTGCTAAGGATATCTTAATTGTTAACTATAGTTAACATGACAAACATAAAAGGTGTTACAATTGTAGCCAAAATCACGAATATCTTTGTCACAACTTGTTTACCTCACATAGTCTTAATTACACTGACCACCGTACTATGTACACTGACTTAAATGACATATGGACGACTAGAGTTGTTTTGTCACGTTTGCCAAAAATTCTAATAGATTGACTTGGTTCTGCGCAAAAGTTGAAACTGAAATCACGTGCCTTTTGTTTTGCATTAAGCAATTGCATAATATATGAGATCAGAGATTCACTGCTTTGGTTTTTCAGGTCAACATGACACAGTAAGTCATGTGAGTCTAGGTGAAATAATTGGAACGGACTGACAATGCGCGGGCTGGCGCCGCGGGTGGCCTTGGTGTCGCGGGGCATACTTTTAACTCCAGGGAACTGCACTTGCATTTTGAGCTGATGCCAAGAACTCCGTTCCGTGAACGGCAACGGCAGCAGGGCACCCGCCGGGCTGACGAGCAGTTCAGGCCCACCATTTCTGGAGACAAAGATATTATCAAAACGATTGAATTTTTATAGGGTGCAATAATGATGTGCCGTGTTTTTATTAGGAAAGTGTAGGGATATAAAGTCGCATTTCGACAGATAAACCACTGTTTTTGTTTGTTGTCTCTGTATATTTATCTACCAGTACTAATTGGTAATGCACAATAGTACAATCACGATGAATTGTCTATAGGAGTGACAGATTAGTATCTATATCAGACATATGTATATCTATATAGACTCGAATTCCATAAGGTTCGTTATGACCATCCGACCAAAACGACTTTTTAACATAATCGTGATAGTTGGTTATTATCTTTCTAACAAGCTGACACGCGTCATGCTTTGTCGCAGAGTTACAGAAACGCATAAAGTCGACTTTGGAGACTTTTTCAAATGGTTCAGAGGCATTTGTCGACAGTTTAACATCAGCCCTTATTCTCAAAATATTTGTCAAATCTTAGCTGAAGTATGCTTAATCACTTATGCTCCATGATTTTGTTAGCCTGGTGGTGGGTGGTAAATGACAAAGGACTTTAATTATTTAATTAAAAAAAATATTTTTTGTTTGTATCAGTACTAACGACGTGCGTATCAGTTTGGCCACATTTTATAATTTAAGGAACTAAGTCGTATCGTTAATAGATTCATACCTTATTCCTGTATAAAGGTTTAGTCGTTTAGGTCGGATCAGCTCAGCACATAAAACCGTTGGTTTTTCTCAAATAATAAAAATATTTTGTCATTATCTTTTAAACTTATTGAAATATATGCAAACAAAATTGTTTTCACATCCAACCTTATGGAACTCGAGGCGAGATCTGCATTCGTGTTAGGTATTCGCACAGATACTCTATATATGTTATACGTACTATCTGAAATGGTGGGATTTGTTTTTATCTACCACGCTCAGTAGCAAAACGACGGAGTTCAAAATTAGAATAAGATCACTTAGTTTCAAAGACAAACAACTAAAATATAAATTGACTAAACGTTTCAGTCAATTTATAATTAATTTTTATTTAAATCGTGTAAGTTATGAGATTGAAATATATATTTTAATTCGTAAAGTATTACGTTAGGCTTATTTTTCTCCTGTAAAATATTCAATTAAATCTACATAAAAACGTATCAAAAACATTTTCATTTCCTTTACTAAATGAGATACAGACTAACATTGAGACATGGAGGAAATAAACTTAAAAAGGAAGTAAAAGTTAACAAGGCGGGACCTTGAACCTGAAAATAAGTAGATTTCATCTTATTTGTAATTGAAAATATCAGATAGCTGGAGTAAAATTTGTACATTTTCTTTTAATCAAAATAAATTCCAATAGCCCTCTATTTACCGATGGTAACAAATACAAGGAAATCCAGAGAATAGATCCACCTGCGGCCTAAGTATATTTTGGGGTCTGGGAAGATAACAGCAAATGACCTAACGTATTTGTCAGTTTAATTTGGCAACGATGGGCCAAAATAGTTTTAACTTGTACCTAGTAGAAATTTATGACTCAACAACTAACAAAGACCGTTTGATACCCTTTTATTAGACAACGTATGCCTGTTACCTGACGCAGCTCTCCGCACCACCTACCTGACATAGGCACCCCCTCGCAGATACTGGAACGATGACAGGAGCGAGCCTCGCTATGTTTGAGGCAGAGAAGACCGCCGAGCACCTGTCACAAACAAATAAACATTATTACTGCAGATAATAGCCGTAAATCCCTCTTGGCAATCGTATCTGGGAATCGTTAGGAGAGATAGCTTTCCTTTATCGGTATTCTGTCATGTCATGTGGCTTATGTTATCTTTGGTGTCCATTTATAATATTACCGAAATTAGCCTCAGCCCGGTACTTCATCCACGTAAAATGTACATGTTTTAATATTTAAACACATTCCTTAGTGTTACGGTAGGTATTCAATAAAAAAATAACTTTAAAATAGGTAGGTATCATATTCATATTCATTTATTCATAAAATTATACAATTTTACATGTCAAAATAAATTTAAAATGAAATAATAATGTCAAATAAATCATGTAAATTACAATTAAAGATTAAAATAACACACTATATAAAATTAAAATTTAAGATTAGGCATAAATATTAGCATTTCACTACACAGTACATAGTACACCGTAGTGGTAGTAGGTTATCACTACATAGTATAAAACAAAGACGCTTCTCGCTGTCTGTATGTATGTGTGCTTAAATCTTTAAAATACGCAATGGATTTTGATGCGGTTTTTTAAATAGATAGAGTGATTCAAGAGGAAGGTTTATATGTATAATAATAACCCGTGTAAAGCCGGGGCGGGTCGCTAGTGTATAAAAGCGGGTGTGCTCTATTTGGCATAACTTTTTTTGTCGGAAACGCTTTTGTCAAAACAGACTTAGCATTTCGAATAGGTACCATTTTGTCCAAAAATGTACTAAAAAGTCGGTTAGGTTAGGTTCGAACTATGACCGAATATTCGCGCATATCAAATTTCATGACTATGCAATAACAGTTTTAAAATACGCAAAGCCATTTATGGACTATATTAAAATTAAAATTAAAAATTAAAATTATTTATTTTTAACAAAAGGATTACAAAAATATTATTATTCATATTCATTTATATTCATTTTTTCGTATTAATCATACATTGTCGACTTACGGCTATTATTATATACAATGTTTATGTCCAATTTTATTACAATAAAATCTAAATAAATCCACAATAAAAATCAAAAATTTAAATTGAAAGAAATTTACAGTAGAGTAGAATTAAAGAGCTATTCAGTAAGAAATTCGGTAACGGAATAGTAAGCCTTTTGGATCAGGAATGATTTAAAATTTAAAACAAAGCCAAGACTGGTTTGGGTGTTTTTTATATCAATTGGAATCTGGTTATATATTTTCGGTCCCAAAATGTGTAGACAATGGCCAGTTTTACTCAACCTGTGTTTAGGCAACTCCAGATCATACTGTCTCTTGTCATGAAAACGATTACTGCTCCAGTTTTTCTTGGGGAACTGTTCCAAATTATTTCTTACAGTTTTACCTATCTCCAAGATTAACAAGGATGGCAGCGTCAGTATACGGAGGTCCACAAATAGTTGACGTGCCGGCGCATCGGGCGCGACTCGTGACATTTTCCTTACGATTTTCTTTTGTATAATGAACGGTCTGTCCCGGTCAGCAGCCATGGCCCATAAATCTATTCCATATAATAAGACAGACTGGCAGTATGCATTGTAGGCTACCATAAGATTTTCCTTTGAGAGTATAGGCATAAGACGGGATATTATGTAGTAGGCTGAGTTAAGTTTGGTGCAGATCCTGTCGATCTGTCTTTGCCATTTAAGACCAGAATCTAACGAAAACCCTAAAAATTTAACATGG
This sequence comes from Lathronympha strigana, assembly GCA_949128165.1. Classification (NCBI taxonomy): domain Eukaryota; kingdom Metazoa; phylum Arthropoda; class Insecta; order Lepidoptera; family Tortricidae; genus Lathronympha; species Lathronympha strigana. Next base: position 13,451,570 of record OX421908.1, read on the forward strand.
CTAACAAAAGGAACATGAGTATTTTGTACCATCACCGAGTCCGAGTTGACTGCTGTATCGGGACATTGCCTTAAGGTAAATTCCATTAAGTTCGTTTTTTCAAGATTTAATATCATCCCATTGGCTGTGAACCATTCAGAGAGACGTAAGATGACAGACTGTACAATGCCCAACAGTTGGTCCCTGCTGTCCGCATTTACGATGGCGCAAATATCATCTGCGTACATTATGAAATTCACAAAAGGCGAGTCGAAGGGAAGGTCATTCATTAATATAAGAAATATATTATTTCCTACGTTCGATCCCTGGGGTACTGATCTGTCACCTATTGGGCTAAGATTCGACCTTTCATTGTTGACGTCCGTAGACTGCTCCCTATCACTCAAAAACGACATAATGACCTTCAGAACAATCCCACGGACTCCGTAATGGTCAAGCTTACTCGCAATAAGATTGTGAATACAGTGTCGAATGCTCCTTTTAAGTTAAAAACTTGTGTTAGGAGGTATTCGCTCTTTCATACAGGGTTGTGTTCAGCGCTAAAAATAAATATAAGTACTTATCCTAAAACATGGCATCAACAACAAAGTAGCTGGCATTGTTTTTGTAACAAATGTTATCATAAGTATTTAGAGAGTTCATATGCAGGTACTACAACTTTAGTCAGAAGGGTAATTACCTAGTTACACAATCTTTTGCACACATACTAAAAGCAAAACGAAAATATCAGTAAGCAATTGAAAATGATAGAAAATATATGTCTATATAAATACACGATTCACACGCAAATCCATATTTATATATACATACGAGTATAAGTGTAAGTATCTATTAACAAAGGTTAACAGGAATAGAACCCTTAGAGAGATAAGGTCGCTTATGGAATAACCGTACCTCTAATGTTGATGTACAAATAAAGCTAAACTATTACACACTATTTATTCCAAGAGTGACTCAGTTTCATCATAGGTTTTGTTTTTCAACCAGGTTGATAAAAATAATTTGCATTCACCGTTACTTTTCTCGTATATGTTCGTTAGTCTATTTACTTTGTTATACAGATTAATAGATAATACATAAAATTGTCTTCGCGCAAAGGAAGTCCTAGCCTTGCCAGATTGTTTAACTACCGAATATGGATTACGTTTTTGGAGTAAGTTATCATCAATTTTTACACTTTTGTGAACCTTGAGAATACAATTTAATACAAAGAGCTGTCTCACTGTAAGAACATCAGCATCACTACTATATGGATAGTAAGATCTTTATTTGAATAACATACATACAAAAACAAGAACATAAACCTTACCTAAGAATGAAAATAAATAAAGAGGAACAATAATAATAACATTGTTCCACGGACCGGGCTACGTGACGTTGTCTATAGAAATTGGCACATCGTCTCTGCCCGGTGGAAACAGTGCAAGACGGCCCTAGGGTCGCAAACTAATATATTCCTCTTGGTTATCGAATTGTAAGCACCAAGCAGAACAAAATGTCAACAACATTCTTATTTACCTACGCCAAAAACAAATCCACGGGTATCTGTAGTTCTTTCTCTCAAAATATTGGAATTTATTGCAGCCACTATCATACATAAAGATGTAAATCCGTTAAATTATTTTGATTTGATTAATTAGTTCTTTCTTTATTTCAGTATTACATTACACGATAAACTCGAAAAAGGGTACTGAATGGAGTCCAAGAAAAGCGATTATATGAGTTTATCACCCAATCAAGGCAATTGCTGTAGAGTTTTGTTGAATTTTGCTCACACCACTTTTCAATAGAAAGTTAACCTGAATATTTGATAGATAAGAAGAAGTGATAATAAACAGTGTCACAAAGTTACCTATACTTTTTTTTTAAAGTTTTTCGAGATTTTCTTCAAGAAATAAAAGGAGTATTTTTTTAACTTTATACCTACTTTTTTTTTTCCTCGCATTCGAAATGAAAAGTAGAGTGCTTCACTCGGGTAAAAGGCACCCATTTCCGACTCGCACTATTGGCGCTCGAACCTCGTCAGAAATGCGTGCCTTTCAGCCCTTGGTTAACAACTACTATTTCTGCTCAAAATGTTCGCCTCGCCGATTGCGAACACTTACTGCGATTAGTCACCATTAAAGACCGCGATGGAATGGAGAGTTTAAGCTGCGTAAAACTCGGCGCTCATTTCCAATGGAAATAATATAAATCGAGTTAAAAATAAAAGGCCGACCCTAAAAAGAAACGTTTAAAAAAAACCTGTAGGTTTAACGACTAATAATGTAAACTAGCTAACACACCGGGTGTGGCCTATAAAAGCAGCAATAAATTGAATCGTAGGCTGTACTCCTCAAATTTAACAACTTAATAATTATCTACGTATGTACGAGTACGAGTACTCTGTAGATTTTCACTTTTTCATATAAACTAAACACTATTTTAATATACGTTAAAATTAATAGTACATTTTAAATTGTAATAAAAATCGCTGAGAAAACGTTGTTCAGTTCAGGGAGTACTAGCTACTGCTAGCACTGTATTACATTAAATGCTCCTATTATGCGTCACACCCAGTATACCTTCTTGATACTTTAGATTGGTACTATATATAAATTAATATAAGTTAACCACACTCATGCCAAATGAAAGCCAAAGTACTTATAGGCACCCATTGTTAATAGCGAGCATTAACAATGAGTGCCTATAAGTACTTGTTTTTTAAACGGCCTGGAACAGAACGATGAACTATTACGAAAACGGTCAATTCTTCACCCCAAGAGCTTTATATTTACCCAATAAATCATGTCAATATTATGTACCATTTTCGAGAAAAAGCTTCGCAAAATCTACCTGTTACAAGGCTAGAAAGTAAATCGGGTGATTAACTTTATTTCTTAAGTGAAGAATTGACAGTACTTTGTTATTTAATTAATTTTAAATTTGATTGAAAATTAATTAATAAATCACTGAAAAGTTCAACCTGTAAAGTTTGAAGTAAGAACAAAGTACTAGACTGCTTCGTATTATTAAAAAGCTATCCGAAGAGACATTCCTTCAAGATAAGACATTCGAAACCTAACAATATTGTCAGTGTGCTCACCATGAGTTGTACGAAACCATAGTCGATAGCGAATGCGCGATTCTAAAGTATGTCCATATCGCTTCTGCCAGAGTAGTGGTTCCGATACAGGGCTGACTCATTTTTACACGTCAGTTTTCACGACATTAAAAAAGAGACGTCGCCAACCACAACGCTGCACGCTGTAGAGATTTTCCATATCATCGTAATTTATCAAACAAATTATTTGTAGGTATAATTGCATCATTTCCGCTGCAGCCACAAAGTAGCAAAACTAACACCGTTAAATATAGTCGCTAGCAGTGCTTACCACAAGTTTGAAATCTACTGTTGATATCTATAGTCGCTTATGCCTACGTCAACGCACTGTCAGTGCATCTTGCTCGCACACTTGCGAGTGGAAGTCCTTCGAAATCTATAGCAGATTCGTTATTGTTATATTAACCTATTCAGACATTAATATCAGTCGACCTTGTAGATAATAATGAAACGCGGAAATATTTTATTCCTAGTCGTTTGTGGGACATGGGTTCATACAATATCACAATTTCTTTACCCTTAAACCCCTTTATTGCTGGAAGTGCTGCTCTGTGTACTTAACATAAGTTGCACGCAACTCTATTCGTTAGCAACTGCGGCGCTCGAAAGTATGACCGTCTCGCCCCTACCATTACTCTGGCACGAGCGAGACGGACAAACCCCCAAACGCCGCAGTCGCTATCGAATACGGCCACGTACAACTCATGGTAAGTGTCCTGCTCTGCCTTCCCCTATTACAGGGGATTCAGGCGTGAGTTTACGTATGTATGCAATATTCTACAAACGAAATATGTTGGCTTTCGTGGTAAAGTTATTAATGGCTCGGGGTCAGCGGCCGTGTAACCTATTACAATACCCACGTACGAGTATATAAATCTTATTTATTATGCTCTTCCTTTGTACATAGGCACATTAAATGTTTATCTTAGCTAGGAACAATAAAACAAGCGTTTAGTACTCGTGCCAAATTTATTTCAAAGTGTGATTTAAAATCAAAATATTTTTTTTTTACTTTTACTATCCTAAACAGAGCTATTGTGGTTCAAAAGCATACAATCCATATGTAATAGTGAGTTTTATTTGAGAAAACTGACTTTAAAAAAACTTTAGTCCGAGTATTATCATTCATCATGTCATTATTTGAGTTGAAGTATTTTTCAAAGGCATGAAGCGTCTTTAGTGTTTCTTCTTAAAAATAAAATATTAACTAAAAAGGGTCTGATCCTCGCGGCAGGGTGCCCATCACGCAGGCAGCATTCCCATTCGTAAAAGTACTAGTCTCTTCGTTCCTCTTAAAACATGCTTCTGACTGTGCCATCCTCCTCTTCCAAATTTTATAATACTTCTTTCACTATAGTTACTATTTAAAACGAGATATTTACCATGTACATTTGTTTTCATGAGCTCCCGTGAGCTCTACTTCTTTCACTTTTCAAGCAACCCGGCTGTGGAATTCTCTCCCTCTTGATATAAGGCGTGCTGAATCTGTTGCTTCTTTCAAATCTCTCCTTATAAAGCACTATTTATCACTTCCTTAGTTCCTGTTCATGTAACTATTGTTTTCCTTTAATTTGACTGTGTAATCTCAGTAATCTGCTAGGTATCATCATTTCGCTTCATTAGTTTGTATTTGTATATATGTATTTATATATTTATATATTTTGGTATGAACATATATATATATGAATGTATATGTAATTGTGTGTGTTTGTTTTCTTTTTTTTGTAGATTTGTTTTTTCTGTTTATGTCATATTTTTTGGTTCTCACATAATACTTTTTCCAGTTTTGCACCACCTACTGTATGTATACTTTTCTTAGTGTAGTGTCTCCTCTACCCAAAGGTTGTCTGGAAGAGATCGCTCTTTAGCGATAAGACCGCCTGTTGTTTGCCTCTTTTTCATGTGTAATCTATACCAGTTTGTGTTACTTTTGTTGTTTTGAGGTGCAATAAAGAGTTATTGTATTGTATTGTTGTATTGTAATAAAATGTTTATGATACGTTTCAAGTTGCATAACAGGGGCGCATATCGCTGCAAACTATTTCACGGCGAAAAAAGATACCGGTATTTAAATTACAACGGTTAACACTCACGTATTTTTATCACACTAGACTGAATCGGGCAGTCATCGTCGGACAGACATAGTGCTGTTGTGACCTTCGCGGCTCGGAACATGTCACGCCTATTGTGATAAAATTACGTGAGTGTTAACCGTTGCAATTTAATATCAGCATGACTCACGAAAGTTTAAATTATAAGATACCGGTAAATAAATAAATTATCATAAGATGTTTTTAAATAACCCCTTTTTTTCTAATACCTATCCAACGACACCTTACACTGTAGGGTTACGCCCTTACGCCCAACGTAAGTTGGACCATATTTTTCTACATAGGTATCTTATCTAATCTACCCAACATTAATTTTACAAGTCGACAACTGAGCGATTTATAAAGTTTATTTGTGATAAATCATGCATATAACATCCAAATAAGTCCAGCAAAGGTAACATTTCAGCATAAATAATCTAAAATAAACTTACTTAAAACGTAGGTAAGTAGGTACTTATGTTGTTTTTTCGGCAAAATATATTCATTTTTTTATTCATTGCCTTGCATGCTACGCTACGTTACGTAAGACTGTTACAAGGTCGGCCAAGTAGGTAGGTAAGTAATTATTAATAAAATATGAAAACGTATTCAATAATAAGAGTTCCTTATTGGCTCGTATTATAGGTATACTTTACTTCATACCTATCCTATTTGGTATGGGTTGTAAATTGATTTGTTATTATAATGTTATACGAATTTATCTAGAACGGCGCTAAAAGAAAGACGAATATTATTAGGCACTTAGACAAGATTAGTAACTAGGCAAAACAGGAAGGAGTGTTATATTCGGAAATACCTAAGCGGACTTTAGCTTTACTTACTCGTAATATCACCCTAAAAAGAAACGTTTCAAATCAAATTTGGGGACATAAAAAAATCTGTAGGTTTAACAACTAATAATGCTAGCTAACACACCGGGTGTGTGGCCTATAAAAGGAGCAATAAATTAAATCGTAAGTACTCCTCAAACTACTTTTAATAATTATGTTCTTGATAACCTGAGGCCTTACCATCGTCTTAACGCGATTCAGTAAACGACCTAAACTGAGTCGCTTCCATACAACTGAGCCTAAATGAACCTAAACCGTATTGCGTTAAGATGACATGGTAAGGCCCCTGTCCGCCATAATGACGTATAACACTGTTATAAGAAGGTGTCTACCCGTTAAAAACCGTGTTTTCAATTTTACCGCATTGCGTGTGCTTCTGTCCTTTCCGGTGCTTACGCGAATTTAGCCCCTCGTTTAACCAAATTTGAACTTCTACTAATATCTACACAAAGGCTACATTAAACAAATTGAGGAAATTAAAATAAATGTCTACATGTAGGTATTCTACCACTGTAGAATTAAAGACACCATTTTTTAATTAAATTCATTATATGGGTATGTACATTACATTTGCAGCTTACGTACATACTTACGTACATAACTGTTTAATCAAATGCGCCTCAAAACATGTTCATAAATCAGTTTGATTGTTAATTTCACAAAGCAGGGCGGCAATCAAATGCAGCATACGTTCTCACAAAAATTACATCTTTAAATCACGTGTGTTTATTTAATTTCAACTACAAGTATAGGTAGCATGAAATGTATTGCTTTTAACTTGCCTATAAAAGATTTTTTTTTCACACAATCGGATAAACTAATAGTGGACTTAATTCCTAAATTAATCCTCTAAACGTAATGCTAACAACAGAATACAAAAAGTCTTTAAATACTTACCCATATCTTTGGAGCGTGGATTCGTAAAAATAATAAATATTAAACTTTACCTTAAATAAAGCACATTATTAGAATTAAGTAAGATTAGAAATAGGCAGGTCTTGAAATTTAATTAGGTACTACGTCCGAAAATCTTTTCAAAACAACTTTACAAGAAAGACAAATCTTGAAGCGTGTTTCGGAATACGTTGCTTGAAATTAGAAAACTTAAAGTCATTAAAACTTAACAGTACCTACCTTCTTAATATTTTTATTATTTAGTATGTTTATTGGCCTTGAGCTCATTAATATTTATAAATATTAGATCTATAATATTATTTTCAATAAGGTAATTATTTTGCTAAAATTATTGTGATAAAACTATTGTGATAAAATTACGTGAGTGTTAACCGTTGCAATTTAATATCAGCATGACTCACGAAAGTTTAAATTATAAGATACCGGTAAATAAATAAATTATATATTAGCATTCTTCAATATTTTAAACTAAACCTCCGTTTTGATAGCAAAACTCTATTGAAAATCGAATACGTTTACTGTGTGTTGGCGGGTTAAGAATTTCACCGCCCCTAATTACTCCCGTGGGTGTAGTAAAAGGCGATTGTGGGATATAGCTTCAAGTGCTGTGGGCGACAGGCCTGTCTCTCAAATAGACACAAAAAGCAGAACAAAATCGTCAAAAAATGTGAGTCAGAATGACATTAGGGAACAATTTAGCATTATGATACAAACAATAAATGTTTCGTACGACAAAGAGCTTACAGACGTAAGCATTAAGTGTCAAATTCATAAACAGAACTACCAACACTGTTAAAACTTTATAGACTGTTAGCACTTGACGAAACGTCACGTTCCAAACAAGACGATACTATATTCCACAGACAAAAACAGTTTTTCGAGTTTTGTGGAACTATGCTTAGATATAAGATGTATGTATGTGTATTTAATAATAACAAATAAATAAAATAAAATAAAAAAGTGCTGCAATTCATGGCATCATTTTTTTCGGCTGATTGGGTATTTAGTTCATCGTTTCTATATCTATACTGCGATATCAAAATTACGTGATCTTTCAACGCCCGATTTGCTAAAAGCGGGACTGAAACTGAGAAGGTTCGTACTCAGCCTACCCCTATTGGGAATACAGGCGTGAGTTTATGTATGTATGTGTGTACGTTTTCTTTTTTAATTATCTTTAAACTTTGTAAATTTCTAGTAGACCTATAACTGACACAATTACTTTTGTACCCTGTATATGGCTTTGATGGATTGGGCTTCAAAGTTATTGTAATTTTGGTTTAGATTATGCTTTTGGCAAAATAATTACCTTATTGAAAATAATATTATAGGTCTAATATTTATAAATATTAACGAGCAAGGCCAATAAACATACTGAATAATAAAAATATTAAGAAGGTACGTACTGCTAAGTTTTAATAACTTTAAGTTTTCTTATTTTAAGCAACGAATTCCGAAACACGCTTCAAGATTTGTTTTTTTGTAAAATTGTTTTGAAAAACTTTTCGGGCGTAGTACCTAATTAAATTTCAAGACCTGCCTATTTCTAATCTTACTTAATTCTAATAGTGTGTTTTATTTAAAGTAAGGTTTAATATTTGTTATTTTTACGAATCCACGCTCCAAAGATAAATAAATAAAATAAAGATAAATTTAACCTAAATCGAATTGCGGTAAAAATAAAATAAAGATTTTTTGAATTTGTTTTTGGCCTTACGTTTAGAGAATTGATTTAGGAATCAAGTCCACTGTTAGTTAATCCGATTGTGTAAAAAAATCTTTTATAGTCAAGTTAAAAGCAATACATTACAAGCTACCTATACTTGCAGTTGAAATTAAATAAACACACATCATCCTTTAAGGATAGCTCACACTAGAACGGGACGGGATGGGGCGGGACGAGAAAATCTGTAAATTTCTATAGAAAGCGTCACGTGACATCCGAGGGCTCCGAGCTATCACGTGATTATCTCTATTTAAATCAACAGATTTTCCCGTCCCGTCCCGTCCCGTGCTAGTGTGAGTAAACCTTTAAATATGTATTTTTTGTGAGAACGTATGCTGCATTGCCACTTTGCTTTGTGAAATTATCAATCAAACTGTTTTACGAACATGTTTTAAGGCGCATTTGAATATACATTTATGTACGGTAAGCTGCAAATGTACATACCTACCCATATTATGAATTTAATTCAAAAATGGTGTCTTTAATGCTACAGCGGTAAAATACCTATATGTAGACATTTATTTTCTCTTCTTAACTCTTAAGAGCTAAGCTCTTGTCGGTGTAGCTTGATGCAGACATTTATTTTAATTTCCTCAATTTGTTTAATGTACCTCTGTATAGATATTAGTAGAAGTTCAAATTTGGTTAAATGAGGGGCTATATTTGCCTAAGAACCGGAAAGGACAGAAGCACACGCAATGCGGTGAAATTGAATAGATGGTTTTTAACGGGTAGACGCCCTCTTATAAAGTGTTATAAGTCATTATGACATTTATGACCTTACCATGACCTCTTAACGCGATTCGATTTAGGTTAAATTTAGGCTCAGTTGTATGGAAGCGACTCAGTTTAGGTCGTCAACTGAATCGCGTTAAGACGATGGTAAGGTCTCAAGTTATAAAGTGATGCAACTTTATAACTTGAGACCTTTCTAATAATTTTATGCAGATTATTAAAAAAATTCTAATAATCTGCATAAAAAACTGTAACACTAAAACAAAAGAAACCTGTTTTGCCTAGTTACTAATCTTATCTAAGTGCCTAATAATATTCGTCCTTCTTTTAAAGCCGTTCTAGATAAACTCGTGTAACATTATGATAACAAATCAATTTACAACCCATACCAAATAGGATAGGTATGAAGTAAAATATACCGATAATACGAGCCAATAAGGAACTGTTATTATTGAATACGTTTCATATTTTATTAATAAGCTCTATGCTGCTATATTTATAAGCTGTATTAAATAAGCTGTGTTGGAGTTTGCGTATTTTGAGATAACGTGTATTTTATTCAATTACCTACCTACTTGGCCTACCTTGTAACGGTCTTACGTACGAGTAACGTAGCGTAGAATACCAGCCAATGAATAAAAAAATGAAAATATTTTGCCGGAAAAACAACATAGGTACTTACCTACGTTTTAAGTAATTTTATTTTAGATTATTAATGCTGAACTTATTTGAATGTTATATGCATGATTTATCACAAATAAACCTTATAAATCGCTCAGTTGGTCGACTTGTAAAATAAATGTTCGGTAGATACCTATGTAGAAAAATATGGTCCAACTTACGTTGGGCGTACCTAATCCTACAGTGTGAGGTGTCGTTGGATAGGTATTCGAAAAAAAGGGGTTATCAGAAACATTTTATGATAAATTTAATTTTTTCGGAAATAATGGCTTCGGAATAATATAAATATGAACCTATAGATTTGCTTATTATTAGAGGAGAGTGGGGGGATTGAGAACGGCAGGTCATTTGGAATAGCTAGCTAAGTAGTACCTCCGGACACTAGCCTGTCCTGCATCTGTCCTATGGATACTTCTAGCATCCCTCGGTGCGTGAGCGTGAGTGAAAGTGGAAGCGGAAGACTGCTCGCGCGTCGTTGTGTGAAAAATGTGATGTTCAAATGTATGTGAACATCACATTTTTCTCTTCAATAACTTATTATTTTGATAGTATCTTGCACATACTATGTGCTTTCAAGCTGCATGTGGTTTGTAGTTTACAATAAAATCTGTTGACGGTGGCGGCCATTTTGTTTTATATTTACTACTGCGGGTAATTGGGAACGGCGTACGGCAGGTATTTCAGACCGCCCCAATTACCCTTTGCGCCCCTAACTATCCCTGCCTGCTGCTGGGTAATCGTGTAAAATTGTATTGTCTTCAATTTCCGCTATTGTTGTTTATTGAAATAAACACTTTGGAACGGATTAATGGCGTTAACACCATGACACTACGTTTCGAGCACTTTACAGCACTCGTTTTCACAGAGTTAAGATGATGACGTGTGAAATTGCTTCACTTTCTCAAATTGTTTTTACTGCCTCGTAATTACAAAAGAATGACTGAAACAACGTATGAAATTGAAGATCTTTAGCGTTTCATAATCTGAACTCCTTCTAGTTCCTATTTTCCCTCAATTATCCCATAGGGGGTTCGGGTAAAAAGGAACGTCAAGGTTTTTGTTTTTTGCTTATTTTTTTTTGTTTTCTTCAACGAGAACTGATTAGATAGATAAACAAAGTTTGAGTTTAAATAAAAGTTGATTACGTTTGTAACATCTTTCTATTATTTCTGAGCGTTGGAAGTTAAGTGTTCCCAATTCCCCCATTATCCCCTACGGATGGTTAACTATGGAATACTTCACCGGCTTTTAATGAAGGTACTTTCTACGTTAAAACAGGTACACCCCATAGAATCTATTTTCTAATCAAAAGCTACCCGCTTCGTTCATTAGAGCGAGTGTCTAACAACTCCCCCGCCCTTTGTGTCCATTTGCGCTCTTCGGATAAAAGCATTATTGTGTTACTGTAAAAAAACTCGACGTACCTCGGTTTGAAGTTTTTCATAAAACAACTGTCCCTATTTTTCATTTAAGGGAAAGTTATTTCAATAAAGCTAAATTGAGTATTACGTTGTCAATAAGATTTAAAGTAGTTAGTTGATCAAAGTGACATTTTACTTGATATTTCAATCTACTTACTCATATTAATTAATCCTCAATTATAAGCTAGGATCTATATTTGATTAGCTGGTTTGTTTGTAAAGGTACTACATTACGCGAGTACACCAGGTTACCAAGAATCGAGTTCGAAAAAAACTGACTTGTAAAACAATAGGCTTTTATTTAACAATGTAATAGAAACCGACATGCATTGTTTAATAAACAAAGGCAATTCTCAGAGGTTTTGGGATTTGATAAAGGTTGCGTTTTATTCAGTCTAATAGAAGTTTCTCTATAATATACTAGCAAGCAGTACAAATCTCAATTAATCAATCTGCTTGAACCCCCGGGCGTTAGTTTGCGTTCATGTAGCAGTAGATGATGGGGTTGTAGCAGGAGTGGCTCATGGCCAGCTAGTGGCTCGCGAACCACACGTATAGCATGCCTGGCCACGCGCCCCACTCCACGTCGCTCTCGTGTGTCGTCCACAATTTGGATAAACAGTAGGTATTGGAGTTTAGTACCTGCTTGAACCCTCGGCGGTACCGCGCGTTCATGTAGCAGTAGATGATGGGGTTGTAGCAGGAGTGGCTCATGGCCAGCCAGTGGCTCGCAAACCACACGTACGGCATGCCTGGCCACGCGCCCCACTCTGCATCGCTCTCGTGCGTTGTCCACAGTACCTGAACAAATATAATAAATTATTGTCCAGGGACGGGGAAAACATGGGAATATCTCACGAGGTAATTATCAGATCGAAACTTGATCTAGTTCATTAAGAACCGACTTCAGGTACACGGCTATTGTGTATGGTTATCCTTAAACAAGCGGGGAGATAATATTGAAACTAATTAATTTTGCAACGTTGTTTCGCGGTCACTGCGTCGTCACGTTCACACACCTGCATAGCGCATATGAAGCGTACAAAAGTGGCATTACTAAGGATAATTTAATTTAAGGAATTAATTACTTTTATGAACATTGTCTACTGCGTCTTCTGCTAAAACAAAGTGCCTATGGATACAAGTAGATAAAATAAAAAATAAATAATTTACGAACGTATTCCGGGAAATTCCGAGCTTGTTTGAGAAATGATAATCCCTCTTCGTTTTTCCCCTTATTGATGAGGATCATGATTATCGTGCCGAGAAGTGGACCGAGGGGCATGGAATTTTGTGTTCAGCTCCGCCACGATCAAGTTGTTTGCCATCTAAGTACTTTGTCATATTTCTAAAGGAACATAACGTAGTGGTTTTCAGTTTTTAATATTTTTACTTGTGAAGTCGCAAGCTCTCAAGGTGATTGTAATTTTAAAATAAACCCACATTTATACGTAAAAGTGCTAAAGCCAATAATACATTGTTGAAAAATGCCATAAATCCAATTGTCAATTTCTAATACAGGTTAATATCGCAAGAAAACTCAAGCTCTTAAAATATAATCAAGCTCAGATAATAAATACCGAAGTTCCGAGGAAAGAACGCTTAAAAGATTGAGAAATTTTCGTTTCTTATGAAAACTCTACAAGACGATATCGTTAGCATAAAGTCAGTAAAACATATTGAAGAGCCATGAAATTGGATTCACTTTTGAACAAACTTCCGCTCAAACTGCATTGATTTTCATTACTGTCGACAATTCAAGTATATTACTTATATTGTAACACGACAAAAGAGAACAGCAATATCGCAAAATTCGCGATGTTCAAATGTGAAATCTTGAGTATAATGTGGATGGGGTGACGAAATTTTGGTGCAAGAGAAATTAACAAATTTTATTGTTGTTCTGTATATAACCTTTTTTGCTTCACCCCTGAGAGAAAATCACTAACTGTAAAACATTTAAAATTCAATTCAAATTAATTACAGTATTATTTAACGTTGGCATTCATTGCTGTTTTCAAAGGATGAAAAGGCACCCTTTACCCTCTCACGCGGTTTTCGAAAAATGTGAATAATTAATGAATAAATGAATAATACATTGGTGTTGATAACTTACAATAAAAACGTTAAGCGGCAACCAAGAAATCGTGAACACCGCGACCACTGTCACCATCATTTTGATCATCTGCAAAGGAAAACGTAATTAATATAATTATTTCAAACCTTTGTCTACTGACTTCCTAGACAGCTATTGTTCATGAAATGGCAGACACTAAATACAATGGAAATCTTAACTCAGATTGAGTTAAGATTTCCATTTGGACCAGAATAGGATATACACATAAATATCGGTACTTAAAGCAAAAGCAATTTCGTTGACGGGAAACTGTCACTTGCCTGACTAAACCCCTATTAAGTAATTTATTGAATCAGGCAGTACTTTGCGGAAGTCAATCATTTAGGACAGTAATGGATGACTCACACTAGCACGGGACGGGACGGGGCGGGATGGGGCGGGACGGGAAAATCTGTCAATTTCTATAGAAAGAATCACGTTATAGCTCGGAGCCCTCGGAGGTCACGTGACGCTTTCTATGGAAATTGACAGATTTTCCCGTCCCGCCCGTCCCGTCCCGTTCTAGTGTGAGTCATCCTCAATATTGTTTTGCTACTTATTCCGCCAAATAACAGCATGCTGGTCAATTAGTCAAATCAGTGGTATTGAATAAGTGGAAATTAGATCCAATTTCGCAAAACATTTTGTTAGATAACGGCCATGCTCTATTGCTGAGGTCTGTTAATATCTGTTAATGATGTCTTTTAATGTTGTACATTTTTGTGAAAAATGGTAGCGTTTGAGTGTACTGGAACAGTGGAAAACAATTAGCACAACAATAGGGGCGTGATATTAAATTGCAACAGTTCAAACTCACGTATTTTTATCACAATAGGCGTGACATGTGGCGTGGCGATTTAGTGGACACGGTGAGTTCGGTGTGCTTGTCGTTGATCCCGTCAGACGATCCGACAATTCAGACTCCCGCAACGACGACGCCGGATAGCTCGACTCCGCCTAATTCGGCGCGCGTGACCCGTTACCTGCGCCGGTCTCGGGCAGTGATGCCTGAGCCGCGAAGGTGACAACACCACTCGGTCTGTCCGATGATGACTGCCTGATGCAGTCGAAACATGTCACGCGTATTGTGATAAAAATACATGAATGTGAACCATTGCTATTGAATCAATCAATCATTTATTTTGCAGGAAAAGGGTTAGTTTACAGATATTATTTGCATGATATTATGTACATTCCTTTAACCCTTAATGTCAGTATTACTCACGATAGTTTAAATTATATAATAGGGATGTGATCATGATTAATCCTGACCTCATTGTTTCGAGATGTCTCATATATCTATCCGCTGTCATGTAACAATAATTTTTAACTTCTTACGGATTTTAAAATTTTCTATTAAATATAATTCAATTTTTTAAGTAAATTGAACTTTTAGAAATCTTTTTGAAAATTATTGCTATGAAAGTCGCAAAAGTTGACCTGCTGTTTGTCTAGATAATGTTTGGAGGTAATTAAGGACTTTTTTTACTTTTTACTCCACTTTCTCACTATTTTCCCTGAGCAAAAACGATTAATAGCAATATAATGGCTGCTTGATAACAGCGCATATTACATTGCTTTTGGTTACTAACATCATATATTTTATAGCAGATAATAATACGAAATTTTATAATGTCTACCATTAATTTAAATATTACAATTATTTCTAATAGCAGACTGACACTTTACCTATTAAATGGGTACCTTTTCCTAATGTTCAACATGATGAACATGTATCGTCAAAATCGTCTCATAAATATTGTAACTACTATGCTTTTATTACACCGGAGCAAGATACCGTAAGACATATTTTTGAGTAAGATGCTAACAGTAACACCCATGTTTTTACACTTGGCTGAATATCATTGCCGTGAAAACGCAGACCTGCGTCGCGCATGCCCATACCTAATACCTATTTAGGCAAAGAGGAAACGGTACATATGCGGACTCCCCGCCCTGTGTTGTTTGAAGCCATCAGGCGATACGTAGGCACTATTGCATCCAAAATTACATGAGAAGTTAGTTTATGAATGAATTGATATACCTACGAATTCATTCATAAATTGCCTATGCACTTGCTCATTTTTTTATAACTAGGTATAAAAAGTCGTTTGAAAGACTGCTAGAAATGAAAGTTCGAGATTTTGAAAAGTCGTGCTCACCTTCCGCTTGGAGCGCTGCATGCGCGTGTCGCGCGCGTTCTGCGCCTCGCCGGGCGGGCGGCCGCCCCACACGGCGTGCGCGATGCGCGCGTACGTGCACACGAGCGCGCTCAGCGGTAGCGCGAACTGTAGCGCCAGCAGGGCGCATGTGTACTGCGAACTTTGCTCTGCGTTCGCCCATAGCTCGCCGCAGACGTCACTAAATATACAAATCGAATTTGCTTTACCATGATTACTTTATTAAAAAAATGTACGACTTCAATCACCTGATTTTTTAATACATTGAGAGCCAGCGAGTGCTGACGCGCGTAGCCGATTCCGTGTTTTTTTTTTGCGGTGAAGCGAAAAAATAGAACTGACATATGAATCTCCTCTTGAAGTTGTTTGAAGATCGAGACAAATTTTACAACACTCTGTCAACTTAAAAGCTTGTGAGCTATGCTTCAAAGGTAATTACTATGGAAAATTGTTAATAATTTAGATGCTAATATTTACATCGGGATAACGTTATTGGGAATCACGCAATCCCGAGTGGTCGTCTACATATAAGAGTAACCTAAAATGTTACTAAAAAGTTTGTAAAACTTTTGTAATACTGTAAAAAGGGGTGAGTTGGGACGAATCTGAGGTTCTGAAGTTCAAATATCGATAAAACTTGATATTATACACTCGAGAGAAAAAGTTCCGGACCACTAGGATTTACTGGTAAATAATCTTGAATACGATTTCAGCTAGCATATTAAAATAAATTGATCCTAATAGGGAATTCAATTGTCCTATATACATGAATAGAAATTTATTGATTCACGTAAAGTAATAGTATGAAAAAAAAAATTAAGGTTGTTTTACAATTTAGAATTTCTAAGCTCCGCAACCATCTTCGCTTTTGTTTTTGTCTTGTAATAAAATCTTTTTATAAGAAGTGTCGCAAATATTCACTAAGTATATTTTTAAAGTTCACTATGTATATTCAATTTTCGATTTGCAAGCAAAAGGATGCCGTTTTTACTTTAGGTATTGTTTTATACAAAATAAATAAAGTAATAGTAGTGCATGTAATGTATTTTATTTGAGTAATTTTGTCTATGAAGTCCACCTTGTTTTAATACGCTTGTACCCAAATATTCAAAACAATGTTAGTGACCCGAAACGTTTGCTCTCGAGTTTATGTGGCACGTTAATTTATATACTTAAAAGTTTTTCGGTTCTATGAATTTTAGTTTTTCAATGATATTCTGCCGTTTCATTTCATAGATTTTACGAAATTAAGATAAACACACACTTACTCCGGAAACACACTAACTACGAAATACCAGCGCACCCCATAAAACAACAGCGCACAATATGACTATATACTAACTCATTTGTGTGTAACAAAAGCTATGTACCCAGAGCAATTAAAAACAGCAATAATAAGGCCTATATTTAAGCAAGGATCACACTATGATTATACAAATTATCGCCCTATTGCCATTTTGTCAATAATTAATAAAATAGTAGAAAAATACGTGACGGCACAAATTAGTAGTTTCTTGGAAAATAATAATATTATCACTCAGTCGCAACATGGGTTCCGTCGAGGGCGCAGCACGGCGACCGCGCTGGCTCGGTTTGCAGATGAGGTCAACGAGGCTCTGGACCAGCGGAAGCAGGTGGTTGTGGTCTTTATTGATTTTAAAAAAGCTTTTGATACTTTGGGCCACAACCAGCTGCTTCAGGCAATGGAAGAGTGTGGAATCGCGGGTCCACTTCATGGGTGGCTCCGCGCATACCTCGAAGGTCGAACCTTGCGCACGGCCGTGGGAGAAGAGTGCGGCGCGCCCGCGCACGTCTCCTGCGGCGTGCCGACCGGCTCGGTAACCGGCCCCGTTGGGTACATAGTTCATGTTAATAGCATGTGTAATGTTGTCAAAAACTGTAGTGTCTACATGTATGCAGATGACACCTGCCTAGTATATGCGGATAAAGATTTAAGCCTAATAGAAAACAGAGTACAGGAAGATCTAACTAGCATTATTAAATGGTCACATGATAATGGGATTATTATCAACATTGAAAAAACAAAATGTATGTGCATACGGTCGCCTTACTCTAGAGATAGGTGCAGGCCGCCGCGCATTGTGGGGCACAGTTTCGACTGCCTCCATAGTGCGCGGCCGACCGGGGTCACGTGTGGCTGTGCCGAGCTACAGGTGGTGGAACAATACAAGTACTTGGGCTTGCTCATAGATCACAAGTTCTCATGGCAGCCGCATGTAAATGGCTTATGCAATAAATTAAGAGCAGTACTTGCAAAATTCCACCATCTGAAGTTCGTCTTAAACAGGGCTACTATGTATGCAGTGTACTATGCTCTGGTGGATTCACTTTTGTCATATGGGCTGTCAAGCTACGGGCGTACATTTAAAACTTATCTAGATAAGATCAAGGCATTGCAGATTAGGTTCATGAAATTAATGGTTGACGAAAAAACTAAATTAAAGTGTAGAAGTAGTACCTACGATCAACTCTTCTTGGAATGCAAAATTTTAACAGTACATGGAAAAGTCAAGTTATTTTTAGCTTTGGAGCAAATGTATAATGATGAGTTTAAAATACCTATAGTCAATCAAAGGTTAATAAGAAACAGAGATAGTAACAAATTGCTAGTACCTAGTTATACGAATTATTTTGGCCAGAGATGTAGGAAATATTTAGTCCCTATGATCTATAACGAGTTGCCATTGGATTTAAAAACCGCAAGTATGACAAAACAAACATTTAAAAAGAAATTAAGTAACTTTCTATTAAATAAATAACAGGTCAAATACAACCTTTATAGTGCATTACATTATTATTATTTTATACAGTACGCTCACATTATAAAGTTAACTTCATGTCATAAATAAGAAAGTATTTTAAAAATGTATATTAATAACCTGGTTAAGTTGCATAACAAAGACTTACCTACCTAGCTTGCATAGGTGTAAAGGAGCCTCGTCTGCCAACAAACCACTATGTGGTTTGGCAGAAGAATATATGTATTTAGAAGTAAGCAAGATATGTGAATAAACGTTTTATTTATTTATTTATTTTTATTTTATCCCTCTACCATATCCCTTTCCTCCTCATTCTTGATCCAACTGCCCTTGCAATCCTTACTCCCACATTTCACGGTATCATTAGTTTAAAAAAAATATACAGACACAGTTTTAGAATAATATTTAAATTAAATAACTTACATTTCGCATGCTTCGTGCCAAAGTGAAGGCCGTTGCAGATTTGACACGATCGGTATAGGGGCAGCGGTGGCCAGAGCCCCTCCCCATACGCCAGCCACCACCAGTTTAGCAGTGGTTTTCCCGAGCCTGGGCTTCAGAGGCCGCATAATAGCCATGTAGCGGTCTATGGAGATGGCGAGCAACGTGTACGCTGACACGAGCACTGATACAGCTTGCGAGTAGTTCACCACTTTGCACATGACTGCACCAAAGGGCCAGTAACGCAACACTAGCATCGACACAAACGAAAAAGGCACACAAAACAGAGTCATCAGAATGTCCCCCACCGCCAAGTTTACTATAAAGTAGTTGGTCACCGTCTTCATACGCGGCGACGTTTGCACCACAAAACACACTAGCCCATTGCCCACGAGGGCCACCACAAACACGGCACTGTACAGGATAAGCACACACACTTGGAAAAGCGGCGAAGCCATGAAATCCTCGGTGGTTGTCTCGAACATGCACACCATTCCGTGATGGGCATCAGTGTAGTTATACGGCATGGATGCGTTGGGAGCCAGGGGATGGCTCCCGCACTCCAAATGGCTGCACGGTCCTTGGTATTTCGTGTCATTTTGGATCGTTGGCTCGCTAGTGTATAGCATTATTTGAAGACATGTACGATCACATGTTTTAAAAATTACGCCGATGTTCAAAACTCATCTGTAACAAAATAAAACTCAAATAAGTCAAATTATTGTTAAACGAGAATATAGCTGAGACTACAAAAACGAAACCCTTTACTTATTTCTCTGTAAGAATCATAAAACCCAGAAATAAAAGGAAACATTATTCAAACTGTCGTAGGTACTTATTGTGATACTCCGCTATATTTCTTTTATTAAAGAAACAGTTTCTTTATATTTCATATTATTAGGAACCTGCCTGTTTCAGGATAGGTATTATAACGTTTTTATACCGTAACGCGATGTACCATCTAAGGTTGGTAGATATCTCGCAAAGCACACGAAGTAAAAACAGTACCTAATTTAAGTAAATTTGTTTTAGGGTGCAAATAAACGGTTCTAAAATGTAAATGATGCTAAAATATTTAAAAATTGGACTTTCATGTTTCAAAAAATACAATTACGAAAAGTAAAATATACGAGTACTTCCTTCGACTACACTTCATAAATTACTTGTCAGTAAGTGGCTTAACTTTAACTGGAAGACACAATTGTCGAATAACCTTTATTATAATATACGTACTGAGGGAACAAGTTTAATTTAAACGCACTTTGCCAGACTTCATGCCGAAAAAGTCAAAACAAGCATTCAAATTTGTTCTATAGTCACTGTAACAAATATTTGATAGAAGTATTTCCATTTTCAGATGTGCTGAAATTAAGTTATAATGCCTATTTCTAAAGTAAAAAGTAAAAGTGGGTAAACTATCGGCCTCGGGCGAGACTCAAACTCGCGACTCTGAGATATATCCGACGATGATGATGAGAGGGGGTGAATTTGGTATCGTTCGCAGACGTATCTACTTAAAAATAAAAATTTATTCAAATATTCCTTTTGCTTTGAAATCCTTTCCTTTGCTTTTAGTTAACCTAATTGCCGGAGTAAGGCGTTTTAATTATATTTTGGATGCCTTACACGGTTTAAACTTGCCAAAAACATTTCTGATATAATATGCTTTATGATTTAAAATTAACTGTTGTTTGTTATTCAGGCCTCATTATAATATTTGTCTGTTTAGTCAGTCACGGATCAGTTTCCAGTCTGCTTCTACATTATAATTAAATTTTGTTAAAGTCTTAACAATACCTCAAAAGGGTTATGGATACAAAAATATCCACACACCTACTAAATTGGTGCTAAACGGAGCTAAACGATCTCACCGTTTGATAACCGACCTAATTCAGCGCTATAAGCTTTCGCGCTTTGTACAAAGTGCGTTACGCTGTACTGCGGCTCTTCACAAAGTGCTAGTCTAGTAGTTCGTTATTAGCAAAAAAACCTAAATCCGCGTCTACAAAATGGTTACCCGACAAATCTTGACGTATGGCTGTGAAGCTTGGATATTAACGCTTAAGGAGGAGAGTAAACTCTTGGTAGTCTTGGTTGCTGAAAGGAAAATTTTCCACAATATCTTTGGGCTGACCTGGGCAGAACGCCGAGAAAGAAAATCTTGTGGGAATACCCAAAATCGTTGGAGAGACGAAATCGTCGAGATTACGTTGGCTTGGCCATGTAGCGAGGATGGGAGAGGATCGTGCCATGAGACGAGCGTACATTGGATGCCTATATATTGCAAACGTCCGGTCGGACGACCCAGGTACCATTGGGGGATCAGGTCGAGAAAGACTTGACGAGATTGCAACGGCCAGAATGGCGGGATTTAGCTCAGGACAGAGGATAGTGGCGTTCTCTGGTGGCGGAGCCAAGATTCATTTTGGGTCGCTGAACCAATGCAGTAAGTAAGGGTCTATAGCTGACCACCTACTAAGTTCTGGATCGAATCATCAGATTGAGTTGCACAAACCGAACATACTCTCCACTGAACGTCACTATTAATATCCCCTGATAGTGAGACCGATCGAGATAAAAACATCCCAGAAATTTCAATAGAGAAGATGGTTTCAATTTATTATTTACTTGGGGTCCAGTGGTTCAGAAGTTCAAAACGCGAGAACTATCACCTTAGGATCGATGCGTGCATGTTGTTAGTGTTGTGTGTCATGCGGATCACTATTAGTAAAAGGGTAGCCCTAACTATTCTATCTACCCATACGTTTAAAGTGACTTTTCGTCTGGTAAGCGACCATCCCCACCAATTTTATGTCGAAACGTCGACCTAGTTTAACTATGAGGAATGTTTATAATCTCCCATCAATAATCTTTACTGGCGGATCGGCATCATTGTTTTGATTAGGTACCTTTAAAATGGATTCAGAAAATTCGATAACGATTTATGAGCGTATAATCGAGAAGCCGATTAAACGAAGTCCGAAAAGTACCGAAACTTTGTTGTTATGGGATTAAGGAAAGTATTTGGGCTTACTCTTTTGCTATTATTATTTTTTACTGGGAGCTATCTGCCGATATCAGTAAACAGATTGTACGAAGAAAATAATTTACGTCGAGTTTAAACTTCGTAAACCAAATTTTGGTGCTCTTTGTTACATTTCTCTGCGGAGCCGACCGACCGACCGACTTATTTATTACTTATTATTGAAACACGTTGGTCAAAATTGTTAGAGGTGGCCCCCGCTGTGTGTTTTTTATGAAATGATCTATTTAGTTACAATACAAACACAAGGAAAAACACAAATGTAAAAATTAAAAACTAACTAAATATAAAATACTTCTCTCAAATAACCCGCTTACGAGCATCGACATAGAACCGATGTTGATTGTTGGCGTTGCCGGCGTTACTTCTTTGGACCGCCAAACTCAATCACTGGGCAAAGAAAGAATACACTCCCTGGTCACTCGAGACATCTATCGGGCGTTCTCACACCTTCTTAACAACTTTTTGGGGTCTGTACCTCAAGAGGAAAAAACGGAACCTTTATAGGATCACTTTGTTGCCCGTCCGTCCGTCTGTCTGTCATGACCCTTTATCTCGGGAACGCATTAAGGTAGCAAGTTTAAATTAATATCACATATACAGGTCTGCGGTCCTCTGAAGCTGTAAAAAAATCAAAACTTAACGTCAATACAATCAGAAGATACGGCCGTTTATGTTGCATTTCCCATAAATTTGCAATGGGAATCAAAATGTACTTCCCGTTGACCTAGAATCATGAAATTTGGTAAAAAGCAAGACCTTGTAGCAGAAGCACAGGAAAAAATCCGAAAACCGCCAATTTGCCGCACACTGAGAGTTTCGTGCTACCAATATTTTAAGTACCTAAGGTCATAAATAGAGGGGGAAGGGGCACTCTTTGTGCGGAACCCTCATTGGGTGAGTCCAACTCACACTTGGCCGGTTTTTTTGGTGTCGGATGACCATGGTCCCATAATTACAACAGCAACTTAGGTGTATAGCCGTGAAATTGTGTAGAAATCAATTATTACCAGGGTATCTAGTAACATACCTACTCACATCAACATCATACATCACATCATAATATAGTTAGTTATATTTCAAACCGGCCATTTAGTGTCAAGTGCTGCCATTATTAAGCCTAATGTTGTGATATTTATCAAGTGCTAGAAGGCTTTGTTGGTTAAGTACCTATCGTTGAAGAGATATTGCAATCGGTGCGTGCTACATTAGACACACTGTTCTAATAATTATGCTTTATTCCACCGCGTTGCAAACATTTGTGTCATCCAAGTAATATGATCGTGAAGTAAAATTGGGGATCTGATATAAGTATACGCATAGGTACAAGAGTAGCGGTTATGTTTTATTTCGCACTGATCATAATTTTAACAGCTAACTGGAAGAATGAACAAAAGGGTTGTGAAGGTTTAAAACATACGTAAATATCTTTAAGAGCCGGTCCCCACTTGTTGAATGTCGGGCCTGATTTTTATCGGACTGTCGGACAAGTGTAAACAGCTTCATATAAAATGTCCCTGGAACGTCCGACAAAAATCCAGGTCCGACATCCGACAAGTGGAAACCGGCTTCACCATAAATAACATTAGTTAATTTATTTATTTATTCACTGTGTACTCATTAACCTTAACTTTCTAGCTATAGCTATACCGACAATATGGTTCCCCTTGTCTTCGCATGATATTTGTATGCATAATTATATTTGGAATAATCAGCATACTTAATATACTTATAGTTGGTTTTACGCCGAAACTGTTATGATTTGGCCAGTATTAATTTGTAAGAATTTTCGGACACAGTCCGAACCTAACGTAACCCCCTTTTTAGTATGCCAATATATTTTCGGACAAAATAGTATTCGACATATTATTGTGCTTTATGCCAAATTATGTTTCTGCTACATTAAGATTTGGCGATAATAGATTATGCCAAGTCTGTTATGTCAAAAGCGTTTCGGACAAAACAAATTATGCCAAATGAAGGGCACCCACCTACAGTAAGTACCTCTTTTTCCTCGCGTTTTACCGGCTTATGCCATGGCCCAGGCAGCCTGGGCCATTTTACGGAAACGGGACGGGCTTTACGGAAGCGACTGACATTAGCGTGCGTAGCCAAGATGCCAATCGCTTACACAATTCTGCTAGTGCCTGTGCTATAAACAGTGATGAGAATGTAAATCCCCGGTCTTCATCAATCATGAAGCATCCGTCGTCTGCTATATCGGAATGTAATCTCAGATCCAATTTATTAAGCAAATGTCGTCGACCAGTAGTTTTGAATGAAATAAAAATTGAAAAGAAATGCGTGTTAATGGTTAGATACTAGATTGTATATCAACGGCATAAAGTAACCCATTTTACACGAGGCTATTTATTGTGCGTATTGCAAAGTTTTGAACACTTTTTTCATATAGTCACTCATATCATAGACAAGCCAACGCTGCTGGCCAATATAAAGAGGAAAAAAAAACATTGCTTTATCTTGTTATATAATCAGCATTTAGCTAAATATTTCCGAATTTAGAAGCGGTAAGTATTATTTTATATATTAAAACAAATCCTGGCAATAATCTTAAAAATATTATAAAAAATAGCTTAAAACTAAATTATTTGAGATCATGCAATACCTAAACCAAAACATTCATACATATTTTTATATTTTTGAAGAATAATTCATTTTTGCTTATCATTCGTGAGTTTAGGATTTGTAATATAAAAATATATATAAATAAATAAATATTGTGGGTTGTGGGCACACTTTGTGTGTATTTGTTTCTTTGTCGGCAAAACGGAGCAACGAATTGACGTGATTTTTTAAGTGGAGACAGTTGAACGGATGGAGAGCGACATAGGCTACGTTTGGTTCCTTCTAACGCGAGCGAAGCTGCGGGCAAAAGCAAGTCTTACATAAATCGACCTAGTCCCATAGTAAGCTCAATAAGGCTTGTATTGTGGGTACTAGGCGACGATACAAATATAATAGACGGATACATATAAATACTTAAATACATAGAAAACATCCATAACTCAGGAGCAAATAAATATTCGAGATAATAAACACACAAATAAATGCCCTGAGAAAATATTTGTGTTACGATTTTATACGAAATATCAGCACCAAAATTATGACACGCTTTTAAAATGATTTTATAATATCTCCAGATTTCGTACTTCTATTTGTAACAGATAATATTATAAGTTTACACTCGTATTTGTCATTTAAAGTTTTAATCAATGAAAATGTAATAAAATACAACTTCAATTTATCTTCCCATAAACGTTTCCGGTTAGACTGTTCGAATTTACGACATAATTATAAAATTATATTTCAAAATAAACAACCTCATAACTCATAAATATAATAAATGAATAACTCACAATATGAACAAAAAAGTTTAAAAGGAAACAAGCAAGGTCATATACAAATCTTTCATAGAATCCGCGAATAACAAACAAAAGCCATCTGATTGAAAGCATTCCGGATCGCACTTGACCGAAGCTTTTTAAATAAAATAATACCTATATACAGGGTGGAAAGGCACGACGATCCTTTCCGCACAAGGGGGATTGTTTAGATTTAGTACTTACTGCATTTCCTCTAAAGAAACTAGGCTCATATTCGTAAGCGTTTTCAAGTTATATGCAGTTAACTTTTAATGCAAAATACTGCAAGTGACAACCCTCATTAGGTTCAGTAACATTTAACAATAACACAAGGGTCAGTGACATTTACCAAAACAACATTTCTACCCATAATATTTCTCAGACAATATTACAATTGTCACATTACACTTACATGTAGGTAGATAGTACGTAGTAATAGTAGGGTTGCTACTACGAAGAACATTAATTAATTTTAATATATTTACTGATTGTTCGTAACAAAAATCTAAACATTACGAAAAACTAACCCCCCTTTGCGAGAAGGATCGTCGTGTCTTTCCAGCCTGTATAGGAAATGAAAAAGATATGTTTATTGACACATTACTTTTTCATTTACAAAAACAAAACATGAACGACAATTACAGCACAATACCACCAAATGAACTCGTTTAAGGATTACTTATGCTGTACCGAAGGTCAGCGCTGATGCCGATCTTCCGGCGAGATCAGTTTGTGGGCCACGATTCAGGCGGTGCCTAGGTATATTATCACTTTCATGCTTGTTTTACACTCTCATGTCCGTTCCTCAAACTGACGAGAACGCTTTCTCTCTCGGCATCTTTGGTAAATTTATGACAATTTCCAGCAACATTTTACCAAATATTGATGTAAAATGAATGTGAAATTTTAACGTGTTTATCGACATTTTGTATTCTAAACATGACTTTTGAAATGTGATATCAAACAAAAGACAATATTTAATGATTAAATTTACGACGCGTAATTAAATTCAGAACTTTGATTTCAATGAAGCATTTCTGTAACCGTAAACAAATGCAGCATGTATTAAATTAGTTACAACAGCCACGTGTTATACACATGAGTATTAACTTTGGCCGTAAATTACAAGAACCCCGAATAACGTTGCTGGCACTTTACAAACTTTTGCTTTACACACATAAACTTGATAAACAATTTACCTGAATCAAACCCAAAGAATCTGCTGTTACGTTACTCTCAAAGGTATTTAGTATCCAACCGGAAGACATTAAAAAAAATATTGGAGCTATTTTGTTAGTGAAAAGAGTGACCTCGTGTAGCAGATTTTTTAACGAGAAGTCAAAAGCTATCCTTTGAACTCTGCACTTGGCATGGAGCTTACGTATTTTTTAGGTCTCATTTAAACAAATGAACCCTAACAGAGAGCGCGAGTCTGTCCTACAAATAGCTTCTCTGTTTACGCAAAGCTTTTAATGTAAAACTGGCAATCACTTTTCAACGCAAAGGAAGGTTGGAAGATCAAAAGAGGACCATTTAGCCTACCCACGAAAATCGGGGTGTGAATAGAACCATTTCCATCGTCTCGACCTGTCAAGTCCTTAGTTATATCTCAAGGGTAGATAGACAGAGCATATGAAACTGTTCAAATTACAGTGCCACTTTTCAGATAGATGAAAATTATTACTATAGCTCACGAGAAAAATGTCACTACTTGTCATCGAATAGATTTGACGTACCGTTGCCGGCCGAAGAAATTGCTTCAAATACCTTGTTCTGGGTAGGTTAGGTCCTCAACTGAATCGCGTTAAGACATCATGGGAGGCCCGGAACTCGTCAATTGATAAATGACATTGTAAGTATGCTGGCGTGAAATATATCGTCACTTTTCATCAAGACCCGGCGTCACCTGATTAATGGCGTAACTGCTCGGGTGTGACGGACCTTAATATACGAAACTTAATTCTCAAACATTTCTTCGAGTACCTGTTTGCGTCAGCACTTATGTTTATGTTTGTAAAACAAACTTTCACAGACAAAATACCAGCCATTTACACATTACTGTGTTAACTAATCATTTATGGCAAAATATTCTTCTGCTTATATTATAATCAAATTACAAAGAAGTAAGAAAATCTTCATGCATCCTAAGACAGTCTGGACAAATGTACCTTTGTTATGTACTCAATCCGCTAATGGGCAGCGGGGCAATGGGATTTATACAAAATTCAAAATTCATGGATAAATAAACTATTAATTTGATCACAAATATAAACTCATCATATCAACTGTTGCTGCCCATATCAAATTCGCTTAGTTTTACAGTACTGTACTAAGATGAGCCACTCTATCACTTCTAAGACATGCGTGTGGTAAGGTGTCCACGCAATAATGTTAATGAAGGCAATAAGAGCCAGTGGCAGCATCTGCTCTGGCCAGCGGCAATACATAATGAAAACCACTCTTATTATGGCCTGCTACTAGGCAAGATACTGAGAAATACTCTACACAATTATAAAACTAACCTCTGTTGTATTTCCTTCTTCTATTCTTTGTTATTTTCTGACACAGTTATTTTATTTAGCTTTCGCTTGGTCAGGTCTCAAGAAAAAACAGCATCTTTCCTCCATTGTATCATAAAAAAACAATTTGTTTATACCTTTCAATTTCTTTTTTAGTAAAGCTCTACAACATTTTAGGATAACATTTCATGGACAAATATTTAACATAAAAATTGCGTTTCCGCTTTAGGTACATCCTAAATCTATCATCAGTCATCACTGGAAGATAATTCAATTTGACGGGATGACATCTCTTTGAACTGATTGCGAGTCCCAATAGCAATCAATCTGAATCGGATAAATAAATCTGTTCTATACAATACATTACAAATACTCTTTATTGCACACCTAAATACAAATCGGCTCAGAAAATACTGCAAACAAAAGAAGAGGTAAACAACAGGACTTATTGCTAAAAAGCGATTTTATTCAGACAACAGACAGAAAACCGTGAAACCAAAGTAAATAAATAAACATACATACAGAGGTACAAAATTAAAAAATACCCGTATATAAATAAATATAACAGTAGCCAAAGGGAGGAAACAGACAAAAGTGTCATGTCATGGCCAAGATAAGTAGTGAAACTTGAGGAGCTTTTTTTAAATTATGAAGGAGATTTCGCGCTCCTGACGTCAAGATGTAGAGAGTTCCCAAGAGAATGACGCAGAAAGTAGGAAGTTTCGGGAGGAGGTATGTGAATGGAGATAGCTACCTACTTGTACCTACTTAATTACACTTTACAACATTTTGTCGATTATACGGCAGTGACAATATTGGTTAAGGAAAGGTGGCAAGTTGTCCTTCCTTGGTAGTGACCACTTGGCGATAAAGCTGATTTCCGAGATATTGCAAAGTTTCACTGTGTCTGTTTGTTTCAACGTTGTACAACCCACCCTACGCAATATCGCATATATGGTCATCTGTTTAAATATTAGAATATACCGGTTATTTTGCACCCATCACGCCAGTGCGCCAGTAGCGAGCGAGATATATAGGTAACTTAAAACTATTTCCATTTATGATTCAATTTTGTTGGCTCAAGTTTATCGCAGAGTAACTAAATTTGACTTTGGTTCAGTTTATTTCCAATTAAATACCAATTTTCTTAAAAAAATGAGGCGTGATACTGGTCGCCATGCCGCACCTTTGTGATGCCCAAACTCTACAAAATGCAGTTTTGTCTTTTTTATCAACGAAATCGATAGGCGCCATTATGTGGCACTGTAATCGATTTTTTTTATAATTTTTAATATGTTTACATTTATACAGATGAAATACATATTATAACTTGAATTCTATTGTCAAATATGAAACATTATCTCAAAACTGAGACTTAAATATACCAGAATTTCTTTCGATCTTCTGTTGTAGTAACCAGAACAAATTAGTCTCCAGCGGCCAAAACGACTTTTCCGTTAAGACGGTTAAGTTTTGTTTAAAAAGAGTGAAACATTTTTATTACCCATATACATGGAAAGTCCTAATATTAAAACAGGATTTTATTTATAATTTCAGTCGGTCACGTACGCGTTTACGTTCTATGGGCGTTGACATGTGTCAAAAGATGGTTCTTAGTCCTTATAAAGTATACTTTCTAACCAATTCAAATGTCAAACTGACTGATACGAGTGATAAAGACAAGTAATCCATTAAGTGGTTTGATTGACGTTTATTAACAACGCCATTCATGATTCATTGAGATAGTTCTCTTGAGTGAAACCTACATAACTGGAAACTCGGGCCTTCAAAAAGGCCTTTGGATTATTCCACATTTTTTTTCATATATTATGAAGCAGAGTACCTACTAAAAATACTCTTCAATAGGCTAACTATAGAATTCCTACCTTTCAATCCAAACAAGATTGTGTAGCCTGCATACAATGAGCACCTTTAGGAAATCTCAGGATATTCAATAACAACATTTGTATTATATCCCAACCACAATATCCTTTTTCGTTACACATACATACACACTACGTAGATAGATTCTTTTATCAGCGAGTATACTTAATTGATCAGAACCTCTTACCTTTTTCCCTGAATTGATTTAGAGTAACCGACCGTAAGTCCAAATCAGTTCAATAGTTGCGGATGTATATCCAGCTACTCAATAGTAAATTACTAAATAAATTGAATACTAATTATTAAAAATAAATAAATGAATGAATTATTCATATTTAAGAAATATCACATACACATAAATAAATCAAAAGTATAAAGTTAACTCTCTGATTATTAAGTTAAAAATAATTTATTGTTGGTATTAGTAGTAATATAAATCAAATTTATAAGTTAAAAATTATAGTAAAACGTTTTTGGACGTTGGTGGCAGGCGATTGTTTATCTGAAAATCGTTGCAACATTTTTTTTTAAATATCATGATTCAATCTTACACAAATTGACCTAGACTAGACCTAACCCACGTAAGCCCAATAATTTCAGGCTTTTTTTGTGGGTAGTAAACGATGGTAGATATATTATAGAGAATAGATAGATATATTATAAATTAAAAGAGATGTCATATACTACAGAAAAAGTGACCAAGGGCCCTGGTGAGCAGAGCTGGGATCGAACCAGCCACCTCCTGCTTTCGCGGCAGATGCCCTAACCACTGGGCTACCCGATCACGGCAGCCAGAGTCCAAAATTTCCTAAGTATATGCAATCCTTTCTTATTTTAAACGTTTGAGGTGCGTTCCGCCAATCCTACAGCTCAGAGTTACGTCTAGTGCTGCCCTAATCTTTACACATTATTTTCAACTAGAAGCGAGAGATGGCACCACCATACTGTACAATTGCAAAGCATGAATTAAATCATTAACGTACGTAAAAAGAAAAAGTGGAAAAATTCATGACGTCGGACGGGACTTGCACCCGCGACTCTGGGATACACGCACATCCCTCTGCCAACTAAGCTACCGAGATCACACCCATGGTCCCTAATTTCACCACCAATATCCCTCGTACGCGCATTAGGGGGGCGCTTAGCATCATCTACCGTAATAAAGTACTTCTTAATCGGTGTTAGTAGTGAATTTTCAATGTAAGTTGCTTGAGACTCTGCTCGGTAGCTTTTAGAGGTAAGTTCCTACCTTGTACATGTGGATCTTGATAATACCTTAAATTTTATTCATATTTTTTCTCCAAATAGGAACTCATTAAAAAACAATTGATTCGTATAATAATCAGCATAGCTTCCTTTGTTTCCACTGTCACTGTCATGGGTCACATTGTCCCTCACTAGCGCATCTTGGCGTGATGTGTTTTCTTTTTCACTTAAGCCATTACAACTTGAAGCTGTCGCAAACAGATTGAGTGACGTACCCCTCGCCAAAGTTTGTTGGGAAGATATTTTTAGGAATTACTTTTGCAGCCATCAGACCGTCTGTTATGCTTGTCTCTTATCAGTTGTATTTCTTGTATGTTTTTACTTTTATTAGGTGTACACAAATTGGAATACTTAAGTGGCGGGTCACAATGTTCGCAGAACTGACGGCCGATGGGGTAAAGGGATAATGGGGGCCGGAATGTTTATTAAGTGGCGATCACGTACCGGAAGATGCAGCATGGGAAGGCCCTAGACTTAGGTAAATAATCTTGTAGCACAACTTACGCTATTTCCATCACTCCATACATTAAGCCGCGGCCGATGTATGGACCCGTGCGCGAAAAGGCAACATATGCTAGCCCGCTAGATGAAACGACGATCTTGATAAAGTCGTGAGAAACCGCTGACTGAAGGCAGCGAATGACCGTTCGTTATAGCGATCCTTGGGAGGATTTACCAGCAGCAGATAGACTGACCAATGATGATAATGATGACAATGAACGTAGAGATGAAATGATTTAATTAATACCAGCAGCTATTATCTTCTAATAATAGTCTTATTTTGTCGTGAAAAGGCGAGGGTTCGAATAGATTACGGGACGACGTCTGAAAAGCCAGCGAAAGTTGCTGACCGGAATATAAATTGAGATTCCCGCAAGGCATCATCGTATAAATCTCTGAGATACAACCAACATGGGTCATTCTCCCTTGAAGAGGATACCTAGTTTTATTTCCTAAATAAATAAAGGTTATACAATAACCTTTGTAAGGGAAGGTAATATGCATAATAAGATAAATCTATCTATTTTATCATCGTCTAATACCTACAACACAAACCTTAAATTATTGGGCTTAGGTCGGTTAAGTCTAGGTCGATTTGAGTAAGATTGCATCATGGTATTTAAAAAAAAATATGCTACGAATATGCGATTTTCGGACAAACAATCGCGCGGCACCAACGTCCATAAAAATTTAAGTAAATTTTTTAACTTTTAAATTTGATTAATTTTACTAGTAATACAAACAATAAATTATGATTAACTTAATAATCAGAGTTAACCTTTATAGTTTAGATTTATTTATGTGTATGTAATATTTCTCAAATATAAATAATTCATTCATTTATTTTATGTTTAATAATAAGTATTCAATTTATTTAGTAAATTCTATGGACAGCCTATGGAAGAATATTTTTAGTACCCTGCTTCAAAATATATGAAAAAAATGTGGAATAATCCAAAGGCCTTCTTGAAGGCCGGACCGATACAACAATTATTCTTGCCCGCATTCCTATTATTTGTTGCTTTTTGTGTGCCTACCGTACACAAAAAAAAAATACTTTTATGTTTAAGTTTTAAATATTTAGTTAATAAGTTCTTTGTAAATGTGCGCTCACCGATTATTTCAATAGTTGCATGGTATAGTATAAATTCTCATGTAAGTGAATATGTTCTGTATTCTTATGAGAAATAAAGATCTTTAAACCCAAACCCAAGGCCCGAGTTTTCAGTTATGTAGGTTTCACTCAAGAAATTGAATTTTCACCTCGCGCGCGCCTATAGGCACGACAAGCTGCGATACTC
This sequence comes from Lathronympha strigana, assembly GCA_949128165.1. Lineage (NCBI taxonomy): Eukaryota > Metazoa > Arthropoda > Insecta > Lepidoptera > Tortricidae > Lathronympha > Lathronympha strigana. The sequence continues at coordinate 13,484,506 of OX421908.1, forward strand.
TAGAATTTACATACTATCTTTGGGTAACTGTCTGAAGCAATGGGCGATCACAGTCATCAGCACCAAAACAGATCAAGATTTTAGAATCAGAATACCTACCACTTTCGGATTCTGTCTATCAAATCTCAGGAGCAATATTTTGACAAACAACAATAATTTGCAGAAAACACATCGTAGGATGTTATAACATCATGTCCATAGATACGTGTATATATATTATTCATAGGGTTTTTAAACTATTGTCGTATTCACCTGCAATAGTATATTCCATTATGAAATTCCTTTATGGCTGTGCAAATAAGTTTGTGTCAGATATTTTTGCCTCCATAGCAAAGGATTTTATTGCAGGTAGTTTACGAACCTAGTAGTTTAAATAAAAACGTTGTTTATGCGAACTCTCCTCTTCCTAGAAATCTTCGCTTGTCTATCCATCCAAGTAATAGAAGCTGCACACGGGTTCAAGAGTTTCAAGAAACTTCGATAATGCACGTCCATTCTGTGCACTCATGTGGTAACACGAAGGGGATGTAAGTATTAAACCTCCGCTGAGAGAAACATATATACGATACATACACTCAGCAAAACGGTCATTGCAAGAGATACGTACACCACTGTTACAAAACGGGTTCTGTTTTAATTTTAAGTGTTTTTTTAGAAAGTGAAAATATTTTACTTTTAGGCATTAAAAAAAAACGGAACCCTTTTAGGATCACTTTGTTGTCCGTCTGTCTGTCTGTCAAGACCCTTTATCATTTAGCAAGTTGAAATTAATACCACATACCTACACAGGTCCTGTGAAAAAAAAAACCTCTACGTCAACGCAATCAAACACAAAGACAGGATAAAATCCGAAAACCATAGAATTCCCGCACACTGAGAGTATCGTGCCACCAGTATTTTTAAGTACCTAAGGACATAACTGGGGGGGGAGGGGAACCATCCTTTGTGCGGAACCCTCGGTGGGCGAATCCGAATCGCACTTGGCTAGTTTTTTGCTAGGAATTAGGACTTCAAAACCAAAAAAAATTACAAACAATAGTTTTAGGTACCTATGTAACACTTTAGTAGGTATTAAAGCTAATGTCAACTGATAATGAATAGAAACAATAATTTGATGTTGATGATCAAGACAGAATTTTATAATGTAAAAAATTGTTTTTAAGGAGAAGAATATCTTTTCTAGTCTTATATAATCTTTGCCTGGACTACCAAGCTGGGAAAATGAGAAACTCATTGGCAATCTACATCTGGCGGTAATGGCTAGTCATTGGAAAAGCAATAGAACTTTTTTACAAACAAAAAATGTTAGTAAAAAATCTTTTTTATTTTTGACAGAGAAAAATAAATGACGAACGATTATCAAACGGAATGGCATGTTCAATCATGTTTATAATTGTCTGTCAGCATTTGTGTTTACGAACGATAAAAATAGATGCTTTTTGTCTTATTGTTGAAATTGCTGCAGTCATCTGCAGATTTTCGACGAAGATAATTATAAGGCAAATTGAGGCAAGGCACAAAGACTTGACATTATTCCTACGTCAGAAACGTGCTGCATTTTATTTTAACACGTATGCTGTTTTATGGCTTGTCGTCTCTATATTTTATTCAAAATACGCCTTTAATGTCATTAGTTTTTCTGTAAAATCATTTAGACCAAATAGCTAGGCGTTGATACAATATTGGGTGATTTTGACAAGGCAGGGTGTTTTTGTTGGGTATAATTTTATAATAAGCCGTAGCGTTTTTATATTCATAACTAATAACCAATTAAAACCTTCAGCAGCGCCATTCAAGTCTCATTGACACATTTGGCAACGGAAATTCAAACTACGTAATTTAATTTCTAATCAACAGACGCCGCCTCATAGGCACATAGGCAAATACAATCGCGTTACGAAAACATTGCAGCAGCGGATAAAAACGATGTCACTCCCAATTTCCATGATTTAACGAGTGGCGTTGTTGAAGTATTCTATCACAATTGTTTCTAGTCTAATTTTGAACATTTTATAATTTTCGTTCGATATTCAAAATTTGTTCCCCGTTGACGGCCTGCAGCCTTTCCCCGGCGGTCCACTCCTCAGCAAACAGCCAAACACGTTTTTTCTACTCGCCGACTTTAATCTGCCAATTACGAGTACATAGACAAAACTATAAGCTCATACTTTTCGATATTAGGCAGTCCAACTCAACTATAATATTTCATTTCGATACGCTGTAGGCAACTATAATAGAACTTCATACAAATTCTATACTTATTTGCGATGCCGCCTGGGACTTTGCCGAGCGCGCGCCTCACGCCCACGCCGACCGCGCCGGCCTGCCGGCCATCTTTTTGTGTTACATCCTTGTTAAGTCAATGAAATTGAATGATGAAATTGTTCGTCCATAGATGATGATGATGATGACTCGTAGAAAAAGTATTGTATACAATCGTAATATAATTAAGTTTTTCAATCTCGTACCTTACTTAGGCCACTCAGCAAGCTTCGTGGCCTAAACACGGTACTCGACTGAAAAACTCTTCATTATATCACGATTGTATAAAATACTATTTCTACTCGCCGACTTTAATCTGTCAATTAGGAGTACATAGACAAAACTATAAGCTCATACTTTTCGATATTAGACAGTCCAACTCAACTATATTATCTCATTTCGATACGCTGTAGGCAACTATAATAGAACTTCATACAAATTCTATACTTATTTGCGATGCCGGCCGCCTGGGACTTTGCCGACCGCGCGCCCCACGCCTGCGCCGACCGCGCCGGCCTGCCGGCCATCTTTTTGTGTTCCATCCTTGTTAAGTCAATGAAATTGAATGATGAAATTGTTCCTCCATAGATGATGATGATGATGACTCGTAGAAAAAGTATTGTATACAATCGTAATATAATTAAGTTTTTCAATATCGTACCTTACTTAGGCCACTCAGCAAGCTTCGTGGCCTAAACACGGTACTCGACTGAAAACTCTTCATTATATCACGATTGTATAAAATACTATTTAACATGCTTCAATCTGTCGCGTTATCATTTGTTTTTATTAGAAATCCGTTCATAGTTTTTATTCGAAGTTGCCTGAACTGCCACGGTTCGTGTAACGCACTAATAATATGCACGTAAGGTAATCCTTACGTGCGTCCAGATGTATTTATATTAAAAAAAACGTATCTTCATTTATTTTTAAAACAATTTAATAGCAATACTAATAAATAATTTAGAAGTAAGTAATATTGTCTTCTATTAATATACTTAGACCGGGTTACTCACGTCTATAAAGTCGAAGATAGCTCGACATGTTTCGGGACGGTCCGCGCCCCATAATCACCATATACCGGTGCCGCATGCGCCTGCGCCGACCGCGCCCCCCACGCCGGTCTGCCGGCGTGCTCAACGGGCTGTCGCGCGCAGTGTGCGCAGAGCAATCGCGGCTAGCGCTTCTCACTCATGATTATGGGGCGCGGACCGTCCCGAAACATGTCGAGCTATCTTCGACTTTATAGACGTGAGTAACCCGGTCTAAGTATATTAATATGTCTAATACTCACGGGAGTTTTCTATTTAAAATATTGTCTTCTGTTACCGCGATTGTTATTCATTGAAATTAAACACTTTAGAACGGATTAATCGCGTTTATTAACACCATGATCCTACCCTACGTTTCCAGCCCTTTACAGCACTCGTTTTCACAGGGTTAAGATGATGACGTAGGATCATGGTGTTAATAAACGCGATTAATCCGTTCTAAAGTGTTTAATTTCAATAGAAGTACTTAGTAAAGAAGTTTTTCTAAATTATTTATTAATAAGTAATCTGTACCACCACGTAGCACATGGCGTCACGTTGTATACTCGAATGTCAATTCATTCTTTTCACACATATATTTTTCGTCAACGTAAACGGCAAATGTGAAGGGGACATATGATTATAAAGCAATTGGTTTACACTGTCCATACAACAGGAATCTAATCCTTTTTGCATCGGAAAACAGCTACCATAGCACACAGCAACATCCTTACATAACTCTTCGCTTTAGGATTCCCTTGCTTTTGTTTTTTTTGTCTACTAGAGAAGAATATAACTTTTCTGCCTTCCGGCCGCCAAGCAGCCAATTGCAGGCTGCTACGCTAAACTGCGTCGAACAGAAAAATAGTTTACAGACCTTGGCCAGCAAATAAGTACCCTTACCATGAGTTACATAGTTAACGAGGCGTGAGCTGGTGTAGATATCGAAAGCGTCTGTAGAAAATGTGCGTGAGCGTCTAACGCTCAACTGTCAAACCCATACAATTTTGTTAATTGCGGTACCATGAGTTTCAAGTTTGACAATCGGTTTAGAAAAAGGCGTGAGCTTCTGTAGCTACGACTCTCACTGCCAAAGTCGTGCGTGACAAACGCTTAATGGCGTCAGTACATTCTAATTCTAAACCTACTGTCAGTTACAAAATTACACGGAACTGAATGAAACTATACTCAAATGAAAGAACGTAAAAAAATAAGAGTTTTGAGTCGACAACATATATTGGCAAATTTCGGATTATCGTGTATTTTGCATTTAAAAGTGTTCATTTGTTGGTTAACAGTGACGGGTGCGTTTGGAAATGATATACTGTTCAGAGCAGAAGAGAAGCAGGTTATGCCGCTCGTGCATTGGTCTCCATAGCCACCAATACCATAGCAATCTTATATCGTCTGTAACAGACCCAAAATCCTGAAGATAATCATTGAACTAAGTTCAGCAATCTACTCGGCGCTCATGGACCAAAAATGTAAGCAGTTTTGCTACTCATTAGAAGAGCTTTCTTATTTACCTATATATGTAGGTACTTATTACTCCTATTACAAATTTTCTCATTTAGGTAGTTATAGGTAGGTTTTAATCTTGTAAGTAAGTACTTAATTGAATCTAGGTGTACATTGTACATGTACAACATAAAATATGTTGGTTTTATATACTTTTTGTAAACCCTACCTACAGCTCTTATTTTTCTTTAGGTTCATACTAAGGAACCTAAAGAAAAATCATAGCTGTATGTAGGGTACACAACTGGAGTCCATGTACCTACTAATCATTATTTGTAACTATTATAATCCTATTTACCTGCTAGTGAAAATTTGTGTTTAATAGACTGTATTAACTGATGACTTTATTAAAAAGTAGAGAAATAATATTATTACTTTCATTTTCAGATAGAATAATCAAGACAAGAAGACTCAAGTCTGCCTAAATAAAGAAATGTCTTCACCGGGCAGTATTTTTACTAATAAGCATAAAAATATTGCCAAAGGTAATCATATTGTATTACTTATCAACATTTAAATCAACTTTTTATTATTTGTTCCTGTATACCTATAAACCTTTAGACAAACTTTAATTTCATATATCTGAAAACTATTCCAACAATAAATTTCGTAAATAAATAAATATTACAGATTACAGGACATTCTGACACAAACTGACTAAGTCCCGCAGTAAGCTCAATAAGGCTTGTGTTACGGGTACTCAGACAACGATATATATATTTCGTCGTGCGGCGTCACTAGCGCCACCAGTGGCCGTTTGGCGAACTAATTTGACAGCGATTATGAATTTTAACGGAAACGTCAAGTGGTTAACTTGGGTGTAGTCGGTACGAGGTTGGGAACACTGTTGTTAAGTAGGTAGACCTGTCAGTCGAGTAAATCAACGGACTTGCGATTTTTAACCGCGTGGCGGGAGGTCACTCCTGCGCTTTATCATTCTGATTTGGACCGTTTTAGCGAACGGGCGTTAACAACACACTAGCCTCGCACTGAAAACACCACGTTTCCTGATGGCTGATGGTTTATTTTTGGTTATAAAATCAATCCATTTGCATCATTTCAGTCTTTAGTGAATTTTGATTAATTGTAGTTGAGATTAACTAAATAGAAACCGATTTCTTGTACTTTAAAGTGATTTTGTTATAATCTAAGGTAATATGTGTGCTATGTCGTTATTTTACCTACGTAAGTAATTCTAATGATTTTTCAGTTAAACAATATCAGCCCCGCTGAGTTTGTTGCTGGTTCTTCTCAGTAAGAGGTCTTTTCCGAACCAGTGGTAGCTTTTTGCCTATTTAGCTTACAAATCTAGTTCTAAAATAATTCCAATGAGTTCGAATAAAATCATGGTCCCCAGTTGTTGTTTCATTTGATTGTGGTGTATCGGTGCGATACGTAGTGTGTGATTCTAAGGTTGAGTATTGCTATCCTGAGGTGTAAGTATCACGGCACGAGTATTGACATCCTGAACTGTAAGATGGTGTGAGTAAGTATCTTAGCACCATCCTGAGTATCCTGACCCTGCTGATGCTGTTACAAGTAGTGTGGCGTTACGAACGCCCCCATGCTTTCTATCGCCGTCTCTCTCACTCTCGCCTCTCTGCCTCACCATCTCCGTCATCAGAATGTGGGATAAAGAAGATCATGTCCACAAGGAGTGTCGCTTGGAATGCACCACGTGCTTTTTTTCGGTGAGGTTGAATCATTGTTTTATTTTGTTATTTGGTTGAATGAACTAGTTTGGTGAAATCATGTTGTATTCCATAGTGAGTTAATGCAATTTATTTTGAAATCCTGTTTACGTTAAACTTTGTTTACATTAGTTTTATTTGCTAAAAGTGTCATTGGAATTAAAATAATTCAAATGAAACCTCAAGTTGATTATTGTTTTACAAAAAGAAAGTGAATTGATTGTGTGTCGAGTATCTTCATTACGTATTTTGTGTAGACCATACAAGACTTATTGTTGACAAATCACTGTTACATAACAAATCATTGTTTCTCTCTGTGTATAGGTTATAAACGTGTTCTGTGCTTGTCAAATTTTAGTTACAGATGGTGACACACATCACTACAACTGACAGTAAGCGGCTAATGCGGCCGTTGCGGAGCTATTGCGTTTGAAGGTGCTGGCCGTGGCTGTTGAGCAGACCTGCTAGAATTGAAGATGCTAGCTTGAGGCATTGGAAATAAAAGGACAGTTTCGTTCTAATAATTGTTTCATGAAAAAAATACGAGACAGTTACCAATAGCACAAATTATTGTCAATCATGTTGTCTTATGTCCCTAAATGTTTTCCAATTTGCAATACTAGTTTGCTAGTCAGTAGTTGCAATAAAACGAGTTGTTGTTTTTTGAATATCAAATTTAATCAAAGATAAAGAGATTGATTATTTTATTGGAAGGTAGTTACTCCACATTTTAACGTATTTGGTACAGTGAATAAACGAACGTTTACCCGCTCAAAATAGTTTATTGGTGAAATTGATGCAATACAATTTGATGTTTTCAGTCAGCTGTGATGAACCACCGCGAGCTGCCAGCCTGTTGGTCGCCACCTTGCCACCTTCGCGTCCCGATGGCGCGGATGAGACGACTGAGAGCGCAGCATGGCTCTCGACTCTGTGCATATACGGCAACACACCCACTGTGCTTCCACAAACACAGTTGTTTATCCGGTGAGCAGTTCATGTTTTATTGGGATTGTGGAGCACTGGTTTGATCACGTATACTTGGAGAATCTGTTTCTTTGAGTTTCAAAAAGAAAGAACGCTGGTTGTAGTTCTTTTCTGTTTTTTTTGTCTGTGAGTCAAGTGTTGATATTTCAATTTGGTTTGAAACGACAGTTATAAACAGCGATGGTTTTACGTGATCATATTATTGAGAATTACAATGTTTTCATGTCAAAAAGGTGTTTCGTTTTGATGCCGTAGGTTCATGGTGAGTGGTAGTTTAAGCGAACTAAACTTACAAGATTTAAATGAAGTTGTTATTTCAATAATTTGAACTATTTACCTACGTGGTTTTCATTTAGTGTATTTTGTAGTTAGTGAACTAAACTCACAAGATTTTAATACAGTTGATGTTTCAATAATTTTAATAATCTACCTCCCTATTTAGTGTACTTAAAGTCAAGCAAGTTGGTGGAATATTTTATGACTTAGTTTACATGCTTAGTTAAAGTGGGTAGCACTTTTAAACAAGAGGACGTGCGAAGTTAAAGTGGGTAGCACTTTTAAACAAGAGGACGTGCGTAGTTAAAGTGGGTAGCACTTTTAACGAGAAGTAAATGCAATGGTGTAAATAATTTATCTTGTTTACAAATGAGATTAAGACAGGATTGATAATGCCACAGTTATCGATTAAAGTTTTTGAATTCTTAAGTTACGTTTTGGTGCTTTCTATGGACTGAGAGCACGCCCGATGGACTGGGCTTTGTCGATGTATCAACATTTGTCGGTGGACGGAAAACTTGTGTGATTCGTGACGTGAAAGTTGATTTTTCAATTAGTTGTGGCACTTTCAAATTTGTTGATGTTTAATTTAACGTATTGCGAAAGTAATGATAAAAAGTAAGAACCTTTTTGTTTTTAATTGAAATGTTAAACAAGACTCATCTCGTATTGTGTAATGAACTGTTTTTTTTGTCACGGTTGTTTTACGGTTGGTGTCTTTGGCTCAGGTTGCATACATTTCCAATCTTTCGTAGACGTAGGCATAATTCGGGCCCGATTTCCCGTAGCCGTGCGGCCACGACCGTGAGTGGCGTGCGTTAGGTCCGGGGGTGTATGCGGCTGCTGAAATCGCCGGTTAGAGGCGATGGTTTGGTGCGTTACAGATACCGGTTGGAGGTAGTCTGGGTGTTATGGATGTGTCCATGTGTTGTAGTTGCTGGAGAGAAGCGACTGATTAAAGCTGAGCACACTTAACCAATATTTTGCAACAGACAATATTTAGCGACGATTGTGTTTGTCGATTTTGTTTTTGTTGATGATGAGCATTGTTTGACAGTTGATGTTTTGTTTAAAAAAAAAAAACAGAATTAGGTAAGCCTTGTTTTTTTTAAATCTTGATTTTGAAGCTGACGAGAGACGAGCGCTATATAACATTCAAGTAATGTTTGATTGATTCCACACCCCGATTGACTGTGTATCCCGACCATTGTTTGTGGTCAGGGAGGCCGAGCGAGAACGTTTTACTTTGCGATTTTTTTGTCCACAGCTTCCTCCCACGAGGACGTGGGAGATGTCATGATGGCCGTTTCGTCGTGCGGCGTCACTAGCGCCACCAGTGGCCGTTTGGCGAACTAATTTGACAGCGATTATGAATTTTAACGGAAACGTCAAGTGGTTAACTTGGGTGTAGTCGGTACGAGGTTGGGAACACTGTTGTTAAGTAGGTAGACCTGTCAGTCGAGTAAATCAACGGACTTGCGATTTTTAACCGCGTGGCGGGAGGTCACTCCTGCGCTTTATCATTCTGATTTGGACCGTTTTAGCGAACGGGCGTTAACAACACACTAGCCTCGCACTGAAAACACCACGTTTCCTGATGGCTGATGGTTTATTTTTGGTTATAAAATCAATCCATTTGCATCATTTCAGTCTTTAGTGAATTTTGATTAATTGTAGTTGAGATTAACTAAATAGAAACCGATTTCTTGTACTTTAAAGTGATTTTGTTATAATCTAAGGTAATATGTGTGCTATGTCGTTATTTTACCTACGTAAGTAATTCTAATGATTTTTCAGTTAAACAATATCAGCCCCGCTGAGTTTGTTGCTGGTTCTTCTCAGTAAGAGGTCTTTTCCGAACCAGTGGTAGCTTTTTGCCTATTTAGCTTACAAATCTAGTTCTAAAATAATTCCAATGAGTTCGAATAAAATCATGGTCCCCAGTTGTTGTTTCATTTGATTGTGGTGTATCGGTGCGATACGTAGTGTGTGATTCTAAGGTTGAGTATTGCTATCCTGAGGTGTAAGTATCACGGCACGAGTATTGACATCCTGAACTGTAAGATGGTGTGAGTAAGTATCTTAGCACCATCCTGAGTATCCTGACCCTGCTGATGCTGTTACAAGTAGTGTGGCGTTACGAACGCCCCCATGCTTTCTATCGCCGTCTCTCTCACTCTCGCCTCTCTGCCTCACCATCTCCGTCATATATAATAAGTATACAAATACATAAATACATAGGAAACATCCATGAATCAGGAACAAATATCTGTGTTCATCACACAAATAAATGCTCTTACCGGGATTTGAACCCAGAACCATCGGCTTGGCAGGCAGGGTCACTACCAACTACGCCAACCAGTTATCAAATGAAATGCAATCTTTATAGGAAACATGTATCTATATAGGAAACATTTATTACAATATCATTTTTGTATTTAGTTTGAGTAGTTTGTACCTAGCATATCTGCATTGGTTATTAAAACTACACATTCATAACCATTCTTAAATGTTTGCAGAGTTCTTTTGCTCTGTGAAGTCTATATGACCTTACCCATATATTTCTCTAAATTAAAATTGTATCATAATTCCTACTGCCAATGTAATCTTTAAGATGTGAAAACATTATTTATCAATGAGTAAAATTAAACACCCATTGAAATATGTCAAATTTTATTACTTTTTACATAAATAGAACTTTTTCTTTCAGCGCTTCACTGGAGAGCGAACAGGATGGTCGCCGGCACCTTGGTTTAACTGATGGTATCTGAAAATAATGCAACTGTTTTAATAAAAGTATTCCTGTTTCCAACTGAATTTTTCTCCTGTGGTGTCCTTATGAATTGTTACTTCCACTAGTTTCACTATGTTTCTTTAATATTGGTTGGGTCAGATTTAAGCTTTCTCTTAACTCTGTCAACAGACATCTGCACTTGCTTTTTTACCATATGAAATTCATTTATTTTGTTTCGGATGGCTTGGATATCAAAACTATCTAAATTGGATACCGTGGGCTTGTGTGGTTGTTTCACTTTTCCGTCATTGATTATTGACAAACTGACATCTGTAAGAACAAATGAAATAAAGAGAACACTTTAATATGTGTACTGTTCTACAGCTAATTCAGATTTAATAAAAGTAAAATCAGTATGGGTTGAATGTCGACAGTTTAAGAACAAGCAAGGCATGTATAAACCCAATAGATTCTTATATGTGCTCATGGAGGTATGCTTGTTTCACAAACAATAAAATGATGTTTGCTCTGCATACAATAAATTTATAAGTATCTATTATTAGTTGTACCAAACCTGTGAGTGTTAATTAGGTATGTTTTAGTGATATTAGTCTATTAATAAAATTGCAAATGTTGAGTGATTGAATATGATAAGTTACAGTGGGTAGGTAGGTAACAAGATAACCTATGCATCTACATATATTTGAAAAAGACGATTACTTAATTCAATTTAATATTTACCAGTCATTGAAGATATTTCCTTTTAATACTTGTTCTGATCGAGCAAATCGTTTTGCTCCAAATCTTTCAGCTTCCCGACTCCCGAGATTTTCCAAAAGAACTGTTTTTTTTATCAGAAACGTCGAGTTTATCTGAAAGGAATACATCGTTAAATTTATTAATTTAAACATAGATTGGACAAAAAAATTATGACAACAAGATATCATGATGAAAATTAACATGATTTACTAACCAATAAATTTGTTCAACACATTTAAGACACTCTTTTTTTCTGTTTAAGCAAAGCATCCCTCTCTTCTTGTTTTTGTTTGAATTTGTTTATCATGGTAAAAAGTATCTGCCGCACACAACTTTTAATGGTTTTACCCATGTTTCAGCAGTGAATTTCCAACAAAACTCTTCTATTTAACACGCGGATATCACACATATTTGACATATTATTAAACGGGTGCCACTAATCCGCAACCCGCGAAAGGGCAGCTCAATAATTGGCGACCACGATGTACATGGATTATTGGGCTGCCTTTTATCGGGTCGGACAAACTCGGTAGCGGGCCAATAATCCGAAGCCACAGTTTTTACAGTACAATAATCAGCAACCCAATAATCCAAAACCAAAAAAATGGACACGAATTATTGGGCTGCCGATTATTTGTCTGCTTTTTATACAGACTCCTTAGATCGAATGTTAAGGCAGGTCGGTCTAGGTACGACGACGAGTGGCCACGCTCGACCTGGACCCATGGGGGCGGCCGTATAAGTTGGTCCGCAGCAAGCTGAAAGTTGCTCCCCCCATGGACTCCATGGAACCAGGACTCCTGACGCGAGTAATTGAGGGCCTTTTTCCGGAGGCACCGGCGTTCAACCCGCCCATAATGTCGGCTCCCGCAATCAACCCCGGGGGACCGTTCGAGCCACAACTGGTCTCGGACGAAGAATTGGTGCGGGTTGACAATAGACTTAGGCGGTGCAACACAGCGCCGGGTCCCGACGGTGTGCCAGGGAGGGTAATCCCTATTGCCCTTAAACATCTCGGAAACAGGCTGAGGGACCTCTTCAACGACTGCCTTAGAGGGGGCTTGTTTCCGAGATGCTGGAAGGAGGGGAGACTGTGTCTCTTAAGGAAGGAAGGCCGTCCACCGGATAGTCCCTCCGGTTATCGGCCTATAGTGCTTCTGGACGAGGTCGGCAAGATGTTCGAGCGTATCCTTGCCGGCCGCATCCTGAGGCACCTGGAGGACATCGGCCCGAACCTGAGCAAGCTACAATTCGGGTTCCGGCGGGGCCGATCCACAATTGACGCGCTTTCCTCCCTTAGGAAGTTTTCAGAGGATGCGGCGGCCAGGGGCGAGGGTGTCGTGGCTATCTCCTTAGACATAGCCAACGCCTTCGGCACTCTCCCCTATTCAGTAATAAGGGAAGCGCTCCGATATCACGGGGTGCCCCCTTATCTCAGGGCGATGGTGGAGCACTACCTCACTGACAGGGTAGTGCTCTACGAAACGGCGGAAGGCCGTCGTGAGAGGGCCATGACATGCGGGGTTCCACGGGGGTCGGTCCTTGGACCACTCCTGTGGAACATAGGATATGACTGGGTCTTGCGAGGCGCACAACTTCCTCGCATGGCCACCATATGCTACGCAGATGACACTATGGTGGCAGTGCGGGGAAGTGAGCTCGAGGAGACGTTCAGAAGGGCGGCAGTCGCCACCGAGCTCACAGTGGGAAGAATCCGCCTCCTCGGGCTCAGGGTGGCATTGCCCAAGACTGAAGCAGTCATCTTCGGAGGAAGAGGGTGGCGTCCCCGCAACCCAATAATCCGAGTGGAGGGGGTGCCTGTCCAGGTAAAGGCCAACATAAAGTATCTTGGCCTTGTCCTGGACAGGAAGTGGGACTTCGGGGAGCATTTCTCCAAATTAGCTCCCCGAATAGTGGGCGCAGCGTCGGCCCTCGGCAGGCTGCTCCCCAATGTAGGGGGCCCCAAAACCCCGTGTAGGCGCCTCTTTGCGGGCGTAATCAGAAGTATGGCCCTATACGGGGCACCGATCTGGGCGGACCGGCTATCGGAGAAGACTCGCGCCCTCCTCCGACGGCCGCAGAGAGTGGTGGCGCAGAGAATAACGAGGGCCTACGCTACCACTTCTCACGCGGCTGTTTGCCTCCTAGCCAGCACCCCGCCCTGGGAGTTGGACGCCCAGGTGCTGGCAGAGAGGCATGCTAAGAGGGTCGAGGCGAGAGAGAGAGGAGAACCCCCGGACGCTGATGCAATGGAGCGGCTAGCGCGAGAAGCCAGGGAGAAACTCCGTGAAAGATGGAAAGACAGCTTGGAGGGCTCCCCCTATGGAACGCGCACCATAGGGGCAGTCCTCCCATCATTCGAGGGTTGGCTAGAGAGGAGACATGGGGCCCTGACCTACAGGGTCACGCAGGTACTCACCGGACACGGATGTTTCGGTGGCTACCTGCACAGGATTGGAAGAGAGCCGGGGCCCCAATGCCATGAGTGCGGCGCCCCCGAGGATACGGTTCAGCACACGGTGGAGCTGTGCAGCCGATGGATGGGAGAGCGCCGCACACTTAGAGCGGAGCTTGGGAGCGCAGACCTCTCGCTGAACAGCATAGTGACAGCCATGCTGAGAAGCGAGAGGAAGTGGAAGGCAGTGGTCACCTTCTGCGAGACAATCATCTCGCAGAAGGAGGCCTCGGAGCGGGAGCGCGAGGATGCGGCTGATGCGCCTCCGCTCCGCCGCAGACGGATGGGGAGAAGACGCGGTCGGTTTGCAGCCGCAAACCGTATTCCTCCCCAGTAGAGCCAGTGGGATGGGAACCCACACAGCATGGCCCTACACGTCTGGGGGGTGAGTCAAATGCGTCACTGATTCGCCCCTCCCTCGGCGGGCTTTCCCGGCTGGCATGTCGGGACGCAGCAGACGGGGGGCATTGTGGAAGACTGCGCAAGCGTGCCTATAGTGCCCCCGTTCAATGTCCTGGAGGGTGACGCCGGTGTGTTTTTAGTGGGTAGACCTGACCTCTAGCCATTCCTCCCAGTTGAGGAAAAGCTGAGAGTGGGGAGTCCCACATACCCCCCAAAATGGCCTGCCCCGGGCCGCGGGGGGATGCGTAACGCATTTTCACACCGTCAAAAAAAAAAAAAAAAAAAAAAAAAAGGTACGACGACGAGCGAAGCGAGGAGGAGTGTTAGGATGAACTGCGACCTAACAGCGCGCGAGCCGAGCGAGCGAAGCGGGCGTGCCGCAGTAGCGGCCGGCGAAGCGCCAGAACCGACTTTTTTCGCATCCCGCGAAAAGGCAGCCCAATAATCGGCGCGTCAATAATTGGCGACCACGATATACATGTATTATTGGGTCACCGATTGTTGGGTTGCCTTTTCTTGGATCGAGCAATCTCGAAGCAGGCCAATAATCGGCAGCCCAATAATCCATGTACATCGTGGTCGCCAATTATTGGGTCGCTGATTATTGATTGGGCTGCCTTTTATCGGGTCGGACAAGCTCGGTAGCGGGCCAATAATCCGAAGTAGTGGAGTCATTTAAAAGTTGAAGTCACATTAAATGGACATCCAAATTTCTCTGTATGGGTTAATTCCTTATCGTATTGTATACCTAACTGTGAAGTTATGATTCGATATCAACTTCCGTTTTTTAGATATATGACTTTTTTTAAATTCTTGTATATTTAGTACAGAATAATTCGCACCGTGGAGATATCTTACATAGTGGTTTATGATGATAATATTAATACAAGATTTAAATTTCTCCCGATAAAATACAAAATTGTAGTATTAATGGACACAAATTATTTTATTTTTATTATTTATGCCTGAGAAATTCGTACAGTGGGAGAAAACAAATACAATATAATCTAACAGTAGTTTTAAGATGACCTTGGCATTTTCTCCCAAGAGACTTCTTTATTTAGAGAGAAATAGGGAATTTTCGTTAACAAACAAGAAATAATGCTAAGCGCAGAAAATGGACATCTCTGTTTTTTATGAAAGAAAAAGCAATACTTATTGAAGAATAACATTGCATAAATTTCTCCATATATTATATACTATTTACACTATATAAAATCAAAAATAACTTTATCAGCAAACCAACGAAACGTAGGTGCTGCCATCTAGTTCGCGGCGTGCGGCATTGAGTTGCACGTCGTTGCCCGACTAGCGAGTACTGTCGGTTTCTGGGGTATTGTTCGAAGTCTTGCCTGGTTGCGAAAGTGTTTTAAAGTACTATCGGCAAGTGACACCGACCTTGACCTTGGCCCACTGTTTAACAACTGAACAGAGCCCAATAATTTTAAAATACTGATGTGAACAAGTAAAGATGAATCCTCATCTACTACAGTTATGCCACCTTTAGAACCAGGCGACCACGCGATTGGCTGTGTGTGACAAATAAAACATGACGGCGAGTTGTGCAGATCAAAAGCTGAGTCACTCCTTATTTAAGGGGTAAGCTACATAACTCGGGCGTTAAGGGTTTTTTGTATGGAATTTGACAGCTTAACTCCGGGTTAGCGGCTCGGACCTTGTGTTGTGTAAGCAGGTCTAAAAGGATTAGTTATAATATCCCATCCACATGTTAAAAGAACCAGGTTTAGTTGTTGTATTTTTTTTATTGTAAGAATTGTAGTTTAGTTATGTTTTTTTTCATTGTAAGTGGATTGTCTAGAATCAAAAGCTCACAGATCCCTGTTTTATGCCATTATTATTTTTGTTAATGTTGCTTACTTAACACACAAAATGAGGTTTAGCTAAGTTAGGTATATACATAGGTATAAATACACATTCAGTCTTGTGAAAATAAAACCACATATTATGTAGCATAAATACATTGTTTTTATTCAAAATGTTCCTTTTTAAAAGTCGGGTCAGTATACCTACCACTTAACATGAATGTAATGTAGTGAGCCCCCGAGTCCTTTATAAAGGCCTTAATATTAAATAGTGACATGCGTAAAGACTTGAATTTTTTAAATGAGGTGTATCGAAAAAAACCGGTGTCTTTTATACAGGACTAAATATTTGAAGCTTACTAACAGTAAGTACTAAAACGGCGTGATTTGGAGAACCGTGATTTGAGGTATGGGCACAGCGGATGCATATCGTTTAGTGTGGTAGGGCACAGCACAACGAATGTCGTTTCGCTCAAATCTGGAGTAGAGCCCATCTGGGGAAGTACCTCCACCTTACAGAAAACCGCAGTTAAATAACACTAGACCCTACTCATATTGTTGTGTTTCTGTCGGTGAGTAAGGTTGCCAGAGCTCCAAGAGGATTCACTGTGTTGACAGCTGGGGAGTGGGGTGTACCCACGGAGCTAAGCTTGCCCCTTTAGCTGTCAACACAGCGAATCCTCCTTTTTTAAAGGGTCGACAACGCGCGTGTAACTCCCCTGGAGTTGCAGGCGTCCATAGGCTACGGTGACCGCTTACCATCAGGTGGGCCGTATGCTTGTTTGTCACCGTCGTAGTATTAAAAAAAAACCAATGGCTTTAACTACGAATCTAAAATATATTCGTTATAATTCTCTCTTAAAAAAGAACCTAAATAAAAATAATGAATATTTCGCTCAGTCCATCGTGAAATGTTAATCAAGGTAACCCATCATCCATGCGAAGGTAAGTTTAATCTCGAATATGAATCTGTTTACAGTTTGTATAATACAAATCTCAATAATTGAGATGTTTGTTTGTGTGTTTATTGAAAATACATTATTATTTTGGATGTAAATATAATATTTAAGATAAAATATAGAACTTTTTTGATTGGGACTTTATAAAGTACTCTCAGTTTGTTTAGTAAATTGTAAACCGCAATTTTGGTCACTAGTAAAGGACAGTCGGCTCTTATTCTGTTGCTGTGAATCATAGTAAAAGTTATTAAAAGTGAGTATAAGCATAAACAGCAGAAGAATAAACGATCATTATTACGTAATTCACATTTTGATGACGACTAATTAAATGACGACGCTTTTTCTATCCGACTTATAGCTTACTGTAAAATGGGACAAGCAATCAGATTTAGATATTCATTTTGATATTCATTACTTTAAGAAACAAAATGTTTCATTTTTTTCAAAGAAAAAATGATATTTACTACTTTAGTTTTCTTTTCAATACAATTATAATGACTTGACGAAGCCTACGTTGTGGATTGGATTATGTCAATTGTAAAATGTAATATTCTAAATAAATAAATAATTTTCGTTTTAAAAATATATATATAATGACTATTTTAGTATTATTTTCTTATCAAAAGAACATTGTTTTTCATGCAAAATGAAACAACTTCCCGAGTCCCTGAGTCCGTTATAAAGGCCAAAATCGAGACACGTGTAAAAGAGACCGAGCACTAAAAAATAAAGCTATGCATAAACGCCGAGTGTCCGTTATAAAGTCCCTAAATTTTTGCGCTTAAAATCGGGCGATATTGGGTTGTAATCAGAAAGAAACAAAATAATTTGATCAATAATGTGTTGTATGCAGCACAATCCTCTAATCCCATTAGGAAGTTTAAAGCGAGCATTACGTACGTTGGTAAATTGTCAGATTCGATTTTGAAATCTAACGACATTAATGTGGCTTTTAAGACAAATAATACCTTGCGCTCGAAACTTTGTAATGGGAAAGATAAAATCGAGAATGGGAAGAAGTCTGGTTTATAACCTGTGAGTATTGTAATAAGGTGTTTGTTGGGCAAGCGGGCCGTAATTTCACCACAAGGTATAAGAAGCATCTTGCGGCATACAGCCATAACCATCCAGAAAGGTCAAATTTTGCGAAGCATTTGTTGGATAATGGCCATAACCTGTCTGACGATCATTCTTTTAATATTTTAGTTAGAAATAATTAGGTACAACAACAGGGGTGTGATTGTTAACGAACAGTTGAATGTAGCGTCATCACCGTTATTACGAATATTTGCATCTTGCTTGCGAGGTAGGGGGGTGGCCAGGTTATAAATATGGCCGACCAGTCTGGGCACATGCCCATGATGAATGACATCATTTACTTGTCGGACCCTAGTACGACAAGATCTCCTGCATCTCCTGAGAATGCCTCGTAGAGAGGCGAAACACGTGTCGAGTTTTTTATTATTGGTATTTCTTTGCGGCGGGAGGGTGGGAACATTAATTGCATGCAATAAATACGCAAATAGGTATAACGGATTGGCACTAATTGACTAGCACATTTGGCGGAATAGCAAAGTAACATTATTTTCGTTGTTAATATGGAATTCCGCAAAATGACGCATGATTCAATAAATTACAATGACGAGTTAAATTAATAAGAATTTTGTAAAGCCCTCTCGGACTATGTTAGTAGTATACTTAGGTCGCTATGTTTCTGCCATTTTAAATGACTGTCAATATGCTATACTTTATTTTTATTTTTCTCGACAATATGTTAAATGATTATATTGTTATGTGATTCTCCATAATACTATTAAGGATATTTCTCAATACTAGATGTCAGTTTTTAATTAATTGAGTATGCCTAGTGATGTTTAATAATTACTTAGAATTAACAGTAAGGACCTCACACTGGTTTTAAACAAGTTTTCCTTATTACCTACATAATATACATTTTAAATACTCAACTAGATAGTTACGTACACGAAGACATTGTTTTCTTTGTAATTAAGTTTAAAAAAAAAATTATATAAAAGGTTTCTGACAATTGTTGTTGGACCATTGTTGTATAAATATTTGAGTATTAAGCATAGAAGTCACTTTGATCATGCGAGAACTTTTAATTGTGATGAGGGAACTAGACTGATTTTGCCATAGCAGTTTTATACTGTATAAGATTTAATAAGTAGGTTTTTTATGTTTTTTCCAACAGGCTGGTTCAGTTTATATTGTTATTTTTGCATAAAATAATATTTTTCCCCTCACTAGCTCGGAAAGCGCTGTTTTGTGCTTTAAAACTAGCCTGGAAAAACGCATTTTATCCACATGTGGGGCAAAGTAATCTAATTCCTATCACTTTAGCACCAGTCCAGTATAAGTGAGTCCTATATGCCCATAGTAAATATGCGCAATCGGAGGTCACACCTTAAATTGGTCATGTGATCATGTCTTATCCCGCACTTGGTAAGCTGTTGGTAATATCTAAGTATTAGGAGCGTACCTGCTCTATGACAAATTTTGAAATTGATTTTTGGTGGTTTCTTCAAGATAACTTACATGTGGATAAGATTTATAATCGTATGTAGTCTGTATTTTCCTCGCAATAGTGAGGGGAAAAATGTTGTATTACACTCAGCGACAAAGTTTGTTCAACTCTCGTGCCTTGAGACCCTCGTAAAGCTCAAGATTCCAGTTATTGAACCACTCGCTACGCTCGTGGCTCAATTTTGGAATCTTTCGCTTGCTCGGGTCTCAATATAAGCCCGAGAGTTAAACAACAACTTTGCCCCCTTGTATAATAAATAACTATTAACGGTCCCTTATACTTTAATTTAATTTTTAAAGAAATACCCGGTTTCATACAAAATGACATATATTAGCCATATTAAGTACATAATCTTAATCGAATAAAAGCCAAGAAGCATTTGTAAAGGCCAAATAATTTTCAATTAAAAATATGCCTAAAATGTTCCGCATAGAGTAGGTATATAATCAACTTTGTTCCAGCGAAAATCCGATAAACTCATTTTAGACCTTAAAATAACCTATAAAAAGTTCAGGGCTCAACGGACTCTCGGCATTTATGCGAGTGTAGTCATATTTTATCCAGGCCTCAGGAGGATATTATTTTAGATAAAATTTAGGACTTTCTGAATTGAGACTTTATAAAGTACTCTCGGTCTATTTTAGTAAATTGTAAACCGCAATTTTGGTCACTTGTAAAGGACAGTCGACTCTTATTCTGTTGCTGTGAATCATGGTAAAAGTTATTAAAAATGAATGTTTTACTTAGTATAAGCATAGATACAAAAGGATAAAAGATTATTATTACGTAATTCACATTTAGATGACGTCTCATTAAATGACGACCCTAAATACGCTTTTTCTATGCAATTTATAGCTCAACGTAAAAATGAGACATGCAACCAGCATCATCAGAAATTAATTGACCAAGCTGGAACCATCGACTTTGAGATAAAATAAGATTTTTTTTAAATCGGTTCAGTATTGACGGAGTTCTGAGGTAACAAACATCAACAAATAACACACAAGAATTGAGAAACTCCTCCTTTTTGAAATTTTAAAGTCGGTTGAAAATTAAACCTTATTTCATCTATTACGGCTTCTATCACTCGGAAGCGGGCGAACATCAAACAGCGCCGCCGCTGACGACGATCGCTTGCTATCATGTACGAATAAATGTGCGCTTTATGCACAAGGTAGAAAGTTGATTACCGTACTTTGTATCGTGAATGGATACACCTGGCCACCTGCCTGTGAAATCTCGCGCGGGTAATACAAATAGCGCAGAATTCTAAATATGATTTTACTCATGCAGTATTATACATAGCTGAGAGAATTTTTTGTTTTATATTTACATGTTTACGAGGTTTTATAAAACACAAAAAAATCCATCTGTCCATATACTCTACGCCACTAATAACTTTTTTAAGCTTAAATTGTTGACAGAAAAATAATGGATAACTTTATGTCGGAGATTTTTGTGTATAACATTGTCAATAAATATATCTTAATTTACATATAACTGATATGTATACTTTGCTTGTAATGTTCTTCGTAAACCAAAAATTAAGGTTTTAAAAATTTGTGGTTAGCAGGGTAAATAGGCAAACCTGGAGAAAACTATAAATTATTAATAAGTGATTGAGTGGGATTACGAGAATATAAAATCTCCACAGTGCGATATATTGTTTTCATATATTTTTTGGATTGAATTATTAATTCGTGTTTATTGCTATAATATAGATATTTTTGAGGAGAATTCTTTAAATATATTATTTTCGTAACATAGGTAATAACGTGCCATGATTTCTCTACAGTGCGATTTAATGTAGATTTTTCATACAAGTCAAACTGTGCTTCCCGCACTAAAGCCAGTTTTTGCAGTACAATAATCAGCAACCCAATAATCCGCAACCAAAAAAATGGACACGAATTATTGGCTGCCGATTATTTGGCTGCCTTTTATACGGACTCTTGCTAACAGCAACTAGCTTGTCAACGTCAGAATGACATTTTATTGGGGTGTTGCCACTCAAATAATAGCTGGGTTCAGCTTTCATTAGACACTATGATCCTATATGGTATAAAAATTAATTGGTATAGTGTAATATGGCCAATATGGGTCTTAGTGGCAATACACAAATCTTTACAGTATAAACATTACGAATTAAATGACAAATATAAGCAAACAGTAATCAACAAAACAATAATATTCCTTTCGGAGCAATTTGAAATAGGGTAGGGGAATCAATAAATGAACGGTTAAGCGACTTACCTCACTTTGGTATTTTTTTTACGTATGTTACAACAAATGTCACTAAAATTTATTTTTTTATACTATACTACATATAGAAGTTTAGATTAAACTATTCCAAACCCTCTTTCAACAATCCAATATTTTTATAAAAATGATTATGTTCCAAAATGGCCCAATTTCCCCAGAATATGAACAAAGTGCCCTAACTCTGAACATTTTTACCCCAAAAGATGAACCAGTAAAAATGCAAAAGGGAGTACCCTAATTATAAACGGCTGGGTACCAATAGATGAACGGTAGTATAGGAAGACAAAATAAATTTAGTTCATTCAAGTTTTGGGCACGATGTTGATGAAATGAACTAACAAAAGTAACACAATCGTTCATGTATTGGAATGCAGCCCAATAGATGAACTAGTAAATTCTCATAGTTCATGTTTTAGGTATAGTTTAATACAGTGAACAGTCCCGTTTCCATACAAAAATATACCCCGTAATGGCCGTAATAATTGAGTTAGGCAAGGAAAGTTCCGTTCATCTTTTAGTCAAAAAATCAAGGAACGGCAAACTAGAAATTTAAGACATAAATGGAGTATCTACCGTTACCGTTAGGATTTGTATAAATATTTCAAAAAAAGTAACATTTACCCAAAAGTTGAACGCTGTTCACCTATTGGATAAATCACACGATATTGGAACCATAACTTGAACAGTTAATATTTAATAAAATAAGTTATTAAATAATGCCTTTATTAATAACGTAAAGGGTAGCGGGATTAGTCTATCTAGAATCGTTACCAAGCAAAGGCATGTCAGTAGAAACATTATTAAATTTTATACGAATTAATTTCCTTAAATTTTGAAGCGCCATTCTTAATAAGAATCCCATATACAAACGGCGATTTCAGCGCGAGGCATATTTTCGGTGAGCTCTCACAAGCACATACACTAATCTATTATTTAAAAGTTTAAAGGTCTATGAAGGGAAAATGTTAAAGTTTTAATAAAAAATATTCCTAAGCTTATAAAGTACGTCAGGATTTAATTATTGGGATTTTTAGGAACAACGTTCATCTATTGGGGGTTGTTCATCTTTTGGATCCTCTACCCTAGGATATTTCGCAGCATTTGTTGGCATCAAATTCGATGTGCAATTCATGGAATTAAATTATTGATGGTGTTTCACAGTTTGGAATAGTAGCCATAGGCTGCTTGCGTAGCTGCAGAAGAGCTCCCTGATTTTTGGGGTTTAATGAATGCGTCGAGTTTTGTATTTATTTTATCACTGTTTTGATATTCTGTTCCGATGCTTGCCAGTCTGAATATGGTTCTGAATGTCTGTTGCACCTTTATATTTTATGGTAAAGTAACTGCTACAAATTTTGCACATCACTTTACTGGGCTCTCTACCTTGTAATTTCAAAATTGACCAAAAACACCACATGAAAAAATTGTCATTACCGACTTTCTGTGAAGATTGTAGGGAATTTTTGTCGGGAAATACAATTTGTCCATATGGCAACCCTAGGCGCGATCGCGTAGCCAGAGCTTCTCACGCCTTCGCCAGCGCTAATAAAAACCTATGGTACCAAATTAAGTGCTCATTTGACAGTGACGTTTCTATAGCTGGTTTAGAATCCAGAGTATTTTGCATCCTGCTCTTTCTCATTGGTGCGAGTGAGTTGCAAATACTTTAGAAAGCGTTAGTCTCTAACGACTAACGCTTGTTGGCAACTCATGGTACTGCTAAAGAAAGCCTCAGATTACCTGTTTGTTGACCTTAGCTTCGCTTCGAACGACAATTTACGAGATCTGAGAAATTTCTAACTTTACAGGCCTACGTACCAAATTACATAAGTAATCTACTATTTCTATTCAGGTTATTGTACTAATACACTTGCATTAATAAAAAGAACAAAATAATTATATCGTTTTAATATTTAAAATCGATTTCCGCTTACTTACCTTTAAAATTGTTGTTTACCTTTTTAGGGTTCCGTAGTTACCAAAATGGTAAAAAAGGAACCTGTCTGTCACATCGTTAAGTATCTCGAGAACTACTTAAGCTATTTTTTTTTCTACAATGAATAGTTTTTGATTTAAACAAAAATGTAAAAAAAATACCATTACCTCCGAAACCTTTATCTCCGAAGTTTTCTAAAGAAAAAATAATATTTTTTTTTACACAACCTTAATATTATCATACACATTACAAGAAAAATCATTCACCACTCACTCATTCATTATAAATCATTCACTTCATTATATTTTTTAAATATATTTTTTTTTTACTTTTTATATTACTTTCCGGAATAAAAGCTGCATTGTAACCAACTTCGATTGTTTCCTTTGTTCTTTAAATTTATGTGATATCATGCAAAAAGTACCGTTTTTCACTTAAACTAAAAAAAATGATTTACGTCATTTAAAAAATCAAGGAAAAACAAACCCGCATACTAACTACATGCCGTACAAACGACTGACCCAATCTGTACATTTGGCTGACGTCAAATTTCTACTTCTAGGTGTAGTTGCAACATTAAGTTTATAAGGAACCCTCGGTGCGCGCGTCCGACTTGCACTTGGACGGTTTTATTTACCTCAGCTTGATTAAGGTAGGTATGTATTATTATAAACAGCGACCTGACTCTCGTGCCATATTTTCTCGAAAACAATATAATATTGCAATCGGCATTTCGTAATTTTGCGAAAGGTACATTTTTACACGGGTCGTACTCAAAACCAATACAAATTAATGTTTCTCCGCTTTATTCTTCGCCAAAATGAATTTCACGAGGCAATTACAGAGGGGCAATCGGTCGAAAGCGACGTTAACAAATAGCAAAACGAGTGATGAAACCAGTTTTATTTTCCTTGTAAGATCATGTTGGCTGCTTTTTGTTGTCCACCACATCAAGAGTCACTCTTTTGTTTCTGTTGACTTTTAGTGGAGATTTTCAGGTTAACCCAAGGTAATTTGTTTAAAAAATATTCAATGAAATTGTAATGATTTTGTAATATTCAATGAATAAATAATTAGCAAAACCAGTGTAAAAGGTTCTTCATTCTTTTGACGGCCTCCTAGCCTAGTTGGTAGTGACCCTGCCTACGAAGCAGAAGGTCCCGGGTTCGAATCCTGGTCAGGGCATTTATTTTTGTGTTTATCACGAATATTTGTTCCTGAGTTATGGATGTTTTCTATGTATTTAAGTATTTATATGTATCTATCTATTATATATATCGTCGTCTAGTACCCACAACACAAGCCTTATTGAGCTTACCGTGGGACTAGGGAGATTTGTGTAAGATTGTCCCATAATATTTATTTATTTATATATATATAATAGATAGATACATATAAATACTTAAATACGAGTACATAGAAAACATCCATAACTCAGGAACAAATATTCGTGATAAACACACAAATAAATGCCCTGACCAGCATTCGAACCCGGGACCTCCTGCTTCGAAGGCAGCGTCACTACCAACTAGGCTAGAAGGCCGTTAAATTAGTTAGAATGTGGAAGATGTCGTGTGCCCACTCAAGAAAAAAAAAACAACAGTGCTCATAATTATATTGTATGAAAATCAATAGGAGCAGTGTGGACTAGGTGGATTTGTGTAAGATTGTCCCATAATATTTTTTTATTTTATTTATTTATTTATTCATTATACCTAGCTATGTTTTGGCCAGTGCTGCCATGATCAAAGTTAAATTTTATCATATTTGACATATGACCGGGCTCGAATAAATCATGAGCATATCAAACCACTAAAATAAAATAAATAAAAATTAAAGGACATTCTTACACAAATTGACTAAGTCCCTCAGTAAGCTCAAGAAGGCTTGTGTTACGGGTACTCAGGAACGAATATCTCTGTGCATCGCACAAATAAATACCCTTACCGGGAATCAAACCCAGGACCATCGGTTTAGCTGGCAGGGTCACTACCAACTACGCTAACCGGTTGTTAAACCACTCATATGTGATTTCAAAAAGCATTTTGTTTTCAGAAACAATTACCAGTTATCATTTATCAACCTCTTAATTCATTGTAACGAAATCGCCACTTTTATCTATTCATTTTGTTCACGACATCACCCTGTCACCAAATTACGTAACTTTGACGTCATCCACATGATTCGAGCCCTGCATATGACTTTTGTGCAACTAAAGGACACAATTACAACTAATATCCATTTATTAAGGTATGAAAAAAAAACTTGCGTGCACTGGGACCCCATGGACCTAGAGTTTCAACTTCAAGTGTACAAAATGGTATTCTGTGCCCAGGGTATATTTATATACTCAAATTTATTGAAATAAACTAAACTAAAACATATAATTCAAATTTAAATCTAAAAATATAACTAAACTAAATCTATATAAAAACGAAAATAAAACTATATGAGACGTCGACGCCCACACCTTTTTGTGCACAAATGCTTGATTTATTTTTGCATTTTGGATGGTCCGGACGTACACTGGATACGTATAGCACGTTTATTTATTAGATACATTTCAATCTCACGTGAAATGTAATACATTGACATCTTTAAAAAAATATGCATGAAGATAATTATTAGTAAACTGTTAGGATATGACAGCTACGGTGGCTAACTATACAAGCATCACAAAATCACGAACACTTAAACTTGTTCCCAAGCTATTATTAATTTTTTTTTATAAATATAAATAAATATTGTGAGACAATCTTACACAAATCGACCTAGTCCCACGGTAAGCTCAATAAGGCTTGTTTTGTGGGTATCAGCTACTAGGCGATTAAATATTATAGATAGATACATATAAATACTTGGTTACATAGAAAACATCCATGACTCGGGAACATAGAAAGTATTCGCACAATTAAAAGTCTTGACCAGGATTCAAACCCGGGACCTCCGTGGTTTTGCCACAAGTTTCCTATTTGTGTTTCTTTTTGGTAGAGAAAGCCTAACGGCATTAAGTCGGCTAATTGTACTTTTCGTTGTTTTTTAAATTCAATAAATTAATTAATCTACATGGTTGTGCAAAAGATAGTCAAAATCTGAACTTGGTACGGTCGGCTTCATAAATGTATAATCACCTGTATTCAACCTTCGTCACCCCTATGAGTAAACAGATTTAAAGACGTGACTGTAGGTACTTAGTAGCTTCACAGAACGCAAACTGTCGACCTCGATTTAATCTACGAAGATAAAATTACGCGAAATTGAGTACCTAGTATATTTTTCATTACCTGATAGAGTCATACGGACGTACAATAGATACTCGTAGCAAGTTTATTACAGACATTTATATCTCTCGTGAAATGGAATCGACTGACATTGAAATAGTTATTACACAAGGTTATACAAGGGGGCAAAGTTGTTGTTTAACTCTCGGGCTTAAATTGAGACCCGAGCAAGCGAAAGATTCCAAAATTACTGGAATCTTGAGCTTTACGAGGGTCTCAAGGCACGAGAGTTGAACAAACTTTGCCGCCGAATGTAATACAACATTTTCCCCCTCACTATTGCGAGGAAAATACAGACTACATACGATTATAAATCTTATCCACATGCTAGTTATCTTGAAGAAACCATCAAAAATCAATTTCAAAATTTGTCATAGAGTAGGTACGCTCCTGGTACTTAGATATTGCCAACAGCTTACCAAGTGCGGGATAAGACATGATCACATGACCAATTTAAGGTGTGACCTCCGATTGCGCATATTTACTATGGGCATATAGGACTCACTTATACTGGACTGGTGGTAAGTGATACGAATTAGATTACTTTGCCCCACATGTGGATAAAATTCGTTTTTCCACGCTAGTTTTAAAGGACAAAACAGCGCTTTCCGAGCTAGTGAGGGGAAAAAAAATATGTATGAAGTTGTTAGTAAACTGTTAGGTTACGACTGCTATAATACTCGTACGGTGACAAATACAGTACGGTACTTATATAAAACGGCCTCCTAGCCTAGTTGGTAGTGATCCTGCCTACGAAGCAGGAGGTCCCGGGTTCGAATCCTGGTCAGGGCATTTATTTGTGTGTTTATCACGAATATTTGTTCCTGAGTTATGGATGTTTTCTATGTATTTAAGTATTTATATGTATCTATCTATTATATATATCGTCGCCTAGTATCCACAACACAAGCCTTATTGAGCTTACCGTGGGACTAGGTCGATTTGTGTAAGATTGTCCCATAATATTTATTATTTTATTTTATTTTTAAAAGCACGACCACTTAGGCCACCCGATCTCAAGCTATTCTATAAAATAATTTTATCTACGCACATATCATTAGTGCTCTAAAATGCGTTCAGAAACCATAGGCAATAACCAGCATTACCAACCAGCAGGAACTAACGGAATTGTAATTTTAACATTACCTACTGAAAACAGTAGGTAACGAGTTTAAATTTGGAACAGCTGTCAATTTCAAGTGGGTGTCTATTCTAGATTCAAACGCCGCCATTCCGAGCTGACATTTGTTTTGGTTGGCGTTTTACTGTTTACGAGTGAAAAATTGTGCAAAATTTGTTTCTGTACGTGTAAATTTTTTATTGTTGCATTTTCAAAAAGGTCCTAAGCGCCGAAGCCTTTGTGCCAATACCAGTATCATCTCGTTGTAGTACCTATAATCTAAAGATATTTTATAAGTGCAGCAACAATTCAGGTCATTTTTGAACCCATATTAGAGCACTTGTGAAGATAAAGTAGTGTATTCAACTCTCGTTTTGTAATCCCTTAATTTGTACAGTCGCATAAACTACGATAATCACACGTTTCCTATTACCTATTTTATAATAAATTACAGGTAACACTCCCGTATGTTTAGTCGCTACGCGATAATATAATAATTATGTCTTATTAAATTTAAAATTCGATACGTTCCCTATTTGTTTCTCTTTTTACAAATGTGGTTGAGCAAAAGATAGGTAAAATGTGAACTTGGTGGTAAAACTGAGCAGCAATGTTCTTTTATGCATATGCATAAAAGAACATTGCTGCTCAGTTTTTAACACAACATTTAGGCTTTTAAATACATTTGTTGTACAACATCATCGTTTCATTCTATCAGCACAGATTATTTATATTAGTTCTTAAGAACAAATTTTTATATCTCATAGAAAAAAGCGAATGCAAACCGTTTCGAACACTACGCAAAAAACAATTGCTGCTCGGTCCCCCTCGCGTAGGTAAGCCTAGCGTTGTGCGGGGGCACAACGCTAGGCTTACCTACGATTTGATATATTTATTATACCTAACACTGGCAGCGGCGTGCACTGACGGGCGCGATGTGTTTGCACATTGGTACCGTCAGTCAGTACCGACACAAGATCCATAGAAGGCCTATTGCATAATGACTTGTAACTTGTAATATTAGCGGAAGTCTCTTTTCAATCCCTTTTATTAGAAAGAGAGATCCGCTATTATTACAAGTTACAAATGATTATGCAATGGACCCCTGCTATCAGTTAACGCTCGGTATCGAGTTCGCGTAATTCCATATTCTTAGATAAAATCTCCGTCGGAGGGTGGCGTTCTCTGAAGATATATTTAAAAGCCTAAATTTTGTGTCACACTGAGCAGCAAAGTTCTATTATATACGAGTAGTTTGTGAGCTTGTATTATGTCACGAGCACCAGTCATCTCCAGCTATTTTAAATCTATGTAAGTACGTAGGTATGCTAAGTAAGCTTTGTGACGCCCGTGCCCGGTCAGAACCTGCATCAGCTGAAAGATAATGACCGCTCTGATATATACCTTATACGACTAGTAGTAGGTATGCAATTGTGACACCATAATGCTCGAGCAAAAGAGAGTGGGATAGAACTAATTGCACAAGCACACAAAAAATGAAAAGGCGATAGTAGGCGGGTGTGTCAAAATAAACCGCGTAGTCAGATAATTGCTGCTTACGACTACACTCCTTTTTTGTAGCTAAAAGCTTTTACAAGATTTTAGAACTAGGTATTACTCAAGTATTTAAATAATAATCATGTTTATAAATTCAAAGGTTTCGAGGTTTTTCCGTTTGGGACACTCGAATAGGCTGGAAAAAGAATTGTCCAAAAGGTAT
The DNA here is from genome assembly GCA_949128165.1 of Lathronympha strigana. Classification (NCBI taxonomy): domain Eukaryota; kingdom Metazoa; phylum Arthropoda; class Insecta; order Lepidoptera; family Tortricidae; genus Lathronympha; species Lathronympha strigana. Next base: position 13,514,267 of record OX421908.1, read on the forward strand.
CTGAAATACATTAATAGCTAAGAAATGAGATCATAAAGTAATAAATGCAAAGTATGAATTAATTTTTAACCCGACTTGTAAGCAATTGTGTCTTTTATCAACCTAAACAAACACGACTTTTGTTTGTTTAGGTAAACGTAATTAGCGATTAATTTAACGTGGAATATAATGTAGAAATTGAAGAATCCGATTTTTTTTTCTCGTATACGTTATGTGAAAGCCTAATACAAAAGCGTGTATGAAAGGTGCTCAGAAATCACTGAATTATTATACTTTGATAAAAGATGCGTTGAGATATTTGTGAGCACCTGGGCTGCTTGGATACGTCTGATGTCTGTCTGATGGTATTATTACGATTAGGTAAAACATATAGACTATTTTTTATAAAAAAAATATCAATATTATTGTATTAATAGTTAACTTTCTGAGCTATATCTATTGGCATGAAACGCAATTTGCAGACATCGGTATCTTAGGTACTAAGTAGCAACAAGTGTCCCTAAACAAAGGATTGCCGAAGACAAATTGTAATCGCTTTTTGCCATTGAAATTGTAAAAATAAACTTTCCTTTTTATCCTAATCTTCATAATAAAGTTAAATAACAAATAGATACATAATAGTAGAATCTCTTAAGTTTTATCATACCATTTTATTATTCCTAATTCCAACACGGATTTGGTAGAAAACAGGTAATTCATAAATATTTCATGATGTATAAATATTGCGCAATGTAAAAAACACGAACAGCGCTTGTTATTCCGTGATAGTAACATTTATAAGTATTATAACCTCTTTACATAATATAAATAACTACTTATCCCTCTAGATGGGCAGAAAAACGTCTTATATAAAGAAAACTTTATTTAATATTAATTCAATTCAATTCTGCTTTCGCATTTCATTCTGGTAAGGCGCAATGAATATAATTCTGCCGATGCGAACGCATGTTCTACGTATAAGCCTTTACCATGTTTGCATTTCCATACAAAGATTGACCCCTCTTTTCAGACCCTTAACAATAGATAGTTGGTAGCCCATAACCTGACAGGAGATCCCCTTAACGTGCCAGTAAAGGTTACATCTAAATCCATTTAGCTGTTTCCATGTGATGCTTGAACAAATAATCAGGCAGACAGACAAACAGAGAACCAGACAAAAATTCTGAAAATCATTGAAATGTGTTCTACTGTCAATTCTTAGAGCTCCTACTAATTTATTTTCAAATATCTTCAACGTACAGATTTTGGACCCTACTCTGCTTTATTATATGTGGATAATGTATAGACACAAAGATAAAATCAATTTATATTCCTTGAAAAAGCCTTTGCCTTGTGGCCGCCCACAAATTTTCTGTTTTGCCTTAAGGTTGACTGGTAGAGAATGCCTTCTGGCATTAAGTCCGTCTTTTGTACGTTAAGGTTTTCTTTTGTGCAATAAAGGTTAAATAAATAAATAAATAAAAAGCTCAAAGAGCGATCTTTAAAAGGTAACATAATATTCTGCCAGGGCAAAGACTTTCCAGGCAACCCAAACTCACAAAGGAGCTAGGATAATGTTTACTGCTATGTAACTTACAATACTTCTCTAAATAACTCTACAGGTTCAGGCTTTTGGCGGTCAGATCCCGGGAAGTTGGTTATTGGCTTCATGCCCATCCTTCGCCTAATACTGGTACTTTCTTGGATCCGGCCTCCCTTAGACTGGCGACTGGTTTGCGACTGGGGGTTTCGGTGTGTGCGCCACATTCATGTCCTTGTGGCACAGACGTGGATCGACGGGGACACCATGGATAGTGTTGTAAAAAAAGTGCAGACCGTTTGATATAATCCGTCAGTCTCTTGCCTCCATCAACGTGCCTGCTCTCCTTGAGCCGACTGGCATTATCAGGGACCCGATAGGGTTACCTTGGTACCTTGGAGTTTGGGTCGGATGCTACCTGCGTCGACACGCTGGCACCGTCCCACCTCCAACAAACTAATGTAAAAGCAGGCGCAGCGGCTAAAAGTGCCGAAATTATGAAACGTAATAAAGATAAGATCAAGCCTCCCGTCAAAACTGAAAACATCAAAGTCATAAACTCGTCCTTCACTTCCTTACCAAGTAAAGGAAGTGACAAAAAGAGATGTATTTATGTTTGTTATTTCTCCGATTCCGTAGGTTGATAACAGTTTTGCTGATCTCTTTTGATGCAATTGGTCAAATTAAAAGTCGGTATCAATGCATTACAACTTAACTTGGTCGCATATTTTGATAGTTGATTTTACAAATGTCGTAAGAGGCACGTAATTAAGTTAGACTTACGACATTTGAGAAATCCACTGCCAAAATATAGATCGCTCCAAAATGTTCTCATTTGACAGTTATCGTACTACTTCCACGCTAGTTATTCTTCCGTGGATAAGATATCCCAGGCGTCCCAGCGAACGCAAGTTTTTGTAGAAATCGCAAAACGCATTGAGATTCAACGAGGATATGCCGCCAGCATCCTACGAGTAGGTTTGCCTCAAGGGCCTATTTTAGATCTAAGGTAGGTAGTTTGTAACTTACTATATTTTGTTAGTTATGTCTAAAATAGCTATTACAATAAATTGTTTTATGTACTACACTCTGGCTAGCACGTTCCCCGGTCTGTGGTCGCATCGAGGAAGTTTCAACTACCACTTTATTAAAAACAAGGCCTCTTATACTACAAGGGCATGCTTTACGAGCAAACTTTTTAATTACAGCCTAACCACAATTGGCCCCGTAACCTTGACTTTTCCTCTGAGAAAAAGCCTTCATCAAAAAACTGATCCGAGCTGAATATTCCAATTGCAACAGCAATGCGGAAGTGATGGGCAGCAACTTAATGAAAGAAGGTTAATCCTGGAAATGTACAGTTACATCGGTTAAGACCCGCTGCTGCAATGTTGCGCATCAACGCTGCCACAACTGGAATAACACAATACATGCCCGGCTTATGTCACGGCTCGTGCAGTGAGCCTGGTGTCCGCGTCGGCAACTAATCCCAAGATTTGGCGTAGGCGCTAGTTTTACAAAAGCGGTTTCTATCTAACCTTCCAACCTAGAGGGAAATGAAGGCCTTACCTATTGGGATTAGTCTGGTTTCCTCACGATGTTTTCCTTTACCGAAAAGTGATTGGTGTAAATATCAAATGATATTTCGTACCGAAAAACTCATTGGCATGGCACTGGCTGTCATGATTGAAAGCCGGTACCTTCGGGTTTAAAGGCACAAGCGCTTACCGCTGGGCCACCAACGCAACCTTAGTTGTTACTTTATCTGGGCCGCAACTTGACATCCATCGTGCCTTTTTTGCGTGCTACGAGGTAGCCCTATTCCAACCACCCCAGCTCCTCAACGAAACCTCCTTTACTGTGTTTGGAGTCCCCAAATACTTACTCCTGTATTCTTCTACCTGTTTGCATTCTAGGAGAATATGTTTTGCTGTTTCCTCATTTTCCATGCAGGCTCTGCACATGGGACTAACTGTTATAACCATGTTATATAGGTGTTTGTTTAGTGTATTGTGTCCTGTGATTAGCCCTACTATTTTCCGGAGTTGATGTCTGGGTGTCCCGAGTAGGGTTTTCGTGTACTTGTGGTTTAACTCTGGTAGAACTTCTTTGGTTTGACTACATGTCACCAGGTTGTCCCAGTATTTGTTGTGAAGGTGTCTGTGATATTGATTTAGTTGATTTTGTATGTGCCATAAAGGTAGTGGTATGATAGGTTCCGGTCCGTATGTCGGTATCTCTGACCCTCTCCTTGCCAGTTCATCCGCTGCATCGTTTCCTCTTGGGCCACTGTGTCCAACGCAACCTTAAAATACTTATTTTTAAATGTTTGCGAGATGGTAATCATTTAAATAGGCGTCTTCATCGGCGATAATTTAAATAGTCAACAGAGAATTAAATTTATATTTTTACGATACGATACAATATTTATTTCGCGGTTGATTTAATATCTAACCTTAGATCAAAGCAGTGGAAAATTTCCACTTTACGTAAATCTTAAATAATGTTTGGCTATTACTCTGAAAACTTCGTTGTCCCTTCCACTTGACAGATATTTACGACAACACTTTTATCCGCTATGCAGAATTTCGCTATCCGGACATTTTCGCACCCATTTGAGTTATGATCTGCGAAAACAATTGTAATATTTTACTGAGTTATGGCCATTTTTCAAAACAATCCCGAAAAGGTAGAGGCACTAAATTTGTTCTGATGCGTGTTGTGTGTGTATTAGTATTTTGCCTTATATTTTGAGCCATCAATTTTTCGACGTATTGTATATCTATTTAGTTTACTTCAAGAGCTCCGATTTTTTTTATATTCAGTGAATACCTAAGAAAATACTTTCCAAATAACAACTTTTAAGACAACGTGGGATGTAATATTCATTCATTCACAAAGGGATTCCGCGCGATGTTAATAGCAAAAGAGGAAGATCTTAATGAAAATTCTTAATTAAATATACTTTAAAATTTAGGATGGTAAATATTACGTTACATTTATACATATGTTATTCTAAGAGCTGTTTCTATGAATAATTTATTTTATCTCTGACGGTGTTTTGTATTTTTAAGCAAATTTATTAGTATGAAGAGATTAAGCGTATTTAGTATAATATTTTTAATAAAACTAGTAATTTTTTTATCTATACACGATTTCGACGAAATTGGCTGGAAGCTTTTGGAAGGAACGACCTAGTTTAGTCTAATGAATCCTGATAAAACGCTTGTTTTCGAGTTTTAATGATTTTTTCACAGGTTCTATTATTCTTACCCCCGACGAAAAAACGGGAATATAAATTTAACAAGTATACAGTAAGCGTCAAAAATATCTACACAATTGAGGCCTTATTACATTGTAATACGGCCTAAGTTGTATAGCTATTTTTGACCCTAACTGTACGTGAGCCTATCTGTGATATTGGTGTTCCCTAAAGTATGACGCGGCTTAATGAATGCATTTAAATAAAATCCATCGTTCCATCATACTCTTCGGCTGCGAAACTTGTAGAGTGACAAATGGGCTGAGCACAAGCTACAAGTATTTCTTAATAAGTCCTTTCAGTCGATCCTCCACATCTGCCCGAAGACCATAAGGCATGAGGATTTTTGGAGCATATGCCGTTAGTCTTCTATCGCCCAGGAATTAGCGCTGCGAAAGTTAAGATGGATCGCACGAGCATCGAAAAGCTCCAGTACTGCTTTTGAGTGGCTGCCTCTTCAACTTAGTATTAACGCCCAATCGCTCAAGAAGTAGCGTTACAGAGGTGGATATGGATAGGGCATACCCTTCGAAGATGAGTAACGAACAGCGCTGTGCCTCTTGTCGGTGGAGCAATCTCCAACTCATTCGGTCCTCTGCCAACTCCTTAACCTTCTGGTACGACACAACCTGAACCTTCTCTTTTATTTGGTTAAAATAACTTTTTCTCGGTCTTCCTCTTCCTCTCTTTCCCTCTATCTTTCCTTCTATGATATTCCTAAGAAACAGGTCATGTCAGTAACAGATGTCCAATTAATACTCCTCTTCTGTTTTCTATTGTATCTATAAAATTTCTGTTTTCTTTAATCCTCTCTAGAACCCTCACGTTTGATATCTTTTCTGTCCAGCTAATCCCTTCCATTCTCCGCCAACACCACATTTCGAAGCTTTCTAATCTTTCTCTATCTCTTTGTGTCAGTGTCCACGTTTCGCAGGCGTATAAGGCGATGCTCCATATGTAGGATTTAATAAAGTGTTTTATTGTGCTTTTAGATATTTTTGATTTAAAGATGTGTTTTATGTTATTAAAGGCTTGTTTGGCTATTGCAATTCTGGTAATGATATCTTGGCTACATCTCGACTTGTTGTTAATGATACCCCCAAGGTATTTAAAATTCTCGACTTCTCCCAAAACAGTGTCATTTAGTTTTGATGCTATCATGATTTTTGTTTTGTTGATGTTAATTTTTAAATCTGATTCCTGAAAAACGGAGTCCATGTTGTTAAACAAAAGTTCTAGCTGGTCACTATTTTCAGCAAATGCTGCTATATCATCAGCATAACGTACAAAGTGAATTTTTTGCCCGTTAAACTTGACACCTCCCTGGTCCTTCTCTGTTATTTTGTTGATGGAGTTTTCTATGAAGGCGTTAAAGATTAATGGCGAAAGTGGACACCCCTGTCTTACTCCTTTTTTGATCTTAATGCTTTCTTTTCCTTCCCCTATCTGTATTAAAGTTTCCTGCTCTCTATATAATTCATATATTACTCTTCTGTCTCTATAATCTACTCCTATTTCCTTTAGCGTCTTCATCATAAGTTTCCAGTTTACCCTATCGAAAGCCTTTTCCAGGTCTATGAAGGCGATGTGCGTATTCAAACCCAAATCCATACGCCGGTTAATGATCATCCGTAGTGCTAAGATTGCCTCCCTTGTACCTTTATTCTTTCTAAAGCCGTATTGATCTGGTCCTAATCGAGTTTCAATCTTTGCCCTTATTCTGTGTTGGATAATTGTTAATAATATTTTAGAAGCGTGAGATATCAGACTCAACGTCCTGTGCTCCTCGCACCGCAGTGTATTTAGCTTTTTTGGCAATGTAACCGTTTTACTTACTTGAAAATCTCTATATATCTTGAAAATCTCAATATAGGTATACATATACGTATATAATGTTTTGCCTTCTTAGTTTCACGGAAACGCCCGAACGTGTCATGCTATTTCAGTCACTGTCAGTACTAAAAGCACCGAGGTTGATTGAAGTAGCATGACAAGTATGAGCGTTTCCGAGAAAATATGTGAGCAAAGCATTATGCACTACATCTGTTACATCCCACCGCTGCCGTGTCATGACAAATTGCTGTAACTGTAGATACTTAAATTAGTGGTAACAAGGTTCTGTCGAATTATTTTGGTTATATTGTACCCATGAAGAAAAAGCATTCAAAAATCTTTACAAGAAAATGAAAATGTCTGATATGACTTTTATAAAAGTGTATGGAAAGAAAACGCGGTAACTATAGCTACAATAGCTTGTCATGACACAGTTTGTACTACACAGTTGTCACTACTAGCTGCTGTAATCGATATAACTCAGTTAAAAATAATAAAATATAAAACCATATAATGGCCAATATGTCTATCTATAGTAAAATATCTTATATTTATTTATAATATTCCGATATAAATGTAGAAAAACAATTAGAAACTTCAGAGTCGATTCCCACAAACTTGGTTTTTAGAGATACAGCATTTTGTCATGAGACGACTGATGATCAATGGTTCCTGGATTATAAAATGTATATTTGTTATAAGCATTTTAAAAAACCGTTGCCACACTATCGATCAGCTGTCACTGGAAGTATGAATAAAGACTTTCATGGTACCTAACTCGAAACCTGTCTTCTGTTCAAAAATATTAACGAGTGTTATTTCATTAGAAATACGCGAAAGGGGCCGACTTTTTGATAAAAACCCGTCAAGTGCGAACCTGACTCGCGCACCAAGAGTTCAGTCGCAACTTTAAATTATTGCATGCACACATAAACAACACCGCGAAGTAGAAATCACGGATACAGCGCCATCTATTGCGTCATTAATTTGCGTTGCCTGCTTCATTAACCTAGCCTGTGCTTAGCCAACTAACCCGTAGATAAGCGTTTTTTAGTATGGAAATTGACAGCTAACTCCGGGTTAGCTAGGTAACCCTGGTTAACGACAAGAGGCCCTTAGCATGTGAGTAAGCTTTGACAATTAATATTTTATTTAAAAGAAGGTACTGTCAGCTACATAAATATGTATACAGGTTTTCACCTTTATTCAATTTTGAACCTTCTTCTCTAGTAATAAGTTCTAAAGTGCATGAACATTTATAAACGTGATTGTAGATACCTCCAGCATAATACATATAATTCAAATGAATTGAAAATAATAAAAAAAATTGTTTAAGTCATTAGTTCAGAAATTATGCTCATTCACATAAAATTCCACTTGACCTAGTAATTTAAATTTTGATTTCTATCCCTACATTTTACAATGTACAATGTTAACCAATGTGTATCAATATTTATAAGGCATATACTTATTTAAGCAAATTTTGTTCAAAATAAGTATTCCAAATTTCAAGTGTAAGTATTTTAAAGTTTTTGGTACAGAATCCTTAAAAGGTGCTGGCTTCATTAATTATTTTTAGGAAGCCAGTACAAAAAATAAGGAAAGTAATCACTGAATGGTCATTATGAAATACGAAATAAAGTCCAACTGAAATTATTGAGATGTACTTGTCTTCTGTACATTTGGAATGAAATGCTTAATGAAGAAAATCTTTTACAACACGGAAGTAATACGTAAAATTTATTTTACATAAGTAGTTTAAGTAGGTACCTACTTAAATTTTATTTACACAATTACCTTGTATAAACTAGATATTACTTTAAATAGGCAGTAATAGGTAACTTACCGGTATTTTCCTTAAACTTAAACACAACATGACACCAACACTACTTTAAAAGTTTTATTAGATTGAAATCTGCACAATCGTTCGCAACTTTTTCGTTAACGCAAAACTCGTTAAAAGTTCGTGTAAGTTCACCGTCACTGTATTTAAAAGTACACTTCAAGGTGTTTTATGTGTTGAAAACACATAAGAAGTTGCGATTATCGTGGCCGGTCCAGGGCCCGCGTTTTGCCAGAGAGCAGGTCGGGTGATAAATGCGAGAGTTAGCGCGCGCCTGCCCGCGCATGCTCGCGGTGCGAGACACAGCTGCATTTAGTAACATATTCTACAGTTTCCCCTTAAGTTTCCTTTTGAAACTGTAAGTAACCTTTTGTTATCAAAGATAAAGTTCTTGAATAGGAAACTTATTTTGTTGTGATTATAAAGCACAATGTCGTCTACAAAAGGTTACTAGTTTGTGCACTGCCGGCAAAAATAATTCGTGACAATTTTATTTTATATTTTTAGTTCATAGTTTATTCTTTGAAATCAAAAACCAGTCGCTTTTTTTAAATTTACTCATTTCCCAATCTTCATGATGCAGCAAGTTGAAAAAGAAAAATAACTCATTATTTTATTCAAATAATCAAAATTATACAAAAAGGAATCTGCCACTGTTATTCTTGAGATTAAAGACCCTTGTCACCTATAAGATGTAACAAAAACTCTGATGCTCCATTTAAGGGCGTAATAAACATCGCGATCTAATAAGGAAAAGAAATAAAAACAACTCTGAAGCGAAAATAAAATGGGGCAGATCGTCCGAACATGCCGAATCGGAACGACAACGTATCACCACCATTTTTGATACACCCTATACAACTGTTTGTAGTAGATATACAACTACGGACAGCGCTTAGATGGGAGGATGATTAAGTGTTTTAGTAATTAAACAATATAATGTCGTTTAAGGGATGACTCACACTAGAACTCATGCACGGGAGACGATCTGTCAGTTTCTATGGAAAACGTCACGTGACATCCGAGGGCTCCGAGCAATCACGTGATTATTTCTATAGAATTTAACAGATAGTCCCCCCTCCTGCCCCGTCCCGTCCTAGTGTGAGTCATCCTTAATCCTAATTTATACTGAAGTCATTATCTTCAAAGTTTACTCTATAGGTCTGTTTTCGTAATCTGAATAGATAATATCGTAAGCTGTTTATGATATTGACTAACTATGCTTGGTTACAAGACTTATGTACACACTACTTAGTTAGAGAGATAGGGCCTGTACAGTGATGGCTAACTAGTTCATACAATTACTTACTAAAATGACTTTATACAAATTTGATGACAATTCAAAAAGTACTTAGCCCATACTGTTATTCAAGACACTAATGAATACCATATAAATAATTTACAATGCAAAGTATGTAATACTAATAAGTTACTGCAAAAATATACCTACTTTCCTGACTGTACCTAGTTATAATTTAATCGTCGGTATTTATTAAAATGTATAATTAACAGAAATGGATTTTACACTCAAATTTCTAAACCTAGTTTTGGGAATAAATCGCATCGTTGGCGATAAAGTTGTTAAAGCCCTTTTTGAATGATCATCAAGTTTCAAAATTCATGTCTAGCTACTTTTCGGGAAAAAATCGATTCGTGTCCTTATTAGTTGCCCACCACTGTGTGTATCGTTTTATGGTAAGCGCGAATAATAATACTATATATTTCGTGCATTTAGATGATTTCTATATAACACATATTATGTGATCGGGTTTAGTAAAAGGTAGGGTAGACCGGGACAATTGAAACTATTTGCCTTTACCGCCTGTGACCATTATATTTTTACTAGCTGATGCCTGCGACTTCGTCCGAGGATAATTTTGTTTTGGTGGAAATTGTATTAAAAATTACAGTTTTTACAGTATTATTTATTTATTTATTTATTTAAAACTTTATTGCACAAAAATAAAAGTACAAATGGCGGACTTTATGCCTTAAGGCATTCTCTACCAGTCAACCACTGGGCCAAAAAGAGAGGTTTGCTAGGTGCAGGCAACTTTCTGCTTGCTTTATTTACAATATCTTACAAATGAACCCACGCAAATGAAATAGCAAGTCAGTCTGTTTTGATTTTTTTTGTGCGAGCGCTCCGTACACAAAAAAAAACCTTTCATACGTATACTCTAGAAAAGTACACGATTGAACCTACGCAAGGGAAAAAGAAGTCAAGCTGGTTACATTTTGTTTTAATGCAGGGGGCTTCGCGGGCGAAGCCTCTTCTGGCCCTTGATTTCTTTCGTACTATACATAATTTTTAAGAAAAAAAAACCGACTTCATTTGGTTCCCGGTAAAAGTGAAATTAAGAATTTGTTTGAGTTAGCCAGTTTACTTCACAAATATCCAATACACCGCACGTATACGATCAAAAATTGAGGAGCTTTCTTAATGTCCTAGGGCTTCCATCATTACATTTGAAGTATAATCAAACGGAACTCCCTTGTAGACCTTTAAACAAACAAAATAACAATGTGTTAAATTGGATGACAGACTGTAAATTAACGAGCATATTCATTATGCCATCCCTGATTATCAACATCAGGTCCACTCCAGCAAAATTATGGCCACAGTAAGAAAATGCCTAAGCTAATTATGAACACCCTCTAATCACAATTAACCTGCCGTTCAAATTTGAAGAGTTCTCTGAATTCTTCTAGAACTCCATCATCAGAATATAAATCAAATCAAAAAGATGAATGTCACAACTAGGATAATAAGTAGAGCTAGGTTTATTAACCAGTTCCACTTTGCGATCCCTGGTCTTCATCATCAGATCAAGTTCATCAAAATTTTGGCTCCGCCAAAACACTGTTTTAGTTACTTAAGGAAACCCTCAAATCAGAATGCATGTGCCGTTAAAATTTGAGGAGTTCTCTCAATCCCTCATGAAGCCCATCATCAAAATATAACTATAATCAAATAGGACTATCTTGAAGGTATTTCTTTACAAAGAAAAGATGAATGTCTCAAATCGGATGATAGAGCTGGGAATTAACAAGCAGTTCCACTTTGCCATCCCTGGTCTTCATCATCAGGTCCACTCCACCAAATTGATGATTTTCGTAAAGAAATGCTCGAGTTTCTTAAGAAATCACCCAAATCAGCATGCATGTGCCTTTCAAATTTGAGGAGTTCCCTCAGTTCCTCATGGATCCCATCATCAGAAATTGATTTTGAAAAAAACGGAACAAATCTGGAACCATCTATTTTCAGAAAAAAAAATATTTTTTTAAATCGGACGATAATCCTGGGAATTACCAAGCAGTTCCACTTTGACATCCCTGGTCTTCATCATCAGGTCCACTCCACCAAATTGATGATATTCGTAAAGAAATGCTCGAGTGTCTTAAGAAACTACCCAAATCATCATGCATGTGCCTTTCAAATTTGAGGAGTTCCCTCAGATCCTCATGGATCCCATCATCAGAAATTGATTTTGAAAAAAACGAGACAATTTTGAAACCATCTATATACAGACAAAAAAATATTTTTTTTAATCGGATCATAGTCCTGAGAATTACGAAGCAGTTCCACTTTGCCATCCCTGGTCTTCATCATCAGGTCCACTCCACCAAATTGATGATTTTCGTAAAGAAATGCTCGAGTTTCTTAAGAAATCACCCAAATCAGCATGCATGTGCCTTTCAAATTTGAGGAGTTCCCTCAGTTCCTCATGGATCCCATCATCAGAAATGAATTTTGAAAAAAACGGGACCAACCAGGAACCGTCTACTTTAAGAAAACAAAAAAAAAATTCAAATCGGTTCAGTAATGACGGAGTTATGAGTGAACATCCATTAAAAAAAAAAAAATAATAAAAAAAAAAATTCAGTCGAATTGAGAACCTCCTCCTTTTGTGAAATATTGAAGTCGGTTGAAAAAAGTACGACTGGACCTACGCAAGTAAAATAAGAAGTCATGGTGTTTTCAATGTTTTTGTGCCCTGCCTTTCGAACCCCCTCGTTTATTCGTTACAAAATGTAACGAATTAACCATCGCAAGTGAGTTAAAAAGTCAATCTCTATTTTCAATTTATTTTAGTGTGAGACGCACTTAGAACTAGAACCCACTTCTTACCCTTGACTGCTTTCAAACTCAAAAGAAAGGTAGGATTGAACCCATGCAAGTAAAATAAGAAGTCAAGCTGTTTTCATTTTCTCTTAGTGCGGGGGGCGGAGCCCCGCGAAGCCCCCTTTCTGAACAAAATGTTTCGAATAAACCTACGCAAGTGAAAAAAAAGTGAAAGTCTTTTCCTAAGTCCTTTCCTAAAATGTTCCTAACACCCCATTTCTTTAAATCAGCCTTGTGCTAGTTGTGCTTCAAGGTAGCCAACATCTCGCAACAAGCGGCGGGATTTGTGCCAATGCCCATATGCTTATATGCTAAGAAGTCCAAAAAAGTCAAAAATTAAAACCTAGGCGCTTAACAGGACGAAGTCTTAAGCTCTGTAGATTTTATACAGGCCCATATCTAAAGTTAACTATATAATTCAGCGCTTATCTCCTAAAGGGCGTGCCAAGAAGGAAATAGTGCATGTGGATAATCTTAAAAAATACTTTCCGAGATCAGTAGTATTACAATAGTACAATTGATAAATACTTCATTTACTAGTAACTTTTATTACGCTATTTACATCCTTTATATCACGCTCTTAGTAATTGAATAAATTGGGTAGTTAGGTGTAAATAATGTATTAATTAAACTTTGTTTTATAATTTAAACTTTCGTGAGACATATTGATATTAAATTGCAACGGTTAACACTCACGTATTTTTATCACAATACAATTCAAGCTGTTCTAATTCAAACTTTGTTTTGATGGGTATTAGTTTAGCCCACGTTTAATAGGCTCGCAAGGAACTTGGGCATTGGCACTAACCCCGCCGCTTGTTGCGAGACGTTGGCTACCTTGAAACATAAGGCTGATTTAAAGAAATGGGGTGTTAGGAACATTTTCAACTCCTAGTTAGGGCGGACTAGGATAGGGCGTAGTATTTGTAAGTGTAAGCTGCTGCTTTCACCCGAGAAGGCGAGATATGTAAAGCTTCGCTACCTTTACAGCCCCGTTGGTTTGATGGAGAGTCTGGCATTATAAGTATTTAAATTAGGAACACTAACGAGTGCTGTCAAACCAACAGCATGTTCTCTGAGGGTTATTCCTGAAGCAGGAGCCTAGACATAAAGACTATTGTTTATATTTTTGTGGAATAAAATAATAATTGGTAAAAGGAGTGTTTTGCTCCTCCCGCTTGGCCGACCCCTTTAAAGTAGAAAGATGCTCGCTCAGATTTTTTCAAGGTTAGTTATCTGGTTCCTAAATAAAATGTATGAGGAAACCGGACTAATCCCAATTGGGTTCTAGTTTACCCTCTGAGTTGGAAAGTCACATCTGATGGCAGTCGCTTTCGTAAAACTAGCTCTTATGTCGCTTAATTGCCAAAGCGGATTCCAGACTCCCTGACCAGTACCATAATAAGCCTGGAAAATGCTAGGAAGAAGAGAATAATCTATCAATTCCTACCCCTTTTTGGGAATACAAGCATGTGTTTATTATGTACCTACTAAAACAAACTTACAAGAACCTTATATAAAGACAATAAAATAACAGTTTTCGGTACATCAACAAATTGCATAAATTTAAAATTTACTTTGTTATGTTGGTATCACTATTGATTGTTATACTTTCATAGAATTTCTCAGATTCTGCTTCAGTGTGAGTTCGTGACAAAACTCTACAGTGAAAAGATTAAGCGTTCCAGACAATGACAGTTAAATTGGACTGACTAGATAAGTCGGACATTCAGTGGTATTATCGTGCGATTTAAATAGGTGACCATTTTATCGGACTTTTAAATTAAAGAAGCTTAACTTCAGCAAATTTATTTAGCAGGTAGGCGATGGCTTGCTGTGATAAGCATTGCTTTATTTAGGAATTTTCTACATTCAGGAAATTCTTACTTACGTCCACAGATAAACCATGTAACACTCAAAGATATTTTAATAGTGCTGTGGCATACATATTAATGCCACGTATTTTCTATTTTAAACAACAAACACACAATACGTACTGATCCTGAATATCCTGATTAATATATTAATATTCATGATAAATGATGTGGATTAATGTTTCTGTAATCTTTTTATACGCCAAATGTTTATAATGAATAGCGGCTTTACCCTTAATCATCTACGAAAGGTCTCTCAGACCTTTGCAATTACAAAATAGCGTATAAGTCAACGCGGGTTCAAATAAAGAATTGAATTGTATTGAATTGATTGCACGGACCGCACGGCCGCGCGGACGGGGTGACATTGTACCTTTTCCCGCTGACCTCCTAGTGACGTCAATGTAATCCACGGGTTCGGTCTTGTGTCTTTATAAATTTGGTGAGCATACAAGGTCTCAGCGACCTTGCGTATCAACGCAACGTACTTTATCTTGCTGGTCTGTGAGACCTTGTGTAGGTGGAAGCGGTCTCAGCAACCTTGCGTAGGTGGTAGAGTACTATATATCTTGCTAGTTTGTAAGACCTGGCGTAGGTGGTTATTTTTATTTTTATCAGCTTGAAAATTTAAAAGTTAATGCTTTTGATGGATTTGCAATTTAATAAAAAAACTAAAAACTTGTTACAATATAAAAATTATAGCTGGTAAGATATAGTGCTAACATAAACCCTGTTAGTATTCTGGACCCCAATTTTAACCCTCAGTAATCACATTTTCCTTGAAAAAAGCTGGTGTGTAAAAATAGTACATTTTGATGCTAGTGCGGAAAGTATGTTATTACTTCACGAGTCCCGAGGTATCTTGCCACGAGCCGTAGGCGAGTGGCAATACTCGGGACAAGTGAAAAATGACATATCCGCACGTGAATCGAACGACGTTTTTCAATACAGATGCGAAAAAAAAATTAAAATACATAAGAACGAATTTAAAGTTTTTTTATTATTTCCGTGACACGATTGTAATACAGTTGATATATTAAGAACTTCTTCAAAATGTTTATCTTATCTTCTTTACTTTCTCATTTTCAATCTCATAATAATAATTTTTTCAGTCCTCCGGCCGGTAAGCGCCACTTTACGCAAAACTAAATTGCCGCCTGCCGGCTCCGTCGGGCTGAAAAATAGTATACAAACCTCGGCCGGTAAATGGGAAAGCCTCGGATCACATGTTAGTCGACCTCGGCTTCGCCTCGGCCGACAATTACATGGAGTCCGAGGCATTTCCCACTTAAACGGCCTTGGTATGTAATGTACTAGTGATGATACTACTGGTGTACTAGTGGTGATAGTGATGATGAAGGAAGTTTCCACAGTTTGCCTTTATCGCTTCATGATTTCCTTAACTCTCAGTGCAGTGATGTCGCAAAAAATTTTAATGCAGTTCATATTAACGCGCAGAGCATTCCTGCTCATTACAGTGATTTGGTGCATACTTTTGATTTACAAAATATTCACGCTGTCCTTGTCTCTGAATCGTGGCTAAAACCTGTCCTGCCCTCTTCTGCGTTTGCTTTGCCTGGGTTTAATTTAATTAGAAACGATCGCACTGGAAGAGGTGGTGGCGGGGTGGCGATTTATCTTCGTACTTATATTCCATATTCCATTGTTGCCCAATCTATTTGTTCCCCTTCTTCTGATATGGCAGAGTATGTTTTTCTTGAAGTCTCCTTATCTCACTCTAAACTTCTTCTAGGGGTCTTTTACTCTCCTTCTCTTCACGTAAATTATTTTAATTCACTTGAGAAACTTTTAGAAGATCTCATGCCTTCCTGTACTCATCATATTTTAATGGGTGACTTTAATACCTGTTTGCTTAAGAATGACCATAGAACCAGATCTCTTAGCACCGTGGTAGAGGCCTGCAACTTAAGTATATTGCCTTCTGGTCCTACGCATCATTTTCCAAACTCTACTCCTTCTCTTTTAGATTTAACTATTGTCTCGTCTCCTACTCACGTTGCTAAATTCGGCCAATACTCTGCAGATTCTTTTTCATATCATGATTTGCTTTTTCTTTCGTACAAAATTCGTCCTCCCAAGCCTAAGTCTAAAATTCTTTTGCAGCGCAATTTTAATCGGTTGGATGTTAATAAGCTCCGGGAAGATGCTTCCAACATGGATTGGGGGAGTATTTCACGGGCTGGTACAGTGAATGATCAAATTGAGCTTTTTAACAGTCTCCTTATTCATCTCTTTGACATTCATGCACCAGTTCGTGCTGTTAAGGTGAAGCATCTGCCTGCTCCTTGGCTCACTTCAGATATCAAGGTTTTAATAGAGAAGAAAAATTTGGCCAAATCGAAGTACAAACTTAACAGTTCTGATAAAAACAAGGCCAAATATCATACTCTGCGCAATCGGTGTAGCACCATATGTCGAGATGCCCAGAGGCGCCACATACACAGCTCTGTTGAGAATGGTGATCCAGCCAAGGTTTGGAAGTTCCTTAGAACTCTTGGTGTTGGAAAACCTCGACAGTCTACCCATCCTGTGAACATTAATTTGGATTCATTAAATCAGCATTTTTCCTCTTCAGCTTCTTTTAGTGGACCTGTTAAGGAGGATACCCTTAACAGTCTTTCTAATCTTACGTGTTCAGGTTTATCTCCTTTCAATTTTCGTCAATTCACTGATAGCGACGTTAAGAAGAGCCTGCTTTATATCAGTTCAAATGCTGTTGGTGTTGATAGCATTAGTCGTAACATGATCGTTCCTCTCCTTGATATATTAGTTCCTATTATTACCGGCATATTAAACCTCTCCTTATCTTCCAGTACATTTCCTTCTTTGTGGAAAGATGCCGATATCATTCCTCTCCCTAAAAAATCCAATCCTAGTTCTTTTTCTGATTACCGCCCTATTTCGATTCTTCCTTATCTATCCAAAGTCCTGGAGCGGCTAGTGCATCAACAATTAACTTCCTTTTTAAATAGAAATAGTCTTTTAAATCAGTTTCAGTCTGGGTTTCGTTCTGGCCATAGTACTACAACAGCTTTAGTCAAAGTCACTGATGACATTCGATTGGGCATGAATGATAGAAAGCTTACTGTGCTAACCCTTCTGGATTTCAGTAATGCTTTCAATACAGTTGACTTTGACATTCTACTTGCCATCCTACGCTCTCTTAATGTATCTACTGCAGTGCTTGGCTGGTTTCATAGCTATCTAAATGGTCGCCGGCAAAGAATTAAGGTGGATACTTCGCGGTCTTCGTGGTGTAGCACGCTGGCAGGCGTCCCGCAAGGCGGCGTGCTCTCCCCTCTTTTATTTTCTATCTTCATCAATTCCATTACTTACAATCTTTCATCTTCTTATCACCTGTATGCCGACGATCTTCAGATATACTCACAGGGTGGGCTGGGCGATCTTCCGTCCGTCATAGAGAGCACGAATGCTGACTTGGTACGCATTTCAGACTGGAGTCGCAACTATGGTCTGACAGTGAACCCTTCAAAGACCCAAGCCATTATAATCGGTAGTAACAAATTTATGACGAAAGTTGATTATAATAGTCTCCCTCCGGTTCTCTTTGATGGGATTCTAATACCTTTTTCTAAACAAGTAAGAAACCTGGGTATAATTCTGGATTGTACGTTATCCTGGATTCCCCAAGTGAGCGAGGTGAGCAGGAAGGTGTTCGCTGCAGTCGGATCCCTCAGGCGGCTTCGTAATTTTTTACCTATCGCCACTAAAATTGCGCTTGCTCAAACGTTGCTTCTTCCTATACTGGATTATGCAGACATATCTTATCTTGACCTTACCGAGGAGCAACTAAACAAACTTGAGCGTATTCAAAATCTTTGCATAAGGTTCATTTTTGGGTTACGCAAATATGACCATGTTTCTTGTTTTCGTTCTCAACTCAAGTGGCTCCCTATCCGCTATCGTCGTAATTCCCATATTCTTTCACTTCTCTATAGCATTCTTTTCAACCCTGCAACCCCCTCCTATCTCAAGCAGCGTTTTAGTTATCTCAATTCTCTTCGTTCCTCTCAAAACTTGCTTCTGACTGTGCCATCCTCCTCTTCCAAATTTTATAATACTTCTTTCACTTTTCAAGCAACCCGGCTGTGGAACTCTCTCCCTCTTGATATAAGGCGTGCTCAATCTGTTGCTTCTTTCAAATCTCTCCTTAAAAAGCACTATTTATCACTTCCTTAGTTCCTGTTCATGTAACTATTGTTTTCCTTTAATTTGACTGTGTAAAATCAGTAATCTGCTATCATCATTTCGCTTAATTAGTTTGTATTTGTATATATGTATTTATATATTTATGTATTTTGGTATGAACATATAATATGTATGTATATGTAATTGTGTGTGTGTTTGTTTTCTTTTTTTGTAGATTTGTTTTTTCTGTTTATGTCATATATTTTGGTTCTCACATAATACTTTTTCCAGTTTTGCACCACCTACTGTATGTATACTTTTCTTAGTGTAGTGTCTCCTCTACCCAAAGGTTGTCTGGAAGAGATCGCTCTTTAGCGATAAGACCGCCTGTTGTTTGCCTCTTTTTCATGTGTAATCTATACCAGTTTGTGTTATTTTTGTTGTTTTGAGGTGCAATAAAGAGTTATTGTATTGTATTGTACTATTAATAAACAAAATAATAAATCGCATGTGACAAATCGTATCGTCATGTCTTAGAGGCCCTTCCAACATGTTTACCTGGTTGAAAAACGCCTCTACTTTGACTGACATTTCGTAGGCTCTGTTCCGTTTCATACACACAGATTTATAAGAACTGTTTTCAATGTTAATATTTTTAATGTATGATCATTAGTATGATGAAGAAGTAATTATGGAAATATGAAATATCAATATCTTTAATATTATTGCGTTAATAGTAGGTATTTAGTTTTATTACGGCATTTACGGCTCGGTAAAGTTAACGAACAATAATACTCTTCGGTAAGCAGTCGTGAATTGGAACACAACTAAATTTAAAAAGATTGGAAAAGTAAAAAGCACTAGTTCGCTAAAACAAACTTTGCGCACGCAAAACAGCCAAAAAAAGGGCACTTTTTGAGCAACTGTATTGAAAAACATGTTTACCACATTACATATTTGAACAATGAACAATGTATCCCAGAAACGCGAGTTCTCGGCCTCGTGCCTCTCCCGAATTTCCCGAATTCTCCTATGACTTTCTTCTACTTTCCCTTTATTTATAAGCATTATGGTATACTTCACAGAGGTTTCTGCTTAAAAAAAAACTATTTTATATAGGTAATATAATATTGGGTGAATACAAGTATTCGTAGGTATTAGTTTAATGTCGGACCTAGTGACTAAGGGAAATCGATTATTTAGATATACTGGTTTAGGCTTCCAGCTTCATTATCTTCTCGCTCTGCAACCCTAGGGAAACACGATGTTCTAAATAACGTAACATGCGTGAAATTTTGCTATTAAAAAGTTTAATTGGACGTTCATAGAGCTTAAACCCTAACTGGAGCTTACGTGTTGAAATGATGGAACACGTGAAGTCTTTGTGGAGTGTTTCTCTATATTGTAGGTACCTACTTCAAGAGTTGCATTCAAGCGAATATAAGTAGAGTAGGGATGTTACGGAGCTCAGTTCTGGTTCCGTTAAGTCGGAACATAAAAATGTGGCATCAACTTTTATCGAACTTTAAGAATTTAATTCGTCCCAACTCAACCTATTTTACGGTAACGCGCTATATGCTGTTGTAGATGCAGAAGGTGGTGACGAGCTGCATACGCAAGTAGTGTGCCCTACTCTTGAGTACGTTACTCGACTTAAATGTATAACTAACTCTACGTGATATTGATTTACTAATAGCCCCTTTCCTGAGTGGCCTACTTCGGAAACACGTAATCTAAAAGTAAGTTCCGCACACGTTTCGTTTTCCTGTCGTTTTTCTCGGTGGGGATTTGTTCCGTAGCTTATGGAACGATATTATTTGAAGATAAGAAAGTTACTTTTCGTTTTTTTAACAGGACTGTAGGAGCAAAAAATAGTCTTTGGTTGTCTTAATGCCTGCATTTGTAAATTCAGAAACGTCCCCTTTTGTTGTTTATATTATCCTACATGCTGTTAAAGATGACTCACACTAGGACGGGGCGAGACAGGACAACCTGTCAATTTCTATAGAAAGAATCACGTGATAGCTAGGAGCCCTCGGATGTCACGTGACGTTTTCTATAAAAACTGACAGATCGTTCCATCCCGCCCCGTCCCGTTCTAGTATTCTAGCATTTTTATTACCTAATCGATGGAATTAATTAATTAAATAAATAATAATAATAAATATTGTGGAACAATCGTACACAAATCGATCTAGCCCCACTGTAAGCTCAAAAAGGCTTGTGTTGTGGGCACTAGACGACTATATATATAATCGATAGATAAATAGAAATACATAGAAAACATCCATAACTCAGGAACAAATAAACACAAATAAATACCCTGACCAGGATTCGAACTGGGGACCTCCTGCTTCGTAGGCAGGGTCACTACCAACAAGGCTAGGGGGCCGTTTAAGTCGTTAATATGTGGTAGCAAAATGTATTTACGCCAGGGTGTGCACGCTTTAGATGCACACTTTTTTACACGAACAGGGATACATTGTTGCTCACAAACGGTGAGAAAAATCGCATTTTGCTGCGAGCAAAAAACAGAATAATCATGAAGTGTCATTTAAGTTTTAATTACGTTTCAAAGGGTGGGGTTATACGAAATCGTAATACTCAGATGCCATTGCTCTATTAATTCATTTCATTCACATCGCTAGAAAAAAGAGACAGACAAAAATATGTTCGAATGTCAATCACATTCCAGACCTTCCAATTTCGAATTTAAGACCGCCCAAAAGTTTTTTTTGTCCAGTTGACAAGTTTTGACAAGCTAAAGCTCTAAACCATAATGCCTCGAGGAAAATGTTCAAAAACTCCTACGATGTTACAAGATTTTCATCACGGTACGCTGACTTAAATTAACATACCGGATGTAATATTCACGCGATACGGATCTTATTATGGGAAATTTCAATAAGCCCGTAGCATGGTATGTTGAGTGGGATCGGATACGCGAATCCATGAAGAGCCTTATTTGCATATATCGTTATCGCGGGAGCAAATACGATTTGACAGTACTGAAAGATTATAAAAAAACAGTCATAAACAGAAATGACCAGGGATCGGACAAAAAGTGCGGATTCATACAAGATTATCCCGAGTTAGAGGCTCGCGATACTAATACTATTTTGCTCAAAGTGCAATGTTAGTTTTTGTAAAACCAAATCTTCTGTGAAACGTCATTTTAACTCGGCAAGCCACACTTCTCTCAAAAAAGATTTTAGGTTGGAACTGACAAAATTTTTAGTAAGCTGTAACATACCGTGGTCTCAGATAGAGAATTCTGTATTTAATTTTTTTTAAGATTGCGTATATGGAAAATTTGGCAAAGACATGAAATTCTGCAAGTTGAATACAACTAGCGCGCTCTAACGGATACGTTTCGTACTCCGACGGTAGGTAGCTCTCACGGCACCCGTAGATTTAGATTGGTTTGGCAGATTTCCACTACGTCGCATGTCCCACGTTCATTCTGCCTTCAGGTTCAGCCCATTCATAAATAAAATCTGTGACGTCGGTGGCAATTCATTCAAGTAATGAGATTCTAATCTCGCGTGGACGCCCGCCCTGGCAATTTAGCATTTTGGCTGCTATGAGAAGTTAATTTGGGTTCTTTAGCGCTGAATATAAGGTAAAGGCCCCTAATACCGTGGTAAATAGCAACATTTCAAATGACTCCAAAAAATTATGGGTGTCGAAGCTCTTTTGCGACCGAACATATTTTTTTTATTAAAGAGGGTTTACTTATTCTTCAGCGTAGTATATTTTTGGACTCGTTTTCGTGTATTTTATTTGTTAAAATAATTATTGAAACTAAAATGCCCAAATCTTCTATTACCGTGGTAGTGTGCAGGTTTTGATTCTATTACCGCGAAATGAGCTTTTATTACCGATGGTAAAGAAAACAGCAATTTTCTACCATCGGTATTGGAAACCCGACTCGGGGGCATTGACCTTACATCCGAAACATAATACCGAGGGTTAAAAAACTTAGGGTCATTGACCTTACCACCTGATAACTAATTGTAAGTCGTTCGTAATCGTAATATGCGTCATTCTAAGATTCCAAATTTTATAAAAGTAAAATTAAATTACTTTTTCCGCTGTTATACTAATTCATTTCTCTTTGCAACTACGAAATTAAGAAATACCTATACTAATATATCACTCGGTAAAAGATACTTCTTTGAGAACCCATCACCGACTCAACAAATATAGAATGGGTCGGAAATAGATTCCCATACATTCTATTACCGAGGGTAATGTAATCGTACAATCGGTAATAGGTTTACTTTAGAGTATTGTAAAACCTAATTCCGACTGATAAAAACATTAGTACACCGTGTTTTTTAAATTAGAAATCAATAATACATATTACAATCTTTGTATAGAACCAAAATTACATAACTGGTAGGTAAATTTCGCTAAATATCTCAATATTTAAACAACGAGACGAATTAAGGGTATCTATAGAAACTAGAAAATCAGTCCTGAAGTTATTGCTAAAAATTAACGGTTTGCCGGATACTTTCCATACAACGGAAATAGATATTTATTAGCGTGAATAGATCAAGTTTGGATTAAATGCAAGAAAGTACATATTAGATGACATATAAAATAAATAAAGCATAAAAAGCAAAACTACCTTTTTAACTATTTCCGTGGTATACCACGGAATTAAAAACCACACTAAAAACAGCGCCTATCACCGCTGTATTTTGTTTTTAATTTTAAACGTATTTCGAGGCTAAAAATATTTAAACAGTACTAAGAGGTTGTTTATAAAACTATGTTTGACCGTATAAAAACTACAACATTACTTAAAATTGCTTTAGTTATAATGTAAATGCTTTATAAAGTTCGACTACACATACTTGTGTCGTCACGCGTTTGTATGGCAAGTCCTCGTCCAGTGCTGCCGTCGTGGTAACTGACGAATTGCACGCTCTTTGTTTCACTTACACAGACTAGCACTATCAGGTCCGTTAGCTAATTATATAAGCTTCGTCCATATAAAATATATTTAAAAGGAAGTTGATTGGTTTGCTTTTAAAATGCGTATTTCGGAATGCCACGGTAATAGGTGCCAAATTTGGCACCCTCGGTATTAGGCACCTTTACCTTACAGAGTGTTTTCAAACTTTCGCGAAAAATTATTTGATTGTGTTCCATACATCGACATCGGAATTGTCAAAATGTATGAAAAAGATAAAAGTTGTTCAGTAGGTAATCACCTGAATAATCACCTCGCAATGTGCGAAATGTCCAAACCTTAGCCACATTGCCTCAAAAAACGCCTTTTTACAACTTGTGTGTTAAAACCCGAAATACTGTATAATCAAATATTGCAGCGCTGCATATGTGGTGAAAAAGATCGCGTTTAACTGATTTTCTGGAAGACTGATTAAATTACGTTTAGGTAGAAGTTTTATGTGCACAGCGAATTAACAACTGACGGAGTGTTATATGGTATGCAATTAAAAGTATCAGTAGGTATAGCTATAGTTTTTTTTATTTCGTTAAGTTTTAAAAATTAAGCATATCTCGTAAACTAGGTATTTTACGCCTGTCTGTTGTATATTGATTTTAAACTATCGTGAGACATATTAATAATTATTATAACGAAATGTCGCGCTTAGTGACTAAAAATACGTCAGTGTAATCCGTAATTTATTATATTATCTGTTAAATAATAATATATAATATATTCTATATAATATATAATAATGAATGCTTTGTAGCTTAAATAGCATAATGCAACGTACAGAGATAACAGCCAGACATACGACTAGTTTGGTTAAGCTGAAACCGAGATGCTTACGCTCGTGCTAACAAGACATGCAAGATATGCAATGCATAAACAAGATATGCTTGGTCTGTTTGTATTTTCAGGATCTTATTTTCCTTCTAGATTCGTAAAAAAAGTTTTATATTCCTATTTTCTTATGTTTTTAATAAGATATCTTTTTTTAGTAAACAAAGACGTGATTCCAGAAGTTGAGTTTGATTTTTGAGAGCAAAGTAACTCCAAATGTTCGGTAATTATTCATTTTTTTGCGTCCAGTTCGAAACTTTTACGTCAGACGGCAAGGTCATTCAGGTAGGAAGGTAAAATTCTATGTCGAATGAGCATTTTGTACACTGTTGAACGCGACTGTACACTAAAATTAAGAAAAGTTACATTATATGCCAAGAAAATTAGATCAATAGAAAGCATTTCCAGGAATAAATTATAGACGGAGAGCTAGCGACCAAATGTGGCTTCAGCTGTATTGAAACTCCGTTAGCTACTTTTTCCTATAATCATCGTGCTGGCAGGCCGCGCGCGGTGGGTGCGGGTGTAGTGGGGTGGGGAAAAAAATATAAAATATATGTATGCTTGTATGAAAACCAACCATCTGTCTATCACCGCTCGCTAAAACCGGTTGGTCGTTTAATGCGGCGTCGTATTAGTAAATCGGATTCTACGGCTTACGGGTAAGTGTAACTCACTCATCCTCATCCTCATCCTCATCCTCATCCTCATCCTCATCCTCATCCTCATCCTCATCCTCATCCTCATACTCATACTCATCCTCATCCTCATCCTCATCCTCATCCTCATCCTCATCCTCATCCTCATCCTCATCCTCATACTCATACTCATACTCATACTCATACTCATACTCATACTCATACTCATACTCATACTCATACTCATACTCATACTCATACTCATACTCATCCTCATACTCATACTCATACTCATCCTCATCCTCATCCTCATCCTCATCCTCATCCTCATCCTCATACTCATACTCATACTCATACTCATCCTCATCCTTATCCTCATACTCATCCTCATACTCATACTCATACTCATCCTCATCCTCATACTCATCCTCATACTCATCCTCATCCTCATCCTCATCCTCATACTCATACTCATACTCATACTCATACTCATACTCATACTCATACTCATACTCATACTCATACTCATACTCATACTCATCCTCATCCTCATCCTCATCCTCATCCTTCATCCTCATACTCATACTGACATTTACATTATCTCTCGTCGTCATCCCGACTGACATTTACATTATCTCTTTGACTTAGCTCTTGACTATGACACGAATCATTTAAAACATAATAGAATGTATAATGAAAAGTTTTAGACTGATCCTTTGGTTTACTTTTTTATCTTTCCTTAATTTCTCACATATGCGTCAACAGTGATAATGCGACAATAAAAGTCTTGTTTATTACCAATTAATCTGTGAACATTCGACCAGACTGTTCGACTGAGGTTTTGACATACTTTGACTGTGACTATTCTGACTCATATCTGTTGCCTTTACACCTTTACTTGGTTGACACTCTGACCTTGACAAACATGACTTGAACAACTTAATGTGTTGACTATTTCTGAGTTCTTGACTAAATAAGACCTAGGATACTCAGTTTTAGAGACAATAGTACCTTTTGACCATGACACATCATTAGGATTTTTCTTAAAGAAAACTGCATCATTGTCCTTGAACTCCTGAGGAGAAATAGCATTTTTGTTATAGTATACCTCTGTTTTAGCCCTTAATTTTGACTTATTTTTAGAATGTTCTGCAAATGTAATGACTTTAGGCTTTAACATTAGTAGGTTTTGTTTGTGGGTCTTTTTTTTTTTTTTTTTTTTTTTTTTTACGTGGAGGAATGCATTTAGGCATCCCGCCTAGCCGGGGAACTAGGACGGGTATGTGGGACTCGCAGGTCCGGACCCGCACTACCCACTAAACCATCCACGGTATGCCCATCTTGCAGCGTTGGTGACGGTGACACGGGATTGCCCTAGGCTCACAACCGCGAACACCGCCTGCTGCGACAGCCGAAGCTGTCCCCTCCTTGAGGCCGAAGCCCCTGGAGCCGAAGCTCCCCCGCCCGAAGGTAGCGTGCAGGGCGACACCACACGCTGGTCCCTCATGACAACCTCCACGCCGGGAGCGAGATGGAAAAACCCCGGGTTCCACCCCCTCAGGTTGCCTTTGCGATTTTTTATAGAGGTGGTCATCCTCGCAGCCACCACGCCGGCGCCGGCCAGCAGTGGCAACCCCCGGTCCGTCATCATAGGCCCTCTGCCTAGACAGGGTACGGGACCGCAGTTTTATACAGGACAGCGGCATTCCTGTCGGCAGACCCGGAGGCCCCCTCACGCCAACACTCAGAAGTTCTCTCCCTCAATGAGAGTACTCCCTGTACGGAACCCCCCAACCCCCCCTGACAGGATATTTGCAGCACCAGTAAGAAATCCTCGGAATCTTCCAAGAGATCGCTTACCGTTGCCCCCAGGAAGCACCGTCCAGGAACCCTTCCCTTTTTCCCGAATCAACCGGATCAAGGAGAATGGGAAGAGCCCTGGCACTCGAGGAGGTTTCCCGTTGTAGCCCCCCTTGTTTGTGGGTCTTAGCTTTCTTGACATGAGTAATTCTGACGGCGATTTTAAATTACCCCTAGGTGTTGTTCTATATTGCAACAACCCTAAATGAAAATCTGTATCAGAGTCTTGACATTTTCTTAATATGTTTTTATTATTTTTACAGATACTTCTGCTAGACCATTTGACCTTGGGAAATGAGGACTAGACACTATGTGTTCTATATCCCAACTATTAAGAAATTTCTTGAATTCCTGACTATTATATGGTGGACCTCCATCACTAACCAGTTGCAATGGGATACCATGACGTGAAAACATTGACTTTAAATGTTGAATGACTGTTTGACTTCTATGATCAGTATTTAACTGTGCAATTTCAATATAATTTGAATAATAGTATACTACTATAGTAGTTTATGCAACAGTGATATAATAAGGGTTCTTAAAACTTGAGGGTCGCCGTTACAAAACGAGGCGAAGCCGAGTTTTGTAATAATAGACCCGAGAGTTTAAGAACAAATTATGAGCTGTTGCATACCCTAGTTTTTCTACGACAGCTAAAATAGCGTAAAAAGCAAAATCTAGAAACGTGGCAGAATAGGGAAGATGTTGTGCCCACTATGAAAATTAAAAAAAAACAACAACAGTGCTAATATAAATGTATGAAAATCCATAGGAGCAGTGTTCTTATGGAATACCACAGACAACGTTATAATGTATACTTTTTAAATATCGCTGTCAGTCATCTAATTGACAGATAGAAGTGCTGGAGTAGAAAAATAAATATTTTTTATTATTGTAGTCAAATAAATCTGTCGCCATCTTTTGCCATGGTAGGCAAGGCTGTTCATGTGGTAATAAAGTTTCTTTTGTTTTATTTGGACTATATGTCATACAAGACTCACATTGTCTTACTTTCATTTCTATGTCGTGATATATATTAGGCCAAAAAACTAAACCTCTTGCCAAGTTTTTTGTTTTTTCAAACCCCATATGACCTTCGTGAAGAATATTTAATATTTCTGACCGCATTGACTTTGGCCGCATAACAGACTTGTTTTTAAATACTATATCATCAATGGCATGTATTTCATCACGAATATTCCAATAAGGTAATGTTATCGGATCACATTGTGTCTTACTGTTTGGCCATCCATTTAAATAATAATCCTGTAATTTTACTAATGTTAAATCTAACTTAGTCTGATCTTTAATTTTTTGTAATTTATTTTGAGAAATGGCTAAATTGGAAGTTACCGATGTTACTTGACAGACAATGTTATCATCAGACAATGTTATCATCAAAAAACATCATGATTATCGTTTTTATGGTTTATCGAGTCGCTGAAATCAAAAACAACAACCATTTTAAAATCCAATGAGGTGGACGTATGATACACCATCTTCCCTGTTGGGGTGCGATGGGGTTGAAATCTCAAAATATCAATATGAGTGTCGTTTTGTTGTTTATTTTTGTTTCTAGAATTTCAAATTTGGCACGTAGGTTTCTTATTAAGGTGTAGGGGTGCATTAAGAAAGGATTTTTCAGAATTCACCTTCTAATTGAGATAAGAAAGAAGATCCGAGAGGTTCTTTACAATGAATCTGGAGCCAAAACTGCGAGAAAAGGCCGCCATCTGAAATTTCGTCAGTTATGATCTGATCGTGATGGAAATCAATATCTGAGAATCCGAAAGGTTCTTTCTAAGGAATCAGAAGTCAACATTGATCGTAATATGTACTCGGTTGGTACATATCAAAGGGTTATCAAAGGGTTCAAGAGGTTCTTTATAAGGAATCAAAGCCGCCAACTTGATTTTGAAATTACGTTACGGTTGAACATTTATTTTGTATGCGGGCGAAGCTGCGGGAAATAGCTAGGATTTTTTTGAATTCTCCTCCTAAAGGGGTGAAGTGGGATTTGATTATATATCGGGAAACAAGATTTATTAGACTATTTAATTCACAGGAGTATTCCTAACTAGAAATTAGTAAATATGAGTACGAAATGGGGTGAAAAAATCAACATGGGAAATATATACAGTAAGTGTAACTTACCTAACGACCTACCTCTGCCTACCTTAAATCTAAAATAGGTCCTTGATCAGAATTGCGAAAAGGGGCTCCATCTTGAATTATTTTGATTTTGATCCGATCGTGTTAAAATCGATTTCCGAGAGGTTCTCTTTATGAATAATCTGAAGTTAAAACTGAGAAAAACGGCCATCGTCTAGAATTTCTTCAGTTATGATCTGATCGTGATGAAAATCGATATCCGAGGATCCGAAAGGTTCTTTCTAACGAACCACCAACGCCACCATCAACGGCCACCATCTTGAATTTATAGAGTTAAGTTCGTGATAAAGCTCGGTAGCCACATATAAAGGGTTCGAGAGGTTCTTTATAACAAATCAGAGGTTAAAATTGAGCAACAGCCGCCAACTTGAATTTTTCAGTTTGATCACTTTTGCGACAACCATCCATTCCATTTAAATCCGTTCAGCCAACCGCAAGATAATAGCGGACAAACATACATATGTAGGTACATACAAATTTACGGGCCCAACCTTCTTATTTGTAGACGGTTGAAAATCACGTTTAGTACGCCGGCGAAGCCGCGGGTAAAAGCTAGTAAAGTTATATACCAAGTGTGTTGCCTGTAACAGGAGCAATAAATTCAATCGTTAGTAGTACTCCCCGATCAGAACGAAGTTTTTTCAGCGACTTTTAAAAATAACGCGTGTTTTGATTTTTATTACACTTTGAAGTTTGTTAGAAGACGCAATGTACTGTGATTTTTGTCATTTTTACATAAACAATGACTGACAATAGACCGGGGTGAGCCGTGTCAATGTGCCACTTTCTATAGAAAACGTCACGTGACAGCTCGGAGATCGTGTGACGCTTTCTATAGAAATTGACACAGCCCAGTCTAGCGTGAGTCATCCTTAACTCTAAAACGCACTATACATTTAGGTAGCATTATCTTAACTGCACAGTAAGGATAGTCACCGTTATTATTATTACGTGTCTTTAACTTCAGTTCGTCTGACGATCTTCTCAATCCTGATTTGATCTTGTAGATACATCCGGAGAATAGCCTTTTCCATAGCTTGCTTAGTGACTCTCAGTCTCCGAATGTTTAAACATCAGGGCTTCTCTTCGTCTATTTTTTGCATAGATATTAGTTTAAAATGTTCCAGACGTATTTCATTACTTCAACTTTCAACATGTGTGTTTACACGAGTCTACCCGTTATATATCAATCAGACCGCTGTCCGTCTTCAAATTTGTTCAGTTTGTCTTTATCTAATCCGAATCGGATTCCAAATCAATTTATTATCAAAGCTTTTGCTCTAGTGGCTCGCCAATATTTACTTTATAATAATATACTCGTAGTTTCGACGGTAAACGAGCCAATTAAGCAAGTTTTAGTCAAATAAATAGAACGAACTTTTAACGCCATGTATTGACTTAACTTTGAAATTAATGTTTTCATATTTATTTATTCTGATGTAAATTAACATGAAAATATTAAATAATTATCAGACTCTAGTTTATAAATGTAACGTTTCGTTGGTGACTCCAGCAGAATTACCGTTGCGACGTTGCAGCTCCAACAGGAAATATACTAAACACCTTTTATTTCCATTTTGAATTGTCGACGTAATTGTATTACTTATTGTTGGGGTTGCGTAAAACGTACTATAAATAATAAAAAAAATCGCAAGGGTCATACTTGTTTGGCGACCAGAAACGCTCGGAAATTACTCGAAAGCGCATAACCCCGCTTTTACTCATAGATAAGATTACTCAAATTTTTGCCCCCCAACAGCCCGTATAGTAAATATATCTACATACACTTGTTGAAAGATATTAAGAAAGCAAATAAGTAGGTAATTAAAATCGACATGAACGTATCATTTTCAAAACTTACATGTCTTAGACGTCACAAAGTGACTTAGGTACACATTTAACATACATACCTACTCAAACTTAATAATACCACGTAACCGCTAGTTTGAGTCTATAAATAAGCCTTGTGGGCACAAGGCTTAAATCTTGGCCCTTATCCCGGAATTTGTATTTCTTTAGATTGAAATTGTATTTCTAATCCGTATGTCATTGGACTTTCAGGACTATGTAAACAAACGGCGTCACTTTGATTTATCACTGTTACTCCTTAAAGTTTCACACCACCTCATCAAAAGTCATTGAAAACATACACTATTAAAATAACCTTTCTCGTAAAAAACAAATAATATAGAAAAAATTACTTAATCTTGGAAATTTCATTGAAAATTCAATACGATTTAAAAGTTACGTTATTTCGACAAAATGCAATGACGTTTTTGTTTCTTTTATATTCTACGTTTGTCTATGACGTTTAGAGATGTGACTAAAGCTAGTGACATTGTAATGCCGGTACTCACGGTATCTACCTGATATAGGCATTGTGTACACTACACGGTAAGTAAATGAGTAAAGGATCGTAGCGTAAGATATAATATACTTAAAATTAAATAAATACCTAAATTCAGATGCGGATGCATGCAGTGGAAGAAATGGGTGGATCATGTAATAGGAGAAGAGCATAAAATGAAAAATTTAGACGGCATCATGGATAGGGTATACCGATGATGTAACGCAACCTTTTATAATTAATACTGGTGACTCTAGTAAAACTTCAAGCACCGATTTTTCAGAAGATTAAACCAATTAAAAATATGAAGATGAGATGTGTTTTTCTTTCGGTATTTTAGTAATCGATTTATTTTGACTTAAAATAGCACTTCCCCATCTCTAGTAAATTCATCATTCAAAGACAATTTCAATATGGCGGTTTGTTTACACAGTCCTTAAAGTCGAATGACATACGGTATAGTTGCATTTCAGTTCCACACCGTGCCACTTGTATGTAAGAAAATATTTCTGTTAGATTTGATACCTAACTTGTCAGATGCCGAATGCGAGCCTTTGCCTGGGTGAAAGGAAATGTCATTCACACCACTGAGCGCGTCGTTTAAAAAGGGTCGGCTAAGTGAGCCATGACAGGCGACCGAAATCCGACTTTTGGAGAAGGATCACATATTGGCTCAGTCCACCAATGCATTTTGATCGAAATTCTGATATTGCCTTAGAGCGGATTTATATATTTACTTATATCACAGCTCTTTCTGGCCACTGCTCTCACTGGAAGACACATTGTGGGTAGACACTACTAGACACCCTCACAAGGTGGTCCGACGACCTAGTCAAAGTCGTGTGAGGTAGCGCTAACCCAAATATAAAAGGGAAAGAATCAAGTGATAGCTCGGAGTCCTCGGAGTTCACATGACATTTCCCATAGAAATTGACAGACCGTCCCGTCCTGCCCCTTCCCGTCACGTTCTAATGTGAGTCATCCTTAATCGGTATTTGTGGGCATGTTTCCGATTATATCACAACCGATTATATATATTATGTGTCTTTGTCACAGTTTCCGACTAATTCAATTAAATCGGCGATTCCCATTCAGTATCGATTTTCAATAGGCGACGCGGTTGGAATCGACACATAAGTTATTAAGAACTTTGATTATGTAACATGATATTACATCAGGTCAAATGGCAGGCAAAGTTGTTTTAAACGCATCATTTAATACTCATGTTTGTGACAGTTGATTTAAAACCCACAGCCCGCTGCCACAGCCCAATAAATGTATTTTACATAGAATTTTATTTTCAAATTCCTTTCTCAAATTTACATGAAAGATGTCAAATGATGTCAAATACAACAAGTGTTCGAATTTATTATGGATAAAGTATTAAAATAATTTCCCACGAAGCAGATGAGAATGAAAATTACAGTAATATAAAAAATCTCAGCGTAGAGCCAGATATTAGTGGGAAAATTCGCCCGGATCGAGTAAACGTCTATGTATAGTTAAACTTAAGACTCAAAAATCATTATAAATTTACTAAAACGTTTCAAGGGCGACATTGTTCCCGTGTCCCGGAGAAAGATTTATTTATGTGTTAAAATCGTAAATATTTAAATGTCTATTAAATCGTTAGTGATTTCCGTTGTGAGAGAGTGATGAGTGGTATTCCGAATTTATCTCAGCTATAAGATAAGACATATATATATAACAGTCAGTGTCATTCTAAGAGATAATTCTAATTATTATTAAGGGAGATCATTCTCAGAAGCGTTGGTGGCCCAGCGGTAAGAGCATGCAACTTTCAATCCGAAGGTCACGGGTTCTAACCCCGGCTCGTACCAATGAATTTTTCGGAACTTATTTACGAAATATCATTTGATATTAGCACTCTCTTTTCGGTGAAGAAGAACTTCTGAGGAAACCGGACTAATCCCGATAAGGCCTAGTTTACCAAGCCAAAAAGCTATTAATTGCAGAATCGGTTAAGAATGCATGCCATCCCAGTTTTTATAATTGTTATATGTGTCATTACCTTAACATTATCTTATTTGTTTTTTTTTTGGGAAGTCACAGTTCTAACAGTAGCTTTTTATGTAAGGGTTGCAATTTTTACTTAACGCTACTATTATTTATTCTGTGCTTAACGTTGCTTTATGATAAAGTCAAATATACGAAGTTATTTGCCGTCCAAATAGGTTGGTTTTATCAGATCAGCACCACATTTCTATGGGACCAAACTGTAGATACCTGCATTCGAACAACAAAAAAAAACACCTACTTATATCGGATAACGGAGCTCGGAGTAATCGGTGAACATGCACAAAAAAAAACGGACGAACATACGTAGGTATATAACCGCCTCCGTCGAATTCCCAAGTCGGTTAATAATTCCCTTAGTAAACTTTGTCTTAATATAAAAAGCGATACAAGACTGCAATGACGCAAACCATACGCAGTGTTTTATTTATTGGATTAGGAACATAATTCTAACGATGCACATCATAGGTAAATAATTAACAAAACCTATTAACGCATCTAAATGTAATACTTTTCTATCTACATTTTTTTTGTGAACTTATATCCTATTTTTTTTCCTGTTTGTGCAATAAAGTGTTTATTATGTACAGTAAGCTTCGGAGATATGTAACCCCCCTCCAGCAATAGACAAATGTGGTCGCTAGTTCGAACCCCAGCATAAGAATCTACACTTTTTGCTTTTTTTTTAACTTTTTTTGATATCCAGGTTTTAATATTTTTTTACATTACCACAAATATATACGTTTAATAATAAACGTTTTGTTATTCCTTATTACTCAGTTATTAACTCGGTAACATTAAAATTAACCCCTTTGATTTTTTTTAACTAGAGCAATAATTTCGTCGACTTCATAAGCGTCCGTGCAGCGTGATGGATAGTGCAACAGACTATGAAACACTAGGTTAGCGGTTCGAATCTACGTAGAGGATATTTTTTTGTATTTTTATGCTTGTTCTTTTTTATTAATTATTTATTAACTTCCTATTTAATATAATTTTAACTTCTATTTTAATAAAGTTTTATTAAAATAGAAGTTAAAATCTTTTTTTTAAGGACTAATAATGAAAATTCCATAGTCACTGGTAACTTTTTATTAAATAAGTAGGTATTTAAATACTATTATTAAATATTGTTTAAAATCTGAATAATGGGGGTAATATATAAATATGACAGTAGATATATTATGCGTGTTCTGTAAACTAATTACTATATATTTTATTGCTAAATATTTACTAGTTAAATTATAATGACAATGTGTAGCTAATTTAATTTCTTCAATTATACATCAGTGAAACTTCAAGTTAACAAGTAAAATACCTTTAGCTTAGCTCTTACTGTTTAAAATTGTGGTATTGGTGGTCTGCATGCTGTTAAACTTTATAAGGCATTACACTTTGGTTGTTTACTTTATGTTATACCTACGTTTTACTTCATTGAGTAGAACCGTAAAAAAAATGTTGGGACATAACTTTTTTTATAAGTAATACCAAACTACTCGGATAAAAGTGAAGTGTATAGTTTCCGTTTTCCTTAATTATAAATTAATATTCTTATTGCATTTAACACAATTTTTCAGTTTTACTTTAGACAGAGATGGCGGGACATAGCGGTGGTAGTTGCGTGAGCGGGAAGAGGCTTTTAAGTATAAAATGGGCTATTCAAAAAACAATTTGAAAAAATGAGTATATGTTAGACCGTCCCTCGCCCTACCAGTCTGTATGCCATTATCAATATGTAATACGTAATCTAAACCAGCTATTTAACATTGCAAAGAGAAACAACATGTTATCAAAGATAACAATAATTCATCTCCTGCAATGTTAGCACGTTACCAATGCAATGCAACCTTACCACAATCTTAAGCATGGGGTATTTCTCCACTAAATGGGTCGAATTTAAACAGCTCCCTTTAAAGTTACATTGAAATTTCCTTTTAACAGAAATAAGTTTATAATTTTGGTTTGGTTTAAGCTTTTTACGATTCTGAGTGTGCTGATAATAATTATTACCTACTTATAAAATAGGTATAGGGAACTGCTTGTTCGAACCCGCAGGGCACTTTATTCAGTCATGTCATATCAAATTGACTTGAAATAATACTAATGAAGAAGAATCCATGTTAAAAACTACATTAAATGGCTAACAATATATATGGTTTTTAAGGTAGAAATTAACGAGTTACCACTTGGAAAAGCCTACTTAATTGTCTAAGCACTATTTTGTTATTTGCAAAAAAACAATATAATTGGTTAGACACTACTTATACAATAGCGTCATTAAACTCATTATTTTAAAACTTGCATGGAATAAAAATTTGCCCAATAATGGAGAAATACCAACAACACAAACATTTTTTTTACAATTTTAACTACTAACGTAGAGGGAAACCTTCTCTATCTTCTACCTGTTTTAGTCGGCTTTTCATGCTTGACACCATGTTTGAACATGCATTGGTGTTCCTCATCAACTCCCACGTTCTATAAACTTCCTCGTCTAAGTTTTATCTTGATTTGACTTGTGTAGGGTCCCAGTTAAGCACCATTTGACCCCATAAATTCTCAATAGGATTGAGGTCAGGGCTTTTAGAAGGCCAATCTAATACAGTGTTGTCTGTTTGTAAGGCTAACCACTCTTTCACTATACGGGAACGATGCACTGCACTATTGTTGTGCACTAAATAAATTTGTCCTTCGGGATAGGCGACGCGAACGGAAGGCAACATGACGTCACGTAACACTTCGAGGTATCGCTCGCTGTTCATTCGGCCTCCAACTTCAACAAGCTCCCCGGGCCCCATAGATGACATCCAACCCCAATACGCTAAAAAAAAATCTCATGAGCATACCATAACTTGAAAAACGTAAAACTAAAAACAACTGTTTTTTTTTATCTGCAGGTAATGAAAATTGTATAATATAATTTACCTACTGTGTCTTTTAACAATTTCCCGGTGTCTCTCAGATTCGTCAGTGTAAGCACGGGGACGAGGGCCTGGTTTATCACACTCCACGTCCCCCCTTCGTTGGTAACATCTTACCCATCTGCGAATCGTATTTCTCTGCAAGTAAAAATACGTATTAAATTATGAATAAAATAAAAGATAATAAGGCACCCACATTTATCCCATAGTTCTGTGTGCTATTTTATTTATTTAAGTTTTCCTTGCCACACGCTTTGTGTGTGGTAAGAAAAGGTTGTGAAATGTATCTAGGGTGTGTGTTAGTTACAGATCATTCATACATATACCTAAGGCTCTGTAAGCTGGGATAAACAGGTGAATTGCGAAACATTTAGGTATAATTATCTAATACGATTGATACAAACAAAACAAGCAGATGGCGAACATTGTAAAAAAAAATACTTATAAGGTCAAATGGGGTGGGAGTGGGAGAACATACTTTGTTTCGCCCGGGATAAGAAGAACAGTATGGGCACTTCATACGAATCTCCCTCATTCCTCGGGGTTCCACTTTTACCCCATCTGAACTCCATGAAAACTTCAATACATTACTTATTTCAATAAAGGAGACGTTTATGATAAAACTTAAAAAAACTCAAATAGCTTTAAAAATAAACATGGCTCTAAGACTATACCTATTACTCTTCACATAAAAAAAACTGCCGATTAAAAGACTTTTCCGTTAAATATATTTTTCTATCTTATCCCATATATAGGTAAACACTTGACAGTAAACATCCTCACAACAAAATCTGATTGCTTAACTTATTGATAACATTTTCCTTTTTTTACTAAAAAATAATTGTCTCACTGGAGTCACAGGTTACAAACTTACCGTTATATTCAGTTCTCGTGCTATTTGTTTAATACTTTTGTTCTCTTCCCAAAGAACCACAATTGTCGTTGAAACACAAAAAAACGGACGGGGACAGTTATTCAATTGCTTAAAATGCAAAAGGATTTAAGAAGTCGAGAGATCGTAATTGCGTAGGCACACCAAACACAGGTATGATTCGCACACGCAAATTATGACTTACCCTCAAACAAATTTTCTCCATGAAATAACTAGACAAATTTAGTCCAGTAAATTAAACCTTAAAATGTAATTAGTAAAAGTCGTTGTTAGTCGTCTGTGGAAATAAAATGAGGGTAGGAAAATATTGATAAACCAAAGAGATTACT
Organism: Lathronympha strigana; assembly: GCA_949128165.1. Taxonomy (NCBI): domain Eukaryota; kingdom Metazoa; phylum Arthropoda; class Insecta; order Lepidoptera; family Tortricidae; genus Lathronympha; species Lathronympha strigana. Next base: position 13,551,899 of record OX421908.1, read on the forward strand.
ATGATCCAAGACAAGCTTGCAAAACAAGGACGAGTATAGATGTAATAGTTGCAACAGAATATCTATGAAAAGGGACCTTATTGTCGATGGCGCTTACGCCATTATCAGCGATGCTCCAATAAAAATGCAACGCTGCGCAACCCGAGGCGGCGTAAGCGCCATTGACAATATAGTCCGTTTTTATAGATTTTGTCATAGTTCTCTATTGCCGTTCGGCCTGCTAAGAACTGGTTCATATTTTTGTTGTGTAGTCCATGCGTTACGATAGCCCAGCGGAAAAAAGCCGGACTAAAGTATGAGTGTGAGCAGAGAGGCCCCAGGATCGATTCCAGCTAGCAGACAAACATGAGATATTTCATTTTTGAAAGAATTAAATGACAGTGTGGTATATGCCGATTCTCGTGTCGAACGAGAGTTGCAGTTTTACACCTAGGGGGGTCACATATCTCTGACGCTGACTGTACATGTTACTTACTTAATAGTACATTATTGCAGAGGCCGGGAAACCGAATTTCGTGGATGAGTATTTTATGTCGGACGAAGCGAAGCTGAGTCCGACAAATTACATACGAATCCACGAAATTCTATTTCCGTCCGAGGCATATATAGTGCTTTTCTCCAAACATCCATCCATTTAGATGGTTGGCAGTCCTCAACTGTGCGCTTTTCCCGAAACTTCCTGCCTCGCACAGCTAAACTGTGGAACGAACTGTCGCCAGCGGTGTTTCCGGACCGATACGACCTTCAAACCTTCAAGAAAAGAGCGTACTCCCACCTTAAAGGCCGGCAACGCACTTGCGACACCTCTGGTGTTGCGGGTGTCCATGGACGACGTTAATCGCTTACCATCAGGTGATTCGTTTGCTCGTTTGCCTCCTATAGCATAAAAAAAAAAAAAAAAAAAAAAAAACATGAAAGGAAATAAAATGTATTCTTGCATAAGATTTGAAAGAAAAATAAGGTTCCCGCCTAAACTTTCTTTTAATGCACGGTTGTGTTCATAAAAAAAGTTGAAATGTCTTTAGTTTTATTAAGCCGTATCTACACGACCTTGCACAGTGAGCCGTATCCAACTCGCGATAGAACGAGACAACCAAGCATTTGATCTCCTTCTCTCTAGAACTACTACACTACTACAAAGCCAGCCCAGGCGGGGCATTTTTAAGCACGATATGATCAGATTGACAATTTGATGTCAATCAGATTGTCTCGTCTGTGCAGACCGTTTGGTCGCGGCTAAAGTATATTTGGCTGTTTGCAATATTGATAGTCCAAATATTTATTTAAAAAGTAAAAAACAATACAGTAATGGATTTTAGTACAACTTCCTGGCCGCTAAAACCGTAAAATAATGAATTTGATTTTTTTTAATTTGAGTCGGTACATAAGGAGGTTCTTTTCGTACCAATTTTGCTACATTAATGTGAACATTTCCGAGCATATTGGAGAAAAAGTAATTAACAAATGAAAACAAAGCAAACCACGTGACTCCACCGTATTACTCATTCCCTTATCTGCGGCGCTGTCGGAACCGAAAGATTGATGTGATTGGATGGCTTCTTATGGCGTTGCGTAGAATTTACAATCTGTTTTATTTTTATACGGAAGTCTGACGCAAGCTTGAACTGCATTTTACAAGCTTTTGTTCAGTTTCAAAGGGATGACTCACACTAGAATGGGACGGGACGATCTGTCAGTTTCATTAAAAAACGTTACGTGACTTCCGAGGGCTCCGAGCTATCACGTGATTCTTTCCATAAAGTACCACCATAATTTAATGTTTTAAATTTGACTTACTTCCCGGTTTCCGATGGAGCTGAAATTATATAGCATCATACTCGTATGTATCGCAAACCTTTGTGCCCCATCGGCCATCGGTTCTAGGAGCAATATGGCCCACTGCCAGTTAAGTCTGCTAATTTTCTCAGCTAGGTTGACCACCTTGGTTTTCCTATAGTATGGACCTCCTCATACCTGATGCGGTCAGGTTCTTGAGTGACGGTCACGACGGAAGATGCACTGGTTAAGGTCGCCAATTGAAAACGGTTCCAAAACGCTTATAATTTCGTTATATTATCCCGACTATCCGTCCATCCGTAAATCAGAGGCAATTTATTAAGAAAATAAACATTTAAATTGAAATCGAGGAAAATGGAAAGATTTAATGCCTCGGGCGAGACTCGAATCTGTGCAATTCCGGGATACTAAGGGTGCCTTTCCACCCGGGGCTTTACTGCGCTACGTTTACATACAAATTGGCCAGGCGATGCTACAAGGCTATGTGTAAGTTGTATCTTTGTTAAATATAAAACCAATGTAAGTACTGGAGGGTAAGGTTTACAATCCGGATTATTCCAGATATAATTAGTATGGATTCAAATTGACTTCGAAGGATCTATCCACCTATTTTGATCCCGATTGAAAATCGGACCACTGGGTTTTATATAATGAGCATTTAGGATCATTAAGTAACTACAGACGCTTCTGTCATTGTCTATACAAAATACGGTACGTAACGAAGTAAGAGACATGTCAGATAAACATTAGCTCATACAATACTTGTACAATTGCACAAGTTTTTCAGCAGAAGGTAAATGTATTAAAAGGCGTCTCGTGTTCTGAATCTGAAACTGTTACACTCGGTATCACTAATATTCACATCGTTTCAACGGAACGATGATAAGTGGGAATACCTCCATACTCTTACAACTAGTACCAGGTACCACAGGAAATATGTATGAAACAAGTGTGGAAAGTAGGCTTTTTCGAACCTACGAACTTTCATACTAAAGAAGCCTAATTTCAATAGTGTATCATACAACATTTGATAGTGCAGTATGTGAGAAAATAAACAATAACTATTTGTGCAACAAGTGCGGAAAGTATGTGATGTCCGACGAGTGGCACCAGTATAAATCGGCACACGTCGGAAATTACCTTTACACTCATGTTTCATACAATGTATTATGCATTTTGTGAGTAAATAAAAATTATAACATTGACATTGACAATGCGTTTTATATAGAGTCAAATTGTACGGCAAAGTGTACTTTTCGTCTGGTAGGACCGGACGTGCGAAAGAATCGAGTACTATGAAAATCCCGCAGTATTCCGAAAAGTAATCACTTTCTATTCTATTTCGTAAAAGCTTTTATGTTAGTTTTATGTAAGATCTATTAGGGATGTTTCAATAAGGCCCTTAATTAGGTTACGTACGTTATCGTTAATACTTTATTTTGAGTAGGGTACGCGGGCCCAACGCGGGTAAGCTAACAACGAACGTCAATAAAATCAACGATTTTTATGCATAATAGTATAAATAAATAAATAATAATAATAAATAAATATTGTGGGACAATTTTACACAAATCCACCTAGTCCCACGGTAAGCTCAATAAGGCTTGTGATGTGGGTACTAGACGACGATATATATAATAGATAGATACATATAAATACTTAAATACATAAAAACCATCCATAACTCAGGAACAAATATTCGTGATAAACACACAAATAAATGCCCTGACCAGGATTCGAACCCGGGACCTCCTGCTTCGTAGGCAGGGTTACTACCGACTAGGCTAGGAGGCCGTTCTCCGAGTCCGAGTATAAAATATTTATAGTCACTTGTTAGAAATTTTATTATACTTGAGTTTAAAATATATTTTTTTTCGTTTCTACATCAAATTTTTATACAATAGAAGAAAAGCAGAAGGTCTGCTATAACCAGTTTTGCCCAGACATAGGCCTAAACGATGACTCACAGTAGACCGGGCTAGGACGGGCCGGGACGCGGGCCGTGCCCGATCTGTCTATTCCTATAGAAAGCGTCAAGTGATAGCTCGGAGCCCTCGGACGGAACGAGACACTTTCTGTAGAAATTGACAGATCGGGCCTTTACTTAGAGTCATCCTTAAAGCGGTTTGGTGCTTTGGGCAAAACGGGTAGGGTTAGAGTAAAGCGGGTAATTTAATAGAAATAAAGGAATAATAGTTATACCGGTACTGGTAGTAGCTTTTTGTTAACGTTCATAACTGCATTGTAATGTGCCTAAATGGAAAAATAAAGATATTTATCATTATCATTCATATTTAAATCATTTATATTTAATATATGAATCGCCACCAAGCGGTAGGTACATTGTAGTGACACATAAAGGAACTATGTATATGCCCCAAACTAGAAGTAGGTAGTTGAATTTAGGTATCTTTGAAATTTAAACAGAAATGTTTTACATATTTGTATTAATGTTTTATATTTTAACTAGTTAAATTACTTTTAGCAATCTCATCATCAGTCTTTAGACATCTTACAGTCAGTACAAATTTAGCAACAAAAAAGTAAAACGATTTTTTAAGCTGTTCGCCGCCCAGTTTGCCCTACCCGCTTTGCCTAAAACGACTTATTACGATTGACAAGACATACCCTTGAAACACGAACAGAGACTTGATAGCATTTGATATCATTTAAATGTTAAACTTAGCCAGAATCACACAGTAAAACTATTAACTAGTAATCTGGAAAGGTATTTGACTAATCAAACAACTGTTTAAAACAAAACACCACGAAACTTAAACTGCCTCTCACGGCTCGCTAGTAGTTGAACCTTGTCACACATTCACAATACTGTTTCATACAATGATGTATAAATAAGCGCCTACCCGCTTTAGGCGGCCTACCCGCTTTTGGCCTGATTACCCTACCCTTATTTATTACTTACCATCTTACCATTCATAATAAGCGCAGTAAATGGAAGAACACTAACTTATTTGACATAAGAGATATTCGATCATTTTAGATTACTTCGTCCTTTTTTGTTCCAATTAAATATTTTCTTCCAAGACATGCCCTCGGAGAGAGCTATTTGAACAAAATTTCTGTCGGCTATAAAACCAATATCAGCGATGCGAAAACTGTCACCCTGCTTTATTGAACAGAGAACGAAGATTTACGACACTTCGCAGCCACCCTTATAAGGTATAACTCAAAATACGAACTAGTTTATTCTAGTTCTTGATGTTGACAAAATGGCGATGGTGTAAAAATAGTAGGGGTGAATAGCACCTAAGTATTATGAACTAGTGCCTTTCACCCGAGTTATTTTTCATATCGATTACGGCCAAAGATTTTTTTCCATAATCAGTCCACATTTTTGTTTTATGTAGGTAGGTACTACGCTGAAGATAATGATGAGACTCGAAAAATAATCAAACAAAGCGAAGCTGACTAAGTATGAATGCTGCTATGTGAGTGACATCTACAGTCACTCATATTGCACCAACAACTTTTCTTATGTATGAAATGGCGTGATGTATGAAGTGGTGTGGTGGCAAAAGGCCTAAAGTGTGAATAATTGATTGGTTAACAAGACATGAGACATTTTAATTTTCAAACCGTAGGAAATGGGCCCACGCTTCAGAATATTCTTGTATAATTTTGTCCCCTAGGTACCTACAAATTGTACTTGTACTTTTTTATCATACTAAATTGTAGCTTATTTCTCAGCAAGAAAAGTGTTCATACCTATAAGATTATAGAAAAAATGGTCCACGTGAGACCATAAAATTAGAGCCCTGTGACTCACTCACACTATTTACAGTATTGACCATGATAGCAACACCAGAATAAGTGATATGATATAAACCGTTTCACAATTGCTTTAAGACCTACCATGAGTTGACCTCGCCCGCAATCGCTCGTAATGTGAATAATCACATTCAGCTGAACCTCTGTCTTTATATGTCCAACCAAGAAATCGAAAAAAAAAATCTATTCTGGGAAAGCCCTCGACAGGTCAGCAGCCTAATCTTTGGTATCAGGGATCATTACATCAGTCTACATTGGTCTCGTCGGTAAATTAATTCTCGTCCATCTTTTATTACTTTTTTTCATTACGGATTATAAAACCAGTAGCTCTTTTAAGGGGAATCGAAAATTTAATCAGAGGAGACGTATTTTTAATGAGATCATTGTCAAATCTAGTAAACGAAACAGGCAGGATTATGAATATTTGTAACTTCACAAATAATACGTCCACTGATTACGCGGAAACACGACTGCTTAAAATATTTCTTCGATAGAAAAAAAAACTATTTTTATCTTATCTTAGTTTTCGTTAGTTTTTATGAACTGTGCAATAAAAAAAATATGGTATTTGTATTTATCTAAAGACTGATTAGATCTAAATTAATCATAACAATGCAGAGTCGCGTATTAATAGTACTTAGGTATTTAAAGTATAAATATTTCTTAAATTGTATTTTCCTCTAGACTAAATTAAAAAAAAGATATGAAAATGATGGATAGTCTAGGGGAAGCTGCAACAGGTCCAAGGTATTCAAACAGCAAAATTTTGCAGCATAGTAAAAAGCCTCATTATTCTGGAAGTGTTTTTAGATCGGGCGCCAGGTGGAATTTCCACTTAACAAGGTTACGGGTACAAAATCACTGGTATGGAGTGATTAGATTTTGGATAATGGATGACGAAACTTCCGACCGCGTTCAGCCACCAAAACGCGTCTTCTTGTCTATTTAAGCGTAACTGAAGTTCAAGAAAACTTTGCGTCCCTGTATACACCGTGGGCTTAAAGTAACCAATACTAGTATAACATTTATCACGTAGGTGGAACTGAGATCGCGCTGTGCTGTGCTATTTGGTAAAAAACAGGCTTTTTTTACACTAATACAGTATATTTGTAAATTTTTAGAGTTGTTATCATCCTTAAAGACATTTATAATGTAATTTTTTGTGTTAAACTTTTATTGGAAATGTCTTTTTTTTCAATTTTAATTATGGCATTGTAAAAAAGCTATCAACTTCTATATCGTCTTATTGATAAAAAATAAACAATATAATATATGTATATTGGACGGCTTACTAACACAAATCAACATATTTTGTTAACCCTAGAAGGTCAGAAAACATTTTGCCTAATTCTAGTAGAAAAGTTTTACGATAGCGGTAAAATAACTTCAGCCTGGTATTTATTCCTTTTTTTTTTAATTTGTTGGGAATCAAGATTCACTATGTATACCTACAGCATAGTAAAGCAAGACAACATGAGAATAAAATGGAACCGGATGTGAAAATAAAGGTTAATTAATAAAATAAATAAATAAATATTATTGGACAATCTTACACAAATCCACCTGGTCCCCTGGTAAGCTCAATAAGGCTTGTGATGTGGGTACTAGACGACGGTATATGTAATAGATGTATACGTATAAATAATTAAATACATAGAAAACACCCATATGAGTTATGGATGTTTTCTACGTATTTAACACATATTTGTAATAGAAAACCCAACAAACAATTATATACTTCAAAAATTGTCTGTTTAATCGATTGTACCAAATTATCAATATTTAAGCGCTAGATTTGACAGACAATACTCCTTAGTCCCATTTCTACAAATTTCAATAGACAAATGTCAAGAGGTGGTTCTTAGACCTCACAAAGTACTTATTCTAAGGTAAGGTTATTATTATTATTGTCAAGTTTCTATTTAATTTAAATTATATTTTATTTTTAATTAGTTATATTTTTTTAGTTTTAATGTTAGTTTTAATTTTTTTAACTGTAATTTAAATGTAAAGAATAGGTCAATACCTAAATAAAGAACAATTTTATTTTTATTTATTTATTTAAAGGCGCCTTTTACCGTGGTAAATGCGAACATTTCAAATGACTCCAAAAAATATGAGTAGCGAAGGTATTATTTAACGACCAAGTATTTTTTTTCTTTAAGACTCTTTAATGATTTTTAGCGAAGTTTTTTTTTGGACTCTTTTTGGTTTATTTTATTAAATAAATTAATTAATGGAACCAAAATGCCCAAGTATTCTATTACCGCGAAATGCGCTTTTATTACCGAGGGTCTATAAAACAGCAATTTTCTACCATCGGTAATGGAAACCAGACTCGGGGGCATTGACCTTATATTCTAAAGTTAATACGGAGGGTAAAAAAATTGTATGCTACTTAGGGTCAAAGTCTTCGATCAGTGTGTGTTGCCAGTGATGACATACGGTACTGAAACGTGGTCGCTTACAATGGGCCTCATAAGAAGGCTCAAAGTCACCCAAAGGGCAATGGAGAGAGCTATGCTAGGAGTCTCTCTGCGAGATCGTATCAGAAATGAGACCATCCGCAGCAGAACCAAAGTAACCGATATAGCTCTCCGAATCGCTAAACTTAAGTGGCAGTGGGCGGGGCACATTGCACGTAGAACCGATGGCCGTTGGGGCGGAAAGGTTCTCGAGTGGCGACCGCGTACCGGTAGGCGCAGCGTGGGTAGGCCCCCCGCAAGGTGGACTGATGACCTGGAGAAGGTCGCAGGAGTCCGCTGGATGCGGGCGGTGCAGGACCGGTCATTGTGGAAATCTTTGGGGGAGGCCTATGTCCAGCAGTGGACGTCTTCCGGCTGAAATGATGATGATGATGATGATAGGGGCAATGCCCCTTTAATCTGATAACTAATTGTAAGCCTTTCGCGTAATCGTATATGCGTCATTCTAAGGTTCCAAATTTTATAAATGTAAAATTGAATTGCTTATTTCGCTGTTATACTCATTTGTTTCTTTTCTCAACTATGAAATTAAGAAATAACGATGCTAATATATCACTCGGTGAAAGATACTTCTTTGAGAACCTATCACCGACCCAACAAATATTGAATGGGTCTGAAATAGATTACCGTACATTCTATTACCGAGGGTAATGTAATCGTACTTGGTAATAGGTTTAATTTAGAGTGTTGTTAAACCTAATTCCGACCCATAAAACACGAGTACAGTCAGCCACAAAGTAATGAATACAGCGAAAGTGCCAAAAATATGTCTACACGACCTTAATGCTCAAGCAGTAAAGTCCTGTATACATATTTTTGGCACTTTGGCTGTATTTATAGCTGTGTGGCTGACTGTACACAGTATTATTTTGTATAAGAAATCAATAATATACTACAATATTGGCATAAAACCAAAATTATATTACTGGTAAGTAAATTTCGTTATATATCTCAATATTTTAACAACGTGACAAATTAAGGGTTTCTATAGAAACGACAAAATCAGCCTTGTAAAAGGTGCAAAAGGTCTGCAAAAGGTGCTAACAATTAACGGTTTGCCGAATACTTTCCATACCACGAAAATAGCGATATAATATTTATTAGCGTGAATAGATCAAGATTGGATTAAATGTAAAAAGTACATATTTGATGACATATAGCAAAAATAAAGCAAGGAAAAGCTCAACCAAATTATTAACTATTACCGTGGTATACCACAGAAGTAAAATCCACAGTAAAAAGGGCGCATATCACCGCTGTATTTTGTTTTGCATTGTTATATATATATATATGGTGTGTGTATTTCCTGTGTATATATATCTCTATAGCTCCGCATTTAGCTAGAGATAACGAAGCAACCATAAAGAGCGCAACTGCACATTTAAGCTCAAACAAGAGATCTTAAGTATATCCACAAATATTCTAAGCATGTACATACACTCAGTTAAAAGGTACACAAACGTACCAAAAACAAGGTATAGCGTTTATTTTTTACATACACGTTTCATCACACAAAAAATTTTGCCACCGTTATTTCCATATTTAATTAATAATCAAAATACGACTACAAAAATCTTATGTTTATATTGGGGAATGCCAATTCATCGTTTTTAAATAAGTTCTATTATAGCGTTCGAATTGAAAATGGCCCCTCAGGGCAGTGACCGCCGCCGCAAGATCCGACACGAACCAATTATTTTGTTCAGAGACTGTAATCCTCACACAATCCTGAAGAAAAACATCTGTTTAAAATCAAAGGGTACAGTCGCTATCAGATATATCGGAGCGTCCGAGGTGTTAAAAATATCTGCATGAGCACTCTAACGCCTTGACAATAGAGTCGTGTTTAGATATTTTTGAGCGCCTTGGCTGCTCCGATATATCTGATGACGACTGTACAGAATATTGCCTTGGCCGCTTACACTAAAAGAGTTAGCTACCGATTACTGTTTTAAAACCCTCTATTTGGCATAATATGTTTTATCCATAACGTTTTTGTCACAAACGATTTTGCATAATCGATTTTCGCTGAATCTTAGTGTAGCAGGAACATAATTTGGCATAATGCACAATATGTCGAATACTAATTTGTCCGAAAATATATTGCAATTGGCATACCAAAAAGTGGGTTAAGTTAGGGACAAATTAAATTCGGCTAAATCAAATTATGCTTAACTCGAGTAGATATGCCATAAAAATAAAACCAATTAAATATGACTATAGCTACTGATTATGCAAAATAGAATCATTCATACAAAACTATGCAAAGACAAGGGGAATCTTTAAAACCTACATTATCGAGTACCATCATCGAGTGACAAGTCTCTTAGATAATACACGTTATGTTAACTATTTTTACCTTTCGCTTAACGTTTTCTGCAAAAGATTTTAGTCTTATGTACGGTCCATGCCCTATAATTCTTTAATTAAACATTCAAAAACCAAGTGCCATAAAAGCGCCGATCTTAAATGCAAAGGCAATAGCCGTGTAACAAAATATGCCCCTGACGGTATCAGCCAATGAGTATATCACCATGTGCTGTAAGGAGTATGTAATACGCCTTATAAATTACTATTCTCGACGCAATTATTTCATGGTATCGCATAGCAATTTGGTTAGCGAACCAAGCGAACTTGCTTATTAGGCCGATATAATATATGCATTACACGCTCAGATTCGTCGGAAGTGTCTGTGTCAGTGTAGTCTAAACTATTCGATGGATAATCCGGCAACGTTTACCGGAATTTGACAGATATGTGTTGCCGTGTCTGTAGATTGATACTTGTTGCGTTCGAGTCCCGAAATACATTGAGTTATTTCCGCCGGAGAGATTCAATGCATAAATTACGAGAATATAATATTATATACGAGAACCCCGAGCTATTATTCTTGCACAAACAATCAAGGTTTTTAATATACCTTCTGTTGGAATTTCTCCACTGAATATAACATCTAGAGATAAACATACCAAATCATACTCTTCATCTTCTTCCCAGCGTTTTCCCGGCTTATGCCACGGGTCAGAGCCTGGGGTCCGGTTTGGCAAATAAGACCAGAATTTGGCGTAGGCGCTAGTTTTTCACGAAAGCGACTGCCACCTTCAAAACCAGAGGGTAAACTAGGCCTTAATGGATTTATTTCGGTTTCCTTATGATGTTTTCCCGTGACCGAGGAGCGATTGATAAATACCTATCAAACTGATATTTCGTACATAAGTTCCGAAAAGCTCATTGGTACAAGCTGGGGTTTGAAGTCGCAACCTTCGAATTGAAAGTCACAATCCCTTACCGCCACCAACGCTCTCCCGCTGGGCCACCAACGTTCTGGGTAAATAAACCACATCATAAGAGATCAAGTAACTATAAATAGTTCCAGTTGGGTTACTATTAAGCGAAGAGAGATACTACCTGCAACGTCGGGACAGTGAAGCTGATGCAGGCGGCAGCCGAACGTTACCTTCAAATTGTAAATCGAAGATCGGAACCCTGTAATCGGATTGAAGAATTTATGTGCTTCAGGTTTATCAACTTTTTAGGGTTCCGTACCTCAAAAGGAAAAACGGAACCCTTATAGGATCACTTTGTTGTCCGTCCGTCCATCCTTCTGTCTGTGAAGACCCTGTACCTCGGGAGCGCGTAAAGGTAGGAAGTTGAAATTAATACCACATACTCAGGTCTGCAATCCCTTAAAGCTGTGAAATACCCAAACCTTTTTGTCAACGCAATCAAAAGCTACGGCCGTTTAATGTTGCATTTCCCATACACATTGCAATTCGAATCAAAATGTATAGGGTCCTTCCCGTTGACCTAGAATCACGAAATTTTGTAAAAAACAAGAGCATGTAGCACAAGTACAGAAGAAAATTCGAAAACCGTATTATAGCCGCACACTGAGAGTTCCGTGCCACCAGTAATTTTAAGTATTTAAAGTCATAAATGCAAGGGTGAGTATCCTTTGTGCGGAACCCTCGGTGAGCGAGCCCAACTCGCAGTTGGCTGGTTTTTTTAATAAGAACCTACCCAACATCACAAATAAAATAAATGTTATGGCATCCTACACGTTGAAATCCTTTTTCGGTTAAGCTGTATTTAGATCGAAATTTTAATAATGCCGGGGCGAGATATTGCTATAATATAAATTCCCGGGAAATAAACCATATAAAAATGTTTTCCAATTTTTGAACATATGAGAGCGAACATTTTCTGATAAAGAAAATATTAAGTGCTTTGGCGTATAAGTAATTTGTTTCGTTGCGTCTTGTTTTTTCTTTGTGTGAGTGTTTATATTGTGATTGTAATTGATAAATAATATGATCATTTGGTACTGACCTACTTCTCACTACAGCAATGCAAAAATTAACCAGCATCTGAACTGTAGCTTTCCTGATTTTGTAAAACTTTAGGATTTTATTAGGATCACAATTGTGGTCACTAAGTCAAAACAAGTGTGTAAGTACGTTATAAATTGTGTTTTTTTTTTTGCTTTTTTCTCTATTTTAGCTGTCGTTGAAAAACTAGCGTATTATGCAACAGCTTATAATTAGTATTTTTAAACCCTTGGGTCTATTATTACAAAACTCGATATTGTCTCGTTTTGTAACGGCGACCCTCAAGTTTTAAGAACCCTTATTATATCACTGTTGCATTAACTACTAATAAAAATGGACCATTATGTGAAAGTACATATTGCCCACCTGGATTATTAGTATATTGTGTATTAAGGGCGGTAATCAAGACATCACGTATAACTGTGACTTTAAACCCGAGTCGAAGACGAGGGCTTAATTAACACGAGTTCTTAATGATTGTACCAGCTGTGACACATACAATGTTTTTCATCACATTTGCGAGGGAATAAATAAATTTACTAGGCAGATAAATAAACAATAATTATTAGCAGTAATGTAGTACCACAGTCTACAGTACTCCGCGTTAAGCGGCAGCTACGTGCGGCGTAGGGCGCGCCGTGCGAGGTCCTCCGGGAGCTCCGGGCTGGCTGTGTAATGTATGAAAACCCTTTACGGCCATGGTCGTAATACAGATCATTAAATCTAAGAATGCTTGCATACAATATCACTATTTACGAGCAAGTGATGAAAACATTTATATTTATTAAATTTGATTTATCTACTACAGCGCTTCTATCTGCCAATTATATGACTGACTAAAAAAGTATACATTAAAACGTTGTCTGTGGTATTCTATAAGACCACCGTAAGCGATGCTTCTATGCATTTTCATACAGTATATGAGCACAATTGATTTTTTTTTCTATTTTTATAGTTGGCATACGACCTCTTCCACATTCTGCCACCTTTCGAGATTTTGTTTTTTTCGTTATTTTAGCTGCCGTAGAACAACTAGCGTATGCCACAGTTCTTAAACGCTCGGGTCAACTCGAACAAAACTCGATAAACTACTATTGTGTGCCATTTCGTATTTCATCAGTGACAATATAACATTAAGACTGCGTTTTACCAAATGTTTGTTCCGAGAATAACGCTTACTCTCAGATAGTAACGTCAAATTACTATGGGATTTTGACATTATAGTATCCAAGAGTAAGCGTTACTCTTGGTTAAAAAGGTCAAATCCAGCCTTAGACATATTAATAATTATGTACGTACTATTTATTTTCCAATTGGTGGGTTAATAGCAGAGCTGGGATGATATTATCCAATGTAATAAAAACAGTTTGTTACCATGAACTGCCATATAAATCATATTAATGGTGAAAAGTTATTTACGAAAAAGCTATGATTCACGTCAGTAAGACCATCGAAACATTTTAATTTCTTTTCTAAAACCGTTTGCTTTGATAAATGTAATATAACTAGGTTCTTTATTACGCTATAACAAATAGCGTGTTAAAAAGTTGATAATTTTCTATTTGTATTACGCATCATTATTCTGGAATAGGTACGAGTAACTACTACGAGTAGGTACCTATATCCAAGTTTCAATTTATATTTATTTTTGTCAGACAATGAGTGGCGATGATAACTAAATTATGTTTCTAGACATCAATTAAGTAAGTTATATTTCTTACCTTTGTTTTTATGCTCTATGTGAATGTTGTAAAATTGTCTTTTTTTATTTCATTATATTGCTTTATAATGTCCGTTTGCGTAAGCTAATAACTTCTATGTCCGTTAATGGTAAATAATGAATTGTACCAATCTGGATATTTTGTTTTCTTTGTTGACACTGTTAGAATATACGGGTAAATTGTAAAGTATTATTTTAATTTTATTACTTGAAAAAGTGCATAACCATTCGGACAAACTTTATTTTCTGTTAACAATTTCTTTTTTCTTTAATTTTCAGTACATTTTCAGTATTTCTTGGGTACTCGGGACTTCGTATTAATTGGGTACAACTGGTACAAGTAAAAATAGATATACGCTGCTAGTCAGATTGAGCAAATCTGACTAGCAATTGACCATTTTTGATTGTGTCGGTTCTCTTGTAATTGATTGATTGTTTTGATTGTGTGGTAGGTAATGTGGTTGTAATATCTTTTTGTATTCTATTGTAACAGTGCTAGGTAAGTTCCGTTTTTAGGGTTCCGTACCTCAAAAGAAAAAAACGGAACCCTTATCGTCACTTTGTTGTCCGTCCGTCCGTCTGTCCGTCAAGACCCTTTATCTCGGGAGTGCGTGGAGGTATCGAGTTGAAATTTAAACTATATACTAAGGTCTACGGTCCCTTGAAACCATATTATGCGTTTTCCGAAATTCATCCCCTAAGGAATAAAAAAGGGGGTTGCAAGTCCGTAAAGACCCTCCCATCCGTCAAGACCCTTTATCTCGGGAGTGCGTAAAGGTATCGAGTTGAAATTTAAAGTATATACTAAAATCTACGGTCCCTTGAAACCGTATTCCGCGTCTTCCGAAATTCATCCCCTAAGGGATAAAAAAAGGGGGTTAAAAGTATGTATGAGATGTGAATATTTTTTTAATTTACAGACTTAAAACTTCGTTTATAGACTCTTTGATACTAAAAAACAAAAGTATATTTAGCGTTTTTCGAAATTCATCCCCTAAGGTATAAAAAAGGAATTAAAAGTTAGTATGAGTTGTGAATATTCAAGACCCTTTATCTCGGGAGTGCGTAAAGGTATAGAGTTGAAATTTAAACTATATACTAAGGTCTACAGTCCCTTGAAACCGTATTGTGCGTTTTCCGAAATTCATCCTCTAAAGGATAAAAACGGGGGATGAAAGTTTGTATGAAATGTGAATCATTACTCAGGTTGCAAATTTAAAACTTCGTTTATAGAATATTGTCTTCTGTTACCGCGATTGTTATTCATTGAAATTAAACACTTTTATCTTCTTAACCCTGTGAAAACGAGTGCTGTAAAGGGCTCGAAACGTAGGATCATGGTGTTAATAAACGCGATTAATCCGTTCTAAAGTGTTTCGTTTATAGACTCTTTGATACTACACAAGAAAAGTATGTTTAGCATTTTTTGAAATTCATCCCCTAAGGGATAAAAAAGGAATTGAAATTTAGTAAGAGATGTGAATATTTTTTTAAGTTACAGACTTAAAACTTCGTTTATAAACTCTTTGATACTATACAAGAAAAGTATATTCAGCGTTTTTCAAAATTCATCCCCTAAGGATATAAAAGGGGTTGAAAGTTTGTATGAGGTGTGAATAATTTTTCAGGTTGCAGACTTGGAAACTTCGTTTATAGACTTTCTGATAATATATAAGAAAACCGTATTCCACGTTTTCCGAAATTCATCCCCTAAGAGATAAAAAAGGGGTTGGGGGGGGATTTTAAATCATTTGTATGATGTACGGAACCCTCGGTGGGCGAGTCTGACTCGCACTTGGCCGTTTTTTTTTAAATAGTCAGTCTAACGATGTTTCTGTTAATTATGTAGGTAGGTATTTATAGTCAACGTGTTATTATCAAAGCCGATTATGTCGGATGCGAGATTATATTCTTACGTGATATCTAGAACTGATATCACAGAATAAGTAATACTAAAGTACAAAAGTTGCTGTCAGGTGCGTATGGTGGTACACCAATTTGTATAAACATATGAATAGGAACAAAATATATTTTTTATTTTTTTATTTAAGGTTCACCAACAATTGTTGACATCAATACATACACTTACTTACAAAGCTCAAACATATTTAAGGAGTGGTGTCACAATTACTTATAGGTAAAACACCGCATGCACAACATTCTGGATAGGTATTAACAACTATAACAATCTATAGATTAAGAGAGAAAAAAAAACTAACCATACACATTTTAGATTATAAATAGAATACACTTTAAGTTAAATTAAAGTTAAATTCTGCTTAAAAATAATACATTTATTTAAATATTTTCAGCGCCAGTGTAAGGAAACTTGACTTAATTTTGTAAAAAACACTTTTGTACACTTTTTATAAATGTTTTAAGCGAATCAAAGTGCATATCCGCCATGTCACTGCAACCATTGGCAATTTTACAAAGTCTGCGTATCGGGGAGTTAGCACCTGATTCTGATCCTCTGAGAGGCGGGTATAAAGGGGTGATAGGATTTCTGGGATAGCGAGAAGGAGCGCGGAAATTTAGCATTAATAGTAGTTGTGGACAATCTATAACATGGTTTACTAATTTGTGCAGGAATGTTGCATCTAAGATCACCCGTCGGTGTTCCAGTGAATCCATTTTAAAATGTCGCAGTTTTTTTGTATAGGATATCGATCTTTTGGCTACAACACGTGCCTGAAAAGCCAAATGACGAGTAAACCTCTTTTGTATCCACTCTAACCGTAAGGAGTGAGAAGCATAATGTGGCCGCCAGACGACGCTGCAATATTCTAAAATACTTCTTACCAAACTGTTATAGAGTAGTATTTTGGTTGCACTGCGCTTGAAAGATTTACTGTTTCGCATAAGAAAGCCTAGGGTCATGGATGCCTTCTTGACAACATTTTCTATGTGAGGGATGAAAGTCAATTTACTGTCAAAGAAGACTCCAAGATCTCGAATGCTTTCAACTTCCTCTAGTATGCAGCCATTTATATTGTAAACTGACTGCGTTATATTTTGCTTACGAGTAAATTTCATGTGGACACATTTTTTTATGTTTAGATGCATTAGGTTACGGCGACACCAACTGCTTAATCTAACAATGTCACTTTGAAGTAGAGCGACGTCCTCAGATGTGTTAATAACTCGTGCAAACTTTAAATCATCTGCATACATATAAACCATAGAATTGTGAAAGCATTCTGTTACATCATTAATAAATATGTTAAAGAGGATTGGACCTAAATGCGAGCCCTGGGGTACGCCGGATGTTATACTACGATTAGACGATTGATAACCATTTACTACTACGTATAAAGTTCTTTTAGTTAAATAAGACTGTAGCCATTGTAACATAGATCTTGATATTCCATATGCCGAGAGCTTGTACATCAGTATTAAGTGTGAAACTTTATCAAACGCTTTGCTGAAGTCGGTATATATCACGTCTGTCTGTTTGCCTGAGTCCATGCTACTTGTTAGGAATTCAGTAAATGAGGTCAAATTCGTGCATGTGGATCTTGAGCTAACGAATCCATGTTGATGGTTGCTTAGATATGGTTTAAATTGTCTTTTTATATATGGGCAGACTAGGGACTCAAAGAGTTTAGCGAAACAAGAAAGAATTGATATTGGTCTATAATTTGAGATTAGACTATTATCACCTAATTTAGGGATAGGCACAACTTTAGCGATCTTCCAAGCTGTAGGAAAGATTCCTGAAGAGAGTGATTTATTAAAAATTAACCATAAGGGTTCCACCAGCTGGTATGCACAAGAAACAATAAAAATTGGTGGGATATCGTCTGGCCCGGCCCCCTTGTTGCAATCCATTCCTTTTAGCTTAATAAGTAACGTTTCTTTATCTATACCAACAGAAGATAAACTCTGGCTATTATTTAATAGAGATTCTAAAAACTGTGAATTATGCTCTACGCTGACGTCATCATTTTCTAAATTATAGACTGACGAAAAGTTGGACGCAAACATGTCACAGATTTCTGTATTGTCTGTGGCAACCGTTAACTCATGTGACATAGACGCCGGATATACACTTGATCCGCCTCGCTTAGCCTTAACGTGAGACCAAAAAAGCTTAGGATTTACAGCAAGTTCACTTTCCACTTTTGATATGTAAGCATTGTAGCTAGTGGTAGCCAACACTTCGCACCGTTTGCTTAGTAATTTCAGTTCTAGGGCATCCATCGGGTTTTTATACTTTTTATATCGAACTCTTATCTTGTTTTTTTCATTAAAGGCACGTTTTAGTTTTGTGTCAAACCACGGGGGAAAGCGTTTATTTTTGGGCTTTAGAAACGGCACATGCTGTCTGACCACTCTTTTTATTACCTCAGTAAACTCGCTTAGCATATCATTTACATTAGTAAGGCCACAAAATATTTCATCCCATTTACATTCTTTAAGATCTTTGCGTATAAGATCATACTTGGCTTTATAAAAGTTTGGCCTAGAAGTTACATAATTATATGACAGACAAGGTGACCTGGCAAATGAAATAAGAACTTCAAGTGGGGGGTGGTAGGGGTCTATACTACTGAGAGGACTTACACTCTCGGAAACATTACATGACGTTACTGTTGATATGACTAAATCTAAAATACGGCCCATATTGTTGTTATTAAAATTAAGTTGTTTGAGCTTGTTTATGCGTATAAAATCGATTAAAATCTCACTAAATCCTGGTGCTATGTAATTACTATCACTTTTTTCTATGAGATTCCAACGTATTGTACCCAGGTTAAAATCCCCAACTATACTTAAATTTATTTATTTTTCTTCAATAATTGAATTACAGTGATCTACAAAGTATTTCAATGAACTTCTTTGCAAAGGAGGTGGGAGATAAACGGCACAGAGAGTCATTTGACGAAGACAATTGTTTGTCGAAATATCTATAGTAATCCATAGGTCTTCAAACTTACTTTCCCATTGACACATTCGTTTCGAAGTTATCGTTTTTAGAATAGCAATTAAAACACCTCCCCCCTCCTTGCCCTTGTACAAGCAGGATTGCTCCCTGTCCCTTCTGTAGACAATATACCTATCGTCAAACAGCTCGCTGCTTATCACTGAATTATTAAGCCAAGTTTCCGTTAATATTATAATTTCGTAATCACTACAACATAAATCAACATAAATTACGATAGAACGACTCAGTTTTCGTGCGTAGACCGCGTACGTTTTGATAATATATGTTTAATTCTAACTCTTTTATTTGAATACTTATCAAAATACATGGTTATAAAAGTACCTAATATTATATAATTTTATTTGAGAGCATTAATACTGTCTATATTTTTAATATATATATATTCACTGCCATCTGTTTTTCTCATAAGAACTCTGCCATTCCGCACCCATACATATTTAAAACCTTTTTCTTTAGCAGCGTGCCTAGCCGCGGCGTGTAATTTCTTGTTGGCTGGTGACAAGTGCTCCACGACGAAAACTGATGATTTAGTACCCGAAAATCCGAGATGTGTAGAATTCAGTTTGTCTTGAGGGTTAGCCTTGTTGAATTTGATGACGGCGGCAAGCAACTCGTCGCGGGCCCTTGGGGAAGTCAACTGTACTACTATGGAGCGGGGTCGGGCTGATTCGGCATTAAGTTTAGCTATGCGGGTGCAATTCGCGATACTGCTGTTAATGTCGCATCCCACAGCTTGTCCTAGGTTATTAATAATAGTATAAAGATTCTCCTTTTTGTTTTCAGGAATGCATTGTATTTCTAAAATGTTAGACCTGGATTGCTGCTCTAAACTATTAATCTGCTGGGTTAAGTCTGAGACCATACTCTTCAAGTTCTTGTTTTCTACTTCAATTTCGACCATTTTTTTCTTAGTATTGCCTATTTCACTTTCTATTTCATCAAGCCTGGAACTCATAAAATCCATTGAGTCTTTTATTTCCTTGATTTCTGTTTGTATTGGTTTCAATTGATCTGCAATAGTTTGGCGCAATGTAGAATTAATCTCCTTTACCGCGTTATTTAATTCTTGCTTCAGGAGGTCCTGGAATATGGTACGTACGTCGTCAGCCGTGATGGCCGCGGCGGACGTCGGGGGCGAGTTCAGGGCTTGCCTTTTGGTACCTCTGACTGTAGTTACGTTGCGAACGGGAGTCGAGTCATCTTTGGTGTCTTTAGGCATGCTAGATATGCACAAAGGGCACGTCCAGTTTGCTAAGGTTACGGATTCCAGTTCGAAACCTGGGGCCCACACACAACTGACATGATATGACAATGCACACTTGGTACATTTGACAGACAGGGAATCTTCCACAGCTTTGCTATCACAACATCCCCACGTATTCATTTTGTAATAATTTATATTAACTTATAATTGAGTTGATTTTAGGTTAAGTTTGATTTATGCGACTTGATGAACGCGTAAAATCACAGCCACTAGATTCGCCAAAATAATCAAATCAAATCAAATCAAATCAAATCATATTTATTCATGGTAAAAATCAGAAATACAAGAAAACATTAAAGTAACAAAGAAAAAACAGAATATTTTTACCACGAAATGGACTCGCCTCAGCATAATGCTATCCCGAAGGACAGCGCAGATTTTCTGGCAAGCCCATTTTGTTGGCCACGATCGCAACGTGTAAACATGGTGTTACAAAATGACGCGGTTTTGGAATTAAACGATACAATGTCAAATGCAACAGTCTGGATCGAGCATAAATATATATACTCGCCGGTAACAAACGGTACAACAAGAAAAATCAGTCCAATAGAATACCATGCAACGAACTCACCTGTAAAACAGCGGTCTTCTATCAGAGTGACTGGTTCTTCTTTCACGTCCTTTCTCCTAACACACAGCCGGCCGGCGGTTAAATGATTGTTCAGATAGTCTGGATATTGTTCCACTCGCGATTTAGCACGACCAGCCCAAGATCGATGGGTTTTGGACGCCGCAAGGATTATTCGAACGGGATCGATGTGAACGGTGCGCGGCGTCTCGCGGTTCTCTCGCAGCGCCGATAGAGGCGCTGCCTGCCATAGGCTAGGTTCGAAGCATGAGCTCCGAGTAATTTCGGGCATTCCTATTGGCTAAAATTTCAATGTTACACCTTTGTACAGTGCGTTTGACATTGCATCGATTGGAGTATTTAACTCGCGCGGAATTTGGTTAATTACATAAAAACTAACGTTAAGAACGGAACATTCCGCCCACCAAAATACCAATGGGATTTTCCCGAAAAGAAAAGAGAGATAAACGTTAAATAACTTTGCTTAAGCTAAATTGAATTACGATACTAATCTTAAAATTAGGGAACGTTACTACTACGATTAACTATTCGATTGGAAGAGGACATAGTTTGACCAGGGGCCTTTTAACTAAGTGGTCTCTAGCAGTTTTCACGGTAGCCACCCGAGCTATTCCGTCAGGCCCGGTATGTATAGAAACGACTCGTCCTAACGGCCAGTGAAGAGGGGGTCGGTTGTCGTCTTTGATAAGGACGATTGAGTTCACGGTTACCGGTTTCGAGTCTTTGGTCCATTTTGCCCGCAAGGTTAATGCTTGTAGGTACTCGTTTTTCCAGCGTTTCCAGAACTGCTGTTGGAACGCTTGGATGAGTTGCCAACGGTTTAATCGATTAACTTTAGCATCCGTGTGATCGGAGTCTGGGACTGCTGTTAGGGGTTCCAATGTTAGGAAGTGACCGGGTGATAAAACGTTTAGATCATTAGGGTCTGAGCTTAATGGACACAAAGGTCGTGAGTTTAGAATTGCTTCTATTTGGGTAAAAAGAGTTGAGAGCTCTTCAAACGTTAGAGTCTGGTCGCCCACGATGCGATATAAGTGATTTTTGGCGGCTTTAATCTGGATCTCCCATACGCCTCCGAAGTGTGGAGCGGACGGTGGGTTACGTTTAAATTCAATGCGTTCTGCGTGCGAGGCTTGTTCCATGTATGACGCTAATTGTGAGCTCGCACCGACGAAGTTAGTACCACAATCCGAATGTATAACGTTACAACGTCCGCGACGGGATACGAAGCGACGCAAAGCGGCGATGAAACCGTCAGTCGATAAGGTTGAGACTACCTCTAGATGCACGGCCTTTGTGCTTAGGCACACAAATAGGCACAAGTAAGCCTTGTCAATTTTTGCGCCGCGGTGAGATCCGAGTTTGATTCGAAAAGGACCCCCGAAATCAACGCCTACCACAGAAAACGGTTTAGCTTGATTGACTCGAAAGGCAGGAAGGTCGCTCATGAATGGCTGCAGAGGTTGTGGATGGAGACGGTAGCATCGAATGCATTTCGACAGTTGATGCCGTATGGCACGCCTTGCCGCAAGAATCCAGAATTGTTGCAAGATCAAATAGTGAGTCGTGTTAAGACCAGGATGAAGGTTTTTCCGATGAATAGAATCGATCACGGCAGTCGTGAGAGCACATTTCCTAGGCAACAGCGCGGGATGCTTGTGCTCAAACTCTAAATCAGAGCGAGCGAGGCGTCCGCCCACCCTGAGGATACCCTGATCATCCAGAAATGGATTCAGTTTGCGAAGACTACGAGGCAGTTGCTTTCGCAAATTCAGTTGCGTTACAACATCGGAAAAATGACGATTTTGGAAATGTTTAACAATCGTTAGGAGCGCCTGATGGCGTTCGGTGTCGGTTATGAAAAGGCTGTCAGACCGTGAAACAGTGCCTCGCGCGTTGTTACAAAACCTATGAAGATAGGCTATAATGTGACAAATTTTGTCTAAAGAGGAATACCTCTCGAACAACTGGTCGATGATTGACGTTGGCTTAGTTGGTTCGAGCTGACTTGTAATGAGTGTTATGCGACGCTGCTTCGACAGCACCGCGTTGTCGTTAATGCGAGCTTTCGATAGGTCTGTTGGCCATTCAGACGGCGATTGGGGCAGCCATTCTGGGCCCGCCCACCATAGCTTATTGTTAAGCAATTCCTGCGGTAGTTGACCGCGCGAACATATGTCTGCGGGGTTCGTTACAGAGGGAACGTGTCTCCAGCACGCGATAGGCACGATGTCCTGAACGTGACTGACACGATTCGCGACGAACGTCACCCAGCGAGAAGATGGGGCGCGCAACCAAGCCAATGTAACGGTGGAGTCACACCAAAGGTGAGTTTCGTGGATAGGCAGTCGTAGCGAGTCCTTTACAAACTTTACGAGGTCAGCGAGCAGAACTGCAGCGCATAACTCCAAACGAGGCAAGGATTGTTTCTTTAAGGGAGCAACTCGTGCCTTTGCACAGACGAGGAAAACGCGTGCAGAGCCGTTAGAATCCGTGACACGTAAATATATGACGGCACCGTACGCTAACTCAGAACTGTCACAAAACCCATGCAACTGATACGATCGAGCACCTTCGACGACGAATTTGCGTGGAACTTTCAGATCCCTGACTAGGGGAAGCTGCTGAGAAAAGTTGTTCCATTGAGAGACAACTTCCGGTGGAGGAGTTTCATCCCACGAAGAGCCAAGAATCCAAAGTTTTTGGATCAAGGCTTTGGCTTGGATTGTCAGAGGAGACAAAAAACCCAGAGGGTCGAAGATTCTGGCAACCTCGCTCAGAATAGTTCGTTTGGTACATGGTTGATTTGACGGTTGAACGTTAAAAACGAACGAGTCTGAAGCAGGCTCCCACTTAAGGCCTAAAACCTTAACGATTGTGTCTTCGGAGTCGGTAAAGGTGATTGCTTCCGAAAGACACACTTCTGAGGGTAAGTCACTCAGAAGTTCAGGTTGATTGCTCACCCATTTTCTCAGCTCAAAACAGCCGAGATTGAAAAGATCGATAACTTGCGACTTGATGTCACGAGCCTCATCCAGCGATGAACTTCCGGTCACGATGTCGTCGACATATATGTCGGAAGTTAGAACGGTTTTGGCTTTTGGGTAGTTGTGACCCTCATCGTTAGCCAATTGCTGTATGGTTCTGCAAGCGAGGAACGGGGCCGAGGAAACCCCGTAGGTAACGGTATTCAGGACGTATTCTTGGAGAGGCTCATCTGGGTGAGCTCGCCAGATAATACGCTGATAATCACGGTGATGGGGAGCTACGTTAATTTGACGGTACATTTGGCGCACGTCGGCCATGAAGACCACTTCGTGCTCACGGTAATGGAGAAGAATCTCCACAATATTTGACTGTAATTTTGGACCTGTTAACAGCGAGTCGTTGAGCGATTTTGAATTCGCGTCTCGGGCAGACGCGTCGAAAACGACACGCAGCTTTGTTGTCGCGCTGTCGGGGCGCAAAACGCAATGATGCGGGACATAGAATTTGCCCTGACCCATGTGCTTAGCAGGTACCAAAGACATGTGACCACTCTCGATGTAGTCAGTCATGAAGTCAACATATTGTTGCTTTAAGTTTGGATCACGAGACAGGCGTTTTTCAATAGCATGAAAACGTCGGACCGCTATCTCCCGAGAGCCTTCAAACACAGGCTCCGAGTTGTCCTTGAAAGGGAGAGAGACAACGTACCTACCAGTCTCGTCACGGTAGTGTTCGTTGGTGAAACTATTTTCACACAACTGTTCTTCTGGGGTCAATCGGGAAGATTGTGGAACGGTATCGATTTCCCAGAAGCGTTGAACGATATTGTTCAAGCTATCATCGGCATTAGGAGGCAGTGCGCTCAGTAAACAGGACGATGTAAGTCGAGTCTTTCCGAGGATCAGCCATCCAAATACAGAGTTTAGAGCTCGCGGTTTGTTGACACAACGTGTCAAACGTTGGTCAACGAGTGACTCTGAAAATACATCAGCAGCCAACAAGACGTCGATTGGACCAGGAATGTCAAAACCAGGATCTGCTAACGGTAATGTTTTGAGCTTATCCCATCCGCTCGTATTAAGCCTTGCTATTGGTTGGTCTCCGCAAATGTTTGGCGTGACAAACATGTTGAGACGGAAATGAACGTTACGGTTGGCACCAACGTCGCATGTGACTTGACCACTCACCGATGCGGGAGCGCCTCCTAAGACACATGGAACGTCAGATGCCGGCGTTGGCTCCAGCTTTAGCTGTTGAGCCGCGTAAGACGTTAAAAAGTTGTTGTGACTTCCGGGGTCGAATAAAGCCCGGAATGTATGAAACTCGCCCGAAACGTCACGAATTTGAACTAGAGCGGTTGCCAGCAACACGATCGCATTGGAGGGTGACTTGGACGAAAGTGACGCTTTGTTAGCCATCAAGGCTACAGAATTGGATTTTTCACTCGAAGTTTCGGGATTGCTAGTCGCTTGTTCCCGGTGAAGCAAAGTATGATGCTTACGTTTGCATTTCTGGCAAGAAAATATCGATGTGCATTGTCGCACTGAATGAGACGCGTTAAGACAGTTGTAACACCATTTTCTTTCGGAAGTAACGGCCATACGTTCATCCACGGACTTCGCTAGAAACGCTTCACATGACGATATGTGGTGTTCATTACCACAAAAGGAACATTTACGAATCACTTTCGTGCTTGAAGAAGCTTTAGGCTTTGCCTCAGGTTTGACCTCACCCTTTGTAGGGGGGCTCGCAGTAGGAGCGAGGAGTGTGTGTGTGACATTATGACGCTTCGGTTTATGTGAGGCTCCCGGTGCCTCTTTGAATGTGTTAGCGATTTTAGGAGTAACTGCGGTAAAATGAGTATCGCGAATCAAAGCTTCACTCTTTGAATGTAAGTACGCCCGAATTTGTTTGTATTGTGGCATCTCGACGTTGGCGTGTTTTTCCTCAAACTCGCGTCGCAGCTTTGTATCTAATTTCGCTAAGATATTATAGCAAAGGACGAAGTCCCAATGCTCAGTAGGTAACTTCAACTGTTTTAAAATAGTCAAGTTTTCATCTATCGTATCTAACGCGTGTCGAAAATCTTGAGCGTTATTAGTTTTGAAACTGACATCCGATATGTCACGCCAACACGTGAAGGCTAATTCGCGTTTGTCTTCGTAACGAGATTTGAGAGCGTCGTATGCGCTTAAATAATGTTCACTAGCGACAGGGAACGTTCTAATTAACGATAAGGCATCACCACGTAAAACAGATACTAAATAATGAAATTTCTCAATTTCGGTCAACAGTGTAGAATCATGAATAAGCGCATTGTAGGTCGCGATACATTCGGGCCACTCCTTAATAGCACCCGAGAAGGTCGGTAGCGTAATCTTTGGGAGTCGCATGTGACTACTATGATTCGCGTGCGAACCCGTTACTGAGTCCCGTCTCGAAATATCCGGTTGTTGAGACGGACACGGTTGAAGCTTGCGCTGTAACGCTACGACCTGAAAGTACGCTTCATCGAACCGCTCCTGAATGTCGTTCTCACTGTCGTCAGCGTTATCCCCTAAAAGGTCGGAAATGATAAGATGCGACTCTTGAAAACTATCGGAAATATTTTTCATCTCCTCACAATATGAAAGAAATAACTCGACTTGTGAAGCATCGGTATTAGCCAAGGTCCCTATTTCCAAAGCCTTCGTTATACGGTTGTACGCTATGGTTCGTTTACGTCGTAAACCCGGCAAGTTGCTGACAGTATAAGCTATCTCGGTACATTTTTTACCTACACCAGATTTCGATTTTCGCCTCGTTAGATAAGACATTATTACCAGTTAGAATAATGTATACTAACGCGCAAATAAGAAACACTAAAAACGACCAAGTTCGTACTTGAAAATGCTATAGGTACGCTATCAACGATAGCACGACAATAACAACTTCGAAGATTGTTTGACGCGACAACTATTATTACCGAGTCAGTCAACTTGTATAAAATAGAACCTTAACACTCCTGTACGTTACCTATGCGAATTCCGAATAATTAATTATAGAATATTCGTCTTCAAAAAAATAGAAATATAATGCGTTATTAAGTTAAATCTTAAAATAAATAACTATTGTAATACGACACGTTACAGCGATAAAATGTAAGACGACGATTTTATTTATTCGAAATACGAAACCCAGCTAATTACTCTGTGACTTGGCCTCGCCCGCCGTATCGTAAACAGCGATCCAAGCGTCAAGTTACCCAAATTACTGGTCGTCGGTACAATTAACAAAGCCGCCCGGCGTCGAACGGACTATGTACTATAACCAGAATGTCTTGAACTCACACTACATACAAACACTGTAGGCACGAGGTTCTCGTTACACTGGACGATAATTCTAATACGGTTACACGATTATGTTGAATGATATTCTCTAAATATTGCGATCTATTTATTTCAAAAATATCGTAATTTCGAATGTTAAGAAGTTTGATAACGTTGTTAACTGGTAGAAAACGGTGAAATAAGTATTTGAAATGGAGATTCGGCGAAATTGTTGTGCAATTTTTATTTCGGTAAGCGGCGGGTAGCGAGACAAAATGGAACAAAGACCGATTTTAGCTTCGTAATTACGCGATAAATTGTCGTTTCTATTCGTTTACGCGGTAATGTATAGATATTAAACGAGTATTAACGGCAATGGTAGAAATCACAAAGTAAAATTGGTAAATTGTAGGCGGAATATGTTCAAGGACAAAGGACGATTCCCTGGTTTCGGCACCAAAAAGATGTTACAAAATGACGCGGTTTTGGAATTAAACGATACAATGTCAAATGCAACAGTCTGGATCGAGCATAAATATATATACTCGCCGGTAACAAACGGTACAACAAGAAAAATCAGTCCAATAGAATACCATGCAACGAACTCACCTGTAAAACAGCGGTCTTCTATCAGAGTGACTGGTTCTTCTTTCACGTCCTTTCTCCTAACACACAGCCGGCCGGCGGTTAAATGATTGTTCAGATAGTCTGGATATTGTTCCACTCGCGATTTAGCACGACCAGCCCAAGATCGATGGGTTTTGGACGCCGCAAGGATTATTCGAACGGGATCGATGTGAACGGTGCGCGGCGTCTCGCGGTTCTCTCGCAGCGCCGATAGAGGCGCTGCCTGCCATAGGCTAGGTTCGAAGCATGAGCTCCGAGTAATTTCGGGCATTCCTATTGGC
Source organism: Lathronympha strigana (assembly GCA_949128165.1). Lineage (NCBI taxonomy): Eukaryota > Metazoa > Arthropoda > Insecta > Lepidoptera > Tortricidae > Lathronympha > Lathronympha strigana. The sequence continues at coordinate 13,580,024 of OX421908.1, forward strand.
TAAAATTTCAATGTTACACCTTTGTACAGTGCGTTTGACATTGCATCGATTGGAGTATTTAACTCGCGCGGAATTTGGTTAATTACATAAAAACTAACGTTAAGAACGGAACACATGGCTTAACAAAACTGAACGCAACGCGAGCGGTATCTGTGGAATTTGCAGCATTGACAAGTGACAACACAAATCAAGTCACAAATTTCCAATGACATAAATTGCACGTTGCGATAATAAGGATTTATATATTTATAATACAAAAGATAAATAATTCACATTAGTTACGTGCAAAACATCTGTAACACCAGTAACAATGAAAAACTACTTACAAAGTGACTATAAATTACGCAGTTATAAAAAGTTGATAAAATTGACAACATTAAATTGGCAAGGCACTCGGCACAAGACACAAGTTACTTTTAATTTATTACATTAGAAGCAACTTGTGTCATGTATTAAATCCTCCTTTTTTTTTTTTTTTTTTTTATTTTTTTTTTTTTTTTTTTTTTTTTTTTTTTTTTTTTTTTTTTTTTAATGGGGAGGAAAAATCCGTTATGGATACTTCTGCACCGCAGGGACAGTGCAGAAGTTATGTCGGAGTCTCACCGACTAAAAAAACCCCCCTTTTTCCTCTTCGACGCAATTAGGGTGGCTCTGGGATCTCGATAGAACTCGCCAGTGCCACCCTTGCGTCACGCCGCTGAGGGTTCCCCCTTGTTTTAGGACGATGGCAGTCCCTAGCTGCCATCGTCTACGACCCCGAGGACTCCTTTTAGTCGCCTCTTACGACAGGCAGGAGATACCGTAGCCGTATTCTAATGCCCGGGCTACAGGGCACAGCGGCGACGTTTTACCGTCGCCGTCTCCTTCTCCGAGCAGGATTTGCGCGTTCTCGTTCGCGCTCCGCCGTCTCCTTTTGGAGCATAACCGTCTCACAAAAGGTAACAGCCGCATCCCAAGCCGAGTTTCTTTCTAACATTACCGCTATAAGAGCGGATGGAGAAAGGTCTTGTCCCACTTCTTGCACCAGGACCTGCCGCTCGGGTCGCCACGCTGGACATTCCTCGAGTGTGTGCTGCGCAGAGTCCAGGTTAGAACAGCAATGATGACATCGTGCCGTTCGCTCTTTACCTATTCTGTGCAGGTACTCACCGAAGCAGCCATGTCCGGTGAGCACCTGAGTTAATCTATAGGTCACGCGACCCTTCCGCTCCAGCCATTGGTCAAGGTTTGGTAGGATTGCGGCGACCACTCGCTGCCGCGTGCACCTGGGTTCTTCCAGTTGCTCGCGCCAGCGATTGATGGCTCGTTCACGGGCCCTCTTCCGAAGTGACTCTTCCGCCGCAGCATCCTCGTGCTCCGTGTGCAGCGCAATGTATACTTCGGCATCCATTTCCGCCAAGACATCCAGCGGTGGAGACCGAGCCAGGAGAGCAGCCGCCTCGTAAGATATGGTCCGATATCCACGGGCGACCCTAATGGATATCCTGCGCTGCACAGCCAGGACCTTCATTTTATTTCGTCGGTTGCGAGTCAACCTCTCTGACCATACGGGCGCCCCGTACGTTGCGATGGACCTCACCACACCCGCATATAAACGACGTACTCCTTCGTTAGGTCCTCCAAGATTTGGCAGTAGTCTGTGCAATGCACCTGCTGTTCTTTGAATCCTGGGGACTAGCCGGTTGAAGTGCTCGTCAAAGCTCCATCGGCTGTCCAGCGTGAGGCCCAAGTATTTCATAAACTGACCTACTTGAACCTCGACTTGTCCAACCCGCACGGAAGTGACTGGAAGATCGCGGCCTCGTCGAAATCCATGTAGCCAAATCGCCTCGGTTTTGTGTGGTGCAACTGCCAGTCCAAGACCGCGGATCTCGTTTACCACTACCGCCACACCTAGTTCTGCCAATCTTGTCGTCCTCGTGAAGTCGTCCCCTTCGGCTAAGACTAGTGTGTCGTCAGCATAGCAGACTATACTAACGCCATTGGGGAGTACTGCTCGCAGAACCGCATCATAAGCGAGATTCCATAAAAGAGGACCCAGAACCGACCCCTGAGGGACCCCGCACTCGACTTCTCTCTGCATGGCAGCGCCATAACGCCCGGGATACTGAATTTTCCTATTGGAAAGATATGCCTCTATCACGGTCCTCAGGTAGTAAGGCAGTTCGTGGTAAACCAAAGCCTTTCGAATTGTATCCCAAGGAAGTGAATTAAAAGCGTTGACGATGTCAAGGCTAATCGCCAGCACCACTTTTCCTTGGGAAGTTGCCTGCTCCGACAGCGCTCGGACACGAAGGATCGCGTCTACTGTCGATCGACCTTGTCGAAAACCGAACTGAGCGGCTGACAGGTTTGGACCATCATTGTTAAGGTGCCTGATGATACGGGCGGAGACAATACGCTCGAAGAGCTTACCCGCCTCGTCCAACAGGCATATAGGCCGATACGCTGAGGGGGAGTCAGCAGGCCTCCCTTGCTTTCGCAGGAGAACCAATTTTGCTTCCTTCCATATCGCAGGGAAGCATCCGTAATGGAGGCAACTGCTGTACAGGTGTGCCAGCCTGTGGCCGAGCGCCTCCATGGCGATCACCCATGCTCGACCGGGAATGCCGTCGGGTCCAGGTGCAGTATTTTTTGCAGCAAGACGCTTCACGGCCCGTTTCAATTCCGCCTGAGTTACGTCCAACTCGTCAGACCATGCTTCAGGTCGCGGTTGGGTGATGGCATCTGCTGCATTGATTGCCAAGTTCCGTGGAAACAGGGTGTCCACCACTCGTCTGGTCAAGCCTGGTTCTAGCGTTTCCGTTAGAGGCGGAGTCCATGGCCGCAATTTCCCAAGAACTATTTTGTATGGGCGTCCCCAGGGATCTCGGTTCAGTTCCTGCAACAACTCATCCCACGATCGAGATTTTGCATCAGCAACTGCGCTTTGCAGTGCTATAGTCGCTTCTCTGTACTCAGCGTATGTCTCCGCAGTCTCTTCCGGTGTGGAACGCCGGCGCCTCCGAGCTCTGAGATACTGGCGTCGCGCTGCAAGGCATGTAACCCGCAGCTGGGCGATATGCTCCGACCACCAGTAAACGGATTGCGTGGACGGCTTCCCGACCCTAGGCATGGCGGCATCGCAAACGCGAGTCATGGTAGAGCGAAACCAGGCCGCGCCATGTTCTGGTGATGGCCATTGTTCGTTTTCTGATTGCGCCCCCCAGTCGGCCACATGGGCTGCGGCCAACAGCTTGTCTCGGTCAAGACGTTTGACCGCCCAGCGCAGTTGGCTACCGCCAGCCAATGTCGTTGGGGGGTGCACAGTCACGTCCAGTATTATGTGACGGTGATCCGACAGTGTCACAATCTCTTCCGCCACTCTCCAGCCTGATATTAGCCGAGTGGCGGCAGGAGTCGCCCACGAAAGATCAACAATCGACTCCCCTTGCCACCGCACACAGGTGCTCACTGTACCTTGATTTAATAGGCGGAGGTCTAGTGTCGCAGCCCAATCTAGAACAGACCTTCCTCTAGCATTGTCTAGGTTATTTCCCCAAGCCCTGGCACGTGCATTAAAATCACCCAGAACGAGTACTGGGCGTGGAAGGTATCGGCGAACACAACCTTCCACGCGGTCCAAATACGCTTCGTAGTCGATAAGGCTGCAATTGGGAGAGATGTAACATCCCACGACGATAATGCTACCCCATTCTACCACAATAATCCCTGCCTCTGCGTGCAACTTCGAGCATGGTGGATCGCCTTGACCACCCGACCAATATATGGCGACAGAATTTACGCTATCCCCAAACCAGCGAGGATGGTTCGGGACACTGTAAGGTTCTGCCACGATTGCTAGAGCAACCAACCACTCCGTGAGCGTCTGTAGGAAGAGATCCTGCGCGGCGCGGCAGTGGTTTAGGTTGCCCTGTAAGATTCTTAGCCGGGGAGTGAATGTTATGAGTCCATGGGTTCCGCCCCCGAGCATTGACTCGCTTGGGATGTCGCAGCCCTCGCTGCTGCGGTATCCTCTGATCTTCCTGGCACTGTTGCCGAAACGGCGGATGCTTTGTCCTTGTTCCCTTTTTTAGCCGAAGGACATTTCGGATTACCCATACGATGTCCAGAGGGTTTCCCGTTAGCAACGCATATCGGGCAGCTTGGTATTGTCACAGTGCATAGTTTGGCTGTATGCCCTGGTTGACCACACTTAAAGCAGTTCATACTGCGGTCTACGGGACTAACACAGTGGAACCGCGAGTGCCCCTGCTCCAGGCAACGATAGCATTGCAAGGGGCGTGCCGCCAGTACTTGAACTCGTGCGGAAATCCAGCCTACTCTAATGCGCTTTACTGCTGCAAGCTTATGGATGGCGGAGATCGGACAGCGAACCCAGACAGTCCCCAGAGACTTCTGCCCGCCACCGAAGATATTTCCTACCTTGACGTCTTCTACAGCGCACTCGCCCGTTTGAGCAACAGCTTCCGCCACGTCTTTTATGGTGACAGACGGATCAAGATCCATCACCCTGACTTCTCCAGTCTTGGTTGGCCGCGTGATATTGACTTCCATGTCAGTCAGCACGTTCCGCAGACCAGCGGCAAGTGCATCTGCCTTGACAGCGTTTTCGGCTCCAGAGATTTCTAGCAGTAGGCCACCGTTCAGGGCGCGCTTCTGCCGGAGAGCTTCTGTGATGCCGATGTCTTCCAGCTTTAGCCGCTGTTTCGCAGCCGCCATTACCTCACCGTAACTGACTTTGGACCCAACCGGTAGAGTTACTGTCACCGCTGCGGTTTGCGGCACCTTCGGTGGTTTTACCTGCCTTTTGTCCTTCCGTATGGGTACGGGTGGGGCTTTTGGAGTTTTCGGCTTCGATTTTTTGTTCTTCACTTTAACCCATTCTTCCTTCTTTTGTGTTGCTGGGCTCTGGGCTGGCTTCTGATTAGGGGCTGTCACTGGCTTTGGAGCAGTGGAAACGGTAGCAGGAGCAGGCCCAGTACCCTTTTTAATTTTTTTCCGGCCCTTTTGTTTTGTTTGTGCGGTGGGTGGGTTTGTTTGCAGTGCAACTGCTTGTCCCGCTTGCGTAACCACCGGCAGTATGTCCCGCGACGGAATATGTGGACTGTTGTCGACCTTTTTTCCTAGTGGAGGTCTGACAATACCTTCCGGGAAAAACTGACATTTGAAATGTTCTAGTTTTCCATCGATTATAACCCTGATTTGCTCTAAGAGCGTTGCGTCGGGCTGAGAGTTTAAGGTTTCAGGCATATTATAACTCTCTGTAGGCCTTTTGCGCCGCATCTCCGCCAACTCGTTGTCCAGAACCTCCATTCTTTTATTGAGGATTTCCATTTGCGATTTAAGAGCCTCATTTTCCTCCCGCAAGCGGTCCGAGGACGCCCTTTGCATCAACTCGGAGGTTGCCGCTTGGTTTACGCGCACAGCCATGCGAAGTGCAGACGCTAGGTCGCCCTCCAGAACTTTTGACTGATTTGCTGCCTTTTCCACCGCTTCCAGACTTTGAAAAGCCTGGGCTGCAACATCCGCAATAGGCTGGTGCTTCATTTGTTCCGCAAGTTCCTCCGGTGAAGGCAAGGAGGTTTTCGCCGCTTTCTTCTTAACATGCGCGCCTCCTTTGTTTTGAGCGGAACGTTTTCTTGTCTGAGACGACGCAGAGGTTGCCGAGAACATGGAAGCGACCGACCCGTCTGATTCTTCTCCAATTGAAGATCGCGACCGTGACCGGGATCGAGTAATCCTGTCCGGGGGAAAAGGTCGTCGGAACCTACCAACAGCTTCAGCCTCTGCAATAGCGTTGTCCTTCCGAGTAGCGTCATCGCTATCCATGTCCATAGCCAATTCGCCGATTCCTTTTATTTTCCCGTTACTGGGTGGGGGTGCGGTCCCCCGTGGCGTCCTATCGGCCGGGTTCCCCCCAGCCATGCATCTCGTCGCCGAACGCCTAACTTGAGATTCGGTGTCAGCGCACGGCAGCGCCACCTGTGCACCTTGCACAAGTGCCGCCGCCGCGCGCCCCTCGTCTTCCTTAAAACTAGTCGAGTGTAAGTTGCCCTCTCCAGAATACGAGGGGCGGGATTTTCCAGTCATAGCCTCAGAGGCTGTGCCTGGAAAATCAAGGGGCTCACTGTCCGCGGTGCGGCAGGTACCCTCCTGGAGTAGTATAAATTTTTTTCTTCCACTCATTATTTTTTGCTGATCCACAGCTTAGCCCAATTGTTTGCCAGGGTAAGGGTCCCCCAGGAGCGCTCTTGCAGCTGTTTTTCCCCACAGTCATACTTCCCTTCGCCGAGCTCTAGTAGCTAGGGATAAAGGGGCTCCTTCCAGGTCTCGTCCGTGAAAGCTCTATTTAAAGAGCACAACTGGAGAGCTCCTCACCTGTAATTCCTCTTAGTTTCCCCTATGCTGGCTGCATAGGGTACTCAGCCCCACCGCCACGACAAGGCGGGAATTCCTCGGGGGGTATTAAATCCTCCTGCTGCCGCTGGTGTTGTAGTGTGACTATTTTTATTTTGGCTTTAAAACTGTATAAACTTTGCAGGTTCCTAAGTGGGGGCAAAAGGTTGTTCCAGCATTTAGTTGCCTACACCTACAGACGATATCAATAAAGTCCTTAGCGCATGAAATTGTTATGTTAGTCAAGTTAAGATGTGTTATCAAGTTCAGTGGTGCGTTAACAAGTAGACCGTCGTAAGCGCCGCGTAGCCCCTTGCGCGTTTTGCGTTTTCGAACCGGACACTTTTCACTCGCAGAAATGACGGTGTTTTAAACTTGTTGTTCACTGTATTTCGGTAATTTTAGTTAGTATTTATCACCAAACTTGTGCACTGAGTATTCCAATCGCCAACTAGTCTATATCACTATTCATTTTGCGAATAAATAACTTCGTACAGAGACTTTAACTTAAGAATTTAATTAAACTTCGACAAGCAGTGTTTATAGCTGCTTACTACCCGAGAGCAACGATGAATATGTATCGGAACATTGTTTTTATTTATTAATATTGGTTTTAATTTGTTTGAGTGTAAATTAGTATGCGGACACCCCCCTGCTGATATGCACCTTTCTTAACCGACTATAGTATGTTTGAATTTTACTACATATCATTATGGCTACAACATGCACCGAAACGAAATAAACGAAATAGTTTTTTTTATATACGAGAGAGTAAAATTATTGTTTAAGTATCTTGTCTATTGCAAGAGATGTGTAGAAAATAATCTTGTGTAATAATAATCAAGTAATCTTGAGTGTAAGGGTTCACAAGTAATTTAAATTAAAAAATTATTACCGTCAGTGTCAAAGTGAGGGTCCCCAAGTAATCTAAGCATAGGCACGTGACTGTCAATTCAATATCAAATATTACATTTTTCACCTCATCTTCGCGAATGAGAATTGTCAAAGTGACGTTTGAAATGTTCACGCAGGACCTACGTTTCACTAGCTCCCCTAGCGGAAAATCGACTCCAGGTGATCCTTGAGCCCATGCTCCCATTTTTTCCCAAGCTTATAAATAACTTACTTACGTTTTTTTTCTCGTAGCTGCCGGCTTGGTAACAAGGTTATTGTAACTAATAGCCGTTTTCTATTATCACGAGTAGAGCAAAATGTTTCGATAACAAGCAATCTAGGATGGCTCACACGCGACCTTTCTTACATTATTATTTATAACCTAGTTGACGTTAGTGACCCTGCTTAAGAGGCTGAAGCTCCTGGGGCCCAATCCCGTTAGTAGGTACACACTACTAATAGGTTTTTTTTCTGAGTTGTTTGCCTAAGTATAGGTACGTTTGTACGTTCGTACGTATTAATATATTGAATTGTATAATAATATGTCACCATTAAATTGTGAACTCCCGACAGATTACAATTTGACTACGGTATTATAAACTAACCTAACCTATCCGTTTGTTTACAGTTTCGCGCGTTAGGTTATAAACTAACGGTGCTTACAATTCTACGGTGACATAGGTATATATATCGTCGCCTAGCACAAGTTTAGACGATCTGTGGAAGATTGTTATTTATACTATTCTGTTTTATTTAGGTCGATCTAATGGCGTTTCTTATAAGTATCTGTTTAATCTAAAATTCCGCTGATAATCGTTTGTTTTTATCCATTATTTTTAAATTATACTCTTTGTTAGAAAGAGACAGAATTCAACAAAAGTCTGCTATATTTAATAAATAAAGGAGTTCCAGGCGGATTTTGGTCACGGAAATACTTCATCACCGTCCGGCCTTACAAACGTACACGTAAACGTAAACGTACTAGAACTCAACTTTTTCCCAATACATATTAGTTCATGTTATTGACCTTGTTTATTAAACTTCAAAGACAGAACGTACCAGTGAACTTAAAAATATACTTGAAAGACACAAGTGGTCGAGCTTTCAACTCGTCTCGTCTGGCGTTAAGCTCCGTAGGTCCATCAACGAAGTTAAACATTAAGTAGCTTTACCTTTTCCTGCTAAAATCACAGTGATGGCCAAGATCATAGCTCTTCGTATCGCGCTTAAGCATTATTTCCGAAGCAGTTCTCCTCCATGGTTATGCTGACTCTTCTCCAGTAGTTTTGAGTAAAATATGGACTTAGCCACACAACCCTATGCCGTCTTCGATACGTGCCCGCTCTAAGTTGTCTAGTCAAGACGATCTAGACATCGTCAATGGCCTTTATATCAACAGAATGGTAATCTAAATAGCGTCCGAAGAACAGCGGCCCTTACGTAGATGTTTCGTAAGGCCGATACGCGAACGCCAGCCACGACCACATACAAAAGTCATGCCTGGTAAAGGTGGGAGCGCGGTGCACTGATGCCTTTGTTCACGCCTCGTGGATGAGAGGACAAACCAAGCCACGTCAAACTACACTCCAGACAGCATTAGTAGTAATAATAATAAGGCGGTAATCCTGGACACGGCGCGTATAGTCCGACAAGGTTGTTAGCCTTACACCACTGAGCAACGCGTTCCAGGTCAGAGTTTAATGCTGAGTCTATTTCATTTAATTTAAATGATATGTAGATTTGCAAGCCATCAGCATATTGGTGATAGTTAGAGAAATGTATATTTTTAATTATATCTGCACAATACACAATGAAAAGTAACGGGCCTAATATCGAGCCTTGAGGTAATCCCCGCACAACAGAACTCGAAATACGAATTCTAAATAAACGTAAGACGTTTCATATTTTATGTTATTTGTGTGTGATTGAGTATTGTGTAGGAGTGACGATAAGTGAGTGATATATAGACAAAATACATATGAGTTTGTAAATAAAAGGCGAGAATTATTATAAGACGATAGAGTGTGCTATTTTTTATTATTTACCATTAGCATCATTATTTTAGGGAATTGATAAGGTTTTTCGTGTGTTAGTATGATTGTGGACAGTGTGGTCAATATAATGGCATTTATTTCATTTGTTTAGTTGTATGTATTGTTAGGTACCGACCAACCTAATCGCACCAGACTGTAACCAATTTCCAAAATGTATCACCAACTGTCTTAATTCAGCGGTAGACGAACCTAAGTTTCTTATCGAAACAGGAATTTAATAAGATCCAGAGATAATTATGTATCTCAAATGCGGAAACGCGCAAGGAAATATATATTTATTTAATTAAAATAATTGGAACGATGAGATAATTATATTGTCTTCTGATTAGGACAAATTGTGTCTTGTGTTTTGCTTATGGCAAAGGTAATATTATACCTACATGCAAACGCTGTTATTAAGTAGACGAGGAAAATGGGTACAATCAATGATATTTTGTTCTATGTACTGCAATGCTTTTACAACCAGAATATAACCTTATGATGCCTTAGGCCTTTGATATAAATTTAACTCAAATTATGACGAAAGAAAAGGTCGTTTTAACTGTTAATTTTAGTTAATAAAAGAGCCAAAACTTGAATATATTTCGTGTATCAATTTATATGCGGAAAAAACTGATGTTTTGCTAAAATATAGTATGTTCGAGTGATTTTTAAAGTTAGATTTCTCAATTAAAATTTTTTTTAAACTACTATAGCCCTGATAGCAAATAAAAGAACACCAAAATCTAATAATAAATTCGCTTCTGCTAATGAAACGAACGAGTATTGGTAAAACATATGACTGGAATCAATACACACAGTTCATAAATAAATTACTCAACATAATGCCGCGGTAATCACCGAGTTCACACGGTGGTATTTTATTTATTTATTTATATTTATTATACGTACTTCATTGGGAAATAAAACAATAGAATACCGTTTGAAATTTTCCCCAATTAATGCTAGAATTTATTAAAAACCGTCGGACTGACAAATTGCATGTTAAATGCATGACCATTTCGACCCTACTCGATCCATAGGGGTTGATTTCTCATTACATCATTCTTATTGTTTTTATCTAATCCAAAATATGCAATTCAAATTATTATTAGTATCGCGTGCTTATTTCATGGCGGGCATTGGAGAACCATTTGACTGAGCGTTGATTGCCTAGTTCAATGGTGGAAAATGTGGAAAAGAGTAAAATGGAAGTTTATGAGTTTTTTTAGGACATATTTAAAAACATATTTAATATTGTGAGGAATCGTTTTCCCAATCCCAAGATGTACTACTTCTTCTTCACTAGTGAAGCGCATTGCTGACTTAAACTTATTTTGGAAGTCTGTTAATTATTTTACTTTGTGTAGAGGAAAATACTTGTTTTTTAATAGTAGATTGTTAACCAAGGGCTGAAAGGCACGCATTACGGACGAGGTAGTTTGGCGACGGCAATAAAGCGAGTTGGAAATGGGTTGCTTTTTACCCGAAATAAACACTCTACTTTCCATTTTGAATGTGAGGAAAGTAAAAAAAACACTATAAAGCTAAAACTACTCGAAGACTAACTTCTTGAAGAAAATCTTGAAGGAAACACTACAAAAGTGTAGAATATTTAACACAGCAACGGCACAATATATTTTGTTTTTTTGAAACAAACATAGGTTACTTTGTTCCACTGTTTACTATCATTTCTTTTTTTTTATTTATCATTTATTCAGGTTAACTTTCTTTTGAAAAGTGGTGAGAGTAAATTCAACAAAATTTTACAGGAATTCCCTTGACCGGGTGATAAACTCATAATCGGTTTTTTTGGACTCCATTCAGTGCCCTTTTCGAGTTTATCGTGTAATGTAATACTGAAAGAAAGTGCATTGTTGAATGTTGAGAGTAGATATTACTTTATAAATCGTAAACTAAAATTTGTAAACAACCACAAGCAAACTTTTTGTTAAAGTTACATGCCATATGTAGATTACCGTTTCCACAAATTTCAAACGCCCCACGCGTGCACACGCCTTGTAGACAAAATCGAAACTTCAACGTTGGCATTCATAATGCGTATCTTCTACTAAGTTTATCTTGTAAGTTTAGGTTGAAATCTCGTTCATGAGGCATCTGTTTTATGCCTCGGTCACAATAACATTTTACAATGGGAAAAATGGGAAAGTGTGTGTGTCTGTTTGTTTGTACGTCTTTCACGGCATAACGGAGTCACGGAGAAACGAACGAAGGGTTCTGAGATAACCACGAATTTCTAACAATGTCTAAATTAATTCTTTGCTTCGTCGGATGGCACGTGCACGTGAAGCATTAACAATAGTGGTAATAATAATTAGTACGACAGCAAAATAGAAAAAAGTTTTTCTATTGACGATATTTATATAAAGGTCATAACGAAGTATACCTACAGAAACTCACGCCTGTAAATATGCCCAAAAGGGGTTGGTAGGCAGGGCGTATGAAACTGCCCAGTTTCAGTGCCATTTTTAGCAACAAAGAGCCAAAGAGCAATGAGAGATAATGAAATTATGATATTGCATTGACAGGTTAGCTCATCGCCCAATACACACTTGAACCCATATCCCACAGTTGACTTTTCCGACACCCACGGGAGGAAAGGGAGTGGTGAAATTCGGTTTGAAGTAACAATAGGTATTAAAACAGCTGTCGTTATCGCGTTATGGTCGTTAATAAACATAAACACCAAATAGGGAAAAAAATACCGTCAACTGGGGTGCATACGGATGGCGAGGTGAATACGGACATAACCGGAAATAACATTAATTACTACATGATTTCTTAAAAACCAACCAACACAAATTTTCTCGAGCAAATGATAATAATAGTAAATTATATTCTGATGGTAATTGCAACACTGGACAGCCATAAAGGTAGCATTAGGTTGTTAAACTGACAGTTTAAAGTTGACCCAGTCACCGACGGGTGGCAATATGATCCAGGACTTCTTTAAAATTATTACTTTGTAATAAAAATAGCATTATATATTATATAAGATTATAAACGAATTATAATGAATATATATTATTTAGATTGATTAGTAAGGAAATTTGCAACCATTTGTTATTATTTTCATCCTGGATTAAATTTACAGGTTTCCATCCCAGGTACGTGAGGTAAAAATATATTGACAAAAAAAAAAAGTTGGGAAATCGTACATTATTATACAAATTTCCGTTATATTACAGGTGACTGTACAATAGATTGCTTTTTGTCTTTGACAGCAGGTGACAAAAAGGCAAAATTAGTGCTTATGCCAAGCAACGCATTACCGTTTAGCGCAATGCTCTAGGTAGCGACAGGTGGAACATGTTTGTTTTCCAAAACTACATTTATTTTGTTTTTAAAAAGTGCCTCAACTTTTCTCATATCTTGATTACACGCAAATTTCAAAGTAAAGAGCACCTTTCTAAGCGAGTGCGGTGAAAACATATTTTTTGAATGTTCAACCCACAGAGCACGGACCTCTTTAGTGTGACAACCTTACATATAGAGGAGCCTTTGGCTTTGATTCTCATAGAAATCGACCGTGTCAGGTAAATTGTGACATGTTATTGTCAAAACTGCCATACGTGCTATTCATAGGGTTGTGATATTGGTCGATATTGTATCGATAGATTAGGAGCAGTTATTAACATTTCACTAAAAATTACACGAAATAAAGTTATGCAAATATTTTTATTTCTTACCTTATTTTAACCTCTGTTTCAAAATCAGACACTCAAATGACTTCATTGTTATTTCATTTTATTACTGCGTTATGGTTTAAGTTAATTGTTTCTTATATCAGTATTCTATAATGAAGCGATGCTAGTACTATCTTAGTACAACATAAGAAGAGGATATTTATTTATTAACACAAGAAGAGTAAATGAAGAATTGACGCAATTTAAACTAAATATTTTATTTACAATAATTTAACTAAGGGCCTGTTTTACAATCTCCAGTTACAGCTATCTTTCAGATAAAACATAACGTGCTCTCTTTATTTACAAGACCTCTTTATTTAAGAGAGAAGAGAGATTTTTATTTAAGATTTAGAGTCCGGTATAGAACATTGTGTATTAAGGGCACTAAGGGCAGTAAACAAGATATTACGAACGAATGTGAATTTAAGTCACAGTTTGAGTCGAAGACGAGGTCGTAATTCTAGTACGGCTCGTGATACACACAATGTTTTTCCTCACATTTGCGAGGAAATAAATAAACTACTGCAGATAAATATAAAATCATTATTAGCGGTACTAAGTAGAACATTCAAGCAACACAGGAAGTGGTGTCCACATACATAAGGTACCTCTACCTCTTCCGAAGTCTACCACAAGCACGTAAAATGGGCGTCATTACCATGTATTCGAGTTCAAGTCAACCAATTTTAAGGTTTGCTCTTTGTTCTGATACACACTGTATATTGTATTGTGTATTTTTTTAGTATTTCAATAATATTTAAATAAAAATTCATCTTACTATTTTAGTAAGGCATATGACATACACTATCGATAACAAATGCAGCGTCGTGTCTCTTCCCTATTTCTCTTGCCCATACTAATTTTATATTGAATTAATTACATATTATTTAATTACCTGTGATACGAAACGTTTGAAATTTGTTTATTTACAAATTTGCTTTGGTTGCGGCACCCGATTATTGAGCAATGTGGCATTTTTGAAGTATTTTCATTTTATTATTACTCCATGACGGCCCAAGGGGTACTGACTGCTACTGACTGTCACGTATGCGCCGCGCGCATATGCGACACACGAGTTTTGGCTCTCAAGCCGTCTCTCTATAGGCGCGTCGCCCTACGACTTCCAATCTCTTTGGTTCAACCGCTTAAAGGAACTATTGGGTTCAAGTAAAAGCTTGTACGTAATGCAGCGTAAACGACTTTTCACGTGGATGCGTGAACGGTGCGCGGCACTGGCGTAGTGTCGAGGCGGGCATTCCGTACAGAGTCTCAACTCTGCCGCGCCAGCCGCCCGCCTCTAGCCCGCTCAACTTTCTCGCTAAAAACAGTTCACTACGAACGGACCCAGTGAGTTGATTGATAAAAGTGAATATTTATAAAAAAAGTGGACAAAACTGTGTGATTTAGTGCCAGTGCTAACATGTGGCAATTTTAGGTAAGTTTGATTTGCGCTTAAAGTTTATTGAAAGTAAGTATGAAAATTCTTTAAATAATAACAAATAAGAAAAGTATTCCGACAACGAAAATGATGTTACTTTTCTAACATTATTTTCGTTGTTAATATGGAATTTCGCAAAGTAACACCTGATTCAATAAATTACTTGAAAGTCTTTCGAGCTGGAATTTATAATTTATTTTGATGTGATCCTTTCCAGAAAAATGCTGCCGATTTTATTTGTATTGTATTTTAAAGAGTAATAATATAGTTGATTCGTATTTTAATGTTTTAGCTGTTATATTTAAAACATTGTAAATGTGTTCTTGTTTTCTAATTTTGGAAAAAAACCCCTCTTATTATACGCAAAACAACTTGCGTAATTTTTTCAAAATACGCTCTAGACTGATACAGAATTAACAGATTACCGTTTTTTAGGAACTTTCTAAACACTTAAAAAAGCGCCAATATTATATTTTTAAAATTGTAAAATTATTATATGGTTCCTTAATCCGGTCGCCATTTTTTAAAATGTTTACTTAATATACTCGTAATTACGTGAAAAATATCTTGATTTTCAGTGACGCCATTACCTATGTATGTGTAACTTTTTATGTGCTGACTTCGAGGGAGACTAACCAAAATCACTAAATAATGCGTAGAGAACGTGTTAATACTCTACACACCTAGCATTTAATTTCAAAAATATTTTCGTAAAATAAAATCAAATAAACAAAATCAGTCAATCAAATTTTAAATGAAATTGTTCCTTTACAATTATAATGAAAATCAGTACCCAAAATATGGCCTGAGGTCACTTATCATAGTTATCATAAACCAAAGTTGTGCTAAAGACCGTTAAATTAGCCAGTGCAATTAATTCTTGTCCCGTTTTCTCCATTTACGAACCCTAAAGTTTACGTTACTTAAATGTTCAAGTACATATAATTATATACGAAGGTACATAACATACATTAACCCCTAATACCTACATACATATACAGTGAATGGAAATATACATGGACAAACAAATCGTCTACATAAAGCCAGGCAAAAAGTTGACATGTGCATGTACGCTACGCTGCCAATCAAATTCGTCAAAATATCAGTCGGTTTTCTATTATAAAAAAGCCTAAAACTTAATTCGACAGCGACAATATTGTAAGGTGTAATTGGCCCTAGCGCTCACACTTGAAACTTACAAGAAAACTAGTGTCATTGGAAATGCATTGCGGTTCGATACATTAAAGACCAATTTTTATATGCAACATTTTTCTTGTAATAAGTTTAAAAAATTAACTAAATAATGAATAGGTAGTAACATTATTGTTCTCCTGATGCATTCACTGCACGATTATTAACGTAGGTATATAAGCCTTCAAATACAATAATTGTATTCATTATAATACTATATGCTATTATACGCGAATAATACTCGAATTCGGGTTTATAAAATTAGGCGTTTGTCGAGTAAAAAGTTTACCACTGCGATGGTCATAATTTGCGTAAGACATTGTGAAATCTCAATCCAAAGATCCAAATAATAGTCAAAATAGCAAATGAACGAATGGATAACTTGATTTCAGAGTGGAACATCAATATTTTGTAAGTACACAATTTAAAATTGATTATTGGTTTTTTGGTCAATAAAGGCAACAATATTATAATAATTAAATTATTGTTTATTAACACCATGACCCTACAATTCGAGCACTTTACAGCACTCGTTTTAACTCGTTTTTAAATATAAAAACAAATTATAGTGTGAATGACCATGTTAGCTTAAAATCGTATAAATAATAGTCAGTCAAGTGATGCAACTTCAAAATGTATGCATTTTCACCGAGAAAAACAAGATAGGATTGTGCCATCTTCCGGCAATGACTATCAGGAAGCTGTTCCACGTCCTGTGCATCAGAGAAGCGACTCGTGTTCGAGCCTAAGCCTAACTTCTTTTATATTACGATTATATTGTACGGCATAAGTGGGAAGAACCCATGTGAAAAAAGTTTATTAGGTTTATTTAATCAAACTTATTACAACAAATCGGTATAGCGGTTTTATTAAGCTGCGTGAATTTATTTTTGTATATTACTTTTGTATATACATTTTCATCTTTGAAGTATATGGCACAGACTATTTATGTATCGTGAGGCTTCTAGTCTGTTTCGTTTAGTGTTTCCATCGTTTACAACGGCTAGGATCTCGTGGGAATCTGAATGGAAAGGAAAATATACAAAATAAAATTAATATAATAAATATGAATATGAAATTGAAATAATTATCCGCCTGTCCGCGTAAGAAAATAGTAAAGTCTAAAATTGTAAGTAAGAGTCAAAATAATTATACAAAATATAACAATAAAGTAAGGTAATACAATAATTTACTTCATTTGGCATAACATCATCCCTATAGAGAAAACGTCAGCATATTTCACTGAGTTTGTCTGTTTATTTATCATTGAAAATTGGTTCCACTGTCCTTGGAATAATTGTTTGAATGGTTTCTGCACTAGTTCACCACATATGAAAGCATTTTTACTGCAAAATACGTTGTTCTGGTATAGTAGGTACATTACTGCAGAGGCCGTGAAGTAAGAGATTGCAGGACGAGTTTGTGGTAGATCAAACAATTTCTAAGAGGGGGCAGAGTGTTTGCCGCGGACACGAAATAGGCATTTAGCGACCCCGCGCTGCTTGCTATCTGTGTGCGTGCGCGCACGCACACTACTACACCGGCGCGTCATCATTCGGGCGTTAAAAGGTTGTAACTTAGAATTCCTCATTTTTATAATCCTTTGATACTGATATTGTATTAATTCACCTAATATTTGTTCGGTTTTTCCAAAAGATTTTATTATTTGTGTTTGTATTTAGTACTAAAGAAAGGTACCATTCTGTCGGTTGTTGATAAAGTTCATTTCTAAACTAATATTTATGACATTCGCGCCTTATCGACAACCGGCAGAATGGCAAAGTGCCTTTTTCTAAATACAAGCACATTTTTTATGATTTCATATGTGGCTATTTACGGCTAAAGGTACCTTATGGACGGTCGGCGCTTACATCGCGTTGCAGCGCATTATTATCAGCGTCTTTATTAACAGCGTAAACGCCGATCGTCCATAAGGTACCTTTCACCGCAAAACGTCACATATTATGAAATCGTTAAAAAAGTGTGTCGTTTTCTTGGTAAAAGTACCACATTGTCGCCTGTTGATAAGGTTTTCCAAGTGATTCTTTATGACAGAAGCGCCTTATCATTCTTATCAATAAGCGACAATGTGGTATCTTTACCCTGAAAACGTCACATTTGGTACCTCTCTCAACATGACCGGATAGCTTCACAGGTTTTGTTTTGACGATCGCGGTTGAAATTAGAAACATGTCACGCCTATTGTGATAAAAATACGTGAGTGTTAACCGTTGCAATTTAATAAAGACACTAATGTTTTTGATTTTTATTATAAATTCAACCCACTAATAAACTTGATTTTACGCTTTGCTAATTGGCCGTTTGGCCGTTTTGTCGTCAAGAAACTCTTTTTCTTTTAATTATATAATGAAAGGACAAAGAGAAAAAGAGAAATAATTTATAAACATTGCTCCTGTTTACTAAAATATTGGTATTACATTCCCATTTGATTGATGAAAGTTAAGTTGGAAATTATTAAAAACTTTTTGCGATTCCCGTAAAAGTTTTCCAAATACGATTTGCTTTTTCTTTCATGTGACAGCCCAACTGTACATACGCCAAAATTAGTTTACTACAGCTATTTTTATTCCATATTCCGAGGTCATAGGGAAATATTTTGTAACAAGACAGTTGTTCTTCAAGACAATATACAGGGAGTCCCAAGACTATGGGACATGAAGGGAAAGTACCTTAAATATCGTAGATAGGATATTTAAGTGAAAGAAGACTTTATGTTATTTTTGAAAGTCAGTATTGCTTTCAAAGATATACCAAAAAAAATACTGAATTAACTTCGGCAGTTCCATGTATGTTTTTAATTTGATTAAAATGATTAATTTCACGTTGTTCCTTTCATTTAAAATAATATGTTACTCAAAAAGAATTATATTTTTTTGTCCATTCTTTCGATTGGCACAATAAAAATAGGGGTGTTTTTTTTTCACATTTAAGTCGGTTCGATTCCCAGGCGACGGAAGTAGTTTTTAGAATACACCGTTATGGTTATTGGTTATTGACGCCCACGGTGTATAATGTTAGTTGGTGTACAAATATATCTGTTCATATAAACAATCCGAAAAACCACATAGTCATTAAACAAAACACAAAATGCAGCAGCTCACAAACTCAATGTCTATTAAGTCACATAGCTACGCTAAAAGTTTTAATCAAAACTGTCAACAACAAATTTAATATTCATTCCTAAATTAATTAACTTCTACTGTTGGCATTTCACACTGATATTAGGGAATAGATGCTCATTCTGAACAATAACACTAGCTCCTGAATTAAAATCAAATATTCGAATGAATCAAATGACGTTAAATTAATTCGATCTCATTTTGCCGCCAACTAATGGAGTTGACAGATAATTATAGTTTGACAAGCCAAATTCCGAAGTTGAATAAAAAAAACACTATATCCATCCCTCACTTTTGGAGTAGTACTAATACTAGTGAAAAAGACAGTAGGTATAGCTATTAACGAATGAGAACACATAGGTACTAGCCAAACTACACATTTCCGTATTTTAACAATTGATTCGAAGCAATGCGCAATGGCGGGGTTTGCAATTTTCTAAAAAATAAAATAAAAAAATATATAAAAAATAAAAAATAATAAAAATAGGGGTGTTTTTTTTCACATTTAAGTCGGTTCGATTCCCAAGCGACGGAAGTAATTTTTAGAATATCTTTGAATGCAATATTACTAACTTAAAAAAAATCATAAAGTCATCTTTCAGCAAAATATCCTATCTACGATATTTAAGTTAGGTCCTTTCCCTTCATGTCCCATAGTCTTGGGACGCCCTGGGTGCGTAGCCAAGATGCCAATCGCTCACGCTCAGTCGCTAACGAAACGCAACTGTCATTGCCACACTAATAAGGAAGGAGGTAGCTGCGATACGTTAGTAAGCGTGAGCGATTGGCATGTTGGCTACGCACGCTGATACGTTATGTCATAATACGCATCATAGAGGACACAATATGTTTTAGATTCTCAGAGCAATAATTTATGAAAATACTTAATCGGCTAACCATTTTTGTA
This sequence comes from Lathronympha strigana, assembly GCA_949128165.1. Taxonomy (NCBI): domain Eukaryota; kingdom Metazoa; phylum Arthropoda; class Insecta; order Lepidoptera; family Tortricidae; genus Lathronympha; species Lathronympha strigana. The sequence goes on from OX421908.1 coordinate 13,599,736, forward strand.
AGAACTTTCAAAATTGAACTCCCTAATTTTTTTGAGTACCTATAAGGTTTAAGTTTTCCCGTTTTGCCTACGGAATGTTAAGAATAAGCAGTGTGTGAAATTTATAACCTCCATCTCGTTGAGAGATCTTTTCAGACACGTAAGTACACATCATAACATTGTCGCTTTATTTAAATTTATTAAGTTACCTTTTATGTACGCCACAATAAATATCATCAAAATATTGTGGCATAACTAACCATGATAGACAAGAGGAAACATTTTTTCGTGAGACGGTTTACTGTTAGCAATATTTAGAAAGTTTTTTGTTGATGAAAAAAGCGTTATAATATTTAAAATAGGCAATAAAAATATGTTCTTTCACATTCAAGTTCAAGTTAATTTATTTATTTATTTTATCTTTATTGCAGAAAAGAAACACTAGAAAAGGCGGACTTAATGCCATAGGGCATTCTCTACCAGTCAGCCACAAAAAAGTCAGCGTTAAAGACACTATAAACTTTGTCATCCTTTGTCTTGTTAGTGGTAGTATTTCGTCTTACACCATCCTTCACGTATTCCCAGGTTTAAAATATGTGCAAAACTTATGGTTTTTTAACAACAACAAAAAACAATTTTACTTCTCAGAAAGAAAGGAAAAGTGGAAAATTAATGACCTCGGGCGGGACTTGAACCCACGACTCTGAGGTACCAGCTCATCGCTCTTCCAGCTACTGGGCTACCGAGACCACACCCGTGGCCACGAATTTCTCCACCATATTCCTCCTCGATGCGCCTTAGGGGGGCGCCTAACAACACCCACCACGACCACGACCAAGATGACACTGTCAAGAGTGATACCGACACAGAAGAATAAGTGTGATTTGGGCAAACATTTGAAGGTTATTGTCTTAAGTAAAAGGTGACACGTGATATGGCGCGGTCGCTATAAGGTCTCATTGAGAAGTTAACCTTATTAGTAAGCGACAAAGTGGTATCTTTTACTCAGTATTATATAGGCACCTACTTATTTATAAGCATTAACACGTAGATTAGGCTAGTATTTAAGATGTGTACTAACAACATGATCCTTTGTTGGTCCTAAATAAAGAACTGTTTATTATTATTTACTAAAAACAATTTCGGGGTCAAAACTCTTGGTCCATGGGGTCCCAGCGCACGCAAATTTTTCGTAGAAATCGCGAAACGTCTGGTTGATGTTACTGGTGACCGAAGAGCTGGTGGCTTCCTCGCACAACGTATTAGCATTGCGATACAACGAGAAAATGCCGCCGGCATCCTAGGTACAATGCCTCAAGGACCTACTTTAGATTTAAGGTAGGTAGAGGTAGGTAGTTAGGTAAGTTACACTTACTGTATATATTTCGAAAATAAATGTTTTTATATTTCAAATTATGATAGCATCTAATCTTAAAGTTGCAAGGTCTATGTTATAGTAAATTCTGACCTCTAAGGTTAATTATACCTACATTTTGAAACTATTTCAAGTACATACATACCTATCATATGAATACCGTGTTATGAGACTATTATCTAGAGCTGGGATTACGTGTACACCCTAAATGAGGCACAGGTGTGATATAATAGGATTCGTGTCAAGTTAGAAAGATATTCTAAATCAGTTTGCCGAACACATTCCAATTCGGATCAAAGGAAAAGGATCAATAGGATTGAAACGGTTTTGAAAATGGTTATTGATACATTTCTATAGCTACAATTTTGAGGATGGTTAGGTGAGATGGTTTGGTGGATGGTTATAAAGTGCTGATTCCGAGAAATGTTAATCAGATGGCGGTGTATTTCATAAACTGTGTTGATGATGACTATAGTAAAAACTAGTCATTCTTAAAAAAATACCAAGCCGTGCTAATGTAGATAAGCTTAAGAAAGAAAATCGCAGACCGCAGCAATTTTACAGCAATATTTATATATAGCAAACTGAAAGAACTTCAAGCAGTTGGTTATTTGACTGAGATGTCACATGTCTGCTACTTTACAACGGCTTATAATTATGACGGTTCAAAAATAGAAGCTGATTTGAGTCAAGTTATATAAGACATTGACTTATTTTCCAATTAATGTTTTATTAAGCAGAGACGTTTGCGAACGAAATTGTCATTTTTATATTAAGAAGAAAAAAAAATCCAATGTTTTTTCAACGTCTTAATTAATTTAAAAATATATGTCATATACTAAAGAAAAAGACCAAGCCCATCGGAGGCCAAGCCGGGGATCGAACCCGGGTCTTAATATGGTTACTTGGCTAATCTTTTTAATTATTTTTTTTAAATAGTAGTGTTGCTAATACTTAACAAGTCAAAATATTTAATGAAATTATTTGATTTGTTTTATCAAAAATGTTATTTAGTGATAATTGCATTATAATGACGACGCCAAAAATATGTTTACACTTTTGCACTTTATTACAAGGGGTTAAAGTGCTGAAATGTAAACATATCTTTGGCGTCGACTGTACTCCGTAATTGATTATTGATCAATATTTTGATAAAATTAGTACCAGATAAAGTCATATAGCAGGAAATTTTCAAGAAAATATAGTTATTTTGAAGTTTCCGGAATCATCCCTAATCCCTTATGGAAAGTAAGTTAGCCTAATCAGTAGGTACTTTGAGTATTCGTAACCACAATGATGTTTCTAAATTGTGCCACAATCGGCCAACTGTTTACAAAGGCAGGTTTAGGAATTCTTGGAGCGTGAAATTAGATTGAACTTTCTTGTTTACCTTAATAATAAATGCATTTACTTAACTCTTATTCGACGAGATTTAATCTTTAAATAAATTGAGTTATTAGCTAAAAAAGGCACAATACATGTCGAGTTGCGGAAAAAGCCCAGCAAAACTACTTAACTAACTAACTAATTATTAGCTGCCATATCTAAATATTTTTTGATTATTATAGTAATGTTTAATTAAATAAAGATGACCTGTTTCATTTATCATCGTAAATGTAGGCTTTTATTCTACCGCTTACTATTTATCTATTTTGCTTTAATAACATTAGGTAAGTCCGCATTTGGTACGGTAAAGTGTTTGTATGGTTCAATAACGATAAAAAAAAACTGACCCCCTTATTAACTTGGACGTCCCTTTCCTGCCAGAGGCCATCGACAAATGGAAAGCAACCTGCCCTAATAGGGATTTGCCCATCACCCGCCACTCACAGCACCAATGGGACGAGCCGCTCTGTCTGCTGGTACGGGATAATCTGTACCAAACGTCTACCAGCACCACAGAACGCGCTCGTCTCCTTGCTGCAACTAGATGGGAATCTGGTGCATGGTTGCAGGCTCTTCCATCTAAGAACCTCGGCACACTCCTGTCTACCAATACTTTCAGGATATCTTTGTGTTTGCGCTTGGGGGTGACATGTGTGGCTCCACATCGATGCCAGTGTGGGACTAACGTCACGCGTCTCGGTCTTCACGGCCTGTCATGCTCCAGGAGCGTCGGGCGTCAATCACGTCACGCAAGCCTGAACGATACTCTTCGTCGGGCTTTCGTGACGGCTGGGACACCGGCGGTTTTGGAGCCGTCTGGTTTAGCACGCGACGGCGGTAAAAGGCCGGACGGAATGACCCTTGTCCCCTGGAAGCTTGGACGGCCTTTAGTCTGGGATGCCACATGCGTGGATACCCTTGCGCCGTCCCATCTTCCAGGGACTTCAAACAGGGCTGGCGCTGCCGCTAATCGTGCTGAACACCTCAAGCGGCGCAAATACGCAGTAATTGATTCCGGTTACATTTTTGAGCCGTTTGGGGTGGAAACTCTTGGACCGTGGGGCCCTGGCGCCCACATAATTTTTGAGGACTTGGCAAAGCGTCTCATAGAAGCTACCGGTGACAGGAGAGCTGGCTCGTACCTTGCGCAACGCATTGGACTTGCCGTCCAGCGCGGCAATGCCGCCAGCCTTCTTGGCACCCTGCCAGAAGGCACCGAGTTGGAGCCAGTTTTTAGGGTTCCGTAGCCAAAATGGCAAAAACGGAACCCTTATAGTTTCGTCATGTCCGTCTGTCCGTCTGTCCGTCTGTCCGTCTGTCCGTCTGTCACAGCCGATTTACTCGGAAACTATAAGTACTACAGTGATGAAATTTGATGGGAATATGTGTTGTATGAACCGCTACAAAATTATGACACTAAATAGTAAAAAAAAGAATTGGGGGTGGGGCCCCCCATACATGTAACTGAGGGATGAAAATTTTTTTTTCGATGTACATACCCGTGTGGGGTATCAATGGAAAGGTCTTTTAAAATGATATAAAGTTTTCTAAAAAACATTTTTCTTAAAGTGAACGGTTTTTGAGATATCAGCTCTCAAAGTCGTAAAAAGTATGTCCCCCCCCCTCTATTTTTATAACTACGGGGTATAAAATTCTAAAAAAAATAGAGGTGATGCATGCTAATTAACTCTTTCAACGATTTTTGGTTTGATCAAAGTATCTCTTATAGTTTTTGAGATAGGTTGATTTAACTGTAATTTTGGTTAAGTTATTGTGCTTACACTGAAAACGATGGCTGAACCTTATAAGTTTAGGCTCCATTCACCAGGTGTATAAATTGACATAATAAGTTTATTATATTTGCTGCTACGGAACCCTTTGTGCGCGAGCCCGACTCGCACTTGGCCGGTTTTTTTTTATTTGTAGGTTTAGTTTTAATTTTAGTATTAATTGTATTTTTTCTTCTTGTTTTTATGTAATGTTTGTTTTTAAATAACGATTAAACATATAAATTGAATATAAACATAATACAGTACGTACCTGGCTACATCAGATTATATGTATGTATGAATATCTACGGCCTCTTAGCCTAGTCGATAGCGGAGCTCCTCGTCAGGACCCCTGCCTACAAAGCAGGAGGTCCTGGATGTTTTCTATGTAGGGTAGACCGAGGTCAATCGGGTTACAGGGTGGATGAGATCAAGATGAGATATGGCGACTTATTCAACGGCAGTAACTGCGACGGCCTGCGAGGAGAATACAGCCTTTACGTGATATTAATTGCCTGGCTGTAGCTAGCCGCAATCTTTCAAAATTGGCAGAAATATTATTTTGATCCAATTCGCCCTCTAACCCAATTCGCCTCGGCTTACCTAAGGTTAACTCACCTTTTTTTTTTTTTTTTTTTTTTTTTTTTTGACGGTGTGAAAATGCTTTACGCATCCCCCCGCGGCCCGGGGCAGGCCATTCTGGGGGGTATGTGGGACTCCCCACTCTCAGCTTTTCCTCAACTGGGAGGAATGGCTAGAGGTCAGGTCAACCCACTAAAAACACACCGGCGTCACCCTCCAGGACGTTGAATGGGGGCACTATAGGCACGCTTGCGCAGTCCTCCACAATGCCCCCCGTCTGCTGCGTCCCGACATGCCAGCCGGGAAAGCCCGCCGAGGGAGGGGCGAATCAGTGACGCATTTGACTCACCCCCCAGACGTGTAGGGCCATGCTGTGTGGGTTCCCATCCCACTGGCTCTACTGGGGAGGAATACGGTTTGCGGCTGCAAACCGACCGCGTCTTCTCCCCATCCGTCTGCGGCGGAGCGGAGGCGCATCAGCCGCATCCTCGCGCTCCCGCTCCGAGGCCTCCTTCTGCGAGATGATTGTCTCGCAGAAGGTGACCACTGCCTTCCACTTCCTCTCGCTTCTCAGCATGGCTGTCACTATGCTGTTCAGCGAGAGGTCTGCGCTCCCAAGCTCCGCTCTAAGTGTGCGGCGCTCTCCCATCCATCGGCTGCACAGCTCCACTGTGTGCTGAACCGTATCCTCGGGGGCGCCGCACTCATGGCATTGGGGCCCCGGCTCTCTTCCAATCCTGTGCAGGTAGCCACCGAAACATCCGTGTCCGGTGAGTACCTGCGTGACCCTGTAGGTCAGGGCCCCATGTCTCCTCTCTAGCCAACCCTCGAATGATGGGAGGACTGCCCCTATGGTGCGCGTTCCATAGGGGGAGTCCTCCAAGCTGTCTTTCCATCTTTCACGGAGTTTCTCCCTGGCTTCTCGCGCTAGCCGCTCCATTGCATCAGCGTCCGGGGGTTCTCCTCTCTCTCTCGCCTCGACCCTCTTAGCATGCCTCTCTGCCAGCACCTGGGCGTCCAACTCCCAGGGCGGGGTGCTGGCTAGGAGGCAAACAGCCGCGTGAGAAGTGGTACCCTTGTGGTGGTACCCTTACCCTACAAATTCTAGGTATGGTCATACATTACAAAACCATCGTATGGGATTTGTTTACGTCCATGCCTCACAATGTCGACGAGCCGAGTATTGTCTTTGGCCACGTGTAGTGGTTTACTTTTTCTTTGACATCATTTAAAGGACAGGGCCCTTACCATGACGTCTTAACGCGATTCAGTTTAGGTTCTTAACTGTGCTCAGTTGTATGGCAGCGACTCAGTTTAGGTCGTCAACTGAATCGCGTTAAGACGTCATGGTAAGGCCGCAGTTCTGAGGCAAGATTACTGTTTGTTATAAAGGTTCTGCGGGGCACGGTAGTGTTCCTAGTAAATCGAGCAAAACAAACAACAAAGGCATAAACGTGCCGTCATTTTTTCAAAGCCATTCATGAAATTGTAGGTGTTTTAACTTTGATGTTAATAAAGCAAGAAGCCTGAACGTTTATTTATTGACCTTTATTGACCAAAAGAGCATATATATAACGCGGGTACAGCTAGCTGTAGAGATAATGGGCTCCGCATGTGGGTGGGGATCCATTACATTTGCACCTGACCGAACACAATATTTTATATACTTTTAGGAACCTCCAGATCTATTTTAAATCTGTACACTATATGTACTGCTATCTTATATGTCTATTGTGCCTTTTTGTTTTCTACATAAATAAATAAAAATACTTATGGATATATTTGCCAAAAAATACAAGTCAATATGAAACTATGTAAAGCGGACATTATTATATCGCAACTTTCAACGCAACGGTATTATTTGATACTTGGTTTCTTAACTCATACCTCAGGCTTACGGTTCGTAAGTGAGCTGGAAATGCGAGATAAATCTCTTCATCCGCATTCGGGAAACAGAAAATCAATTCCACTAAAAGATCAGCCTATATCCCAGATTATACAATTGTTCTTAAGAACAAATATTTTTCATCTCCCATAGAAATTGCGAATAGAAACCTTTTTGAGCACTACGCAAAAACAATAAAATCCACGTTCGGCTTCCGTCTCCTGGCACAAACGCTAGGCTTGCCTATGATTAGAATAACATTACAATACAAACACACCTCAATTAAATTAATTACTTACTTATCGTCATACAAGTGAGTGAGTGAGAACGTGTGTTTCCGCGAATCTAATAACTTTGTTTATTCCCGTGGGATTTTTATTCTTAATTATCAAAAAAAAAACTTTTTAACAAAAAATAAACCCAACTTCGAAAAGTGAAAAATAAAATGTAAGAAGGTATTCATTTTTAGGTCCGTGAGGAAATGGTAAAAAAAGAACCCTTATGGTGCGACTCAGTCTGCCTGTCACATTGTTAAATATCTCGAGAACTACTTAAGCTATACCGATTTGAAATTGGGAATAGTTACATATATAAAGTCAATCCAAAAACATTGAGATAAGGTTTATAATAATATTTTGATTTATATTCAATGAAAATGCCCAATAAAATAGGGGGCTTACAAGTTTACCGACCCAGTAGGTACACGTAGGGTATATTATTACAGTGTGACTGAAAAATGTAGTGATTAAAAAGTGGCAACATTGTAGTGTTGTCCCGTTTTCATACATATATTTTTTTTTCTGTCGCACTGTAGAAAGGTCTTCATTTGCACATTCTAAAATAATTCTGAATTTATTTTGAATAAATAATTATGATTATGATTATGATTAACTTTTTATATGGCAATTTTTTTTTATTGAAATTAAACACTTTAGAATGGATTAATCGCGTTCTAAAGTGTTTAATTTCAATGAATAACAATGGCGGTAACAGAAGACAATATTAAAAAACATTTATTTTCGAAATATATACAGTAAGTGTAACTTACCTAACTTCCTACCTCTACCTACCTTAAATCTAAAGTAGGTCCTTGAGGCATTGTACCTAGGATGCTGGCGGCATTTCCTCGTTGTATCGCAATGCTGATACGTTGTGCATACTTTTTATTATTTTTTAGAGTGATTTTTTTAGGGTGGATGTTTAAAAATTTAAAATGTAATATATTTTTTTTTTTATACTACTACGGTGACAAACAAGCATACGGCCCGCCTGATGGTAAACGGTCACCGTAGCCTATGGACGCCTGCAACACCAGGGGTGTTACATGCGCGTTGCCGACCCTTTAACGGTCCACGGTACCAACAATAGGGCATGGCGTGAGAATCGATATTAGGGTATTAAAAACATATGGATATTTTTTTATGCAGGTGTACAATTAAAACACCATACTCAGATTTTTTATTTTTTTTATTTTTCTAAAAAATAAATGATGTGGGAAATATACTCCCTCAGACCGCCATTGGGCGACCGGTTTCATTGTATGGGGACTTCATATTTATTTTTTGATGCTGGTGTATGGGCATTTTCAGAAAAAAGTGCACCCTTTTAACGAAAATTGGTCCTCAATTTTCCAAACAAAATTGTTTGTCAGTTTTGTAACGGCCCATACGAAATGTATGAAAAAATGCGTTACAAAGCTGACCAAAAAAAACGGGACACTCTTTTTCTTTTTTTAAATCAATAGTATCGTGATTCTGGTTATAAAAAACCCAAAACTTCCCATATTTTCAAAAATAACGAAAATGGTACCCTATTTTTGAGAATGCCCGTATAGCTGCTGAAAGCGCTGATATGGCTGCGACTGAACAAGTAATAAATCTATCTGTAGGATATTATTAAAAATTTCTATTTCCGGGCCAGGGATAAGCATTATTGCTCCCAAAACTGAATTTAAGTCCGTCTAACATGCAGGTTTTGGATTGTAGGATCTCTCAATTGCTTCAGCAGGTCTTGATTCCGTCTCAGCATAGGGTTGCAAATAGGACAGCAGGGCTTAAGCGAAGCCTCTAGAGCAAACTCCTAAAATTGAACTCTGTAATTACCCTGAAAACAAAAAAGCCATATATTATTATGCAAATATTCTAAATTCATGTGATATTTTAATTTTTATTATATGGCATGAATATAATATATAAATCCCATGCTTTATTTAATTGAGCAAATAATACTAACTAGTAAAAGTGCAGGTAAACTATTGAAGTTTTCCTCTTGAAACACTTCCATTTTCATGTAGGATGTTGGGTTGATCACCTGAAAAAAAAAATGAATTGCTACTAAAATATATATATATGTGTGTATATACCATAACATAATCATAATAAACAACATATTTAAACAATAAAAAAAGAAAAATACCTAACCTACCAAACAATTTGTCATCATCTCTATTCATACATTGGATCTGATCCAATACAGAGGTTGCTAAGTATCTTCGCTTCTTTGGTCTAATTATCATCGTGATCAAGGGTTCCTCTGACTTCTCGCTCTCTGAGGGGCTTGTCAATATACTTGATCCTGTATCAAAGCCATCGGTCCTCAAGAAATCGAAAGTTATTTTCTTCTGTCAACATAAACATAAAACAATATGTTACAAATAAATGTCAAGTATGTAAAAACAGGATACCTTATTGGGCAGTAGAATTGTAGATCCCACATCCCAGAAAATAAGTTTCCTACACGGTCAGTAGTAAAATACTTCCCACATATTTTAAATCTAAAAAATACAACTAAAATATTTGCTCAAAATAATAATAATAATAAATAAAACAATCTAAACCTACCTTAAAAACTATTGGGACCTAAACTATATAAAAATACATAGTGATACCGCAGTAATCAGAGATATATCATCAAAGTACATAAAATAACTCAAAATCTATCGAATACAAAGATTCAATGAAACTTACCGGATTTTTTTGCGACGTTATGATTTATTTCACAATATTTTGCACCAATCGAGCGTCATTCGATGTCACCGACTGACGTTTGTCACTTTGACATTTCATTAAAAAAAACTTTTGCGTTTCGTTTCGCGGTTTTGATGTTGGGCATAGACACATTAATGTTCATTCCAAGCCTCCCGTCAAAACTGAAAACATCAAAGTCATAAACTCGTCCTTCACTTCCTTACCAAGTAAAGGAAGTGACAAAAAGAGATGTATATATGTTTGTTATTTCTCCGATTCCGTAGGTTGATAACAGTTTTGCTGATCTCTTTTGATGCAATTGGTCCAAGCAGCCAAATTAAACACATCGTTGTAATTTGGTAGTCGGTATCAATGCATTACAACTTAACTTGGTCGCATATTTTGATAGTTGATTTTACAAATGTCGTAAGAGGCACGTAATTAAGTTAGACTTACGACATTTGAGAAATCCACTGCCAAAATATAGATCGCTCCAAAATGTTCTCATTTGACAGTTATCGTACTACTTCCACGCTAGTTATTCTTCCGTGGTTCATTCTATCTTTGACATAAAGTGGGATCTAGACACCTTCAGAGCGAATAGAGCACCGAAAAATGTGTGTGGGAAATATACGCCTTGCACCCTATTAAGGAAAAAAGGAGGATTCGCTGTGTTGACAGCTAAACGGGCCAAGGGCTTTGCTCCGTGGGTCCTCAGCTGTCAACACAGCGAATCCTCTTGGAGCTCTGGCGACCTTACTCACCAACAGAAACACAACACTATGAGTAGGGTCTAGTGTTATTCAACTACGGTTTTCTGTAAGGTGGAGGTACTTCCCCAGATGAGCTCTGCTCCAGATTTGAGCGAGACGACATTCGTTGTGCTGTGCCCTACCACACTAAACGATACGCATCCGCTGTGCCCATACCTCTCTTCAAACAAAAAAATACCTACCATTATTAAGATGTACTTACCAAAATGTGATTATTTTACTTAAAAACGAACCTAAAAATCAATTTTCTACGTATTCCGGCGTATCTTCGTATCTTCAAAAATTCTAGGATATGTGAACGTGAAGTTGACGACCAATGCAAAATGGCAAAGGGGGATCCAAGAGGTTATATAAAGTAAAAAAAAAAACAGTTTATGTAAAAAACTAATAACACTAAAGACGTCAAATTTCTACTTATAGGTGCAGTTGCAACTAAAAGTTTGTACTGAACCCTCGGTGCACGAGTCCGACCGGTTTTTAATTGCATCAATTATTCACAATTTTAAATCCATCGGGATAATGTGCTAACTAACGTGACCAACATAATTATTTTAAAAATGAACGCTAGTAGAACGAATTCTCATTTTTATACGCACGTATAATATAAAATTAATTTAAATAGCTACATACGTTAATGAAAATAAAATAAATTAATTAATATGATATTGAGATTATTTGCCGCTACTGTGTAAAAATATCTGTATCTCTGACTGACTGTCTCATGACTCTCAAATCTCTCGTGAATCACAGATTAATGTTTCTAAAGTGTGTTTTTTTAATGTAGTCTTTTTTTCGACAAAATACTTTTATTTATTTATGGATTTTAAAATGCGTAAGAAAAGTTATGAACGTGACTAAGACAACACCTGCTTTGTTTTAGGGGTGATATTAATTACAATAAACTTACATTTTCACTGGATTGGATAAGCGTGACAAAAACCCATAACACTAATGTAACCAAATTTTAGCTGTTAAAACATTTTCGACTCATTATTACGATAGAAAACGACATTAAGGAATACAATAAGGAACCGATTTTAGCGCTCGATGTTCAAACTTCAGCCAACATGCTTTGTAATGCCCAAACTTTTATTTGATGGTCTTTTTATACAAACTCTATTGTCAGCCGCGTCCAATTTAACATGCCAATTTGTCCGGTGAGTTGTCAAACCGATAATAAATTATGTCGATACGAGTATTTCAATTCCGAAATTAATCTAGATACTTGAAAGGTTGTTTGTAGAGAGCCTGAATTAAATGGAGCTATTTATTTAAATGCTCGACTATCTCGCCAACAATGAGCTCCTTTGGCGTTTACTCAGCTGATATTGCAAGAATAGAAACGGAAAATTGGATGGAGTTATCATTTTCATTTATTCCCCGCGTTTGCTTCTAGATAAAGGAGAACGATTAAAAAAATCCTGATAATCTTTCTACTTTTGTTACTGTCGGGTATAACGCCAATAAAATACTGAAGGAACTGTCCTGCTAGCCACAGATCCCACAGCTAATCCAGACGGTTCCGATCTGCCTCGTAAGCTCTATTCAATTGCCATGTGAATAGACGTCACAAGTATGGTTTGTGGGATTTGGCTCTGCGATTACTGCTAAGAGATCCAAACCATGGAGCATATTATTATATGTCGTTGCCCACTGCACTCTTTTTACGGGATCCCGGAAGGTCTGTTTAAATTAACATTCGACGCATTTTCATGGCTCCGGACCCCCAATTGTGAATTTGTAAAGTTTAGCCTCCTAATATCGTAGATGTTTATGTAAATACGCCATACGATTAAATAACTGAACGCCAATATAATGAACATAATTACACGGCGTTATGCTCATTTTCCGTAGGCAGCTACATACTCGTATCTAAGTCCATGAAAACTGTTTACTTAGTTACCGGTAATATTAAGAATAAATAGTTAGGATACATAGGGATAATCCGCGGGAATACCAATAAGAACCTGCCCTAGTTTAGATCTATTTTCCCATTAAATACAAAAAAAATCCTTAAAAATAAATTAGAGGTTAAAATTTTGACTTGAAAGGTAAATTTCTAAACCAAACATGATATGTTAATGGCAGACTTTTGTATCGTCTTAAAGAGCTCTTATTTTATGACCCATACCATAGAGTAAATATACCGTGTCTATACTCAAGAAACAAAATGCCAGATAAACAACAGAGGTCAGCATTATTAATATTGACGCTGGGCAAGAAAATTAATATGGTTTTATTACATTTTACTCCATCCCGTTTTCATGAAGTCTAATTAAATATTAGCAAACTCAATATTAATTATGATTTGAGCTTTCGCCATTTGAACCTAACATTTGAAATGTGTTAGGGACCGGTCCTTTATTGTAATATGATTGAGGCGCTAACACACTTAGTTGAGTTTCGCCTCACTCAACAATTTCATTCATATTCATGTGCCGGGAATAACGCCGGGGCCGCTCGTGACGTTTTAATGACGGACATAAAAAGTCGACCATATGTTGGCCGAATCACTGGCTATTAAAACTAATTTTTTGTGATCGTCCAGTTGGATGTATAGGTGATTTAGACAAACTACGGTAAAAATTCAAAAAACATTAAAATTTATTCTAATGTTTGCTGATTAATTGATTCTGCAAGTAGGCCTCGAGGGTATTTTTACGAGTCAAAACAAAAGGCAAGAAAAGAAAAATCGAAATAGGTACGGATAATTCAACAGTCTTAATAATAAATGTAAAAATAAAATTGATCACCATTTTGTTAGGCAGACGTCCGATTTTATTCTCCATAACCCAGTATTTAGTCCAGCACTTTCACCTAATAGTCCAGTATATTTTAGATTCCATTAAATCTCAATAGTCTTTACACCCTCGCGGGTGCTGCCTCTGCGTGCGTCCCATGACTCGGGCAGGTGCAACATCCGCTCGGTGTACCCCTTACATTTCATTAAATTGTCGAAAGGGCCTCTGCGTGTTGGCTTCGGCTCCGCGTACGCCTCCCAAAGGTCCGGAACACCATTGTTCCGTGATGGGAAAGACATACAAATGTAAAAAATAAAACGAAAAAGGTACTACAATAGTTGGCAAAAGAAGTTAATAATAAATTAAGCTTGGAGATCTAAAAGGTCCCAATGGCAAAATGATTTTTTGATGCAGTTATGTTCAGCTTTTTTTTCTCTATCGAACTGTGTAGTTAATACCGCGAAAAGCGCAAGTTTGAGGCAAATACGCCCCATGGATTTTTAGGAGAATGTTTAAATGCAATAGGCGTATTTGAAATATTTTTTAATTTTTTTGGTTATTTGGGTTGTACGATCAACTATCAAAGCACTAAGAGGTAGTATATCCAAGTTGTCATGGAAACCTTTGTTATAAAACTAAAGTGGACTCTTACGACCTAGCAATGATGGCGCTAAATTTAGGTCGTATAAACCTATAAAGGCAAAATATGGCTCATACACCCCTACTTTGCAGTTATAAAATATGATATGACTCATACGACCTAAGTAATATTAACACTGCGTCGTTTACTCTCTGAGTTACTTGATAATAGGTATGTTTACAACCGACAATCGTAATATTAAATGAATTACAAGCAATAGACCGAAACACGATTCACATCAATTCTTTAAAGAACTTACTTGTTCGATATTTCAATCACGGCAATCGCGGCAAGCGCTTCTCACTCATGATTATGGGGCGCGGACCGTCCCGAAACATGTCGAGCTATTTTCGACTTTATAGACGTAAGTAACCCGGTCTAAGTATATTAATACTTGTTCGATAGTTGTCTCTTGCACGCCCGTCATGAAAGCCATTAAGCGCGAGGGAGATAGCACCTAGACTACGCAATAGACAATGATAATAATTATTTATGATACCCGTGACGCGCATGCCGGCTGGATTTTTGTTGTTTGTAAACAATCATAGAAGCAACGTGCGCACACGAGTGAAATCATGAGATTTTGAAATTTAAAATGGATAAGTGCAGTAATACAAGTAAATTGGATGCGTTAAAACGTCGACGCGATCTATTAGCTTCGTTGGCTGCCCGTCGTCGATAAATGCAAAGGTAAGTTTGCAATATTATTATATTGATTAAGTACAATGAACTTTGCATAGACAATTACTTGTACTTTATTAATAATATAGCAAGGCTAAATATTATTATGTTGTGGATTTAGGGAGGCACTTACTTTTCAACCGACTTCAATATTTCTAAAGGAGGAGGTTCTCAATTCGTCTGAATTTTTTTTTTTATTTTTTTTTTTAATGGATGTTCACTCATAACTCCGTCATTACTGAACCGATTTGAATTTTTTTTTGTTTTCTGAAAGTAGACGGTTCCTGGTTGGTCCCGTTTTTTTCAAAATCCATTTCTGATGATGGGATCCATGAGGAACTGAGGGAACTCCTCAAATTTAAAAGGCACATGCATGCTGATTTGGGTGATTTCTTAAGAAACTCGAGCATTTCTTTACGAAAATCATCAATTTGGTGGAGTGGACCTGATGATGAAGACCAGGGATGGCAAAGTGGAACTGCTTCGTAATTCTCAGGACTATGATCCGATTTAAAAAAAAAAATTTTTGTCTGTATATAGATGGTTCCAGATTTGTTCCGTTTTTTTCAAAATCAATTTCTGATGATGGGATCCATGAGGAACTGAGGGAACTCCTCAAATTTGAAAGGCACATGCATGATGATTTGGGTAGTTTCTTAAGACACTCGAGCATTTCTTTACGAACATCATCAATTTGGTGGAGTGGACCTGATGATGAAGACCAGGGATGTCAAAGTAGAACTGCTTGGTAATTCTCAGGACTATCGTCCGATTTTAAAAAATATTTTTTTTTTCTCAAAATAGATGGTTCCAGATTTGTTCCGTTTTTTTCAAAATCAATTTCTGATGATGGGATCCATGAGGAACTGAGGGAACTTCTCAAATTTGAATGATTTGGGTAGTTTCTTAAGACACTCGAGCATTTCTTTACGAACATCATCAATTTGGTGGAGTGGACCTGATGATGAAGACCAGGGATGGCAAAGTGGAACTGCTTGTTAATTCCCAGCTCTATCATCCGATTTGAGACATTCATCTTTTCTTTGTAAAGAAATACCTTCAAGATAGTCCTATTTGATTATAGTTCTATTTTGATGATGGGCCTCATGAGGGATTGAGAGAACTCCTCAAATTTTAACGGCACATGCATTCTGATTTGAGGGTTTCCTTAAGAAACCAAAACAGTGTTTTGGCGGAGCCAAAATTTTGATGAACTGGATCTGATGATGAAGACCAGGGATCGCAAAGTGGAACTGGTTAATAAACCTAGCTCTACTTATTATCCTAGTTGTGTCATTCATCTTTTTGATTTGATTTATATTCTGATGATGGAATTCTAGAAGAATTCAGAGAACTCCTCAAATTTGAACGGCAGGTTAATTGTGATAAGAGGGTGTTCATAATTAGCTTAGGCATTTTCTTACTGTGGCCATCATTTTGCTGGAGTGGACCTGATGTTGATAATCAGGGATGGCATAATGAATATGCTCGTTAATTTACAGTCTGTCATTCAATTTAACACATTGTTATTTTGTTTGTTTAAAGGTCTACAAGGGAGTTCCGTTTGATTATACTTCAAATGTAATGATGGAAGCCCTAAGACATTAAGAAAGCTCCTCAATTTTCAATCGTACACGTGCGGTGTATTGGATATTTGTGAAGTAAACTGGCTAACTCAAACAAATTCTTAATTTCACTTTTACCGGGAACCAAATGAAGTCGGTTTTTTTTTCTTAAAAATTATGTAGACTTAATAACCACTTTCATGTAAACAACAATAATTTTTAAGAAAAAAAAACCGACTTCATTTGGTTCCCGGTAAAAGTGAAATTAAGAATTTGTTTGAGTTAGCCAGTTTACTTCACAAATATCCAATACACCGCACGTGTACGATTGAAAATTGAGGAGCTTTCTTAATGTCCTAGGGCTTCCATCATTACATTTGAAGTATAATCAAACGGAACTCCCTTGTAGACCTTTAAACAAACAAAATAACAATGTGTTAAATTGGATGACAGACTGTAAATTAACGAGCATATTCATTATGCCATCCCTGATTATCAACATCAGGTCCACTCCAGCAAAATGATGGCCACAGTAAGAAAATGCCTAAGCTAATTATGAACACCCTCTAATCACAATTAACCTGCCGTTCAAATTTGAAGAGTTCTCTGAATTCTTCTAGAACTCCATCATCAGAATATAAATCAAATCAAAAAGATGAATGTCACAACTAGGATAATAAGTAGAGCTAGGTTTATTAACCAGTTCCACTTTGCGATCCCTGGTCTTCATCATCAGATCAAGTTCATCAAAATTTTGGCTCCGCCAAAACACTGTTTTAGTTACTTAAGGAAACCCTCAAATCAGAATGCATGTGCCGTTAAAATTTGAGGGGTTCTCTCAATCCGTCATGAAGCCCATGATCAAAATAGAACTATAATCAAATAGGACTATCTTAAAGGTATTTCTTTACAAAGAAAAGATGAATGTCTCAAATCGGATGATAGAGCTGGGAATTAACAAGCAGTTCCACTTTGCCATCCCTGGTCTTCATCATCAGGTCCACTCCACCAAATTGATGATGTTCGTAAAGAAATGCTCGAGTGTCTTAAGAAACTACCCAAATCATCATGCATGTGCCTTTCAAATTTGAGGAGTTCCCTCAGTTCCTCATGGATCCCATCATCAGAAATTGATTTTGAAAAAAAGGGAACAAATCTGGAACCATCTATTTTCAGAAAAAAAAAAAATTTTTAAAATCGGACGATAGTCCTGGGAATTACCAAGCAGTTCCACTTTGACATCCCTGGTCTTCATCATCAGGTCCACTCCACCAAATTGATGATGTTCGTAAAGAAATGCTCGAGTGTCTTAAGAAACTACCCAAATCATCATGCATGTGCCTTTCAAATTTGAGGAGTTCCCTCAGTTCCTCATGGATCCCATCATCAGAAATTGATTTTGAAAAAAACGGGACAATCCTGAAACCATCTATATACAGACAAAAAAATATTTTTTTAAAATCGGATCATAGTCCTGAGAATTACGAAGCAGTTCCACTTTGCCATCCCTGGTCTTCATCATCAGGTCCACTCCACCGAATTGATGATTTTCGTAAAGAAATGCTCGAGTTTCTTAAGAAATCACCCAAATCAGCATGCATGTGCCTTTCAAATTTGAGGAGTTCCCTCAGTTCCTCATGGATTCCATCATCAGAAATGGATTTTGAAAAAAACGGGACCAACCAGGAACCGTCTACTTTCAGAAAACAAAAAAAAAAATCAAATCGGTTCAGTAATGACGGAGTTATGAGTGAACATCCATTAAAAAAAAAAAAAAAAAAATTCAGTCGAATTGAGAACCTCCTCCTTTTGAAATATTGAAGTCGGTTGAAAAAACATTATTATGGTTTTTTTTTTAATACCGCGTCAGTGGCAAGCAAGCATACGGCCGCCTGATGGTAAGCAGTCACCGTTACGTATGGACGCTTGCTTTACTATAGACACTCAATTTAATCTGCTTTTTGTTATTTGCGCGCTATGGAGAGTAATTTTGAATTAAATCATTATTAGGCAAAGTATACATTGTTTACGGCGTTTAAAACCTTCATTTTGAAAACGTTACTAATTTGTGGCTTTTACAACCCAAATACTCAAATGTTGAGACACATACGACCTTAAAACTTTTTTGAATTAGACACATAAGTTACGATGTTAGAATAGCCATGCCATTATTTTATTTATAATTTTGGCTTCAGTGTTACACTTCTGATATTACGGTTATCTGTGTACGCATTTATTATGAAAATGACGATTTATTTCGATTTTCAGCTCATCTACGCCTAAACATACAACAAATACTGTCGTTGATTAATGCGAAGGTAAGTTTGAAGTAGATTTACTTATTTATTACTGAATATATTGAACATGAAGTTTGCATAGAAAATGACTCTAACTTAATTGCAAGGCTAAATATTATTATGTTGTGGATTTGGGTTGGTAAAACTATATAAACAATACAAATACGCCACACCCTTAGTAGGTAAATCGGTATTACAGACATTTAAGCCAAATATATGGTAAACGGTGTTGGTGGCGGCTTTTAGATAAATTCTATTAGAAATATTTTATTGCAATGATAACAAAGTTGCAATACAACAAGTTACATACGTAACTTGTTGTATTGCAACTTTGTATATACGTACGTAGTGTATATTAGCTACATGTGCGCCGCAATAAACTATTTATAATTTTACATCTAAAAAATAAAAACTATTGAAAACATGTAAATTACTGTAGGTATTAGGAGATGCTTCGTGCCGTTTTCTTATTTTCAGACCGCTCGTAAGAACTCACGACCCTACCAAGTAGAAGTCCTCTATCAAACAGACTTCCTTACCTTACCCCCCTTGTTTTAAAACAAGTGCAAGTCCAACAAATAAGAATAGCGATTTTTAAGAAAAAATATTCTGACCAAATAATATTAAAGTACTCGATGGTTGAAGAAACAGAGGAAATTAAAGTAACGTTGAATGAAGGTGTTCCCAAAACTAAGAATGGTAAAGGGAAAGGACAAGAAAGAGCAAAAAGTAAGGGCAAGGGTATAGGAAAGGGAAAGGGGAAGTCGAAGGCAAATACACAAAATACAGAAGATACCGTTGAACCTGTTGATTATATTACAAGACCTATAATAAAGCCCGCCTATAATGACAGATTGCCTTTGTGATAATGGAACCATTTCAAAGACTTATCATGAGGAGTATCGTAGAATCCCTTACGAAGAAACCGTTCGTGATTATTTTCCTCTTAGTGATGACGACGAAGACCAAGATATAGACGACAATTATTAGAGTTTATACTACCCTCTTTTAATGTTTAACTTTTAGTATTGATTTTTAGTATCTTTTTATCTGTGATCATTTAAATAAGGACCTTTTTTTGTTGTAAGAAATAAAACATCGAGATGATTAATTGTTGTTTTTTACCTTACATAACAAAAGTTTGAAATTATGATGGTGAATTTTATTAGTACAGTCACCGGCAATAGTATGTTACACTTTGAAGGCCGCAAAAATATGTGACACGCTCTTAAGGCTCTACAAATAAGACCGTGTCAGATATTTTTGCGGCCTTTGTTGCGTAAGATATTATTACCGGTGACTGTACAGGTTAAGCATATTTTTTAGGGCAAAATGTTGACATTTATAAAACACCTGTTAAGTCAATGGTACAAAAATATATTTTTAAAACTATGACTACCTTATATTTTTACATATGTCGTTCCTTGTTAAAAATTACTGTACATGATATACGCCCAATCTAAACAATGAACGTCAATTTTGCTAGTTTTTAAGCAATAAATATGTTTTTATTTCCTACATACGACTCTAATGACTGACTAATACGCCTCATTTTAGTCAGAAATGGAGCATTTAATGTCCCATAAACCCTATGCATTTTACACGTAGCGTAAAATTCAAGGTCGTAAACACCATTTTCTGAAATTTTTTTGGGCGTATAACACACCTATTTTCTTTATTTATTAAGTCTTTGGAAATATAATATAACCTTACAATTTAACTCTAAATTTTAAGTAATTGGACCAAAATTTAACTAAATCGGTTGTAAAACAAAAAAGTTATGATTTTTTTTGTAAAATATTTTTTGTTTTTTCTTTCTCCCGTAAAGTGGCATTTTGGCGTTTACGCCCTTTGAGCCTCAAGGTATCGTATAATAGTTTTATATTATTTTTTACAAACCCTAATTGTTTTTAATTTGTCGCATTTGGCCCATAGTTGTATTTGCCACAGGTGAACTTGTAGCTAGTGAACCTACCCGCGCAATACTAAACTAAATTAAAGTAAGGAAAAAGTCTGCACACGATGTCATTTCTTCTATGTCATCAATTGTGTTTCAACAATTCATTACTACTACATACAATTTTTTTTCTTTTAATAATGTGCCCTTAAAAAATATTCTTTATGATGCAGATGAGAAGTCTTACTAGTTGAAACTTATTTAAAAATCATCCAGTTAGAGTGTAGGAAATTATAAAGCACCCTTCTTTTAATTTTTATCCATTGAAAATATTTATAGGAGGGATTCGGCCTAGTTTTACGTCCCTATTTTACATTCCTCATCAAGACGAGCATCTTCAAAGTCCTTCAGGCTTGTTTTGGTAATATTATATTAAGTAAATAAAAAAGCAATGAGAACCCTTTTCCAAGCGATGTTATCAAAGATACGACACGCAACAAAACTCTTTCCAACGTCAAAACAGTTCGACATCAAACGACGTACGTAATAAATACAGGTATTTTATACGATTTGTCAGTCACATGTGTGCATTAGGGGCCTTTTTGGAAATTGTGAAATGTGATTAACAGTTGATTCAAAATTTACTTAAAGTGAAGATGAAAACTGGCCTCTGGGCGCAACTTCGTCCGCGAAGAAATTACTACTTCAACTACCCTCTTCCCTTTCTCTGCCCTCCATAATCCCGTCCCAACTGAAACCAAGACGGATATGAAACTTGTATACCTAGTGATTTTTCAATGCAATGAAATAGCACACAAAAGGTATGATTCTTTGGTTAGATTTTATGCGAAGCGCATTTCGATTTTTTTCCAATATTGAAATAAATAATGTATTTAATGAATGTTAGTGCGTGTCGGACTATGCATAATTGAGGGTTCCGCACCCAATGTAGAAAGGGCCATCGTGATAACAAGGCACTTACGTCCTTTTGTAATAAATAGTTTTTTGGCAAAAACTCAAAAAAGGCTCAAAGGCAAAACTCAAAAATTTGTTCAAAATAATTTTAGTGGTAAGTTTATCTTATATCATCTCTTTCTGAATTTTCTTAATTTTTTGGACCTCCCGTTCAAAAGTTAGGGAGGGGGTGACACTTTTTCAGAATTTCAGAGCGATTATTTCCAAAAATATTCGATCAATCAAATTTCTGTTCAAAAAACATTGGAATTATTTCCAACTGCCTATCTAATGATGTGTCACACGTAGATATTTGTCAAAACAATTTTTTTTACTTTCAGTTCATGTACGAGTATGTCGCAATGTTAAAGTTATGAATTGAACCATTTATTACAAGAAACTACAATACAAACGAGGCACGACGTTGCCAGCGGAGGAATGAATCCGCTATTGTGCACCAGTGGTATTAAGGTACTCTTGTGCGTAATAATAAATGGATAAAGCTAGTTGATTGTTTACTTTTTGTACTTATAATTATTTATGAAGACGAACATTTAATTATAATAATTTCACTTTTGGGTGCTATTTTACATATCTATGAAATTTTTAAATGATAAAAAGCTTGTCAATGGAGTTATACCTGACTTGTTATATTTAGTATGGTAAGATACGATATAGCCCTTTCATTCTGAGAAATGAAGCGGTTTTCCGAGCTAATGCATTGTAAAATGTTGTATGATATTCGTGTTGAAATGTAGGCTTTTTTCCAACTCGTGTCGAAATAGTAACCGACACTCGTCAGGAAAAGGCCTACTTTCTACACTTGTACCATAAATAACTATTACTTAAATATACCTACTATTTGCATTAATCTCTATTATTATTCATATTATTTCAGAAAAAAATCGAATACAAAATATTCAGCACATCTATGAACTACCTCTTCAAAAAGCTTATACCTACTTATATGATAACACGACCCAAAAACACCGGCCTAAGCGGATAACAGTTAGAAAAAATGTTTTATTCATTTTTAATATCATATTCAATTCAGTAACAAGCCGCCTTCCTTGGCCTTCGCTGCATTGGTTTAAAAACGTCGTATCTAATTTTCTCAACCCTTGTAAGACGTATCTTTTCAATCTGTAGATCTGATAATACGCAATATTTATTGGGTTACCCTCCAGACCAAGCAGTGGCGTAACAAGGTGGGGGCAAAGGGGACACTTGTTTATGCCTATATATTATTTATATTGAATCTTATATGTTTTTTAATTACCGCAATATGATCTTGCACCGCCTACAAATTGTCTGCCTTATACGAAGGTTGACTGGTAGGGAATGCTTTATAGCTTAAGTTCGCCTTTTGTACGATTGTATTTACTTTATGTGCATTAAAGATTAAATAATGAAATAAATAAACTTGTACGTGCGTGACGTTTATAAACGGTTCCGTTTATTTTTGAAATTTGAGTGCAAACACGGTAACTTTGCACTGATTTAGCACACGTGGCTGTGATATTGTATGAAAATGCCATACTTCACGTAAAACTTGGTTGGAGACATAGCGTGGTCCAACTATAATAACCTCCCTAGCCTGGTAGTAACGAAACTGGAGGTCCCAGGTTCAAATCCTGGTATGGGCATTTATTTGTGTGTTTACGTTTCTGTACAATACAAATATGTATTTGTTTACAGCCAAAACTGAAAAAATGGCATTTACAACATAGCCAGTTAACCCAAATACAACCGTCACGTTACCTTCGCGAATGAATCACACTAGGGGCTCAGGTTACATAATATATAACATACGTCCACCTAATCAGGTTTGCCCTAGCATTCGTGAATATACATTTAGGTATTACAGGATTTATTGTATTTACAACCACTGATTATATCATATACCTTAAGAACAGATTTTTATCTCTCATAGAAAAAACATACATATAATAACCCTTTTGAACACTACGCAAAAATCAATTGGCGATCGGCGCCCCTAGACGCTAGTAGGGTTAGAAATACTGGGTAGGTATATAATGTCACATTTAATCTTAGGTTTATGTCTATGTACTTAAATGACAAATGATAAATATCTTTATTTTTCAATTTAGGCACTTTACAATGCTTTATGAACGTCATAAAAAAAAGCTACTACCGGTTCTATCCCTACACCACAGCCCGAGAAGATTATTACCTGCTAGGAACTCGGCGGGACAAAAAATCGGCGGGGAAGAAAATAAGGAAACAGAAAGACAAAAAAAAAGAATAAACAAAATAAAACAAAATTTAACGGTTCTACACGATATACACAACATTTGATATGATTTCTTTCGTGAACAGTGTCCGTCACTCTGTAAGCAGTAATACATTGAATTTAATTTTTTGTTGTTTTAACCATTTCGCTAACAAACAAACACATTAATATTGGTTAAGAAAAAAAAGGAAAGGAGAAAAACTTAAGTACCAATATATCTATGATAATATAATTAATGTTATAAGAAACTTAGATTCATTCAATAGAATTTCTGATGTCTCTAGCTATAACATTAGAAACAAATATAAGCTAGCTATCAGAAAGTGTCGTGTCCGTAAAGTATATAAGTCATTTTTTGGACAATGTATTCATTTCTATAACAAGTTACCGGATGAAGCATTGCAATTGCCCCTTCCCGCTCTTAAAAAATATTTGAAAAAAACTTTGATGTCGAAGGCTTATTTATTACACAGTAGAGGACTATTTAACAGACAAACAAGCATGGCCCATACCAGAAACTGTTTTAACTTTTTTGTGCCCCTCCTTATCTCCGAAGTTTATGAAGGAAAAAATTACACCCTTTGGTGCGCGAGGCAAACTCGCACTTGGTCGGTTTTTTTTTATCGACAGACTAAGCATTTTTTTAATTTTAACTTACGAAACATCCCTATTCGCTGTGGAATGGAATGAACCGGAGAACTTTGTGTTATAGGTACTTAGATACAAACATTTACCTATTTATTTTTAAATCGTTTAGCAGTACAATGGCGCAGTTTCCTTTATGTATGTCGGCGAACTTTGCTTGCATCAAAAGACCCTTTCTGTATGGTGACGTTGACTGATGAGTTGACAGGAATGTTTGATAGTGTTAAACATTACAGCACCGGAAATGAGGTAGATAGTTAAGCAGAAAACAATAAAACATTCAATGGGTTCTGGATACACTTACGAGTAAGATAAAATAATAGTTACTATGCATGTTAAATTATATTTTCCACTTGCCGTTAGTTTGGCATTAAGGCAGATCAAAATTTATTATGACCACATATTTTTCGCCTTGTTATGTTATCACTATTGACCTACTCGAATATATGTATTTTAATACCGAATTCCAGCATTAAATTCGAGATATAACTGGTAACTGATTGTTGAGCTTACTACAAAACATGCTAGGTACTTCATAAAACAAAAATCTGGTTTGTTGGTATTTTCACTATAGGCGTAAACCTCGCAAATCATCGCAGGTCAGTTTCTGAATTTGTAAAATAGAAAATGCAACTAACGTTTCAATATATGATTTCCTCAACACTCCAGAGTTTGTTAAAAGATTTGGGTAAAGATCAATGAAGTCAAGTTTTAGGTAAAGTATAGAAGTATCTAATTGGTAGGTAGGATGTAGATGAGAAATGTACCTACATCTTGATATTTATAACTTTACTCTGTGAATACTAAAAATATTTTATAGAATTGTATTTACACAAAATTATTATATTATTTTTGATAATCTTTAAGTTTACATCTACAAATATCCTAATGATGCACTTTCATTATCAGAAGTTGTCGTGGATAATCACGCTGATGTCAAATGGTAATAATCTATTCGAGGTCTAGAGAATACATGTAGAATCTGGAATGAATGTACGCTACTACTACCATGTCTGCTACTTTGATTACAGAGAGTTTCTTGGTTTATTTACAAACGTTCGTCTTATAGTCAGCCCTCTACTCCATAACCTTCCTACATTTATTGAATATCTCAGCTAGATACACAATAAACATCAAATATCCGGAGCTTGACTTTAGATCATGAAGCATGCCAAATAAATGAGACGTATCGCTTTAAACTAAGATGCGACATACGGCATAAACAAGCGTAAACAAATGCCAAGCCAACGCAGTGTTTGCAAGAGATGTAAACAAAAGCCGAATTACGGCCCTGGCTACATTATTTACAGCCAGCTTTTGCTTCCGACGCCGACCGCTACAACGCAACGCACAATTTATTCACGCATTACTGTTATATCCGATTATAAAACACTCTAGACGTGTTCATTACCTCAAACCGCTTAAACATATATTTCTTTTCTTTCTTTTCCAGGTTTTGGAGTACTGCAAGGATGTGAAAACACATAATGTATGACATCAATCAAACTGAATATAAATTTGAAAGATATGAGCCACGAAACAATGGATTAGCAAAAAATGTTTCAAGCGAAGAGAATTCAACTGTATATACGAATGAGACATGGGCGGAATACGAGAGTTGGTGTACAGCGAGCACTTCGGCGGAGGATTTCCTAACTTCGCCACTATTCCAAGCGTGTGTTTACATTATGTACTGTGCAGTATTTATAGTTGCTCTCGTAGGCAACGGACTAGTGTGTTTTGTGGTGCAGACGTCACCGCGCATGAAGACAGTGACGAACTATTTCATAGTGAATTTAGCGGTGGGGGACATTCTGATGACCCTGTTCTGTGTGCCATTCTCGTTTGTGTCGATGCTAGTGTTGCGTTACTGGCCCTTTGGTGACGTCATGTGCAAAGTCGTGAACTACTCCCAGGCTGTGTCCGTGCTTGTATCCGCTTACACGCTGCTCGCTATCTCCATCGACCGTTACATGGCTATAATGCGGCCGCTGCGGCCACGCTTAGGAAAAGCTGCAGCCAAGCTAGTGGTAGCAGCCGTGTGGGGCGGAGCACTTGCCACTGCTGCTCCCATTCCCGTGGTATCTACACTTCAAAGGCCGACGGAGTGGTATAAAATTTGTCAAGCGTGAGTAAATACGTGAGTGTTGATAAAACTGAGAACGTACATGTTATTTTATTGAAATCGTTTTATAGGAAAACTGTTATGTAATTTTCACAGAGATATTTGCCTCGAACAGTGGGAACGGGTCGAGCAAAGTTCGCAGTACACATGCGCCCTGCTGGCGCTACAGTTCGCGCTGCCGCTGAGCGCGCTCGTGTGCACGTACGCGCGCATCGCGCACGCCGTGTGGGGCGGCCGCCCGCCCGGCGAGGCGCAGAGCGCGCGCGACACGCGCATGCAGCGCTCCAAGCGGAAGGTGAGCACAAGCAACTTCTATGGAATCATGACGTCTACTTAATACTTTTACAGATTGTGCTATCAAAATCTAGGAAACTTAGCATACTTAGTCGGATTTGAATACAGTACCATGCTAAGTCTTCCTGCCAAGTTTTACGTGAAATGCATTGTATTAAAGTCGGATACAGATTCTCCCGGAAAAAATTATAACAATGGTGTGGCCGGCGATAAGAAACCTTTCCAGTATTCTAGATACAAATGCTCAGAAGTGGCGATTATTGATTTATTTAGAATTTAATTCTGTTACCTATTTTTGTTAGTTTTTGTAATTTTTATAACTAGTTAAGGCTTATAACGTTTACCGATATATTAAAATATTGCTTTATGTTCAACTGTGAAAATAACTCGGAAAACCTCCTCTGAAAACCAACTTTTGTTCCAAAGAAGAGTACCGCACAGCAGGGCAAAAAGGCACATCAATGTACAATAACGTATTTATATGTGAAGATCATTTAAGTGTTAATGTTTTTTATCTTTTTTATAAATAATCATCACACTGAACTTTACCTATGAAGATGAATATAAACCAACGTCACAAAGGTGTACAAACGGGTACAAGTAACTGTTTAATAATGTCACTATCACGTAGTATTAGTCTTGACTAAGGACCTTCTCCGTTATGCGTTAAAAAGTGAAGTCATCATCCGGTTAACAATAACTTACGATGTTTTCAATCATTACCAACAAAAAATTCAAAAATATTTTTTTCGAGTTCTTCATATATTGTCAAGTGTGGCAAAGCATTGCAAAGTTAGCGTGATGCACTCCAAGCGTGAGCGAGTCGTGTCAAGTTTGTAAAGCTTTGTTCGAATAGGCCTCATGAAAGCAGTACAAACAGCACATTGAAAATAAGTCTCATCTAGAGAGTAATTTCGGGTAGTTAAATCTTGTATTTTAGACACGTTCACTTACTTGCAGAATCCCAATATAACTTGCGTTTCTTACGATATAATACGTAACTTAAAGTTATTTATTAGGGTGGAGTAAGCGATTCCGTTTATTTGCGGCAAACAATATTGCACCTCGAAGACAACACGAAGATGGAAAAGAAACATTGGTAATGAAGTTACATATTTAAATAGTTTACACTCAGGTTGTAAACATAGCAGTGGCGTAAATAATTACGTGTTTACTAAATATAATACTTTACCTCAGTTAAAAGGCTTATACATTATTTGCAATCTTCATTAAGTTTGATTAATAACTTTGTACAATTTAACAAGATGTTAGGCATTAATTAATATAACTAGATGTAGCTATTTTCAAGTTGATTAAAACCGGGAAGTGCAAGTCAGATTTCGGGGTGGTTCCATAAAACCACATAATTTTGATGGTACGAAACCCGTTATTCATTTAAAATACATTTGAAGTACCTTAAATATGTTAAATTACTTCTGTAGTCAAACTGGTGTGCGGACTTAATCCCATCTTTCGCTACTTTTTTGTTCGCAGATGATCAAGATGATGGTGATGGTGGTAGCTGTATTTACTATTTGCTGGTTGCCGCTAAACGTATTTATAGTAAGTGTTTATATTAAATAGTCTCAAACCAAAAAAATAAGGACCAATTAAATTTTATCATTTTAATATAATTTTGTGATTCAATATTACAAAGACAAGTCCCTTCATTTTGTCTTGTCAGTAAATTACCAATTAATTATTCAAATTTTTCTTTCACCTACTATGTAAATTCCATCGTACTTGAATTTGGCAGCTCTAAAAATAACAACTTATACTATCAATTAAGGTGCTTTATTGTAAATATTATTTGTTACTATACCCGGATTAAATCAAATTATTGTGGCGTGACACACGCACAGGTGTTGTGGACGACACACGAGAGTGACGCAGAGTGGGGGGCGTGGCCAGGCATGCCATACGTGTGGTTTGCGAGCCACTGGCTGGCCATGAGCCACTCCTGCTACAACCCCATCATCTACTGCTACATGAACGCGCGCTACCGCAGAGGGTTCAAGCAGGTACTATACTCCGATACAGGTACTGTTTACCCAGGTGTCGTGGATGACGGACGAGAGCAACGTGGAGTGGGATGTATGGTCGGGCATGCTGTATTATAGCGTTCAAAATTGCATGGGCAGTTTAAGAATTAATTCATTCATAAATTTCCCATGCACTTTTGAACGCGTGTCTACTTCCCGAGGCTAGCCATAAGCCACTCCTGCTATAACCCTATCATTTACTGCTACACGAACGCGCGCTACAGCCTAGAGTTCAAACATACTATGCTCCGATACAGGTACTGTTTACCCAGGTAATGTGGACGACGGACGAGAGCCATGGACTACTTCTGTTACAACCCCATCATGTACTGCTACATGAATGCATGCTACCGCCGAGGGTTCAAGCAGGTACTATACTCCAATACCTACTGTTTATCCAAATATTGTGGACGACAAACGACAGCAAAGCGGAATGGGGCGTGTGGCTGGGCATGCCGTACGTATGGTTTGCGAGCCGCTGGCTGGCCATGAGCCACTCCTGCTACAACCCCATCATCTACTGCTACATGAACGCGCGATACGCCGAGGGTTCGAGACAGTATTAAATTTATAACCCACCTACTGACTACCACCCTACCTACTTTATAAGCCACTGTTTTCACGATCTCAGCATCAATAGCTAAGGGAACGGGTAAATCAGATTCAACTCAGATCAGATAAAATTGAGATTGTAGTTTTGAATCCTACCGACTGCGCCATGTTAAAGTATTGGAAGTGACATATTGAAAACTAATTTTAGACTGATATACGTATTATTTATTCTATTGCATTTCGCTGTAAGTATCCCACGTCAAATTAATGAAATCTTGTAAAACTGACGATACAGAAGGTAATATTTTGTTAGTAATTCCCAATTACCATAATTGGGAATAACCAACTTTTAAACAAAACAACGTAGATATTATTGACTGTTTTAAATAGTCTAACTAAAGGAAACTACAATCTCATATAGTTACCTATGTGACTGTGATTCCCAATTTGAAATTTAATTAGAAAAGGAACATCAGACATAATACATACTTAGGTATGTAGGCTTAGTGCCAAAAACAACTGTCACGAGCTCATGACTACGGTTAACTAATTGATCCGAAACATATTAAACTAAAATAATGTTTATTGGTATATCATGTTGTACATACCACATTATTTACCTAAGGGAGATTTGAAACTATTTTCATTGCCGATGACTTTGCTGCCCCGTCATTGTAATCTTGATTTTGTCCACAGGCGTTAGCTGGTCTACTATGTATGAAACTGGACGTCACTCATCGGTCGTGCCACCGGTCAAGTATGTGTGACGGATTGCCCATGTCAGGTAAGTCCGTGTTTTATAATGAAAAAGAGATTTCCGTTTCATGCATGGAGGCCCGTAGCGCCGTACTCTAACGATAATCGTTGTCCACTGATGAAATCTTTTACAAATCAATGGCCATCAACTGAATATCACATATCAATTATTCTGAAAATCTTACCCCAGAATACGTAGAAAATTGAGATTGAAATCGTGATTTTTTAGTTAGTTTTGAATTGATGTAAAATAATCACATTTTTGTGAGTACATCTGCCAAAGAGACTTTTAGGGCACACACGGATGAACATAGGGCACACACGGATGCTCAATTTGCGCAAGCCATTTTTATCGTATAAGTTAAAAAATTACGTGTATAATAGCGTGTTAAAAAATATGGACTTAGATCAATTTGACATATTCAAGACCAATATTCGCCATTTATGAAACTAGTAGCAAAATTGACTCGAAACAATAAAACTATTCAAAAACGTCTTCTATTGAATTGACAGTTATATTACGCATGACTGACTGATCTATTGGCCTCTATCGACTCATATTGTCGCGCATATCACATGCGCGACACTATGAGTCGATAGAGATACACATAAAAAAACTATTTTCATCAATGAAAAGTTTTTTAGACCAACAGCAACTTTATTTTAGTAGCGGGAAAATACGTATCGGCTTACGTATCTTTCTGAGGAGGGGGATAATTTAAACATAATTATTAAACGGGTCTAACGCGAATTTACTTATTTACCTTATTTACCGACGTTTCGACACAGGTCACATGTCACAGGTCATATGTGTTCAAATCGCGAAAGTTTTAAATGTTATGTTATAGGGGGATAATTGTCAATGAATTGAGTAAAATATCAAAATTTATCTTACATTTTTCACGTAGGATTTCCATTATAAACATTCCTATTGGGTTTAAAAATATAACAAATTTAATAAAACAGTTATTGGCAATGGCATTTTATTTTGCCGACGACGACTTAAAGTTTCATTGCCAACTACTAGTACTCAAGAGACATCGTTACTGCAGGCGGATATCGACCGCGTTTGTACCTGGGCTCGCAACAATAGCTTGAGCCTTAACAATGATAAATGCTCGGTAATCACTTATACCAGAAAACGGAATCCTGTAAATCATTCCTATAGAATAGAGAATGAACCATTAAAACGTGTAACAATTATTAAGGATCTTGGTACATGGTTTGATACACAGCTCACGTTTAACCAGCATATTATCAAGACCAGTAACGAAGCCCGTAAATGCCTAGGGTTCGTCATACGATAGGCTAAGCTATTTACCAATAGGCACGCTATGACTAATCTCTCAACGCATTCCTTCGGGACAAGTTGGAATCAAACAGTCTCATATGGAATCCACGTGAGAAACATTACAAGCTCTTGCTGGAACGAGTACAGAAATCTTTCGTTAGGTTTCTGTTTAAAAAAAAACTGTACGGTATTGTACTAATTTAGTTTATAAGTACTTTGTGATTAACACTCTATGGATCTGTGGTATCTGAGAATAAACAATTTTTATTTTTATTATATTATTATCCTTTTCTGTACCCAACACTGTTCGTTTTGGGTCAAACACAAAACGATGTTCCTCTTTCATGCTAGTCTTTGGAAGCGCTGCAGTTTGTTTTTTTCTGTGGTCAGTTTGATTCTAGGCCACCAGACCACGGCACCATATCGGCACGGCCGCGGCACCGGTGATGATTGGCCGTATCACTGCCTTGTAAAGCCACGTGTTAATCTTCGGTTGTAGACCCCATGTCTTGCCAAGCAGCCTTTTACACTGCCAGAATATGATGCGAGCCTTATCTAGTTTGTTGTCTACGT
Organism: Lathronympha strigana; assembly: GCA_949128165.1. Classification (NCBI taxonomy): domain Eukaryota; kingdom Metazoa; phylum Arthropoda; class Insecta; order Lepidoptera; family Tortricidae; genus Lathronympha; species Lathronympha strigana. The sequence continues at coordinate 13,631,758 of OX421908.1, forward strand.
ATTTGTTCCACAGCAGTTTATCATCCTGGATGACACCTAAGTACTTGACTTCTCTGGTGAGAGAGTGAGTGTTGTGTCTTGGAGTTTAGGTAAGCGTAAGTTGTCTATGGTAAGCTTCTTTGTTAACAGTAATAGTTCAGCTTTAGATGGGTTCACCGACAGTCCTTGCTTTGAACACCACCGTTCGATGATCTTGAGTGTGCCCAGCATAAGGTCACATAGGACTGACTCAAACTTCCCCCTAATGAGGATAGCCCTACATCGTCTGCATAGCCAACGGAGTGGAAGCCCGCCTCACTGAATGATCTTATCAGACCATCCACTACGAGGTTCCACAAGAGCGGTGAGATGACTCCTCCTTGTGGGCAGCCTCTTGACACAATGGCAACCCTTGTGGTGCCTTTAACTGACACTTGCACTGCTTTATTCTTTAGCATGCTGCCGATCCACTCAGATATGGTCCGGTCAGCGCCATGGTCTTGCAGTGCTTTGCTTATGCTGTTAAATTGCGTTTTGTCAAAGGCTCCTTCAATATCAATGAAGGTCATAAGGACAGATGATCCTGTTGATAGTGCCTCTTCAATTGGTGAGATGACAACTGTGTCTGTGTCTTCACTGGAAGAGCAGATTCCGTTGATTTGCCAGAAGAGTAGGCATGTTGTTGGTGTTAAAGAGGGTGACGCATTAGTGCCCCGTCTCTGAGATCACGGTCACAAAACCTTTCCAAGGTTTTTTTATTAGGAAAGATGTGAGGCTTATTATTGTTTACACATATACATTGATTAATTTCACCTGCATATTTTTAATTATACTCGTACTATTTTAAAATATATTGTTATCCGTTGACTCGTATTACTAAACTCTATTTTGACATTGATTTGCACATCACTATCGTATTCAAATGATTAAATTGACATTTTGTAAATTAATAATTATCACCTTTTGTTTATATCGTAACATTATATATTGATTGGGCTATTGTAAGTTAATGCATGATAGTAATTAAGTAATAATACCATGAAAATTAGCACGTAAGGTTTAGTGCTGATTATAACCTATAAACAAATAAACATTCCGGCACCACACTTTATTATGGTCAATTTGTATGGGACAGCCAAATTTTTTTTTTGTAATTTTTGCATTAGCCTTATAATAAAATTTGTTCAGTAAGACCTATATATTCACTACTTACAGTTTGGTCATTGACTAACAAATCATCCTATATATTATATTACTTATTTAAACTTTCACGGTTTCTACGCATTATTATTATCTAATTAAGGGAGTTCAACACGTATGTAAATAAATAAATTGCCTCTGAAGTTTCGAGAGTGACATTGGCTTCATGACCAAGTACAAAAGTTCTGCTTTGGTTAATAATACATTTGTATATATGCCAAAAGTTAAATGAATACGCTTTTGGAATAACTTATTATATTTGTTACTCGCAATAACCTACGAGTATATGCTAATCAAAGGTCGGTTGTTAGTAAGGTTAGTTTCTAAATAAGTTTTGATAGCAGTAGCGCCTTATAAACAACTGAAAATATAGTAAGTAGGTACCTTTAGCAAGGACCTAGGCCTCCAAGGCGCGATCAGCATAATGTACCGCACGTTGAACAGGAATATTGACAAAACACGGTTGCCAGCAAAAATGTGAGTTTTAGCTTCCTCTGTGACATATTTCCATTCACGAAAACATTAAATAAAGAATATTAGACACGTGTAAATTTTGTAAGCATAAAATAACAAAAGCAACGTGCGTAGTCAAGATGCTAGTCGCTCATGCTCAGAAACGTAGCGTAGTTATCTCTCTCTTTCACTCTACCTTATTAGGTTTAGGTGACAATGACAGTTGCGTGTCGTTCGCGACTGAACGTTAGCGATTGGCAGCTTGGCTACGCACACAGGCATTTCAACGCTCACTCCAGAGTACAGGTACCTATGACTTAGATAATATACATCAAAATAGCGTATGGTTAGCATTTACTAAGAACTTTCTTCGAGACTGGCGTCTTTTATCATTATGCTAATGTGCCTTTGTGCTGTCTTCTCAATTTAATTGTACCCACGTTCGAGAACTAGAAATAAATAGAACAGTGCGATGTAGAGGCTGGACAGACTGGAAGACTAAATATATTATTACACTTGTCATAAAACTTCACTGAGAAAAATTCTTTTGAGAAAATTCAAACACTGAGAGGGTGAAAATGGGGTTGACAGTTTAACAACTTTTTCCGCGAACAAGGTCGCAAGCGGGAGCTAGTTGGGCCGTTCTTCTTATTAGCGACAATGACCTGTCTCCTTGATGAAAAATGTCTTATTTAGAATTTAATTATCTACATTTTTATAGGAGGTAAATGGCCGAAATTTTAGTTTACCTTATCAGTACAGTTTACTTGTTACTTCCCTGGTTAGTAACTGTCAACTTACCTACATTATTTAACTCTAAACACCGTGACAGAGTGGCCAAACGGAAGGCTGTCTTCGCTAAAAAGGGGTACCTTGTCACTTGTGTTTTTTAGAAAGCTACTATCAAATTGTCTACTTTATAGACGTATGTTGTTTTTATAAATAATTTATATCGTTATCAGTTTACTCAAGATCAAAAATCCGGGAAATCGAGATAATCCCGTTTCATTGGTCGGTAAGAAAGGATAACGGCCCGGTTATCATTATATGAAGAAACTTTAAAAGAAAGGATGTAGGTAATAATTCGATCGCTTTCGTAGTCATGTCCGTAGAAACCTTTATTAAATAGGGGTGTGTTTAGACACATTTTTTGATAAAGTGAATATTCTCGGAAATAATCGCTTCGGAATATTGTCTTCTGTTACCGCGATTATTATTCATTGAAATTAAACACTTTAGAACGGATTAATCGCGTTTAATCCGTTCTAAAGTGTTTAATTTCAATCGCTTCGGAATTAAAAAAATATATATCCTCCCCCCCTCCCCTCTTACTTTTGAAAATGAGCAAGAGCCCAAAAAATAAGGAAAAAATCATGAAAGTAGAGCTTTATAAAGAATTTCAAGAAACGTATTTTACTGTGAAGATACCCCGTTTTGCTAGTTATAAATAAATAAAAAATAAATAAATAATAATTACATACACAAATCGACCTAGTCCCACGGTAAGCTCAAAGGCTTGTGATGAGGGTACTACGCGACGATAAACATAATATATAGATGCATATAAAAACTTAAATATATAGAAAACATCCATAACTCAGGAACAAATATTCTTGATAAACACACAAATAATGCCCTGACCAGGATTCGAACCCGGGACCTCCTGCTTCGTAGGCAGGGTCACTACCGACTAGGCTAAGAGGCCGTTCGTTATGGTCTAGTATCTATCTATTAAAACCCCTTCTAGGTTCGTTTATGGTGACGGCAGTTAACTACGAAACCCTTCACTGAGCGTAGCCCGACATGCTCTTGGCTGGTTTTTCTTACTCCTATTGGTAACTGTAGGTACCTAATTAGAACCAGTTTACCACAAAAATCCTGTTTAAGACAGTAAAAGACATAAATGATTATGATTTTCATTAAAACACGCCGATAAAATACTAAATTCATGAGCGTTTTTTTAAGAATGAAGGACTTTTATGTAAGTGTATCATAATAAGAAACATGCGCTTGTAAGTCCTGCATGCATCCTAAATGGGTGACTTAGCACTATCATCAAATTCAGATTAATATGTTTATTCATGAGCAACAGTGCTTTACTTACACAAAACTAATAATTATAAAAATATAAATACCAAACATTTTAACAAACAAAAATACCCCATAAATCACCCGCCTTAGGCATGGTTCCGAGGACGCTGGCCGCATTGCCCCTTTGGACTGCGAGGCTTAGCCTCTGGACAAAGAAAGAGCCTGCCTGGTGATCACCCGAGACGTCTATGAGCTTTTCCGAGACCTTTTTTACGAACTTTTTTGTGTCGGATGCGGATGACCAAGGACCCATGGTTTCAACAGCAAACTTTTTTTATTAATTCGTCAGGAATGAGTATTTGTAGCGCTTACATTTTTTAGCATGGTCAGCAGCAGTCCTAGGTTTCCGAGCCAAGCTTTCCACTTGCGACGGAGCCAATATCAATGCGCGTGGCGTCCCACGCTAATAATAATATATCATTTATTTCGGAGTTTCCATATAATGTTAGTTGTACAATTATTCTAATATTATAAAGCTTATTCTATGTTAGTAACAATAAAGCCTAAAGCCAATAAAGGCTAAAGAGAGGCCTTTTTTTATGGGGAGGAAAAATCCGTTATGGATACTTCTGCACCGCAGGGACAGTGCAGAAGTTATGTCGGAGTCTCACCGACTAAAACACCCCCCTTTTCCTCTTCGCCGCAATTAGGGTGGCTCTGGGATCTCGATAGAACTCGCCAGTGCCACCCTTGCGTCACGCCTCTGAGGGTTCCCCTTGTTTTAGGATGATGGCAGTCCCTAGCTGCCATCGTCTACGACCCCGAGGACTCCTTTTAGTCGCCTCTTATGACAGGCAGGAGATACCGTAGCCGTATTCTAATGCCCGGGCTACAGGGCGCAGCGGCGACGTTTTACCGTCACCGTCTCCTTCTCCGAGCAGGATCTGCGCGTTCTCGTTCGCGCTCCGCCGTCTCCTTTTGGAGCATAACCGTCTCACAAAAGGTAACAGCCACATCCCAAGCCGAGGTTCTTTCCAACATTACCGCTATAAGAGCGGATGGATAAAGGTCTTGTCCCACTTCTTGCACCAGGACCTGCCGCTCGGGTCGCCACGCTGGGCATTCCTCGAGTCTGTGCTGCGCAGGCCCCATAGCACGAGAGTACAGCCATCGGGCCTTTTTTCGTCTACTGCAGAGGCCCAGCAAGAGCTCCGATGGTTCTAAAGTTGCGGGAAGAGAAGCAGTGGAAGGGCACGTGTAATCAAGGCGTTCGTAGTGGCCCTGGCCCGCCTTAACATTCTGCCCGCACTGCACACTGTTAGCAGTATAGACCGTGGCGACCCAGAGTATCTACGGGTCCACTCTACAGCAGCTGCAAGCTTGAGGTTTGCAGGTCTTGAGGCCAAAGCGAAGGCATACAGTGATTTGAGCTGCCGTGGGGTCTAGAACGGAACCAATGTTTCGCGATGAAAGTGCATGTAATCAATGGCCCGTTTCCGGCTCATATAGAGTTTGAACGTGAAGTTATACAAATATACAGTCATGGAGTTAGTTTATTAGTGTCATCAACATTGCACCTCACTTCCTTTACGAATAAATATAGCAATCCAGTAGTGTTTTAACGACATCCAGGCACGCCTCATCTCAATTTTTCCGTGGTAAATCTGGTCTTCAACTTCCAGGCCGTAAATAAGTTAATAACGCAAATCTAAAGAAAAGGACATTTACGAGTAGTACATTTAGTAAATGTTTGAAACAGCCTATAAATATTCCGAATTTTTTTTTCCTCTATTTGTTTAAACTCAATTTCGATTTGTGTAAAATTATATTACAATAATATTAATAATACAGGTGATGTATGAAACGTGAGCAAAATAAACCCTACAGATTTAGTAAATAATAACCTAATATTGTCTTCTGTTACCTATTTCTGTTCTGTTCATAATATTTTTCATTTAATCAAACTCTTTTAAAAAAATATCGCTTTTATTAACACCATGACCCTACGTTTTCAGCCTTTTACAGCACTTATTTTCGCAGGGTTAATATTGAGAGAATGCGAATTCTCCTCGTCAATTCTTTCAAATCCAATTGACGGTGATTGTTTGTGTAGGATTGGTCCTGCTTATACTTGTGCGATTCTCTCTTCTCGCTTTAGAATATTCTCCATATAATACAGAGAACATTCTCGAGAAAGAACAATACTACACGCTCACTTTTCCTGAATTCTCCTGTAAATAAATTTATTTTTAAACGGCCTACTTACTCGTATTACGCGCCTTTCTTATTACAGTGTGAAGGCAGTAATGTTTGTGCTAATAATTTTTTTAATGTTATGAGATGTGAGGGGAGGACTCGTATAATTACTATTAGGTATATATTATACGAGTCTTACGTGTTAGTTGAATACAAGTAAATAACTAGATTTAACTATACGGTAAGCAGCTTGGGTATAATATAAACAACTTTATTTAGTTGCCCTTTTGTTTGTGGCTGTCTGCCGCGTAACAATAATTTTGTGTAAATACAGAATTTTTCAGGACCGTTTTTCGCTTGAAAGATGTTTGATGTTTTAACAAGACCTAAAAAGAAATTATTATCTATCACCTATGACGTCTTACCAACATTAAAAAAACCGGCCAAGTGCGAGTCGGACTTGTGCACCTAGGGTTCCGTACAAACTTTGAGTTGCAACTGCATCTAGAAGCAGAATATTTGACGTCAGTCCATGTATCGACAGATTGGGTCACTGGTTTGCACGACATAGAGTTAGTATGCAGGATTGTTGTTAGATTTTTTTTTTACACCGTAAACCGTTTTTTTAACTTTATTTTAAATTCGGTACTTACATGATATCGTATAAATTTAAAGGAAAAAAAGAAACAATCTAAGGCGGTTTTTCAAATTTCAAAAAAGTTTTTTTTTTTAATAGTGAAGATATGGTCTACATTATATTTTTCCTGTAATTTTTATTAAAATTTTAACGTTGTGTAAAAAACTCAGATTCTATTCTTCGTAAACTTTGGAGATAAGGTAGCCGGGTGGATTTTTTTTTACATTTTATTATATACATTTAATAAAATTGACTGTAAAAGAATTATAAAAAAAAATGTTATAGAATGTGCAAATCAAGCCCTCTCAAATGATATACGTGACCCCGTAAATTTAAAAACTATAAATTATTACTCCCTATTTTATCTGACATTTTTCATTAAAAATTCTCAATGAATCTACATTAACCTTATTTATAACTATTTCAAATTTCAAACCGAGATTCAGTAGTTCTTGAGATTTTCAACGATGTGAGTGGCAGACACACAGACAGACAGACTGAGTCGTACCACAAGGGTTATTTTTTTACCATTTTGGAACGGAACCCCAAAAACGAGTACTACTATTAAACATAAATCAAGTTATTAGATACTAAATAAACTAGCACACATAATATGGCACATTGCAAACAAAATCTTGGCTACGAATACACCACAACTCTCTACTATTTTTACTATTATGTCAGCATGTCCAGCTGAGATATAGTCGAGATGACAGTTTAGTGAACATTTCATTAGTCATTGTCACACTGGATTCAAATGAAATAATGCCTCACGAAATAGTAGATCCCACCTTTCGTTAAACATAGATAATGGGAAAAAACTTACCTGACATTTTCTGTACAGACATTTTCTGGCTATACGTATGTTATGATATTTCTACATATTATTTTGGCAGAGGGGATAGAGTACGAAGAAGAGTCCTTTTTGTATTGAACTTAACCCTTTACTGTATACGAAGCCATATATGGTAGTTACGATATTAAACTCTGTTGAGAACTACTAAAGTTAAAATTTCAACAATTTATTTTATATTAATCAATAATAAATAAAGCTTGTATTTTATTCTGTGATTTTGTATTTTATTGTTATTTGAAATAAAATATAACATTATAATATATTAATTCTATATTGTACCTGTTTATATAATCAATTAATCATGTTCACCACAGCCATAAAAGTAACACAAAGGTGTATATATATATGCTCCTGACCGTTATCGGCCACGGCGACTGCTTCAGCTCCGTTGTTGGCGTTCGTGTGCTCTCGCATGGCTAACGTAGCCGATCTTATTTTTGAAGACCCGCGCGCACAACGGGCACGAGAGGACACCATTTAAATAATTGTAGCTGATCGCCGCTGGTGGTCGGGCTTTCAGCTCATCCCTCTTGCCGTCTAACTCTGTACGACGACGGGACTCAAAAATATCTGTCTTTTTGTTCACTAAAGATCTCCACCCAGGACGGTTGGCTGCCTGTATCTCCCACTGCAATGGCTCAATGTCGCAGTTCTTCATGTGGCGCTTAAGCACATCCTTGTACCTGAGGAGTTGCCCGCCTTGCTTTCGCTTGCCTTCCTCCAACTCAGAGTAAAAGACGTGCTTAGCCACCCGACCTTCCACCATCCTTGAAACGTGGCCGCTCCAACGTAATTGTCGCCGCATGAGGTAGACTTCGATTCCACCAACTTTGGCTCTCCGCAGAACTTCGGTGTTCCGCACTCGATCGGACCAGCTGATCTTTAAGATCTTACGGAGACATTTAAGGTGAAATCGGTCTAGTATGCGGATGTGACGACGATACACGGTCCAGGTTTCAGAGGAGTACAGTATGTTAGGAAAAACCACCGCCATGTAGATGGAGATCTTTGTACCCAGCTTCAGGTCATGCGAACGGAAGACCTTGGCATCCATCCTACTGAGGCAGAAAACGAGGCAGGCCCTATACCACGAAAATAGAACGATTGCAGATTTGTATCTCCATCTCTGTCACACTTGCATATTGGAGTGACAAAGAGGTTTTCCGTTCAATGCCAATTTTCGTTGTTCGAGTAAGGCATGCAGGCCCAGCCGGAGATGGCGGGACGATCTAGACACTAGACATCTTCCTCAGTAGTTGGTCGGACGAAGCTCGGTCACGGGAGTTGTACAAATCACGGGGGGAGGTCTAACCAGCAGTGGGACACTTATATAGGCTAGTAAAAAAAAACTAATCGAGGCATCACACCAGCCAAAAAGTATGAAACATCCAAATTATTTTTTGCGATTTCGGTATTGGTTCCATAACAAAAATTGCTCTGTATGACCTATACATTCACTACATAGAGTTTGAACACTGAATAACATTACTTCCCGTGTAATTAGGGGTCAAACTCCTTTAAACAATGTTCTCGGCTACCCTGTGATGTTATACACGAAGGACATGATCAAGCTAGCGTGTCGCAGTCGTTTATCAATGTACTCGCTGACTTTAATCAGTTTATGGGAAACGCAGACCGTAATACACGTAGACGGATGCTTTAATAAATGCTTAGAGAATTAAAGAATGTCTCACACTAGACAAGACCGTAACCGGCTCAGCCTAGGACAATGTGTCAATTTTTATTAGAAAGTGTGTGTCACTCGAAGATCATCTGATCTGATGCGTTCTACAGAAATTGGCACATCATTCCAGCCCGGCCCGTCACGGCCGAGTTTCGCGTGAGACATCTTTAATTGGATTTTGACTCTAGATTCATATTAAGGACCCCGCCGGATTCTCAGATATCGATTTTTATCCAGATCGGAGTTAATCTCACAAAATCCAAGATGGCATCGATTTTTACAATATTGTAAAATCTTTTCATCACACCTGCTCGTAAATGGTGATATTATACGCAAGCATACTTACACTTAAAGAGCTGTATTATTCCCATGGTTTTAAAGGATTCTCATACTACTTTACCGCCCGCGTGGAGCTCGCGGAGGACCCGCCCCGCACGCGCTCGCAGCACGTAGTCACTCCGGAGTACTGTGGACTGTGCAACTACACTACCGCTTATCATTATTGTTTCTTTACCTGTATAGAGTTTATTTATTTCCTCGCAAATGTGATGAAAAACATTGTGTGTACCACGGGCAGTAAAGGGATTACTAACTCGGGTCATTTAAAGCCCTCCGCCTACGGCGTCGGGCTTCAATAGACCCTCGTAAGTAATGCCCTTCTTACCGCCCTAGATGCACAATGTACTATTATTTTATTATAATTTAACAGCCCTAAGCTTCGGATAAGCCAAGACGCCAAACGAGTAGTTTCTATGAACCTTGTCCACTGTATAAAGTCATAACACTGTGAATGGACTAACCGGGGTCACGAATCCATTAAATGTATATTACAGAGCATTTTTATTTGCGCTCGAGATTGTTGGGATATATATACTTTAATGGACATATTGGGTATATGTCTGTGCCACCAAGCCACTTGTCCTCGCTCAGATTAATTAGGGTGTCCTCACTGATGCTTGTTAATGTCTGCAATGTCCCGACCAGGACATTACTGTTATGAGGGCTTTGGGCAACCAAATGTATATTCAACCAAATTATATTGTATTACTAAAATTACCTAATATTAGGTTTACAGTTTAATCCGATGTTTAATCGCATTCAATTTGGTTAAAGCTTTTCATTTCAATTATTTTATTTCAAAAATGTATGTGCTGAATACGAGTGCTGAAATAATAGCACAATTTAATAATAACATGCCGCGTTATTCATTTAACAATAGAATATAAAGTCATTGCTGAGGGTAACCGAACGGGTAATCATACATACAAACAACGGACTGTCCAGCGAGGCTAAGATGCCAAGCTGATATTCTGATAATTGCTGGATAAGACGATAGTTTGTCGGCACGTTCTGACAATTTCTGATAATTTTAAACAGTTCTGTCAAATGTCTTTGTATTTGGCAGCTGTCACCGTCGCGCTATCCGCAGTTTATCAACTTATAGCATTATCCTATGACATTCGTGGATAACCATCTTAGGCCCGCGTATATTGAAAGACCTCACTCGCTTCGCTCGCTCGAAAATGAAGTTAAAAATCCGGCTATCCTGTTTTGCTGTATTGAAGACTTTTTGAAAGGAATAAAATAAAATGGGGGCCTAAATCAACTTAAGCAAGGAGCGTTCATTTGATGTGTTTTTTGTGACTGTTTGTAAATGTTACAAGGAATTGTGTGAAACCGAATCGACAACTTTAATTAAACTAGTGGTTCGCCCCGAACGTGAACTCGCGACCCCTATATCTCAGTAACCCCTTGACGGATTCGGCTCATATTCGAACTCAAAAAATATATTTATTTTATCAAACCATCTGCCAAATATCACGACGATCCGATTAAGGGTTTTCGAGTTATCGTTAAACAAACATTGATACAAATATACATATAAACGAAGAATCGTCTAAGTAGACTGGGAGAACTTCGTTCGCTTCGCTCGCTCGTTTAATTCTATTGGGAGTTTTACAAACTATATGGTGTAAATAAATAAAAAATCGCACGTACCTTTCCTATTTCTACAACAGTCAAAATCCGAGTAACAGAACTTGGTAACCGAGTAGGTAGGTATTTTAAAACAGTTGGTCGAGAAGTGGTAGGTAGATACTTTCCGCAGATAATTAGTGTATGTTTACATAGGAAGTTTTGAGCTATTGTGGTTATTCATAATTTATGGACTGCCATTTTAATTATTCTCAAATAAGATTATTTAACTGTTGGTGTTCTTTTTTAAAATCATGTGAAGCAAAGCCAATGAAGTAAAAGCAACAAGCGGGTGTAAGTTAAACGTTTTCCAACCTCGTTACGTCAAAAGTGAAGTATAAGTACAGACTCACATAACCGGTAATGGCAGCGAGATGCCGGGGCACGTTGCACCGGCACTAGATAAGGCACATTTACGTAGAATGGTTACCTTTCAGAGCCATTTGCCTTTTTATCCGCGAGAAACTCTGGAAAAGAAATTTAATTTAAAATTTTACACTGCTTTCTGTTCTCACCTTGGAGTGTCGATGAATGATTTTTGTCTGGTTCTACATTTTATACTTTTATCTTGTTGCTTAAGTTCAGACCTAACACAGTTTTTTTTTCATCAAGAGAGAGAGTTATTCAAACTATTAGTATATATTGTAGAATACCAGACCGCTTATTGCTAGTCAATTAGTCACACAACAGATGTAATGAATCCTATTTCGAACAACAGGCCGTCAACATGTCCTAACTATATCTCATGAAAATAGCCAGGGTATGCCTGCCAGGCATCCGCCAGACAAATTTACCAATTAATTGGCAAATCCGGTGTTGTGAGAAACACGTATAGCACATTTTATAGCAATGAAGCTCACATTATGTCACGTATATTCATTTGGTTAACACATTAAGTGCCAGCGAGTGCTAGACTCGTACCGGATTCCATGGTTTTCCCGCTATGTAACCAATATCTCCTATGAACAGTGAACGGTAGCTGAACATATTTTCTTAAAATATATTGCGTACCTATTCGGGCCGAAATCTTTCGATAAATAAGTTAATACATATGTAGAAAATATTTGGTACCTAAGACTTACAATGATTTACCATCACAAAGAGAAATAAAAGAAGCTTGTTCAATCAAATAAAACATTTAAAATCATTTAAAAATAAAGTAACCACTGCATTGTTATGTAAGATAAAGGATAATTTCATGTTATATGTTTACGCTATTATTGAACTTACTTAAGAATAATTGGAGCTTCGTCTGCCAATAAACCGCATTGTGGTTTGGCAGAAGAAAAAGTGTATAATATCAAGTTGACGACCTGTCAACTGTACAACAAACGTGATTTTATAGATAATTGTACGGAAACATTCGCGCGTGAGTCCGACTTGGCCGGTTTGTATACAACTTTAAATTTGATCACGCTCCTTTTTATTTTAGGTGTTTCTGTGAACAACCGGACTAAAAAAATTACATTATTGTATTAAACTTTCAACGATTGTCTCTGGTTACACCAGATGGAAAGTGAAGACAGAGTCTAAGGTGAAGCTCACCCTGTTTTGTCCTTTAAAACTAGCGTGGAAAAACGCATTTTATCCACATGTGGGGCAAAGTAATCTAATTCCTATCACTTACCACCTGTCCAGTATAAGTGAGTCCTATATGCCCATAGTAAATATGCGCAATCGGAGGTCACACCTTAAATTGGTCATGTGATCATATCTTATCCCGCACTTGGTAAGCTGTTGGCAATATCTAAGTATCAGGAGCGTACTTACTCTATGGCAAATTTTGAAATTGATTTTTAATGGTTCTTCAAGATAACTTTACATGTGGATATGATTTATTATCGTAAGTAGTCTGTATTTTCCTCGCAATAGTGAGGGGGAAAATGTTGTATTACACTCGGCGGCAAAGTTTGTTCAACTCTCGTGCCTTGAGACCCTCGTAAAGCTCAAGATTCCAGTTATTGAACCACTCGCTACGCTCGTGGCTCAATTTTGGAATCTTTCGCTTGCTCGGGTCTCAATATAAGCCCGAGAGTTAAACAATAACTTTGCCCCCTTGTATAACAAATAACTATTATAGTTACTGAGTAAAACCGCTGTGACATACGGACGGACAGATGGACAGACGGACTGGACGAAACTATAAGGTTTCCGTTTTTGATCGCAAAAATATTAAGGGTATATTAAGGGTTATGGATTATCCTGCTTGGGCGAACTACCGCATAAAAAGAAAATTATCTAAAACGAGTAGGTAGTTTCTTTTTTTTGTTACATAAAAACGATTGGTTCTCAAATTTCTCAAATTGACGTTTTTATTCCATCTACTTAATTGGTTTTCTTAACAGGAAAATTACTGCCTCACAATACTATTCATATCGCCAATTGCGGCGAGATTCATTGCTATATTATTGGCAAATTGTTTTAATTGTATAAATGAAATGCAGTAAAATATTTACGATAGCTTATTTATGTAATGTGTTGAAAACACATATTATTTAATTCTGAGCAAAAATACAGTACCTACGTAAAACCGTAATGTAGCTTAGGCCTAAAACCGCTGGATGGAGGATAATTACATTTCGACTTCTAGTAGGAAAGCCTTACCTTCTACATATACATCAACATCTATTTAGCAGCAAATCGTACCCGATAGGAATAAATGTCATGTTTTCCTATCAAAAAATTATTTCGTTATTGTGTCAGCCCAACGCGTAGCCATACGGTCACTCCTCCTCACTAATGTTTGCGACCGAAGCAACGTACCCAAGCCATTAATGCACCAACCGATCGGTGGAGAGCGTTGGTGAAAAGTGTTCCAGCTCGTCACATCCCTCAAACATGAGGATACGACAAAGAATAGATCTAAAAAACGATCTTCCCTGCTTGCAGGAATCAACGTAGTACTTACTTTTCTTGCCTGCTTGACCTTTTTTTGACCTTGAGCCTTCTCAATCTACCCTCACCGCAAATATAATTTTGCTCCCAAGTATCACAATTCACTAGAAGATCAATTTGAAAACAAACTAACTATAGGTAACTAACAAAATGTATACAGTAAGTTACCAGGTAGCTTAAAAGAAGACTCATGCTTTACCGGGCCGGGCCGGACCGGGACGGACTGGATCGTGACCGATGTGACAATTTCTATAGGCAGCGTCACGTGATCGGTTCGGAAAGCTCGGAGATCACTTGATATTTTCCATATAAACACACATCGACATATCGGTACAACGGTCACGGCCCGGCCCGTCTTGGTAACGTTAGTGAAATAGTCACCCTTAAATCTAAAATAGGCCCTTGAGGCATTGTATCTAGGACGCTAACTAATAAACAGTGTGAAGTCAGCTATTGGACAAACCCTGAAATCCCACATGGGGCTACATCTTAGTAATGCTCTACTGTAATTTTTATACCAAAAACTTAAAAAAAACTATACAAAAGTTATTTCCAACAATCGACAACAAAAGGAAACATACTGTATTTATCTTTGGTAGTGTTTTTGGCAGTAGCATATTAGTGACACTATCAATAAAATTTTCTTCAATGATGACATTTTTCAACAATCATGTGTTAAGTATATAGATGTTTTCATACTATTCTATGAGGATTTATTACGTTATGAGACTTAATTACATACTAGCTGCTCCAAAGTAACAAATAGTTATTTGTTAATTTATTCATAACCACTGCACCGATTGTTATGGTACTTTCTGCACTGGTTCTAAACACCGTAACGCGAATGTACTTATTGGCTTTGTCCAATGACTTTTTGCTAAGTAACCTGTATTAAATAACGGTGTCGTGTATAATATTATGTTTATTTCAGAAATGATCGGCATGAATGGCATAACACGACGCGGCACGATGACGAGCTGCGTGAGCCGCCTGCAGCGCGCACCCACGTGCTCGTCGTGCACTTCAACGCGCCGCGTGCCCGCTGCACGTGCTGCGCCGCCGCCCGTGCGCGCGCTGTCCGTCCGTACGCACTTCAACTAAACGGAGAGCAACTGGACTAGTTGTGATGTTAACTTGTGAAAGTGTTGTTGTTGCTGATCGGCACTTCCTTCGCGCACCCCGCATTGTAATGTGTACGCAAATCCATTTTTACAAGAACTGTGGTGTGCTCGTTATCCTATGACTGCGGAATTGGTCTGCTGGTAGACATTGTGGGATCAGCATGTGCAAGTGGAGCACCGTAGCAACCCGGTAATGGCGTGTTATAAGGTTATTTGCGATCAAGTTGCTGATTTGGACGTGAATTGTAACAGTACAGAATGGTGCCAATTAGAAAATAGACATATTTTAATAGCTATGGAAAGTGTACAAAGCCTTGTATAAATTAGATAGAAATGTTTGGAGATATAGTTGCGCAAACAGATACCTGGAGTTGAAACAAGAGAAGCTGACCCAAAATAAGGCATTCAAAAGCAAACGAAATTGTCCTGACGCGAGATATGTAAGCGAAGGACATTTTTTATGACAAACGAAACGCAGGGCAATGCAACGCAACAGTAAGACCGGGCCCTAAATTATATCTAGAAAAGACATTTAGGTAAGGCGGTCGGCGGACCGCAGTGCTGTGAAATTATATTTTTCTAATACTCACGCTAAAAAAGGTGTTTTCAGAAGATTTTGTGTCCGATAATATTTGGCCAACAAATTGACCGTATATTCTCGGGCTTTATGGATTTTATTAAAGTAGCTGCCGTAGAACGCAAAAGCGTTTCGTAAGGGACATTTTAGCGGAATGCACTTATCGCGCTTATCTTGTTGTAGCCACAAAGCTGCTGTCAGTGGAATAAACATATAAATGATCCCGGTTAGTAAATTTCTAAGCTTTATAACAAAAATTTTAAACGTGGGTACCATGATAGCTAAAAGGATGACTCACACTAGAACGGGACGGGGCGGGACGATCTGTCAGTTTCTATAGAAAACGTCACGTGACATCCGAGGGCTTAAGAAAGTCTAAATTCTAAGCTCAATGATGCCTTGCTGGGTAACGAGCTCTGTATTTATTAGTACGCTAGCAAGTCCACACGTTAAGATCCGATAGACGGTGCGACATTATTGTAACGTAAAGCCCGGTAACACACGATGCACTGTCAACCTTATTGGCCATTATACCGCTCCCGAGATTGTAAACAAACTTAAGTAGGTAGCGTAATGTAGCTGTGAGCTAACATGACTATGTAATACGGTTAAACTCATCATATATATACCTACGTTTCGAGCCCTTTAGAGCACACGTTTTACAGGATTAAGATGATGACTTAGAGAATGTGAACTCTCCCCGTCAATCAAAAAAGTTACTTGTGCAAACTACTTGCATACAAAATATCAAAAATAATAAAAACAAAAACAAAGGTTGGTCTCCAATGCCCAGAGGGGCTGATAAAGCTAGTAAAATATTGCCCGTAAAGCATTTTCCAATTCAAATTCAAAATTATAAAAAAAAAAACAATTTTGACACGATTAATGATGGATAAAAGAGGTAAAGTAGGGTAGCTTTGTTGTCGTTTCTTTTTGCCCCATAAGCCAGTTAGGAAAGCGTTCGTAAGTTGTTTAAATGTTAACTATCACATGTTTTTTTTTTATAATGTTTAATTTTAATTTGAGGCAATATATTACTGGCTTTATCAGCACATTGACCACACAGCCCAGGACATTAGAGACCAACTTTTGTTTTAGTAGATAAAACATTTATTTTCAAAATATAGACAGCAAGTGTAACTTACCTAGCTACCTACCTTAAATCTAAAAACAGGTCCTTGAGGCATTGTACCTTAGGATGCTGTCGGCATTTCCTCGTTGTATCGCAATGCTGATACGTTTTTCGAGGAAGCCACCAGCTCTTCGGTCACCAGTAACATCAACCACACGTTTCGCGATTTCTACAAAAAACTTGGGTATGCTGGTACCCCATGGACCAAGAGTTTCGACCCCGAATGGTACAAAAAGGTACTCTCTGCCAAGGCTCTTATATTTATTAAGCTATAAAATTTCGGCGCTTTCAGCCACTCCGCCCGCTTTTACATTAGTTCGTTAGAGACGGGACGGTGCCAGCGTGTCTACGCAAGTAGCATCCCACAATAGCATCCGTCCCAAACTCCAAGGAACCAAGAACACCCCATCGGGTCTCTTGCCATCATCCCTGAAAATGCCAGTCGGCTCAAGGAGAGCAGGCACGTTGATGGTGGCAAGACACCGACAGATTATGTCATTAAGACACGCATTTCTCGAAAAACAGCCTGCACTTTTTTTTACAACACAATCCATGGTGTCCCAGTCGGTGCCACAAGAACATGAGTGTGGCGTACACACCAAAACCCCTAGTCGCAAACCAGCCGCCAGTCTAAGGGAGGCCGGATCCAAGAAAGTACCAGTATTAGACGAAGGATGGGCATTAAGCCAGCTCCCCGGGATCCGACCGCCAAAAGCCTCGCGTGATCTGGACCTGTAGAGTTATTTAGAAGAGTATTGTTAGTTAAATCACAGTAAAGAGTCTCCCACTCCTTTATGATTTTGGGTTGACTGGAAAGTCTTTGCCCGAGCAGACAATTTTAAAAGCATTTTTAACATCCTCAAAGCTTGCGATTTTACAGTTTGTGGGCAAAGCCCTTAAAATATTTTCTATGAGACCGGCTGTGCTAAGAGTGGATGTTAAAAAGGCTGGGAAAGCCACACTGGAAATTTCGCGAATACCAAAACCCCCGAACCGAACAGGGAGGGACGCCTGAGACCAGGAAGGCTCATTCATCTTGGCAATTTTGTTCAAATCATCTATAGGTTATAGTAAATATTGATATTTTCAAAAAGGTCAGCATCGGAGCACATATGTGAATGTAGGGACAAAAAGACAGAATTTAAGAATCACAAGAGCATAATGAGGGCTAATTTCGAGTAAACGATTCGTGTGACTTTTGAATTTTGATATCGAGTTAGAAATATAATCGGGAAAAGATTCTTCAAATATAGGGGAGCCCGAGAGGCAAAGAGAACGTTTGTCTACAAACATGATATTAGGAGCCAGATCGTTAAATTTGTGTTTTAAATCGGCAAAAATACAAGATGAAATTTGAATGAAGAGTTCGCATTTTGCGAAATTCAGTTCTAGACTAATGTTTTTGAAACTACTCTTAATAAGAGACAAGTCACAGAGCACAGTATTCACGTCGCCTCCTAGGGTCCCGTCATTTAGGTAAGTTTCAGACATTGAATTTTGATTTAAATTTTTGGATGATTGGATTTATAGCCAATAAAAATTGCTGGGTCGAGCGGATCACCCTGCTGACATCCAACCTCAGAAGATAATTAATTGGACTTGTACATTAATTACTTTTGTTTTTATTATTTATGATAATATTGTATATAGATAGTTTGCACAAGTAACTTTTGATTGACGAGAAGAATTCGCATTCTCTCTGTCATCATCTTAACCCTGTGAAAACGAGTGCTGTAAACGGCTCGAAACGTATGGTCATGGTATTAATAAACGCGATTAATCCATTCTAAAGTATTAAATATACAAGACATGAAGACAATATTACATTAACAAAATTAGATAATAATATGGTGTAACTTTATTTCAACTAAAAGTCAGTTCACGGTTACAATGAAAACAACCAAACTCCACCAGCGGTTTCCAAATGTTCGGCTTAATGTCAGCGCAAACACGGGGACTTTAATTACGAATATAATAGGGCGCAAAATGCTACGGATCGCGTTCCTAATATTATTCTGTGTTTGCAAGCCAAATGTACATATACCGCTACCTACCTGTATGCTACGGATCGCGTTCCTAATATTATTCTGTGTTTGCAAGCCAAATGTACCTGTAGCGCTACCTAACTGTATGCTACGGATCGCGTTCCTAATATTGTTCTGTGTTTGAAAGCCAAATGTGTTGCTGCAGAATGACAATAGTCAGTGACTCCGCGATTCGTAAGTATTTGCATCTTAGTATTTATATCTCGTTTTAAATAGTAATTATAGTGTAAATGACCATGTTAGCTTAAAATCTTATATTTGCATCTTGCTCATACTTACCTGGTGAATGCGAGTTGCAGATACTTTCGAATTGCTCGGTCACTATCGACTCGTGGCTAAGCAAAACTCCATGGTAAGCACACTGCTTACGTCACACATTGGCATACGGCACCGTGTTGTAACAGCAGCTGTGTCGTTTCCTACCCTACACTACAATATCACGTTTAATAAAACTGTGCAGGTTGCAATCATTGAGTTATACTACTTCGTATAGAGGAGCCATAGGCAAACAAGAAACGTGTCACAACCCGCAAACTAAGTAGGGGCGTTAACCACGCGACCAAAACGTCGTAAACGCCGCCATTTTCACGGTGCTTACACGTTTAGGTCACGAGATGCAATGTTCCACTTCTGCATTGTCGTAAGCGCCGTGATTTGCACGGCGCTTACGACGTTTAGTCGCGATGTTGATCCCGGCATAGATTAGTCAGGAAGACGTAGAAAAAAAGAAACGGCATTGGTATTGCCTATTTATATACGGACTGTACGGACAAATTAATGTAGCACTATGTTGCATTGGTACAAACTGGAAAATGACTTTAAGTACTAGAAATACATGGTAATTGGACATGAATTTGTTCTTGTGTTTCCGAATAGGCCATAACAAAATAAAACAACGTAAACTGCAACACAATATTTATTTTAATTTCCTTGAAACAGTATCAGTTTTGTCAGTTTCTGGCTTTCTGCCGTTTAGTAAAGTAATCTAAACTTTGATCAGTTTTTGCTTCGTGATGCAATCTAACTTTTGCGTACTGATTTATAATAGCACGAATTAAATGGATTCTGTGGTTAAAAGTTGATGGCTGATTAAGTGAATGTTGAATTAAACATACAAATACTTCTTTGTCGATGAAGTTCTTAAGGGTGTTTACTGTTATATAACTTTAGTCATATTTGGAAGCAAGACCTTTTCCACCGCGTAAGCTGAAGACTTGTTCGATCCTCGGATCGGCCTTCGTCGGTGTTGGTCTTTTTCTTTAGTATATGACATATATTTCAATGTATAATTACATTATCTGTAATATCTGTATTAACGTTAGCACCTCGATATTGTTACGTCTATGTAGACCTTTTTTTACTCTTTGACGCTAACGAAACATGGCTGCCAGCTCATGGCGCACCGATATTGATACAAAAATTATTAAATTAGCGTGATTAGATGAAAATGCAAGTAAACTTACGCGTGAAAAGTCACTCCTTGACTTTTGTATGCTGTTTTGGTATAGTTTTTGCAGTATCTCACTACACATGACGGCATATTGTACGTAATATTTTTAAAGCCAATGCGTCGAGCTACCGCAACCGTTTGGCACAGACTGAGCGTGAGTGCGGCAATTGCCTCTAACAGGGTGTACAAAAAATCAAGTTGAGGCGCCTACTCTATTAAAATGATTACTCAAAGGTTGCAATAAAACAAATCGTAATTCCACTGTAACACTGGTCGCTGCGTGCGTGCAAATACAGCTTTATATCTAACAAGCAAAAGTTCCTTTTAAACGTGAAAGTGTGTGCAAAATTACATACAATATAGAATACGATAACGGAATGTGTAAAGGTTACAGTTTGGTATATTGAATTGCGAATTTGTAAGGTAAATGAAATTCGGCTTGCTGTTGAAATGCGAAAAGGGGCATAATAATGTGTCATAAGAATTTACTACTACGTTCTATATCCAAATTGTTAAGGATTGAAGTAACTTTTGTATTATTTCTTTGTTTTCACCAAAATTACAATGAACCAGTATAATAATTAATAATACTAGATACAACTAATTAGACATCTAAAAAACTACAACCTAAAACTAAAAAACTAAAATACATAAAAAATTGAGCCCGTGGCAGGTTTCCGCAATTCATTTAAGATATATTTTATTTACAAACATACATAGGTACACTGGCCTTTGCGTGTCTGTTACAGACCGTTTTGAGCATTTTGCGTTTGGTGGCTGTCTGTGGTGACCAACGCGCGACTATAGAACAGACAAGTATCCAAATATTATAAAGTTTTCTCGTTATATTACGAGAATATTCTACAGTTACTGAGGAACTTTTTTGGCGTTTGATTGTAACTAAAAAATTTAATGGGGTCCCAGCGCACGCAAATTTTTCGTAGAAATCGCGAAACGTCTGGTTGATGTTACTGGTGACCGAAGAGCTGGTGGCTTCCTCGCACAACGTATCAGCATTGCGATACAACGAGGAAATGCCGCCAGCATCCTAGGTACAATGCCTCAAGGACCTACTTTAGATTTAAGGTAGGTAGAGGTAGGTAGTTACGAGTAGGTAATTTACACTTACTGTATATATTTCGAGAATAAATGATTTATATTTTTACTAAAAAATTCGATGGTTATTGCCGTCTACAAAGTAAGGCGCTTTTGGGTAAGTCTAAGTCTATTAAATATATTACAAAAATAAACTTTAATTTACTATAATTTAGATCAAGTTTTTTCGTCTAAAGGAAGACTCACACCAATCCGATCCGATCCGATCCTGATCCGGGACGATATGTCAGTATCGAATCGGATCGGATCGGACTGGTGTGAGTCATCCTTAATAACTTGGGCACAAATATATTGCAAAGATAGTATTTATTTATTTCATAAAAGTTATTTTAATTTTGTATAACTAGTACCGTAAACTACTTTGATTATTGGGGTAACTTTGGTCAACGACATTACAGCTATTAAAAACTTCATTTTTGAATACAAGTTTGAGAATTGTAGATATTCTTGGCAATCTTGACAGAAATACATAATAAACGTATTACCAAATAAATGGCTAACATATTAAAAATCGATGAACAATGTTAACCCATGAATCAAAGTCACCCCAGTTTACCGGTCGTCGGGTAAAATGTGTTGTAACTCCAACAAACCTACATTCCTCCACCTCGAGTGGATTTCCTCAATTCTAACAGTCCTAATTTACCCGTATCCTTTTCTTTGACATTCCGATCCTTAGCTTTGTGGAGGACATCGTGAATATTGACGTTAAGAGATGATCGAATTTAATCTAACCATCTCGTAGGGCTGCGTCTTCTGAGAAGCTTGCAGTCCACCTTCTGTTTAATTACGTATCCATTGTTATAAAAGCATAAGATGATCCATTTATTAAGGATGACTCACAGTAGTCCGTTCCGTTCCGATCCGATACGGGACGATCTGTCAGTTTCTATACGAAAAGTCACGTGACGTTCGAGGGCTCCACGCTTTCACGTGATACTTTCTATGGAAACTGATAAATCGTCCCGTATCGGATCGGAACGGAACGGACTACTGTGAGTCATCCTTTAAAATTGCAATTAAATTCTATAATAAGAATATTAACATTATTAACCTACAATTCCGGGAACAAACGGAAATAAAAGACAAAACTCGTTACCATGTGATGGCACTCCGCGTAAAGCTATTAAATTCTCGTTGGGTTAGGTTCTGTATTTTAATTTTGATTGACGGGCTGTCAGTAAATACAGGCTCAGAATATTTCATATCATTTGTAAATAAGTCAGCAACAAGAAAGCGCAACTTGCTCCAACCAGGGTTAGCCGCTAACCTGGCGTTAAATGGCAAATTATATATGAAATAAACGCTTAACTTCGGGTTAGTTGGCTAACCAAGTATGGTGCAAGTGGCCCTTAGAGTAAGTAGGTACCTATTTTTTGTGACCTTCAAGTTGAACTAGTAAAGTGACACTTCCCATATACATATTGTTTCAGGAATAGTACATTACATACCAAGGCCGTTTAAGTGGGATTGTTTAGATTTAGTACTGTATTTCCTCTAAAGAAACTAGGCTCATATTCGTAAGCGTTTTTAAGTTATAGGCAGTTAACTTTTGATGCAAAATACTGCAAGTGACAACCCTCATTAGGTTCAATAACATTTAACAATAACACAAAGGTCAGTGACATTTACCAAAACAACATTTCTACCCCATAATATTTCCCAGTCAATATTACAATTGTGTGAACTACCCACTTACAATAATCTAACTAACCATAGATAAATTAAGACTAAGGGCAGTTATACATGCAGAATCGTAGAATTGAAAATAATATCTTCTGAAGCCTTTATTTTTATAATTCAAATAAACATGTTACTTTTGCATTTATTTCCATACAAATCGGTTAACCAACAGCATTTTCTAGCTTCCACGCACCCCGCCTAGTATGCTCTTCTGGCGGTGTATTATGGGCTTTATGAACCTATTTATTGTAACTGCCCTTAGTCTCAATTTCTCTATGGTTAAGTTAGATTTTTGTAAGTGGGTAGTTTGCACAATTGTATTATTTTGTTTGGGAAAAATATTAATTTTTACTCAGTCTTACCCGTGATAAAACAGTGACGCAAATAAATTGCAAATTACGTGATAAAACCTATTTTCAAAATGCCCTTGGGAGCCCGCGATTACCTAAATTTGCTTATGTTATACGGGGAGTGTAATTATAATGCCGCCGAGACGTTACGACGCTATCGACAAAGATATCCTCCACCACACCCAACTAGCCGTATGTCAATTTTACGGGCCTTTGATCGCGTGGCAAATAATCAGCCCATAGTACCACAAACGGGCCAAAACGACCAACGGGGAGGAGGTGTAGTTCACATTGCACCAAGGTTTGAAGAGCGAGTGCTGCGGTATGTCGAGCAAATTTTTGTAAACATAAAGTGTCACATTACAGTTACATGTAGGTATAGTACATAGTAATAGCAGGGTTGTCACTAAGAAGAACATTAATTAATTTTAATATTTTTACTGATTGTTCGTAACAAAAATATAAACATTACTAATCGATTCTCCTTCACTTAAACTAACCCCCCTTTGCGAGAAGGATCGTCGTGTCTTTCCACCCTGTATATTGTAATGTTGAAAATAATTTTATAAAACAAGAGTAGCGATTTATCATTATCATAAAATCTACATAGTAGAAAAGAAAGTTTCCGCTGTCTGTATGTATGCTTAAATCTTTAAAATTTGGCAACGGATTTTGATGCGGTGGTTTTTTAATAGATAGAGTGATTAAAGATGCATATTAACTATATTATGCATGTATTATACATATAAACCTTCCTCTAAAATTATCAGTGTTTCACTACTAAGTGAGTTTTACCAATTTTAAAGGTTTTTAAGTGAAGTCGTAAATATAAACACATTTTTTGCGCTTACATTGCAAATCCTACGAGATGGATCTAAATTATTTACTACAGTATTGTACACCCTAAAAAGGTCTACAAAAAAGCTCGCGATGGTATATGTCTATCTATTAGGGATAATAACTAATTTTAATGGCTTATTTGGGCATTTTCAAAAATAGGGTACCATTTTCGTTTTTTTTGAAAATATAGAAAGTTTTGGGTTTTTTATAACCAGAATCACGAGTACTATTGATTTAAAAAAAGAAAAAGAGTGTCCCGTTTTTTTTTGTCAGCTTTGTAACGCATTTTTTCATACATTTCATATGGGCCGTTACAAAACTGACTAAACATTTTTGTATGGAAAATTGAGGACCCACTTTCATTAAAAGGGTGCACTTTTTTCTGAAAACGCCCATTTACGAAGCGCTTTTTAGCAATACAGCATTAATCCTTATCCAATTTAAGTACTTGAAATATGGGAACACCCAAATATTCCGAAATCTTTTTTTCCGATTTTCATAATCCCGAATTATAACGATCGGAGTTTTAATAGGTCGGGATTTTCATAATTGGTATTATAAAATTCGGGATTTCAAAAATCGGCGAAAAGTTTTTCGGGGTTATGTAGTGTAAGTACCCTTTAAATATATTGCACCCGTGAGAAGCCGGGGCGGGTCGCTAGTAAGAAATAAATCTTAGTATCCTGTTCAAGGTTTATTAAAAACAGAATGTTTGTATTATGTTATTGTTATAGACAATTATGTTACACAAAAAGAGTATGTATACAAAAAGAGCATGTATACAAATACGTCTCTACATAGACAAATAACAAGCAAAGAAAATAATATCTTAAATCCACGATTCGTCTTATTTACATATTGGCACTATTGGCATGATTGGGATGTTTAATATTCTACAGTCTAGGTACGGGTATCGTCAAGTTATATAAGGAATACCTTTGTGTAAATAATTAAAGTGTTTTTGGATTGTTAATTGTTACTTTACAGAAATAACGTTTGTAAAAAGTGTATAAAGTTTAATTTATTCTTGGTATTATGATATTGTCAAAGTCAAAGACATATTTATACTTTTAAATTTTATTACAAAGGCAGATGCTAAAGCGTAAACATTTCTTTGACCTTGACTGTAAATGTATTTGTGTCCATTACAAAGAAAATATTTTTTTCTATTCCAGCAGTTTTATCTGTCAATAAGATGACTGATAGCGATATTAGAAAAATATACAACGTAGTCTATGGTATTTCATAAGAACATTGCCAATCGCTGTTCCTATGGATTTTCATACGATGTTTTAACACGGTTGTTTCTTTTTAATTTCTACATACGCCATCTTCCATATTCTGCCACCATTCAAGACTTCGGTTTTTTCGCTATTTTTGTTGTCGTAGACATACTAGTGTATGCAACGGCTCATGGCTGTTTGTTTAAATTCTCGGGTCTTACCACCCTTGAATTTTAATGACCCTCATTATAACACTGTTGCATAATAGTAGTTTATGAGTTGTTGCATACGCTAGTTTTTCTACGACAGCTAATATAGCGTAAAAAGCAAAATCTAGAAAAGTGCCAGACTAGGGAAGATGTTGTGCCCACTATATAAATTAAAAAAAACAACAACAGTGCTCATAATATTGTATGAAAATCCATAGAAGCAGCGTTCTTATGGATCTCATCACAACGTTATAATGTATACTTTTTTAATATCGCTGTCAGTCATCTTATTGACAGATAAAAGTGCTAGAGTAGAAAAACTACTATTAAAATTAACTCATTAGCTATAAGAGCTCAGTCTACATATTACATATATAAAATTATAACATTTTCATACGATTTAACAGCTATGAACTATTTTGTAGCGTACTACGTGAGCGAAGAAACGCGACGGCGAAGCGATGCGGTGCGGCGCGGAAAAATGTAATCGTTGTTTCCTATGGTAGTGTACTACGCGGGCGAACGCTACGAAAGCTCGAAGCGCCGCTCACCTAGGACACTCCAACTGGTATCAACGATTTGCTTCTTGATCGGATGTATGACATTTCAAGCCGAAGCGGCATACCGCGCAGCGTCGCGTTGAAATTTTACCGCATCGGATTGCGTCGCCATCGCTATCGTTCGCCCGCGTGCTTAGTACTCGGCCTTTAGATAAACAATGTATCTTGAGGCAGCGCCGCACCATAAAAATATACACCATATAAATATAGTAGCCCTAAAATAAGAGTGCTGCGACAGTATCCCGCGGGCAAGAAAAATACCAGCGTGCGTAGCCAAGACGCCAATAGCTAGCGCTCAGTCGCGAACGAAACACAACTGTCATTGTCACACGAGTAAGGAAGAGTGATAGATAGCATGAGCGATTAGCATCTTGGCTACGCACCCTGGGCCCGTACTAGAACATCTTAACTCGATTCAGTTTAGGCTCAGATGTATAGAAGCGACTCAGCTTACGACCTAAGCTGAGTCGCTGCCATACAACTAAGCACAGTTAAGAACCTAGACTGAATCGCGGTAAGACTTCGTAGTAAGAGCCCAGTTGTATGGCAGCGACTCAGTTTAGGTCCTAAACTGAATCGCGTTAGGCGATCGTGGTCCCATGTTTGAATAAGACAATGACAGTTGTCTTTCTCGACCGCGAGATACTATTGCGGCACTCTTATGCTAGGGGCTTCATAACCAGCGCCCAATTTACGCTACTTTTTTACCCTGCTTGGCGTCTTGGTGTTACGATCTCTGATCTTTTCTTGGTGATAAGAATCAACATATTAAAATAATGTTTTATTTCTAGATATACAATACTTCAAGATATGTGTAATTAAATGTGATATAAAAATATGGAAGTTGTTATTTAAATGTCTTACTGTCATTGATAAAAAATGTTGAGTACTGAAACGTAAAATAAAATATTTCACAGTACAAAAAAGTCAGTTGTTTTATTAAAGTAAAAATAATGTTTTTTTTTTCTCCGTATAGCCTGCTTTGACCTAGTTCAAGGTACACACGCGTTCAAAAATCATGGGCATTTCATGAATCAATTCATTCATAAACCATGTAATTTAGAACGATCTAGTGCCTACCTAGTCTATGCAAATAAGAGCAAAAAACCGGTAAATACAAGTAGATTTCTTAAAAAAAAGGATTTTTACAGTTACGGTATGTTTTCCATCCACATTTTGTTATGAAAACACAAGCAAACACGGAACCTCTCGGAATCTCTTTGAACCGTGTACCTATACCTACCCTACCCTGCCCTGTGATACCTATTCGACTGCCTGACTTGTTTAACATTAAAATGTACTTACATGCTCACAAGTGTTATGAAAAACGTGAATATAACTTTGAGAGTACGAATATTACAAACTCGAGTCAAAAGCTCTCCGCTTGGCGCCGAACTTTTATTAGATTCTCGTTTGCGATATTATTCATGCCACTAACGTTGCACGTTCAAATATATGCTCTTAAAGATAGTGTATTCTTTCAGTTATTTATAATCCCTTTACTTTCCCAAGCCATATACCTAAACCCTTTTATTTTTGTTATTTCACTAAAATGATTGTGCTTCAACCCATATGGTTTTTTTATTATGGTTTGCCGTCGTATTTTATCGGAACTTACTTCATTTTGAACATCGTTGATATATTATTTAATATGTTCGAGTCTCACGAGAGTTTTATAGAAATTAAACACTTTAGAACGGATTAATCGCGTTTATTAACACCATGATCCTACGTTTCGAGCCCTTTACAGCACTCGTTTTCACAGGGTTAAGATGATGACTGAGAGAATGCGAATTCTCCCCGTCAATCAAAAAAGTTACTTGTGCAAACTACCTACATACAAAAATATAAAAATAATTTAAAAATAAAAAAACAAAGGTTGGTCTACAATGCCCAGAGGGGCTTATAAAGCTAGTAATACATAGCCTGAAGGGCATTCTATAATTAAAACAAAAATGTTTAAACCCTGTGAGGATTAACATACATACAACTTACGAACGCTTCCCTAACTGGCTTATGGAGCAGAAAGAAGCGACAAGAAAACTACCCCATTTTGCCTCTTTTATCCGTTTTCAATCTTTTCAAACAAAGTCCACACTATGGTCTTCCAGTTCTGTGTCGTGCTTGATCCTTGATGAGATGTAAAACAGGATCCCATGCTGGTGGTACCGAAAAGCCATCCTCTCTATTGAAATTAGGGACCTTCTTGATTTCAATAGCCTCGCGCAGCATCCTGGGAATGTAACGCTTCTCCTTGGCGAGGACCAGAGGTTTGTCAAATTTAATTGAATGATTAGGCTTATCAGAGACATGTTCCCAGACTGCAGACCTTGGTCGACGATGCTTGACATCGGCTATATGTTCCTTCACCCTGGTTGATATGCTACGCTTTGTTTGCCCAACGTATGATAGACCACATTC
This sequence comes from Lathronympha strigana, assembly GCA_949128165.1. NCBI lineage: Eukaryota > Metazoa > Arthropoda > Insecta > Lepidoptera > Tortricidae > Lathronympha > Lathronympha strigana. Next base: position 13,660,390 of record OX421908.1, read on the forward strand.
ACAGTCAAGCCTGTAGACCCCAGCATCTTGTAGAGGCAAGTTACACTTTACAGGCCTCAGGAATTGTGACATCTTCTTCAACGGCTTGAAATAGGTCTTGATTGAAGCACGCCTCAAGATGTGGCTGATCCTGTCCGTAACTCCTCTGACAAAAGGCAAAACAGCAGGCCTACGCTCAACTGTTGGTATCTTCACACGAGGGGACTGCTTGACACGAGGTATCTTGAGGTTGTTAACCCACAGCGCACATTTTGCACGCTGTAGCTCAGCACGAAGATGTTTGTCATCGCAGATCCTTTGGGCTCTCTGAAACAAAGATTTGCCAACTGTAGCAATCTGTGAGGGATGGTGGTGCGATTTACCATTTAAATACCTATCTGTATGTGTAGGTTTCCTGTACACGGTTCGGCCTAAGGAGTTATCAGGATTCCGTACAATGAGAGTATCTAAGAAAGGAAGTGAACAATCTTTTCCCAACTCCATAGTAAATATAATTTTACTATGAATTGAATTAAGATGCTCCAGAAAAGCTGATACACTACTTCTAGGTAATATAGTAAAAGTGTCATCTACGTATCTTTTAAATATCTTCGGCTGGACAGGAGCCACGGCAAGCGCCTTCTGTCCAGCTGTCCGCTCCTGTCCAGCCGATTCAGATTCAGATTCAGATGTTTATTCATGAACAATATAAAATTGTGTTTGAATGTGAAGTTATACAGTCATGCAAATAGTCTACAAGTATAGCAGTACAATTCAATAATTATTTGTCAACAATTGCGTTATTAGACAAAACAACGTTAAAAATATGTCAGTAAAATTACGATTCAATTAAATATGAAGTCAATGAGTAAAACAACACAAACAAAGGAATACAAATACAAAATACAAGGTAATTTTAACAATAGTACAGAACTATTTATAAATGTGTAATAATGCATGCGGATGCCCAGGACATACCCACTATGGAGATCCGACGGATTTCCCGGACGTATATAACCGGCTTATGATAAATTAGATTTTACTGTATAAGTAGTTATTAGTTACTTAACATGATATAAATCTTGTAAAGCTTGGGTCAAGCATTTAAAAAAATGTGTTTTCGACTTGTACTGGGTGGGTTTATCATCCCACAGCCATGTTGTATGAAGTGATGAAATTGATATTTTACTATGGGACTAACTATAAAATGTACATGTATATTTTCTTAGCCAAAATCCGCAATTTTGGGGTCGGCAGCTAACAACTTCATAGTGTGGAAGTTATGTAATTGTAGTAAAATTCGTCGTACGACAACGACAATGTTGAAAAACCCTTAATTTATGACCTCGCCCGTACGTTTTGCACTATGATATATGCAGAAAGTTTGACAACCTTTTAAGCATGCGAAATGGTCTTATGCACTTAGTGTTTATTCATTACATTAGACTATGCTAATGAGTGACTATGAAACTCTGCAGCAGTGGGATAAGGGAGCAAACATACGTGCAGTCACGCTGCTAGTAAATTATGAGTATGCAAACTACACAATGACAAGTCAGTGTGAGGTCTTTAAAGTTTAAGTACTATAACTAAATGCTCGGGATAACGTTGTTTTCCTAAACCACAGGATATCAATTTAGGGTAACCTAAACTAAAGCTGGCTATCTATACTTGTATCATTTTGCCGTATCGAATAACGAAAAAATCGTGATCATTTGCGCACACATGCACGTTCATGATACTCGTAAGTGCTAAGTACGTGACAGACATACGATACTGCAAAGTAATACAATTGTGAACCCAGCTTAAAAAGTCAGGGGCCTTACCTTGGCGTCTTAAACCCAGTCGCTTCCATACAACTGAGCCTAAACTGAACCTAAACTTAATTGCATTAAGACGTCATGGTAAGGCCCCTGTTCTTGGAGTGAATCATTTAGTCATCAATCTACCTTATGACGGATGTGACAAGTGCTGCAGTGGAATCGAAATTTTGTAGTTGATATATGCGATTTAATCGGGTTTAAAAGGTTTCATTTCATGAATTAGTTAAGTACTTACTAATCGTGGTATTCATGAGTACTACAATCGTTCAGTTTCCGCCATTTACGCGCTGGTATACCCTCGTTTTGTCGAACAACTTTTTGCCTAATTTCAGTTCGCCTAAAAACGTTTAGTATAATCAACGGTTTGTCTAAAGTCATTTTACATAAACTCGTTTCACACAAAAATCATTACATCGAATGTCGTTTTGCCTAATGGTCATTATGTATAATTATTGTTTCGTCGAATATTATTTTGCCTAATTATCGTTTCGTCGATTGCCATTTTGACTAATTATCGATTTGCCGAAAAAAGATATACCAAACATAGGGGAACCAATAACCAATAGATGATACTAATAAAAAAATTAGATACCACCGCTTGAAAAAAAAAACATTTAAGCAAGGTTAGGTTATAAGAAATAAACCTTTTTTTTACCCGACCCGGTTAGCTCGCGCTCGTTAGTTTTCTAGGCTAGGGCAGAGTAAAGAGCGAGATAAAATACTTACTTTTAATTAGTTGTTAGCTTACCATCACCTTCACGAAGTCAGTCAGAGTCAGTTTAGGTACGACGACGAGCGAAGCGAGGAGGAGTGTTAGGTTGAACTGCGACCTCACAGCGCGCGAGCCGAGCAAGCGAAGCGAGCGTGCCGCGGCAGCGGCCGGCGAAGCGCCAGAACCGAATTTTTCGCGGCCCCCCTATGCAACCAGAGTCACCGTTAGGTACGACGACGAGCGAAGTGAGGAGGAGTGTTAGGTTGAACTGCGACCTCACAGCGCGCGAGCCGAGCGAGCGAAGCGAGCGTGCTGCGGCAACGGCCGGCGAAGTGCCAGAACCGAATCTTTCGCGGCCTCCCTTTGCAACCAGAGTCACCGTTAGGTACGACGACGAGCGAAGCGAGGAGGAGTGTTAGGTTGAACTGCGACCTCACAGCGCGCGAGCCGAGCGAGCGAAGCGAGCGTGCCGCGGCAGCGGCCGATGAAGCGCCAGAACCGAATCTTTCGCGGCCTCCCTTTGCAACCAGAGTCACCGTTAGGTACGACGACGAGCGAAGCGAGGAGGAGTGTTAGATTGAATTGTGACCAACAATACGCGAGCGAAGCGAGCGTGCCTCCACATCAGAAAGTATGTTCCCAGACACGACCTATTGGGTCGCCAATTATTAGGGGTGGCAGAAAAAAAAATACATTAGACCAAAAAAAAGTGGTTGCCTGTAAAGTCGGTATACGGGCGAAAGTTTTACGTGACAACGACTTTGAGTGGTAAAATACTGTGCTCGAGTGGAAGGGACGCGTGCCTTTCACTTTTTATGTCTGTCTCTCTCGCTCTTAGGCGGGCTAACCATGCCCGAGTGGAAGGGACGCGTGCCTCTCACTCGCTCTCATTGTGAGCGCATAACGTGAGCGGAGCGTAACGCAGTTTCTTGAAGTGTCACCCGGCAAACCAATTTATAAGACGTTGTCACGTCAAAAAAAAAATACCAATTGAATATTAGACAAAACAATATTAGGTAAACTGAAATTAGGTATAATGATAGTTAGACGAAACGGGCGTTCGACATAATGATTTTAGGCAAAATGAAATTCGATGTAATGAAAATTCGACGAAACGAATAAGTATACCAAGTGATATTAGGCAAACTGAAATTAGGCGAACTGAAATTAGGCAAATAGTTCGTCGACAAAACGAAGGTAAACCTTACGCGCTAGACTCATGCGGCTCCGTATACCCGATATCATAGAGCCCGACAAAGCTACGTTTGCATAGATGTGATAGCACATACTGTGAACGTGTTAAGTAAACGTCAATAATTGATATTAATTCGACATTTTAAATAACACTTTCAATGTTTGACACTTAATTTGCTTGGAAGAGATAACGTGGTTTGACTCTATATTCACAGCGTGCAGCGTTACTGCGCTATGAATGCTAAACAGAGCCTGTTTTCTACAGTACCATAACCAGGGGTTATTAGAAATAGTCTACTTACTCTTCAAATAAATAAATATTATATTCCGAAAAATAGCTCGAAAAAATAGAGTAGAAAATAATAAAAATTGGTTATAAACACTTTACGACCAGCGTGCGTACCCAGATGCCCATAACTAAATATCTGGCTTACCTGATTCATTTTTTTCCTTAACTGTCTTTGCTGCAAAATTTTCGATAAATAAATTGCAAACTTCCTCCCATGCTTGTTTTTTTAAATTACGGTCACCATATTCTCGCCTTGTTTGGTCCCATAAAACGGGACGATTTTGAATTTCGATTATAAATGCCTCGATATCGATTCCAACAGTGTTTGATTGTTCCGCCATTATTGTTACAGCCCGCTCACACTCGTAGATAATAAACTACTACAAATGATAGGCTTAAACTAAAGTGGGTAGAAATGAATTTTGCTGACAAATGTACAGCATGATGTCTCAACTATAGACGCGGCGAACTCGCTACGAAATCGTCTCGCGACGAACTCGCAGCGCGCTCGCTTCGCTTTCAACTCGCTTGCAAATCGCTAGTGTGATAAGGCCCTAACGCTCAACAGCGAACGAAATGCAACGGTAATTGTCGCACTGATAAGGACTAATAGAGGGAGATAACTACGATACGATAGGTAGCGGCAGCAATTGGTATCTTCGCTACGCACCCTGGACCCTTACCATGATGTCTTAACGGGATTCAGTTTATGACCTAATGATCTTATGATGATATGACCTAATGATGCTGTGTTCCAATTTTGTTTGTAGTATATAAAATGAAAATTATACGTGAGTGTCACAAATGGTCACTGCCATTGCTTTTTTTTTGGAAAATTTTTGCTATATTGTGGTCCTTATGTAAGCTCTGCCCGTTTCGGTTCAGTACAAGTGGTTTGCATTTGGCCACTGCCCTGGAAGGTATTTACATAACATTTAAGGGTTAGTTTATTAGGTAGGTACTGTGGAGATGAACTGTTAAAGTGAAAATTCAGTAAAACCAGATAAAGTTATTACAAATAATACGCTTGGTTTAAAAAAATGTATTTACTCGTAAATTACGGGACATTTATCATCGTATTAGATATGTTGTACGAGTAGACTTAAGTGCGCTGGACAAAACTCTCTATGGAAGCTACCACGGTTTCCTTTCCAAGTATATTTCAAAGTTTCGACTGATTTTGTATAATATAAGTTCAGATTACAAAAACAATAAAATTAAAATGAAAGGGTTAAATGAAACAAAAATAGCGTCTAACCTATCACTCTATATTCACATTTATTTTTATCTTACAATTTCAATTAAGTTAAGGCATTTAATTCAATCTATATTCATATTATTATCAATTTAAGTTATAAATAATAAATAAAGTTATAAATTAAGTTATAAATTGATTTATAAATGCATAATATGACATCGACGTGCATATTATGGAGATTATGAAGTCCACGTTGCAGTCGTGAAGCAGTCAAGCATTATGCAGTCATGAAGGCCAGTTTATCAAAATAGGTTTCAAGTAATGATAATTGTTTTAAATATATAAATGGGAATTGAAACTTATCAGCTACTAGTACTTTGTTATCTGATACAAAATCAGTCAAAACCTTGAAAGGGACTCGGAAACCGTGGTAGCACCCATAGCAGGTTTTATCCAGCGAACTTTATTAAGTCTACATCATATCAAAATCACAAGACATTTAACTGAATCTACATTTTCTATAGGTACAGATGATAGTGGTATTGGTATAAAGGTCCTAAGTGGCTTTGGGGTCTATCTCGCTTAGGTCCCTTGTATCAATTCCTGTCATTTTGTCATTAACTACGAACTTGCTTTGAAAATTTCACAAAGATTGGTTGATTAATGCGACCTGTAGAGGAGAGCAAATTGACAGGCACACGAAATCATTTTTGCCCAAGCTGAAATGGCGTTTCCGTGTTGCTCGTTTCACTCACACGGTCAATTATTAATTAATCCGGGCTCTTAGCAGCTGTTCAGTGGTGGGTGTGACGGTGATTAGGCAACAAAGGGAAAATCAATTTAAAGTGTGCTATTTGTAGAGCTCTGTGTTTAGTGTGATATAATTAGATTGAGTATATCAGCGTGCGTAGCCAAGATGCCAATCGTTCACGCTAGATAACGTATCGTAGTTATTTCTCTATCACTTTTCATTATTAGTGCGACAATGACACTTACGTTTCGTTCGCGACTGAGCGTTAGCGATTCGCATCTTGGCTACGCACACAGGGATTAACTGACTCTAATTATTGCAACCCTATATCCGTAGCCAGCTCTCCGTCTGATATAACGTATGTGTTGCGTATTTTCAGATGGCAATTGGCATTGGGTTGGAAAGGGCAAGGGTAGGGCCGTTGAGAAGGGCAAGGCCGCCTTATGGATAATAATAACACTTATGTAAGCTGGTACGAGGTAATTTATATACGAAAGACCTCACCTAAGAACAAACGATACTAATAATTGGCTGAAATATAATATAGTACATTATTAATATAGGCAAATACGCAACACATACGTTATGCGATATCAGACGGAGAGCTGGCTACGGATATAGGTTTGCAATAATTAGAGTCAGTTAATCCCTGTGTGCGTAGCCAAGATACGACAAAAACATACCAATAAAATTTTCCCGAGGAAGCGACGTGTAGAGAAAAATTATTATTGCTAATCTATTGTGTCCCACTGCTGGGCAAAGGCCTCCTCCCTCTTCCATTCATTCCGGTCCTTTACAACATCACTTAGAAATGAGTCTAAGTTATCCCGCCATCGCCAACGGAGTCTGCCAGGTCTCCGGTTAAAGTTGTGGGGTACCCATTCCGTGGTTATCTTGGCCCACAAATCGTTTGGCATGCGGCAGACGTGATCCGATCCGACCAGTCCCGTCTCAACTTGGCTGTTTTGCGAGCTACATCCATAATTTGTTTTAGAGCGAAGAGAACAATAGTCAGACAAATAATATTTACAAAAATTATATCGTATAGTTATTATACGATAGCATTTTTGTCCAAAATGAAACGGACATCTTTACTTAAATAGTCTCGCTGAAATGTATTCTTGCACCATAAATTATTAGGAATAAATATTTATCTCTCATATAATAATGGTATACAAACTGTTTTAAATACTACTTTAAAACATTGACACTCGGCCCCCCCTCTGCCCCGTACAAACGCTAGGTTAATTTCATAGACATTCCGCGACAGGATTCGTGAGTCGTGATCTGTACGATTTAAAATAATTTTACATGTAAGTAGAATAAAGAAATTATAGATTTTTTATATATAGGTATTATAAAATACAACAAACAACACGCATTTGAAATATACATTGTGTACACTATCTACACGCGACCATATATAAAACTTAAAAAAACTTACTTACTCACTTACTCCTCTGGCGCAGCGACCCAAAGTGTGTCTTGGCCTCCAATACGAGTGCACGCCACTGATCTCGATCCTGTGCAACTTCTCTCCACGTAGCAGCCTGGAGCTCGCGTAGGTCTGCCTCCACCACGTCGGCCCAGCGGTACCTGGGGCGGCCAACCGGGCGTCTACCTACAGGTTTACCCTGGTAGGCTCTTTTAACGGCCCGATCGTCTCCCATTCGCTCCATATGCCCAAGCCAACGAAGACGGTGCGCTTTGGTGACTCCGATGATGTTCGGCTCAGCGAGTAGCTCCTCAATCTCCAAATTCTTCCGAACTCGCCAACTGCCGTCGGGTCTCTGAATTGGGCCGAGGATCTTTCGCAGGATCTTCCTTTCCGCCACCAAGAGCTTGTTCTCCTCCTTAAGAGTCAGTGTCCAGGCTTCAGACCCGTATGATAAAATTGGTCGAATTACGGTCTTGTAAATGCGGATCTTAGTGTTTCTACTGAGAAGCCCGGTGTAATATACCTCAACCTCTTTCGAACTCTTAGTTATTGAAAAGTATTTTTAATTAGAAAATCAATGTCAATATTTTTATTGTTGTCAACTAAACTACAATATATAATTTCCAATGTTTATAAGTTGAGATTATTTCATTGGCGACGAGATGGACGCCGAACAATTTGCGCAGTTTTTGAGCGCTCAACAAGCGCAACAAGAACAAATATTAAAAATTTTAAGCATGGCACTTGCGAACACCGCAACACGTACGGAAGCAAGTTCATCGCAGTCAAACGCCAGCGTGACGAGCGCTAGCACCACGACACAGGATCACACCAGGATCGCTACATTAAAAGCATTCAATTTGGATAAGTACAATCCTGACATTTACAAAATTAACGACTACGTAGATTTTTTTGAAGCCAAGTGCTCGATACACGGAGTAGGATCTAATGATAATCTAAAGAAAGACCTTCTTTTAAATTGCATGACACCCGACATATTCAGAGAACTTAAGACGGCACTTATGCCTAATTTCGAAACTAGCACGTACACCGATATTCGATCTAAACTCCTGGACTTATATCGCGTCAAGAGAACACGCTACCGTGCACTTACAGAATTCTGGAACTGTATAAGACAAAGTGACGAAACAATGGAGCACTACACAAATCGGCTTAAGGCGTTAAGCGTAGACTGCGGATACGATAACACACTACTAGAACGTCAACTCCGTGACCGTTTTGCAACAGGCTTAAACCACACTGAGCTAGAGACGGATCTTAAACAAAAATGGCCTAATTTAACAGAAGTGATCGATGGAAATACAAGCGAGGTATCATTTGCTACACTATTCGCAATTGCACAATCACGCGAACAAGCTGAACGCGACACACCATCAGCTAGTATAAAGAGAATACGGAATAAAGACAACCTCAAACATGACAAGCCACGATCCGTAAACTATAGAAGCCCTCGAAAAATACGTTCAACCCAATGTATACGTTGCGGCAAACACGATAAACATGACCTTGCAAAATGTCCAGCGAAGAAACATACCTGTGAAGAATGCAATGCAGACGGTCACTACGAAAGCTGTTGTATCAAGAGCGGGCGAGCATACCTTGTCAAAGGTAGACCTCAGAACGAACACAGACAGACACAGAGACACAAACTACAACGCGTAACGAACAGTTCAACTGGATCCTCTTCTTCTACCAACAACTCTTCTGAAGGTAACGATACTGACGATGAATTGGTTTGCAACGTCACACGTTCACGAAGCCGAGACTGCAAGAAAATTGATGTCATTATTAACGGAAATAAATGTACCATGGACTGGGACCCAGGATCAGCATTTTCTATTATCAATACATCTTTTTGGCGACAGATAGGAGCTCCGACGTTAACAAAAGCACCTAAATTAAAAGCATACGGTGACTACAAGCTAAAATCAAAAGGACTTGCAGACGTGACGGTCGAAACCCAAGGTATACAGAAAGCCCTCACCGTTGTCGTCATGGAACACGCTGACCCAATGCTTTTCGGATTACGATGGAGTGAAGCTTTTGACATGGAGTTTCCAAAACCTGTATACTCAATTAAAAATAGAACACCTGCAACGCTGGAACAAATTATAAATACTCATAAAACACTTTTTGACAGCAAACTTGGAAAAGTTAAAAACTACGTGGTAAACATTCACATAAAACCAGGAGCAGAGCCTGTACACCTACCAGCACGACCAATCAAGTTTGGCATAAAAAAGAACATTGAAAAAGAAATAGCACGCCTAGTTGCAGAGGACATCATCTATCAAGTTGACCCTAACATCACACCAGTCGAGTGGGCGACACCCACCGTGAACGTGGTTAAGCCAAACGGTGATATAAGGATTTGTGGAGACTTCAGGAGCACACTAAATCCTGTGTTAATCAAACATTTGCATCCAGTTCCTCTTTTCGACCAACTACGACAAAAATTAGCACGAGGAAAAATATTTTCGAAAATAGACCTTAAAGACGCCTACCTACAGTTTGAAATTGCTCCAGAATCAAAAAAGTACTTGACACTCTCGACACACCTAGGATATTTTAGATATAACAGAATGCCCTTTGGAATATCCACAGCACCCTCCATTTTCCAACATTATTTAGACGAACTATTACGAGATATTCCTAACACAGCTGTTTATTTCGATGATATCGCAATTGCTGGAGGAGACATGAAAGAACACCTGAGTACACTTGGGATTATCTTTGAGCGTCTGCAGAAAGCAGGTTTAAAAGTGAATTTAAAGAAGTGCTCATTCCTAAAAGAACAGATAGAATATCTTGGACATACAATAGACAAAGATGGCATACGCCCTACAAAGGAAAAAATTGAAGCAATTTCTAAAGTAGCGATTCCAAATAACTCAAAAGAATTGAGATCATTTCTGGGACTCGTTAATTTCTATGAACGTTTCATACCACATTTACACGGACTATGTGCGGACCTACACGAGCTAACTGGTAACAGGCAACCGTGGAGGTGGACAGAATACGAAACTCAGATTTTTGAAGCCACTAAACAATGCATTGCTCAATCAAAACCATTGGCTGCATTTGATGAGGATCGACCAATTTTTCTCGCATGTGATGCCTCTGAGAAAGGTGTTGGGGCAGTACTGTATCACAAGAATGGGAACATGGAACATCCTATAGCATTTGCATCAAGGAAGCTTCGAACGGCTGAGACAAAATATTCAGTGATTGATCGCGAAGCGCTTGCAATTTTATTTGGAATAAAGAAATTTGATCAATATTTGCGCGGAACTAAATTTACCTTGTTTACTTATCACAAACCTTTAATACACATATTGGGCTCTCAACGCAATCTGCCAAAAGTAGCAAATAACAGACTAGTTAGATGGGCACTAATAATAGGCAGTTATAATTACGAGATATGTTATAAAAAAGGTGAGAACAACATACTGGCTGACTGTTTCTCCAGATTGCCGAACTCTGAGACTCAACCATCTGAAACCGAGCGTGCAGTACACCGAATTGAATCACGTCTATTAGAAACTAAAATGGCGGACTTACATCTTTCTGAGGAACTTCTGAAGGAGATAACTAGCCAAGACAAAAGTCTATCAGAAGTTTTAAAATTCATTAAAACTGGCTGGAGAGAATTGCAGTATACGAACGACATTAAACATTTCTTCAAAAAGCGCAACGAATTGTCAATTGAGAACAAGATAATACTGTGGCAAGGCAGAATGGTGATACCTGAAAAATTACGACGCAAAGTCCTTATTTATCTCCATAGGGGACACCCTGGAATATCGGCAATGAAGGCACTTGCTCGTTTTTATGTTTGGTGGCCTTCCATTGATGAAGACATTGATGATTATGTCAAGAGATGTTGCAGATGTCAGCAAAACAGACCTCATTGTCCAGAACTGCCGGTTTATTCATGGTCCATTCCAGAGAAGGTATGGGAGAGGATCCATATTGATTTTGCAGGGCCTTTTGAAGGTACTTACTGGCTAGTTCTGAATGATGCCTTGTCAAAATGGATCGAAATTAAGCCAATGAAGAATATTACGACGTCCAAATTATGCTGTGAGTTAGATAATATATTTTGTACTTTCGGACTACCGGAAATAATTGTTTCTGACAATGGCCCTCAATTTACATCAGGGGAATTCAAACAATATTGCAAAAATCAAGGAATATTACACATACGCTCATCACCTTATCATCCAAGGACCAATGGCCTTGCGGAGCGTCTCGTAAGGACTTTTAAATCGAGATTTGCATCTGCAACTGAACCTCAACAGCAGCGACTACGAGAATTCCTGTTTACGTACCGGATTACTCCACATAACACCACGGGCAAGTCACCAGCTGAGCTAATGTTTGGCCGTCAAATAAATACGTTGTTGTCCAATATCCGGCCGAGTAAGCGACGAGAATTACAGTACAAACAAATACGTGCCAATATTGAAGCAACGACGAATACGGCAAATTATACTCCTGGCACCCCTGTATACCACAGAACACGGCTTGAAAAGACCTGGCAACCGGGAGTAATCTCCGAACAGAAGAATCGCTACTCGTATACAATTTCAACGCCAACTGGGAACACCATCAGGCGACACGCAGATCATATTCGCCATCGACTACCATCATCACCCAATAACCCTCAGACGACTCATTTAGAATCATCACAGTTTTCATCACCACACCCATCACCTTTGACGCCCTCAACAGATATGTTCCACACGCCAAACGCCACTTCTAGCCCTGGCCCGTTACGAGTGCCATCTAACAACTTCGACGAAACTCTAGTGCCAAACGATGTCACGGCACTCACAAGCACCGCAGAGGATCCCCACTACGCAGAGGACAACGGAAACTTGCCCCATGGTCCAGACGCTACACCCGCCTCTCCAATACCACGCCGCAGTCAGCGGCCGACCAAACCGCCTCGCAGGCTCATCGAGGAAATGTGATAAACCGATAAGGGATGGGGGGGACGAATGTAATATACCTCAACCTCTTTCGAACTCTTAGTTATTGAAAAGTATTTTTAATTAGAAAATCAATGTCAATATTTTTATTGTTGTCAACTAAACTACAATATATAATTTCCAATGTTTATAAGTTGAGATTATTTCACCCGGACACTAAAACTTTGTGCAGGGCGGCACTGCATCGCAAGGCGTTTTGGACCCGAGCATCTATTTCCTCGTCCCGAGTGTTGGCGTCAGTTATAGTAAAGCCTAAGTATTTGAACTTAGCCACCCCTTTGAACACAATATCCTCAACACGTAGATCCGCCGGTCTTCCACGACTTGTGTTATATCGTCTCATGTGGAGATACTCAGTCTTGGCGTGGTTTATACTCAGGCCTACTTTCTTTGCTTCGGTCTCAAGAACCTTAGCTGATAGTTGCACTTCGGAACTCGTCTTGCCTAATAGAGCTAGATCATCCGCATACCCAACCACCAGATGCTTAGCATTCAGTTCTAGCCCCACGTCTAAAGCTAATACTCTTCTCAGGGCATATTCTAACACTAAATTAAAAAGCATTGGCGATAAGGCATCGCCCTGTTTCAACCCTGTGGTGACACTAAAGGCTTCTGTCAGATCACCTTCCACCCGCACTTTCATACTGCTGCTCCTTGTGGCCGCTTCGATCATTCTTACCAGCTTACATGGGATATCGAAATTCCTCAGTATGGTGTACAGGGCGTCCCGATCTATACTATCATAAGCCTTAGCGAAATCCACGAACAACACGTGAATGCTCTGTGCGTATTCCCACCGTTTTTCCATCAGCTGCCTGAGCAGGAAGATCTGGTCAATGGTACTGCGATTAGGACGAAACCCACACTGATAATCGCTAAGGATTTTTTCCGCATAGGGTTCTAAACGCTTGAGCAATATATAAGACAAGATCTTATACGCCGTTGGTAGCAGTGCTATTCCCCGGTAATTCGTACACCTTTTCCTGCAGCCTTTCTTGTGAACAGGGCAGATGACAGCTATGTTCCACTCCTGCGGCTGCCCCCCTGCTTCCCAAATCTTCAGTAATAACTCATAAAAAACTTAAAAACACCTAAAGATACTTTTAAGCCAATGTCAAATTACCTACTTGATACTGGCGGCGCGGCGGCGAGCGCCGGACTCGCCGGAGGACGCGATAACACGCGCGGGTAGTCAATGTGAAATCGCCTTAATAATTAGTATCGTCGGAGTTAAGACAAAAGACAATCAATTCGACTTCGCGAATAATTCCATAAGCCGTTGTGCCAATTATAAGCACGTATTACGTAACACGTGCTTATAATTGGCACAACAGCCTATCGAATTCTTAGTCGTTTACAGTAGTAAACGTTACCTTTTCATTTGTAATATAATCTTCATCGTACAAATAAGTCGTATATTAAATGTAGCTTGAATGTATTTTTTATGTTACAATTAATTAAAATTTCAGTTCATTGTAAATGTTATATCTTAATATATTTTGTAATAAGGAAGAAAACCAGCTTTGGGTAATGTTCGTTAGATCAAAGCTGGTTACATTTTAAAAGAGGGGTTTCTGTAAGAGGAAATACTCGTTTACATACATTGCGACCATGTAAATGTTTTTGTAAGAAACATAGTTGAGTACATTGCTTAGAGTAGAACATCCATCAGAGGTATGAGGTATGGTAGAGGTATGTCGTCCGTTATTTTATTGCAACAACGGCATACGTATAATTTATACAAAAATATATTCTTAATATTATCTTCGGTTACAATTAGTTAGGTACTCATTAAGTTAGGTTTTCTTAAATAGGTTATATACCTATAAAAGCAATATAATTTATTAATACAAAAAAAAATGTTATTAATAAAAAAATATAGTTATCACAAGTAAAAAAATATATATTAGAAGGAAAGTAAGAGTGTAAAAAGTCATGGCCTCGGGCAAAACACAAACTCGCGACTCTGGGATACACGCCCATCGCTCTACCGACTGAGCTACTGAGGCACACCCTGTGGCCCCAAATTCCACCACCATATCCTTAGTATGCACCTTTGGGAGATGCTTAGCAACATTTTAGGTAGGTAGATACTATTATATTAATTGTGCTTTGTGAAAGCAAAACATAAACAATAGGTTATTTCAAAGTTTTCAACTATTTGATTGTTTAGGTAGGTACCTAATCAATTAAGGTGAGAGAGGGGCTCTCTTAGAGGGAAAAGCCACTCTTGTGCCAGTTTGTCGTTTTTAGGGTTCTTCAATCAATAAGGATATGTCTATTTTTCTTAGACCATTAGACTAGCATAAAAAGTCTGCAGATTTTTACGGGAGAGGGGCACCTCAAATATATGGCTATTCGCACGTAACGTACACATTGCTAAGTCAGATAAACTTCTGTCCATACAATGAACATGATCATTGGTCATATGCTTTCGGCAGAGGGGAACACCTGATGATTACCACTTCGGTAGGTTATGTGGTCTAAGCTATATTTTGTACTTCTAACTTCACATGACTTATTTCAGTTACACATGGTTTCTATGTATTTAAAAGCTCATTATGCTTTTAAGCTCTGGAACAAGTTTCCGTGGTTAACAAAGAAATAAATTTCAGCACCAGAATTCTAACCTGAAAAAAAGTTTTGTACCCTTGGGAAGCATAAGCAGGTTCGGCAGGGATGGCGTTACATTTAAGTCCATTTGGAGAAGAGACTTAGGCCTAGTCCCTCCACTCCACAGCATGTCACGCTTAGTGACTATACGTGACTTACATGAGCTAAATAGTTTGACACTAGACATAAAGTATTTTAAAAAGAGACTGACAGAATTATTCCCACAAAAATGCTGCACTCAGTTAATGACTTCCTAAAATACTGAAAATTTCATATGCACACACATATTGCGCTGTAATATCACGTAAACTCTTTCTTTATTTTATTACGTCCGCTGCAGTAAGTGACATATTTGTACTATTAGTATTTATTTCTTTTCATAGTTTACTTAATTTAATAGCTACTTAGATTGACAGTTAGAACAATGAATGACATTACTATTGCTTCGAACTATTATTAATTAAGTTATCAATGCAAAATGCATACGAGTATTCCATTGACCCATGTTTCAATTATCCAGGTTTCACTGTATCCCTTAAGAAATTCTAGTTTTGACCGTTTGTTGTGCTTAACTATTAATTGCTAACTTATTATTTGCTTTGAAAGTGGTCCGGCAACAGCCAGTCATATACGTCCGGACAACCAGTCGGATCTTCATAGCGGGTACGTTCGGGGGGGCATAGAACAAATTTACCATAAGTACACTGAACGCGTAGCGTACCCGCTCGTGACGGGATACTAAAGTTATCTATGAAATTCTTGAATTTGGTCTCCTACTCGTACCAACTTTATCGGATGCGATCATCGATATTCTAGTTTTTCTTGCCGAATGACCATACAAAAAAACGCTGGATTGTTTCAGTAAACTCGGGGCATTATAATATTTTGTATTTATTGTAGCGGCCACGGAACCTTATATTGTTAAGGACGACGTGCTCTTGGCCTGTTTGATGGGAAAAGCAAAGACCACAACAGCTTTACAAAGCCGAAAACTTGGCTAATTAATGGAACAAACAACTTTTCCTTAATTGATAGGAGATTCTATCATGCGGAAACTTTTATAAAAGAGGCGGTACTATTATTAATGATGAGGATTTTAAATTCATTTTCTACTTGGGAAATGTAAGATCAATTTGAATAGTATTTTTGATGATATTATTTTGATACTTTACTCAATTCATACGTAAAGCCAATACGTATTTTCCCCGGTAGGTACTAAAATAAAGTTGCTATTGGTCTATAAAACTTTTTATTGGTTATAATCTTATAACTGTTTCTTTAATGTCAAACCTCATGTGCCACAACACGAGTCTAAATTACATGTATGGCCAATAGAGGGCGGTCATGCGCAATTAAACTGTCGATTCACTCGAGACACTGCATGCGCCCATATTACTAATTACAATAGCAGACGTCTTTGAATAGTACAGTCAACTAGAAAGATATGAATACTGCCAAAGTGCCAAAACTATGTTTACACGACCTTAATGTTCAAGCAATAAAGTTCTGTAAACATATTTTTGGCACTTGGCTGTATTCATATCTTTTCATCACACCTGCTCGTAAATGGTGTTATTATATGCAATCATACTTAGACTTAATGAGCTGTATTCAGCCTATGGTGTTACAGGATTCTCATACTACTTTTCCGCCCGTCCGGAGCTCCCTGAGGACCTGCCCCCCACGCGTTCGCCGCACGTAGTCGCCGCTCACTTGGAGTACTGTGGACTGTGCAACTACACTACCGCTAATAATTATTGTTTCTTTATCTGTCTAGTAAGTTTATTTATTTCCTCGCAAATGTAATGAAAACGGGCGGTACAAGAATTACGAACTCTGACAATAATAATAATAAAAATAATGGGTTCTAGCAGGTGTACTACACAGCAAAATTCTCCAAAAGGGCTCTACGTGTTGGATCTGTATCCCTACGCAAGCCTGAGCCTGAGCGCTCCTGGCTTGCCTTAACCGGCCGTCCAGAGTGGGGTCGCGAGAGCTGTGTACTAAAGGGTAGATGTGGAAACCTAAGTGGCGAGTTGACTATATGTTTAACGTCCAGTAACACCTCTCTACCCCCAGCCCTCATAAGTCATAAAGGTGTTGCCCTTGAGCCATATTATTATTAGATGTCGCTTTTTTTGGGGTCCATCTTATGTGGGCAAGTCACCGTCAGCCGGAAATAAAATTACTTACCATTTTGTTACGCAGACGTCTGATTTTATTATCCATCTATAACCCAGTATTTGTTGGCAACCCCAACAGAACATAATTTTATATTCATTCACTCTTTCCTTTCATTCACTACTTCCCTCGCTCTATAAGTGTGCGCCATTGCTGACTGTACTGACTGTGTGTAAAAATGTGATTAAAATAAGTGCCATGTAAATGAAGCTGTTTCCCTTGACTTCGACCTCAACTGCACCAGCCCCATGGCTCCCCTGAACAGTATTAAGTCCACCAATTTCACCTAATATACCTAGCCCAGCTTATTATAGATTCCATTAAATCTCAATAGTCCATACACGATAATGGTGCACCGCTTACATTTCATTAAATTGTCAGAAGATCCTCAGCGTGTTGACTTCGGCTCCGCGTACGCGTATCACAAAACCATAGCAAACAGGTAATTGGCAAAGCAAGGAAGATATTATGTCGAGGTTGCATTTATATTGAACATATGTACGGAGTATTTGAGAACTGTTAAATATGTAAATGTCATATAGCCATGATGAACCGAGTGAAAACTTACGTTCAATTAGATTTTATCCCGTACTACGTTGCCGGCCCCGTGGGAGAAATAGGAAGGGAGGTTGATTATCTTACCGACAATTGCCGCTTAAGAAAAATATGACGGGTGTGTTTTTATCCACCTGGGTTACCTTTTGTCTTACAACTCACACACACATCTCACAAAGATAGATAAAAATCATACTGGATTCTTGAAAATCACATCTTACCTAGTTGAAATACGTGTTTTGTTTCAAAAAGTCGGTACCTTAGTGCTCAAATGTATGAAAATGTTCAGAAAACATTCACCTCGCCAATTATTCACAAAACAGTTGTTTATGCAACAGCTGGTAAGAACAGCGATACAAGTAATAAATTAAGAAAAGTTTCGACGATGGATAAACTTGGCCGTGTTATGATAAACATTGCAGGTCACCGGTACAAGGACGTTTATTGATGGAATTACGGAGTGCAAGCGAGTCGAAGGGCCAAAAAACCACTATAAGCGAGGGGTACTGCGTTGTAGTGCGCTGTGGTGGTGTCATGGTTTGCCATAGAAAATACTTCGCAACATTAACGCATTAGTCTTAATTTCTTAATTATTTTTCGACGAAAGCAGCAGTGGGATCCGTGTGGGATCTGATTGTGGCCGTGAATCAATTTAATTTGTGATGGGATGCTAATATTCCACTGTTAAGTTTCTTAAAATAGTTCTTGCCATTACTAAGCGCAAAGGTACACGGAGAAAAGTCTAGTTGCCTTTAACAGATTTAATGTAGGTATTATATATGTGACAACTATATTCTTTTACTCATAAATAAAAAAAAATGTTTCTTCACAATATTCAAACAGCAATATGACTTGATGTTATAAAAAAATTTTAGCCATAACTGACCTCTTATTTTCCTGCACCAAAATCATACCTATCAATTTAGTAATATCGTAAAATATTGTTTCTCCGTGTAGGTAAAGGAGGTACAGTAAACCAAACCATTTAAACCGAAAACTGCAGGAATATTCCACAAATCCACATGTTGCGAATGACAAAGGGAAATATTATGAGCTTAAAAGCGAGGATTTGGCGAACAGTTTGCAAGCTCTGCAAAAAGCTGCACTTACGTTAGTCCAGCAGCTTCACAAACACGCATTGAACAAGAACAGAATTAAGCTTGTCTCTGATCTTAGAATTCTTCAATAATTAAATGAAAAATTTATCTTAGGGATATTTCAATTTACGTACGAAACATAATATTTCCTCACTTACTTTATCTTTCATTTATTATATAAAGATATGTCATATACTTAAGAAAAAGACCAGCCCAAGAAAAGTCGAACCCAGGTCTTCAGCTTACTTAGCTAACGACCCGGATTCAAACCGAGACTTCCTCCTAAGGTCTTTTTCTTTAGTATATAATATCTATTTCGGTTTATTATTTATATAAAGTAGTGTTACTACTTTAAAAACTAATCAAAATATTTGGTTTCGCAACTAAAAACATTTAAAACCTATTTATTATAAATATACTAACCTCCTTGTCGGGGATTAATAAACTCGCCGGCAAGAAGTACAAATTGAGCTAATCTGTCATTCACTTAATTTCAAGAAAAAAATAAAAAGACACATGCATGCAAATATTATATTATAATATGCATATCAAGAAATAACACATAAAAAGGAAGAATAAACCGTGATATCAAGAATTGTTCCCGCTTTAATACTATATGTCTACTCAGCAAGGAAATAAGTAATTGAAACAAGACCCAGATATTTTCGGTAAGTTGCACGCCCAAATATTTAAAGAAATAAAGAATTTGATTTGTGTCAACAAAAAGTTGTACTTTAATTATCGGCTAAGTATTTTATCGGAAACTTTCTTGCATGAGGAATGAGGAGCAACGCCTTACATTCTATCTTTAATAAAAGATAAATTTTATTGTTTTCGAAATATATACATTAAGTGTAACTTACCTAACTACCTACCTCTACCTACCTTAAATCTAAAGTAGGTCCTTGAGGCATTGTACCTAGGATGCTGGCGGCATTTCCTCGTTGTATCGCAATGCTGATACGTTGTACGAGGAAGCCACCAGCTCTTCGGTCACCAGTAACATCAACCAGACGTTTCATAAATAGCAGTAAGCACTCTCGTAACTACGAACACCAATTATGGTTCACTAAATTCCTCGCTTGCTCCCAGTAGGTACGCGATTAGAATATATACAAAGATTAAACAAGCGAAGTAAAAAACTAAGCAGCAAATTTAAAATTCTAATCAACACCGAAAAGGACCTTTGTGCACATAATTCATACAAATTGTGTTTCGTTGCTTTATAAACTTCGCGGATGGATAAAATACAATTTGTTCAGGCCTAAGTGACATCGGGTCCGTACCTAATGAAAACTCTGTACCTATGTAAGTCTTTTGACGATTTAAATAGCAGCACAGTGGCGTCGCTTACCTGCCACTGGTCTTAAATGCCTCTTAAAGGAAGAAGGAGAGGACTCCTTCTTCCTTGCGTTTCCCGGCTTATGCCATGGCTCAGGGAGCCTGGGGTCCGTTTTGGCAACTAATGCCAAGATTTGACGTAGGCGCTAGTTGTACGAAAACGACCCCATATGACGTCCCAACCCAGAGGGTAAACAAGGCCTTATCGGGATTAGTCCGGTTTCCAAGATATTTTCCTTCAGCGAAAAGCGATTGGTAGGTATAAAATGATATTTCGTACCTACATAAGTTGCGAAAAACTCCTTGGTATGAGCAGAGATTAGAACCCATAACCTTTGGATTGAAAGTTGCACGCTGGGCTACAAACGCTGGTCGTTGTTATTAAATATCGGCATTGAAAAACCTCATGATAAATTTAGCTTAAAAAAATTGTTACGTTACACTGGAAAAAAGTTTTAAATTACTGACGCAATGTTAGATAAATGTTGTTGTTATGCGTCACACAAATCATAGGCTCTAACAATATACATTAATTTTTATGTGCAAACTTAGCCACTTTCTTCTGAACACAAGTATGAAGAATAGGAGGTGTACCTGTTTTTGGTAAATCTTTTGTACCAACACCAAGTTCCCATCGGCGGATCAGGCGGTAAACTGAAGACAAAAGGACATTCTCAGTTTTGTAGTGTGCAATCACCTCAGATTTTTCACGTCCGCCCAGAAGTCCATAGACGCGTTCACGCAAACTCTTTCGTTGACATTATTTATAAAATTGTACAAATTTTTAGACGTATATTAAACAAAAGAAAATAAACTTATACTTTTTTCTTGCCGGCCAGTATTAATCGAAATCATTCTCATTACTTTAAGCCAATCCGTTAGTATTAACTATTAAGGATGACTCACGTTAAAACGGGATGGAGTGGGATAACTAGAACGGAACGATATGTCAAATTCTATAGAAAGGTTCACGTGGTCATGATGCCCATTAAGACACCGTCACTTGTCCCATTCCAATGTGAGTCATCTTTTAGTGTACACCTTCAGCGGCGCATTAGGTAAAGCGTTGGGCAACCAGCGGTCCAAACGTATCTATACAAACAAATGCGAGCGGCCTGGGTACGACGCTCAAACTCATAGCAACTCGCGCCATGAAACATGAAACCATACCACCAACAAGTCAATAGCGCGCGAGTGCCAGCAAACCCATAAATTGCTAGTTTTATTCGGATACTTACTGCCGATTCCGTGTAACGTGAAAAGCAACACACCTGGCCCAAACACGAAATTTACGCGTGGAGTGAAAATGAGACGAATATGTATTTTAAAACGTAAACAAAATACTATAAATATAAATAAGTATGTGCCTACAAAGGTTTGGGCAACTTCGTATAACCGTTGGATAAAATTCTTAATTAGTTATTGTTGTGACGTCCTCGAACGAGGTCTCTGTCTCGTCTGTTTTATTAGACTCGTAGTACTTCAGTACTAATCAGGCTGAACAGGGATGTTGACACGTGTTGAACTATTGGGTATGTGAGCTGTAGACCTCGCGATCATGAGCTTAGCCATATACCCTCATGGGGCTTAAGTCCTTTGTATCACCGCAAACATTTTCGAACAAGTTTCATTGTTTGAAAATGTTTGTCACCAGGAAAATCTACCTACAGTGCGGTCAGTGCGAGATAAACATTTAGACGGAGAGCTAGCTACGGAAATAGGTATGCAATTTGTAGAGCCACAAAAGTCCTCTCGAACAACGACAAAGAACTCCTCTAGTAAGTGTTGGGTGTGAGAGGGGATGGGCAACAAGATGTGCAATTTATAGAGCTCTGTGTTTGGTGTGATTTAATAGCTTATTATGGAATATAACATTGCCAGGCGTTTTAATTGGGGAAAAAGTAGTGCCAGGTGACGTCCAAAATGCGGTAAAAAGTGCCAAAGTCGACTCATTTATAGAGATCTGGGCTTATACTTTTTCATTAGAGCAAACCTTCAAAATCGTGTGTGCAAAAATACAGGTGCAATTATTCAGTCGATCACCCCGCCAGGCGAAGACAAAAACAATCATCACACCTTCCGCTGAACAGCTGCCAGGCGCCCAGATTCATAAATAATAGATAGTAACTAGAGGGGTTTTGTGGCTCTATAAATTGCATATCTAATTCCGTAGCTAGTTGTTAGACCAATTATAAATAAATAAATAATATGTGCAAGAGATGTATAGTCTCTATAGTTAAAAATAAATTAAGTGTGGGAGATGTAAAAGGTCCCCCCACGTCAAAATAAAATACGAATAAAATTTGGAGATGTAAAGGCTCCCCAAGTGTCAAAATAAAGACTGGAGATGTAAACGGTCCCCATCGTCAAAAAATAATACTAATAGGATTTGGAGGTGTAAAGGCCTCCAAACGTCAAAATATAATATATTTATGATATAAATACCACAAGTCATCAGACTGTTGACAGATGTTGTTTTACGAAAATAATGACATATTTGACAAGCCCACGGGTGTTGCCACTATGGTTTGCGTTAAGTTCCACTTTATTTAATTTCTACTTTTTCTGTCGCACTGTAACCATAGGTTATGGTCAAAAAATTTCACAGGAAGTGGTAGAGTGTGACCTGTGGATGAGAACAGCCGGACACAGAGGCAATCGGATAGACAAATACGAATACAACATCATTTATTAGGGGTAATACAAAAAAAAATACAAAGGATATAAATTGACACAGTTTACGTCTCGCCTCAGCATAATGCTTATGCTTACCCGAAAGTAAGCGCTAATCTTCCGGCGGTACCATTTAGGGTCTACGCTAGCTGACGCAGATTACCTGAAACGGACGCCCTTCTAATAAGAAATTGTATAAACAGCGCTAAGTGAAGCGGGTCCACGGAGCGGTGCGCCATACTAAATCCACCCGCCGCGTGCACCCGCCGCGTGCACCCGCCGCGTGCACCCGCTCCGTGCACCCGCGTCAGCTAGAGTAGGCCCTCACGGGTCACTAACGGAATGTGTGACACGGCCTTTTGATAATCCTGAATGAATCTGTAGCGTGAGTGGCGTCGCCGTCACAGCGCCATCTAGTCAAAGGTATGAAAAAACCGTTAGACGGACATGAACATATTTTTGAAGTTGAAACTCTCACTCGGCCAATTCTTGTAATAATAATAATAATATGCTTTATTGTGCACCACAAGGATAAAGTTTACAATAAACTATAAACAGGACTTAAATTAGTAGGTAACAACAGGCGGACTTATCGCTAAAAAGCGATCTCTTCCAGACAACCTTTATACAGTGACACGGCTAATAGAGATACAATGTAATATGAGTTGTATTTTTTTACCAGTTTAATAATAGCCAAATTAGTTGTATAATATAATATAGTTATTCCGAAATGGGCGGATTTAGATTTATTGTCGTTATTTTTTCGAGCCAGATTTGAATGAAATTTGGTGGGTAGGAAGAGTTCCTTATTCCCTTCAAGATAGACCCAATTTCAAAGTATGTCCCACCATTTTTTCCACTGAGTTACGAAATCGTATGGGATTTTCGTAAATTAGTGGGAAATTTACTACAATTTCTTTGTCGCACTTTGGGATTTCGTATCTATCTAGCGTAGAATATCCAAAGCGAAAAAAAAAACGACCACAAAATAAAAATATGCCCAAATAGCGTAATTGGTGTATAAACTTTCAAACCCAACCCAAAATTGTTTAGGACTAGAATTAACTTAGACCGATGTTACGTTAGGATTAAATCTAATTTTATCGCTTGTTTATACTCGTAGTAGCTTGCCTACACCCCGAATATCTTCGATTTACGGCAAGCGCTGAGAAAGGAAATCCCTTTTCCATGACGGCTTCCTTTGGCTTGCAGATTGTTATTTTTATACCACAACGGTGGCAAACAAGCGTTCGGCCCGTCTGATGGAAAGCGGTCACCGTAGCCTATGGACGCCTGCAACTCCAGGGGTGTTACATGCGCGTTGCCGACCCTTTAAAAACTTTAACACTCCTAATTGCATATAACTGTAGGCGAATACGCGAAGACTATAATGACCCCTAAACATAACATAACTCACAAGTCGATTTTTTTTAAATTACCTATTAGAGTACACTTTAGACTAATCGAGAAAAATATTGTCTAACTGTTTTAGATAAAGCTTTGGGTAAAATATAGGTATTTGTTACCGATGCGTGTAAAATCAAGGAAAGATTATGCAAGTCATATTTTCTATCTTTATATTATTGGATTAAACTATTTGAATGTCACCTGTCATTTTATAACAAATTTGTCGAAAGCTTTCTTGAAGCGAGAAAAACCTACATATTTTCTCCAAAAAAATACTTAAGTACATCCAAGTACCTGAAATGTGTTAAAAAATTATGTAGATAACGAATAGGTTCCATGTCTAACGTATTCATCAATAGTTTCAATTTATATGAAGAATTCAACTTTTAAGGTCTTCTGTTAACTTCAATAAAAATCTAGAAATTTTCAAGTTGGTACATTTTGTTCATAAGTATTATAGAAATGCATACACCGAAATTATAAGAAATACATCAATAGCTCTAAATTTTATGATCTTATCAGTTCGCATCATAATTCGAACTCGAAGAGATTTGAGCGGGATAGTCTATCGCGCTACGGCCCGTGCTGTGCGACCAATCACATCACGATTACGCAACGCGTTTCTTACATTTCGTTTGTGCTACGTATTAAATTATGATCTGTAATGTAAATATTAATTTGTTAATTTTAAATTGTAATCCATATTGGTACCTAAAGCAAAATTGTTTTCTTCTTTAAATAAAATATTAAATGCACGCGTAGTATAAAATTATTTATTCAAATACTGTTTAATCACTATTTCTAAAGAAACCTCATTTAGACCGATATTAGACAGACGATGTGTCCTTTCAAAGGGTACGCAGTGAAAGACTTAGATTTTTTTTTAAACATAGGAGTCGTAAAAGACTTCGATTTTATTTTGACAAAAAGTGAGATATTCATAAGTAAATTTAAAAAACTTAGTTTTTGTACCAGAAGTAACTACTTGGTCAATTTTCGATGGTTGTTGTGCTATAATGACACTTACTTTATACGGAGGAATTGTGTAGAAGACGCTAAAATAAGCATGTTTTGTACAGACAGTTTTTATCTAAAATCAAAACTGGCCGACTTATTTGACCCCAAAGATGAACAATTTTAGATCTTACTAAAATTTTCGATGGTTGTTGTGCTATGATGACACCTACTTTTTATGTTAGTATCGTTTAAAGCACGCTAAAATAAGCATGTTTTGTATGGACAGTTTTTTTCTAAAATAAAAAATGGCCGACTTATTTGACCCCAAAGATGAACAATTTTAGATAAGTAAAATTTTTGATGGTTGTTGTGCTATGATGACACCTACTTTTTATGTTAGTATCGTATAGAACACGCTAAAATAAGCATGTTTTGTATGGACAGTTTTTTTCTAAAATAAAAAACGGCCGACTTATTTGACCCCAAAGATGAACAATTTTAGATCTTAGTAAAATTTTTGATGGTTGTTGTGCTATGATGACACCTACTTTTTATGTTAGTATCGTATAGAACACGCTAAAATAAGCATGTTTTGTATGGACAGTTTTTTTCTAAAATAAAAAATGGCCGACTTATTTGACCCCAAAGATGAACAATTTTAGATCTTAGTTAAATTTTCGATGGTTGTTGTGCTATAATGACACCTACTTTTTATGTTAGTATCGTATAGAACACGCTAAAATAAGCATGTTTTGTATGGACAGTTTTTTCTAAAATAAAAAAATGGCCAACTTATTTGATCCCAAAGATGAACAATTTTAGATCTTAGTAAAATTTTGCGATGGTTGTTGTGCTATGATGACACCTATTTTTTATGTTAGTATCGTGTAGAACATGCTAAAATAAGCATGTTTTGTATGAACATTTTTTTCTAAAATCAAAAATGGCTGACTTATTTGACCTGAAAGATAAACAATTTTAATTCAAAGATTCAAAGTATTTATTTGCATCGAACACAGTATAGTGGGTCTTACAGTTAGAATGGTTAAGTCCAGTGCATTCAACCTGCATGCAGGCGTGCAAATATTTCGAATAGCGTGCAGTATTTACAGTACTATATACAAATATATTAACCTTTTATGTCTTAATAATTATATCTAAAATTATAAAAAATATGTCAAGATAGATAAAAATGCATGAAACAATGTGTAAATTATGAACAAAACCCAAAAATAAAAATAAAAAACAAAAAACAATTGTGGTAGGTAATGAATGCAAATGTCAATAAAAATTCAATATTAATAATAATGTCAGCTATATTCTAAATATTCTTTAACACTGTAGAAGCAATGGTCTAAAAGCCAAGAAGTCAATTTATTGTTAAATCTATTGCCTTGCAGGAATTTTATGTCAACAGGTAATTTATTATAAATAATTATACACATATTAAAAGCATTCTTATCATAAATCATTTTATGAGCACGTGGCTTGTATAATAAATCCATAATGTTTTGTCGGGTCTGTCTGTTATTCATAGTTGCACCTCGCGTTTTGAATGAAGTTTGGTGGTTGTTTACAAAAATGCATATATCCCTTATGTACAAACACGGTAATGGCAAAATATGCCATTGTTTAAATAGGGGGATACATGGTGTTTGGTGGTTTAGGTCTTGCACCCGGCAGGAGCAGCTCCCGCCTTAGTCTACGATGGTTTTTTTTATCCGTCCAAATAAGATAACTTCACAGCTGGCTGTTGGTTGTCACTTTAGACAGCGAGCGAGCGAAGCGAGCGAGCAAATCCTCCGGGGCAAAACCGACACGGATATGGTTAGGTTAGAAGACTAAGGCGGGCGAACCCTTATTAAAAATAAATAACCTGGAAGTCTAAGGCGGGAGCGAAGCTCTGCCCGGGAAGGTCTTGCTCGCTCGCTGTCAAAATCATACCATCAAAAATATTACCAAGACATAAAATTGCTCATCTTTTGGGTCAAATCAGTCAGTCATTTTTTATTTTAGAAAGAAACTGTCCTTACAAAACATGCTTATTTTAGCGTGTTCTACAAGATTCTACCATAAAATGTAGGTGTCATCATAGCACGATACCCATCGTTTTTTTTGTAATAGCCTGTTTTTGTGTCCCACTGCTGGGCAAAGGCCTCCCCTCTCCTTATCCAATCCTCCCTGTGCTGGGCAAGATCCCACCAATACCGCTGAAACGCATCCAAGTCGTCCCGCCATCTCTTTCTCGGTCTGCCTCTGCCACGACTATATCGGGGATGCCAGCTAGAAAATTTGACTGTCGTAAAATATCTTCTATCTTTCGAGTCAAATAGGGTAGACTGGGGACGATTAAAACAATTTGCCTTTAACCGTCTGTGACCGTCATATTTTTATGAGTTGAAAGATGTCCGCACAAAAACTTCATGGTTAGTTATCTGGTTCCTAAATAAAATATATTTGGATGGTCTATAATGCATAGTTTTTGACAATGACGTAATAAAGAAAATAGGGCAATGTGGTTCAATTGACCCCACATGACTGTCAATTGAAACACTATGTGAGGTCAATTGAAACACTCAAATATCTTCGGCACAATTAAAGTACTTATATTTGTTTTTATCTTTTTCATAACTTCCTCTGCATACAATGAGCTCATCAGAAGTTCGCAAGCATTACATAAACATTTCTCAATTTATGAGCATCTGAAAAAAAACGATAAAAATACTTGAACAAAAAATATAGCTCTTTTAGTCTTCTTTGTCGCTGCTACATTATACAGTTACCTTAAACAAAGTAATTTTAATGCAATTATAAGATATAACTTTAAAGAATCGCAGAAATAAGCATAATTATGTTTCATACAAAAGTGCTTGTTTCACCTATAACAATGTTTCAATCATAACCATTCCCACACAATTCGAGACAACGAGTGATGCAGACATCGGGATGTAATATTCAGTAATAGACGCCATAAAGTATTATATTATATTTCTAGCTTAAAATAATCAGTTTAAATTGTTTTATTATGTATACTTACTTAAACATGTATACCAAATAAAAAAAAAATGTTCCGTAACTCTGATTTGAATTTTAGTAGTAGGCGACCTCGGTTGTTGCTAATAGTACATTGTGCATCTAGGGCGGTAAGAAGGGCATTACTTACGAGGGTCTATTGAAGCCCGACGCCGTAGGCGGAGGGCTTTAAATGACCCGAGTTAGTAATGCCCTTACTGCCCGTGGTACACACAATGTTTTTCATCACATTTGCGAGGAAAAAAATAAACTCTATACAGGTAAAGAAACAATAATGATAAGCGGTAGTGTAGTTGCACAGTCCACAGTACTCCGGAGTGACTACGTGCTGCGAGCGCGTGGGGGGCAGGTCCTCCGCGAGCTCCGGGCGGGCGGTAAAGTAGTATGAGAATCCTTTAAAACCATGGGAATAATACAGCTCTTTAAGTGTAAGTATGCTTGCATATAATATCACCATTTACGAGCAGGTGTGATGAAAAATGTATTAATATGCTTGACATATGTGTTATTATATGTCAAAAATATCAAATCAACATATAAAATATTCTGTAACAAGTGTTGCTATATGGCGATATACCAAAATAAAATAACATATTATGTTTTTTATGTGACATAAAACAAAGTAGTTGTGCTCACCGCATCAAAATCAGTTTAGCCGAACGCGAGATCATCGTGTACAAAACAAACATAAATACAAACATACGGGTCAAACTGAGAACCTCCTTTTTATGAAGTCACATATTCTCAAAAAATCAGTATAAAAAACATCGAATATCTATATTTTAACAACTAGGTCAAAAACTACACAAGTGAATAATATTGTCTTCTCTTACCGCGATTTTATTCATTGAAATTAAACACTGAAGAGAAGAGAAGAACGGATTAATCGCGTTTATTAACACCACGATCCTACGTTACGAGTACAAGTGAATTTGAAAAATGAAAGAACAAACTTGTGCATCGAATACAGAATCTTATATATTATATTATATTCTTATATTATTTATTATTTTTTTCGATATTTGTTCCTGAGTCATGGATGTTTTCTATGTATTTATGTATTTGTATATTATATATATCGTTGTCTGAGTACCCGTAACACAAGCCTTATTGAGCTTACTGCGGGACTTAGTCAATTTGTGTAAGAATGTCCTGTAATATTTATTTATTTATTATTTATTTATATTTCGCCCACCACATTTTTCAGTTCAAAGTCAAATATTATATATAAAAAGACTCGAACGCTGATCAACGGCTGTTAAAAACATTCGTTTATTCTTAAATATAACACCTACATAATTTAATTCGTCAAAATACAAGAGTGAACGAAGTTATAAGAAAATATACGAAAACACAAATACTTATTTTACACCGCGTAAACCTGTTTTGGCTCGTGGATACTCCCGTAACGCACCGGCGCTCGAGTGGTACTGGCCAAGTATTCGAACATGGCTGGTCATGTTTTCAGAGTGATGCGTCAGACGCGTAGGTATTATAGTTTTCGAAGAATTTGAATAGTTTCAATTGTCCCCTTTCTACCCTAAATCAGCCATTTTTGATTTTAGAAAAAAAAACTTCAAACAAAACATGCTTATTTTAGCGTGTTCTACACGATACTAACATAAAAAGTAGGTGTTATCATAGCAAACCAACCATCGAAAATTTAACTAAGATCTAAAATTGTTCATCTTTGGGGTCAAATAAGTCGGCCATTTTTTATTTTAGAAAAAAAACTGTCCATACAAAACATGCTTATTTTAGCGTGCTCTACGCGATACTAACATAAAAAGTAGGTGTCATCATAGCACAACAACCATCGAAAATTTTACTAAGATCTAAAACTGTTCATCTTTGGGGTCAAATAAGTCGGCCATTTTTTATTTTAGAAAGAAACTGTCCATACAAAACATGCTTATTTTAGCGTGCTCTACACGATACTAACATAAAAAGTAGGTGTTATCATAGCACACCACACCAACCATCGAAAATTTAACTAAGATCTAAAATTGTTCATCTTTGGGGTCAAATAAGTCGGCCATTTTTTATTTTAGAAAAAAACGGTCCATACAAAACATGCTTATTTTAGCGTGTTCTATACGATACTAACATAAAAAGTAGGTGTCATCATAGCACAACAACCATCGAAAATTTTACTAAGAACTAAAATTGTTCATCTTTGGGGTCAAATAAAACGGCCATTTTTTATTTTAGAAAAAAACTGTCCATACAAAACATGCTTATTTTAGCGTGCTCTACACGATACTAACATAAAAAGTAGGTGTTATCATAGCACACCAACCATCGAAAATTTAACTAAGATCTAAAATTGTTCATCTTTGGGGTCAAATAAGTCGGCCATTTTTTATTTTAGAAAAGACGGTCCATACAAAACATGCTTATTTTAGCGTGTTCTATACGATACTAACATAAAAAGTAGGTGTCATCATAGCACAACAACCATCGAAAATTTTACTAAGATCTAAAATTGTTCATCTTTGGGGTCAAATAAAACGGCCATTTTTTATTTTAGAAAAAAACTGTCCATACAAAACATGCTTATTTTAGCGTGCTCTACACGATACTAACATAAAAAGTAGGTGTTATTATAGCACACCAACCATCGAAAATTTAACTATTTAAAATTGTTCATCTTTGGGGTCAAATAAGTCGGCCATTTTTTATTTTAGAAAAAAACGGTCCATACAAAACATGCTTATTTTAGCGTGTTCTATACGATACTAACATAAAAAGTAGGTGTCATCAAGTCCAGCGCACTAATTCTGGTAAAAAAACTAAGTTTTTGTTAAATTTATGAATATCGCACTTTTCGTCACAAAATTTTAAGTCTTTTACAACTCCATGTTTTTTGCACTTTCGGCAAAAAAACATCTAAGTCTTTTTCACTGACATCGACCCAGACGTGCTAGTCAATTAGTGCCAACCCGTCGTACCTACTTGCGTATTTTTTGCATGCAAATAGTCTTCCCACCCTCCCACCGCAAAAAATAAATACGCAAACAGATATACAAGCCACCACCAATAATATAAACCTCGACACGTGTTTAATTGTACAATCGAGTTCATAAATATATGATCATTTTCAATGCTTCAAAAATATTAGGACCCTGACAATAACGTGTAACCGCCTTATTCATAAAAACTTAACAGACCCATATTATCACATATTATCACACGACATTGACATTTTGATATAACTATCTTGCGTAAACACTCAGTTGTAGTCATATTATCGACATCATTGTTATGTTATTTGTTGTTATTGACAGACAAGTGAGACAAGGTGCAAATACAACGACCTACCGATGTACTCGTACCGATTCACTGAGAAGCAAAGGCGCCTGGCGCGCCGGCTGTGATGTGATTGGTCAAACCGCCCCCGTTCCGCGCGAAACACACGCGATATTAATTCCCGCGCGTAGCTTCGAGCATTTGAATTACGCCTAGAATTGATAAGATAATAAAAGTTGAATCTTTCGATGAAATCCTTAGATTTTCCGTATACATACTATTTTAATTATTTTGAACTAATGACCTTGACTTGAAAATTATGAGATTTTTTTTATGGCTAGGAGAATTTTTTTTAAATTCTAGTGCCTACATAAATTTAAGCTATTGATGAATGTGTTAGAAATGGGCTCTAATAGTTATATTTAATAATATTAAATGCATTTCAGTTACCATAAAGCACTTGCGTAATGTTTTCGAAGAGTAATATTTTTTTTAAAGTTTTCATATTATATTGAAATAAGCTCTGGTCAAATATGTTATTAAATGATAGGCGACGTTCAAATAGTTAAATACGATTATCTGAAGAAAAAATTTTCCTCTTGTATATTTTTTCCTTAGATTTAAAAGGTTGGTAACGAATTTTTTTTTAATTCCTAAAGCAATATCAAAATCTGTTATCTTTTTTTTTTACGCTTTGTTCTAAGAGTATTCTAACCGTCGACAAATAATATCGCTCTTGGGAGTTGTAAAATTTTATTTCCTTTACGTACCGTACTACTGAGGGAATGCGAATTAGATTGATGGGGAGAATTCCCTTTCTCTGAGTCATCATTTTAACCCTGAGAAAACGAGCGCTGTAAAGGGCTCTAAACGTAGGGTCATGTATTAATAAACGCGATTAATCCGTTAGAAGTGTTTAGTTTCAATAAATAAATAAATTGTAAGCTTACTTTTGACCACAGCCTTTCTTAATAGAAAACAACGATGTAAGTTATGCCTATGGCATTAACCTAAGAACCCTAAGACCTTATAATATATGTTTTTAGCAAATATAATAATATTTAGGTGCCTATACTGTTTACAATTGAGGATAAGAGGATTTTGTGACAAAATTATTATTTTCGTATCCAAATTAAGTTAAAAAATATAACGGCATTTTTACAAAAAAAGTTGACGCATCGAATTTCGATTCATTGATATTTAATGTTTATTTTTTTAAGGTTTCACGTTTTTATTGATTAATAAATATGAATACAACAATGTTATGTATTAATCGTAAGAAACCTGTATTTTAAGAATTTTTCCTTAAAATCATATTTTTTTAAATAAAATTTGAATGAACCGGAACCAGTTCCAGTTAATTCAAAGTTTATTTATTTTTTGTAGAGAAAGGTAAAAATTTATTATCAAAAATAAATGAAGCATCTTCAATGTATCTGAAACCCAACTCAAGTACGTAGCCAAAGTATTTTTTTTTTATTTTTTTTGAGGACAAAATTTGGGGATTTATGACAAAATTTTATGTCAAAATTTCCAGTGGGGGAGCCAGTACCTAAATCAATCTGTGGGTCAAAAAAGGAGCCGCCATGCAAAAGAGATTTTCTTGTTAATCGCTTACCGTATCATAAAGTCTAAACCAGCGGCTATTATTTGTTGTTTCTTCGAAAGGGTAAGATGGCAATTTAGTTTACTGGCGAAAACGTGAAGTGATTTGTATTACGGAACTAAACAAACATGGTATAAAATAAACTTTAGGGATTAGTTCGTACATTTACATAGCTCTGCGGACAAAGTGCTTGTACAGTTAGAATAATATTCAAACACTAACTTATAAGGCAGTTAATGCCTGCTAACTAGGTAGGGATTCTACTCGTATGTACCTCTAGGGCTAAAAGTAAGTATTTGGTTTTAATCAGGCAAAAATAATTCTTTGTCTTTTTAAATTAATTAATATATATTATGGGACAATCTTACACAAATCGACCTAGTCCCACGGTAGCTAAATGAGGCTTGTGTGGGTAGCCGACGACATATATGTATAATAGATAATACCCAATGCAAAATATTAGTGATAAACGCCCAAATAAATGCCCTAACCAGGGTACAAACCCGGGAAAATATCTCAGATTAAATACTTTTAATCTGGAATGTTTTCTCGTTTCGTGGTATGCTTCTATGTTTTCCACCACTTATTGACCAAGCAATGGGCGATGGATGAAAAAATCAGAAGTCCTCGAGTTTTTTTCTGATGATAAGAATAAGCTTCCAGAACACTAGAAAACAGTTTCAGATTTTTGGCTTTGCCGTTAATTTTCTAAAAATAAACATTTTCCGACCTTCATCTCTGAACCTGCGTCGCGTCGGCTGTGTAAGTTTTTTTCTTAGTCAATCATAAATTAGATAAAAAAAATATGTGGCAAACTGACATGGACAGTTAATTTTCAGAAACATAGCCTAGCTTGTTATGAACTGCTCTGTGTATTTGCTTTTTACGACTCGTTTTTCCACCCGTATTTCTGATTTTATCTCCTTCTACAACAACCTTGCCTTTTGGATCCGGGACCTGATCTTGATTGGCTGTCACGACGACCACTGGCACGGAAACTGGACTATTGTTTTTTATGATGGAACATTATGTTTTCGCCGTAATTCCCATGAAAACAAAATCATTTATTCTCGAAATATATACAGCAAGTGTAACTTACCTAACTACCTACCTCTACCTACCTTAAATCTAAAGTAGGTCCTTGAGGCATTGTACCTAGGATGCTGGCGGCATTTCCTCGTTGTATCGCAATGCTGATACGTTGTGCGAGGAAGCCACCAGCTCTTCGGTCACCAGTAACATCAACCAGACGTTTCGCGATTTCTACGAAAAATTTGCGTGCGCTGGGACCCCATGGACCAAGAGTTTCGACCCCGAATGGTACAAAAAGGTACTCTCTGCCCAGGCTCTTATATTTATTACGTTTTAAAATTTCGGCGCATTCAGCCGCTCCGCCCGCTTTTACATTAGTTCGTTGGAGATGGGACGGCGCCAGCGTGTCTACACAGGTAGCATCCCACACTAGCATCCGTCCCAAACTCCAAGGAACCAAGGACACCCCATCAGGTCTCTTGCCATCATCCCTGAAAATGCCAGTCGGCTCAAGGAGAGCAGGCACGTTGATGGTGGCAAGAGACCGACGGATTATGTCATTAAGAGATGCATGTCTCGAAAAACGGCCTGCACTTTTTTTACAACACAATCCATGGTGTCCCAGTCGGTCCACGTCTGTGCCACAAGGACATGAGTGTGGCGCACACACCGAAACCCCCAGTCGCAAACCAGTCGCCGCGCTCGTCGCAAAGCAGGCGCTAAGGGAGGCCGGATCCAAGAAAGTACCAGTATTGGGCGAAGGATGGGCATGAAGCCAGTAACCAGCTTCCCGGGATCCGACCGCCAAAAGCCTCGCGCGATCTGGACCTGTAGAGTTATTTAAAAGAGTATTGTAAGTTAAATCGCAGTAAACATTATCCCAACTCCTTTGTGATTTTGGGTTGTCTGGAAAGTCTTTGCCCGGGCAGGCAATTTTAAAAGCATTTTTAGCATCCTCAAAGCTTGCGATCTCATAGTTTGTGGGCAAAGCCCTTAAAATATTTCCTATGAGACCGGCTGTGCTATGAGTGGATGCTAAAAAGGCTGGGGATGCCACACTGGAAAACTGAAACATATCAACGATATAGAAATCCGACACCATCACATCGTGTTTTATACCACCGTACTCTAAGACTTTTTTCTAGTAAAGAAGCTTATTCCTATCATCAGAAAAAAACTCGAGGAGTTTAATATTTTCATTCATCGCCCATAAATTGAAAGTCTAGCCTTCGTATATCCGGGTGTTTTCCTCTACTAGATCTTAAATTTCGAACGAGAATTTAATAACTACTACTGGGTACAGAAACATCATCCTTATATACTGTGTCGTTAGTGAACCCTGCATAGTGCCAAAATGTGCTGTTTAAAGGAGAGTTTGTCGTCAATTATCAGACCCAGGTATTTGACTTTTTCAGATCTAAATATGTATATAAATGTCATAACTTGTGAAATATATAATAAGTTGGTCTTTTTAATATATACTTGTGTATAGTTTTTGTCCACCAAACTTTGCTACAAAAACAGCACGTCACTGAATATTATCAAACGTCGTATTGAGTGTAAACTAAATTTGAATCATCCTTGAGGAATTGTATAATGCCAGATTTGATACCGCTGCGCATGTTTTGACATTTGTAATTTAAAACCAGCCTTAACTTTTGCTCACCGATCACAACTTTTGTTAACAGGTAGCAGGAAACTGTGTTGGTAAATTGCCAATCTTAAAAGCCGCCGAAATGGGTAATGGAAACTGTCAGGGAAATAATATATCATGATCGTTTTTGGGAGCCATATGTGTATTGAAAGCTGTTAAACGACTAAACAACTTTTTACTAATGCGACAGCGACAGCGATAGCGACATGGTTCTAGCACAGTGTAGGGGACGTATTCTATACAGTGAGGTAGCTTCATAGACGGCCAGCAGCGGCTCGGTGGTTGTGTTGAGGCTCAGGGTTCAAATTTTGATTTGACCCGGGGGATCACAAAAGGAAACGTGGCAACCAGTTTCAACATGTGTATATTTACTGTTTATGTTAGAAAAGGTCGCCATTTTGAATTTCTTTAGTTTTGATAACCTTTCAAACCCTCAATAATCGATTTTTATCAAATCAAAAATAGACAAATATTAAATTGCAACAGTTAAGTTATATCAAAAATAGACTCTTTTAATGTACCAATTTTCAACAAAAAAAAACTTATGTTTGATCCACATGGATTCACCTTTTACTCATACAGTCTGATTGGCAAACTAATTTCCATTTCACACCCCTTTAATAGACCGCCGAATTTTCATAGACATTTGGCGGCATTTCCTCCCTGCCCACTTCCCCGCGCACCCCTCACCGATGACCCAAAAATCGCTGGAGTCGCCGCACTGTATAAAATACATCCCTACGCTGCTGTGGTTCTAGAATGGCCTAAGGTTCCAATTGGTTTTTTTTTTTTTAATACTACGACGGTGACAAACAAGCATACGGCCCGCCTGATGGTAAGCGGTCACCGTAGCCTATGGACGCCTGCAACTCCAGGGGTGTTACATGCGCGTTGCCGACCCTTTAAAAACTTTAACACTCCTTTTTTGAAGAACCCCATATTGTAGTCCTTTGGGAAAACAGTGGCAGGGAGCTCATTCCACAGCCGGAGCGTCCGCGGGAGGAAGTTCCTCTTAAACCGCACGGTACGAGACCATTTAGGCTCCAGGGTATGCGGGTGAACACCCTGCCGACGGCGAGCGGTGCGGTGGTAGAATGCAGCCGTTGGCATCATATCAAACAATTCCTCAGAGCACAATCCATTGTACAAGCGATAGAACACACATAAGGAGGCGAAGTCTCTCCTTAGACTTAAGGGTTCGATATCGCTCGTGAGTTTGGGATCGTTGACAATTCGGACAGCACGTCTTTGGATCGAGTCAAAGGGGCCCAGCTGGTATCCAGGTGCTCCCGCCCAAAGATAGCAGCAATACTCCATATGGGGCCTGACTTGAGACTTGTATAATAACAGTCTTTGCCCCGGAGAGAAGTACTGCTTAGCTCTATTGAGCACACCGAGCTTTTTGGATGCCAGCTTGGCCTTCCGTTCCAGGTAGCTACGGAATTGGACGTCACTGGAAATGTCAACACCCAGGATCCCAATACTCTCTGACATGGTAAGGACTGTGTCTTGGAATTGTGGGACCACAGTAAATGGGGTTTTTTTAGCGGTGAACGCGCAAACTTGTGTCTTAGTGGGGTTAAATCGGACAAGATTTTCCTGGCCCCACAGTGAGATATCAGAGAGAGCACTCTCGATGTCTGACACAAGCTTTTCACGACTCTCTAACACAACGGGACGAGGGATGTTAGCACGGCCTGTGTAATAGGCATCCCCAGTACTGTCGTCTGCATAACAATGAATATCGCCAATGGACAACATGTCATTGATATGCAGCAAAAACAGCGTTGGGGATAGCACAGAGCCTTGTGGGACACCAGCATTTATGTCCATGCTATCGGAGCAACTTCCGTCGACAACGGCTCGTATGCATCTGCCGGACAAAAAGCTGGCAATCCATTCGCATAATCCCCCGGGCAGTCCGTAAGATGGTAACTTCGATAGAAGACCCCCATGCCAAACCCGATCGAACGCCTTCGCTATATCCAGGCTGACTGCCAATGCCTCACCTTGACTCTCAATAGCTGAAGCCCAGCGGTGGGTGAGATACACTAGAAGATCACCAGTGGAGCGACCATGGCGAAAGCCATACTGTCGGTCACTGATCAGATCGTGATCCTCTAGGTATCCCAGGAGCTTTGCGTTGATTATGCGCTCCATCACCTTGGAGAGAAGGGAGGTTATAGCGATTGGCCTGTAATTCGACGGGTCTGATCTGTCACCCTTTTTAGGCACAGGGTGCACAAGGGCGGTCTTCCACGAAGACGGCACCTGCCGTTTGTGATATGAGAGCGTGAAAAGGCGCGTGAGCACTGGACACAACTCGGGAGCACACCGCTTGAGCACCACTGCTGGTATGCCGTCTGGCCCGCTCGACTTGTGGACGTCTAATGACAGCAGCTCCCGCCGGACATCAGTTTGCCTGAATATAATACCGGGCATGGAGAAACCGCACCGCGGGACGGTAGGCGGTGCGGTGCTGCCATCATCGTCCATGGTCGAGTTCGAGGCAAAGAGATTGCCCAAGAGATCAGCTTTCTCCTTTGCACTGTGGACCAGATCACCATCAGCATTTCGCAGTGGTGGTAAGGACGACCGACAAAAATTTCCCTCGGCAGCTTTGGCGAGCGACCAGAAGGCACGACTCCCTGAGGGATAGCCCACGAGCTTCTCACCAATTCTGCCGACGAAGTCGAATTTAGCTCTGGCAATGGCTCTTTTACTGGACCTCGAAGCAGCATTTAATTTGCGTTTCACATCAGAAGCGTTAGGATCCTTATCAGTAACGGCCTTGGTGGTTGATTGTACCTCATGAAACACAAGTTGGTATACCTACTAGGGTTTCTCATTGTTAACTAAGTACCCATATAATTGTCAGTGTATATGTCCATCTATACGATCGCGTTATAGCTTTGAGGATTTCCCCCTATTGTGTAGAGTATCATTGGATAGGACATTCAACAATAAGGATCTAATAACAAAGGTCTTAGAAAACATTTGTTTTTGATAAGAGTATTTGCCAGAAAAATCTACTTCTAAAATCCAAAACAATAGATTTTTATTTTTTTCCTTGATACTGTATTTTCAAAGGTTTCTGGATAATTATCCAGAGAGATATTGTTTGTTAATTAACAAACAATATCTATCTAGGTACAACAGGCTAAAGATCACCGACACTAATTTTAATGAAATATCAACCTTTTTTTGTAATTTATAACAAACACTTCGTTCGCTTTCAAAGGGAAAAGCTGTAGAAGAATAAATCACAAAAATGCTTGAGAAATATTTAAAAAGACGGAAGCCACTCATTGAAGCCAACCGACGTGGGCGGGCGTGAATCATTTCTAAAATTAATAAAAAATGCGAAATAAAAAGATATTGGATAGGTTTAGGTGTCACCATTTATAAAGGCCGTACACAACAACAGGTAAAAATACGAAAAACTGCGTCGTTTTTAATTTGGAATTCATACCTCGATGCTATTTTACCTGTTTTAGTATTTTAGTAATAATTTCATACATCACTTCCTACATGGCGAGACCTATATATGTACAATACTTACAGCTACCAAAGTCCACAATTTAACTACAATGTGCGTGGTGCTTATACGTATCTAAATATCCCTTTTTTAATGACGGAACTTTACCCTGAGCAAGAGTCGATATGCTCGTGGCCAATTTTTTCTTAGGCCCGGAATTTAGTAAGTAATTTGGAGAGCAATAAAACTAGATAGGTTGTTACTAGACCGTCAGTGTCAGGTGATATTTAACAATATTCAATTATTTTTAGTCGTTATCCGCCATTTTTATTTTACAGAATGTTGTTCAATCTAATGCTATTTACGCACATCGGCATTTCGTTCTTCTATCTAAAAAGCTTTTTGGCCTGTCAAGGATACTCATCGTTTCATTCCACACTAGGACGGGACGGGACGAGGCGGGAGGGCACGATCTGTCAATTTCTATAGAAAGAATCACGTTATAGCTTATAGCTCGGATGTCACGTGACGTTTTCTATATAAACTGACAGATTGTTCCGCCCCGTCCCTTCTCGTTCTAGTGTGAGTCGTCCCTTACTGAATAGCTGCCTAACACCCGATAAACTAAACAGCTCTTAGTATATTTCTGACGTTGTCGAACCTAAACTGTGACGCGGACAGGCGGGTTTAAATATAAATTTATTCGGTGAATTTGCTGCCTGACTTTTGTAGAAAAAGGGTCGACCTTCTACGACCGATTGTTACATATGAAATGTCAAACAATATTGCGTCGAATACCAGTAACTATGATTTGTGCCCTAACATTTTCATTTTATTGGTTTATGTTTCTCGCGTGTATTGTTATTTCTGCTGGGCTTTTTCCGCAATTCGACATCCATTGGAAGCTCATTGATGATGGAGCCTTTTTAACTGTTGCATTTAAGAATATAAAGTGATGATTGTTATCCACCCGCTATTTGAATAATCACCTTAGTACTTATAAACTGAAGGCCTAGTATAAAAGTTGTACGACATTAACTCCTCGACCGCGTTAGCGTATCGAGGGGTCAAGATATGAAAGTTGCCGGATGATTTAAATAGACGGCAAACATAATTTGAACCCCCGATACGCTAACGCGGTCGAGGAGTTAATGTCGTACAATTTTTATACTAGGCCTTCTGATACACTCTTTTTCACCCTACCTGTCGTGACGCGTGAGCTCTTAGACAATGTGTGAGTCATTGTTGAAGACGCGTGCAACGTTTGATATAATTATATAATATATCTCTAAATATACTTTTATGTATCTGGCCAGTACTAGCTGGTATATTATTGGCTGTTATTAATAATATGTTTAAAGTTAGTGCCTACCGTCGGGTATTAAAGAATACAAGAGTGTGTCCTGTATTTAAGGGGAAGGGAGACGCTGATGATGTAAACAACTATAGACCGATCGCAATTGTATCAACCATTTCTTAATTAGTGGAGTCAATAATTTAATCTAGTTTAATGGACTACTTAGGATCAAAATGATTATTATCTAAAAACCAGTTTGCCTATAGAAAAAAATGTCTACTACCTCGGCAGTCATTAATACAGTTGACCGAATTGTAGGCTTAGATGAAAAAAACTGAAAATGGCTGGTATATTTTGTGATCTGTCTAAGGCGTTCGATGTTATTAATCACAAGCTTCTCCTTTCCAAATTAGCCTGTTATTTAATTGCTAAAAATACCTACAATTTATTGAAATCTTTTTTAACTAATAGAACTCAAATTGTCAAGTTAACTGCAAACGGTAAACGATATGATTCTGACGTTGGAACTGTTGATGCTGGCATCCCTCAAGGATCAGCATTCGGAAACACCTTATTTCTTTTGTTCGTTAATGACCTTCCATTTGCCATTACAGCGGGCCTGTCTGTGCACTTTGCTGACGATACCACAGTGCCCGAACATAAATATGAAGAAATAAAGGTTAATGAGGCGAGTGCGCAGCTGCACTTGTGGTTCTCCTCGAATGGATTGCTTCTTAACGTATTAAAGTCCAATATTATTCTTTTCTCGGGACGGCAAGTTGAAATGCCAGCTTGTTTATACCCCAATGGCAATATGCGAGGAAAACCGGTTTCTGGGGTTTATGATAGATTCCTGCTTAAATTGGAAAAGTCACGTGGATAAACTCTGTGCTAGACTATGTAGTGCCGTTTTTGCACTTCGAAAACTAAAACCTATAATATCTCAGGATGCGCTTAAGGTTCGTGTCTTATGCGCATTTCCACATACTTATATCTTACGGGACAATAATATGGGGAAACTCGACAGATGTAAAACGAGTTCTTATCATTCAAAAACGCGCTACGTATTTTGGCCGGAGTGAGCTATAGACATCCATGCTTTATAAAGCAACGCATTATGATACATATTTCCCTATACCTTTTTGAAGTAATTATGTACGTGAGGAGCAATCTAGTTGAATTTAACGTGTTCATGTTGCGGGTATAAATGTGTGTTCAGTGGAGCGGCTAAGAACAGTACCCCGCCCTATGACCTTAGCTCAAAAAAATAAGATAGCTTAAATAAGATAACCTGATAAGAAAACTCAAACATAATCGAAGAGTTTGTATACTACATTGAAAAACACCGTTTGAATGCAGAACTTGACCACACATATTGCAATTTTTTGGTAGGAAGTACCGCTTGGAAAATTTTGATATTTAGGCAAGTAGTAGACCAATGTATGGGCTATAACTAGAAAAATTTTTTACAGGTGTCAGTAGTTCATAGCTACGTAAAAAAATATGATTTTTTCTTTTGGTCTTTTTTTTATTACAACCGGTATTCGTTTTTTAAATATCGATGCATATTTAAATAA
Organism: Lathronympha strigana; assembly: GCA_949128165.1. Lineage (NCBI taxonomy): Eukaryota > Metazoa > Arthropoda > Insecta > Lepidoptera > Tortricidae > Lathronympha > Lathronympha strigana. The sequence goes on from OX421908.1 coordinate 13,702,539, forward strand.
AGAACATTATTTCAAAATTTGAAGCAAATCGCTCGAACACATCCCGAAATACAACACATTAAAGAAAAAACTTCAAAAAATCATAAGTCTAAAACTGTCACCAATCGGACGTTAATACTCAGCATAAATATTCTTCACCATAAGTACTCACAAAATAAAACCAGAGTCTGATTGATTTAAAGGCTGACTTACTATTAAAATCCAAGTATGGCCAATTGCATTATATGTATGTGTGTATGTATTAGCTTTATTGTACATTATATGTAACACAAGAAAGACAAGAAATACAGTACTAGAAACACTTTGATATAACAAAGGCGAACTTATCCCTTTAAGGGATCTCTTCCAGTTAACTTTTGAGGAAATGAGTTTAAACAGGCAACGATGAAAGACAAATCAAAAGCAAAAATATAACAGCAACTGACTTTCAACAACTACAAATAAAAACTAAATTTTGAATACACATTGTAACTAAACTATAAATAAATGCGTAAATATATTATATATGTCGGGAGTCGGGAGGAACAGGTTGGTTTAGGTAATCAGGATGTAATTGAATAGTAATATCACCAGCGCGTCGACATACATATACACTAACCGTCAATACATACATTAAATAATAAATAAATATATAGACTAGTAAACATAAAGGACAAACCAAAATCAAGGGTCGGAAACACAAAACAGAAAGCCACAACTTCTTTGGCCTCTCCTTACAACCAATGAATATAGAAAATAGTGCTCTTTACAATATTCTAGTCTTAACAGCTATTACTTATACTACGACGGCAAGTCATATTACTATTAATACGAGAACATTGTAAAGAGCACATTCTATTAGGGATGACTCACACTAGGACGGGACGGGACGAGACGGGACGATCTGTTAGTTGCTATAGAAAACGTCACGTGACATCCGAGGGCTCCGAGCTATCACGTGATACTTTCTATAGAAATCGACAGATCATCCCATCCCATCCCGTCCCGTCTTAGTGTGAGTCATCCTTTATACGGAAAATCTAGTGTAAGTACTTATAAGGAGAAAATACGTAGATTTTTCTTCCTGTAGTCGTGCAGCGAATAAAGTAAGAAAACTTTACGATTTTCTATTTTTGGTAGTAGTAAAAGAAAAAAAATCTTAATTTTGTTCTGATCAATGCTCGAATTGTAATGCTAATTATTTTCATTAATAGTTACACTCATTCAATACCAAGTAACCTACCTATTTGAATGCATAGACAAAATCTAAGAATCGTCTAACCTCAGTTTCGGGTATACTATAACATTCGAAGGGCGCAAACTCATTAAGCGAGTTTTTGTTCAAGTTGCGAACTTCGATAATCCCTAGACATTTTGCACGTTTATGTAAGGGTAAAGACAAAGAATGTTCCATTAAAGTCGAACGTTGACCTTTCACGGTTGAACCAGTGTGCTTACCATGAGTTGTAAGTGGCCGTTTTCATAGCGACTGCGGCGTTCAGGGATATGTCCGTCTCGCTCCTGCCAGAGTAATGGTAGGAGCGAGGCGGACATACTTTCGAGGGCCGGAGTCGCTATCTAATACAGTTGCGTGCAACTCATGAATGAATTGACTTGATGAAGAAGTTGTTCTTACTTACCTATATGTATATATATAGTCCTATAGTCCACATCGATTTCGATGACGGCGACCTCAGGAATTTATGGATTTCTCCTATTGTGGGCTCGTATGTGGCTGACTAGGCCGAACTTGCTCTTAAAAACTCTTCTGCATTCATGGCAGAAGAGTTGACCCGCTTCGTAGACCATAATGTAGACCATCTACGTAATTTTAAGGCAGTCTGCTCTTTTCTAGTTTATGATGTCCATTGACATTGTGTTATATGTACCTAATGTATATATTAGTGCTTAACAAAATTAAGCTAAAACTTGTGACGGCCAAAAGAGAACACGCTTAAGGTATCTAGGCAATATTATTTCGCCTTGCCTAACACCACATCCACCCAGTATTTGGTGAGACGGCAATCCAGACGTTCAGCTAATGGCCCCATGGAGGCTGTTGCTAGGTTGTTACTAACTAGCAAGATACCTCGATAATCCATCACATGGATTGCGATCACATTTAAATTAAGTTAAAACAGGGAATTCAACCCAAATAATTTTTAAGAAAAAAAAAACCGACTTCATTTGGTTCCCGGTAAAAGTGAAATTTTGAATTTGTTATTTGAGTTAGCCAGTTTACTTCACAAATATCCAATACACCGCACGTGTACGATTGAAAATTGAGGAGATTTCTTAATGTCCCAGGGCTTCCATCATTTTATGTGAAGTATAATCAAACGGAACTCCCTTGTAGACCTTTAAAACAAACAAAATAACAATGTGTTAAATTGGATGACAGACTGTAAATTATCGAGCAGTTTCATTATGCCATCACTGATTATCAACATCAGGTCCACTCCAGCAAAATGATGGCCACAGTAAGAAAATGCCTAAGCTAATTAGGAACACCCTCTAATCAAAATGAACGTGCCGTTCAAATTTGAGGAGTTCTCTGAATTAAATAATATTTAAAACGGGTCACTCACGTAATTTAGTCGATTTTCGCTCGACATGTTTCGTTCTTTACGAAGAACGTCATCAGGAGCGCCCACTCGCGACAGAGGCAAGTCGTACACTGCGTCTAAATTACGTGAGTGACCCGTTTTAAATATTATTTAATATGTTCGAGTCTCACGAGAGTTTTATAGTTAAAAAGTTCTCTGAATTCTTCTAGAACTCCATCAGAATATAAATCAAATCAAAAAGATGAATGTCACAACTAGGATAATAAGTAGAGCTAGGTTTATTGACCAGTTCCACTTTGCCATCCCTGGTCTTCATCATCAGGTCCACTTCATCAAAATGTTGGCTCCCCCAAAACAATGTTTTAGTTACTTAAGGAAACCCTCAAATCAGAATGCATGTGCCGTTAAAATTTGAGGAGTTCTCTCAATCCCTCATGAAGTCCATCATCAAAATATAACTATAATCAAATAGGACTATCTTGAAGGTATTTCTTTACAAAGAAAAGATGAATGTCTCAAATCGGATGATAGAGCTGGGAATTACCAAGCTGTTCCACTTTGCCATCCCTGGTCTTCATCATCAGGGCCACTCCACCAAATTGATGATGTTGGTAAAGAAATGCTCCAGTGTCTTAAGAAACTACCCAAATCATCATGCATGTGCCTTTAAAATTTGAGGAGTTCCCTCAGTTCCTCATGGATCCCATCATCAGAAACTGATTTTGAAAAAAACGGGACAAACTTGGAACCATCTATTTTTAGACAAAATTAATTTTTTTTAATCTGATGACAGTCCTGGGAATTACCAAGCAGTTCCACTTTGACATCCCTGGTCTTCATTATCAGATCCACTCCACCAAATTGATGATTTTCGTAAAGAAATGCTCGAGTTTCTTAAGAAATCACCCAAATCAGCATGCATGTGCCTTTCAAATTTGAGGAGTTCCCTCAGTTCCTCATGGATCCCATCATCAGAAATTGATTTTGAAAAAACGGGACAAACCTGGAACCATCTATTTTCACAATTTTTTTTTTTTTTAATCGGATGATAGTCCTGGGAATTACCAAGCAGTTCCACTTTGCCATCCCTGGTCTTCATTATCAGATCCACTCCACCAAATTGATGATTTTCGTAAAGAAATGCTCGAGTTCCTTAAGAAATCACCCAAATCAGCATGCATGTGCCATTTAAATTTGAGGAGTTCCCTCAGTTCCTCATGGATCCCATCATCAGAAATAGATTTTGAAAAAAACGGGACCAACCAGGAACCATCTACTTTCAGAAAACAAAAAAAAAATTAAAATCGGTTCAGTAATGACGGAGTTATGAGTGAACATCCATTAAAAAAAATATAAAAAAAAATTCAGACGAATTGAGAACCTCCTCCTTTAGAAATATTGAAGTCTGTTGAAAATGCCCTCCAGATCGCCGCCGATGGGTAGCCTGCCCAGAAGGCTGGCCGCATTGCCACGCTGTATGGCAGTGCATATACCTACGCTCAGCGAAGTTTTGGCCGGTCACCCGTGGTCTCGATGAGACGCATCGCTAACTCTTTTAAAATACGACGTGCGCCACCACGGCCCCAACGTTTCGACCCCAAACGCCTCAAATAAGTAGGTAACTATTGCCGAGGGCTGCATATTTACGGCGTTTGAGGTCTTCTGCTGCAGATACGATATGACGAGAAATACTGCTGGTGCAAGCAAAGACAATACAATTAGTTGTTACATCAGCTTTAACAAAATTATATAAGCTAAAACAAACAATTGACTTTAAAATGGATCTCCTCTCAGTATAATTCTCCGGTATCCACCCACATACGTACTTAATATTTGTACTCGTATACGTATTTCTCAGGTTCTCAATTCGTCTGATTTTTTTTTATGGATGTTCACTCATAACTCCGTCATTACTGAACCGATTTGATTTTTTTTTTTGTTTTCTGAAAGTAGGTGGTTCCAGGTTGGTACCGTTTTTTTTCAAAATCCATTTCTGACTATGGGATCCAAAAGGAACTGAGGGAACTCCTCAAATTTGAAAGGCACATGCATAGTAATTTGGGTATTTTCTTGAGAAAGTCGTGTATTTCTTTACAAAACCTACCAGTTTGGTGGAGTAGACATGATGATGACGACCAGGGATGTCAAAGAAAGAAAGTCCTTCGAGGTAGTCTTATTTGATTTTAATTATATGTTGATGATGGATATCATGAGGATTTAATGGAGCTGATGCTGAACCCTGGCAGTACCTAATGGAACTCAGGTTTGGTGCAACATAGGCAAGTGCTGTTTTCATCATTCGATTCGTGTTAACGAGCAATTAGGAGAGCAGTTCACAAGATGGAACTGATGCTGAACCCTGGCAGTAACTACTGGAACTCAGGTTTGGTGCAACATAGGCGAGTGCTGTTTTCATGATTCGATTCGTGTTAACGAGCAATTAAAGAGCAGTTCACAAGATGGAGCTGATGCTAAACCCAGGTAGTACCTACTGGAACTCAGGTTTGGTTAAACTTTTTTCCTTTACCGAAAACCCATAAATATAAAATAATATTTAGTAAGTATTATAAGTTCCGAAAAACTCATTGGTGTGAACCGTGATTTGAACTTGCGACCTTTGGATTGAAAGTCGCAGTCCCTTACGGCTGAGCCACCAAATTTTTTTTTGTAAAGTTTCAACAATGTTTTAGAAAAAAAAAATAGTTTATTTTACACAATAATAGCTAGCCTAACAAAATTGAACTACCAGTGTCAGACAAAAATTGCACGTAGCGGACTAAGTACCTATTAATAAAATTTGTGCCAGTAAAAATTGACCTCCAAGGGAGTATTATTTATACATATCAATCATATACGATTTTATTTATTTATTTATTTAATTCAAAAAAAAGTATACAGTATTACAGTAAAAACCAAAGCACTGCAACCATCAAATATAAAACCAAAACATATACAACGTGTTTTTGAGCAATTGCTTTAAATTCAAGGGTGCATTCTTTAGCTTAAATTAAGTTAATTTCTCAAAGACACCGGTATTCTAATTAGCTCCATTTAGAAAATAACTACTGATTTAATTTTATCTCATATGGGATTTGCATGTGTGTAAACGGTGTATGAGTATTCGACATGATAATGATATGTCATAGTTGTCAGTTACTTAGTAAAGTCAATTCTAATGCCCGTTTTACATTAGCTGTTGATGCAAAATGTAATTATTTTGTATAAAAATTAAAAAAAAAATAACGAATTTAATAAAACTAACTATGCCATTCTGTTTCCTTAATTATACCAAGCCACATGACGAAGTTAAAGCAAATGCTCAAGAACACCCTGTATATAAATCACAAAAGAGACAAAAACAAACTAAATCACTTTAATACTAGGTGACGTAATAGCGTGGCTCCGTCGCGTCGTCTGTACCAGCGGCGTGGGATTCGGCAGGTTGCCCCGGAGGTTTTAAGCTAACATGGTTATTTGCATTAAACCTAATATTTGAAACGGGATAATTACCATGTATGTTTATTTTAAGGATGACTCACAGTAGTCCGTTCCGTTCCGATCCGATACGGGACGATCTGTCAGTTTCTATAGAAAGTATCACGTGTTAGCTCGGAGCCCTCGGACGTTTCGACACTGTTGCAAGCATCATGTTCACTAACTATCATGTCATGGCCTACTAACGCGAAAATCGAATAAACGAAAATATGTATTTCCGCTCTGTGGCAGATATCCCCCCGCTCTCAGATAATAAAGAGTAAAGGGTCCCTTTATCACTCCAAAGTCACGCCGCATGTATTTTTCATCGCTTTACTTTAAAAGGAAAATTCCAATGTCCTTCGATGATTGATTGATTTATTTTACAACGTAATAAACCACTCACCGAATATTTATTGTAACAGAAAATGTACGTGTATTTTAGTATATCATGTTCTAAAAATATTTTCAAAGATTTTTGTCCCGGCAGTGTCTTATTTATTTCGGGATTAAATTATAGCAAATTGTTTAGGCTTTATTGAATTTGCGTTTTAGTATTAGTATGAAATTACTTATAGTATATGGAATTAATACATTTTGCCTTGCATCGAAGAGGGTAGTTCTGATTTATTTATATGTTCTATGTGGGTGGGTAATCGATATCCCCACGAGTCAGACCACCTCTATTAAAATTCAAATAAAATAAAATAAAATACCTATAACGGCGCAAAAGGCGCTCCGGGTGCAAAATAAAATAGATAAAGGTACACGAACTTCAACTATTAGTGACTTCTATGACTAATCGTTTGAGTGCACTCGAGACGAAGATAAGCGAGCAAAATAATAAAATAAATAACCAAACAAAAGTGATCAAACAGCTCAAATCGAACTTGAAGGGTACCGCAGCGACGACCCGTAAGTCTACAAATTATATACTCTAATATTCTACTCGCACAACGAGCGTAATCCATAAAGTTTACGTAGACGAAAGACATACTTATTACTATTAATTGCATTCAAAACTTTTCCATAGTGTGTTCTTATTAAGAATCATATCCGCGTGGCTAAACTTCTATAAGAATTTTGTACTTAAACGTCACTTATCACTTGAACGAAGTTCAGCGCAATCCGAACACTATCTTTTTACATCCCATTAATATATTCCGCAAAAATGAGACGTAAATATTTTTGTCCGTCACCTAGACGTAGTTATTTAGACAGCCGCATGGCCAGGAGATCGAAACTATCAGAAATAATCAGAACCCAAAACATATTTCGTTCAGAAGTTCTAAACTAGCTGATGCCCGCGACCTCATCCGCGGATAATTTTGTTTTGGTGGGAATTATTTTGAAAATTTCAGATTTTACAGTATTGTTAAATAAATATACACTGCTTCAGTTTCTTAATAAAATAAACGCACAATGTAGTCTTATACTTTAAAACTAAAACTTTTTCCATTCACTAATTAGAATTGCTTATTTAACCGGATGAAATAAGAACTCTGTTTTGTTTTTAATTGTAACAGGGTTCCGCCTCCGAAACCTGTTTACTGACCCTTGATTAAACTCAAACTCAAACTCAAAAATCATTTATTCGAAGTAGGCCAAAATTCTGCACTTTTCGACGTCAAATTGATTAAATATAAAAATAATATACAAAAGTAAAACTTAATTCTAGTAAACATATAAAGACTAAAATTGAATTTGAAATATAACAATGTCAGCAGAAATTTAAAAATAAAATAAAATATAAAACAACATACAGTAAAATAATAAATTAATAAGTTAGTCAATTGGAATTCACAAGAGTTCCGTGGCGAATTACGTCAAACAGAAAAGATGGTGAAACACACACAAAAAAAATGCTAATCCGAACCGTCGAGTCTTTACAGGTAAGAGTTTTGTCCTTATTATTTACTTTAGAGCTAGAATATGATTATATAAATACATAATTATAGTTTAACAGGTTCTACCCACAAATGGGGAAAAAAATAAAATAAAAGATTTAATGATTAAATTCGTTGTTTTAGATGCCACATTCAAAACTAAAACCATCGCAGCTAAGTTCAGAGCACGGAAGAAAAATAAGGAAGAAACTATCACATGATTATCGGCCTGCGTAGTCCGGAGCAACTCGGTCCCAAGCATTTACATCGTCGATATAATCTTTAGTGCTGTAGTACGCTTTACTCATTAAGGTATTTTTGATGTGTTTTTTTAAACGTATTACCTGGTAGTTCTGTTATAGAACTAGGGAGTTTATTATAATAGCGTATACAGTTTCCCTTGAAGGAATTTTAGATTTTTTGTAATCGCGAGATTGGAACTGATAGTTTATTTTTATTTCTCGTGTTAATGTTATGTACGTCACAAATTTTCTTAAAACTACCTATCTATATTTTTATGAACGTGCATAATATTTTCGTAAATATATTGAGAATACACAGTCAACACATTAATTTCCTTAAACTTATCTCTTACTGACTCCCTACGTATATTATTATATTATTTTCATACTCTACAAAAGGTTACGAATAAATCCATGCAAGAAATTAAGAAGTTAAGCTGTTTCCGTATTCTTTTAATGCGGGAGGCTCCGCTCCCCGAACCCCTTTTCTGACGCTTAATTGCTAATTGCTTTAATACTCTAGACAAAAATATCTACTATATCTTACGAATGAACCCACGCAAATGAAACAGGAAGTCACGCAATTACGATTAAACCTACCTACCTCAGTGAACGGAAATAAACATAGAAGAGTACCTTTAAACAAATCGTCTACATAAAGCCAGGCAAAAACTCAATATGCGCATGTACGCTACGCTGCCATTCAAATACGTTCAAATATCAGTCGGTTTTCTACAAGATTTAGTTAGCGTCAATATTGTTAGCTGTCATTGGTCCTAGAGCTGACACTTGAAAATTACAAGAAAAATAGTGTCATTGGAACAGCATTGTCAGTAGGCGGTTCGATAGAATAAAGAACAATTTTCACATGCAACATTTTTCTTGTATTAAGATGAAGAAACTATTTAAATTAATACAGTCGACTCTCGTTATTTCAAACCTTTGATAATTCGAACCTCTATAATTTGAACGATTCGATTTCACGAGTTCCCTAGAAGATCTCCTGCTATTTCGATAAATTTCAATACACTTTTAAACACTTGGTAATTCAAACAAAAAAATAACCGCTACGCAACAAAACAACGCGTTAATTCGAACTCGTAGACGTTAAACACTCTACAATTCAAAGTTATGAGCAACGATAAAGATGATACACCAGAATCTTTGGAAGAGGTGTCAATAAAGAAAGCAAGAGCTTCATTCGAAACATTGCAAAGCTTCTGTCTACAAAACGTCACGAACGAAAAAGCATTTCAGGCATTATTTCTGTATTCACAATGTCGATTGTTATCGAATGTAAACTTTTTGCGCACTGGAAAGTTAGGGTTACCTCAGTCCACCAGTTTATGTTATGTAAATACACCGTGACGTCTACCATTACCCTCGGAGCTCATTAGACCCCATGCAATGACAAAATCTAAACTGTTCTTCAAGGGGCTCCTTAATTTTGTATAGGAGGTTGTGCAATCGCGTTCCCGAGACTCCGCCCCAAAGCGAAACGGTGGAACACCTCAGGATATTTTAACTCATTTCGAACTATTGTAACTTCCTCTAGACCTATGGATCATTTTTTTACGGCAGTTTCTTTGTAGGTATCTACGAAAGTAATTTGATAAGTAGTATTATATTAGAGTAGGTGTGTTTATACAAATACAACACTATACTGAGAAATATACGTGTTTACAATCAATTATCCCGAAAGCAAGTGGCGCAAAGGGAAAATCAAAGCTAGCAGTAAATACACCTCCCTAATATCCTTGTTGAAGTTACTCCTAAAATTCCTTTATACACAAACAAATTGGATTTCGGGCATCATAAACCTTCATCTTATTTTGTTACATTTAATAATACCTACCTATAATAAACTCGAGCTGTTTCGCCATGCAGAATGGATTTAAAATATACGTTTCATTTCTACGAGTGAACGGTATCTAAATAAATAAAACTTTGTTTACACAGGTCATTCATGTCCATACTTCAGACTTAAGATTCTTGAAGGTTCAATTTCATTTAAATAAGTACAGGGGCCTTACCATGACGTCTTAACGCGATTCATTTTAGGTCCTAAACTGAACTGCATCGCTATTTCCTACCACAACATTGTTATTGCGATCCAATTTCTACCGACCGAGCGATAAGCGACCCAGCTATTTCATTCACTCATTTCAAGTGTATTTCGTACCACGACCGGCCACTTGAGCCGAAACTGAGTCGCAGGTATGTCAGATTTAGCGATTCATAAAAAGTTACTCATTTGGTGCATTTTTCTCAATCGCTAGGTTGTGTGGTACTTTTCTACTAATTTAGTTTCGTGTTTTTACAAGGATTAGGATCTGGAAATTGTAAGTACAGCTAGTTTCTTCGTCTAATTATTGAAAGCAAGTGCTTTACGATGGTTTTACGTTTGAATAACAAAGTTGAACTTGAATGTTTGTACCTATTCCTTATGTTTTTAGATGTCGGACGAACTTCTAGATTTTGAATTTTTAGAATGCGATCTCGCAGAGAACGCATCTAAAAAAAAACGAAGACTCTCTACACGAACTCAGTGTGATCCCTTTGCGTTGAGTGACATGGAGTTCATATACGACGGTATCGACTTTCAAAGGAATTAACGCTTGCAATATGCGACGAACTTAGACCGATGGTTAAAGAGCCAACTAGGTCCAGCGATATAGATTTAGAGACTAAGGTAACTAACCTAAATTATGCATTACTTCGCTTTCAAATTAAATAAATTTAATGATTGAATAGTGATGAGATGACTTATAATGACATTTAGGTACCTACTTAACTGTAAAATACATCTTAAGAACTATTTACTGTCGCTACTTATTCATGATATGAGAAATTATTTTCCTAAATTTGACTAACTTTTGTTGTTCAGTTTTTTTTTATCCTAGCAATAAAATGATCTAATGACGTCAATCTGCGTTTAAAAAAAAAATCATCAATTTTATTAAATTTTGGGGACAGCTCACACTTGACCAAAATATTGACTACTCCAAAATTGTTTTCCCAAAAAAATACCTAATGTTTCCTTAGACAGTTTCCCTGTGTCTTCTATAGTTTCCGATTTCCCCATACTGTCCCACTTAAAAAACACTCTGTATAGTTATAAAACGTCTACATATGTATTCATCTGTATTTACCTGTCATTTTGAACAAATGATCACAATTACTAGTACTCTGACTTAGGTATACTGAATTATTAAATCTCATTGATATTTTATCCAGATGGTGACTGCTTTGTCGTTTTATGGTGTTGGGTCTTACCAGAGGCCTGTGGGAGACATAGCTGCGCATTCTATAGCGCAGCAGACAGTTTCAAAAGCAATTGCTCAGATAACGTCTTTATTAAATAGACAAGAGATAAGAAGAAAATATATATTATTTCCCAATACTCTGGAAGAAAGGAACGAAACGAGAACTTTGTGAGTACATAACTATCTTTTACCAAACTTTGATAAAAATATTACTTAAAGAGAACCCGGTCTAAGTATATTAATATGTCTAATACTCACGGGAGTTTTCTATTTAAAACTTAAAGAGAAGTTAGTAAAAATATTAATTTTTACCTTTCCATTTCACACCTAAACTGCATGTGGACTTTAATATAATACTTTCTTGCGTAATTTTTCAGATTTTTCAATAGATTTGGGATTCCTGGAGTTTTAGGATGTATAGACTGCACACAAATACCCATTTTACGACCATCCCAGCATGAGGAGCGGTATTACTGTAGAAAACAATACCATTCCTTAAACGTACAGCTGGTAAGTCGGTTTAAATAAATAAAAGGGGGCAAGGTTGTTGTTCAACTTTCGTGCTTATAGATTGAAACATGAGAAAGCGAAAGATTCCAAAATTCAAACACTGGAATCGACTTGGATCAACTTTGACTGGGTTCGGCTTTACGAGGGTCAGTCTCAAGGCACGAGAACTGAACAAACTTTGCCTATTTCCCCTTACTTTCACGAGGAAAATTCAGTCAATACTTCCAGTTAAGTAATTTGAAGAAACCATGCAAAGCTCAAGGTCGAATCACTCTCCCACCTTATGAATAAAAAGCACTTTCCGAGCTAGTAAGGGAAAATATATTTGTTATTGTGTGAGTATATATTAACCCAATAACCACTTCAATTACAGATATGTGACGCAGATATGCAAATCATCAGCATAGACGCTAGTTTTGGTGGGGCTACCCATGATTCGTTTATTTGGAACTCTCATCCTATAAAAAGTTACATGGAAGGTTTGAACGAAAGTACTTGGCTTCTTGGTAAGTAATAATCTGTCTTTAATTTACGTACTTAGGTATCAATCAGGGATGCTACGGATCTCTGAGCCTATACCACGAAAATCGAACGATTGCGGATTTGTATCTCCATCTCTGTCACACTTGCATATTAGAGTGACAAAGAGGTAATCCCGTCAATGCCAATTTTCGATGTTCGTGGTAGGCGCTCTGCTTCTGCTTCCATTCCATTTCTACGGAACTTTCGTTTTATATTACACATCCACTTCGGTTCTGGGTCTATTAATTAAAAAAAAAGAAATTTTAACGAATGTAGCCTAGCGCGACAGTGCGGCATGAGCGGCGTACCTACATGAAAAACCAGCAGGTTTATGCCTGGATTGCACGTAGCTCTCGAAAACCCAGATTCCTCTTTTGTTTCTGCTTCCGTTAAACTATAGTCAAAACTTCTGCTTCCGCTTTCTGTTTCGATAAAACCACATCTGGTACATCCCTTGTACCAATATTGTAGATTACATAAATATACCTATAACTATAAATTAAAAGAAAACCCGAAACTAATAGGTACCTAAGTTCCCTTTTTGTAATGTGTACGTGATGCGCTTTCATTTGTTGACCCCACTTAGAGTATATTCGCAGACATTTGCTTATTCTTCCCACTTTCAACTCCCACAACTTTTAAACGTCTCAACCGATTTTTATTAAACATGTCTAAGAACACTCGCATGTTAGTCAGCTTTAAAAACAAAAAAAAAACTAAATAGAAATCGTTCATCCTTCGGGGAGCCATGGAGAACAGACAGACACGTCAAACTTATAACACCCCCCTTTTTGCGTCGGGAGGTAAAAATAATCAAATGTTTATAGAAGGATAATTAATAACTAATTAAGGTATATAGGTATACGTACATATGTATGTACATAGGTATTTAACTTGAAAGTGCGTTCCACTGGATGCGTTTGTATGCTCAGGTGCATTTTTAACTAACGAATTATATGACGTCATAAAATAAAGTTGAACTTAGCCAAAGATACATCCAGTGAAATATTGTAATAATAAAATGCATTATTTTAATGATTACAGGTGATTCAGGATATCCCCTCAGGAAGTACATGATGACTCCCATCGTCGATGCTGCAGATGGCTCCCCCGAGCACCACTACACCGACAAGCACGTGCGCACCAGAAACGTTATTGAAAGAACAATCGGACTACTTAAAAGTCGGTTTCGATGCGTTTCCGGTCAACGAGGGGTATTACATTATACCCCAGAAGTCGCCGCGTCTATAGTAAACGCATGTGCCATATTACATAATATTTGTAATAAAGCCAACGTCCCAGTATTAGAAGACGAGGAGTCGTTGAGCAGGCCCCCGCGCGCGCCGTCGCCGGAGCCCGCGCTGCCCGTGCCGGAGACCGCGCAACACAACCCCGCGCTGCGGCTCGGCCAGGCAATGCGGCGACGATGCGTGCAACGATTATGGGAAGCAAGACAACCATAAACCTGACTGACTGTCTGTGTGGCCTAGTAATCCTAGACAAGATTTTTATTACAAGTAGTGATTTTATGGTAATTTCGTTTTTTAATAGTCATTGTCTATTCAATTATTGTAGTACCATATTAAAGAAAATTTAGTAAACCAAAATTATACTTATTTTATTTGGATTATAGTGACTCGCTACCAAGGTTGGCCTATGCCAACTCTGACTGGCCTGGTCCAAATTTAGATGAATTTGACACAGAGATAATTTATGTCGCTGGGAAGGAAATACTTAAAATAACTTATAATACCCACACACAATTAGCCGCTTACAATGCTTTAAAGAAGTCTGCCAAGTGCGGATCCGACTCGCGCATGAAGGGTTCCGTACCCATACACATCTATAATATATATATATACATTTCTAAAATGAGCATAAAATAGCAGTACAAAATTCGCCGGGAGTACCGGGACAGCTAGTTATAAATAAAACATGTAAAAAATTATGTTCGTAATTTAATACAAAATGGAATACTTAAATTATTTCCTTTGGTAACATTCAAATAAATGAGAATAAAATTTCACTACGATCCAATCAACGAGACTAACAGACATACAAATGACAGATTGTCCAAGCAAACTGGAGAACTTGCTCCCTTCGTTCGCTCGCTCGTTCGATCAAGTATATACAGGGCAACATTATCTTATTTAAGTATTAATACCTATCATCTATCAATAACTAAGTGAATATGTATAGATGTAGTGCATAAAGTTTTGCTTTCGTATTTTAACAGAAACGTTAACGTCTCTGTTAAAATCATGCTACTTCAATCGACCTCGGTACTTTTGGTACTGACACTGACTGAAATAATATAACACGTTCGGCCGTTTGAAAATACGAAGACAAAACTATTTGCATTACATCTGTAAGTATACTAATTAAAAATAAACTAAATAAAAAGTAAAGGGATAAGTTCGCCTTTGTACTTACTGTTTTCCTTTTGTCAATTTTAATTTATCTGTGTTTTGTACAATAAAGAGTTTACATACATACATTTAAATTTTCGATTATTGAAGAGTACTAGGTGTGTACCTCTTCCTACCGTACCTGTACCGTACTGCACGATGTATACTGTACCGTAAGGTAGGGTTCATAACTACGTATGATAGCATTAACAACACGACAGTATTCTAATTAACTAAACCCACCTTTACATCTACAACTTCTGTAATCGTTATTTAGTTTTTAACCTTAATTTGGCGAATTAACATCTATTACACTATGACGTTATAGTTTAAGTTCTATATCATATATTACGAGTATGTCAGAAGAAAGTTTGTTGAACATGTTAGGATCAGGATAAATTTAAATTTGGAGTTTCCTGGAGAGCTGGCTCTGGTAACCTGAAAACAAAAACCATTTTATTTTTGAAAGAAAGAAATATATTTATTTGTGACGTTCACAACAATCAGTACAGATACAAACATAAAGAAAAATAAATTAACACTTAAATTACGTGCACATCACAAAATGGACCCAACGCAGCATATTGCCGGCTAAGAGCCGACGCTGGTCTTCCTTAGGGCTCATTCAGTGATGCCACGACAGATCACGCAAAAAACTTACAAACTACTAAATGAAAATTAAAGATGAAAAAAACTTTTTCGATGATAGGTATAGTATATCATCCGAAAAACAAAAAGTACAAAACAGAAACCAAAATTAAGACCATTATAAAAATTAACACGTTATTTTGGTAGGCTATTTATGCCATTTGTCGTAGCAGAGACAAGAAAAGAGAAAAGAAAAGGTGCCGGCTCAGCATGTTGATGCTGTAAACCATATCGCTGGTATTCTGCTGGCAGTACTACACTTGTTAAGATAGCGGACTCTTCGAGAGAGTTTTCTAATAAACCTTCCCATTTCTCGTTAGGCCATGGTATTATTATTGTAGTCATACTTATTCCTGAACTTTTCATGTATAAGATATATATTTATATTAGTTACTTTTGGCTTTATCGCCTTAACGGGAAAAAGTGGCCACTATTCACCTTCGTTTAGGTGACTAAGCAAAAAAATAGTATTGGACCAAAAGTTGGGGAATTAGTAATAGGTACAAAACTATGACTATGGCCTAAAGATAAATGTAAAAGTTTACATAGAAAACACAATCCTCACAATGAGGGCGCCACTTACGGGTGTTACGCCCTCTTAATGAAGTAAATAGTTTAGATCTTGGAGGTGGCTGGGCCTCATGACATTATCCTTACCTTGTTCGTAAAAGCTGGTTCAAATCTTTTATTTCTGCGACCATCTGTTGCAAGACCTCATTTTGCAGTTGGTGTTGCCGCACTCTATCTTTCGCTATATTGATAAGAGTTCGCCTCGCTACTTCTTGCGACATATGAGGTTCTCGGAGTCGCCGCCTTCTGTTTGGTTCGGTATGTTCGATGGGCTCGGCTAGCTGGCGTCGCGCCGCCGGCGCTCTATTTCGCGGACTTCTCCTCGGCGTGGTCGGCGTGATCGGCACCCTCTGTGGCGTATTTCTCCTCGGCGGGGTCGGCGTGATCGGCGCCCTCTGTGGCGTACTTCTCCTCGGCGGGGTCGGCGTCATCGGCGCCCTCTGTGGCGGACTTCTGATAGGCGTGGTCGGCGGCGCCGGCAGCCTGTGTCGCGGACTTCTTGCACTGCGCGGTGGCGGTACCGGCTGCGGCGGCTCATGCACGAGAGGTGCGGGTGCCGGTGCGGGTGCCGGTGCGGGTGCGGGTGCCGGGTCAAACGCAGGGAGGATGCGCAACAAAGAGGGCGACTGCGACAGCCAAGGAGAACTCTCATTTGTTGAGAAGTTATCTGTTAAAATAAAATATACTTTTAAAAACATTACGAGTACATACTTAATCAAATCTGCCTCCTTCTTATCAGAACTTGTGCTGTGTATTTAATGACGAAATTTGGAATATTTTGAAGTTCTAGTTTTGAAAACTAATACTAGGGATAGATATATTATTATAGTTTATAGTTCGTAGTGTAGTTATTTATAGTTACTGGATATAATGGATATGGTATTATTAACTTTAGTTAAACTTTTTTTTTATAAAAATTCGGGCAAGTGCGAGTCCATACCCGTAAACATCTATAACATACATATACATAATACATCTATCTAG
Source organism: Lathronympha strigana (assembly GCA_949128165.1). Lineage (NCBI taxonomy): Eukaryota > Metazoa > Arthropoda > Insecta > Lepidoptera > Tortricidae > Lathronympha > Lathronympha strigana. The sequence goes on from OX421908.1 coordinate 13,719,595, forward strand.
CGAGCAAAAAATAACTTCTTTTAGATGACAGCATCCTAAAATATTTATGTTATTCTGTTTTTTAGTATTTGTTGTTATAGCGGCAATAATAATAATAATATCATTTATTTCAGGCAAAGCCCATAAAATTATTAGTATTCCGTAAACTATGTACAAATATTATAACTTACAACACTATACATAACCTGTGAAATTTTCAACTGTCTAGCTATCACGGGTCATGGGATACAGCCTGATAACAGACGGAAAGACAGACAGAGTTTTTAAGTAAAAATATCATTCTGTGTCAAAAAAATCAATCAGATTCAAAACCCTAACAGAAAACAGTAGAAGGTATGGAGATTGTATGGAGAAATTACTACTCCCATTGCCTTTAAATGTTCTCAAAGTTTATCTATTTTGTTCATAACTTAATTTGGCACAATATTCTTCCAAATAAAAATTAAATATTACAGTATAAATGATTTACATACCTAATATAACACCTCCCACCAGGTTTTCCATAGAGTCTTCTTGCTCTAGCACCTAAAATCAAATAAGCAATATAAATCACTGTTTTTTTACGTATAAATTCAAATATTTTGTGTCATGTTTGTTTTGTGTACCTATTGGCTCTAACACCTAACAAACAACAATGAACAAAGTATACTTTTCTCGGTGAACCTATTTACAAGTATTTTATAACTTTTATAACTTAATTTTAGGTCCCTACCGGGTAAAGGTCTCTTCCAACTTTGACCAGCAATTTCTGTCTTTAGCCATTTCTATCCAGACTTTACCAGCTACTTTCATAATTTCATCTGCCCATCGTTCTATTGGTATTCCTTGTTTTCCGTTTCCCACTGGGCCTGTCCAAATTATAGCTGTCTGGTTTTTGTCCATCTCTTACCTTAAAATTTATATAATGTAACTAAATAGCTTACTTGATTGAACGGCTCCACTCTGACACCGGGGAGCCCAGACCCAAATGAGTTCCCCAGTATTTGTAGGAACCTCTTCTCTATTTCAGACAGAGGTGTAACTTCACTTGGTCCACCTCCCGTCCTTTGCTGTGCTCTATGATTGGAAGATACATGTCTTTTCAATTTAGACTTGTAATCATTCCAGTACTGTAAAAAGGGAAAAAATATATATATATATATAAATATATTAAATGCAGTTCATTTTTAGAGTTCTGTAGCTGTAGTCAACTAGGAACCCTTATAGTTTAGCCTGTCTGTCCGTGCGTCCGTCTATCCGTCTGAGGTTAATCTAAACAGTATTAAAATTGGTTCATGCATTCAAGTATCATCCCCAAAAACCTATTAAAAATATGCCCCCCGCCCTCTAACTTTTGAACTATTTTTTTAACTTCCAATAATATGAAAAAAAAATAACTTGATTGATTTAAAAACTTTTTGAGAAACTTTACACATACAAAACTTATTCAACTTACTTTGCTCCATGATTTCCAATCCTTAATGGCTCCGTCTCCGTGCGCGTTTAGGACCTCGGATATTCTCAACCACATCTTTTTAGAGTGGTCCCTAGCCCTTGCCGATTTATTATACCCAGTTGCGATATCTTTGTGTTGGTCCAGGAAATCGCAAAGCGTTTCCAACTGGGCATAACTTACTCTTCGACGTGCTCCTTCGCTAAAATAATACAAGCCAAACACTTCAAATTCTGAGGAATTTTAAGTGATTCTTATAGTTTAAACTTTTAACACTCATTATCACTGAAATATATAAATAAACAAAAACTAGAGGTAACACGACTTAAAGCAATCAGTACTTATTTTTAACGAATTAAAGGTTAAATACTCACGACATAGTAAAAAATTACTTGAAAACTTTACTCTGGAACTGCGACACTCGGCGAAGCAAAACACTTTAAACCTAAACAGTAAACACTTCAACTTATCAAAATATTTCTTGTTTTTTTTATTACGAGTCAAAGGCGAGATGTTCTGAACCTCAGCTGTAAAGACCTATTATGAAACAATTTTTATGTTTACTTAGTTTTCTTTATAAAAAAATATTAAATTTAATTCACAATTAGAACTATTATCATTACTTAAGTATTAAAATGTTTATTTTTTCAATCGCAAGTAAAATAAACTTATAAATTTGATAATTAATTATAGAAAATAATCTTGTTTCCGAACGATCCTGCACAAGGATAAAGCAAGATAGACGTATACGATTCCTATAGCGCCATCTTTTTCATGTCAAAGCTATTCAGTTGCAGACCAGAGACAATATCGGTCTTTCATTCACTTGTAAGCGATTGAGTTTCAGCTGACAATACTTGACGTCGTGGTAGCAAATCAAGACGCTCAGTTTAGGTGCCTAAACTGAACTGCCCTGCGTTTGGATAGTTTATCAAAACGTTGTGGTATGGCCCCAGGGGCCTTACCATGACGTCTTAACGCGATTCATTTTAGGTCCTAAACTGAACTGCATCGCTATTTCCTACCACAACATTGTTATTGCGATCCAATTTCTACCGACCGAGCGATAAGCGACCCAGCTATTTCATTCACTCATTTCAAGTGTATTTCGTACCACGACCGGCCACTTGAACCGAAACAGGGCTGTTACTACGAAAATCGAACGTGTGTTCCCAATACGCCCGTCTTTCCGTCCGCTAGTGACTGGTAATCCTTACTTTGAAGCACTTTCGATTTGACCACTTTCGTACGGATCCATAAAAATGAACGACGGGAATGGAAGGAACGAACCAAACGTAAAGTATGCCTCACACACTTTATTATTAGTTGCGATAGAAAACCGGTAAATACATGTTTGACTCAAAAGTGGGCTTAAATAAACAAAAATAATTAATTTAATGTAGTGATGAAGTGCAGCTAATCAACATATCCATTTAGGGGGCGTTTTAATGCTAATTTGATGTATTTTGCTAATTTTTTGTTAATAATTGTGAATAATGAAACTAAATGTCAGTGTCAGTGTCACAGTGACAATGTCATAGAAAGAAGACGTGAAGAATTCACTATTAACTTCAGGGGTGCCAACTTAGGGGTTTTCCCCCTAGATTTAGGGGGTAAACAAGACGGGTGAGGTTTTTTTAGGGGTGAAATTTTTCTAGGGGTAAATTTAGGGATATTTGATTTTCCCATTCCATGTATGTGTGACAGCGAAAAATGTGTTAAGAAGCGAAATTATTACTGAAAATGAAATGATACTGCAGTCCATTCCACTCTCAGTTGCTCGAACTCATGAAAAAAAAAAATACGACCGGAACTCAAACGCTCCGATTTACGCTACAGTACAGCTACGAAATTTTCTCCCAATTTATCAAATTGCATTTAGTAGTCCCGTCTGGACAGGCCATCATTCAACCTTTCTGACCAAAAATACTAAATCTGTGGCGTAAACGGTCGTGCGTTAATGACTTTATGTTATGAGATACTGAATAATGTCGATAATTAATGTTGAATAAAGAAATTTTATTTAATATTTATTCATTTTTTTATTTAGGGGGTTTTCCGAAAAATCACTACAGTTTTAGGGGTTTTCAATTTGTGCTTTAGTGGTAAATAAAAATTTGAGTTGGCAACCCTGATTAACTTTACTTAATAAGTTTGTAAATATCGTCTTGCTTTTAAAGGTATTACTTTATTTTAGTTTTACTTTAATTTTAAGGGTTGTATTTTATAATGTATACTAACAGTTACTATGTTTTCTTCATTAAAATGCTTCCGTGAAACAAAATCTTCAAAAAATCAAATTTCGTTATGATTTCGCTCTTATACAAAATTAACAAATAATTCTCAATCGAAATAGATTGACAAAAAAGTGACCATTGCCTTAATTGCACAAGTGATCGAATCTGCGTTAATATTATTGTTTTATCAAAGATTTTTTAAAGTACTCATTTCATTTATTACACTACATTTTCAGAATGACGCCGTTGGTGCCACCAAAGGAGCAAATAATTGTAGTCCTACATTTTCATGGGCTTCAAATAAGAACCACCTTACATTGAGAGTAGTGGCAGCAAGAACTACCTGGCAGTTTTGTTATACTTGGGAGAGCCATTATATCTTCGACCCAACAGTAAAAGGTAAAATATAGTATTATAGTGTTTGCATAAGGGTCAAGTAAACCACATAAATGTGATGAAACTTGTGTTTTCAAACAAGTGCAGGAGGGATGACAAGAAACACAATACATACATAAATAAAAGTGGCTGTGCAGGAAATGATACAATGGGACTACCACATTGTTCTTGACTAACTCAGGCAGCGCTGCAGGTGCTTACAAATAAAAAAGGAGAGTGTCTAAAATTGCAACATAGATGTGACATTATAGTCTCATACTTTTTTGTTAGAAGCATAGTGAGAGATTGAGGCATATACATACAAGTCCTACCTAAACCTAATGTCCTGCTGCTTCTGCTTAAGAATGGTGATTATTTATTCATTTATATTGAAATATAACAAATACAAAGCTTGAAAGGTCCTTGTGTTTTAAAACCATATTAGAAGCTGATAAGCCGGAGACCCAGAAATGAAAAGTCTTATTCTAACCATTTTTGTTCTAATTTTATTAAATAATTTAACTTTAGCTTAGCTTAAGCCGTATCTAAACATTTAAAACTAATTTATTATAATATACTCTATCTATTTTCGTTACTCAAACTTTTTTGATGAAATCCTTACCATGTCTCGCTTGCAATTGCTGGGTTTTCTACCCCTTATAAATATGGTTTAAAATGATAAACTATGTTAAAAGTTAATGCCGCGCTTTCATTTTTGCCTAACTCAATAACTCTTTGTCACAGATTAAAATAGATTTTAAGGTTTTTTTAGATTTTAAGGTTAGATTAGATAGTACCTAGTTAAGTTACTAATATTAGTTAATAAGTAGTTAAGGCAAACTAACAAATTATATGGATTTTTAATCTGAAATAAATGAATATTTAATTTAATTTAATTTTAATTTAAAATGCAAAATAAAATTATTACTCTCCGGGAGCAATTTTCCTTTCATCAAGTTATTTAAATTCAATGCTAAATTTGATCATAATTCCTATGTGTGTGTTTTTCTTTTTTTTTTTTTTTAATCTTTATTGAATGAAGAGCTTGTCACAGAAGTGAACACGTCGCTCCATAAACAATTACATGAAGCTTATTACATACAAACGTTTCTATTTACAATGGCTTTTCGTACAAGTTGCAGTAGCGCTGCGGCCGCGTCCGACAAAGGATCGGCCAGAGTGCTATTACAACCTCCGACATGGAAAATTGTATAAAAATTGCTGAAATGAGCTAGATCTATACGAGCAGCTTCATTCCGGACACATTCCATTACAACATGATACACATCCTCTAGAATATTACATTCATCACAATTAGGAGAAGCAACTTTTTTCATCAAAAAACCAAATTTATTCAAAGGGATATGTCCAGAACGAAGTCTCATCAATAGCACACAGTCTTGTCTATTTAGAGAACAATCTATCCATGGCTTCATTAGTGGATGCGGTTGGATCGTCTTATACCAAATGCCCTTTTCTGTTGATCTTTTATCAAAATATTCTTTCCATAAGGAATATGTCCGTTGTTTGGCTATAATGATACAGTCAGAATAAAAAGGTAATGCGTCACATTGTACTCCGTCCTGACAGGCCTGCCTGGCTAGGGAATCAACGATTTCGTTGCCGTCTATACCAACATGAGATGGGATCCATTGCAATACTACAGTAATACTCTTTGATTTCAGTTTTTCAATAAGATTCAAAATGGAATACGCTATTGGGAGACCTCTAATATTTGATGTACACCGAGAAATATGTTGGAGTGCACTTTTAGAATCCGAAAGTATGACAATTTTATTGTGATCTAGAGACTGGATGTATGATAATGCTTCGGCTATCGCGACCAACTCAGCGTGCATTATAGACATGTTATACTTTATATGTAATTTAATCGATATGTTCGACTGAGGATCATAAAACGCAGCACCTAAGTTGCATTTTTCCTTAGAGCCGTCCGTGTATATGCAATAAAATTCAGAATAATTTGTTTGTAAAAAATCATCCACAGTCGTTCTTAGCATATTTGCTTTATATTCACGTTTAGATCCAGTGATAGTCGTGATGTTACACCTAATAGATTTATGAATATCGATCTTATTAACCCATCTGTCTAATGAAAACATTTCCAATAGGTTACTGGAATGCATAGTAGTTGATTTATAAATATTATGAATGCTAAGCAGGAGAGGCTTTTTATTGCGTAATGTGTCATGTTTTTGTATATCATTATTTAATACATCTAAGAGCTTCACAGTTATACTGCTATCAAAAGATCTAGATTTTAACCAAAACTTAGAACCCAAATAAAAACGTCGCATGTGTAAGGGCTGTACGCACAACTCAGATTCCATCGCGTGTATGGGAGTAGACTTAATAAAACCGCCTATGGTCCTTAGGGCTTGATTTTGAATTTTATCAAGTTTACGCAAATTGAAATCGCAACTATCATCATACAAAAAGGATGCATAATCTATTCTGCTGCGAATTATCGCAAAGTACAGTCTTCTAAGATGTTTTGGGTGTACACCCCATCCCGATCCTGCCAAAACTTTTAAAATATTACAATGTTTCTGAATCTTTAGAGTTAATTCGTCAATATGTTTTTCCCACTTGAGAGATCGATCCAACCACAATCCCAGGTATTTGACACACTTTACTAACTCTAATTCTCTATCATTAATTTTAATGCTCACAGGCCTTCTATTAATACCTTTTTTGAATATACATAACTTAGTTTTAGATGTAGATATTTCAAGACCAATATTATTTAGACACCTGTTAAATACATTCAGAGATTTTTGCAATACATCTTCAGCCTCCACAATGGTTCTTTTTGTAACATATAAAATGAAATCATCGGCATATTGAGAAAAGAATACATCTGTAAGTGAATTTTGAATATGCATTGTATAAATATTAAAAAGCAACGGTGAAGTAGGGTCTCCTTGAGCTAATCCGCGACCAGTTGACCTACGTAACATACTATTATCAGTCTGTATTGTAAGATATCTTTCGCTTAAGAAATTCCACAGATATTGACAAATTTTACGACCAACTCCTAGCTTGTCAAGTATTGTAATTAAAATAGGAACATTTACATTATTATATGCATTGTCAATATCTATGAAACTCCCTAAAGTAATCATATTTTTTGAGAATCCGGTCTGTATACGAGTTACTAAGCTACTTAAATTGTCCAATGATGATCGACACTTCCTGAAACCGACAGTTTCTTCAGCGAACATACTATTTTTTTCTATGAACCATTCCAACCTCCTATTGATTACAGAATTAAATATTTTACAGACACACGAGATTAAAGAAATCGGTCGGAAAGCAGAGTCAGAGGAGGGGTCTCTACCGGGTTTAGGTATTGGAATTACACAGATTTCTCTCCACTGAATGGGGACATAACCTGAGGAGTAAAATTTATTATATAGTGAGAGCAATATTAGTTTACCATTTTTAGGAAGATTTTTAAGCATTGAAAATGATATACCATCGGCGCCAGGTGCAGTATCTTTAGGCTTAATACACGACTCCAATTCCTGTAATGTTAACTGCTCACCTATGACTGTGCTACCCGGCGCAATCGCTTGTATCTGCGGACTTACGTAATCTGGCGTAAGAGAACAAAGGAGATTGTGAGCTTTCTCTGTGCTAACATGAGGCCGCGAAGTCCTGTAGCCCTTTAGCCATTTCATTCGAGACCAAACTTCAGAGGCTGATGATGACTCGCTTATTGAATTACAAAATTGTTGCCACCCTTCATTTTTACGCGTTCTAATCAATTTCTGAGCATCTCTAACCTTAGCCTGAAAGTTCTCAAGATTTTGAGGGGTAGGGTTTCGCCTAAATAAAGTAAGCGCTAATCGCCTTTCGGCAACAGCTTTTGATAAGGACTGGTTCCAGTAAGGTTTAGGTTGAAAAGTTGTAGTAGGATTGTTATTAAATTTGAAACACGGAATGTAAAGATCGGCGGCATTGTTTATATAATCTATAAAAATATTATATGCTTCTTGAGGAGATTCAGGCAGATACAAATCCGTAAACCTATTATCTAAGTACGACCTGTACTCATCCCATTGGGCTAATTTATAGTTTCTCCTATGTGTACATTTGACGCTTGTATTTAAATATGAGGAAATTTTAATTATTAGATGATCACTTCCCAATGACTCCTTCATAAGGTGCCAATTAATTGCTAAATATATATCAGAAGATACTATAGAAATATCTGGAGAGGACTCCTGTAAAACTCCGTTCACAAGTCGAATCCTTGTGTGGCTGCGATCATTTAGCGAAACTAGATTAAAGTCCATAAGAGCATCGAATATTTGGGTGCCTCTTGTGTCCGTTTTGTAAGACCAGCTTGAATGATGACCATTATAGTCACCCATGAAAATCACATTATTTTTGACAATCGAAAAAATAAAATCCCAATCACTCTGCTGAGTCACTACGGTAGATGGACAGTAAACAGAGATTACATGTTGAATTTGATCACAATTAAACACTTTAACGTAAACTACTTGTATACCGGGGTTAGGGGGTTGTATACGACACTGCTCAGATTTGATCGATTTATGCGTAAGGATTGCTACACCACCGTATCCATCTAATCTGTCCGCCCTATATATATTATAATTACTGATATGAAGATAACTGTCAACATCTAACCACGTTTCACTAATCGCTGCTATATGAATATTCTCTTGAATAAGAAGATTTTCAAATGACACTAACTTTGGTCGAATACTCTGCGCGTTCCATTGCATCATGTTAAGTCGGCACTTATCGGAATTTTTACTAGCCATCGTTGGCATTAAAAAATGGCTTTAAAAATGACATATTATCAAATATATTTTTCATAAAGAAAGATAAGATCCACTCTATTCCCAATTGAACACTCCGCTTGATTTTTTCAACAATGGTCAACTTTTTCATGAATATGATGTCTTTTAATCTATCTAACAAAGAACTAAAATTTTGTTTGTCTCTATTTTCTTCATTAGGCTTGTGTATTTCTGGTAGTACGTCATTTTCATCAGTCTCCATGTTTAATGAATTGTTATCAGACATATCACGGTGCATATCTTCCGCTACACTTGGTTCTTTTTGGGACTTTAAATGTTTCTTGAGCCTTGTGCGAACTGGTTTTGTAGGTTGAGTGTTACTCTTAGCGGGGGCATCGCTATGTACTACCGCTTGAGTTGTCACTACTTTGGCAAATGAGGATTCGGAATTTGGCGAAGCCGTCGTTAGAGTCTCCGTAATTGGTGTTGTTTCTACTGTCCTAAGCGTCTGGGGAAAGTTTGTCTGATACATCGATGCCTCAGGGGCTGGCGGGGCGGTAGAAGTCAGTTCATATTTATTCAATGCTTTTTTATATGTACAGTTAAACTCTGCCATAATCTTTCGAATATTTCTTTCCTTTTGGTAGTATGGACAACTTTTATCGAGAGCCATATGATTTCCTAAGCAGTTGCGACAGGTATATTCAGTCGTCTCACAATTCAAATGATTACCTGTACACTTAGGGCAAGTAGTTTTTTTTGAACATGTCTTCTTCGTATGACCAAATCTCCAACAATTTGAGCATAGTGACACAGGAAATAGATATGGTTCTACTTTAACTCTCATATCATGTATATAAACGTAAACAGGCAACGTCGGGCCTTTAAAACCGACTCGTATGGTCTCACTGTCCTTCCACCCTGATTCGTTATCATTACTTCTTTTGCTCAATCTTTTCACTGAAATTATTTCTAGCTCACTGTAAATACTTTCCATCATCTCCTTTTCATCCAAACCTAAATCTACGTTTTTAATAATACCATAAGATAAACCAACCTCGTATGTCTTTTGGCACCGCCAGCCTAACTCGCCATGCACCGCCGCTAAGGAAATAAGCCGACCGGCGTTGGTCTCATTATCGAACTGCACTAGTACTTTATACGGGTTAATGTATTTGACTCTAATGACGCCTGTGATATCCTTTTTATTTAATAATTTTGCTAGCGCAAATTGTTTTGGCATCGCTTCTTTGCACGTAACGCTGATCTCCGTGCCAACTGGTAAGTCAGGGTTAAATAAATAACGCCGTTTTGGATTACTAGTAACTAATGTCCAGTCATCGTCAGATTTTCTGTTTCTTTTAGCTGCGTATGTATGATCTTCTATCGGAACATCTACGGTACTAACCTTAGCGGATTGTATCTGGTCATCCGATGAGTTCGGTTCACGGTTGTCCGTCGAAATATTGATTGTTTCGATATCCATATTGTTATCATTCTGTATAGGATCTAAGGAATCTTTTTGTAAGCATATCTCAGAGCTGTTGACCTCAAGTTGATGTGTAATTTCACCTGCGTTATCAATATTACTATCGCCAGACATTGTTTTCGGATCCCGGCTGTAACAGTCGGGACCGCTTGGAATTCATGAAACAGAACAAATGCAATCTTTTTCGAGTATTTTGAAACACAAACAACTTAGAAAATAGCGTTAAAACAATGAATAATTGATTTAATTACACAACAATTTTCAAAACACGTCTTGCCGCCATAAAGTTTTTTTTTTTTTTTTTGTGTTTTTCTTATGATATGATAAATTGTTAAATGCTTGCATGCTCACTCTTATTTTACTTATACTTTAAGTAATTTTCTCTTTATAAGTGAAATATAAATTTCTTTGAATAAAATTAAACTCCTGTAACCACACAAAGTAGTAAGCTATGTATAAGCTAAGATTTAAATACATATTAATAAATGTACATATTTGTATATTTTTACATATTATATCTTAGGCGATTCATAGATGTATATAAGATGCGTATGTGACATCTTGTGAAAGTGATAAGTATAGAAATGCACCTAATTGACGCTCAAACAAAATGAGTACTCAAAAAATTACGGCACAGATTTTAACCATTTAAAACAAGTTAACTGTCCTTTTTTACTATGGTTTAAAGTAGTATACTTTAGTAAACCATACGATAATAAACGAGAGGCACTTTACTTCTGTGCTTATTTGACTTACTTAACCAAAAGAAATTAGGGTTGTAAGGGAGTAAAATGTGAAACACACATTTCAATAAAAGACTCGGTGTTATCAGTTTATTGGTTGGACTGTAGCAAAGGGGGGGCCGGGACTTAGAATATTTTTGGTCGAGGTGGTGTCATTATAACACTATTTTTAAATGATTGTAATGTGTAGATGGCGTCAAAACAAGCATCTTTTATTGGAAAAACTTTTCTCTAAACTTAAAAATGGCCGAGTTAGAGGCCTTCAAAGGTTGAAGTTTTTGAAGGGACTTGTAAAATTTTCATCGAGAGTGGTGTCATTATAACAGTATTTTTAAATGATTGTAATGTATAGATGACATGATTACAGAATGGCACCTTAAGGAAGGTCGGTGTAGGTACGACGACGAGCGAAGCGAGGAGGAGTGTTAGGTAGAACTGCGACCTTACAGCGCGCGAGCCGAGCGAGCGAAGCGAGCGTGCCGCGGCAGCGGCCGGCGAAGCGCCAAAACCGACCCCTATGTTTTTTGCATTTTTCAAAAAAAAAAAACTAAGTCCCAAAATCGGCCCCCCTTTGGTATAGTCTGACCAGTTTATTTATTCCTATGTGGCTAGCTAGCTAGTTAAAGGGTTATGTCGTCATATTCGACTTTAGGACAAAAATATTTTAATAAACAAGAATGTGTAAATAAAATAAAGCTATTGTGATTATAATGAGTGATGAAACCCTATATTTCAACTGCATCATATTCCTGTTAATGAGAACGTAATAGTTAATTTTATAATAACGTCCTCCTAGCCTAGTCGGTAGTGACTCTGCTTACGAAGCAGGAGCTCCCGGGTTCGAATCCCGGCCAGGGCAATTATTTGTATGTCTATCACAAATATTTGTTCCTGAGTTATGGATGTGAAGATCGCCTACAGACATTGCAACTTATCGTCAGCCATAGACGTTATAGGCCAAAAATGATGATGATGAATAGTGTAACGATCCAAACACTTCAACTAGCTGCTTAGTTTGAATCTGTTAATCATTTCATTTACGTGAATTTTCTTTTTAGGCATTATAAGATGAAGATTACGACGTCGGACATAAATGGCACAAAATAACTTCACCGAGCAGCTGGAAGTTGTATGAAGCAAAGTAAAAATAATTTTTTTTTTTTTGTTATTAAAGTTAGCTATTAAATACTGACTATAAATTATTTTTGACCTATGCCCATTTTCACCCTTTATAGTATTCAATGTGAAAAAATACTTGTGACTTTATAATAATCAGTCACGTAAAGTGCGATTAAAATCTTCTATTTTGTTTTAATAAATCGATTGCCACAAATGCGACATACGTATGTGCTACTTGCAATATATTTTTTAAGCACGAATCAATTTAAGACAACATATTAGGTACTTACCTACATTGAACCCTCAAAACAAAACAGGTAAGTACATACATTAATATATATGGGAATATCTCGGTAACAAATGAATACGAATTATATTTGTATTTATTTATTAGCAAAATATCGTTCACTTTAAGTTAGAACAATTATACAATTCACCATACAAATATTACACCTCTAAAAATTCGTTTACCGAATAGAACGCTTTAGAAATGAGGAAACGTTTCAGTTTATTTATATAACACTATTTATATTACATATATCTTTGAATAGGTCTTACTTCAGCGCACAAGTGCTGAAGTGTTTAATTTCAATGATATTGAAAGGTAAAAAAACCGTAAAGGTGCCATACTCAACTAAAAACCCTTATACTTTCACCATTTTCGTTCGTCAGAGAGCGTTTGTACTAAAAAGCTGTAACTTGGTACGGTTATTTATATATATCAACCACGCCGGCGAAGTGGCAATATAAAAAAATGGAAAAGTATTTATTTATTTGGTACCTCCATACACCTAAGAGGTGTTATTTTTTCGGTTCGACCCTAATGTGTTAGCCTGTGAGGTATCGTTGGATAGGTATTTATCGCTCCTATAGTAAAAAAATGTGCCCCTCTCCCTTCTAACACTTAAACCGCAAGTCCAAAAAATATGAAAAATATCTGCAATATTTAGTCATCACCAATGTAAGAGTGGTGTGGCTAAGCGCATAGCAGCTATAGTGTAACACTAAATCTGACAGTACTTTTTTTTTAATTCACATGCCTCACTTTCTTTTGGAGTGAAAAAAGTTAATTTAAATGAAATCATCTGTCAGACTGTGATTATTTGACTATTTGTTTGCAACAATCGGGCCTAATGTGGTTGTTTTTCTCGCGACGCTCATCGAATACTGTCAAGTTCTTAGGGATAGGTATAATTATTTTGAAATATTTCGATGATTATAGCTTTATGTCGATAAGCACATGGAGTCGAATATATTTTATACAAATAAAATGTGCCCTTTAACCCAGATAAATAGTTGGAGATGACAATGAATATCTATTATCGTAAATAATTTTGTATGTCTTTCCCATCACGAAGCAATGGTGTTCCGGACCTTTGGGAGCCGTACGCCGAGCCGAAGCCAACACGCAGACGCCCTTTCGACTATTTAATGAAATGTAAGGGGTACACCGAGCAGATGTTGCACCTGCCCGAGTCATGGGACGCACGCAGAGGCAATACCCACGAGGGTGTATAAGACTATTGAGATTTAATGGAATCTAAAATATACTGGACTATAAGGTGAAAGTGGTGGACTAAATACTGGGTTATGGAGAATGAAATCGGACGTATTATCATTATTACTAAAAAGTGACCACTGTCACCAGCAATATATACCTACCTCTATTGAAAAGATTTATTTCGAGAGCGTTCATGCACTGTCCAGCATGGTATAGGACTATAGGTACTAACATATAAATCTAATTGAACAAACAAAGTAAGAGTATCGATATCGACAGCATAAATATTTTTACCTATCCCTGAGAACTTAACAGCTACCATTTTGCACCTTCGATAGCGGGGTTCAAACATCAAGTAAAGAAATTTGACTTATAAACTATTTTATACCTTACGATTGTTTAGCACGAATCAAATCATTTATTAAATGTAATAAATGTTATGAATCATGTTTTTTGTAAGTAGTCACATACTATATATAAAATATAAATTGAAAGAGATGTCATATACTACAGAAAATGTGACCAAGATCCCCGGTGAGCAGGGCTGGGATCGAACCAGCGACCTTCTGCCGCGAAAGCAGGAGGTGACTGGTTTGATCCCAGCCCTGCTCACTGGGGACCTTGGTCACATTTTCTGTAGTATATGACATCTCTTTCAATTTATATTTTATACCTTGTCAAGGTGATAATAACAGCAGATCCCCAGCGGCTATAATATTGATTGTCACTGTAACAAGTGACAAGTTACGTAAACGTAAACCAAATTCCTTGACTGTGCCTCGAGTTTTACCGCACATATCTTGGACACTTATTATAAATATTTTTGCTTAATTTAATAATAACTGGCCCGCCCAATTGTTTCATGCCCACGGCGCGCGGCTTCGATAGCAGGTCCCTCGTTCGCTCGTTCCCTTAGCTAGGCTGTCCATATTGCAAGGCTTCACATGTTGTGCTGCACGTTGCACGCCGCACAAGATCTTCTTATCAACCAGCCCAGGTGTGCATCTCCAATGGCCTTAAAAAGTGTTTATTAGTTTTATTTATATAGCGTTATACGTATGAAATGTGTAAAACTAAAAGCATACCGATGCCAGAAGCATCAATTCAAATTCTCAGAATATAAGTGTGAGAGAAGTGGGAAACTGGTCTCATGTGTTGAAAACAATCATATACTTCGTAGGTTCTGAGCATCGCTGCACGCAAACGTAATAGGCATCACTACTTGCCCGGCCCAACATCCTCGACGCTGGCTCAAAATATCTCCACCAAACATGCAAGGCAAGGCAAACATAGTAGTATGTGATTTTAACTGACATTATGTTAAGCATGATAGTCACAATGTCATCATGTTAAGTGACAATCAAGTATTTTATATACCGACTTGAGACCACTTCACAGTTAGGTGTTACGTAAAAGAGGTACTAGAATCTATTCAATGGGTTCTTATTTAATAATCGCATTAATATGACGCTTTACCTTGCAATCGTTAAACCTATAATATTCCTTACAAATATACTCCAGAAACCGAATTAGATACTCGGTTCTTCATTATTTTAAAAAAGAAGTCTTCTTTCAGTAAACTTTCTTATCTGCGGAGTTTAGGGTACTTCCCCTCCGTGCACCGTGTGGCAAAGTCGGGGGACACTCTGTTTAATACCTACCCAATACGAATCAATTCCTCGTCCTCTTTTAGACAGCATTGCACCGTTCAGGAGTTTTCTGCGACGACGTCTGCAGGGGTCGTAAGGTACGCGCTTAGTGAATACCCGGAGTCACCTAAAATTGTATAATAGGTACTTTTATTATAATGAAATATTGTTAAATTACACCCTTATTATCCTTATAATACGTAATGTCCAAGTGTCAGTCGACGTCGTATCATATTTGCACTGCATGATTACCGTACCTTAACACAAATCTTTATTTTCTTTTATTTTTTCCTAAGAGGAACACACACTTGATGTTCAGCTATTATAAAAATAAAACCGGCCAAGTGCGATTCGGACACGCGCACCGAGGGTTCCGTACGAAACGTTTAGTTATCACATTCATCTCTAAACATGATGAGTCCAACTGCATTTCGAAACAGAAATTTGAAGTCAGCCCCATGTATGGACGATCACTGTACATACATATTGTTTAGGAACGTGCCAATCAAGCCCGTTTCAAATGATACTCCATATGATGTAGTTACTAAACTTCTAATACCAGGCATTGTCACAGAAAATAAAAATATGTGTTTTGTTTTAAACACAAATTGTAATTTTGTTGTTGTTTGTTCCGCTAAGCAGTTAATAATGCGTGTGAATCAAATCAAGTATACGGCATAGACAGATTCTGGTTACTCTAGCACCAGTATGAGACCTCTTCAGCTGTCGTTCGTCAAATCCTCCAACAACGGCCTCCTAAGTCCTAGCCTAGTCAGTAGGACGACGTAGGAGGTCCCGGGTTCGAATCCTGGTCAGATTTATTCGTGTGTTCATCACGAATATTTGTTTCTGTTCCTGTTTTCTATGTATTTAAGTGTTTATATTATATTATCTTCTGTTACCGCGATTGTTATTCATTGAAATTAAACACTTTAGAACGGATTCTCTCAGTCATCATCTTAACCCTGTGAAAACAAGTGCTGTAAAGGGCTCGAAACGTAGGATCATGGTGTTAATAAACGCGATTAATCTGTTCTAAAGTGTTTAATTTCAATGTTTATATTATATCTATATATGTCGTCGTCTAGTACCCACAACACAAGCCTTATTGAGCTTACCGTAGAACTAGGTCGACTTGTGTAAGATTGTCCCACAATATATTTTATTTGTATTTGTATATATTTATCCTGAGATGTTTCCGCAGACGGAAGACGAGACGGATGAGACGGACAGATATTGAGGGCATATTAACAGGGTTCCGAACGTCATCCTACAGGTGTATAAGAATATATTGGTACATTTGGGATCTTAAAAAGTAACTTAAAATAAATTTAAGCTAATAAGTTATATTGAGTAGACAGAGTGCCAAATACAGAATTCTCTGTGTAGTTTTTCTCTTTAGATAATGGCGTCTGTCCTAGAGATGAACAATTTTTATAATAGGTATATTGCCACTTGGGCGATGTTGTTCGGTTGCTCATTTCGCCAATTGTCAGCTAGGGGTTGCTGTAAAGAGCAAATGTAAGCTTAGTCACGGTCAAGAATTGCCACAAAGTGAGATACGAACAATCAGAGACAACGGAGTTAGCGGTCTTATATTGAGGATTGCTTCAAGTTTTTTTTACACAAGGGGTTCGCCTCTAACTTGAAATCGCGACCCCAGTATCTCGGCAACCCCGTGGCCAATTTGGTCCATAGTCCATACTCAAATTTAAAAAATATATTTACCTTATCTATAATTCTATATAACCACCTGCCCAATTTCACGACAATCTGACTAACGATACTTGTGTTATTACCAAACAAACATACATATTATATACATGCCAACAGCGGATTGTACAAGTAGACTGGGAGAACTTACTCGCTTCGCTCGCTGGTTCGACAAACATACATACTAGTGGTTTGCCCTAAACATGAACTCGCGGCCAACATATATTGATAACCCCCCTGGTCCGATTTGCCTCAAACTCAAACTTAAATAATATATGTATCTCATCTAAAGTTCTGCTAAATATAACGACGATCCGATCAACAATACTCGAGTTATCGTACAACAAACATGCAAACGGCGGATTGTTCAAGTAGACTGGGACAATTTACTCGCTTCGCTCGCTGGTTCGACAATCATACACACATACTGTCATACAATCATACATACATAGTGGTTCGCCCCGAACTTGAATTCGCGACCATGCCAAATGCCAAATTTCACGACGATCTGATAATCCGATCAACGATACTTGAGTTATCGTCGAAAAAACATACATAAACACGACGGAGTGACCAAGTAGACTGGGATAATCGCTCTCTCGCGAACGTGACCTCACAACCGCTATATCTCGGCAACGCCTAAACTGATTTGACTCATATTCGAAATTAAAAATTAATTAAATTTCATCTAACCACCTGCCAAATTTGTTTACGATCCGTTTAACGATACTCGAGTTATCGTCGAACAAAACGAAATCCGTGTCCGCTGGCAAGTATGAAGTTTCTAGAGTGAATAACTACTTTGGAGACAGAACATTAAGAAAAAATTATCATACTACCTCAACAGAATACAGAAGATAAGAAACGAGCCTAATAAAATTTAAAAAACAGCTTTAAAAATACTTTTTGGAAACACTAACGTGACATTTATGTACCTCGAAGTGTTGACATAATATATCTACCTATAATTAATAGTCTAATGTAATATAATAAGCTAATGTAATATGACCCCTGAAGTCAAACTTTTTATTAAGTTTTGTAGGAAAATGTTTTATAACTACCGCTGTATACCTTGAATACCTTGAATTAATAAATAATAAATTATTCTATTTTCTTCTTCTTTAAACATACATCCATACGAACAACGGCTTGTACAAGTAGATTGAAAGCGATGAAACCTTAGTAAACTATTTTTGAAGATTATTTAATTGTTGCAAGGCAATTACAAATTAATTGAAAAAAAGTAAATCATTCAAATCGACTTTTAATGGAAGTTTAACCTTTTTTTAATGAAGCTGTTTCTAAAAGATCTTTTCACTATACTGGTATCTCGTTAATTCTTAGAGTACACTACAAAAACCCTCTCGGTTTCGAAAATTGTCGTACCCAAGAGTCAAGATCAGGATTAATTGTTATATGCATAGCGACATAAAAAATATTCCATAAAGAACTCACACACACCTTGCCCGGGACAATGTAACAAAAGCGCGTGTTCCAGCACCGGATCCTCCAGGCTCGCCTCGACCTTTCCTTCTAACAATATCCTGAACAACATGTCTGAAGCCAGCAAGAGAGACACAGCACCTGGAATGTAAAATTCATCATCAGCTAAAGGTATTGGGTAAAACAAAGCTGCCCGAGTTAATATCCTGCTGTGGCAATTTTTAAAGTAGTTTGGGTATAATGGAGTATTCAACATCAATACTATATAGTTCTGAACCCGATGCGAGGCTAGATGCATAAGACAAAATGTTAACATTTTTACCATAAACATGGGTGTTTCGACTGTTTCGTTTCTTATAACGACGTTTATACATGATCGTTTGTGGGATTTAGGTGTGCTTCACACAACTCATACAAGTATTTGTATGCAGAAAAAATTCACATGCTACGTACAAGCACTTTAGGGGTAGCGCACACTAGCAACATAGGTTAGACATAATAGTTGCAGAAACAAAAGTTGCCCTTGCGCGCCAGCCATTTCTTTATTTAATATTTATTTCACAAGAAGAAACATACGGTTGTACAAAAGGAGTTGGGCAAAGCAGAGAATATGTAGGTGGCCATTACACTTGTGTGACATGATAATAGGCAAGTCCACTCACAGCGCAAGCTGCCTCCCGGGGATATTACCACGCTTATCAGCTCGGTCAGAGTATAGCCCTAAATCGCCTTTCAGCCGCTCGCACTGAGCATATTAGCGAGGCACGTATACACAGTATGCATGACGCCGCATTTTCCTCGTGAGGGGGCTCACCTCGCTTTATTTGTGTCAAGATTCTAGACATTTCCTCCACAGTTATGAATATTATAAAATATGTAGATATATGTACCCACATGCTTAATAATTTTATACTAAATCAATTACTAATAGTGGTTCACCCCGAACTTATACTCACGAAATTTAGGTCGTTAATTGAGATTAAAAGTCCGAATATGAGCCGCATCGCAAGATACAGGGGCATATCTCGCGATTCGGCTCATATATGTTTTTTTATTAGGGCACAACTGTCTAAAAAGTATACTTTCAGAAATAATGAAAATAATAGTTTTCTATTTACACGACGTGTTTAATAAAATTGACAAAGGTACTTTATGAACTCAGATTAAAATATATTTTTAGGTATATTTTTACTTATAGTGTAGTTAAGTTTTAAGAAATCTTAGTTTTATCTTATCGGCATTGATTGTTTCTGTACCTTAATGTTCAAATTAATATTAATTAATTGCATATAGGTAATAGATAACATACAGCACTTTGTATAAAACAAATAATTTTATTAATTCTGAAAGTATTCTTC